>CM029476.1:24334611-25827549 GCA_017140325.1 Eucalyptus leucophloia subsp. euroa
TTGGATATGGTGCTCAAGGTGGGTGCAGATTTAGTTTCTACGAGTACTTCAAATGGGTTTACTCCAATGCCTTGGTTGGCAGCAACAGGAGCTTGATTTTTTTTCTCAGCAGTGCTTCTGTGGAAGCATTTACAAATGTGGCACTTTGCCCTTTTGAAGCCGTTAAAATCTGGGTTCAAGCACAGTCCCATTTTTCAAAAGACTTGGTTGATGGCTTCCCTAAAGTATATGCATCAAAAGGGCTTTCTAGGGTAATTTTTTGTGGCCTTAGTATTGTTTACTCGTGTTAGAGGTAGAGGGGGCATTCTAATGCTTTTCTTGCTTTTAGATTTTACAGAGGACTTCTACCACTTTGGTGTCAAAATCTTCCATGTAATCTTTTCATTCCTTCTTAGGCTATAGAGTTAGTCAGCTATCTCTTATTGAATATTGCATCTAAAATATGCTTAGATGAACGGAAGCTGTTCTATGGGAGAGCAGACCATTCTCTTTCTAAGTGATGTTAAAAACTTAATCCCCAATTTTGTTAGGTGGGAGAGCTGGTCTATAGGTGGTTGGTTTCATCTGCCTGGATCACTAAACTGCGTAAAATGAAGGTTCTGTTCCAATCTGTCAACAATTATGGAATAGTTCTTTCTGATTTAATTCTCATAAACTTCAACATTTAACTATTCTCTGCACAATGACAAGTTGATGGTGTCTTGCAGGCCAACTAGTGGTGAAGTCTCAGCTGATCCACAGAGAGAGAATATAAAAGCCTGAGCTATGCCCAAACGATCGCACCGTTTTTCAGAGAGTGAGGTGGTGTCCACATCAAATAAGGAAATTACAGCCTTTTCGGCGTTCGATATGGTGGAATGTTACAATCATTGCAACTACTGAACAATTCCAAAAGACCATGAGATATGATGGATTACATCTTGTGGTTTATAGCTCTAGTTCTAGATTTTTGCTCGACCATTGTTCTTGCTTTTAGCTCAAGGGAGTTTCTCTCCATCATGAATGACGAATTCTTGTTCTTGGCAACAATATATGGCTACTTGATAACTTTCAGGTGTCATACTGCATATCTAGATTTTCATTTACTTGTAGGACGTACTTGCTCTCTGCAGAGACATGGAGCTTGGAGAGGTCTCTAAGGTTTACCTGGATTTTCATATACTTAGGAAAGTACCAAATATATTTTACTTCTAACAAATGAGTACCAAATAGATTTTCATATTTTACTTGCTCTCTGCAGAAATAGAATCGACATTAGTTAATTTTCAATTAGTTTTGTAAATCAGAACAATCTCAAATTTTTAATTCTTGTTAGAAAGAATATGGTGGTTCTTAATTCTCTCTTTTGTATTGTTGGAAGATAACTTGAAAATTTGTTATTCAAAAATCGAAAGGCTGTGTTCAAGTTCTTTTTGGCCCTCAACTATAGAGTATCCATGTCATACGAAACACTACTTGGATTTGGCATGATAATGTGGAAGAGAAGACCGAGTATTGTTCAACTCCAACAAGATGTTGGTTTAATAAATTATAAGTATGTTCATTTGGTCCTTTAAGCTCTCAATTCATCTAGTTAAATCTCATTACTACTCTCCACCTTGACCCATTCCTTTGATTGGTCATCATAGTAAAACTCAATTTCACCAAGTTTTTTTTCTGTGCCTAAAGAGATAAAGTCTGCACTCTGCAGTCTCAGAGTCCTGATACCTTGGATTAATATAAATCTATATGAAATGATGCACAAACCATATAAGCTATATGCATGTTTCCCCTTTTGTCCTGCCGAAAGCCTGGCAGTTTTAACAATGGCTTTTGATGGTCGCTAGTACTGCTCATTATGCAAAAAAGTCATCACACTACAACCAGAAAACGAAGTCTTATCGACATAAAAAATTTGTGATATTTGGACAATACAATACATATGATACGAGCTTTTAATCTCATACGGAAGAACCTTCTAAAAGCTTGGGCTCTAAAGTGTGGTCCTGTACACTGCTAAAATGAACAAATGAAATGACAGATTCACAAAAAAATTGACACCCAGGGGTGGTATAATATCTACACATAGAAGTAGCTAAATGAATCTGCAGCATTTGCCGTGTCTCTGCAGAGTATTGATCAAGCTTCAGTCACAGAGCAGGGGGCTCAAGATCTTTTTCTTTAAGGGCATTTCCTAGTAATCGCTGCATCTGTGAAGCTTCAGTCACAGAGCGAGGGGGCTCAAGATCTTTTTCTTTAAGGGCATTTCCTAGTAATCGCTGCATCTGTGAAGCAAATGTATTGTCCAATATCTGTAGTGTAGAAAGGAAAGTAAGAACATTGTAATAATGTCAAATAGCCCTTTCTTTAGAACACAGACAGATTACATCATAGACATGTGATATGTACTAGACATTTGTTTGAGCAATTACACAGAAATTAAGAAAAAGTCTATGTTTTGTACTCAGTGAAAATTTTCCAGCAGTTGTAAACTCAGCATCTGCACTCTTTCACAGATCTCAACCTCTCCATCTTCTTCCTTTGTTTCTTCCAGCATCCTTTTCAACCGTATGTCATCGAGTCGGTTTTCTTGTATCTATACAAAAGCCTTAGTTTAGTATCTAATTGGAGCTTAAAGATTCTCAAATCAATTGTAGCCCTTCTAAAATTTTTGTCCTTCAGGATTTTACTTGTAATTAAATATGTAAGTAGAAAAGCTTGGAGCAGCAAACTTAGTGGAACCAAAAAATAGCTTCATCACGTTTAACAGTTTAAAGTTCTTTCCTCTGGATGTTATCTAGGCCAAGTCAAAGTTGATAGATACGAGAGTTCTTTGGATGACTTGACGTGTATCTCCTCAACTACTTCCATCTTCAGGGAAAGTAAGAGCCACTTACATTGCTGACAAGCTTTCCAACTATTGCTTGCAAGTAGTTCTTGTATTTTGTTCTCAGTAGAACTGTGATTCCATTCATTTGTTCTCCAAACAGTGACTTCTTATCTTCAGTCATGGGTAAATAGGATGCCCAACACTTCAACATGTCCCCTCTACAGTGTAGAACATCTAGTATTCTCTTTAAGGTGTTCAGGAATATCCCAAGCTGAAAAAAGAACAACATTCCAATCTCTCAGCCTAGTAGTGAAAGTAATCCCTTCCATCAGAAAAACTTGATTTAACAGTGACTACTACGTATATCTTGTATGCTTTTAAAAGTACTTGCCTGGCTGGGAACACAATATACTGCTGTTGACTGCTGTCTTGTCAGCTTCTAAACTTGCATATTCAACCTCTTTGGGATGCTGTCTTTAACGGAGTCAAGATGTCATTATATTGCTTCTCCAGTGCTTTTATAATTGCCCGCTCCATGTCTGCCATGGCCTTTAATGAAGTCAGAGAAACATCAATTGATATGATGATCACGAGGTAGCATGCAAGTTGTTATTGCATTTTTATTTAGCTGAGATTTGCATTCATATCTGAGACTTGCTCTCAACTCCAGGACAGAAACAGTGCTTACATTCTCCAGAATGAGTACTGTGGCCAATGATTGATCACTACTCATACTTGGTAAGAGTAGTGGTTAATCATGATTAAAAATGGCAAACAATGCCACAATAGATGAAACAAAAACAAAGCATATTAAAAGCACAACCGTATATGGCGAAAGTTTCCCGTGTCCACATATCAATAACTAAATCCTTCAAAATAACATGATTATGCCCCAAAAGTTTCTTGCGCCCACATATTAAATGGGCATGCAGCTGGTGCTGCGTGCTTCCACTTCCTTTGGCTCGCAGCTTCAATACCTGCATTACCATCTGCTCTATAAATCAGTAGATACACCAAAAGAATTCCATCACCAAGCGCAAAAAATAACATCAACTCCAAAGACAATCAAATAAGTAAGACCAAAACTCATTACTTTCTCTAAAACCACTCTTGAACCTGCGAGGTTGAGTTTTGCTTCAATAACTCTGCTGGTTGTTGTCCAGAGACGAAAAAATTTTACTCTTTCAGAGTTGAAATGTTGTCCATCTTTATCTGTTCTATGGAGCCCACATGGTCATCACAATATATATAGATAAGTTAGTCGTATGACTAACGAGAAGAATAGCAAGTTGAACAACACCGTATAATAGAAAAATATAGAACTTGTTGACAGGAGCATGCACTACATTCTAATGACAAAATTCCCAACCGAAATTCGAGCTATTTATCCTTAAGAAAGAAAAATGGAAAAAATAAAAAGTTTACCCTCAATGACTTGTTTCCCTCCAACCCTTTAGCCAAAGCATTGGCCCCTAGTGCGCCACCATAGTTGTGGCTGAAAATACATCATCCATCAAAATCTTCAATGAAGCAAAACTAAAGCACGCCACTAGAAGCATATCAAAGATATGCCAACCATGGAAATGCAAGTTCACACATGCAAACCAAACTCAGGTGCATCTTTGTAGTAGAGACTAAGATTTGTTGATAAACTTAAACTAATGCAAATGAGACAACAAGAAATTTCAAAATGGATAGGTACAATTTTTTGGGTACCATCATTGGAAAGTTAACTTACTTTAGATGTAAATTTTGTATGGTATTATTCTCGAGCAATGCTCCTGCAAGACTTGTAAATCCCTAACACTAGCGAATAAATGAACAGTCGATAAACAGAATAGTCTAGCAAACTTTTGGTTCCTAACAAATAACAACTGGCTAAAAATCTTAGATGATAAAGTAAATGCGTATAGAATAATCAATCATATTTTTGTTGAGTTCAAGAATTGGCAAGGTTGAGTTTTTTTTTCAACTCTGCAATAGTCTTGGCTCCCACCACAGAAAAAGTACGAGTTTTTAAACTTCATCCAGAATTCAGTGCTTGGTAAACATGTTGCAGTCGAGACAAAGAATACCTCATCCCCAAATCAGTACTATTCAGTAGGAGCTTCTGGATAGCAGTATTATTCACCAATACATCGCATGGACTCTATCAAAAAGAACATGTCACTAAAGAGCTGCTTCAAAAACAAGAAATTTCAAATCATAAGAGGCAAAGAAACACATGTACTAGAGCGCCGATGTGAACAACTGTGTTGTTATTTGCAAAAATAAGTGATAATCGAATAATGGAAACACTAAAAATTGATCCATCAGGCATGGTTTAACATTAAAACACACCAAAGTCGACAACTCTCATCAGGACATCTGAAAGATATACTGGTGGCTTACTCAAATTACATTATTGTAACCCAAACTCTCTGCCAGAAAAAATAATCCTTACGCAACCTCTTGACAATAGAAGGTGCAACGCCAAACCATAAACAACCACGTTCTAATCGGTTCCAATTAGGAAAAGCTTCACATCATAGTCTAAAATCACCCCCACTCTCTTCCTCACAGCAAATCAACAATAACGTTAAAACTTTCATACCAAAAGTCACGACCACAAATACTCCGGCAGGAACGGCAAAGGACGCGACCTGCTTCACAGGAGCAACAACAGCCAGCAAAGAACTCTTCCCCTCGGCCTCCCGATAAGCTCTCCTGACTCCGGCTGGAATTAGAAGCCGAAGCAGCCAGTATCACCAAGCCTCCATACCTGAAAAATCTCCGTTTATTCCACGACAGAGGCCCCGTCCGCGCACGCAAAGCGCCGTGCGCGCGCAATAGCGGGAGCACAGCACGCTAAAGAACCCAAGCTCCGGCCCACGGCTTCGACCCGCAGCGTTAACTGCAGATGCCGCCAAACAATGAATCCGATAGGCGAGAGAGATGGAGGAAGTGGAGGCCATGGACATGTAGCCCGATTTACATGTGCATCGAAGAGGTGCCCATCTTCATCTGCGTCGATAGGTCGAGGGGTGTTTCCGAATTTTCCCTGGATTTCTTGAATGATAGAGCCAAGGTCAGAGCCTCGTGTAATGGCTTGCTCTGTTGCTCAGCTTCAATGGGTGTGTGAAGTTTCCTAGTTTTCTTGTACCTGGATTGGAAAAGAACCAGAGAACAGCCGTACACACGATCAAGACCGGAGGTAGCGAGCTTGTTGCGCGTTTCCTCCTTCCTCATCATTTCCGATGCTGGGTCATATGCGGGCACCTCGAAGACGCTCTTGTTGATGTTCCGACTGCTGGAAATGGCAAGATGCTGCAGAGAGAGGGGGGGGGATAGAAGAGCGGCGGGATAGACGCCACCAGGTTCCCCAGAGATCAGCGCGAGCGCGGGTGGGAGAGAGGAGTGAGCTGACAAATCGTAGCCGCCGATGAGACTCCGGAGGTGACGGCGGAGGCAAAGGGCGCTCGAGACCCAGCAGCTGCAACCCAGCGGGGGTCTTCAGGGAGGCGACGTGCCAGAGGCAGATCTAAGCAACACCTGCAACCGATGGGGGCTTTGGGGAAGGGGGAGGGGGAGGGGCGAGGGAGGTGGAGGTGGAGGTGGAGGCAGTTGAGCGTGCTGGAGAAAGAGAGAGAAGGTATCTGCGTTTTTTCTGCTCGACTCGAGGAAGGAGAAGGCAAAAGGCGCTCGAAAATTGAAAAGGAGAGAGGCTTTTGAGCGGCAACAGCATTAATTAATGCTTCTGCTGAGTCTCTTTTCAGCCGCAGCAGAGGAGAGAGAAAAATAAATCCTCCGACTTTTGACTTCTCTATTTTCCAGCTGGTCTAAATCCAAGGACACGCGTCGACCTGTTAGTGGAGCCATCTAGACTTGCGCGCGCCACGTAGGACGGTGACGTGGTGATTGGCAACCACTGAATATTTTCTCCGTTCCCCAAGTCTTCATGTCTCCATCTTATTTCAATGTCTCAGCTTGACAATTGAATATATTCCTTACGACAATAATTAAATAAACAAGTGATGTGATGTTTGATGTGATGTTACAAATAAGACATAGGTTAACACAAAATAAGAAAATAGAAAAATCAACATCACGCACCGCACAAGATATGGTCTTTCATAGCGCAATTAATATTTTTTACTGACACATCATGCATTGACACATGCATTAAATTAATTTTTCTATCTTACCCTCCCGCATTTTTTAACAGCGAAATTCCAATCATTTTTCTATCTTACGGCTACTTCACAATCACAAAATTTTCGATCTCAGACATATTTTCATCCTTTCGCATTCGCAATTTCTTAGGATTATGTGATTTCATCGATAATTTCTTGTTCATATCCCACGATAGAAAACTTCATATAATAAAAGTAATTTTTCATGCTTAACTTCTCGACTTGTAAATTGTAACATCCGTGCATAACACGCGAGCTTTTAAAGTAAATTCAGCTCTTTGGATCTCCATGTAATAACTTGGTTTCCGTCTTAGGCGAGGTCACATGTGATTTTTTCCTAAGTTAGAGCATCATTAATGACGCGATCCGGCGATTCATGCTTCGTATCACTGCTATTCATCGCCGTGGTTGGGTGAGGCCGTCAGCCAAAGAAAAAATAAGAAAATGAGAAAAAAAAAGTGTTACTTGGAATTATTCTCGGGAACAAGAAACAAGTTTTTTTCTACTTCTTTTTTCTGTTCCAAATTTATTTTCAGAAAAAAAAAATAGATTTTTTGTTTCCGAGAATAAAAGTGTAAATAAAGCTGTTTTTATTCTTTTTTTGTTCCCCAAAATAGAACAACAAAAATTTGTGTTGCAAGGAATAGGAATACATTTAAACAAATGTGCCCCTAGCGATAGCATCAGCTATGACTTGGGAGCAAAGTGGTGGACACGTAAGGGCAAGGACCCCCATTATAATAAAAGGAGTGATAATTTAATGGCATCCCGGAAGCAGATTACTGCCTTATTCTTTATGACTAATATAATTTAGATTTGACTAATCAAGTGATACGGAGCATGAATCGCCAGATTGTGTCATTAATGATATGCCATTTATATAAAAAAATATGTTTATTTATAATAATTTAGATTTGACTAATTGAGTGATACGAAACATTTATGTTTATTTATAATAATATGCCATTTATATCAATATATATATATATATATATATATATATATATATATGAATATATCCGATTTTAATATTGTGATTTACAAAACAATTGACATGGTATAAAAAAATCTCAGGATTTCATATCTTATTCTATCCAGTCCAATCTCGATTAGAAATTCGGATGATTAAATGTAGCTTTAATTATTTTTTGTGACCCTTAAAAACTCAAACTTATACCCCTCAAATGTAGCTTTAAATTTTTTTTGTGACACCTAAAAACTCAAACTTATACCCCTATAACCCAAAATTTATTTCAAACTTTTTTCTTCTAACATCAAAAATCCCATATTTACCCTGAACTTCTTCTTATGATACAAAAAAAGGAAAGAAAGAAGATTTTCCCTTTTCTTCATCGCACTTTCCATTGTAATCCCACGCTTCCTTAAAAAGCATTTTCCCTTCTCTCTCTCTCTCTCTCTTCTCCTCCCTTGATTTTCTTCATCCTCAATCTGCGCCGCTTCTTCTCTCCTTCTCTCTCTATCAAAGCAACAGTACCGTTTCCGTTTCCCATGGTCGAACTGCGAAACGCAGCGCCTTTCCCCTCCGCCGAACGCCGCGCGTGAGCCCAGCAAGGCCGCCTCCGTCGAGGGCCCACCGCCGCTTCTCGGCGGCGTAGACGACACCCGACGATGGGTCGTCGCTGCCGGGACCTCCCTCCTGGCCCTCCTCCTCCCCCGCTGCTGCTGCTGTTGTTTCTGTGCCTCGCTGCCTCTGCTCAGACCCTGCAGAGCGACGTCCTCGCAATGCAAGCCCTCAAGAAGAGCCTGACGCTCCCTTCCTCTCTCGACTGGTCCAACGCCGACCTGTGCAATTGGACCCAGGTTCAGTGCACCGGCAACCAGGTCGACCGGATCCAGATAGGTAACCAGGGCGTGTCCGGGACCCTCCCTCCGGACGTCAGCAGCCTCACTGCCCTGACGCGTTTCGAGGTCATGAATAACCAGCTCTCCGGCGCCTTCCCGAGTTTCGCCGGGTTGTCACAGTTGTAGGTACCGAGTGCGTGGGTCTCTTTTCTTTTTCCTTTTTTTTTTTTTTTTTTTTATATGATGATTTTCGGGGAAAGGAGCGAGTGATTCTGTGCTTTCTTGGCCCCCTTCTTGGAACAGGTGTTGCTCCTAAACCGCAACAATTTCACCTCCATTCCTCCGGAATTCTTCACTGGTATGTCGTCTCTGCAAGCGGTTGACCTGAGCTATAACGACTTCGCTGCTTGGGAGATTCCCGCTAGCCTGAAAGATTGCACCTACCTTCAGAATTTCACCGCAACCCAAACGAACGTGATTGGGAAAATCCCCGATTTCATCAATGCGGGGAATTTCCCCAGCCTGTTCGCGCTTCAGTTGGCCTTTAATAACCTGGAAGGCGGGCTGCCAGCGGGCTTCGCCGGGTCGACGATTCAGGTCCTCGTGCTGAATGGGAAGGCCAGGAATAATTCAAAGCTCAATGGGACGATCGACGTCATAGCGAACATGACCCAGTTGGGACTGGTTTGGTTGCACAGTAACCAGTTCACGGGTCCTATACCCGACGTTTCGAATTTGAAGAATCTGTGGGATTTCAGCGTGAGGGATAACCAGTTGACTGGCGTTGTCCCCGAGTCCCTGGTGAAGCTTCCTAGCCTTAAGGTTGTCAATCTGACGAATAATCTGCTCCAGGGATTGATGCCTGCTTTCAATACTACAGCTGTTCGAGTTGTTATGATTGCTGAAACGAATAGCTTTTGCTTGACCGAGCCGGGCATTCCTTGTGATCCCACGGTTGATATACTCCTCTCAATTGCTCGACCAATGGGTTATCCTGTTAAATTTGCTGATAGTTGGCAAGGAAATAGTCCTTGTAACTCGGAGAGTCTGTGGAAAGGGATTGCATGTTATGGGGGCAATATCGTTGTTATTAGTTTCCCAAAGATGGGTCTTTCTGGAACTATTGCTCCTGAATATTCTAAACTTACGTCGCTGAAGAAGCTGTTGCTGTCCCACAATAATCTTACCGGTACAATACCTAGTGAGCTCACGACTTTGCCTAATCTAAACAAGCCGGATGTTTCCTACAACAATTTGTCCGGTAAAGTGCCTACTTTTCGGAGCAATGTGACTATAAATACAGAAAGTAATAACATCACGCCTCCTGCATCACCGACAACTACTCCCCCGGCACTGGCAACTACTCCCCCGGCACCGGTGCGTCAGTGGTGGTGACGATTGTCGGTGGTGACGATTGTCGGGGTGTTGCAGCACCATCGACCCCTTGCAGGAAGCTTTCACGGCCATAGCCCACCTAGAAGCCGGAAAAGTATACATATCCTACGACTGGTCAGTCTACCTCGATCCTCATGCATGATCTCGACGATTATTCTCTTTGGTTTCGATCATAAATCGCGTGCGTCTCCAAGTGCTGATGATGCTTGGGCTTTCTTTATGCAGGCTCTCGTGAAGCTGATATTTGAATAGCACCTGATAACACCAACGAGGAGGCCGCTTGTTGGTGATTATGCTGATGGTGCTTGGGCTTTCTTAATGTTGCATGGTTCTGTAATGTTGTTTGCTTATCGTATGTGAAATCAGCATCGCGAAGCTGATGACGCCCATGTCGATAAATATAGTTGTGAACTTTCCAAGCGAGTATTTTCCCTATGATAACATACAGGAGAGGCCCCAAACCCTACTGTTCCCCTTGGGTGTTGCCATTTCCCTACTCAACTCGTGTCTCCAAGCAGCCTAGAGATAGTAAGAAATGATGAAAAGAAGACAGATATAAGAGAACAAAACAACGTCGCTAGCTTCATCAGTTTGGAATTTGTGTTGCACGACCATCCATAAATGGCGCCATGCTTTCTCTATGGCTTGCCACGAAGCATTTTGGAATTAATAATTTTGTCCTAGGGGTTATTATATCGTCCACCGCCGGTAGAATCCAAATTCCACCGTCAATTGAATGAATGGATCGAAATTATTAAAAAAGTCATAAATTTATTACATTTATACTAATTTAGTTATAAACTTTTTATCTATCCAATTGAGTCATAAACCTTTTGGCTGCGTTTGATAATTAGAATAAAATTCAGAATACCTATCTTGCATTCGATGCCTACTCAAAATAGGAGAAATGTGGATAAAATTGGATAAAATTATCTTATGGAGAAGATGTGATGAAGGTGGATAGGATTTATATTATCTAAAGTAGGAAAGTTATTTTTCTCAAATAACAAATTTCTTAAATTAACAAAATTAAAATTATTTTTCAACATAAATAATATTTAAATTGTAATATAATAAATTCAAAATAACAAAAATATTTAGTTATTTAATTTTATTTTATAATTCGAATTTAATTCTATTTTATAATATAATTTCAATATATTTTTAGGTATTTTAGGTATTTTAGTATTTTTGGCATATTAGTACATTTTACTACATAACAAATTTTATTAGAGAATGGTGGAAGGGGAAGATAGAAAGAAAAAAGAAATTAATTAAAAAATAAGGAACATTAAAAATAAGTAAATAAAAATGAGGGAGATAATAGTGTTGCGAGAGATTTTTACTATCTCTATTTGTAAATTTTTAGTTCATTTATACTAATATACTTTTTATACCAAATAATGTATATGATATGTGAATATATTCGACTTTGTTATTGCAATAAATAAATAATTGATAGGATGTAGCAAAATTTCTAAATTTCATATTCTATTTTATCCAGTCCTATCATGATTAAAAATCTGGATAACCAAATATAACCTTTAATGATTTACCATTATAGTCCATCTAATAAATTTTTGGATTTCTTTTCTTTCTTTGTTCTTTTCCCTTTTTCTTTTAAGGAATAGCCAGTTGCTAGCTATCAACCACAGAATTGGCCAATGAGGGTCCCTACCAAGCCTCGCCCAATCCAGCGAGGGTGGTCCTCGCCCCCATCCAAGTGAGGCCTGACGAGGGTTGGCCTAGTCAGATTTGGCAAGAGGGGTCTTTGCTAGCCATTAGTCAACGTCGGTCATACCACATATAACAGCTTGCATCCATGTCAACAATTTCTAATCAAAAGTGACCGGATGGATTATATTAGTAAATTGTCAAATTCTTTACTATTAAATTTGCCAAATTAAAAGGTTTATGATTAGATAGTATAAGTGTAATAAATTTAGAGATTTTTTGGTAGTATCCCTCTTATTATGGTCAATGTTCATTAACATATAAGGTATTTTTTTCCTCTTATAACCACTTCGACGGGATATTTTTTTCCATTCTTAATATTCTATAAGGACATTCTTAGTATTGTTTTTTTTTTTTAAAGGACATATCATGACTATCCATACCCAAAAAAGAAAAAGAAAAAAGAAAAGAACATATAATGACTACTTTGCGACGAGGTTTCGACATAGATTCCTTGAAATGGATTCATTGAACAGTTACACAGATCATCGAGGAGAACAAGAACTGCTCCAAATAATGAGTTTATGAGAACAATCACAAGATCTATTGCCATATTCATTGATATATATATGCTAATGTTCATTCCATTCTCTCACTTTATATTCTCAATGTGACAATATGCACACAGATATAATGATTCCTGGAAATCGTGGGGAAAAACTTTGGCAATATGAGCCTCTCCATGATGACGAAAACAGGAGTAAGATTTACATGACATATTTGGAAGACGAATAGAATCAACAAAACGAGGAAAGGCATTCAATTTGATGCAGCGAACTAGGAATTTTGAGTAAATCCAACTATTTTTGACAACTTAATCAATTAGAACGCGGATTCGGATACTGAACTGGCGGTAGACGGTATAAAAAAACCCGTATTAGGGCTTTGCCGTATTTCGCAGACGAGAGATTAGCAAGGAAATCAGAACAACGATGGCAGCTAATCACCATGTCTTTGTCCTAACCTTATTTGCTCTTGCGCTTTCCTCCATTACATTGGCAACTCTAGCTGATTCAGGCACGGCAACATTCTAGCAGCAATACGTTCGTAAGTTTCTCCGGTGCATCATGCGAAGATGTTTCTGGGGGAGAGTTGAGCAGGGTGATCCTTTGATTTTTTCCGCTAATCGATTGTATCGTCGAATTCCTTGGTTGCGCAGCTTCGGCATGCTATGGAAGCCAGCCTCAGGGCGTGATGATAGCTGCGGCGAGCGACGCGTTCTGGGCTGGCGGGCAGCCTGTGGAAGCACGTACAGGGTGACGTGCATTGGCGCCGCCTACTCGGGCATTCAAGACCCGTGTACGGGCAGGTCGGTTGAGGTGAGGATCGTCGACCATTGCCCAGGCGGGTAAGCCGCCACCATCGACCTCTCGAAGGAAGCTTTCGAGACCATTGCGGACCCTGTGGCCGGCATAGTAAAAGTGACCTACGATGGGTACATGCGAGACGAAATCTCTTAACAATCAAGAACGGTTTTGATTTTGCTAGGTCCAATAATACGTTGAGTAATGGTCCTTCGATTGTTCACGCAGGCTTTCATGAAGCTTACGAAGACGATGAACACCCGACAACAGACTGGCCGGTCGTCATATTCTAACATGGCGAATAAATGGAGGAGCTACAGATTTTGATTCTACCTATCTATAAAATTTGTAAGCGTTCTCATGCAAGGAATAAAATTAAACTTTTTAAGAATTGATTTTGAAAAAACAAATGATTTGCAATTGACATGACATATTTGAGATCCTGACTTCTAATTTAGATAATGGGGAATTTTTATTTGAAATCGGAAGGTTATTTTTTTGCTTGGATCGGTTAATGTGTATATATAAGAGACTAATCATCAGCTAAGCTTTCGCGTTGATATTTTGACCTCGTCTCAAAATTTCTGTGGCACCGGAGCATTAGGGCATGTCATCTCATCATATAAAATCTCATTTCATTGTCTTCCGTTGATCCTCTATGGCTTCCGATTAATCCGATGGGCAAATAATCAATCAAATACTTGGACCTTACGTGGGCTGACCATAATATATACGAATAAGTCATTCTGCATTCATCCATGAATAAAGCAGGTATAGGTTTTATCTCTCAACTATTGATTAATCGAGGGAACTATTTAAGTTGGAACAGAGCTATCACTATGGCACTTAATGCCAACACTAAATTAGAATCTATGGACGGGAAATTCTAATGCCAAATGAAGATGCACCGAATAAAGTTGCATGGATAACACAATGCAATTTGTTCATTAATATATACGTAATCAAGTTTCAAATGGACATAATCATGGGCTTGACGGCCCATGGGCCCGCTGGAGCCATGTTGGCACCATGATATAACTTTTATGATGAGGAGGCCTGGACAACACTTGAGGCCCGACCTAAGTGACCGGTCTAGGCCCACCCATCGATCACCTTTTAGTTTCAAAAGAAGTGGCCAGACAATGCTTTATTCCTCGTCGCTGTTAAAGAAGTGTGGGACATATTGTCCGTATAAGCACCGTTTTTTTGTTGAGACTAGAGGGAGGAGGGGGGTTGTTGTAGAACAAATGGACAACATATGAAATACCCAAAGTGACTTAATTGTTCAGTTGGGCGTGTGTCCGTTGCCCCGATCTCGTTCCCCAAGTCTTTCATGTCCCCATCTTACTTCAATGTCTCGGTTTGTAGCGTGTCGTATCAAAATAATTGAATATATTCCTTACGACAACAATTAAATGAACAAGTGACATGCTGTTACAAACATGAGTTAACACAAAATAAGAAAATAGAAAGATCAGCATCACGCACTACACATGAAAATGCATCTTTTCCCATTTAATCGATTTTTAAAATAGCATGTCATGACCTCAAAAGTTTAAAACTGAACTAAGTTACACTTTTAGCGTCGAGTCATTTTTTGACACTTATGAATTGAATAATCTGACATATTCTTCTTGTCATAGGTCCACGTATTCAAATGTGGAATTTTATTGCGTCGCCGATGACGTAAGATCAATTCAATTATGGCATTGTGTAGGTTAAACACAAGAGTAACTTATGCGCGCGAGCGCGGACGGACACACATATATGTTGTCACATGCTCTAATAACACAAACCCCTATTCCACAAGGAGGGGGCTCCTTCCCGTGAAAGTTCCATCTTTCTGTGGACTCGATTAAAGTAGCCAAGGCCGGCCAAATTCTACAAGCATGATAGGCCCCGGGCTCGACCTCCGCTCGCCCAACTAACTAATCATATTTATGTCTAGGAATCGAAGTCATGTGTGGGGCCCAATAACCCTCTTAATTTTGATTAGTGCAGCAAAGTAATGACATGCGGTGCAGTTTGATAATGCTAGTATGAATACCTAGAGGGGGTGAATAGGTGTTAAAGAAGTTTTTGCAAGACTTAACAACTTAATTCGATTTTTATGAAAGCAGTAGACTGAAGATGTAAAAGATTGTAAATAGTTATATAAGACTGTGAATTAAAGTAAAGAGTTTAGGGAAAGAGAATTGAAACACAAGGTTTATAGTGGTTCGGCTTAGACCAAGCTTACGTCCACTCTCCCACACTGACAGCCCACTAGCTGGATTTCACTAAGAACTAAAAGAGATTTTACAGTCACACGTCCTTGATTTCACAGTGTAAAGAACTAGGACTTCAGACCTTGGAATTTTTCTTTCACGCATACACTCGAATAACTTGAGCGTCCTCCTTATATACTCCTCCATGCCATTATAACCGTTGGCACATTCCAAAGGAGTTCTTCCAATTTACTTGTTGGACATAATCAATTAGAAAGATCTCGAGTTATTTAAGGAATGTGATGATAGTCCACCAATCCTGCTTGCCCATACAATTAGGATCTAGGTTTCTATAAGTAGAACCTTTCAAGTATACTTTGCCAATCAACATATCTAATTATTCAAATTGATTTCAATAAGAATAATTGATTACGAGATGCTATCTCCAGCCGTGAGATCTTCTTTAACCATACGAACCAAATCCTTAAAGATATACTTGCTTCTAGATAAGTCTTCTTCATCGGATAAATCTTTTCTTTGTCGGTCTGAAAACTATCAGTGGGGATAGACTTTAAATCTTGAGTTTGGAGGTCTTCAGACTTTGACGATAGAGTTTGCAAGTCTTCAGATTAGACTGATGGAAACGTTTTGTCAACTTCAAAATAGTTAAGGAAGTTTTCTCCAACAATCTCCCCATTTTTTATGGTGACAAAACTTTCCGACATGTTTGAACACTTTTATCCTGCAAAACAATACTTAAGCAAAACAAAATATCTTATAAAAGATAAGTAGATTAGGATGTAGATAGCAACAGTTCTACAATCACAGAAAACATGTTAGTCTTGCAAAGCAACTATCCTTACTCCATAATCATTTACATGGCTTAAGTTACTGTAAGCATCAAAAGATCAAATCAACCAGTCCAAATCACAACCAAACCAAACAAAAGATAAGTCCAACAGTGAAAACAAAAAGTCATCAAATCTGCATCAAATCTCTCCCCATTTTTGTCGATAGCAAAAAGTGGAGAACAAATAAAAAGAGTTAATTGAAAATAGAGAGAATCAAAGTTGTTTGGGAAGGTGAACAAACTCGAACTCTCCCATAGAATGCACTGTCTTCTTAAACCTTTCAAAATTCTGCTTTAGTGACTAAAAATCTTCACCTTGCATAATAGTCTACACTTGATTCTTCAAGGCGTTTAACTGATCGTGCAAAGACACTGAAGTGGCCATGAAAGCATTCTTGAGATCCTGCATCTCATATCTCATAGCATATTGTTGTTTCCTGACTTCCAATAGAATCTTTAACAGTCTCAAAATGTTTGCT
The DNA here is from genome assembly GCA_017140325.1 of Eucalyptus leucophloia subsp. euroa. Classification (NCBI taxonomy): domain Eukaryota; kingdom Viridiplantae; phylum Streptophyta; class Magnoliopsida; order Myrtales; family Myrtaceae; genus Eucalyptus; species Eucalyptus leucophloia. Next base: position 24,351,365 of record CM029476.1, read on the forward strand.
GTTTGAGCTGTTGTAGCACTAGGACCAACCGAGTCGATTTCAGGGATTTTAAGAATGGATGGAACTTTAGCAGATTGTCCACCATGACTATGGGTGGAAGCTTCTGGATAATGAAAGGCATATACATCCTCTAGGTCTGCTGCAGAATGACTTACATCACTAGTAAATATAAGTGAAGAAATACCTTTTGGTCCAATAGCTCCCCCTGTTTGGTTGCCTTCAAGTGGAGTAGGTAAGATTTCTTCTTGATCAACTTCAGCTTCAGAGTGATGTACGTCAGCAGTTCCAGTTCCTACCATCTTAGAATTACTAGACAGGGAGACAGCCAAAGTTAGTTCAAAAGAGTTTTCTTGACCCTGATCTTTTTCTCCTTCTCTCTCTTCTTCTTCCTTTTCTTCTTCCTCTTCTCTTCTTTCTTCCTCTGTCCTCCTCTATTCTTCATCTTCCTTCTCTGTCTATTCTATCTCCTTTTCTCCTTCTTCTGGCTCTTCTCTTGTCTCATGAAAGCTGACAAAACTCTTTTAAGTTTCTTAAGGCTGAAAGAGTCATTTCATTCTCATCTTCTTCATCTTGCAAAATGAGAGTTCTTTTCTTCTTTACTGGAGCAGCCATGGGCTTCTTGCCTTTCCTCTTCGCTGCAGCAGAGTCTTGTTTTGTTTTGACGGGAGACTTCTCATTCATACGCTCCAACACTTTGTTCAACTCTTTCAAATGCATCTTTGTGACCATTTTAAAACCAATCACTATTGGATAGATGGTTGTCAAACATAATGATGAAGAAATGTGAATTTTAAAATGTTTAAAGAGACGTGTTGTCCCTTATTTTTCACCATTGTTCGGTACATATGAAACAAGATGGCGTGAGGTAGAGCAAATTTAAATCCAGCATTGATGGCATATATCAATTTCGCTTCAGATTGAGAGAGATTAGTCTTGGATGTCAACTTGGGACGAATACAGTTGATTATGATCTTGTGCAGCAAGGTGTTAGAGGCATTCGTCCTAGAGTAGAAAATTTTGCCTTCAACATCCCTATCTTTAACCAAAGTGTTGACACCTAAATTTTACATTTTTATTTAGGATTTAATCGTGTACAAATTTAGGAATTAGTCATTAAAAAAAAAACAAAACAAAAAAAAAGACAAAAAAAACAGAGAAAACAAAAACAACAAAAAACAAAAAGAAAAAGAAAATGTGGAAGGGGCCGGGCCAGATCTCGCGTGCGGCCCGACCCACGCCCCAACCCTTCCTCCTTCACGTGCACCTGCAAAACAAGAAAAGCCTTAGCAAAGGGAAAAATAGCAACACAGAGAATGGGAGAGAGGGAGAGAGCTTGAGGCGCAGAGAACAGAAGCACATAACAGAAGGATAGAGGGAGAGGTAAACCGACCATAGTGGCAAAAAACCGAGAGAGAGAGAGAGAGAGAGAGAGAGAGAGAGAGAGAGAGCTCGAGAGGAGGGAGCCGTGCTGCCGCCACTATCACCGACGAGCCACCCAATCAATGCCATTGCTGCCGTCTTCCCTGGGACCCAGATATGAAGAAACGAAGGGGAGGAGGGTAGCGGCAGCGCTGCCCAACGCCTTCCTCACTGCCTGCAACCCAACACCGCCGCTCTATGCTCGTCTGCTGACCCACGACGACCACTAGGTGTTTTCCGCCGGCCCCGACGAGCTGCTGTTGTTTGCCGCCTGTGCTCACCATCATTGCTGCCGTCGACCTTGCAACTCGACGCCTCCGCCGCGATGCTGCCTTAGCTCCAACCCCATCTACCCCTCCGCCAGTCACCGTTGAGTCCCGACGATGGCAGATTTGAGTTGGCCTTTGCTCCATCTCTGAGCGAGCCTCGCATCAGCCCACGCCACCATGTTGCTACCCTCGGTCGTGTCTCCGCCCGTCACCGTTGCCGACGCCACCGGTTCCTACCTTTGTGGCACACCGCTGCGTTGCCCTGCCATTCCTACCGTGTGACCTAGAGTCGTTCATCTATAGCCCCCCGACGATCGCTGCTGCTTCGCATCACTCGCCCCTGCCTCTAATCCGCTGGCCTTTGCGCGACACAGCCTGCCGAGCTCCCGCTCGTCCCCACAACGACGCCGCCACTGTTGCCATCGTCTCTGCTCGGGCCGTGTTGCCACCGATCGCTAGCACCACACCGTTGCCGCCCGTGCCGCCACCATCCGTCATGTCGCCACCGCCGTCAAGTTCGTGCCGCCGTTGTCAAGTTCGTGCCGCCACCATCCGCCACCATCCGATCGCTAGCACCGCACCGTTACCACCCGTGCCGCCACCATTCGCCGCGTCACCACCGCCATCAACACAGTAAAGAATCCCCGGAGAAGAAGGCGCGAATCGAGTCAAAAGAGCCGGGTCGGGTGCAATTTCTCGGGTAGGGTTTCTATCCACATGGGCCTGTCGTAGTGGGCCATCTGACGTTTGGGTTGGTTTAGTTTGGGCTTGTGGGCTTGGTCTGTTTTAAAGAGAGAGGAGGGGGGCCTCTTGGGCTGGGCCCGTGATTCGGGCCCACTTGCTCCTAACCAGACCGAACCCGAGTTCGGTCTTCGACCGGACCCAATCCGTGCCGACCGGGTCGAACCCCGGTCGGGTCGAACTAGACCGGACCCGATCCGATCCCAAAAAAATTATTTTACTTAAAAAATTAAAAAAATTAAAAATTTCGAAAATCCAAAATGATGGGGGTTTGGTTAGAAATTGTTACGTTTTGCATTCTTAGTGTAATGAGGTCTTTATTTACTCGTATGTTGATTATATAGCATGTTTAATTTGCATATTTAATTATGTTTGTAATTGTTTAGTTACATGTGTTAATTTTGCTACAATTAAGATTTTGGTAATTATGATTGCTAATTTAATGATTGCACACTTGCATGATCACCTCACATATTAGTGGATAGGTATAAAATCAATTTAAACTACCTGCCAAAAATTATTTTGTTAAAATGAACAAGGTTAGGTACCGAAATGGCACTAATTAGTTAATTAGCGTAATCAAGTCCTTGACCCTAGATTCTCTAGTTGCGTAGGAAATGAGGTACCCTCTCATGCCTCACTTGGTTTCTAACCGACCCCAATAGGCTAGTGGCGACTCTTTTTGTGCAAAATTCCTAAAAATATCCCAATGTCACGCGGGGTATAGGCTTGGGAGAGCTCAGGCATAATAATGGGCCTTAGGTCTGTTATTTAGGCAATACCCCTAAACCTGTTCCCTCCCCCCGAGGATAGGTCGTGACACAAAGCCAATGTAGCATGAACAAAAGACACAATAATTGGTTGAAAACTCGCTCTTTCCATCTCAATTATGTCAGCCAACGTGTCCGTTTCCACCAAAAATTCCTTGTCCTTCACTGTGAAAGAGAAACTGTTTGCACCCAAGAAAGATAAATTCGAGTAAAAGTATGCAGTGAGTTCTGGATAAGCAGCAGTGGATTCAGAACAAAAGTGCTCCAATTGCAGTAGAGCAAGCTTCTCTCGCATATTGACTTTTACCAAATCAAGGAAATCGAAGTCAACACTCTTAAGGTTCATAACTCCTCTCTTCATTAGGTTAGAATAAACCCTCTTGTGATTCTTCGATTTGAAAAAACTTGAACTGTTACTAACAATATTTGCAGCAACACCTGTTCTAGGCTGAAAATGGGCAAACATCCATTCATCATTGTCCAGTCCTTATGGTTGATTTGTAGTGCTATAGAATGGGTCACTTGGGAAATTTGCGAAAGTCCTTTTAGCTGTCCCTCTCTCTACAACTCCTAACCTTTCCAACTCCCGCAAGAACAAGGTTTCATTCTTGTATCCTCTATCTCTTAAAAATTCATCAATCAATAACATCGGTGTTCCTCCTTTCTTTAAATTAGAGTAAAGTTTGAAAGCAACTATGGGAGTTAGCATTTTTACAGGTTCAGCCTCTTCTATAACTTTTTTGTTTGGTTGAGTCGGTGGAGAAGATTGACGTTGCTGAGAAGGTTGTTGCTGACTCGGACGCAGTGGTGGAGAAGAATCTTCTTTCTCGGTCAAGTCGAGATGCGTAGGACCCTTAGGCATATGTTATGGTCCCCCGCTTGTAATTCTTGAAGACTTTCTCGAAGACATTGTCATTTCAAGGGAGAAATTCACAAACTTGCTTGAAAAAGGTGAAAACTTTTCGACAAATCGAGAGTGAAAATGAAAGCAAGTGGGAATTTTGTATTCTAGGGTTTCAGTGTAAAAACAAAAAAGATGAATTTCAGTAGTATATAAAGCGAGTGAAGTGAGGTAAACAAAATTACATAAAAGAAAAAATAAAAGTACCTTTTCGAAAAAATAACTTCCCTCTTTGAAAATAATTGTCTTTTCAAAATTGATAACTGCCTTTTTATAAAAGAGAAGCTTGGAAAGATAATTTCAATCAATTGGCAATTAATAAGTGATTGTACCTTTTTAAAATGTTGGAAAAAAAAACTTATAGTCGTAACTCTTGGTTTTCTGAGTCTGAACACCTTCAGACTTTAATGGATAATAGATGTAATGTTTAGTCTGGTGCGAATAGACTCAAAAAGGCTTTTCTCCAGTGGCTTTCTAAATATGTCTACCAGTTGATTCTTTGAATCAATGAATTGAATCATAATTTTTTCACTTTAAACATGATCTCTAATAAAGTGATATCGAATCTTTATGTGCTTTGCACTTGAATGAAGAATTGGATTTTTTGTTAGATTGATTGCACTAGTGTTATCACATTTGATCTCGGTGCATGAGTTTTCGATTCCAAAGTCTCTCAATTGTTATTTTATCCATAAGATTTGAAAACAGCAACTTTCAAGAGCCACATATTCTACTTCAGCTGTTGAAAGAGCTACAATGCTTTGCTTCTTTGAGAACCAAGATATTGTCATGTTTCCAAGCAATTGGCATGTACCAGATGTACTCTTTCTATCAACTCTGCAACTTGCTAAATCTGCGTTTGAATATCCAAGAAGGGTAAAGTCTCATTCTTTGGGATACCACATACCTAAATTTAAAATAGTTGCAATGTATTTGATGATACGTTTTGCGGCACTTAGATGAGAATCTTTTGGATCGGATTGAAATTTAGCACAAATGCAAACACTAAATAAAATATCAGGTTTAGAAGCAATAAGATAAATAAGTGAACCAATAATACTCCTGTAAAACTTCTGGTCAACTTTCTTTCCTCTTTCATCTTTATCCAGCTTCGAAGAACTAGACATTGGTATCTTAGTCTTTTTGCAATTCTCCATTCCGAACTTTTTAATAAGTTTTTTCGCATATTTTTCTTGATGAATGAAAATTCCTTCCTTTAATTGTTTTACTTGTAATCCGAGAAAGAATGATAATTCACCCATCATGCTCATCTTAAATTTATCATGCATAGACTTAGAAAATTTCTTGCACATGTTTTCTTTAGGTGATCCAAATATAATATCATCAACATAAATTTGAACAAGTATAAAGTTTTTACCTTCCCTTTTAATAAACAAGGTAGTATCCACTTTTCCTTTGAGAAAACCATTTTAGATTAAAAAAATTACTTAACCTATCATACCAAGCTCGAGGCGCTTGCTTTAATCCATATAGAGCCTTTTTCAGTTTGAATACTGAGTCTAGTCTCTTTGGATCTTCAAATCCAAGAGGTTGTTCCACATAGATTTCTTATTGGATAAATTCATTTAGAAATGCACTCTTGACATCCATTTGGAATAACATGAAATTTTTATAACAGGTAAAAGCAAGTAGTAATCCAATTGCTTCTAACCTCACTATTGGTGCGTAGGTTTCAACATAATCTATTCCTTATTTTTGCGTATATTCTTTGGCCATGAGTCTTCCTTTGTTCCTGATCATTTCTCCTTTTTCGTCCAACTTGTTCCTGAAAACCCATTTAGCTCTAATAATGGATTTATCTTTTGGTTTAGGAGTTAATTCTCATACATCGTTAATGCTGAATTGTCTGAGTTCTTCTTGCATTGTTTCAATCTAGCTTTCATCAGCTAAAACTTCTTCTATGCTTTTGGGTTCTATTTTAGAAATAAGTGCCACGGCGCTAGACTCTTCTTGCTTTTTGAATCTGATGTGAATCCCTTCATCAATATCACCAGTAATGAGTTCTTCGGGATGACTAGACTTGTGCTTCCAGTTACTTGCCAGTTTGACATTTTGCTGATCTTCTTCTTTAGTTGATTTTTCAGCTTCCGTTCGTTGTTGATTTTTAGAGGTTTGAGTTGCTTCATGGGAGGTAGACTTTGTAGAGTTTGGAGCAGGTTCAGATTTTTCAGGATGAGTCTGAATCAGTTGATTCTACAAAGAGTCTTGGAATTTGACATTCGTAGATTTTTCCACAGACTGAGTCTTTTTGTTGAATACTCTATAAGCTTTGCAAATGGTTGAATATCCAAGGAAGATTCCTTCATTTGATTTCTCTTCAAACTTACCAGTTCGATCATTTGCATTTTTCAAAACAAAACATTTGCAACCAAATATATGAAAGTAAGAAACAATTGGCTTCTTTCCTTTGAATAACTCATAAGGAGTTTTTTTTTTTTTTTTCCATAATATGCCTTAAAAAGAATCTATTAATAATATAACATGCTATAAAAACTGATTCAACCAAAAAATGAAAGGAAATACTACATTATATTAAAAGAGTTATTGCCATCTCTTGCAAAAATCTATTATTTTCTTCCACAACACCATTTTGTTCTGGTGTGTATGGAGAGGAGAAAACATGCTAAAAATTTGATTCATCACAAAATTTTGTAAAGTTCAAATTCACCTCCATGATCTGTCCGTATGCTTGAAATATCATGTTTTTTTTCTCGTTCGGAACTTTCTTAGCAAACTTTAAAAAGTAAGAAAATATTTCAAACTTACTTGCCAGAAAGTAAATCTAAGTTAATTGTGAAAAATCATCAACGATTACTATAGAATATCTCTTTCGCCTATGCTTTTAGTTTAGGTTGGCCCAAAGAGATTCATATGCAAAAGCTGTAAAACACGATTAGTAGAAACCTGATTTATTGATTTAAAAGAACTTCTAACCTATTTTCCCAATACACATGGTGTGCATAAGTTAGATTTTTGAAACTTTAGGTTGGGCAGCCCTCAAACAAGGTTCTTAAAAGAGATCTTGGTAATCTGCTTCATGTTGACATGGCCAAGCTTTCGATGCCAAAGATTTGCTTCATCTTGAATTGAAATTAGACATTGATATTTTTCTGGTTTTATATCCATAAGATAGATGTTCCCATGTCTTCGTTCAATAAAAGATTATGAAAGATCTTTACTATTCCCGAACATATTCCCTCTTGAAAATTGATTTTGAATTTAGTGTCGCACAATTAGTTAATGCTGAGTAAATTGTAATTGAGTCATTCCACCAAGGAAACATTGTTGATTGTGAGACTCTCAATTTTTACAGTTCCGCACCCAACAATTCTTCCTTTGTTGTTTTCATCAAAAGAGACTTTTCTACCATTTATTTGCACAAGTTTTATAAAACAACTTGAATCTCTAGTCATATGCCTTGAACAACCGCTATCCAAATACCATTTAACCTTTTTCTTGATAGTGACCTGCAATTAAAAAAGAAACTCAAGCTTTCTTTGGTACCCACTTTTTCTTGTGTCCAGAGAAGTTAGTGCAATAAGCAGTCTTTGCCAATTCCTTTTTAACAGGTCTCCAAACCATAAGATATTCTTTCTCAAAGTGTTTTGAGCTGTTGCCTTTAGAACATTTGAGAGTACTTCACGCTACAGGTTTTACAAAGACTTTTTGAAAATGATTTCTTTAAAAAGTTTTTGTAGACCTTTGTTTGATTCTTTCCTTTACTTATGGAAAATCAATTGGAGGAATAGTTTTAGAAGTTATTCCTAAGCCTGATTTGTTAAAGTAGGGTCTTTGTACTGAAATAATCTTTTCCAACTTCTCAGATCCTATTGAAAACCTTTTTGAAATATTTGAAATGTCATTTTTCAAAAATGTATTTTCGTTTGAAAGAAAGTCTGCATTTTCTTTTAAAGTAACAAAAATGTTATCTAAATTTTCAAACTTTTCTTTCCAAAAAATTTTTCATTGCTTCAATGTAGAATTCTCCATTTTTAGCTCGGAAATCCTCTTGAGAGAGGTTTTGAGACTAAGAAAATTCATCAATATATTTCGAGACTTTAGTAGGGATTTTTAAATTATTTACCTCGATTTCACTATCTGAGTCTGAGTCTGTATCTATTTCGGAGTCTAAGTCTGATTCTGATTTTGCCATTAAACAAATATTGGCATAATCTTCATCACTTTCTTTGCATTCAGTATCACTCAATGTCTCTGCCTTGAGAGCTTTACTATATTTCTTAGCTTTTCCTTTCTTTTTCTTCAACACGGGATAGTTGGGTCTAATGTGTCATTTTTTCTTGCATTCAAAATAGATCACATCTTTATTGGCTTCATCATCATTAGTTGAATTATTTTGAAACTTTTGAGTGTTTTGTTTCTTCCAATTGAATCTTCTTTCATTTTTGTTCAGTTTCCTGAACCTCTTTATCATAAGAGCTAATTCTTCATCATCTATATCATCTTCAGAATCTATAACATCAGAATTATCGTTAGATCTCAAAGCAATTAAATTCTTACCTTTAGGATTTTCTTCCTCGTTGATTTGCTCCACTTCATAGGACTGAAGTGTGCCAACCAATTCGTCTACAGAAAGTGGCATGATCTTTTGTGTTTCTCTTATTGAAGTCTTTATGTAATTCCAGTCTTTGGAGAGTCCATGTAGCAATTTGTTAACCTTCATGGGTCCTGAGATTGGTTGTCCCTGATACTCTAGACCATTTATAATTTCTGTAAAACGACTAAACATATTAGTGATAGATTCTCCTAACTTCATCTTGAAGGCTTCATATTGCCCCGAGTAGAATATTGATCATTGTTTCCTTCACTCGATCAGTTCCTTCATAAGTAATGTGCAGCCTGTCCTAGACTTTTTTGGTTATTTCACAAGAAGATATTTTATTATACTCAATAAGAGATAATGCACAATATAATGAGTAATTTGCTTTAGCATCAATAGCTTGTCTCTTGGTTATTTCTTCTTGAGTCATCTCACCAGTGTCTACAACTTCTTTTCCTATTTTTGAAACTGATGTAGTTTTAGAAATAATTCATTTTTCTATCACATCCCATTTCAGAGGATCTTTCAATCTTAGGAATGCCTTCATCTTGTTTTTCCATATGTTGTATTCCTTTCCATCGAAATAAGGTGATCTGGTGTTGCTTTGACCTCAAACCAAATTTGGAGCCAACATACTAGGCATAGATCTTTAACTTAGAAGTAAAATACTTCAATTAAATGAGCACATAGACTCTGATACCAATTGATAATGCTAGTATGAACACCTAGAAGGAGGGTGAATAGATGTTAAAGAAGTTTTTGCAAGACTTAACAACTTAATTCGACTTTTATGAAAACAATAGACTAAATATGTAAAAGACTATAAACAGTTACATAAGAATACAAATTAAAGTAAAGAGTTTAGGGAAAGAGAATTGAAACATAAGGTTTATAGTGGTTCAGCTTAGACCAAGCCTACGTCCACTCTCCCGCACTGACAGCCCACTTGTTGGATTTCACTAAGAACCAAAAGAGATTTTACAGTCACACGTCATTGATTCCACAGTGTAGAGACTCTACTACACTTCTTCAAGGTCTCACAAGTGTTTAATCTATCTTTTGAGTACAACTTAAGCTCAACGATTCAATCGGCAAAGAACTAGGAACTTCAGACTTTGGAATTTTTCTTTCACGCACACACTCAAATAACTTGAGCGTCCTCCTTATATACTCCTCCATGCCATCATAACCGTTGGCACCTTCTAAAATAATTTTTCCAATCTACCCGTTGGATAGAATCAATTATGAATATCTCGAGTTATTTAAGGAATGTGATGATAGCTGACCAATCTTGCTCGCCCATACAATTAGGATTTAGGTTTCCATAAGTAGAACCTTCTAAGTATACTTCGTTAATCAACATATCTAATTATTCAAATTGATTTCAATAAGAATAATTGATCACGAGATGCTATTTCCAACCGTGAGATCTTCTTCAATCATACGAACCAAATCCTTAAAAATATATTTGCTTCTAGATAAGTCTTCTTCATTAGATAAATCTTTTCTTCGTTGGTCTGGAAACTATCAGTGAGAGTAGACTTTAAATCTTGAGTCTGCAAGTCTTCAGACTAGATTGATGGACACGTTTTGTCAACTTCAAAATAGATAAGGAAGTTTTCTCTAACACAGTTCAGTTCGGTTCAGACAAAAAAGAAAAATTAAGATGAAGAAGAAGAGAAGTGTGTCAGGATTTGAATGCGGTTGTTAGAGACTTTTTTCTTCAGGGATTGATAGACATACTAGACAAGCCATTAACTCCTCCATTGCCGCTTGTGATAAATAATTTCACCGGTCTAGGAGGGGCAAATTCGTCAACGCAGGTGGTGACAATGGAAATTAGGCTCCATATTAAAGGGAGGGGGAGTTTCAATTAGATTAACCTTGGACGGTTTTAACGTTCGGGAAGGCGTGCCCGCGTCGCCACGTGGCTCGAGAATGTCTCGGGCAACGAGGTTTTTAATGTCTAAATGATAGAAAAGGATAACCAGATCTTGGATTTCTTCCGGGCCTCCCGGACTCTTTGGGTGCGTTTGGTAACGATTTTGTTCCCGGAAGTAGATTCTAATAAGAAATTATTCTTTTTCATTATATTCATGGGAACAGATTCTAAGCATTTTAAGCTGTTTAGTAATTGTCCAAATTTTTTATTTTGGAATAGAATTACATTTCTTATCGTGCTCATTGATTATGTTCCAAATCAATTTCTTTTCATTTTTAAATAAATTTTTTACTTTTTTTCTTTTCTTTTTTCCTTTTTCTTCTATTCTTCTTCTTCTTCTTATGGTCGGCGACCTCACCAGAGCGTTGTTGACTCTCGTCGGCCGAGCCTTGCCCTAGCTTAGCGAGCTTCCGGCGAACTCGCCAAACCCGTTGTTAGCAACTAGCAGCAATGGATGGCGACGAGTGGTGGCAGATGGCGGTCGCAGGATGGCGATCGATGAAGAAGAAGAAAAAGAAGAAGAGTTGGTTTTGATTTTTAGATTTGTTCCTGGAACAAGAATCAACTTTTTTTATTTTACTCCAAATCTGCCCGGGAACAAAAATTTTACCAAACACGATTCTTTTCCAAAACTACTCCCGAAAACTGTTGACACCTAAATTTTGACGACCCTAAGGAAATAAAATAAAAATCGCATTGAAACAAGAAAAAGGAAAAAATGGGGAAAATCAAACTGATTGATTATGTATGGAAGTTGGAAATTCTGATGAATATTTAGATTTTGATAAATACGGTAGCAATTAGGGAATCAAGTAAATAAAGAGCAAGAATTTTAATAAAATGGAAGGAATCAAAGCAAAATCGAGCTGATTGCAAAATCATGCTCCGATTTGTAGCCATGAATTAATGCAACACAAGATGGAAACTCGAAAATTGCCATGGAAAGAGGCCGACTGGAATCTCATAAAAGAGAGCCACAATTTTTATGACCGGGAGGCGAGAATTGAAAAAAATTGAAGAGAAAAATTCGTGCAAGAGGGGGCTTTTACTCGGTTGAAAGTTCGAAACACAAAAAAAGAGAGCTTGCTTTCTTTTTCCTTTCTTTCGTTGAGGAAGAAGGAAAAGTAAAAAAGAAAAGAGTGAAAGAGACGTGAGTGTAGAGAGTGGACGTGTGAATAGATAAAAAAAAAAAAAGAAGAAAAAAAGAAAAGCAAAAAAAATGCCACCGATCATCTTCTCTGTGGCCTCCCTTTGCCACGTGACCCTCCCTTGCACCACCGATCTCTGAGCTGCACCGCCATCCTCTGCCATCGCCACCTCGCTAGACTCACCCCTGACGCATAGCAGCATTGTCGCGGACACTCGTAATCATTCCCTCGCTAGCCACTATCGCCGCGCCTCCACCAGAATTGGACTCGAGCTAGACCGCTGCCCACTTTGACCTAACGCCCCTGTAGTAGATCACAAAGCTCACTGCACTGATCTCCCTCGATGATCTTGTCATTGCCGACTGCCACTCCCTCTGCCCGAGCACTGACACCATAGCCATCCGCCCATCCGTGACCGCCCGGCACCCGTCCAGTGTTGCTTTGTCACTGAAGACCGCCACCGCGACAACACTCGCGGGCCCCCCTCGCACGACGCCACTAAACACTAACCTTGCTCGCTCACCATCGCACCTGCACGACTGCGCATCTGCAACCTCCCCTGCTTGTCACCCCTGCCCGCTCGCTGCCGAAGCCTGATGTCGCCAACACCATAGGAACCCGCACCACCGCCTCTGCCCGAGCACCAGCGCCCCTACGCCCCTGCCTTAGCCATGCTTCCCCTTCGTTGCTACCCTTCTCAAGTTCCCCTTTAGGTAGTTTTTATTTTCATTTTTATTTTTTTTTATTTTATTTTATTTTATTAAGTTTGTTATTATTGTACAAATTGGAACAATGGATTTTGATGTTCATTTTATGGTATTATTTGTAGAGGTTTTATTCAAAATTATTGTAATTACTAATTTGATCCATAAGATGTCGGATCATTTTTTTAATTATATTAATTTTTGGGCATTTTGATAGTATTTTAATTGTTAAGTCATTATAGTTATTAATTTGATTCGTAAGATTTTGGATCAGATTTTTAATTATTTTGAACTTTATGTTGTGATGTTTAAGATTAAAATAATCGTTAATTTAACCTGTGAGACAACAAATTTTTTTCGGTTATTTTAATTCTCATTTGATGAATATCTTGATTGTTTAGATGTAGTTGCTTATCTTGGAAAAACACTAAAAACATAAAAATAAAAAATAAAAAGTAAAAATTAAATCTTGCATTAGAGTGTGTTGGTTTAGTAAATTAGGATTGCATTTTTAGGATTGTATTTTTAGATAATTGTTGGTAAAGATTAGGATTGATTTTAGATAATCTTTGCACATTTCAATAATCTCATTTTTCTAAAAAAAACAGTTTTCTAAGATAGGATAGGTTTAAATCAAATTAATCCCTAAAATAAATTAGAAAATTATTCATTTTAGATAGTTCAATTAGGATTTTTATTAATTCCAAATTTTAATAAAAAATACAAAAATATTAAGTACATGTTAATTAGTTTGCATTTTAGGTTCATTTAATTAAAAATAGTTAGTTAGCAAAATTAAGTCATGTAGTTAAAGTGCATGTTTTAATTTTAAGATAAAAGAAAACCCAAAAAAAAAAAAAAACTTGCTTTAGTGTGTTGAATTCATTTGGTGCAATTTATTTTATTCAATGTTTAATAATAATTGAGTATCCGTGTGATCACCCCATTGCATAATAGTAATTTATGTTAAAATAAATCCAAGTTGCCTGCAAAAATATTTTTGAAAATTAAAAAGAAATGGTACCGGACGGGTATTAGAAAAATCTAGTGTAACTAAGTCCCCGTACCCTTAGTCTCTGATTCGTAGAAGTAAAATAATTCTCTCATTATTTTACTTAGGTGTTTAATCGACTTACCGTAAACCGATTGGTTGATATTAATCATTTGCATGTTAAATATTTGAATATTAAGTCGCGAATTGGTATGGGTTTGGGAGAGCCCGAGCTAAGTTTAAAGACTTAGTAGTCCATTAGCCTAAACTTAGATGGTGCACCTGAAATTTAGGTCGCGACAGGAACAAAAAATCAAAATTGGATACTATTTGGCACGTTGCCAAATAGCCCCTTCTATTCCAGAAACTATCAGATCTTTTTTTGCTAATATTTTATTTTATCTAGTGTCGAGTTATAATCAAATCTGGAAAAAAATTGGTAAAAAAGAATGGTTCTTGAAAGGAAGAGGAGAAGGAGAAGGAGAAGCCGATTTCAAGTTAAGCGACACACCACTGCCTTTGCGTCAATTTTCCTTTTGTCTTTTGGGATATGGTCTTTCATATCGCAATTAATATTTTTTATAGAAACATCATGCATTGGCACATGCATCAAAGTAATTTTTCTATCTTACCCTCCTGCATTTTCTAACAACAAAATTCCAATCATTTTTCTATCTTACAGCTACTTCACAGTCACAAAATTTTTGATCTCAGACATATTTCCATCCTTTCGCATTCACAATTTCATCGAATTATATGCTTTTATCGATAATTTCGTTTTCATATCTCTCGATACAACACTTCATATAATAAAAGTAATTTTTCATGCTTAACTTCTCGACTTGTAAATTGTAACATCCATGCATAACATGCGAGCTTTTAAAGTAAATTCAGCTCTTCGGATCTCCACGTAATAACTTGGTTTCTGTCTTTGCATGTGATTTTTTCTAAGTGCATCATTAATTGATTTGACGGTTCATGCTCCGTATCACTCGATTAGTCAAATCTAAATTATATTAGTCATAAAGAATAAGGCCATAATTTGCCTCGGGATGCCACAAAATTAACACTCCTTTTAGTATAAAAGGGGGTCCTTCACCTTATGTGTCAATTTCTATCATTTTTGAGGAAAAAAAGAGACAACGCGGAGGACAAGGCTTTAATGTTCAAGAATGTCGATGACAACCCGAGAAACAGAAGATTACAACGCAACCAGGGGATGGATCCTTGCATCTTCTCTTCTACTCTTGCGAATCCTTTTTAGTCCTTAGTATGGAGGCCTTTGATTCCTCAATCGTATGCTGCTTCATAGGCTGCTGAACCTGTTCTGTTCATTGCCATCTTTCGATCTTTGGATTGGTTGCGATTCGTCATTTGCTAATGCTTCTTCTTTGGGTTTATGTTCTTTTGTTGCTGTTTGGTAGTGCAAGTTTCACCTGCCTTTTCCTTGTTCGTTGCCTTTTTATGTGCAGCTTTTTGCATTTGGCTCCTTTCCGCTTAAGTTGATTTGTTGTTTTCTTAAGTGCAAGTTTTGTTGAGTCGAATCTTGTGTATATTATTGGTTTAGCTCAATATATTATTACCTTCCACCAAAAAGAGAGAGAGAGAGAGAGAGAGAGAGAGAGAGAGAGAGAGACAACGTGGGGAAACAAATATTGGGTCATCGACGCGAGAAATAATGTAGGTGCTTTTTATAAGAGATTAGTATGAGAAAATTTTTTTGGTTTTATGTCAAATTTCAATTAGGGGCAAAGCCACGAAAAAATCATAAATTTTTTCCCACTAAGACACATATGCCCTTAATTATTTTTTGTGACACCTAAAAACTCAAACTTATATCCCTATAATGCAAAATTTATTCCAATTTTTTTTTTCTTCTAATATCAAAAATCCCATATTTACCCTAAACTTATTCTTATGATACAAAAAGTCCAAACTATTTTGGTGTCTGAGAATAAGTTTAGGGTAAACATGTCATGCTATATAATTTTAAGATAAATGTATCAAATTTAGGATTTTTTATGTTAGGTAAATATTCCATGATAAATATAATTTAAGATTTTTAGCGAATTTTATCCTTCCAATTAGGATGGCGAAAATAAATTTATTTAAGCTACAGCGAGGTTTGACTTGAGATGCTATCTGAAAGCGATTCTATTCGATACGAAAGCTGTACGAGTGTAATAAGAGGAAATCTTTCCTGGTCCTCGTCGTTCGATGTATATTCCCTTCTTTTTCTAGCAGTAAAAAAAGGGAAATAAATGAGGTTTTCCCTTTTCTTTTTGGGTTAATAACCTGAAAAATCCCAAATTAATACACTTGTGACAAATTTACCTTAAACTATTTTTTTGACCATGAAAAACCCAAAACTGGTATACTTGTGACAAATTTATCTCGACTGACTATAAAAAATCATAAACTGGTACATTTATAACAAATTTACCCCAAACTAATTTATTTGACTACAAAAAACCCTAAAATGGTAAATTTGTGACAAATATACCCTATGCTAAATTGGATTAATACCACAAAAAATCACAAAAATTGTAAACGGTGACAAATGGAGCATAAAATCCTAAATTGGTATATTTGTCAACTGTCACGTATCATTTAACTTAATAATTTGAGAATAAAATTTAATAAAAACTAATAGAGGGTAAATTTATCATAAATGTATCAGTTTATGGTAAATTTGTCAAAGGTATACTAGTTTAGGGTTTTTGGTGGTAAAAAAAAATAGTTTGGGGTAAATTTGTTATAAGTGTACTAGTTTGAGGTTTTTCAGGGTATTAATCATTTCTTTTTTTTTAGGTAAAAAGAGATTTTCCCTTTTCCTTATTGCACTTTCATTTGTAATCCCACGCTTCCTAAAAAAGCATTTTCCCTTCTCTCTCTCTTTCTCTCTATATATCTCGCTCTGCGTGCAGTTTCCATTTCCCATGGTTAAACTGCGAAACGAAGCGCCTTTCCCCTCCGTCGAACGCCGCGCGTGAACCCCAGTAAGGCCGCCTCCGTTGAGGAGCCGCTGCTGCTCCCCGCCGCCGAGGAGACGACGCCTGACGATGGGTCGTCGCCGCCGGGACCTCCCCCTCCTGGCCCTCCTCCTCCTCCCCTGCTGCTGCTGCTGTTCCTGTGCCTCGCTGCCTCTGGTCAGACCCTACAGAGCGACGTCCTCGCAATGCAAGCCCTCAAGAAGAGACTGACGCTTCCTTCCTCCCTCTGGTCCAACGTTGACCCGTGCAATTGGCCCCAGGTCTTGTGCACCGGCAACCGGGTCGTCCGAATTCATATAGGTATGCGGGGCGTGTCCGGGACCCTCCCTCCGGACATCAGCAACCTCATTGCCCTGACGCGGTTCGAGGTCATGAATAGCCAGTTCTCCGGCCTGCTCCCGAGTTTTGCCGAGTTGGCTCAGTTGCAGGTACCGAGTCCGTGGGTCTCTTTTCATTTTTTTTTTTTTTTTGCTTGGATGATTTTCAGGGGAAGGAGCGGGTGATTCTGTGCTTTCTTGGCCCCCTTCTTGGAACAGGTGTTGTTTCTAAACCGCAACAATTTCACCTCCATTCCTCCGGAATTCTTCGCTGGTATGTCGTCTCTGCAAGCGGTTGGTCTGAGCTATAACGACTTCGCTGCTTGGGGGATTCCCGCTAGTCTGAAAGATTGCGCCTCCCTTCAGAATTTCACCGCGACCCAAGTGAATGTGATTGGGCAAATCCCTGATTTCATCAGTGCGGAGAATTTCCCCAGCCTGTTCGCGCTTCAGTTGTCCTTCAATAACCTGGAAGGCGGGCTGCCTGCGAGCTTCGCCGGGTTGACGATTCAGATCCTCTGGCTGAATGGGAAGGCCGGGAATTCGAAGCTCAACGGGATGATCGACGTCATAGCAAAAATGGCCCAGTTGGCATAGGTTTGGTTGCACAGTAACCAGTTCACGGGTCCTATACCCGACGTTTCGAATTTGCAGAATCTATGGGATTTCAGTGTGAGGGATAACCAGTTGACTGGCGTTGTCCCTGAGTCCCGGCGAAGCTTCCTAATCTCAGAACGCTGGACATTTCTACAACAATTTGTCCGGTAAAGTGCCTACTTTTCGGAGCGATGTGAATGTAATTAGAGAAGGTAATCCTAACCTAGGTAAAGACATTGTGCCTCCTGCATACCATCGACCTCTGGCAGGAAGCTTTCGTGGTATGATCTCGACGATTATTCTCTTTGGTTTCGATCATAAATCGCGTGCTGATGGTGCTTGGGCTTTCTTTATGCAGGCTCTCATGAAGCTGATCTCTGAATAGCACCTGATAACACCAACGTGGAGGCCGCTTGTTGGTGATTATGATGGATTAAGAAATGGCTTGAATTAATGTTGCATGGTTCTGTAATGTTGTTTGCTTATCGTGTGTGAAATCAGCATCGCGAAGCTGATATGCCCATGTCGATAAATAAAGTCGTGACCTTTCCAAGCGAGTATTTTCCCTATGATAACATACAGGAGAGGCCCCAAACCCTACTGTTCCCCTTGGGTGTTGCCATTTCCCTACTCAACTCGTGTCTCCAAGCAGCCTGGAGATGGTAAGAAATGATGGAAAGAAGACTGACATAAGAGAACAAAACAACGTCGCTAGCTTCATAAGTTTGGAATTTGGGTTGCACGCCCATCCATAAATGGCGCATGCTTTCTCTATGGCTTGCCACGAAGCATTTTGGAATTAATAATTATTTGTCCTAGGGGTTATTATATCGTCCACCGCCGGTAGAATCCAAATTCCACCGTCAATTGAATGAAAGGGAAAACTCCATATAAATAACTACAAAAATTGCTAGTAAGCATATACCTTATTATGGATCGAAATTACTAAGAAAGTCATAAACTTATTACATTTATACAAATTCAAGTATAAACTTTTCATTTACCCAATTAAGTCTTAAACTTTTTAGTTGCGTTTGACAATCAGAATAAAATTCAGAATACATATCTTGCATTTACTACTTACTCAAGATAGAAGAAAAGTGCATATAAGGGGATATAAAATGGATAATATCATCCCATGAAGGAGAACAAGAACTTCTGCTCCGAGGTTTTGACATAGATTCCTTGAAATGGATTCATTTGAACAGTGACACAGATCCTTGAGGAGAACAAGAACTTCTGCTCCGAATAATGAGTTTATGAGAACAATCACAAGATCTATTGCCATATTCATTGATATATATATATATATATATGCTAATGTTTATTCCATTCTCTCACTTTTTATTCTCAATGTGACAATATGCACGCAGATATAACGATTCCTGGAAATTGTGGGGAAAAACTTTGGCAATATGAGCCTCTCCATGATGCCGAAAACAGGAGTAAGATTTACATGACATATTTGGAAGACGAATAGCATCAACAAAACGAGGAAAGGCATTCAATTTGATGCAGCGAAGTAGGAATTTTGAGTAAATCCAACTATTTTTGACAACTTACTCAATTAGAACGTGGATTCGGATACTGAACTGGCGGTAGACGGTATAAAAAAAAAACCCATATTAGGGCTTTGCCGTATTTCGCAGACGAGAGATTAGCGAGGAAATCAGAACAACGATGGCAGCTAATCACCATGTCTTTGTCCTAACCTTATTTGCTCTTGCGCTTTCCTCCATTCCATTGGCAACTCTAGCTGAATCAGGCACGGCAACATTCTACCAGCAATACGTTAGTAAGAATCTCCTGTGCATCATGCGAAGATGTTTCTGTAGTAGTGCGGGGTGATCCTTTGATTTTTCCGCTAATCGATTGTATCGTCGAATTGCTATGGAAGCCAGCCTCAGGGCGTGATGATAGCTGCGGCGAGCGACGCCTTCTGGGCCGGTGGGGCCGCCTGTGGAAGCACGTACAGGGTGACGTGCATTGGCGCCGCCTACTCGGGCATTCAAGACCCGTGTACGGGCAGGTCGGTTGAGGTGAGGATCGTCGACCATTGCCCAGGCGGGTAAGCCGGCACCATCGACCTCTCGAAGGAAGCTTTCGAGACCATTGCGGATCCTGTGGCCGGCATAGTAAAAGTGACCTACGATGGGTACATGCGAGACGAAATCTCTTAACAATCAAGAACGGTTTTGATTTTGCTAAATCCGATAATACGTTGAGTAATGGTCCTTTGATTGTTCACGCAGGCTTTCATGAAGCTCTATGAAGACGATGAACACGCAGCAACAAAGACTGGCCAGTTGACATATTCTAACATGGCGAATAAATGGAGGAGCTAGAGATTTTGATTCTACCTATCTATAAAATTTGTAAGCGTTCTCATGTAAGGAATAAAATTAAATCTTTTAAGACTTGATTTCGAAAAAACAAATGATTTGCAATCAACATGACATATTTGAGATCCTGACTTCTATTTTAAATAATGGGGTATTTTTATTTGAAATTGGAAGGTTCTTTTTTTGCTTGGATTGGTTAATGTGTATATATAAGAGACTAATCATCAGCTAAGCTTTCGCATTGATATTTTGACCTCGTCTCAAAATTTCTGTGGCACCGGAGCATTGGGGCATGTCATCTCATCATATAAAATCTCATTTCACTGTCTTCCGTTGATCCTCCATGGCTTCCGATCAATCCGATGGGCAAATAATCAATCAAATACTTGGACCTTACGTGGTGAATAAGTCATTCTGCATTCATCCATGAATAAACCAGGTACAGGTTTAATCTCTCAACTATTGATTAATTGATGGAACTTTTTAGGTTGAAACGGAGCTATCACTATGGCACTTAATGCCGACACTAAATTAGGATCTATGGACGGAAAATTCTAATGCCAAATGAAGATGCACCGAATAAAGTTGCGTGGATAACACAATGCGATTTGTTCATTAATATATATATGTAATCAAGTTTCAAATGGACATAATCATGGGCTTGACGGCCCATGGGCCCGCTGGAGCCATGTTGGCACCGTGATATGAACTTTTATGATGAGGAGGCCTTGACAACACTTGAGGTCCGACCTAAGTGACCGGTCTAGGCCCACCCATCAATCACCTCTTAGTTTCGAAAGAAGTGGCTAGACACTAGACAATGCTTTATTCCTCGTCGCAGTTAAAGAAGTGTGGGACAGATTGTCCGTAAAAGCAACGTTTTTTGTTTTTGTTTTTGGTAAAGGTAATTGTATAAATAGGGAAAGCCAAAAAACATAGAATCTAGCGCTGAGAACTTTCACTTATAATGCGAACATGCGGGATGAGTGGAAGGGAGTTGAAATAAGGAAAGAGAACATGGGAACAAAAAACACAGCTAAGCAAACAGCAATACAAGCCTAGGCAAAACGCCACAAGGCAGAAAAACAACACAACAAACCACCTAACTAGGAAAGATGAGTGTTGGTTTCGTAAAAAACAAAAGGGTCAAAACCCCACCCACGCTGAAGCCGCCTGTTCCTATGGTTGACTGGAACATTGCTGAAGGTAAGGACTTTATCCTTAACAACTTTGATAAGGTGCTCCTTCAAAGCAGAGACCTCTAGCGCTTCGCCATGAAAGATGATGCTGTTCCTTTTCTTCTAGATTAAGTGGCATAAGGCTCCAAAAGAAAACCGGGCAATGGAGTGGAAAAAATCCTTATCAGAGAGGAATCTTAGGGCCCAACGGATGGTCTCTGCCTAAGGCCTATTACGCCAAGGAAGATTACACTGCACAGCCTAGAAGTAAGCAAGAGTCGCAGGGACATGGCATTCGAAAAAGAGATGATCAATCGAGTTCGGAGTGGCATTACAAAAGGCACATAATTCATAGTTGATTTTGCCATAAGATAAGAGAAGAACTTGAGTAGGTAGGCGATTCCTGATAATTAACCAAATGTTAAATTGAAATCTAGGTGCCATAGACATGTTCCAAATAAAGTGGGCCCGGGCAAATGGTCTTTCTTGGTTCTTAGAACCTCTAAAGTTGAAGCCACCGAGAAGATCCCGAAGACGATCCCCTCCAAGAGAACCTGTCAAGGGCTCGAGCAAGGGTCGGAAGAGAAATGTCCCAACACTCCAGAAGAGACCTGAAATGCTGATCCACTGGTGAAAGAAATTCAGCAACTGTTGCTTGTTGAGAAAGACCCGAATTAGCAATAATAGACTCCGGAAGGAAAAGGCTCAACGGGCCTTCCTAATGCAAATTGTCATGCCAAAATAAGACTGACCGACCATCTCCCACTTTCCAATAGAAGGATAGCCTAAAATCCCTTCTCAATTTTAGAATATTCTTCCACGCCTAGGAGCACATGGTAGGAGCCGTAGAGACCCGAAATTATCCCTTTTTAAGAAGTTAGAGGGGATCCAACGGCACCAAAGGGACTCTTTATCTGTAAACAAAATCCAAATATATTTAAGAATGACTACTTTGTTGCATTCACGAAACCTTCGTAACCCGAGACCACCCTCATCCTTAGGAACATACACATCCTCCTAAGCAACCTTGGTGCCTCCACGGCTAAGGAAAGAGCCCTTCTAGAGAAATTGCCTCAAAATACGCTCAATATGGTTTGTCACTGAATAGGGGAGGTTAAAAACACTGGCCCAGAAGGCTTGAATAGAATGAAGCACTGACTTGATCAGCTGAAGTCTTCCCACAAAGGAGAGAAACCGGTGGGTCCAAGACTGAACCTGAGTTGTGATCTGGTCAATGAGAGCAATGCAATCCATTTTCCCAAGCCTAGAGGAAATGATGGGCACTCCTAGATACCGCACTGGAAGTTTCCCTTCTTGAAAACCAAAAGTCATAATAATATTTCTCTACACGAGAAGAGGCCCCCTGCAAGAAAAACCTCACTTTTGTTCTCATTAGGAAGTAATCTGCTCCAAAAGGAGAAAATATCAAGACCTTTCTTGAGGAGAGTCATCGATTTCAAATCAGCCTGACAAAATAGGAAAACATCATTGGCAAAAAAAATGTGAGAAAGATTAACGGCTTTACACCTCCAATAATACTTAAAACCCTCTTGAGCTGTACATGAACTCAAAATTCTAGAGAAAACTTCCATGACAAGGGTAAAGAGATAGGGGGACATAGGATCTCCTTGCTGAAGCCCTTGTTCGCTTGGGGAAAAAGCCATGTAGCTCACCATTTACGGAGATGGAATATTTCGATGTGCGAATGCAAATCATAATAAGTTTGATCATCCAATTAGGAAAACCAAAAGCTGACAGGGTTAGCTCAATAAAATCCCGGTCAACTGTATCATAAGCCTTCTAGAAGTCCACCTTAATAGCGCACTTTGGCAGGTAAGGATCACGGTGGAAACCTACAAACAACTCCTAGGCTAAGAGAATATTGTCCCTAATTCTCCTACCCTTGACAAAGGCATTCTGGGAGGAGCTTATCAGATCATCCAGCACAGCCACTATTCGATTGGCCAAAATCTTGGTAATTATTTTATAAATAGTGTTACAACAAGCGATGGGCCTAATCAGAAACAACACAAGCGTTAGGAACTTTAGGCACCAAAGCTAAAATTGTCTTGTTGACCTCCCTTAACAACCGACCCATGGAGAAGAAATCCTTCACACCATCTAAGATCAACGACCCTACTAGCTCCCAATTGCTTTTATAGAATTCCACTGTAAACCAATCCGGTCTAGGAGCTTTGCCACGGGCCAAAGAAAAAAGAGTATCATGGATCTTAGAATCCAAAACCAGCATAGAGAGAGTATGAACCTGGTCAATCGTGAGCAGCCTCCTGATGAACTCCTTTAACTCCTGCAATGAAGGCTTCATAGTAGCTTGTGGCGATAGGAGGTTAGAGAAGAAGGAGATGAATACCGAAGGTACCAAGTTTGGATCCGCGACTAAGGAGCCTGAAGGATCTTTAACCGAGAGGATCCGGTTCCTAAGCTGTCTTCTATTGACTGACTGATGAAAAATTTTTGTATTAAGGTCACCTTCCTTGAGCCATCTCACTCTAGATTTCTGTCTGAAAAAGGATTCTTCATGGGTACGCAAGTCAACAAGGACATGGTGCTGGGTCTTCTCTAGATTAGCAAGCATAACATTTCTTGGATCCTCTTGAAGACCAAGCTGGGTAACACGTAAAGCATTCCTTACCTCTTCAGTCCTCACGGAAATGTTAGAAAAGGCCTCTTTATTGAGCCGCTTGAGATGGCCTTTGAGAGCTTTTAACTTGCAAACTAATTTGAATATAGGATCCCCATCTATTGGACTCTCCCAAACTTGTTTCACACTAGAAGAAAACTCAGGATGCTTCATCTAGAATTCAAAAAACTTGAACGGCTTCCTTCTTGAAATCGGGTTGAGAACTCTGACAACCATGGGGAGTGGTCAGAGATTCCCGGGTTCAAAAAGGAAGCTTCGGAGAAGGAGAATTGATTATTCCACTTGGGTCTAATCAGAACTCGATCAATCTTCCTCATCTTTCTACTATCACCAGAAGAAGTGGACCAAGTATATCGAAGACCGATATACCTTAAATCCTCCAACTTAGCCCGAGCTAAGCAATGGTAGAATTCATCAAAGCAAGGTATCCAAGCCGTGGAACTCCCACTACCCACAAGATCCGACGGATCTTTGATGGCATTAAAGTCACCAGCAACCATCCAAGCCGAATCTTGCACAAGACGGCTCATTCGACCAAGGTCTTCCCACAAGGAACGACGACGAACAAATGAATGTTCACCATAAATAATCAAAAAACAACAAGTCAACCTTGTCAGAATAAACTTCAAGTGCCCATGGATAGCCTGAGCATTAATAGCTAAGACTTCAAAGCGAACCAAATCTGGATTCCATCCAACCCAGATTCTCCTGTGAGGGGCAAACTCATAATTTGCAATCCAGTTCCACCCCGTCAAAAAACATGAGGAAATAGGATCAAAAAGAGATTAAGGAACTTTAGTCTCGAGGAGACCAACAAAACACAGGTTATTTGAAAAAACGAAACTTCTAACTTCAGCACGTCTTATGGGGTTTACTATGCCCATAATATTCCAAATACCTATATACATAACACAAGGAAAGCATGATTACCTCTTTTTTGAGGCTTTACGACGACTAGAAGGCAGTGCAGGAACCGAATGGGTGGGATCAGGGAGCAGTTTCTATATCCTCTCCTGTAGGGCTTCAGAGTACTCGATAGTAGAATGGCCTCTCGGAGAAGGAGGGCATGTAGACAGTAGATCATCATCATCCGAATAGAAATTAGGGTCCTCAATGTCCATCGTCCCTCTAGAGGACAAGCGGCCTTCTCTTGGCTTAGAGCCAGTCGTAGACAAAGCTTGAATCTTCTGAGTAGGGTTACCGAGAACAACTTTAGGAATAAGGTCCTTAAGATTCAAGGACTGATCACCGTCAGGATGTGCCAGCCTGAAAAATGCTACATCCTTACTACCAGGGCCCTTTTTCTTCTTGCCCTTAACTTGTTTCCATCCCGGGTCAGCCCCCGAGGAAGGAATATCACCAATGGTTGCTGGTGCAGCAGCAGCAACATCCTCTATCCTGCTACTTTCGACACCAACAACAGATGCACTAGCTACTGGAGGGGCAGCTGTAACTGAAGGGGGGAGCCGGGCATTACCAGGGTTAATAGCTCCCTCAGGAGGGTGATCCATCTTATCAGCTACCCGACTCTGGTCCACTTCACTCATTGGGGCAGGAACCTTCGAATCACCTCGAGCGTTAAGAACATATGGGATTTTCGAAGTGGAAGGTCCAGTAGAAGCACGTGTACAATTGTGGCAAAAAATGCCACATCTAGGACAAACAGGAGGCCTCCACTCGTACTCTACGCTCACCGAACAAGTTCGACCTCTATGAACCACTTCCATAGACTTACAAGTCGGTTGATTTGCTGTAATTTCTACACAAACCCTGGCGAAAGCTAGCAGCTTCATCTGCTCGGCGCGATGATCCATGTAGAGCGGTTTCCTCACCGCATTGGCGACTTTCCCAATCACTTGAGAAGACCAGAATGCAAGGGGCAAGTTCCTCAATCTAATCCATATTGGTACTGTTAGGTGACTATCCTTCTTCAGTTCCAAAGTCAGTGTCCATTGTTGCAACACCAGCGGCACTCTAGCCACCGTTATAGGTCCTCTTTCCAGGATCTTTCTACGGAACTCAGCATCGAGAATATGAAAGAAGAAAAAACCTTGGCCGTTTGACATCACCTCGGCCATATTCAAGCCCCAAGTGTTTTTGAGGGCCGACTCAGTGGCTTTGAACGAAAGTCTTCTCCCAATGAAGTAACCCACCAGGCACTCCTTCAATTTGGGGTGAACCGCTTCAAGATTATCATCAGACGGCTCAACAACGGGCATATTGTTCACATAAGTCGGTACGGAGAATACTCCAAATCGTACCCCTTAGCAGCAACCTTTGCCACATCAACCTAAGATCGAGCATTGGGGTTTTTAGAGTTGTTTCTCTATTGAGGATTCTTTAAGGTGGACTTGGCTCGACTCCTACCACGCAGTCCTACTGGTCCACGAGAAGGCTGAGGCCCTTGGTTCTTATGACTAGTCAAAGTCGGGCCAAAGCGTTCCATAGCTGCCTTGGAGGAATCCCCTTGGGTCAAACGGCCCGGGGTGGGAGGGGAAAAGCTTCGGGCACTAGAGCCTTCCCCACCATTATGGGCCACAGCCAACGAAGAAGACATCGCAGCAGAGAAAACCACAACAGACCAGAGTGTCGAGAGTAAAACCTTAGTCAAATATAAGCAAGAGGCCTATAAGTACAATGTACCAGTTAGCACTTTATGGGCTTTGAAGAAGGGCAAGTAGAAGACCTTTCTTCCAAAAAAAAAAAAAAAACAACCCCAACTACCAGTAAAAGCCTCCCAGAAGCAGCAGTGAAGTAGATCGCTAAGACCCTATACAATCTCCTCCATCGCAGCCCAAAGAAGGAGCAAAGCAAAGCTAACTCTTGGGGGGTTTTGACGGAGGGTAGAAGGTTCCCTTACTCTCCAAAAACCAGGCCCAACCACCAACCAAGACAGCCGAAATCAGCCGAAGACCAAGAAGTAGAACCTAGCCCTATCGCCCCCTGAGGGTTCCGACATCAGCAACATGGGTTGCACGAGGTCCTTGGGTGCGGAGTGGTGTCATTGCGAGTGAGCGTCGGAGTGGGCAAAGGAGCGAGCCGCATGGGAAGCGAATTGCGCGGGTGACGGAGCAAAGTCTCCCCTATTTGTGGTTCACCGGGCGAAGGGACGATCGGCGGAGTGCACTCCGTCAACGGGTGAGCTGGGTGAAGTGTTGAAGAAATCTTCTTGGAGTATTTTGAAGCTGACAAAATGTTTCCATCAGTCCAGTCTGAAGATTTGCAGATTCTATTATTTAAAGTCTGAAGACCTCTGGACTACCAGACTTAAGACTCAAAGTCTATTCTCATTGACAGTTTCTAATCCGTCATAGAAGGGCTATCCAGAAGTGGGTGTTTCATTAAGGATTTGACCTTATCGACTGGAGAAGATCTCTTGGTTGGACATGACATAACGGAATCCTTTATTTGATCATGATTGATTAGAGATTAAGGATCCGGTGATTGACGAAGTATATATGGAAGGTTCTACTTATGGAAACCGAGATCCTGATTGTATGGGCGAGTAGGATTGATGGGCTATCGACATGTTCCTTAAATAGCTCGAATGATCTTCCTAATTGATTCCATCCAACGAATAGATTGGAGGAATTCCTTTGGTAAGTGCCAACGGGTATGATGGCATAAAGGGGTATTTAAGGAAGACGTTCCGGTTGTT
The DNA here is from genome assembly GCA_017140325.1 of Eucalyptus leucophloia subsp. euroa. Lineage (NCBI taxonomy): Eukaryota > Viridiplantae > Streptophyta > Magnoliopsida > Myrtales > Myrtaceae > Eucalyptus > Eucalyptus leucophloia. The sequence goes on from CM029476.1 coordinate 24,378,576, forward strand.
CGAGTGTGTGCGTGATAGAAGAATTCCAAAGTCCGAAGCTCTTTTTTTTAGTCAATTCATTTATTGAGCTAAATCTTGTACGCAAAAGAGAGTCTATATCTTTGAGAAATCTTGAGGAAGTGTGGTAGAGTATCTACACTATGGAATCGAGGGAGAGCTTTACTATAAAAACTCTTTTGTTCATAGTGAAATCCAGCCAGTGGGCCGTCAGTGCGGAAGAGTGGACGTAGGCTTGGAATAAGCCGAACCACTATAATCTCTGTGTTCATTTTCTCTTCCTTACTCTTTTTTTACTTTGATCATAATTTGTTTTTGCTAACAAAAGGGGAACTTACTTTCTATTGTCTATTTCGTATTGCTCACTTATCACGAGAAATTATTATACGCCTATTTACCTCACTCTAGGTGCTTATAATAGCTATCTCAATTGGTATCAGAGCCTGTGGACTCACTTTGTTTGAAGTGTTTTACTTTAGAGTTAAAGATCCATGGCTAGTATGTTAGCTCCAGGGCTGGTAGAAGGGCAAAGCAATACTAGACCGCCTTACTTTGATGGAAATGACTACAACATATGGAAAAACAAGATGAAGGCGTTCCTAAGATCAAAGGATCCTTTGGAATTGGACGTTGTAGAAAAAAGGAATCAATCCTAAACTTGCATCTGTCTCAGAGAGAGGAAAAGAAACTGTTAAGTCTAGTGAAATGACTCAGGAAGAGATAATCAAGAGACAAGCTCTTGATGCAAAAGTAATTTATTCTTTATATTGTGCTTTGTCACCTACTGAATATAGCAGAATATCTTCTTGTGTTACAACAAAAGAAGTTTGGGATAGATTATATATTACCTATGAAGGAACCGATCGAGTGAAAGAAACCAGAATCAACATTCTCCTCGGTCAATATGAAGCCTTTAAGATGAAATCAGGAGAATCTATTACTGATATGTTTAGTCGTTTTACAGAAATCGTGAATGATCTTGAAAATCAAGGTCAACCAATTTCTGATCCCATGAAAGTAAACAAGCTATTGCGTGGACTCTCTAAGAATTGGAATCACATAAAGACCTCAATAAGAGAGACATAAAGAATCATGCCACTATCTGTTGACGAGTTGGTTGGGACTCTTCAGTCTTACGAAGTGGAGCGAATCAATGAAGACGAATACCCTAAAGGTAAGAAATCTATTGCATTAAAATCTAATGATGATTCTGATGTAACAGATTCTAAAGATGATATGGATGATGAGGAGCTTGCTCTCATGATAAGAAGATTCAGAAAGCTGAATAGAAAAGGAAGAAGATTCAATCCAAAGAAATAGAGTTTTCAAAAGCAACAGACTAAGTCTGTTGAAGATGATGAATCAAACAAATATGTAGTCTGCTTTGAATGTAAGAAAAATGGACACATCAGACCCAATTGTCCTCTTCTGAGGAAGAAGAAAGGAAAAGCTGAAAAGTATCGAAGGGCTCTTAAAGCAGAAACCTAGAGTGGTACAAAGTGTGAAGAAAGTGATGATGATTATGCCAATATATTTTTGATGGCACAATCGGATTCAGATTTAAACTCCGAGACAGACTCAGATTCAGACAGTGAATTTGAGGTGAGTAATTTCAAAATCCCTATTAAAGTTTTTAAATACATTGATGAGTTGTGTTTTAGTCTTAAGACTTCTCTTAAAAGAATTTCCGAACTCAAAAAGGAAAACTCTGCCCTAAAACAACAAGAAAATATTTTGAAAGAAAAAGTGAAATGTTTAGACATGAATGTTTCTACTCTTAAAGAAAGTGAAGATAATCTTTTGAAAGAAAATGTATTTTTAAAAAATGACATATCAAATATTTCCAAAAGATTTTAAATAGGATCTGAGAAACTTGAGAAAATTCTTTCTGTTCAAAGACCTTATTTCAATAAATCTAGTTTGGGAATGAGTGCGGAAACCATTCCTTTAATTAATTTTCCTAAAGTGAAGGAAATAATTAAGCGAAGACCCACAAGAGATATTTACAAAAATCATTTTAAAAAGATCTTTGTAAAACCAGTAGGTCGCAATGCTCTCAGATGTTCCAAATGCAATAGTGCAGATCATTTTGAAAAAGAATGTCCTATGGTTTGGAAACCTGTTAAGAAAGTATGGGTAAAAACCTCATATCATACTAACACCAATGGACCCAAGAAATTATGGGTACCAAAGAAAGCTTGAGTCTCTTTTCTAAATGCAAGTCACTATCAAGAAAAATGTTAAATGGTATCTAGATAGTGGATGCTCAAGACATATGACAGGAGATTCAAGTTGTTTCATAAAACTCATATAAGTAAATGGTGGAAAAGTCTTATTTGGAGGAAACAACAAATGAAGAATTGTGGGATTCGGAACTGTAAAAATTAGAAACCTCACAATCAGCAATGTTTTTTAGTGGAAGGACTCAACTACAATCTGCTCAGTATTATTTAGTTAGCTGTGTGATACCAATTTCAAAATCAACTTTCAAGAGGGAATATGTTCAGGAACCAGTAAAGATTCTACTCAGTCATTCATGGGTCGGAGACATGGAAATATTTACCTCTTGGATGTGAAACCAGATGAATCGCAATATCTAATCTCAATTCAAGATGAAGCGAATTTATGGCACATAAAGCTTGGGCATATCAATATGAAGCAGATAGCCAAAATTTCAGCAAAGAAGCTTGTTCGTGGTTTACCCAATCTATCATACCAAAAGTCTGATCTATGTACACCATGCATATTGGGAAAGCAGGTAAGAAATTCCTTTAAATCAATAAATCAAGTTTCCACTAATCGTGTACTGCAGCTTCTGCATATGGATTTCTTTGGACCAACTAGAACTCAGAATATTGGAGGTAAAAAATATTGTCTAGTAATTGTGGATGACTACTCACGATTTACTTGGGTATATTTCCTGGCAAGTAAGTCTGAAACCTTCTCTTACTTTGAAAAGTTTGCTAAAAAGGTCAAAAATGAAAAAGGATATGTTATTTCAAGTATAAGAACAGATCATGGAGGTGCATTTGAAAATCAAGATCTTACAAAATTTTGTGATGAATATGGTTTTCAGCATTTGTTCTCCTCTCTATATATTCTAAAGCAAAACGGAGTAATGGAAAGAAAGAATAGGTCACTTCAAGAAATGGCTAGAACTCTTTTCATTGAAAGTAACATCTCTTCACGATTTTGGGCAGAAGCAGTTTCTACAGCATGTTATATTATTAATAGAGTTTTTCTAAGGCCTATTTTAGAAAAAATCCCTATGAGTTATTCAAAGAAAAGAAACCTATTGTTTCATATTCTCATGTGTTTGGATGTAAATGTTTTATATTGAAAAATGCAAATGATCGAGTTGGCAAGTTTGAAGAGAAATCAGACAAAGGCATCTTCCTTGGATATTCAACCACAAGCAAAGCGTATAGAGTCTACAACAAGAATATTCAATCTGTGGAAGAATCAATGAATGTCAAATTCCAAGATTCTATGCTAAATGAATCTATTCAGACTCATCTTGAAGAATCTGAACCTGCTCCAGACTCTAAAAAGTCTAAATCTCAAGAAGCAGCTCAGACTTCGAAAGACCAGCAACAAATGATTGTTGAAGATTCAAATGAAGGAAGTGATCATCAACCTGAAAAATTAACTAGCAACTGGAAGTATAAGTCCAGTCATCCCAAAGATCTTATTATTGGCGACATTAATGAAGGAATTCGCACAAGATCCAAAAGGCGCGAAGAGTCTAGTGCTGTGGCTCTTATTTCTGAAATAGAACCCAAAAGCATAGAAGAAGCTTTATCTGATGAAAGCTAGATTGAAGCTATGCAAGAAGAACTCAGGCAATTCAGTATTAATGATGTCTGGGAGTTGACTCCTAAACCGAAAGGTAAATCTATTATTGGAGTTAAATGGGTTTTCAGGAACAAGATGAACGAGAAAGGAAAGGTCGTAATAAACAAAGCAAGACTCGTGGCCAAGGGATATACGCAAGAAGAAGGGATAGACTATGATGAGACTTACGCACCAGTAGCAAGGTTAGAAGCAATTAGATTATTACTTGCTTTTGCTTGTTATAAGAATTTCAAGTTATTCCAAATGGATGTCAAAAGTGCTTTCCTGAATGGATTTATCCATGAGGAAGTCTATGTGGAACAACCACCTGGGTTTGAAGACCCAAAGAAACCAGACTCAGTATTCAGACTCAAAAAGGCTTTATATGGTCTAAAGCAAGCATCTCGAGCTTGGTACGACAGGCTGAGTAAGTTTTTAATTCACAACCGCTTTGTAAAAAGTAAAGTAGACACTACTCTGTTTATCAAAAGAGAAAACAAAAGTTTTATGCTTGTTCAAATATATGTTGATGATATTATTTTTGGATCCCCTAATGAAAGTCTGTGCAAGAAATTCTCTAAGTCTATACATGATGAATTTGAAATGAGCATGATGGGTGAGTTAACCTTCTTTCTCGGGCTTCAAGTGAAACAACTGAAGGAAGGAACTTTTATTCATCAAGAAAAATATGCTAATGATCTTGTCAAAAAGTTTGGACTAGAAAATTGCAAAAAGGCTGATATACCAATGTCAAGTTCCTTAAAGATAGACAAAGATGAAGGAGGAAAGAAAGTTGATCAGAAGCTATACAGGAGTATCATTGGCTCACTTCTTTATCTTACTACTTCTAGACCTGACATTTTGTTTAGTGTTTGCATTTGTGCCAGATTTCAAGTAGACCTTAAAAAATCTCATTTGAATGCTGCAAAGCGTATTATCAAATATATTGTATCAACTTCAAACTTTGGTCTTTGGTATCCTAAAAAGGGAGACTTTACTCTTCTTGGATACTCAGACGCAAACCTAGCTGGATGCAGAGTTGATAGAAAGAGCATCTCGGGTACCTGTCAACTACTTGGAAACAGGACAATATCTTAGTTTTCAAGGAAGCAAAGTATAGTAGCTCTCTCTACAGCAGAAGCAGAATATGTAGCTCTTGGGAGTTGTTGTTCACACATTCTATGGATAAAACAACAGCTAAGAGACTTTGGAATTGAAAATTCATGCACGGAAATCAAGTGTGACAACACTAGCGCAATCAATCTCGCTAAGAATCCAATTCTTCACTCAAGAGCAAAACATATAGAGATTCGACATCACTTCATTAGAGATCATGTTCAAAATGGAGAAGTTTCAATTTAGTTTGTTGACTCAAAGAACTAATTGGCGGATATATTTATAAAGCTTTTGGAGAAAAATCAATTTGAAGCTATTCATTCCAGACTCAAAATCTTAAAGTCTGAGGAAATTCAGACTCAGGACTGAAAGTCTAAAGATATCCAGACTCAGATGATCAAGTTTTTCTTCCCTAAGTTATTTTACTTTATTATCTCTCAAATCTCATCTCGAAAAGGTACGATAATCAATTGTGTTTGATTATTGCTATCTTTAATTGACGTGATTATTGCAACATTTCCTTTTCAAAAAGGAAGTTATTTTTGAAGTGACAATTATCTAATTTTTTGAAAAAGGCAGTTATTTTTCGAAAAGGCATCTTTTTACTTTCTTTTATGACGTTCCGTATGCCTCTTTTCTACTATCTTATATACTGTTGTTTCTTCTTCGCTTTTCTCTCAAAAACCCTAAGAGAGAACCAATCTTCAATTTCTGTCTTCTTCTCTTGTTTAATTTTCGAAAAGTTGTCATTTTTCTTGGGAAAGTCAAGTTTGGAATCTTTCAAAGACTGTGAAAGATGTTGTCTCAAAGGAAGTTTTCGAGGATCGCAAACAGGGGACCACAACAAATGCGTGAGGGGCTTACGCACTTTGATCTCACTGAGGAAGAAGAGTCTCATAGTCAGCAGCAAAGCCCACAATATTCTCAGCAGCGTCCATCTTCTCCATCTAGACAACAGGAGGTTGCTCGACAAGAAGAGGAAGAAATAATGAAGATGCAGAACTTGTAAGAGTTTCTAAGCCCTCTTTTATCTATAAGCTTTATCGTGCTTTGAAAAGGTGTGGAACTCCTTTGAACTACATTGATGAATTTCTGAAAGACAAATGGTACAAAAATGAAACATTCTTTTTACGCACAATGGAACGGTTGGGAATTGCCCTTGTTGGGTTGGCAGAAGAGGCAATGGCAAATATTCCAATTGATCCACGTGTTGAGGGTTGAATCAGTTAGATGGGAATGATGATGACAAGTTGTATAGTTAGTTTCAACCGAGAATGGGTGTTGCGGCAAAAATTCGGGGAAAAAGGATAGACTTGTTTCGATCGGAGGAACAAAAGCATTTGTACTCTAAGTTGTTGAAGCGTGGGGTGATAAACCCTAGAAGTGTGGATTTTGATTTCCTTGACACTGTGAATGTTAATTTGAGGGAAAAATTTGGTCTTCTTCAACTTGAACAGTTCTGTTCTGACTCTACAGAAGCCTATGTTGAACTCACTGCATATTTTTATTCGAATCTCAGTTTTTTGAATGTGAATAGATTCTCTTTAGTGTCCGAGATCAGGACTATGTGGTGGATGTAGATATGTTCGCTGATGTGATTGGGGTTGAGAGAGGGAGATATCAATCTATCAATGTCTCTATTGCTCGTGCTATGTTGGAACTTGTTAAGGATAGAAAGACAGAGGAAAAGATTTCCTACTCGAGGATGAGTGCATTTAACATTTTGCTTCACAAGATTGTGATTAATTGCCTCAGACAAAAATCTACTTCAAAGACTAATGTTTCAAACTCAGAGGCAAAGCTGATGTATGCCATCAATGCTGGGAAAAAGTTTTCTCTTCCTCACATTATTATGTTTCACATGTATAGAGCAATGGTGAATGACAAGGGTCAACTTCCTTATCCATCTCTTGTGACAAAGTTATTCAGACATTTGAATATTTAGCCTCCACGATCTCTCTGTGTTCGATCTTGTGATCAAATGGTGGTGGGACTGAAAATGGTCTCCAAAATGCGTGTAAAGGAACTCAACAAGGCATTGGAAAAATTCAAGGAGAAAACCCCTGTCAAAACTCATCAAATCTCTTCGGCTGCAAAAAGAAAAGGGAAGGAGCCCATGGTTGCTTCATCCAAGAAAAGAAGAGCTCTCGTCATTGAAGATGAAGAAGATGAGGAAGACATCACCATTTCTGCTATGACATTGAAGAACCTGAGCCGTTCTATTCTAGAATCAATGGAACGACAAGAGAAAGACTCAGAACAGAGGACTAGAGAAAGAGAAGAGAAAGAAGCAGAGGAGAAAGAAACAGAGGAGAGAGAAGCTGAAGAAAGAGATGCATATGAGGAAAGATTTGAAGAAGAAGAAGAGGAAATAGGAAATCAAGAGAAGGGAGAGCATGAGAAACTTTCTTCTCCACTTGAAGGCATGGAAACAGGGGGAGACAATGAGAAAAGAGGAATGTCCTCATATCCTGCTACCAATGAAGGAGTCAGCCGCTCTCCAGCAGATACATAGGACATCTATGCCTCTCAATTTCCTGAGGAGGGACATGATGTTTCATCACCCAATCTGTGTGACTATGCTGATTTGCCATCATCTGCCTTTACTCCATCTGATTGTGCATAAGCCAGTACGCAGACTGATAATTCAGCAGATTTTCACAGAATTCTTGATGTTTTCTTGGAAATGCGGGGTCAGATATATGCTCTGGGATGCGAAGTTTAGAATTTGCAGAATGCAGGTCAAGCTTCTTTAGTTTCTTTGAATGATCAGATTCAAGCCCTTTCTCTTTAGATTCAGGCAAATGCTAAGGGTGAAGATGTGGCACAACTGAAGGAGGACTTGAAAAAGTTGGAAGACATTGTTCAGTCAATGGGAGATTTCCAGCTTGTTCGTGTTCCCAAGCATTCTTGATTCCATTCTCTTCCCATCTAAACCTTTTTTTTATGTTGACAAAAAGGGGGAAAGATGCAAGATTTGAAAACTTTGAACCTTAAACTTCTTGAACTTTTGATTTATGTTGTTTTGATGTTTGACTTGACTTTTGTGTCTAGATGTGGACTGAATTTGGGATTTAGGTTTGACTGCTTATATTAAGTACTATTGATATCTTATGAATGGAGACTAACCTATTTTCTGTGGTTGCAGATTCTAGTGTTATCATTAAGCCATTGATCTTTATGAGATATTCATATTTGCTTGAGTAATGTTTTGTAGGTCAAAGTTATCCAAATCTGTAGGAAAGTTTTGTCACCATCAAAAAGGGGAAGATTGTTGAAGAAATCTTTTTGGAGTATTTTGAAGCTGACAAAACGTTTCCATCAGTCTAGTCTGAAGATTTACAGACTCTACTATTTAAAATCTGAAGACCTTCGGACTACCAGACTCAAGACTCAAAGTCTATTCTCATTGATAGTTTCTAATTTATTGTAGAAGGGCTATCCAGAACTGGGTGTTTAATTAAGGATTTGACCTTATCGACTGGAGAAGATCTCTTGGCTGGATATGACATAACGGAATCCTTTATTTGATCATGATTGATTCAGAGATTAAGGATCCGATGATTGACGAAGTATACATGGAAAGTTCTACTTATGGAAACCGAGATCCTGATTGTATGGGCGAGCAGGATTGATGGGTTATCGACATGTTCTTTAAATAGCTCAAATGATCTTCCTAATTGATTCCGTCCAACGGATAGATTGGAGGAATTTCTTTGGTAAGTGCCGACGGGTATGATGGCATAACGGAGTATATAAGGAAGACATTCCAGTTGTTCGAGTGTGTGCGCGATAGAAGAATTCCAAAGTCTGAAGCTCTTTATTTTTAGTCAATTCATTTATTGAGCTAAATCTTGTACGCAAAAGAGAGTCTCTATCTTTGAGAAACCTTGAGGAAGTGTGGTAGAGTATCTACACTATGGAATCGAGAGAGAGCTTTGTTGTAACAACTCTTTTGTTCATAGTGAAATCCAGCAAGTGGGCCGTCAGTGCGGAAGAGTGGACGTAGGCTTGGAATAAGCCGAACCACTATAATCTCTGTGTTCATTTTCTCTTCCTTACTCTTTTTTACTTTGATCATAATTCGTTTTTGCTAACAAAAGGGGAATTTACTTTCTATTGTCTATTTCGTATTGCTCACTTATCACGAGAAATTATTATACACCTATTCACCCCCCTCTAGGTTCTTATACTAGCTATCTCATGAAGGAGCAAGCGGTGGACTGCGTGAAGGAGCAAGCCGCGCGGGGTGCGTGAAGGAGCGAGCCGTGCTTCGTCACCGGGCGACAGAGCAAAGTCTCCCTTGCGCGAAGGAGCGAGCCTTCGTGGGTTTCTTCCCCCTCGAGAGAGAGAGAGAGAGAGAGAGAGAGAGAGAGAGAGAGAGAGAGAGAGAGATGTTGAAAGTTTCAAATCTTTTTAAGCACTGTTTTTTTGTTGGGACTAGAGGGAAAGAAAAGGAAGGGGGTGGGGTTTGGTACAACAAATGGACAACATACGAAATACCCAAATTGACTTAATTGTTCGGTTGGGCGTGCGTTTGCTGCCCTGGTCTCGTTCCCCAAGTCTTTCATGTCCCCATCTTACTTCAATGTCTCAGTTTGTATCGTATGGTATCAAAACAATTTAATATATTCCTTACAACAGCCATTAAATGAACAAGAGACGTGATGTTACAAACAAGACATGGGTCAACACAAAATAAGAAAATAGAAAGATCAACATCAAGCACCGCACATAAAATGCTCTTTTCCCATTTAATCAACTTTTAAAATGGCATGCCGTGATCTTGAAAGTCCTTTGCGGCTTGAAGCCCTTAGAGTAAAATATTAACAACATATACATCTATTGACTCATGAAAATATGTGAAATTGTTAGGAGCCCACAACAAGGGCCCAATATCTTCTTTCAAGGAGATCGACAAAAGGACAGCGAGCCCATCAATATATCTAGTTAAATTCATCTTCATTCAAAAACTCCACTCAAAAGTTTAAACCAATGAGTTACGAATCAATTAAAATATATTAACTGCTTCATCTCATGTCATTTTTACAATGCAAAACTCTTTTCTAAAATAACTCAAGCGTGCTTTTTAACGGAAAAAATCAGGGCTCTATATATACACGAATTATTCAGCGGTCGAATGGATAATTTAAAAAATTGAAGTTAAAGCAAAATGATAAGAGTGGATAGACGGATCGTGGATACGGATAGGGTGGCAAGTGGGGGTCCGTCCATCACCAAAGTACACCATCCATCCGAGCGAGAGTTGCCTTGTCCTGTTGTGCATCACTTGTCATCAACGCCATGCTTCCTGCGATCTGCCCAAAAGGAACCATATGCACATAATAACAATCGACACCCTTTTCATTCTTTTATCAGAAAATGGCACATTGTTTTCCCTATCTCCTCTAGGAAAAGTGGCACCGGAGCAATATAAAAAAATTGCTCCCCGCCTCCTGATCCAATCGTGCATTGCTACTTTCCTCTTCTTGCCCCAAGAAAAGTCGCAGAGCCACCGACGGCCATGGCTACTCCCCTCACCTCTAGTCTCGCATCATTAGCTCCTCTCATTCTAGCAGCAATAATGATGTGTTCGGGTTTGGCTTGCGCTGAACTCGAGAGTAACAAGCACTCGCCAAAGCCCGACGGGTCGCTGAGCTTCTTGGTGGTGGGAGATTGGGGAAGAAAAGGATTTTACAACCAAACTGAAGTTGCTGTCCAGGTCACAATCTTATTCTTCTATAAGTCCTCTTAGGTGTTTTATCTGTCACTATTCATCTCGAGAGATTTCTACGTTACTACGTACGGATGAAATGCATGTGTATATACATGTAGTCATGGGTCTTTGCGTGAAATATTGCCATCAAGGCTATGTATAGTGAAAGGCATGCATGATATTATGAAATTTATGGAATGAAACATGCATGACATGTTTTCACATGGATGTGAAAAAGAACCGCGCCACTTGTAAGGCTAGTACCAATCCTAGCCTAAACTCAGCCAATCAGAAGTTTTACTTGGACTATAATTTATGCTTTCTCGTGCAGTGCAACGCGGACATCTGACCAGAAAATCAATTATTTTAGCTTTTCTATGCAGTGTTCAAACGTCCAATTACTATTCTCGATGCCACGCAGACTCGATTTCGTTATTATGGCTTTTGATGATTTGGGTCGTGGATATGTTAGCCTCGTCTATCTCTTTACTGATATATTGATTTGCGTTACTGAACGCAAAAAACCAGCATAACCTTAATATTCTCTGTTCTTTAGGGCGAAGGGAACACACTGTACAACGATATGGTTCCAATGTTTTTATTTTATTTGTCAGATCTACTCTTGATATTGCATCTTGACAGCTTAATAATGCTTGAATTTTACAACGGATGAAAGTAAAATGGCTATGTACATGTGTACAGTTTTGGAAGTTTGAATTAGCTATGTGTGGCAGATGGGCATCATCGGGGAGATGATGGACATAGATTTCGTACCTCCACAGGCGATAACTTCTATGACAATGGACTCACCGGCGTCAACGATCCAGCATTCGATGAGTCGTTCTCCAAAATCTACACAGTGCCGAGTTTGCAAAAGCCATGGTACAATGGTAATTACTTAGCCCTTTAATAATATGGTAGTTTAGGCGAGGCGGGATCAATTAATTCCTAACCACACATCGACACTAAATCAATATGACATGGTTATTATAATGGAAAAAAAGAAAACTTATCTAACACAGTAAGCTTTCAAGAGAGGATATATGGGCATTGTGAGTTCTCCGGAACATGATGGCAAAACAAGTTAAGGTTGCTTAATGAAAGGGTTGCACCAAACTGGCAAAAGAGATCAAGAGTTTTCCACAACCGAATACATAACCATATCAGAACATACCACAGCAGCCTGTCTTTGGGAATCAGCAACCCCAAGCTCTTTTCCAGGGACAAAACTTTGGCCAGAATTATGGTCAAAATTGGATTCCTAAGAACCCTGTGATGGGCCAAGTACCTCAGCCTACAATCCCTGTTAACCAGGAGTCTTTGGCCAACTTAATCGAACAGTTTTCAATCTACTAAACCTATTCGTGTGTGTGTCGATCACTGATTCGTGTCGATTTCTATCCTTTTTGAGGAAAAAAAAGAGACAACGCGGGGAAATAAATATTGGGTTATCGGCGCGAGAAATAATGTAGATTCCTTTTATTGGAGATTAATATGAGAAAATAATTTTGGTTTTATGTCCAATTTCAATTAGGGGCAAAGCCATGAAAAAATCATAAATTTTGCCCACTGCGACACATATGTCATTAATTATTTTTTGTGACACCTAAAAACTCAAACTTATATTCATATGACGCAATATTAATCCCAAACTTTTTTCTTCTAACATCAAAAAACCCATATTTACCTTAAACTTCTTCTTACGACACAAAAAGTCCAAACTATTTTGTGTTTGAGGATAAGTTTAGGATAAACATGTCATGCTATATAATTTTACGATAAATGTGTTAAATTTAAGATTTTTGATGTCATCAAAAATTTGATGTATATATTATACGATAAATATAGTTTATGATTTTTAGTGGCATTTATTCTTTTGGTTAGGACGGCGAAAATAAATTTATTTTTGCTACAGCGAGGTTCAACCTGAGATGTTGTCCGAAAACGATTTTATTCGATAAGAAAGCTGTACGGGATTTCAATAATAGAAAGTCTTTCCTGGTCCTCGCCGCTTCTTCTCTCCTTCTCTCCCTCTCTCTCTATCAAAGCAACAGTACCACACCTTTCTCTCTCTCTCTCTCTCTCTCTCTCTCTCTCTCTCTCTGCGTGCCTTTCCCCTCCGTCGGACACCGCGCTTGAGCCCTAGCAAGGCCGCCTTTGTCGAGGACACCCGACAATCGGTCTTTGCCGCCGGGACCTCCCCCTCCTGGCCCTACTCCTCCTCCCCCTATTGCTATTGCTGCTGTTCCTGTGCCTTGCTGCCTCTGCTTAGACCCTGCAGAGCAACGTCGACGCAATGCAAGCCCTTAAGAAGAGCCCGACGCTCCCTTCCTCCCTCGACTAGTCCAACGCCAACCCGTGCAAGTGGCCCTAGGTCATGTGCGTCGGTGACCGGGTCACCGGGATTCAGATAGGTAGCCACGGCGTGTCTGGGACCCTCCCTCCGGACGTCAGCAGCCTCGCTGCCCTGAAGCGGTTCAAGGTCATGAATAACCAGCTCTCCAGCGCCCTCCCGAGTTTCGCCGGGTTCACACAGTTGCACATACCGAGTCCGTGGGTCTCTTTTCTTTTTCCTTTTCTTTTTTTGCCTAGATGATTTTCGGGGGAAGGAGCGAGTGATTCTGTGCTTTCTTGGGCCCCTTCTTGGAACAGGTGTTGCTTCTGCACCACAACAATTTCACCTCCATTCCTGCGGACTTCTTCACTGATTTGTTGGCTCTACAAGTGATTGGCCTGAGTTATAACGACCAACTGCTTGGGGGATTCCCGCTAGCCTGAAAGATTGCGCCTCCCTTCATAATTTCACTGCGACCCAAGCGAACGTGACTGGGCAAATCCCCGATTTCATCATTTCGCTGAATTTCCCCAGCATGTTCATGCTGAAGTTGTCCTTTAATAACCTGGAACGTGACTGGGCAAATCCCCGATTTCATCACTTCGCTGAATTTCCCCAGCATGTTCATGCTGAAGTTGTCCTTTAATAACCTGGAAGGCGGGCTGCCCGCAAGCTTCAATGGTCAAAGTCTATGGTCAACGGGTCGAGGTCAATGGGTCGGGCGAACGGGTCGGGTCGGACCAACTGACCTGACACGTGCCAGCGACCCCGCGAGTGCATCGTACGTGCTTAGCACCGAAACAGCACATGTGTTGCACGCGCCCGAGGGGGGCCGTATCAACGTGTGCTACCCCAATTCGTTCCGGCCGCACGTGGCGGCGCATTCGATGGCCCCCGGCGGCGGTATGATCAGTACAAATAGCTTTTGCTCGCCCTAGCTAGGCATTCCTTGTGATCTCACGGTTGATATAGGGGCTGTTTGGTTCAACTTTGGGGAAATGGCTTTGCATTTCCCCAAGTATCTTCATAAGAATGGGCATTTGGTGAATGCTGAAGTGTTTGGGAACTTTGATTTTGATGTAGCATTTTGCAAAATAGCTTTGAGGTGAAAAGAAAAAGGAAAAAAAGAAAAGGAAAAAGGAGGAGGAGATGTTGACGCAGAGGAGGGGCGCGAGTGGGAGGCAATCAGAGCTAGTGGGGGAGGCAGCCGGTGGCGGTGGTGGGAGAGGCGGCTGGTGGCCGTGGTGGTGGGGAGGCGGTGGGTCGCGCAACCCACGCACCGCCGTCCTATGGGTCGCGCGGCCTCAGGGCAACTGGATCTGGCCGGCTGAGCACCGCTCAGCCTGTCGTGTGGGTCACGCGTCGCCGCCTGAGGCTACAACCCACGCAACGGCGGTGCGTGGCCACCGGATCTGGGCGGTTGAGCGGTGTGGGTCGCGCGACGCCACCCGAGGCCGCGACCCACGCAACGGCGGTGTATGGCGATTGGATTTGGTCGGCGAGCACCGCTCAGCCCGTCGCGTGGGTCGCGCGACCCGGGCGACGCTGCGAGGTCGCAACCCACGCGATGGTGGTGCGTGGCCACGATTGTGTGTGGCGACGGTGGTGCGTGGCCATGGCGGTGTGTGGCGACGGCCGTGCGTGGGCGACCAACTCCGGCCGGTTGAGCTCCGCCGGCTGAGCTTTGGTCTTGAAGAAATAAGGAAGACGAGGAAGATGATGAACAGTTAATTTTTGAGGTAAAACAAGAAAACTAAATTATCAGTGAGGGCAATATTGGAAGAAAAAAATTCATTAAACCCCTCCTTAGCATTCCAGAGCATTCCAAATGCTAGCATTCCCCCAAGTATGGCTCCAAATGCTGAACCAAACGGTTGAAATTTTTCCCAAGGGGCTTTCGGAGCTGAAAGCCCCTTGGGAATGCTGAACCAAACAGCCCCATACTGCTCTCCATTGCTCAACCAATGGATTACCCTGTTAAATTTGCTCAGGGTTGGCAAGGGACTAGTACTTGTAACTTAGCGAGTGTGTGGATAGGGATTTCATGTTCTGGGGCAACATCCTTGTTATTAATTTAAAAAATGTTGGGAATAACGGATTCCCTAAAACCAATCCGATACTCAATCGAATAGGTGTGCGTGCCTTACGGGGAGGCATTATTCCTGCAACAAATGCATAACAAATAAATGATTACATATTATCCGCATAGACTTAATTGGGAAAAAAATAACACATTCTTTTCCTCCTTCCTTTTTTTTTTGGTCAACGGTCAAAGTCTACGGTCAATGGGTCGAGTTCAATGGGTTGGCGGATGGGTCGGGTCGGATCAACTGACTCAACACGTGCCACGCGCGTGCACGGCTAATGTCACGATGATGTCAGCTGGTGCTTGCCATGTGCATGCGCAGGTGACGTCATGATGACGTCGCGGGTGCGCGCATGGCCCATTGCGTGCGCTGCACGCGTCTAGCAACAAAACGGCACGTGCGTTGCATGCGGCCAAGGGGGACCGTATCGGCACGTGCGCACCCTAATTCGTTCCGACCGCACATGGCGGCGCGTCCGGCGGCCCCTGGTGGTGATATGATTGGTATGAATAGCTTTTGTTCGCCTGAGCTGGGCATTCCTTGTGATCCCACGGTCGATATACTGCTCTCCATTGCTCGACGAATGGGTTACCCTTTTAAATTTGCTCAGGGTTGGCAAGGGAACAATACTTGTAACTTGGCGAGTGCATGGACAGGGATTCCATGTTTTGGGGGCAACTTCATTGTTATTAATTTCCAAAATGTTGGGAATAATGGATTCCCTAAAATCGATCCGATAATCAATCGAATAGGTGTGCGCATCTTACAAGGAGGCATTATTCCTGCAACAAATATAAAGTAAATAAAGGATTACATATTATCCACATAGACTTAATTGAAAAAAAAAAAGAAACACATTATTTTCCTCCTTCCTTTTTTTTTTTAGGGTCAACAATCAAAGTCAATAGTCTATGGTCAAAGTCTAAGGTCAACGGGTTGAGGTCAATGGGTTGGGCGGACGGGTCGGGTCGGATCGAATGACTCGACATGTGCCATATGCATGCGCGGCTAATGTCACAATAACGTCAATTGGCACGTGCCATGCGCATGCGTGGCTGACGTCACGATGACGTCAGCTGGCGCGTGCCATGCACTCGCTAGCGACCTCACGCATGCATCGCACGCACCTAGCACCGAAAATGGCACGTGCGTCGCACGCGCTCGAGGGGGGCCTCGCTGCTTCTTCTCTCATTCTTTCTCTATCAAAGCAACAATACCACACCCTTCTCTCTCTCTCTCTATCTCGCTCTGCGTGCAGTTTCTCGCGTTTGAATTGCGAAATGTAGTGCCTTTCCCCTCCGTCAGACATTGCGTGTGAGCCCCATCAAGGCCGCCTCTGTTGAGGACACCCGACGATGGGTCTTTGCCGTTGGGACCTCCCCCTCCTGGCCCTCCTCCTCCTCCCCTGCTGCTATTCTTGTGCCTCGCTACCTTTGCTTAAATCCTGCAAAGCGACGTCGATGTAATGCAAGCCCTCAAGAAGAGCCTGACGCTCCCTTCCTCCCTCGACTGGTCCAACGCTGACTTGTGCAAGCCGGCCCAGGTCATGTGTGCCGGCGACTGGGTCGCCAGGATTCATCCGGGACCCTCCCTCCGGACGTCAGCAGCCTCACTGCCCTGAGGTGGTTCGAGGTCATGAATAATCAGCTCTCTGGCACCCTCCTGAGTTTCGCCAGGTTGACACAGTTGCAGGTACCGAGTCCATGGGTCTCTTTTCTTTTTCCTTTTTTTTTTTTGCCTAGATGATTTTCGGGGGAAGGAGTGAGTGATTCTATGCTTTCTTGGCCCCCTTCTTGGAACAGGTGTTGCTTCTGTTGTAAGACATAAAATTCATGATGCGGAAGCCAGGATGTTTATTGACAAACCTCCAGCCATTGTTTGTATTAACGTTCGTCGAAAATATCCTAAAAAACAAGAAATACTGGGCACACTCTACTAACCAAATTCCCTTATGTACTGATGGTGTATTCTAAATATAAGGGTTTTGTGTTAGACCTTGTGATCACCTGTCAGAAATGAATGTACATTCCTTTTATACACCATTTCCTATCAAGACGGTTACCAAATGGGCAGTTGTCACGAAGAGATACGAAATGTGGAAAAACTTCATGTCAAATAGTCGCCACTTTAAAGAGAAAATGTGGGTCCAAAATGTGGGATCACAAAAATAATTAACATCTGCACCACAACAATTTCACCTCCATTCCTACAGACTTTCTTCACTGATTTGTCGGCTCTACAAGCGGTCGACCTTAGCTATAACGACTTCGCTGCTTGGGGGATTCTCACTAGCTTGAAAGATTACGCCTCCCTTCATAATTTCACCGCGACCCAAGCGAACGTGACTGGGCAAATCGCCAATTTCATCAATGCGCTGAATTTCCCCAGCATGTTCACGCTGAAGTTGTCCTTTAATAACCTGGAAGGCGCGTCGACGATTCAGATCCTCTGGCTGAATGGGAAGGGTGGGAATTCGAAGGTCAACGGGACGATCGATGTCATAGCGAACATGACCCAATTGGCACAGGTTTGGTTACACAGTAACCAGTTCATGGGTCCTATACTCGACGTTTCGAATTTGAAGAATCTGTGGGATTTCAGGGTGAGGGATAACGAGTTGACTGGCGTTGTCCCTGAGTCCCTCATGAAGCTTCCTAATCTCAGAACGCTGGACATTTCCTACAACAATTTGTCTGGTAAAGTGCCTACTTTTCAGAGCAATGTGAATATAATTAGAGATGGTAATCCTAATCTAGGTAAAGACATTGTGCCTCCTGCATCACCGACAACTACTCCCCCGGGATCCCCGGGATCAGGTGGTTCTGACAACAAGAAATCCAGTGTTGCGAGGATTGTGGCTCCTTTGGTGGGTGGTGCTTCTTTGATCGCACTGCTCGGTTTGGTCTTTTGGTACAGAAAAAGGCCCAAGAGTTATGGTAAACAACGTATTGGTAATACATCATCAACATTCCGGTGACCAAAATGGCGTGAAGATCACTGTTGCGAGATGAAGTGCTAATGGTGGTTCTTGCGAAACCCACAGTCAAGGCAATGGTGGGACTGGGGACATTCATGTGGTCAAGGCTGGGAATATGGTCATTTCTATTCAGGTCTTGAGGAATGTGACGAATAACTTTAGTCAAGACAACATATTGGGAAGAGGTGGTTTCGGGACCGTATACAAAGGCAAATTATATTATAGGACAAAGATTGCTGTCAAGAGGATGGAGTCCGGTGTGATGTCGGAGAAGGGCTTCAATGAATTCAAGGCTGAGATTGCTGTTCTTACCAAGGTCAGGCACAGGCATTTGGTTGCATTGCTGGGGTAATGAGAGGCTTCTCGTTTATGAGTACATGCCTCAGGGGACTCTCAGCACACATCTTTTCAACTGGAAAGATGAAGGACTAAAGCCTCTTGAGTGGACAAAGGGTTAGGTCCGACCGATTGACCCAACATGTGCCACGCGTGTGCGCGGCTGACGTCACGATGATGTTAGCACGCGCCAGCAACCCTGCACGTGCATCGCATGAGCTTAGCACCGAAATGGCACGTGTGTCACACGTGCCCAAGGGGGGCCGTACCGGCACGTGCAACACACGCACCAACTACCCCAATTCGTTTCGGTCGCACGTGGCGGCGCGTTCGGCGGCCCTCGGCAGCGGTATGATCGATACGAATAGCTTTTGCTTGCCCAAGCCAGGCATTCCTTGTGATCCCACGGTTGATATACTGCTCTCCATTGCTCGACCAATGGGTTACCTTGTTAAATTTGCTCAAGGTTGGCAAGGGAACAGTACTTGTAACTCAGCGAGTGCGTGGACAGGGATTTCATGCTCTGGGGGCAACATCCTTGTTATTAATTTCCAAAATGTTGGGAATAATGGATTCCCTAAAACCGATCCGATACTCAATCAAATAGGTGTGCGTGCCTTACGGGGAGGTATTATTCCTGCAGCAAATGCAGAACAAATAAAGGATTGCATATTATCCACATAGATTTAATTGGAAAAAAGAAACACATTCTTTTCCTTATTCCTTTTTTTTTGGGTCAACGGTCAAAGTCAACTGTCAAAGCAACGGTCAATGGTCAAAGTTTACAGTCAACGGGTCGAGGTCAATGGGTTGGGCGGATGGGTCGGGTCAGACCGATTGACCCGACATGTGCCACGCGTGTGCGCGACTGACGTCACGATGATGTTAGTTGGCGCCTGTCGTGCACGCGTCAACGACCCTGCGTGTGCATCGCACGCGCCTAGCACGAAACGACACGTGTGTTGCATGCGCCCGAGGGGGGTTAACGCACGTGCCGACGACCCCAATTCGTTCTGGCTGCACGTGGTGGCACGTCAGGCGGCCTCCGGCGGCGATATGATCGGTATGAATAGCTTTTGCTTGCTCAAGCCGGGCATTCCCTGTGATCCCACAGTTGATATACTGCTCTTCATTGCTCAACCAATGAGTTACCTTGTTAAATTTGCTCAGGGTTGGCAAGGGAACAATATTTGTAACTCAGCGAGTGCGTGGACAGGGATTTCATGTTCTGGGGGCAACATCCTTGTTATTTATTTCTAAAATGTTGGGAATAACGGATTCCCTAAAACCGATCCGATATTCAATCGAATAGGTGTGCGCGCCTTACGAGGAGGCATTATTTCTGCAACAAATGTAGAATAAATAAATGATTACATATTATCCACATAGACTTAATTGGGAAAAAAGAAACACATTCTTTTCATTCTTTTTTTTTTGGGTCAACCGTCAACGGTCAAAGTCTACAGTCAACGGGTCAAGGTCAATGGGTCGGGCAGATGGGTCGGGTCGGACTAACTGACCCGACATGTGCCATGCGCGTGCACGGGTGACGTCATGATGATGTCAGTTGGCACGTGCCACGTGCGTGTGCGGTTGACTTCACGATAACGTCAATTGGTGCGTGCTGTGCACTTGCTAGCGATCCCGCGTGTGTGTCACACGCGCCTAGAACTGAAACGGCACATGCGTCACACATGCCCGAGAAGGGCTGTATGGGCGCGTGCATTGCACATGCCGATGACCCCAATTTGTTCCGGCCGCACGTGGCGGCACATCTAGCGGCCCCCTAGCAGCGATATGATTGGTACAAATAGTTTTTGCTTGCCCGAGCTGGGCATTCCTTGTGATCCCACAGTTGATATACTGCTCCCCACTGCTCGACCAATGGGTTACCCTATTAAATTTGCTCAAGGTTGGCAAGGGAATACTATTTGTAACTCAGCGAGTGCGTGGATAGGGATTTCATGTTCTAAGGGCAACATCGTTGTTATTAATTTTCAAAATGTTTGGAATAATGGATTCCCTAAAACCGATCCGATACTCAATCAAACCACTAAAACAAATGCGGAAGACAAGCCCAAAAAACACATGTATCACCGATCGAAAAGCACGTCACAAAAACGAATGTACCTTATTTTCCACAGATTAAAACACCAACATTGAAGTTCGAGGAAGAATTCTAATCCCGTTCTATCGAGGAGCGTACTGTCCTTTTAGGGGGAGAAAAGTCTGATTTTGAGGGTGCTGTTCTTACGTTATTTTTTGGAGGGAGAGAGAACTTTTTGCTAAAAAACATATGTACGTCCAAAAGGTACGTTCCCCTTTTTTTCTTTTCTCTTAAAATCTCTTCTCCAAAGGACGTATCTCTTTAACGTAAAACGTTCCTGCAAAAGACATAACCCCTCAACGTAACGCCTTTTTATATCTCAACCCTTCATTCATGGGCCCTTAACCTACGGGCCGGGTTTTTAGGCCCAACATGGGCGGACAGGCCTACTTAGACCCATCATCACATGGAAAAAACCCATCACAAAATATGGGTCTTTCTAGTGCCACAAAAATATGGGCCGGGTTTTCTTCTTCCTCTTCTCTTCTTTCTTCCTCTGTCCTCCTTTATTCTTCATCTTCCTTCTCTGTCTATTCTCTCTCTTTTTCTCCTTCTTCTGGCTCTTCTCTTGTCTCATGAAAGCTGACAAAACTCTTTAAGTTTCTTAAGGCTGAAAGAGTCATTTCATCATCATCTTCTTCATCTTGCAAAATGAGATTTCTTTTCTTCTTTACTGGAGC
This sequence comes from Eucalyptus leucophloia subsp. euroa, assembly GCA_017140325.1. NCBI lineage: Eukaryota > Viridiplantae > Streptophyta > Magnoliopsida > Myrtales > Myrtaceae > Eucalyptus > Eucalyptus leucophloia. Next base: position 24,399,761 of record CM029476.1, read on the forward strand.
AGTCATGGGCTCCTTGCCTTTCTTCTTCGCTGCAGTAGAGTCTTGTTTTGCTTTGATGGGAGACTTCTTCTTCATATGCTCCAACACCTTGTTCAACTCTTTCAAACACATCTTTGTGACCATTTTAAAACCAATCACTATTGGAGAGATGGTTGTTAAACATAATGATGCAGAAGTTGAATTTTAAAATGTTTAAAGAGACGTGTGATAAGACCAGAATAAGGGAGTTGTCCCTTATCCTTCACCACTGTTCAAGTACATATGAAACAAGATGGTGTGAGGCAGAGAGAATTTAAATCTAGCATTGATGGCATACATCAATTTCGCTTCAAATCGAGAGACATCAGTCTTGGATGTCAACTTGGGACGAATGCAGTTGATTACGATCTTGTGCAGCAAGATGTTAGAGGCATTCATCCTAGAGTGGAAAATTTTGCCTTCAACATCCCTATCTTTAACCAAAGCCAATGTAGCATCAGCAATGGACACACTAATTGGTTGGAAACTCGCTCTTTCTACCTCAATTATGTCAGCCAACGTGTCCATTTCCACCAAAAATTAATTGTCCTTCATTGTGAAAGAGAAATTGTTCGCATCCAAGAAAGATAAATTCGAGTAAAAGTATGCAGTGAGTTCTAGATAAGCAGCAGCGGATTCAGAACAAAAGCGCTCCAATTGCAGTAGAGCAAGCTTCTCTCGAAGATTGACTTTTACCGAATCAAGGAAATCGAAGTCGACACTCCTAAGATTCATAACTCCTCTCTTCATTAGGTTAGAATAAACCCTCTTGTGATTCTTCGATTTGAAAAAAACTTGAACTATCACTAACAATATTTGCAACAACACCTGTTCTAGGGTGAAAATGGGTAAACATCCGTTCATCGTCGTCCAGTCCTTGGGGTTGATTTGTAGTGCCATAGAATGGGTCACTTGAGAAATTTGCGAAAGTCCTTTCAGCTGTCCCTCTCTCTACAACTCCTAACCTTTCCAATTCCCGCAAGAACAATGTTTCATTCTTGTATCCTCTATCTCTTAAAAATTCATCGATCAAGGACATCGGTGTTCCTCCTTTCTTCAAATTAGAGTAAAGTTTGAAAGCAACCATGGGAGTTATCGTTCTTACAGGTTTAGCCTCTTCTATAACTTCTTCGTTTGGTTGAGTCGGTGGAGAAGACTGACGTTGCTAAGAAGGTTGTTGCTAACTTGGACGCAGTGGTGGAGAAGAATCTTCTTCCTCGGTCAAGTCGAAATGCATAAGACCCTCAGGCATATGTTGTGGTCCCCGCTTGCAATCCTTGAAGACTTTCTTAAAGACATTGTCGTTTCAAGGGAGAAATTCACAAACTTGCTCGAAAAAGGTGAAAACTTTTCGACAAATCAAGAGTGAAAGTGAAAGTAAGTGGGAATTTTGTATTCTAGGGTTTCAGTGTAAAAATAAAGAAGACGAATCTCAGTAGTATATAAAGCGAGTGAAGTGAGGTAAACGAAATGACATAAAAGAAAAAATAAAAATACCTTTTCGAAAAAATAACTTCCTTTTTTGAAAATAACTGTCTTTTCAAAATTGATAAATGCCTTTTTGAAAAAGAGAAACTTGGAAAGATAATTTCAATTAATCGGCAATTAATAAATGATCGTACCTTTTTAAAATATTGGAAAAGAAATAACTTATAGTCGTAACTCTTGGTTTTTTGAGTCTGAACACCTTCAGACTTTACTTCTAAGTTTGAGCTCCTTCAGACTTTAATGCATAATAGACGTAATATTCAGTTTGGTCCGAATATACTTGAATAGGCTTTTCTCCAGTGGTTTTGTAAATATGTCCACCAGTTGATTCTTTGAATCAATGAATTGAATCATAACTTCTTCACTTTGAACATGATCTCTAATAAAGTGATATCGAATCTCTATGTTCTTTGCTCTTGAATGAAGATTTGGATTCTTTGTTAGATTGATTGCGCTGGTGTCATCACAATTGATCTCAGTGCATAAGTCTTCGATTCCAAAATCTCTCAGTTGTTGTTTTATCCATAAGATTTGAGAACAACAACTTCCAATAGCCACATACTCTGCTTCAGCTGTTGAAAGAGCTACAGTGCTTTGCTTCATTGAGAACCAAGATACTGTCCTATTTCCAAGCAATTGGCATGTACCAGATGTACTCTTTCTAGCAACCCTGCAACCTGCTAAATCTGCATTTAAATATCCAATGAGGGTAATGTCTTATTCTTTGGGATACCACATACCTAAATTTGAAGTAGGTGCAATATATTTGATGATACATTTTGCGGCACTTAAATGAGAATCTTTTGGATCATATTGAAATTTAGCACAAATGCAATCACTAAACAAAATGTTAGGTCTAGAAGCAGTAAGATAAAGAAGTGAACCAATAATACTCTTGTAAAGCTTCTGGTCAATTTTCTTTCTTCCTTCATCTTTATCTAGCTTCGAAGAACTAGACATTGGTATCTCAGTCTTTTTGCAATTCTCCAATCTGAACTTTTTAACAAGTTTTTTAGCATATTTTTCTTGGTGAATGAAAATTCCTTCCTTCAATTGTTTTACTTGTAATCCGAGAAAGAATGATAATTCATCCATCATGCTTATCTCAAATTCATCCTGTAAAGACTTAGAAAACTTCTTGCACAGGTTTTTGTTAGGTGATCCAAATATAATATCATCAACATAAATTTGAACAAGTAAAAAGTTTTTACCTTCCCTTTTAATAAATAAGATAGTATCCACTTTTCTTTTGACAAAATCATTTTACATTAGAAAATTATTTAACTTGTCGTACTAAGCTCGAGGCGCTTGCTTTAATCCATATAGAGCATTTTTCAGTCTGAATACTAAGTCTAGTCTCTTATCTTCAAATCCAGGAGGTTGTTCCACATAGACTTCTTATTGGAAAAATTCATTTAGGAATGCACTCTTGACGTCCATTTGGAATAACATGAAATTTTTATAATAGGCAAAAGCAAGTAGTAATCCAATTGCTTCTAACCTGACTACTAGTGCATAGGTTTCATCATAATATATTCCTTCTTCTTGTGTATATACTTTGGCCATAAGTCTTTCTTTGTTCCTGATCATTTTTCCTTTTTCGTCCAACTTGTTCCTGAAAACCCATTTAGCTCAAATAATGGATTTACCTTTTGGTTTAGAAGTTAATTCTCATACATCGTTAATGCTGAACAGCCTGAGTTCTTCTTGCACTGCTTCAATCGAGCTTTTGTCAGCTAAACTTTCTTCTATACTTTTGGGTTCTATTTCAGAAATAAGTGCCACGGCGCTAGAGTCTTCTTGCTTTTTGGATCTGGTGCAAATCCCTTCATCAATATCACCAATGATGAATTCTTTGGGATGACTAGACTTGTGCTTCCAGTTACTTGTCAGTTTGACATTTTGTTGATCTTCTTCTTCAGTTGATTTTTCAGCTTCCGTTCATTGTTGATTTTCAGAGGTCTGAGCTGCTTTAGGGGAGGTAGACTTTGTAGAGTTTGGAGCAGGTTCGGATTCTTCAGGATGAGTCTAAATCAGTTGATTCTACAAGGAGTCTTGGAATTTGACATTCGTAGATTTTTCCACAGATTGAGTCTTTTTGTTGAATACTATGTAAGCTTTACTAGTGGTTGAATATCCAAGGAAGATTCCTTCGTTTGATTTCTCTTCAAACTTACCAGTTCGATCATTTACATTTTTCAAAACAAAATATTTGCAACCAAATACATGAAAGTAAGAAACAATTGCCTTTTTTCCTTTGGATAACTTATAAGGAGTTTTCTCCATAATATGCCTTAAAAAGACTCTGTTAATAATATAACATGCTGTAGAAACTGTTTCAGCCCAAAAATAAGAGGAAATACTACTTTCTATTAAAAGGGTTCTTGCCATCTTCTGCAAAGATCTATTCTTTCTTTCCATAACACCATTTTGTTCTGGTGTGTATGGAGAGGAGAAAACATGCTAAAAACCTAATTCATCACAAAATTTTGCAAAGTTTTGATTTCCAAATTCACCTCCATGGTCTGTCCGTATGCTTAAAATAGCATATCTTTTCTCGTTTTGAACTTTCTTAGCAAACTTTGAAAAGTAAGAAAATGTTTCAAACTTCCTTGCCAAAAAGTAAATCTAAGTGAATCGTGAAAAATCATCAACGATTACTAGACAATATCTCTTTCCATCTATGCTTTTAGTTCTAGTTGGCCTAAGGAGATTCATATGTAGAAGCTGCAAAACTCGATTAGTAGCAACCTGATTTATTGGTTTAAAAAAAACTCTAACCTATTTTCTCAATACACATAGTGTGCATAAGTTAGATTTTTGAAACTTTAGGTTGGGCAGCCCTTGAACAAGGTTCTTAGAAGAGATCTTGGTAATCTGCTTCATGTTGACATAGCCAAGCTTTTGATGCCAAAGATTTGCTTCATCTTGAATTGAAATTAGACATTACGATTTTTTTGGTTTTTTTTTATCCAGAATATAGATATTCCAATGTCTTCGTTCAGTAAAAGATTACGAAAGATCTTTACTATTCCTGAACATATTCTTTTTTGAAAATTAATTTTGAATCTAGTGTCGCACAATTGGCTAATGCTGAGCAAATTATAATTGAGTCCTTCCACCAAGGAAACATTGTTGATTGTGAGACTCCCAATTTTTACAGATCCATACCCAACAATTATTCCTTTGCTGTTTCCATCAAAAGAGACTTTTCTATCATTTATTTGCACAAGTTTTATAAAACAATTTGAATCTCCAGTCATATGCCTTGAACAACTACTATCCAAATACCATTTAACATTTTTCTTGATAGTGATCTGCAATTAAAAAAAAAGAAACTCAAGCTTTCTTTGATACCCACATTTTTTTGGGTCTAGAGAAGTTAGTGCAATAAGTAGTTTTTGCCCATTCCTTCTTAACAGGTCTCCAAATCATAAGACATTCTTTCTCAAAGTGTTATGAGCTGTTGCCTTTAGAACATTTGAGAATACTTCGCCCAACAGGTTTTACAAAGACTTTTTGAAAATGATTTTTGTAAAATTTTTTTTGTAGACCTTTGTTTGATTCTTTTCTTTATTTTTGGAAAATCAATTAGAGGAATAGTTTCAAAAGTCATTCCTAAGCCTGATTTGTTAAAGTAGGGTCTTTGTACTGAAAGAATTTTTTCCAACTTCTCAAATCCTATTGAAAACCTTTTTGAAATAATTGAAATGTCATTTTTCAAAAATGTATTTTCCTTTGAAAGAGAGTTTGCATTTTCTTTTAAAGTAACAAAACTTTTATCTAAATTTTCAAACTTTTCTTTCCAAAAAATTTTCCATTGCTTCAGTGTAGAATTCTCCATTTTTAGCTCGGAAATCCTCTTGAGAGAGGTTTTGAGACTAAGAAAGTTCATCAATATATTTCGAGACTTTAGTAGGGATTTTTAAATTATTTACCTCGATTTCACTATCTGAGTTTGAGTCTGTATCTATTTCGAAGTCTAAGTCTGATTCTGATTTTTCCATTAGACAAATATTGGCATAATCTTCATCACTTTCTTCGCATTCAATATCACTCAATGTCTCTGCCTTGAGAGTCTTCATGTATTTATCAGCTTTTCCTTTTTTTTCTTCAACACGAGACAGTTATGTCTAATATGTCTCTTTTTCTTGCATTCAAAACAGATTGTATCTTTATTGGCTTCATCATCCTCAGTTGAATTGTTTTGAAACTTTTGAGTGTTTTGTTTCTTCCAATTAAATCTTCTTCCATTTTTGTTCAGTTTCCTGAACCTCTTTATCATAAGAGCTAACTTTTCATCATCCGTATCATCTTCAGAATCTGTAATATCAAAATCATCATTAGATCTCAAAGCAATTGATTTATTACCTTTGGGATCTTCTTTCTCGTCGATTTGCTCCACTTCATAGGACTAAAGTGTGCCAACCAATTCATCTACAAAAAGTGGAATGATCCTTTGTGTTTCTTTTATTGCAATATTTACGTGATTCTAATCTTTAGAGAGTCCACGGAGCAATTTGTCAACCTTCATGGGTCATGAGATTGGTTCTCTCTGATACTTTTGACCATTTACAATTTCTGTAAAACGACTAAACATATCAGTAATGGATTCTCCTAGCTTCATCTTGAAGGCTTCATACTGCCTGAGTAGAATGTTGATCATTATTTCCTTTACTCGATTAATTCCTTCATAGGTAATGTGCAACCTATCCCAGATTTTTTTTTGGTTGTTTCATAAGAAGATATTCTGTTATACTCAGTAGGAGATAATGCACAATATAAAGAGTAAATTGCTTTAGCATCAAGAGCTTGTCTCTTGGTTATTTCTTCTTAAGTCATCTCGCTAGTGTCTGCAACTTCTTTTCCCCTTTCTGAAATTGATGTAGCTTTAGGAATAATTCATTTTTCTACCACATCCCACTCTAAAGGATCTTTCAATCTTAGAAATGCCTTCATCTTATTTTTTCATATGCTATATTCATTTCCATCGAAATAAGGTGGTGCTTCCAACCAAATCTGGAGCCAACATATTAGTCATAGATCTTTAATTCAGAAGTAAAACACTTCAATTAAGTGCATACACATGCTCTAATACCAATTGATAATGTTAGTATGAACACCTAAATGGGGGTAAATAGATGTTAAAGAAATTTTTGCAAGACTTAACAACTTAATTCGACTTTTATGAAAACGGTAGACTAAATATGTAAAAGACTGTAAACAATTATATAAGACTGCGAATTAAAGTAAAGAGTTTAGGGAAAGAGAATTGAAATGTAAGGTTTATAGTGGTTCGGCTTAGACTATGCCTACGTCCACTCTCTCGCACTGATAGCCCACTGACTGGATTTTACTAAGAACCAAAAGAGATTTTACAGTCACACGTCCTTGATTCCACAGTGCAGAGACTCTACTACACTTTCTCAAGGTCTCACAAGTATTTAATCTCTCTTTTGAGTACAACTTAAGCTCAACGATTAAATCAGCAAAGAACTAGGAACTTCATACTTTGAAAATTTTCTTTCACGCATACAATCAAATAACTTGAGCATCCTCCTTATATACTCCTCCATGCCATTATAACTGTTGGCACATTTCAAAGGAGTTCTTCCAATCTACTCGTTGGACATAATCAATTAGGAAGATCTCGAGTTATTTAAGGAATGTGATGATAACCCATCAATCCTGCTCGCCCATACAATCAGGATTTAGGTTTCCATAAGTAAAACATTCTAAGTATACTTCGCCAATCAACATATCTAATTATTCAAATTGATTTCAATAAGAATAATTGATCACGAGATGCTATTTCCAGCCGTGAGATCTTCTTCAATCATACGAACCAAATCCTTAAAGATATATTTGCTTCTGGATAAGTCTTCTTCATCGAATAAATCTTTTCTTCGTCGGTTTGGAAACTATTAGTGAGGGTAGACTTTAAATCTTGAGTCTGGAGGTCTTCAGACTTTGACGATAGAGTTTACAAGTCTTCATATTAGACTGATGGAAACATTTTGTCAACTTCAAAATAGATAAGGAAGTTTTCTCCAACACAGTTCAGTTCGGTTCAGACAAAAAAGAAAAATTAAGATGAAGAAGAAGAGAAGTGTGTCAAGATTTGAATGCGGTAATTTGACTTTTTTCTTCAGGGATTGATAGACATACCGACAAGCCATTAACTCCTCCACCGCTGCTCGTGATAAATAATTTCACCGGTCCGGAAGGGGCAAATTCATCAATGCAGGTGGTGATGATAGAAATTAGGCTCCAAATTAAAGGGAGGGGAGTTTCAATTGGATTAACCTTGGACGGTTTTTACGTCGGGGAGGCGTGCCCACGTTGCCACGTGGTTTGAGAATGTCCCGGGCGACGAGGTTTTTTAATGTCCGAATGATAGAAAAGGACAACTAGATCTTGGATTTCTTCCGGGCCTCCCTAAACTCTTCGGGCACGTTTGGTAACGTTTCTTTTCTTTTTTTTTTCTTTTATTCTTCTTCTTCTTGCGGTCGGCGATCTCACCGGAGCGTCGTTGGCCCTCATCGGCCGAGCCTTGCCTTGGCTTAGTAAGTTTTCGGCGAACTCGCCAGACCCGTTGTCAGTGACAAGCGGTAGCGGATGGTGGCGAGTGGTGGCAGACGGCGATCACAAGATGGCGGTCAATGAAAAAGAAGAAAAAAGAAGAAGAGTTGATTTTGATTTTCAGATTTGTTCCCGGAACAATAATTGACTTTTTTTTTTATTCTACTCCAAATCTGCCCGAAAACAAAAATTTTACCAAACGTGATTCTTTTCCAAAACTACTCTCGGGAACTGTTGACACCTAAATTTTGACGACCCTAAGGAAATAAAATAAAAATCGCATCGAAACAAGAAAAAAGGAAAAAATGGGGAAAATCAATCTAATTGATTATGCATGGAAGTTGGAAATTTTGATGAATATTTGGGTTTTGATAAATGCAGAAGCAATTAGGGAATCAAGTAAATAAAGAGCAAGAATTTTAATAAAATGGAATGAATCAAAGCAAGATCGAGTTGATTGCGAAATCATGCACCGATTTGTAGCCATAAATTAATGCAACACAAGATGGAAACTCGAAAATTGACATGGAAAGAGGCCGCTTGGAATCACATAAAAGAGAGCCACAATTTTCGTGACTGGGTGGCGAGAATTGAAAAAAGTTGGAGAGAAAAATCCATGCAAGAGGGGGCTTTTTCTCGGTCGAAAGTTCAAAACACGGAAAAAGAGAGCTTGCTTTCTTTTTCCTTTCTTTCGTTGAGGAAGAAGGAAAAGTCAAAAAGAAAAGAGTGAAAGAGATGTGAGTGCAGAGAGTGGATGTGCGAATAGAGAAAAAAAGGAAGAAAAAAAAAGAAAAGCAAAAAAAAAAAAAGCCACTGATCATCTTCTCCGTGGCCTCCCTTTGCCGAGTGACCCTCCCTTGCACCGTCGGTCTTCGAGCTGCACTGCTGGCCTCTGCCTCCGCTGCCTCACTAGACTCGCCCCTGATGTGTAGCAACATCATCGCTGACACTTGCAATTGTTCCCTCGCCAGCCACTATCGCTGCACCTCCACCAGAACTAGACCCGAGCCAGACCGCTGCCCACTTTAATGTGATGCCCTTGCAGCAGATCACAAAGCTCATTGCGCTGATCTTGCTTGACGACCGTGTCACCGCCAACTGCCACTCCCCTCCGCCCAGGCACTAACGCCATAGCCATTCGCTCATCTGTGATCGCCCGGTGCCCGTCCTGTGTAGCTCCGTTGCAAATGACTGCCACTGCTATAGCATTGGCGGCCCCCCCTCTGCATGACACCACTGAATGCTGCCCTTGCTCGCTCACCATCACACTTGCACGATTGCGCATTTGCAAACTCCCCCGCTTGTCACCCCTGCCTGCTCGCCGCCAAAGCCTGATGTCGCCGACACCACAAAGAACCCACACCATCGCCTCGCCCGAGCACTAGCGCGCCCTGCCGCCGTGCTTCCCCTTCGTTGCTACCCTTCTCAAGTTCCCCTTTAGGTAGTTTTTATTTTTATTTTTATTCTTATTTTTCATTTACTTTATTTTATTTTATTAAGTTTGTTATTATTGTACAAATTGGAACAATGGATTTTGATGTTCATTTTATGGTATTATCTCGTAGAGGTTTTATCCAAAATTATTGTAATTACTAATTTGATCTATAAGATGTCAGATCATTTTTTTAATTATATTAATTTTTGGGCATTTTGATAGTATTTTAATTGTTAAGTCATTATAGTTATTAATTTGATTCGTAAGATTTCAGATCAGATTTTTAATTATTTTGAACTTTATGTTATGATGTTTAGAGTTAAAATAATCGTTAATTTAACCCGTGAGACAACGGATTTTTTCGGTTATTTTAATTCTCATTTGATGAATATCTTGATTGTTTAGATATAGTTACTTATCTTGGAAAAACACTAAAAACATAAAAATAAAAAAAAATCAAATCTTGCATTAGAGTGTGTTGGTTTATTAAATTAGGATTGCATTTTTAGATAATTTTTGGTAAAGATTAGGATTGATTTTAGATAATCTTTGCACGTTTCAATAATCTCATTTTTCTTTTAAAAAAAATAGTTTTCGAAGATGGGATATGGGTTAAATCAAATTAATCCCTAAAATAAATTAGAAAATTATTCATTTTAGATAGTTCAATTAAGGTTTTTATTAATTCCGAATTTCAATAAAAAATACAAAAATATTAAGTGCATGTTAATTAGTTTGCATGTTAGGTTCATTTAATTAGAAATAGTTAGTTAGCAAAATTAAGTCATGTAGTTAAAGTGCATGTTTTAATTTTGAGATAAAAGAAAACCCCAAAAAAAAAAAATTACTTGCTTTAGTGTGTTGTATTCATTTGGTGCAATTTATAGTCAATGTTTAGTAATGATTGATTATCCGTGTGATCACCCAATTGCATAATAGTAATTTAGGTTAAAATAAATCTAAGCTGCTTGCAAAAACTTTTTTGAAAATTAAAAAGAAATGGTACCGAAAGGATATTAGAAAAATCTAGTATAACCAAGTCCTCATACCCTTAGTCTCTGATTCGTAGAAGTGAAATAATTCCCTTATTATTTTATTTAGGTGTCTAATCGACATACTGTAAACCAATTAGTGGATATTAATCATTTGTATGTTAAATATTTGAACCTTAAGTCACGAATTGGTATGGGTTTGGGAGAGCCCAAGCTAAGTTTAAAGACTTAGTAGTTCATTAGCCTAAACTTAGGTAGTGCACTTAAAATTTAGGTTGCGACAAGAACAAAAAATCAAAATCATATACTATTTGGTATGTTGCCGAATAGCCCCTTCTATTCCAAAAACTATCAGATCTTTTTTAGCTAATATTTTATTTTATCTGGTGCCGAGTTCTAAACAAATCTGCAAAAAAAAATTGGTAAAAAGGAATGGTTCTTGAAAGTTGGAGAAGGAGAAGCCGATTTTGAGTTGAGCGACACACCACCACCATTGCGTCGATTTTCCTTCTGTCTTTTGGGGTATGGTCTTTCTTACCGCAATTAATATTTTTTACAGACACATCATGCATTGGCACATGCATCAAATTAATTTTTCTATCTTACCCTCCTGCGTTTTTTAACAGCAAAATTCCAATCATTTTTCTATCTTACAGCTACTTCACAGTCACAAAATTTTTGATCTTAGACATATTTCCATCCTTTCGCATTCGCAATTTCATTGAATTATATGCTTTTATCGATAATTTCTTTTTCATATCTCTCGATACAACACTTCATATAATAAAAGTAATTTTTCATGCTTAACTTCTCGACTTGTAAATTGTAACATCCATGCATAACACGCAAGCTTTTAAAGTAAATTCAGCTCTTCGGATCTCCACGTAATAACTTGGTTTCTGTCTTAGGCGAGGTCGCATGTGATTTTTTTCCTAAGTCAGAGCATCATTAATGACGTAATTTGACGGTTCATGCTCCGTATCACTCGATTAGTCAAATCTAAATTATATTAGTCATAAAGAATAAGGCCGTAGTCTGCCCCGGGATGCTACTAAATTATCACTCCTTTTATTATAAAGGGGGTCCTTCACCTTACGTGTCAATATCTATCCTTTTTGAGGAAAAAAAGAGAACGTGGGGGGACAAGGCTTTAACGTTTGAGAATGTCGATCACAACCCGAGAAACAGAAGATTACAATGCAATCGGAGGATGGATCCTTGCATCTTCTCTTCTACTCTTGCAAATCCTTTTTAGTCCTTAGTATGGAGGCCTTTGATTCCTCAATCGTATGCTGCTTCATAGGCTTCTGAACCTATTCTATTCATTGCCATCTTCCGATCTTTGGATTGGTTGCGGTTCGTCGTCTGCTGATGCTTCTTCTTTGGGTTTATGTTCTTTTGTTGCTGTTTGGTAGTGCAGGTTTTACCTACCTTTTCCTTGTTCGCCGCCTTTTTATGTGCGGCCTTTTGCATTCGGCTCCCTTCCACTTAAGTTGACTTGTTGTCTTCTTGAGTGCAAGTTTTGTGGAGTTGAATCTTATGTATATTGTTGGTTTAGCTCAATATATTATTACCTTCCACCAAAAAAAAAAAAAAAGACAATGCGAGGAAACAAATATTGGGTCATTGACCCGAGAAATAATGTAGGTGCTTTTTATAAGAGATTAGTGTGAGAAAAGAATTTTGGTTTTATGTCAAATTTCAATTAGGGGCAAAGCCACAAAAAAATCATAAATTTTTGCCCACTAAGACACATATGCCCTTAATTATTTTTTGTGACACCTAAAAACTCAAATTTATATCCCTATAATGCATAATTTATTCCAAACTTTTTTTTCTTCTAACATAAAAAATCTAATATTTACCCTAAACTTATTCTTATGATACAAAAAGTCCAAACTATTTTGGTCTGAGAATAAGTTTAGGGTAAACATGTCATGCTATATAATTTTAAGGTAAATGTATCAAATTTAGGATTTTTTATGTCAGGTAAATATTCCATGATAAATATAATTTAAGATTTTTAGCGAATTTCATCCTTCCAATTAGGATGGTTAAAATAAATTTATTTAAGCTACAGCAAGGTTTGACCTGAGATGCTGTCCGAAAGCGATTCTATTTGATACGAAAGCTGTATGGGTGTAATAAGAGGAAATATTTCCTGTTCCTTGTCGTTCGATGTGTATTCTCTTCTTTTTCTGGTAGTAAAAAAAGGGAAAGAATGAAGATTTTCCCTTTTCTTCATCGCACTTTCCTTTGTAATCCCATGCTTCCTTAAAAAACATTTTCCCTTCTCTCTCTCCTTCTCTATATATATCTCGCTCTACGTGCAGTTTCCATTTCCCATGGTCGAACTGCGAAACGAAGTGCCTTTCCCCTTCATCAAACGCCGCACGTGAGCCCCAGCAAGGCCGCCTTCGTCGAGGACCCGACGCCACTCCCCATCGCCGAGGAGACAACGCCCGACAATGGGTCGTTGCCGCCGGGACCTCCCCCTCCTGGCCCTCCTCCTCCTCCCCTTGCTGCTGCTGCTGCTGCTGCTGTTCCTGTGTCTCGCTGCCTCTGCTCAGACCCTACAGAGTGATGTCCTCGCAATGCAAGCCCTCAAGAAGAGACTAACGCTCCCTTCCTCCCTCGACTGGTCCAACACCGACCTGTTCAATTGGCCCCAGGTCTTGTGCACCAGCAATCGGGTCGCCTGGATCCAGATAGGTATGTGGGGCGTGTCCGAGAGCCTCCCTCCAGACATCAGCAACCTCACTGCCTTGACGCGGTTCGAGGTCATGAACAGCCAGCTCTCCGGCCCCCTCTCGAGTTTCGCCGGGTTGGCTCAGTTGCAGGTATCGAGTCCGTGGGTCTCTTTTCTTCTTCCTTTTTTTGCCTGGATGATTTTTGGGGGAAGTGTTGGATTATAATGTCTCAGTGCTGCTGGTTTTTCAACTGATGTTCCTCTGTTCTGTTTTCTTTTTATGGCTTATTTTTCTTGCTAAGTTGGTTATATTATGCAGCTGGTATTTTTGTAATTTAAGAAGTGAAATAGCATGTTCAGATGCAGTTATATGCTGCACGTGTGTGAGTGGTTTGTAAGCAGTTATTGTTTTTGTTTAAGTTGTCCTGTACTTGACAGTTTCCTTAGAGAAAACTGATATACGCAAGTTTGTGTTCTGTTTTTCTCTGTGCTTCTCTTCCTCATTCGAAATATATAGCTTCTGGTTTTCTATTTCTTGTTTACTGTTTTTGATCAGTAACAACAGTGGTATCAGAGCATGAATGATCTTGAGGGACTGTGAAGTGAAGCAAGTATTGAAGTGTAAAGAAGTTAAAGGGTGATGGAGACAGGGTCGAGTGATTTCTTTGCAATGGCTTCTCCAATATTTACTGGAGAGAATTATCAAGCATGGGCTGTTAAGATGACAGCATTTTTGGAGGGTCATGATTTGTGGGAAGCTGTGGAGGATGATTATGAAGTTATTCAACTTCCAAATAATCCGACCATGAATCAAATTAAACTTCATAAAGAGAGAACCACAAGAAAAGCCAAGGCAAAATCTTGCCTGTATGCTGTTGTCTTGCCTACCATCTTTACCAGAATTATGAAGTGTGACTCTGCAAAGGCCATATGGGACTTCTTGAAGGAAGAATATGAAGGAGATGAGAAGATAAGAGGTATGAAGGTGCTGAATCTCTTGAGAGAATTTGAGAGACAGTAGATGAAAGAGTTTGAGTCAGTGAAGGAATACTCTCATAGGCTAGTGGGGATAGCTGATAAAATCAGAGTTTTGGGGACTAACTTGAAGGATGATAGGTTTGTTCAGAAGATTTTGGTGTCTCTTCCAAAGAAATTCGAAGCTACTATAGCTTCTCTGGAAAACACAAGGGACTTGGCTGATATAAAACTTGCAGAGTTGTTAAATGCTTTACAGGCACAGGAGCACAAGACTAATGAGGAGAGAAGAACATGTAGAGGGGGCATTGCAAGCCAAAGTAAAGCAAAATGATGGAGGCAAAGGGAAGAAATAGGTTCAGTTAGAGGAAATGTTGCTGATTTAAGGTTTTTACCAAAAGAAGGGAACACTAGTGGATCTAGCAAATGGAAAAATAATAAAAGGCCATGTCAGTACTGTGGTAGAACCAATCATTAGTCTTTTAGATAATGGAGAAAGCCAGATGCTAGGTTCATAAAATGCCACAAGTTGGGTCACATGGAAGCTATTTGCAAAGGGAAAACTTATCAGCAAGCAGGAGAAGCACAAGTGGTAGTAAATGAAGTTGATGAAGAACACTTGTTTGTAGCTTCAGCTAGTGAATCTTCAGTCAAAAATAATACATGGCTGGTAGATAGTGGTTGTACCAATCACATGACTGGTAACTTAAAGCTATTCAAGAACATAAACAAGATAGTAAGGTGCAGAGTCAGAATTGGCAATGGACAGCATATTGAAGTGCAAGGTAAAGGTGTAGTTGCTATTGAAGGAAACCAGGAGGTAAAGCTAATCAGGGATGTTCTCTTTGTGCCAAATATTGACCAAAATCTATTAAGTGTTGGTCAGTTAGTGGAGAAGGGCTATAAAGTGAAGTTCAAAGGAAGGGAATGTCTCATTAAAAATGCTGGCAGCAAAGAAGTCTTGAGAATTCCAATGAGGGATAAAAGTTTTATGTTGAAGCCATATGAGATGCAACAGATGGCTTTGAAATGCAAAGAAGAAAATACAGAACTATGGCATAAAAGACTTGGGCATGTTCACAGGAGGAGTATACTGTTTATGCAGAAAAATGGCTTGGTAGATGACTTGCCAAGCTTGGAGGAAGAACTTCCACAATGCAGAACCTATCTTCTTGGCAAACAAGCTAGATTTCCCTTCAAAGGAGGAGTCTCGAGGATATGTCAAAAGCTGGAACTAGTTCACACTGATGTATGTGGACCTATGTCTGAACCCTCTCTCAATGGAAGCAGGTATTTTATTACCTTTACTGATGATTTGACTAGGATGAGCTGGATCTATTTTTTGAGAGCTAAGACTAAAGTAGCCGATGCATTTATGAAGTTTAAAGCTTTAGTTGAGAATCAAAGTGGGAAGAAAATTAAAGCTCTCAAGTTTGACAATGGATTTGAGTATACAGCTAGCAAATTTAAGCTGATTTGTAAGCAAGTAGGAATTGTGCAGCAATTTACAACTCCTTACTCACCTCAACAGAATGGGGTCAGTGAGACAAAGAACAGAAGTGTTATGGAGATGGCCAGATATATGATGCAAGAGAAGAATTTGCCTAAGAGGTTCTAGGCTGAGGCAGTCAATACTGCTGTATTTCTATTAAATAGATTGCCTATAAAAGCCTTAGAGAAATTAACACCTCTTGAAGGCTGGCAAGATATTAAACCTTCTGTGAAAAACTTGAAGGTTTTTGGATGTTTGTGTTACACTCATGTTCCTGATGTTAAGAGGGACAAACTTGATAAAAAGGCAGACATTGGGATCTTTGTTGGATATAGTCTTCAATCAAGAGCTTACAGAATTTTCTATCCCATGACAGGGAAAATAACTGTGAGCAGAGATGTCATGTTTTTAGAGGAAGATGAATGGAATTGGATAGATGGAAAGATCACATAATTGAAGCACTTCGAAAGACAGCCTGAAACAAATGTGGAGACTAATGGAATTACAGAGGAAATGGAAGAGAGTATAGATGATCAACCTGTGAGAGGCACAAGGTCACTTGCTGAGATCTATGAAAGAAGTAATGTGGCAGTGCTCGAACCATCCCATTTTGCAGAAGCCAAGGAAGATCAGAAGTGGATTGCAGCAATGCAGGAGGAGATAGCAATGATTCAGAAAAATCAGACTTGGGAATTAGTAGACAGGCCACTAGACAAGAATGTGATTGGAGTTAAGTGGGTGTTTAGGACTAAGTTCAATCCTGATGGTTCTGTCAATAAGTATAAAGCAAGACTAGTTGTGAAAGGCTATGCTCAAATATGGGGAGTAGACTATTCTGAAACTTTTGCTCCAGTTGCAAGGTTGGACACAATAAGGCTTCTCTTAGCTGTTGCAGTAGAGAAGGGATGGACTATCTTTCAGTTAGATGTCAAGTCTGCATTCCTAAATGGAGAGCTTGAAGAGGAAATTTTTGTTGAACAACCTGAAGGTTTCAGTATTAAAGAGCAAGAGGAAAGTGTATATAGATTGCACAAAGCTCTATATGGACTAAAACAAGCTCCAAGAGCCTGGTGTGGAAAGATAGTTCGATATTTACAGGATTTTGGCTTTGTAAAAAGTTTAAGTGAGTTCACTCTTTATGTCAAGAAGGTGAATCACAGTGTTGTAATTCTATCACTTTATGTAGATGATCTATTAGTGACGGGGAATGATGTGGAATTGATAGAGAAGGTGAAGCAAGATCTATTTGCAGGTTTTGAGATGACAGACTTAGGAAAAATGACTTATTTCTTAGGTCTGGAAGTTAAGCAAAGTCCTTATGAAATCTTCATTTGCCAGAGGAAATATTTGAAGGAAATTCTAAAGAAGTTTCAGATGGAAGACTGTCGAAGTGTCAGTACACTGATGGCAGCTAAAGAGAAGTTGCAGAAGGTTGATGGAACAGATGCTGTGGATGCCTCGATATATAGAAGTATGATACGGTGTCTCATGTACCTTACAACAACCAGACTAGACATTCTATTTGCTGTAAGTGTTTTATCTAGATTTATGAGTGATCCAAGTAAGCTTCATTTGATTGCAGCAAAGAGGATCTTGAGGTATCTAAAAGGAACCTTGTTCTTTGGTGTGAAGTTTGAGAGGGGTCAAGAATTCAATTTACAAGGTTTTTCTGATAGTGATTGGGCAAGCTCAATGGATGATATGAAGAGTACATCTAGATATTGTTTCGGTTTTGGATCAGCTTGTTTCTCTTGGTGTTCTAAAAAACAAGAAATTGTAGCTCAATCTACTGCAGAAGTAGAATTTATAGCTGCTACTGCAGCTGCAAATCAAGCTTTGTGGCTGAAAAAGATAATAAAAGATTTATGGCTGAATTCTAGTGGCTGTATCAAAATCAATGTGGATAATCAAGCTGCTCTAGCAATATCTCAGAACCCAGTTTTTCATGGCAAAACTAAGCATTTCAAGGTTAAGTTCTTCTTTCTACGTGAGGTGCAACAAAATGGTGAAGTTAAGTTGGTTTATTGCAGATCTGAAGATCAACTTGCAGGCATTTTCGCAAAACCACTTCAAGCTGGAAGATTTGAAGTATTAAGAAAGAAAATTGGAGTATGCAGCAGCAACTGATCCAAGGAGGAGTTTGTTGGATTATAATATCTCAGTGTTGCTGGTTTTTCAACTGATGTTCCTCTGTTCTATTTTCTTTTTATGGTTTAATTTTCTTGCTAAGTTGGTTATATTATGGAGCTGGTATTTTTGTAATTTAGGAAGTGAAATAGCACGTTCAGATGTAGTTATATGCTACACGTGTGTGAGTGGTTTGTAAGCAGTTATTGTTTTTGTTTAAGTTGTCCTGTACTTGACAGTTTCCTTAGAGAAAATTGATGTACGCAAGTTTGTGTTCTGTTTTTCTCTGTGCTTCTCTTCCTCATTCGAAATATATAGCTTCTAGTTTTCTATTTCTTGTTTACTGTTTTTGATCAGTAACAACAGGAAGGAGCGAGTGATTCTGTGCTTTCTTGGCCCCCTTCTTGGAACAGGTTTTGCTTCTAAACCGCAACAATTTCACCTCCATTCCTCCGGAATTCTTCACTGGTATATCGTCTCTGCAAGTGGTTGACCTGAGCTATAACGACTTCACTGCTTGGGGGATTCCCGCTAGCCTAAAAGATTGCACCTCCCTTCAGAATTTCACCGCGACCCAAGCGAACGTGATGGGACAAAGATTTCATCAATGGGGAGAATTTCCCCAGCCTGTTCGCGCTACAGTTGGCCTTCAATAACCTGGAAGGCGGGCTGCCCGTGAGCTTCGCTGGGTTGACGATTCGGATCTCTAGCTGAATGGGAAGGCCGGGAATTCACAGCTCAACGGGACGATCGACGTCATAGCGAACATGACCCAGTTGGCACAGGTTTGGTTGCACAGTAACCAGTTCACGGGTCCTATACCTAACGTTTTGAATTTGAGGAATCTGTGGGATTTCAGCGTGAGGGATAACCAGTTGATTGGCGTTGTCCTAAGTCCCTAGTGAAGCTTCCTAGTCTTAAGGTTGTCAATCTGACGGACGTTTCCTACAACAATTTGTCCGGTAAAGTGGGCAATGTGAATTAGGTAATTATAACATATAAAAAATTTTCTCGACAACTAAGATTGCACAATACGGGTGTTAGACCATTGACCTCTTGAAGGTATGATTGCAATTCTCTTTAATTAAAAATCAATCTGATGGTACTTGGGCTTTCTTTATGTAGGCTCTCATGAGTAAAGGATAACACCAACGTGGAGGCCGCTTGTTGGTGATTATGATGGATAAATAAATGGCTTGAATTATGTTGCATGGTTCTGTAATGTTGTTTGCTTATCGTGTTTATAGTGATGTTCGATAAATAAAGTCGTGAACTTTCCAAGTGAGTATTTTCCCTATGATAACTACGGGAGAGGTCCACTCTTGGGTGTTGCCATTTTCCTACTCAACTCGTGTCTCCAAGCAACCTAGAGATTGAAATGATGAAAAGGATTCCAACTATGAAGTTCGGAAAGAGATGTTACGAGTACCTGTGAATGATCGAAGATTTCCTTGATTTCTAGAGTGTAGATGATCTACCACACTTTTTCGCTCAAGGTGTCACCAAGATATAAACTTCCTTGATTTCTAGGTGTAGATGATCTACCACACTCGCTCAAGGTGTCACCAAGTATAAACACTCTCGTGTATACAATTTCGCTCGAACTGTATCGACTAATAATCAAGGTTCTTCAGACTCTAGAATTTTTCTATTGATCACACACTTAAAACAACTAGAACGTCTTCCTTTTATACTCCTTTATGCCATCATAGCCGTTGGCACTTACCAAAGGAATTCCTCCAATCTACCCGTTGGACGGAATCAATTAAGAAGATCATCCAAGCTTTTTAAGGAATCTGATGATAGCCCATCAATCCTGTTCGCCCATATAATCGGGATCTTGGTTTCCAAGAATAGAACATTCCAAGAATATTTCGTCGACCATCGAATCTTCAATCGATCTTAGATAAGAATCAAAGAATCCGAAATGATTATTCAACCAAGGGATCTTTTCCAGAGGATAGGATCGAATCCTCAACCATATACTTCGGTTTTGGATTTCCTTCGTCACTTTGGATTAGAAAGGCGTCGGTGAGAATAGTCTTGAGTCTTGAGTCTTGAGTCTTGAGTCTTGAGTCTGGTGAATACAAAGTCTTCAGACTTTAAATTATCGATATCCAGACTAGACTGATAGAAATGTTTTGTCAGCTTCAAAATATTCTGGAAAGATTTCTCCAACAATCTCCCCCTTTTTGATGGTGACAAAACTTTCTTGTAGATTTGAACAACTTTGACCTGCAAAAACATTTCTCAAGCAATATGGCTAACTTATAAAGATTAATAAAACAACCAGACTCTGCATCCACAGAAAATTGGTTAGTCTTTCATGAGTAATACCATATAACAACACTTGATATAAATGCAACCAGTCAAGCATCAAAATCCACAGCTAATTCAGTCAAATTTAAATTCACACCCAAGTTCTCAATTCTCAAGTCATACTCAAAAATAAACATAACCACAAAAGTCAAAGTTTTTAAAAGATGTTGAAAGTTGTTGGTTCAAATTGGTTCTCCCCTTTTTGTCATCATTAAAAAGGGTGAGAAAGGAGTCATGTCTCGCTTGGGAATGCGCACGATCCGGAAATCTCCCATTGATTTGGACTATGCCTTCTAGCCTCTTCAAGTCTTCCCTTAGTTGAGCTACCTCCTCTCCTTTGGCATTGGCTTGAAGTTGCAGAGCGAGGTCTTTCATTTTGTCCTCCAGGGTAACCGAAGACGCTTGTCCAGCATTCTTGATGGTTTGAACCTCACAGTCCAGAGCATATATTTGTCCCCGCATTTCCATAAGAATATCAAGAATACGACGAAAATCTGCTGAGTTGTCCGTCTGTATACTGGCATGAGCTTTCTCAGATGGAGTAAATGCGACGATGGAACTTACGTATAATCCGCAGATTTGGAGTCGACGTATCATGACCTTCTTCGGGCAATTGAGACACCTGAACTTCTTCGGATCTGCTGGAGATTGTCTTGGACCTTCACTATCGGCAGCATGAGGTGTGGACTTTTCTTGCTCGCCAACTCCCCCTGTCTCTAGGACATCAAAAGGGGAAGAGTGATGATCATGCTCTTGATTTCCCTTCTCTCTAGATTCAGCAGCAGATTTTTCTTTCTCTCCTTCTCTTTCTTCTTCAGCTTCTTTCTCCTTCTCTCTCTGCTCTTCTTCTCTGCTCTTGGTTTGCTCTTCTTCTTCTCTCTATTTCTTCTGAAGTTCTGTCGGTTGAGGCACAAAATGTCTGGTTCTTGTCAGTGCATGGATAGTAGGATCTTCATCCTCTTCATCTTCATCCTCCAGGATGAGAGTTCTTTTCTTCTTTTTCGATGGGGCACCAATGGCCTCCTTTCTTTTCTCTTTGAAGCAGATCGAACGGAGATTTCACTCGAATTTCTCCATTGCCTTGGAAAGTTCTTGCAGACGCATCTTCGTTAACATCTTTAAACCTACCACCATCTTATCACACGGTCGAACACAAAGTGTTTGTGGCGGTTCAATATTCATGTGTCTGAAGATCTTGGTCACCAGACCAGGATAAGGCAATTGTCCTTTGTCTTTTGACATTGCTCTGTACATATGGAAGAGAATAGTGTGCGGGAGAGAGAACTTCCGTCCTGAGTTGATCGCGTACATCAACTTTGCTTCAGAAAAAGACACGGAAGTCTTTGACGTAGACTTCGGTTTGAGACAGTTGATTACAATCTTATGAAGCACAATGTTGATGGCATTCATCCTGGAATAGGTAATTTTCTTCTCTCGTGTCCCTATCTTTGACAAGTTCCGAGTAGTACGAGCAGGTGAGACTTTGATTGGTAGATAACGTCCTCGTTCAACTCCAACTATGTCCGCTAACATATTCACATCTACCACGTAGACTTGGTCTCGTACGCTGAATGAAATTCTATTCGCATCCAAAAAGCTAAGATTTGAATAGAAATAAGCGGTCAGTTGAGCATACCCGTCCGTAGAGTCAGAGCAAAAATTCTCAAGTTGAAGCAAATTCAACTTCTCTCTTAAGTTCATGTTGATGGCGTCCAGGAAGTCAAAATCGACACTTCTAGGGTTTATCACCCCTCTTTTCAATAGCCTGAAATACACATTTTCCTGATCCTTGGATTTGAACAAATCCATCCGATTTCCTTTCACCTTTGCTGCCACTCCCATTCTCGGTTGGAATTCAAGGAACATTCTATCATCATCGTTCCCTTCAATTAAATTTTGTCCTGGCATACGAGGATCACTTGGAATGTTCGCAAGTACGTCCTCTGCTTTTCCTTTCGGAGTAACTCCCAATTCCTCCATTTTCCGCAGAAAAAGATACTCATTCCCATAATTTTTGTCCTTAAGGAAGTCATCTATATATTTCAATGGAGTACCGGTGCTTTTCAACGCACGATAAAGCTTATAGATAAAGGAGGGTTTTTGGACTCTTGCGGGTCGGCATCCTCGATTATCTCTTCTTTCGAGATGTTGACTTGCACCTTGTGGGGCGGAGGCGTTGAATGACGTGGATGAGAGCGAATCGGACTTTGTCGCTGACTTGATAAGTCTTCTTCCTCAGTGAGATCGAAGTGTGTCGGTCCCTTCTCCATTCTTTGTGGTCCCCTGCTTGCAATTCTTGATGATTTCCTCGAAGAAGACATCTTTCTTTGTCGTTTGGAAGATTCCTTCACTTGCTTTCCCAAGAAAAATGACCACTTTCTCGATGACGAACAAGAAGTAGAAACAGTATCGGGAGGAGAGTGCCTTTTAGGGTTTTGAAGATTGGGTAAAGAAAAACTGTATATATATATATATATATATATATATATATATATATATATATATATATATATATAACTCAGTTTTGAAAAGGGAAGTTCAATCGGCACAAGGAAAGTGTACGAACACTTCTTTTCAAAATCAATAACTGCCAAAATTAATCATTTTAAAAAGACAAGTTTTCGAATTTCACACGGATTATAGAATAACCGAACGAAAGATCATACCTTTTCGAGTTTAAATAACTAAACGAGAATTCGTACCTTTTAGATAAAATAGCAACTTACAGTCTATAGCCACGAATGTCTGAGTCTGAGGATTTAAAGTCTGAGAGATTAGAGTCTTAGAGTTTGTGAGTCTCTAGACTTTAACTTCTTCAAGCTTCAAAATGTTGAGTCTTGAACGGATAAAGTCGAATTGATTTTTCTCCAAAGGCTTTGTGAATATATCCGTTAGTTGACTCTTTGAATCAACAAATTGAATTGAGATTTCTCCATTTTGAATATGATCTCTAATGAAGTGATGTCGAATCTCAATATGCTTTGCTCTTGAATGAAGGATTGGATTTTTGGTGAGATTGATCGCACTGGTGTTGTCACATCTAATTTCTGTGCATGAGTCTTCAATCCCAAAGTCTTGTAGCTGTTGTTTTATCCATAGAATTTGTGAACAGCAGCTTCCAAGAGCTACATACTCGCACGTCGTTGAGAGAGCTACGGTGCTTTGCTTCCTCGAAAACCAAGACACGTCTTGTTTCCAAGCAGTTGACAAGTTCCGAAGTGCTCTTTCTATCGACTCGCAACCGGCCAGATCTGCATCGAGTATCCTATAAGATTAAAGTCTCCCCTCTTTGGATACCAAAGACCGATGCTTGAAGATGAGGCAATGTATTTGATAATACGTTTCACGGCACTGAGATGTGATTCTCTAGGATCCGATTGAAACCTAGCACAGATGCAAACATTCAACAAAATATCAGGTCTAGAAGCGGTAAGATAAAGAAGTGAACCGATCATGCTCCCCGTACAGCTTTTGATCTACTTTCTTCCCTTCTTCATCCTTGTCTATCTTCGAGAACATGACATTGGTATGTCGGTCTTTTTGCACTTTTCCAATCCAAACCTTTTGACAAGATCATTTGCATATTTTTCTTGATGAATAAAAGTTCCTTCCTTCATTTGTTTCACTTGGAGTCCAAGAAAGAATGTTAACTCTCCCATCAAACTCATTTCAAACTCATCCCGCATAGACTTAGAAAATTTCTTGCATAGACTTTCATTAGGTGATCCAAATATAATATCGTCCACATATATTTGAACAAGTAAAAAGCTTTTGTTTTCCTTTTTGATAAACAAAGTAGTATCTACTTTACCTTTGACAAAACCATTCGTAATAAAAACTTACTTAGTCTATCGTACCAAGCTCGAGGTGCTTGCTTTAAACCATACAAGGCCTTTTTAAGTCTGAAGACTGAGTCTGGCTTCTTTGGGTCTTCAAACCAAGGTGGTTGTTCCACATAAACTTCCTCATGGATAAATTCATTTAGGAACGCACTTTTGACGTCCATTTGGAATAACCTGAAATTTTTATAACAAGCAAACGCAAGTAATAGTCGAATAGCTTCTAACCTTGCTACGGTGCGTAAGTCTCGTCATAGTCTATTCCTTCTTCTTGCGTATATCCTTTGGCCACGAGTCTTGCTTTGTTTCGTACGACTTTTCCTTCTTCATTCATCTTGTTCCTGAATACCCATTTGGCTCCAATAACAGTTTTACCTTTTGGTTTAGATGTTAATTCCCAGACATTATTGATGTTGAACTGTCTGAGTTCTTCTTGCATAGCTTCTATCCAACTTTCATCGATAAAGCTTCTTCTATGCTTTTTGGTTCAATTTCAGAAATGAGAGCCACAAGCACTAGATTCTTCACACCTTTTTGATCTGGTGCGGATTCCTTCATTGATTTCGCCAATAATGAGATCTTTGGGATGACTAGATTTATGCTTCCAGTTACTGGTTGTTTTGCCTGGTTGATGATCTCTTTCTTTATTTGAATCTTCGTGAGCATCTTGATGTTGGACTTCTAGAGTCTGAGATGCTTCTTGAGTTGTAAGCGTTGGAAGGTCTAGAGTGGGTTCAGACTCTTCATACTGAGTCTGGCTGGATTCATCTTGCGTTGAGTCTTGGAATTTGACATTCATTGATTCCTCCACCGACTGGCTTTTCTTGTTATAGACTCTGTAGGCTTTGCTTGATGTAGAATATCCAAGGAAGATGCCTTCATCGATCTTTCTTCAAACTTACCAACTCGATCATTTGCATTTTTCAAAATAAAGCATTTGCAACCAAACACATGAAAGTATGAAACAATAGGCTTCTTACCTTTGAACAATTCATAGGGGTTTTCTCTAAAATAGGTCTTAGAAAGACTCTATTTATAATATAGCATGCTGTTGAAATAGCTTCAGCCCAAAATCGTGAAGAAATTTTACTTTCAATTAAAAGTGTTCTAGCCATTTCTTGAAGAGATCTATTCTTTCTTTCTACAACTCCATTTTGCTCTGGAGTATATGGAGAGGAAAACATATGATTAAAACCAGATTTATCACAAAATTTCGTAAAATCTTGATTTTCAAATTCACTTCCATGATCTGTTCTTATGCTTGAGATTGCA
Organism: Eucalyptus leucophloia subsp. euroa; assembly: GCA_017140325.1. Taxonomy (NCBI): domain Eukaryota; kingdom Viridiplantae; phylum Streptophyta; class Magnoliopsida; order Myrtales; family Myrtaceae; genus Eucalyptus; species Eucalyptus leucophloia. The sequence continues at coordinate 24,424,989 of CM029476.1, forward strand.
CATCCTTTTTCATTTTGAACCTTTTTAGCAAACTTCTCAAAGTACGAAAAGGTTTCGACTTACTTGCAAGGAAATATACCCAAGTAAAGCGGGAGTAATCATCCACAATTACTAGGCAATATTTCTTACCTCCAATACTACGGGTTCGGTTGGTCCGAAGAGATCCATATGCAGCAAGCGTAATACATGATTAGTAGAGACATGATTTATTGGCTTAAAAGAATTTCTTACCTGCTTTCCCAGAATACATGGAGTGCATGAATCAGACTTTTGGTATGGCAATTTAGGTAGACCTCGAACAAGCTTCTTTGATGAGATTTTGGCTAATTGCTTCATGTTGACATGGCCAAGCTTTCTGTGCCATAAGACTGTTTCATCTTGAATTGAGATTAGGCATTGTGCTTCATTTGGTTTTACATCAAGAAGGTAGATATTTCCATGCCTTCGACCCATGAAGGACTGAGTTGAGTCTTTACTAATTCCAGAACATATGCCTTCTTGAAAGGAGATCTTGAAACCAGTATCACACAATTGGCTAATGCTGAGAAGATTGTAGTTGAGTCCTTCCACGAGAGAGACATTACTTATTGTGAGATTTCCAATTTTCACAGTTCCAAATCCCATAATGCTTCCTTTGCTGTTTCCTCCAAATGAAACTTTTCCACCATTTACTTGAATAAGCTTTATGAAGCAATTTGAGTCTCCTGTCATGTGTCTTGAGCATCCGCTGTCAAGATACCACTTTACCTTCTTTTTGATAGAGACCTGCATTCAAAAAAGAGTCTCAAGCTTTCTTTGGTACCCACATTTTCTTGGGTCCTTTGGCGTTAGTAGAATGAGCATTATTAGGCCATACTTTCTTAACAGGCTTCCAAACCATAGGACACTCTTTTTCAAAATGATCCTGACTGTTACACTTTGAACATCTTAAAGCATTTCGACCTACAGACTTTACAAAAACTTTCTTGAAATGATTTTTGTAAGCCTCTCTCGACGGTCTTTTCTTAATTCTTTCTTTTACTTTTGGAAAATCAATCAAAGGGATTGTTTTTGCTGTCATACCTAAATCAGACTTATTGAAGTAAGGTCTTTGAACTGAAAGAACTTTCTCAAGTTTTTCAGACCCTATTGAAAATTTCTTTGAAATATTTGATAAGTCAGTTTTTAAGAAAGCATTTTCTTTTGAAAGTTTATCTTCATTCTCTTTAAGAGTAGAAATATTCAAGTCTAAACTTTTCACTTTTTCTTCTAAAATATTTTCCTTTTGTTTTAAAACTGAGTTTTCCTTTTTAAGTTCGGAAATCTTTTTGAGAGAAGTCTTAAGACTAAAACATAGTTCATCAATGTATTTAGAGACTTTGACAGGGATTTTATAATCACTTACTTCAAATTCACTGTCTTGAGTCGATCCAGTCGAGTCGATTGTGCCATCGACACGGGTTGGCATATTCCTCGTCACTTTCTTCACACTCGTATCGCTCAAGGTTTCGGCTTTGAGAGCTTTTCGAGACTTTTCAGCTTTTCCTCTCTTCTTCTTTAGAAGAGGACAATTGGGTCTGATGTGTCCCTTTTTCTTACATTCTAAGCAAACTACATCTTTGTTTGGTTCCTCATTATCAACAAACTTGGTTTGCTGTTTCTGAAAACTTTGTTTCTTTGAGTTGAACCTTCTTCCTTTTCTATTCAGCTTTCTGAACCTTCTAATCATAAGAGCAAGCTCCTCATCGTCCAGATCTTCTTCAGAGTCTGTATCATCAAAATCATCATTAGATTTTAATGCAATGGATTTCTTACCTCTTGGATCTTCGTCTTCATTAATTCGTTCCACTTCGTAAGATGAAGAGTTCCAATCAGCTCGTCTACGAGATAATGGCATAATTCTTTGCGTCTCTCTTATTGAAGTCTTTATATGATTCCAATCCTTGGAGAGTCCACGCAGTAGCTTGTTCACCTTCATAGGATCAGAAATTTTCTGTCCTTGATTCTCAAGGCCATTGACAATATCTCGTAAAACGGCTAAACATGTCGGTTATAGATTCTCCTGGTTTCATTTTGAAGGCTTCATATTGACCAAGGAGAATGTTAATTCTGGTCTCCTTCACTCGATCTGTCCCTTCATAAGTGATATGTAATCTGTCCCAGACTTCTTTTGCTGTAACACAAGAAGATATTCTGTTATATTTAGTTGGTAACAAAGCACAGTATAAAGAGTAAATTGCTTTTGCATCGAGTGCTTGTCTCTTGTTTATCTCTTCTTGAGACATTCCGTTGGTATCAACAGTTTCTTTCCCTCTTTCGGATACTGATGCAGCAGTAGGAGTAATTCCTCTTTCCACAACGTCCCATTCCAGAGGATCTTTCGACCATAGAAAAGCTTTCATCTTGTTTTTCCAGATGTTGTAATCCTTTCCATCAAAGTAAGGTGGTCTGGTATTGCTTTGCCCTTCCACCAGCCCTGGTGCTAGCATACTAGCCATGGATTTTTCTACTACGAAGTAAAACACTTCAAATAAAGTAAGAACACGAGCTCTGATACCAATTGATATAGCTAGTACGAGTACCTAGAGGGGGGTGAATAGGTATATAAAAATTTTCTCGAAGATTGCACAATACTTAGACAGTTGAAGGATTTGCAATAATTAAAAATCAATCGTAAGACTAAGTAAAGGAAAGAGAGAATCGAACACGCGGTTTATAGTGGTTCGGCTTGATTCAAGCCTACGTCCACTCTTCGCACCGACAGCCAATTGGCTGGATTCCACTATGAACAAAGAGATGTTACGGTGTTGATCTTCCTTGATTTCTAGGTGTAGATGATCTACCACACTCGCTCAAGGTGTCACCAAGTATAAACACTCTCTGTGTATACAATTTCGCTCGAACTGTATCGACTAATAATCAAGATTCTTTAAACTCTAGAATTTTTCTATCGATCACACACTTAAAACAACTAGAACGTCTTCCTTTTATACTCCTTTATGCCATCATAGCCGTTGGCACTTACCAAAGGAATTCCTCCAATCTACCCGTTGGACGGAATCAATTAAGAAGATCATCCAAGCTTTTTAAGGAATCGATGATAGCCCATCAATCTGTTCGCCCATACAATCGGGATCTTGGTTTCCAAGAATAGAACATTCCAAGAATATTTCGTCGACCATCGGATCTTCAATCGATCTTAGATAAGAATCAAAGAATCCGAAATGATTATTCAACCAAGGGATCTTTTCCAGAGGATAGGATCGAATCCTCAACCATATACTTTGGTTTTGGATTTCCTTCGTCACTGGATTAGAAAGACTGTTAGTGAGAATAGTCTTGAGTCTTGAGTCTTGAGTCTTGAGTCTTGAGTCTGGTGAATACAAAGTCTTCAGACTTTAAACTGTCGGTATCCAGACTAGACTGATAGAAATGTTTTGTCAACTTCAAAATATTCTGGAAAGATTTCTCCAACAGCACGGCCATCCATAAATGGCGCATGCTTTCTCTATGGCTTGCCACGAAGCATTTTGGAATTAATAATTATTTGTCCTAGGGGTTATTATGTCATCCACCGCCGGTAGAATCCAAATTCCACCGTCAATTGAATGAAAGGAAAAACTCCATATAAATAACTATAAAAGTTGCTAGACAGCATATACCTTATTATGGATCGAAATTGCTAAGAAAGTCATAAACTTATTACATTTATACAAATTCAATTATAAATTTTTCATTTACCCAATTAAGTCCTAAACCTTTTAGCTGCGTTTAACAATTAGAATAAAATTCAGAATACGTATCTTGCATTTACTACTTACTCAAGATAGAAGAAAAATGGATATAAGGGGGATATAAAATGGATAATATCATCCCCTAAAGAAGATGTGATAAAGGTGGATATGATTTATAATATCTAAAATAGGAAAGTTATTTTTTCTCAAATAATAAATTTCTTAAATTAGCAAAATTAAAATTATTTTTCAACATAAATAATATTTGAATTATAATATAATAAATTAAAAAAATTAGTCATTTGAATTTAGTTTTATAATTCGAATTTAATTCTATTTTATAATACAATTTCAATATTTTTTAGATATTTTAGGTATTGGAGCATTTTTGGTATATTAGTACAGTTTACTATATAATACAATTTTATTAGAGAATGGGGGAAGGGGAAGATAGAAAGAAAAAATTAATTAATTAAAGAATAAGGAAAATTAAAATAGTGTTGTGAGAGATTTTACTATTTCCGTTTGTAAAATTTTTGGTTCATTTATACTAATATACTTTTTATACCAAACAATTTACATGACATATGTGAATATATTTGACTTTATTATTGCAATCACCAAATAGTTGATAGGATGTAACAAAATTCATGAATTTCATACCTTATTTTATCTATTCCTATCGTGATTAAAAATCTGGACGACCAAACATAACCTTTGATGATTTACCACTATAGTCCATCTAATAAATTTTAATTAGAAATCATTGATATTGATGCTAGCCATTTTATGTCAATGGCTAATATTGATATAGACAGTTTTTACAATTTTTTGATAATTTTTTGGATTTCTTTTCTATGTTTGTTTTTTTTTTTCCATTTTCTTTTAGGGAATGGCTGGTTGTTGGCTATCATCCACAAGATTCGTCGATGAGGGTCCTTGCTGAGCCTTGCCCAATCCAGCCAGGGTGGCCGTTACCCACATTCGAGTGAGGCCTAATGAGAATTGGCCTAGCCAGATTTGGTGAGAGGGGTCCTTTGTCAACGTCGGCCATACTACATATCATAGCTTGCGTCCATGTCAACAATATCTAATCAAAAGTGATCAGATAGACTAAAATAGTAAATTATCAAATCGGTTAAAATTAAATTTGCCAAATTAAAAGGTTCATGATTAGATAGTATAAGTATAATAAATTTAAAATTTCTTGCTAGTATCCCTCTTATTATGGTCAATGTTCATTAACATATAAGGTATTTTTTTTCCTCTTATAACCACTTCGACAGGATATTTTTTCCATTCTTAATGTTCTATAAGGACATTCTCAATATTGTTTTTTTTTTAAGGACATATCATGATTACCCATACCAAAAAAAAAAAAATATCATGACTACTTTGCGACGAGGTTTCGACATAGATTCCTTGAAATGGATTCATTTGAACAGTTACACAAATCCTCGAGGAGAACAAGAACTACTCCAAATAATGAGTTTATGAGAACAATCACAAGATCTATTGCCATATTCATTGATATATATATATATATATATGCTAATGTTCATTCCATTCTCTCACTTTTTATTCTCAATGTGACAATATGCACACAAATATAACAATTCCTGGAAATTGTGGGGAAAAACTTTGGCAATATGAGCCTCTCCATGATGCCAAAAACAGGAGTAAGATTTACATGACATATTTGGAAGACGAATAGCATCAACAAAACGAGGAAAGGCATTCAATTTGATGCAGCGAACTAGGAATTTTGAGTAAATCCAACTATTTTTGACAACTTACTCAATTAGAACGCGGATTCGGATACTGAACTGGCGGTAGACGGTATAAAAAAACCCGTATTAGGGCTTTGCCGTATTTCGCAGACGAGAGGTTAGTGAGGAATCAGAACAACGATGGCAGCTAATCACCATGTCTTTGTCCTAACCTTATTTGCTCTTGCGCTTTCCTCCATTCCATTGGCAACTCTAGCTGATTCAGGCACGGCAACATTCTACCAGCAATACGTTCGTAAGTTTCTCCGGTGCATCATGCGAAGATGTTACTGTAGTAGAGTTGAGCGAGGTGATCCTATGATTTTTCCGCTAATTGATTGTATCGTCGAATTCCTTGGTCGCGCAGCTTCGGCATGCTATGGAAGCCAGCCTCAGGGCGTGATGATAGCTGCGGCGAGCAACGCGTTCTGGGCTGGTGGGGCAGCCTGTGGAAGCACGTACAGGGTGACGTGCATTGGCGCTGCCCACTCGGGCATTCAAGACCCGTGTACGGGCAGGTCGGTTGAGGTGAGGATCGTCGACCATTGCCCAGGTGGGTGTGCCGGCACCATCGACCTCTCGAAGGAAGCTTTCGAGACCATTGCGGACCCGGTGGCCGGCATAGTAAAAGTGACCTACGATCGGTACATGCGAGACGAAATCTCTTAACAATTGAGAACGGTTTTGATTTTGCTAGATCCGATAATACGTTGAGTAATGGTCCTTCGATTGTTCACGCAGGCTTTCATGAAGCTCTATGAAGACGATGAACACCCAGCAACAAAGACTGGCCGTTCGACATTTCTAACATGGCGAATAAATGGAGGAGCTAGAGTTTTTGATTCTACCTATCTATAAAATTTGTAAGTGTTCTCATGCAAGAAATAAAATTAAATCTTTTAAGACTTGATTTCAAAAAAACAAATGACTTGCAATCGACGTGACATATTTGAGACCCTGACTTCTATTTTAAATAATGAGGTATTTTTATTTGAAATTGGAAGGTTATTTTTTCGCTTGGATTGGTTAATGTGTATATATAAGAGACTAATCATCAGCTAAGCTTTCGCATTGATATTTTGACCTCGTCTCAAAATTTCTGAGGCACCGGAGCATTAGGGCATGTCATCTCATCATATAAAATCTCATTTCATTGTCTTCCGTTGATCCTCCATGGCTTCCGATCAATCCGATGGGCAAATAATCAATCAAATACTTGGACCTTACGTGGCCTGACCATAATATATATGAATAAGTCATTCTGCATTCATCCATGAATAAACCAGGTTTAATCTCTCAACTATTGATTAATCGAGGGAACTATTTAGGTTGAAACAGAGCTATCACTATGGCACTTAATGCCGACACTAAATTAGGATCTATGGACGGAAAATTCTAATGCCAAATGAAGATGCACCAAATAAAGTTGCGTGGATAACACAATGCGATCTGTTCATTAATATATATGTAATCAAGTTTCAAATGGACATAATCATGGGCTTGACGGCCCATGGGCCCGCTGGAGCCATGTTGGCACCATGATATGAACTTTTATGATGAGGAGGCCTTGACAACACTTGAGGCCCGACCTAAGTGACCGGTCTAGGGCCACCCATCGATCACCTCTTAGTTTCAAAAGAAGTGGCTAGACACTAGCTAGTGCTTTATTCCTCGTCGCGGTTAAAGAAGTGTGGGATAGATTGTCCGTAAAAGCACCTTTTTTTTTTTTTTAGTAAAGATAATTATAGAAATAGGAAAAGCCAAAAAACATAGACTCCGGCGCCAAGAACTTTCACTCATAATGCAAATAATGTGGGATGAGTGGAAGGGAGCTGAAATAAAGGAAAGAGAACACGGGAACAAAAACACAACTGAACAAACAACAATACAAGCCTAGGCAAAATGCCACAAGGCCGAAAAACAACACAGCAAACCACCTAACTAGGTAAGATGAGTGTTGGTTTTGTCAAAAACAGAAGGGTCAAAACCCCACCCACGCTGAAGCCGCCTATTCCTATGGTTGTCTAGAACATTGCCGAAGGTAAGAACTTTATCCTTAACGACTTTGATAAGGTTCTCCTTCAAAGCAGAGACCTCCAGCGCTTCACCATGAAAGATGATGCTGTTCCTTTTCTTCTAGATTAAGTGGCATAAGGCTCCAAAAGAAAACGGGGCAATGGAGTGGAAAAAATCCTTACCAAAGAGGAATCTCAGGGCCCAACGGATTGTGGCACCCTCGACTCGCCTGAGGTCGCCACAGGTGATCTCTCTTAAGTACATGCATCACGAGACCAGTAATTGCATCCCACATTTTTATCACTCGTACCCAACCTGGCATCGCGAGGAACCTCCGGCACACACCTTCGGGCATTCGACACCCACACTCCGGGCATCTCGAAACTCCCGAGGACATCCGGCACACACCTCCGGGCATCCGGCACACACACTCCGGGCATCCCGACACTCTCGAGGCATCGTCAGCTCACACCTCCGACGGCATCCTCATTTATCACAATTCATGTTCACAATTGTGTCTCAATATTAACATAGCACATGATGTGATGGCAACAAGGTCAATTTCAGCTTTTGAAATTTGCACAATCCAGCTAGTACAGTTTTAGAAAACATTTTCATTAAATACCCAAATGACATTCAAAAATTATGAAATTCGAACATGTGATAGTCAAGACATAAAGGCAGATACTTCATGAAGAACACTACACCAAAAGATCCCCATATAGTTCATTACAGACCACGAATCACAGCACTACTAATTCTGTCCGTTCCACTTGCACAGTTTTTGAAACATTTTTGGTTAAATAGGCAAATGAACTTAAAAAATTATGAAATTTGAATATGTTGTAAGAAAGACATAAAAAAAGATATTTCATGCAGAACACTTTTCCAAAATAATCTCATACAAAACGGTATAGACCACACATTGCAACATTACCAAGTCCGAACATCAGATTACACAGTTTTAGAAACATTTTCGATTAAATACCCAAATGACATTAAAAAATTATGAAATTTGACTATGTGATAGCCAAGACCATAAGGTAAATACTTCATGGAGACATCAAAGTCAGATTCGTCCTAGGTAATGAAATATAGGCGGTTAAAACTTCTGTTCCTAGTACCGAAATTTCCAGATTCAGTCTTTCCAAAGAATAACGATTTCACCAACTTATACTTGTTTTTTTTGTCCCAAATTTGATTATGTTATACTCCAAGAATTCCTTTACAACTTTCATTTAGAGATAAAGCCAAACTTCAACTAGAACATCACATGCAAGTCACTAGAACATCCAAGGTCGAGCTGTTTTTCTCAAGAACTGTACTTTAGACTAGAGCGCCACTCTTATAACTTCAATTTTTCGCATTCTACACATCCGAAATTGTCACCATTCAATTGCACACACTAAACACAGCATGCAAGAGTAGATCAAGAGATCCCACTTGCCTCTAGACCGAGCGAACGGTGAACACAACAGCGAGACACGGTGGCGACGGACGACGGTGAACCGCCCTTCTCCTTCCTCTCGCACGCACGGCCTCCTTCCTTCTTCCCTTCTTCCTTTCTTCCTTTCTTCCTTCTCTTTCTCTCCTCTCTCTCTCTCTCTCGGACAAACTCCCCTCTCTCTCTCTCTCTTTCTCGCTTAAACCGGCCACTTTCCCCTCTAATTTTCCTTCCCTCCATCATTAGCCATCATTAGTTTTGCATGGGTGACACTTGGCCATCACCATGGGACAAATGGGGGGAGGCATGCGAACCGGACTTCCCCCCCTCCTTCGTGAGACAACAGTCCTTCATGGGCTTATGGGCCGGCCATCTTAAGGCCCATCTTAGGCCCAACACTCTTGGGCCTAAGACCCAAGCTTAAATAAATCCAGGATTAACCCTTTTAGAAAAACAGCTTAATCCCTATTTATACAAAGTACTAAATTGCAAATTAAATGGCTATACTCTTGCAATCATAAATCCATAAGTTCCAATTTATAATACATATGGCCAAAGATAGAACTTTCTTTCCCAAAATTTATCCATTAATAGTTTGGCCATAAATCTCATTGCGAATCATGGATCAAAAGGTTACAAAAATACAATAATGGTGTTTCCATCGCCTATCCATGGCTCATGGCATACTTAGGGATTTTCATGAAATTCTAGGATGCCACAATTCTCCCATCCTTAGAGAATTTCGTCTTCGAAATTAGACATCACTCATGTCTCTTGAAACAAGTAGGGGTACTTTTCCTTCATCTAATCTTCACTCTCCCATGTAGCTTCCTCCACATCATGATGTCGCCATAATATCTTGACCAAAGGAATCTTCTTAGTCCTGAGAACTTGCTTCTTTCAATCCAGTACTTGCACAGGCTCTTCGATGTACCTCACTTTCTCATCTACTTTGATAGCTTCATGATCGAGTATGTGACCAAGATCCGGTTGGTACTTTCTTAGCATCGACACATGAAACACATCATGTAAATTTCCCAATTTAGGAGGCAGCACCAAGCAATAAGCTACATCTCCTATTCTTTCAAGTATCTCAAAAGGTCCAACAAATCTAGGGCTCAGTTTACCCTTCATTTCGAATCGAGATATTCCTTTCATAGGAGATACCTTAAGAAATACGTGATCTCCCGCATTAAACTTTAAAGGTCTTCTATGCCTATCAGCATAATCTCTCCGCCTATTTTGGGATGTCTTAAGTCTTTTCCTGATTATCTCGACCGCTTCTGTAGTAACTTGTACTATCTTCGATCCTATCAATTTTCTTTCACCTACTTCATTCCTACAAATAGGGGTCCTGCATCTTCTTCCATATAATGCCTCATATGGAGCCATGCCTATACTTTTCTGAAAACTATTGTTATAGGCGAACTCTATTAGGTGTAAATTCTCATCCCAATTTCCTTTAAAGTCAATGACACATGCTCTTAGCATATCTTTTAGAGTCTGAATCACTCTTTCTGTTTGTCCATCTATTTGAGGGTGAAAGGCAGTACTAAATTGAAGCTTTGTCCCTAAGGCATCTTGAAGACTTCGCCAAAAATTTGAAGTAAACCTAGAGTCTCGATCAGAAGTGATTATTATAGGAATACCATGCAAGTGTATTACCTGGCTTACATACATCTCGGCAAGTTTACTCATTGAGTAGTCTACATGGACAGTTAGGAAATGAGCAGACTTCGTCAAACGATTCACTATTACCCAAATAGAGTTGTGACCATTTGATGTCCTTCGCAGTCCTTGCACAAAGTCCATCGTTACATGTTCCCACTTCCACTTTGGTATATCCAATGGTCTCAATAGTCCTGCGGGTTTGCGGTGTTCCGCCTTTACTTGCTGACATGTTAAACATTGAGAGACATGCTTAGCTATATCCTTCTTCATGCCATTCCACCAAAATTGTTGACGTAGATTCCTGTACATCTTTATATTTCCTGGATGAATACTATAATTACTCCTATGTGCCTCCGACAAAATTTCCTTCTTCACTTCTTCATTGTCGGGAACACAAAGTCGTCCTTGGCATCTTATCACACCATCTTCAGAGACTTGAAATTCTAGTCTTTTCCCTAAAGACACTGCATCTATTACTTTCATAATCTCCGAGTCAGATTCTTGCAAGATCTTGGCTCTCTGAATAATCTTGGGTTCAATCCTTAATGCAGTAAGCATACCAGTAAGGCAATCCATTTCCAATTTAAAGTCTGAATCCACAATAGACTTTAACAAATTCCACTATGTTATTCTTAGACTAACCATGTCCATAGCTGACTTTCAACTAAGGGCATCTGCCACCTTATTTGCCTTTCTTGGATGGTATCGTATCTCACAGTCATAATCTTTCAACAACTCCATCCACCTCCTTTGTCTCATGTTCAATTCCTTTTGTGAAAATAGATACTTTAAGCTCTTGTGATCTGTATAGATTTCAAATTTTTCTCCATACAGATAGTGTCTCCATATCTTCAAAGCAAATACTATAGCTGTCAATTCTAAATCATGCGTTGGGTAATTCAGCTCATGAGGTTTCAATTGCCTCGATGCATAGGTTATGACCTTGCCATGCTGCATCAAAACACATCCCAGTCCTTTGTGAGATGCATCACTATACATCGTAAAACCATCAGATCTAGACAGTATAGTCAGGATTGGAGCTGAAGTCAATTTTCTTTTAAGTTCCTGAAAGCTCCCTTCACATTCCCCACTCCATTCAAACTTCGCATTTTTTCGAGTCAATTTTGTTAAGGGACCTGCCAATCATGAAAACCCTTAATAAACCTTCTATAATAACTAGCCAATCCTAAGAAACTCCATATCTCAGTGGGTGTCATCAGTCTCGGCCAATTTATTACCATCTCAACTTTCGTCGGGTCCACTGAAATTCCTCCTCCTGACACCATGTGTCCTAAAAATGCTATCCGGTCCAACCAAAATTCACATTTGCTAAATTTAGCATACAACTTATGATCCCTCAAAGTTTGCAAAACTATACTCAAGTGTTGCTCATGCTTTTCAGGTCCTCTAGAATATATCAAGATATCATCAATGAGGACAATCACAAACTAATCCAAATAAGGCTTAAATATTCTATTCATTAAATCCATGAATGCAGCTGGTGCATTTGTCAATCCAAATGGCATGACAAGAAACTCGTAGTGTCCATAAAGAGTCCTAAACGCAGTCTTAGGAATGTCTTCTTTCTTAATTCTTAGCTGATGGTATCCCGACCTTAAGTCAATCTTAAAGAAGACCGAACTTCCCTGGAGTTGGTCGAATAGGTCATTAATTCTAGGCAAAGGATATTTCTTTTTAGTGGTCATTTGATTCAATTGCCTATAGTCAATACACAAGCGCATCGACCCATCCTTCTTTTTCACAAACAAGACTAGTGCACCCCAAGGTGAAGCACTTGGCCTAATGAATCCTTTATCAAGCAACTCCTGTAGTTGCACTTTCAACTCCTTCAGTTCCATTAAGGCCATCCGATACGGGGCTTTCGATATTGGTCCTGTTCCAGGCATTAGTTCAATCTCAAATTCAATTTCTCACTCTGGTGGTAATCCAGGCAACTCCTCAAGAAACACATCCTAAAATTCCCTGACCACTAGAATCTCACCAATTTCAGCCTTTTTCTTAATAAGGTCTCTTACCACTGCTAGGTATCCTTGACATCATCTATCAAGTAGTTCACAAGCTTCTACCATCGAAATAATGGCTATAGAGGGGTTTATCTGACCTCCAAAAAATTCGAAACTAAACTAATTAGGCAACATGAACTAGATCACTTTCCTAGAGCAATCCACCTTATCCCTATGCTTATGAAGCCAGTCCATCCCTATGATAACATCAAAGTCATACATAGCCATTACGACTAAGTCTATTTCCATATCTCGCTCTTCTATAGTTATCTTACATTTTGCACACATCATCGTAGACAATACCATATTCCTTAAAGGTGTGGAAACACAAAGAGGCGTCTCAAGAGGCATAACTTCTATTTCACTCAAATGCCTATATCTTTCAGATATAAATGAATGCATAGCACCCGTGTCAAACAATGCATATGCCTTCTTGCCATTTATGAGAATCGTATTTCATATAACATTTCTAGAAGCTTCCACTTCCTCTTGGGTGACCGCATACACTCTTCCTTGTGTTGGTAGCCTTTAAGGATTCATTGGTAGGTCTGGTCTAACAGTACTCTGTTGTGCCTATTGTACTGAGCCAACACTCATTTATGACCTTTCTTGTGGGTAATCTCTCTTAAGGTGTCCCACTTGTCCACAACCATAACATCTCAGTCGTCCATTGCGAGGTCCTGGGCCATGTTGCCCATCACACCTTCGACATTCTTCATTTTGATAAGGTGCTCTTCCAAAATTTCCAAAATTGCTCTTTTTCTTCGCATTTCAAGTATGACCTTGACCAAGATAGGGTCTCTTACCTTTCTCACATCACTAAAGTTTGACTGTCTCTTAAACTCTGATCGCTCTCTCACCAACTCTTGCTTTACTAATTGTGCCCTTTCATAAATCTCATGATAATCCCTTATCTCAAAGGCACCAGTTGTTTCCTAATATTAGTTTTCAATCCTTTCAGAAATCTCTTAGCTTTCTCCTCATGATCCTCAATCAATCTAGGAGCATACCTAGACAATTCAGAAAATTTTACCTCATACTGATCCACTGTTAGCTCCCTTTATTCTAATTGAACAAATTCAGTGATTTTCTTATCCTTAGCACAATCAGAGAAATGCTTCCTATTGAAAGCTCTGACAAACTCGTCCCAATTAACATCAGTATCTGGTGGAAAGATTGTGTCCCTTGAAGCTCTCCACCAAAATTTTGCATTTCCCTCCAGCTGGTACTCTACCAAAACTATTTTCTTAGCAGCACTGTAGTCCAACAACTGGAAAATTCACTCCATTCCATCAATCCAATGTTCCGCCTCCTCAAGACTTCCTATTCCACTAAACTTAAGTGGCTTTAACTTCAGAAATTGTTCCACCAGTCCTTAAGGTCGACATTCCATTCCAGGTTGTTGCTGCGCTTGCCTCCATAAGATTTCCAATATTGGCCAATGCCTGCAGGATGTCTTCCATTCAAGGTTCAGCCTTTGCAGTAGAGGCTTCAGCCCTCGATGGATGAGCACTTCCAGCTCGCACCATAGTTTTCCTGCAATTTCCAAGCATTGCCTCAAGAAAAATCTGAGACTCACTGTCCCCATTCAAAGCAACTACTATTACATAAGTAACATATACATGTAACTGGCACCTAAAAGCAACTCATAATAAACTACTAGGGATCTATGAGTGAATATTCATCACCCGTTATTCAAGGTTAACCAATTATTCCATTTAATACCCTATGGTGTGCATTGTCATCATGTTCCTCAATTTCCAAATGAGGTTCCTTATCACTCTAATCTATTACCATTGCTCTGATACCAAAAAGGGCGACTGTGGCACCCTCGACTTGCCTGAGGTCGCCACAGGTGATCTCTCTTAAGTACTTGATCTCATATAACTTCACTTGACCGATACCCTTTTCACTAGGTGTCGCGACCTCTTTTTTTTCGGCGCCTGCAATCGGGTACGGGCGCCTCAGGAGGCTAATGGCTCGGCTAAAATTATTAAGCCCGGACTCTCCCAAGTCCACCAATTCACGACTTTAATAGTCTGAGTTTTTAACCTATAAATCAATTTTTAAAATGGAGTCGCCACTAATCGATTTGGGGTGGGTTGATTAGAAACCCAAGTGAAGTATTGGGAGAAATACTCACTCCTGCGCAACTAGAGAAATTAGGATCGGGGACTTGATTACACTAGTTAATCACTAATGCCCTTTCGGTACCTAATCTTGTTTAAACCCTAAGGTTTTTTGGATGTTCGAGGGATTTCCATGCGTTTTTGGAAGGAAAAACATTTTTTGAGTCATTTTCTAATTTTTTGGACACAAAAGGGATTTTTTGGGATTTTTTGGTATTTCTTTTTGGAAAAATACAAGTCTTTTTGGCTTTTTCTGAATTTTTTTTGGCTTTTTCATGAATTTTTGGCTTTTTTTTATTTTTGACTTTTTTTGGAAAATATGAAATATTTTTTATTTTTTTGATTTTTGGAAAATAAAATATATTTTTAAATATTTTTAAATATTTTTGGAAAATAAATTATTTTTTGATTTTTCTCGATTTTTTAGAAAATAAAACATTTTTAACATTTTTTAAATAAAACATGTTTTTTGATTTTTTTATTTTTCGAAAAATAAAATATTTATTTAAAATATTATTTTATATTAAAATAATACAAAAAATGACCCAGTCGGATCCGCGGGTTGGGTTCGACCCGGGCCAGCGATCCGAACGAGGACAGGCCCATGTTGCGGGCTCGACTCGGATTTTTTTCATCTTTTTTTTTATTTACTGAAACGGCGTCGTGGCCGGGCGTTAGGGGACACCCAACCCGACCCGACAACCCGGCCCGACAGCCTGCTTCGCGACCCAACTCCCGTGAACCCTACCCGGATCCGAGACCCGGATCGCGACCCGACTCCCGCCGCCCCGATTCTCGCGAAACCCTACCCGGTTCCGAGACCCGGATCGTACTCGACGACCCGGAAAATCACAAACCCTAGGGTTTGCGAATCCGCGGCGCCGAGGAGGAAAGGCTGAGGTGCGCGGCGGTGACGGTGGCGACGGTGGCAATGGCGGCTACGGCGACGGCGAAGATAGCAGCTGGCCACTCAACTGGATCGGCGACGGGGCTTGTGGCATGGCAGTAGGAGACGCGACGAAGACCTTGATTTACTAAGGTCAAGATCTGGAGATGGAGGGGTTTCGAGAGAGGGGGGCGACAACGGCTACGCAACCGGAGGTGGCGGATACCTGGTGGCGGTGAATGGTGGTGGTGACGACGATAGGGCAGCGGCGGCAGCTTCTCGACTCTCGGATCCAGTGTGGCGTCGGCGGATCGGTCACGGCAACCGCTTCGAGAGGGAACAACAGCAGCAAGAACTCCAGATATGTGGCGTAGATCTCGGCCGGACCTTCCTCGGCCTCGATCTTGTCTCGAGCCAAATCCGAGCCTCCACCGGCCCGATCGACCTTCTCGAGTTGCTTGCGGCCGGCCTTCCCGAAGTCTCTCGGTTGAAGGTGGGCTAAGCTCGCGACTCGAGTTCTCTCCTGTGCTCGCCCTTCAACCCTTCCCGATGTCTCTCAGTGAAGGATCTTCGAGCTTGCCACCCCCTCCGAAGATGCTTGCGGCCACCTATTTATAGGCAAAGGAAATCCGGTTGACGAAGGGCCTCGGCCGCCGGCATCAAGTTTCGTTCGGCTGAACTGCTGTCCCATCGAGCTTTCCAACGAAGCTCGCTCAACATTAATGGCGCCTACAATCTTATCCCTTCCGGTTGACGTCGGCCTACTCCCCTCAGCCATAGGCCATCCTTCGCGTGGTCGCTGGCCACCGCGTGTGAACTACAGGCGGAGAAAGAAGAAGCAAGGAAGAAGAAGAAGGAAGAGAAAAGGGGGGTGGGGCCAAGTCGCACGAGCCCACGTGGGAAAAAAAGGGGGGGCTGTTGTTTTTCTTTTTTCTTTTGGATTGTTTATTAATTATCTTATTTATCCAAAATAAAATAAAAAATTAATTAGTAAAATAAAACTAAATTAAGGCGTCAACAGCTGCCCCTCTTTGAAGGTGAGCTCGCAAAGGTTGCATTCAAAAACAGATTGATGCCTCAATTTTATCCATGCATGCGTAACAAATTATATTTTATTTGGCACCGATTGTTCTATGCAGAAAAAGAGCAATATAACTTTACATATACTAAGACAGATAAGAAGATACCCGTAGTTACTTACCGGGAGTGAGTGAGATAGTGTGTGAGCCTCGAGTTTGGCAAGTATCAAGGCGTCATCTTACCTGGTGATATGAGGAGGTTGCTTTTCCAAGGCTCGAACTATTCTTTGGTCGCATGTTAAAACAATCAGTGATTTATCTAGGGCCCAAAGCTTTCTTCGGTCGCCTTGACGGGAAATTGCTCCTCCAGGACCCAAACCTTTCTTCAGTCGCCTGTTAAAGCAATAAACTGGTTTGTCTTGGACCCGAACCATTCTTCGGTCGCCGTGACGGGAAATTGCTTCTCCAAGACCCGAACCATTCTTCGATCGCCTGTTAAAACAATTAGTTGGTTTTGTCTAGGACCTGAACCTTTCTTCGGTCGCCTGTTAGAGCAATAAACTGGTTTGTCTCGGACCCGAACCATTCTTCGGTCTCCGTGATGGAAAATTGTTTCTCCAGGACCCGAACCATTCTTCGGTCGCCTGTTAAAATAATCAATGATTTGTTTAGAACCCAAAACTTTCTTTGGTCACCTTGACGAGAGATGCACCGACCTTTCTCAGGGCATCTGTTTGCTGGGGGTGCCTGACCTCAATCAAGGACACCGGTTGGTACCTGACCTTTCTCGGGAGATGCGCCGATCTTTATCAAGGCATCGATTTGTGGGGTGTCTAACTTCTGTCGAAGACACTAGCTAGAACCCGACCTTTCTCGGGAGGATGCACTGACCTTTCTCAGGGCATCGATTTGTGGGGTGTCTGACTTCTGTCGAAGACACCAGTAGGAACTCGACCTTTCTCGGGAGGATGCGCCAACTTTTCTCAGGGCATCGATTTGAAAGATACTTGGACATTCACAGGCATATCAAAGAGTACCTGGATATTCACAAGTACTAACCTGGAGGGTATTTGGGCCTTTGCAGGCGTCGAAGGGGTACTTGGATGATCGCAAGCGTTAATACTCCAAGGACAACTCGAACAGGTCGAGTGTCAAGAAAAGGGAGTATTCGAACGATGGCCGGTACTCAAAGACAACAGGATGCTGAGATAATTGCAAGCATCCAAACTCAAGGGACGACTCGAATAGGTCGAGCGTCAATAAGAGAGTACTTGGACAGTGATAGGTACTTTAAGACAAATGGGGATTAGGATATGCTTACCTGGCAATATCTCTGATCTTTGAGAGTATTTCTGCTATTTGTACAATATGCACACATGATCGTACATGCGGAAAATTCATGAGTTCAAATAAGATTCATGCGTGATAATTTTGTCAATTTTGCATCCTCTGATTTCCACTGGGGAAGATTTTGAAAGACAACATTTATTCGGAATATAGATGCTTTGAGCATGCCAGATGAGGGACTTTCAGTCTGAAAGAACTTTTCACTCACTCTCATGGAAAAGGCTATCCTGACCATTGATGTAGGATTTATAAGGACCACACTATCTCACTGTCATCATGTCAGCAGGAGTTCGAGTATTCTCGCAAACAGTACGACTTTACCAATGTAAGAGGTCTTTGTTGAAACTGTGATGAAGTCTTGGTCGACGGCTCATCAAAGGGGACTATCAAGGTTGAAGCTGGCGGACAAAAATGCTGCACGATCATCTCCGGGTTTATAAGTCAAGAACCCTGCGAAAAGAGATAGAGTAATCTTGCTCGTACTTCTTCGAGCAATGCTTATATACACATGAAATCTTATGTTAATTGAAGTGCCCCTAGTCTGAAGAGACTTTTACAATGGGAATATGACGTAGACTTAGCTCACATGTAAGAGGGTGAGAGTTGGTGACTGTCTTAGCATTTGTCACTAGTCTTTCCTGTCAGATGGAGGTTCTATGGACCACAACAACAACTTTTCTTGGCTACATTTTTGACTGGGGGCATTGGCCTTGCTTTTACTAGGCACACTGCTTTTTTCATGCCCCCCTTTTTTTATTCCAGTTCTTCATTCATGGGCATTGACCTTGCTTTTATCAGGTATACTACTTTTTTATGCCCCTATTTTGTTCTTGTTGCTTGAGAGCTGATCTTGACAGGTTCAAGCAAGCGCTTTTGTTAGACTATTGAGTCTTCATCTTTTGCCGGCGCTTCTGATTATGCTGCTCAAATGGTAGTAGCTTCTACTTTGCCTCCATGTGAGGGTGAATTTATAGACTCAGGTTGTACAATGGATACAAGTGTGTAAAGAAAGAATTGCTCTTCATGACTCTAGGGCACTTAAATTAACGCGAGTGTTCATATGCAATAAAGACACTCAAAGATTGATGCAAGTGCGAGCAACAAAATTTCTATCTCTCTTCTCACCTTGTGATGTTGCTTCGCTTCTAATCTACCCTGGTGTAGGGGTTGTTCTTGACGGGGGTATGAGAGAAGCTTCACCAATGTATGGGGCTCAATGGGGGTGAGCGATGGAATGTCTCTCACTATTTTGGTTATCGTACTATTCGCGAGAGAACTCTTTACCCTGCAGTCATGGAATCTTCTGCACTCATCTCACAAGTGTATAGATAGGGGATTGTGTGTAGGATATGGCTTGCCTTTCATCATTCTGACGCGCCTCATCCAGCATGTTCGATTAATCTTGTATTCTTCATTTAGCTATCTATTCTAATAATTCTCAACGGAATCAGTGATTTAGATAGACAAAATCATCATGCAAAATTCACCTAGAAAAAGGCATGTGGCATTTTAAATGTGATGGAGTTTGTACTCTCAGAATAAATGAATGGTTTTGGCTTAAAAAGACCTTCTTGGTAGCTTTAAGGGTCAACAGAATAGTATTGCTAAATTTCAGACATCAAAAGGATTATTCACAAAGGGGTGTCGATGGTTGTCCCTATTGATTAGGGATATGACACATGAAGGATCAGCCAAGGATTAAGAATTTGATTAAATGTCTTTGTTTTTGCCCCGGGCTTGGATCACTTGGTTTGCTCTATTTAACCATTTAATCTGGCTCTTGAATCCCCATGCCTCCTGTCAATATGAGTTCATAGAGTGATTGTCAGAAATGATGCCAGGTTACCTTTCCTCGAGTTTATTTGTGCTGGCTCTTAGGGAAGTTCTTTGATGGCCCTTTTTACATTTCAATGCTTCCTTCGGCTGGCCTTTCCTACTTGTGGCCACATATGTATAATTGCTGGTTGTTGATTGATTTTCAAAACTTTCCTTCTGTGGAATTTTTCCTTCCACCTCTGATTATAGTAGCATCAGGCAAAGTCATGTACCTCAAGCTTCTATGGAATTTGAGATGGACAATCAAAATTTCCAATTCTCCAATGGTAATTTGCAAGAGCATGTGTCTGGAACAAGAAGTGAGGCCTCCAGATTCTAAGATTGTTGACTGGGACAGAAAATTCCTTTTGACCAGACAGGTTCCTGAATGACGCGTCCCTTACACCGAGCTGGGCGAAATTGACATGGATTACTCTTACGCATCTGCTTGGGCAACGTCGATTTGCTCAAGTTATGACATCGAGTTTGCTACTCGATTTTCGACACTTCCTTAAATGCTGATGATTACCATTCATTTTTCTTCATTGAGTCAACCCAAACACATGTTTTTTTTATGATGGTGTAAACACATCACTCATATATAAAGGTGCATAGGCATTTTCATTATGATAGAGAAATGCTTGGCAATGCCAGACAATGAACATCTTTCAAAGGTAGTACTTTTTCACAGCATCGGAATTAACTAGTTTGGAGAATTCTCGCCCATCCATCTCAATTAGAATCAAGGCTCCTCTGGGAAGTATCTTCTTTATTACATAGGGACCCTTGTAATTTGGGGCAAACTTGCCTCCAGGCTCTGGAAAGATTGGCAGTATCTTTCTCAAGACTAGCTCGTTTACCTCAAAGTGCTTGGGTCGCACCTTTTGATTGAACGATCGAGCTACTCTCTGCTAGTAACACTGACCATGACAGAGTGCTTTTAGTCATTTTTTGTCGATCATATTTAGTTGCTCAAGCCTTTGTTGTGTCCATTCTTCTTTAGACAATCCTGCCTGGGATAAAATTCGCAAGGAAGGGATTTCTACTTCTACAGGCAAAACCGCCTCCATGCCGTAAACCAAGGAAAAAGGCGTTGCCCCAGTGGAAGTTCGAATCGAAGTTCGATATGCTATTAGTGCGAAGGGTAGCCTCTCATGCCAGTCACGGTAGTTTTCAACTGTCTTGGATAAGATTCTCTTGATGTCCTTGTTGGCGGCTTCCATGGCTCCATTCATTTGTGGACGATAAGGGGACGAGTTCAGATGGTGGATTTTGAACTCAAAAAACAATTGATCAACCAACTTGTTGTTCAGGTTTGACCCATTGTCGGTGACGATAGCTTCTGGTACGCCATAACGGGCAATTATGTCACGTCTGATGAATTTCATAACGTTTCGTGCAGTTACGCTTGCATAGGATGTAGCCTCGATCCATTTTGAGAAGTAGTCAATTGCGACCAAAATGAATCGGTGCCCATTTGATGCCTTCAGATTGATTGGGCCAATTACATCAATACCCTACATTGAAAATGGCCACAGCTCAGATAACTGATGCAATTCAATTGGAGGGACATTTATCTTGTCCCCGTGAATCTGACAATGATGACAGCTTCGCACATGCTGAGCACAATCACTCTCTAAAGGGAACCAGTAATAACCCAATCTCATTATTTTCTTGGCCAACATACGTCCATTCATGTGAGGGCCACATACTCCCCCATGTATTTCTTGCATTATTTGTGTGGCTTCATTTGCATCCACACACCTTAGCAGGACTGAATTATATGATCTTTTGTACAAATTTTCACCACTGACGAAGAACCTCGAAGCCATTTTCATTAGGTATTTTCGATTAGAGGGAGTGCTTTCTTCAGGAAATTCTTGCTTCTGGACGTATCTCATGATGTCATAATACCAGGGTTTCCCATCGGGTTCTTCAATTATAGTCATGCAATGGGCCTGTCTTGTCAGGACTTCAATCTTCAAAGGCTCTACTTCTAACCCCTTCGTTACTTGCTACATAGATGATAGTGTTGCTAGTGCATCAGCAAACTGGTTATGAATTCTAGGTAGGTATTCAAATGAGACGTCCTGGAATTCTCCTATCAGTTCTTCCAAGTAGTCGTGATAAGGCACTAGTTTGGCATCTCTTGTCTTCCATTCGCCCACAGTCTGGAGGATAATTAAGGTGGAGTCACCAAACACTTTTAGTTTTGACACTTCCATTCCAATAGTCGATTGTAGGCCGAGGATCCATGCTTCATATTCGGCTATATTGTTGGTGCATGGAAACATCAATTTTGTAGCCACAGGATAATGTTGTCCATTTGGGGATATCAAGACCGCCCTGGTGCCTGAACCTGACAAATTTATAGGTCCGTCAAAAAACATAGTCCATGTGTCCTCTTCTACTATTGAAATTTGGTCGTTTGGGGAATGATCCTCGCATACTTCTTTAGGGCAATCTGCTAACTGTTGACACCTAAATTTTGGCGACCCGTTTAGTCATTTATTGCATTAAAAAATTAAGGGTTAATTTTATCCTTGAAAAAATAGTCAATTGCATAACATATAGTTTTAGGTGCATTTATGTTTTAATTTGCATTTACATTGGGCCGGTGACAAATGGGTTCAAATTGATGGTTAAGAACTTTAACTTGATGAGTCGGGCTAAGCCCATGAAGAAAGCAAATCGGCCCAAGCCCATATTCTCGGAGAGATTTTATGGATTTATCTTTGTAAGATTTCAATTGAAAAAGCAAATATTCCGTTTGGAAAAAACAAATATTGCGTTTCGAAAAGAAATCTACGTGGAGATGAATTTGGAAAATTTTAAAACCCTAATCCGTGCCCTATAAATATGTAA
Organism: Eucalyptus leucophloia subsp. euroa; assembly: GCA_017140325.1. Lineage (NCBI taxonomy): Eukaryota > Viridiplantae > Streptophyta > Magnoliopsida > Myrtales > Myrtaceae > Eucalyptus > Eucalyptus leucophloia. The sequence goes on from CM029476.1 coordinate 24,447,687, forward strand.
AAAAATACCTAGGGTTGGAGGAGGCCACACATATTGATACATACGGCTACATTGAGAGGAGCGAATTCAGAAAAATTTTCGGAGGTGCGAAAAATTGAGAGAGAATTCGTGAAAAGGGTGCGGGAGAAAGCAAAAAGAGAGGAAGAGAGAAAAAAAAAGGGCTTTCTCTCTCGTCTATCCTCGTCAAAAGAGGACTTTTTCTCTTTTCCTGAAAAATGGCAGAAAAAGGAAAAGTCGGGTACAGAGAAACATGAGAGAGTGACGTGAGAGAGAAAAGAAAAAAAAGGGGAAGAAGAAAACGGGGGCTACGGTGTCGTCTTCTTCCTCCCGACGCTGCCTGTCCGTCGCCGGCCGTGCCCGCGCCGTGCTGCTTTGCTTGCACCGGCGACCCAGAATCGCGCCGCCCCGAGCCAACCTTCCCCGTGCCGCCGCGCGCCCGACGCCGAGCCTCCGGAGCCTCGACGACACGCCGCCGCTGGCTTTGGCGACCCACCGCCTCCGCCTCGTCTCGCCGCGCACGCAACAGGAGCCCCCGGACGCCGCGCCAACCCGCCGTTGCGACCCTCCCTCCGTAGATCTGTCTCCGCCGTCAGATCCCAAGCCACCGGTGACCGGAGCCGTAGCCGAGCCGAGATCCAGCCGCCGGAGTCCTCCGCCCGCAAATCCGAGGTCCCCGTGGACGAAGGCCCGAACCCAGCTCGACGCTTCCCTTGCGCCGGTGCCGAGCCTCGTTGAAGACCCGGATCCGACGCCGCCCTCGCTCCACACCGCAACGCTCGCGCCCGATCCGATTCTCTCGTCGGACGCCGTGCCCAACATCCCGATCCGACGCCGGAGCTCCTCATCCAGCTACCCGAGGCCCCCGACGCCGCTGCGGCTGCCACCTTCGCGATCCACCCCTCATCGAGCCACCTCCGGTGACCCTTCGCCTCGGTGACCCGCCGGACCTCCGATTCCGGCATCCCTGGAGACCCACGAGCACGAATCGTGCTTGAGAAGGGAAAGAAAAAAAAAGAATTTTTTAGGTAGTTCTTTATTTTTTATTTTTTACTTATTTGCCTTATTTTGTTATTTTTGTTATTTTATTGCTTTATTTTATTTGTTCTCTTGTAGTGTAATTATTCTTTTAATGTGAAATTAAAATTCCATGGTATGAAATTGCCTTGAAATTAGTGATTGTCAGTCCGATTTTCAAGCTCGAAATCCGACTTCGCAATTACTTAAAAATTGCCAATCCGATCTCCCGCTCGAGATCCGATTCGTGATTTATGTGAAATTGGCCAACCCGATCTCATGCTCGAGATATGGTTCGTCGATTTGGGTATCAATATAGCTTGATTTGCTGTGGTGTTACTTAAATTAGCTTTCTTTAAAAAAATTAAAAAAAAAATGTAGCTTTAGGGTTTGCATGTTCACAATAGGTATTTTATTTCGAATTTTCAAAAATAAAAAAATCAAATCAATTCATTTAGGTTGCTAGTTCTTTTAATTTGGATTGCATGTTTAATTATTTGGCAATTATTAATTTTGAAATTAAAAAAAGGGAAAAAGGAAAAACATAAAAAATCATCATGCATAATTCATGTAAAATTAGGGTATATTTTGCACGTCATTGTATATTAGGATAGAAATTGCACTTAAGTTAATTTAGATAATTTCTTAATTTACTATAAGTTTAGGTATTTTATTAAATAGATTGCATTTTAGGATTATCTAGGTTAAGATAATATTTTAGTTTAAATTAGGATGTGGCTCAACCTAATTCCTAATATAAATTAAATAGAATCTTAATCTAATTAGGTAATTTTCACATTTCATCTAATTTCGAATTTCAAGAGAAAATACCAAAAATGCCTTAGAATAAATTGATTTCATTTTTTAGATGGATTGCATCTAGGGTTAGAATTTATTAAGTTAAGATAACATTTTAGTTTAATTAGGATTTGGTTTAACCTAATTCCTAATATAAATTGAATAGAATCTTAACTTAGTTAGATAATCTCCACATTTTTCTGATCTTGAATTTCTTGAAAAATACAAAAAATGTCATAGGTTAAATTAGTTTCATTATTTAGGATAAAACGCATTCTTTTAGGAAAATGAAAAATCATGTGCTCGTCATCAATTTAGGTCATTTAATAGTTGTCGCATGTCATTTTAATTAATATTGCATTGCATGTTGCATGATTTTCATTAAATAAATGAAAGTAAAGAAAGAGAAATTGCGCGTTAACTAGAAACCATATCTAGGGTTGTTGATGTGGATTTTAATTTAACATTGTAGATACTTTCGTTGCTTTGAGGTAAATTTTTTTTTTTTCCAATTTATTGCTTATCTGGGTGTTAAATTGGTGGATTGTGCACCCGTATGACCACCTCACATGTTAGGGAATTAGTTTAAAATCAATACAAACTGCTTGCCAAACATTTTTCAAAATAAAAAGAAAGGTACCGAAAGGGCGTTAGAGAATTCTAGCGTAACCAAGTCCCCGTACCCATAGTCTACGGTTCGTAGGAGTAAAATAATTCTCCCGTTATTTTACTTGGGTTTCTAATCGACCCACCAAAAATAGATTAGTGGCGACTCCTAATTGAAAAGCCAATTGCATGTTAAGAACTTGAACCGAAAGTCGCGAATTGGTATGGGCTCGGGAGAGCTCGAGTTAAGTTTAGGCTTAACAATCCATTAGCCAAACCGTAGGTGGTTCAAACCCCGAAAAATTGGTCGCGACACTAACATATCAGCAATCACTCGACCTTTAATTGATTTTTGCGACATCATCTGGATGTCGAATTCTGAGATCAGGATTTGCCATTTGGCCAATTTTCCCACCAAGGCCGGGGAACTGAGCAAATACTTGATTGGGTTATTCTCAGTTACAAGGAATGTATGGTAATGCAAAGTATACTGCCGGAGTCTGCGCAACACCCATACCAATGCAAAGCATGTTTTTTCTGACTTGAAGTAGTTCTATTCCAACGTGGTGAACTTTTTACTCAAATAGTAAATGGCTCGCTCCTTCCCATCATGGGGTCCTTTCTGTGCCAACATTACACCTAGGGATTCACTGTTGATGGTAAGGTAGAGGGTCAAAGGGTGTCCTGGAGTCGGGGGCATTAAAACCGGTGGTTTCATCAGGTACTGCTTTAGATGTTCAAACACCAATTGGCAGTCATCATCCCATTTGATTTGTGCATCTTTCTTGAGAAGTTTAAAGAAAGGATTTGCAGTTTCGGAAAGCTGGGAAATGAATCGTGCAATGTAATTTAATCTTCCTAGGAGACTCCGGACTTCTTTTACAGTTGAGGGAGGAGGCATCTCAAATATCGCTTTAGTTTTTGACGGGTCCACTTCTATCCCTTCACAGCTCACAATGAATCCAAGTAATTTGCCAGAAGTTGCCCCGAACACACATTTTGCTGGGTTCAAGCGCAACTTGAATTGGCGAAGTCAATTGAATAATTTTTCCAAGGTCTTCACATGGTCTTCTCCATGTCTGGTTTTGGCGATCATGTCATCGACGTATACTTCAATTTCTTTGTGCATCATGTCATGGAAAAGGGTGACCATGGCACGTTGGTAAGTTGCTCCAGCGTTCTTCAGGCCAAAAGGCATGACCTTATAGTGAAAAGTCCCCCATGGAGTAATGAATGCCGTCTTTTCCTTGTCTTCCTCCTTCATTTTTATTTGGTTGTATCCTGAGAACCCATCCATGAAAGAGAAAAGTTTGAATCTAGTAGTACTATCCACAAGAACGTCTATGTGAGGTAGCTGGAAATCATCCTTTGGGCTTGCTTTATTCAAATCGCGGTAGTCAACACAAATCCAGATTCGTCCATCTTTCTTCTTCACCGGTACAATGTTTGCTATCCAACTAGGATATTGTGAGACTTTGAGGAAGCCTACTTCCAGAAGCTTCATTACTTCTTCTTCAATCTTTTTTGACATTTCAAGCTTAGCTCTTCTTAGCCGCTGCTTCTTACAGGCCACATCAGGGTTGGTTGGTAAGCTATGCTCCACGATCATTGGATCGAGGCCTGGCATATCGGCATATGACCATGCGAATACGTCTTGATACCTTTTTAGGAGGGCAATTAAGCTTGCAGCTTCTTCTTTAGGAAGGTTCGCACCAATCTTTATCTCCCTTGGATCTTCTACGCTGCCTAAGTTGACAATGACAGTGTCTTCAGTAGTAGGGGGCCTTATTTCTTCATGGCGCTTCCAATTCCATTAAATTTCGTCGAAATCATCAAAATCATCATCTGAATCATCAGAATTGCTATCATGGCTACTTATGGTGTTGGTTTGGACCATTCCCATACCCTCGCTTGCCGCTAGATTATTCCTGTGTCATAGAGTAGATAGGTTAAGGGAACAAATAAAGTTAGTAGCATGCATGCTTCTTTCTTTTGAAAAGGTGATAAATTGTTTTTAAGATTAAAGACAAGGAAACATGAGGAGACCCGGGCCTCAGATTTCTTCTTTCATTTGACGGCTGGCTATCATCAACGGGTCGGCTTTGTGTGTCTCCTCACGCACTCAAAATGTTTTCAACTTTATTTATTAGTAGACGGATTTACAGCGTGATTTCAAAAAATAGTTCCTTGAGTGGAACTGATGTTGAAAACAAAACAAGCCAGACATAAAAAAAAAAAAAAAATGTACAGGCTCCCACGTAGGGGAGTATGCAGAGGAATTAAAAAGGATTCTACTCGAGCGGGTCTACACCCATTTCCCCTGACGGTCCTGCGTTGATAGCGCCCACGAAGAAGTCTTCATACCAGTTGCCAGCCATGTCTCCTTGTGCTCTCAGTCTTGTGGATTTCAAATCATCCATGTCTCCCCATCCATCAAGGACAATGTTGTGATGATGATCATAGAAACTTTGAGGAATTGAATAATTGACATAGTAGTCAAATTTACCACTTGGTTGGCCCAAAGTATTTATGATTGCCTCTTCTTTATGTGCCTCCTTAGCATGCTCAGGGAACATGGTACGGGTGCTGGGTACCACGAGGAGGTGATCCTAGCCAAAACATAGCCATGGAGAGCGGAACGTGAATACCCCAGCATCTAAAAGATCTTGAACCTTGTCTCTCAGGATGGTGCAGTCATCTAGCGAGTGTCCTAATTCCCCTGAATGGTAATCACATTGTTTGGATGGATCATAATCAAGGAAGTACTCGGGGGTAGGATGGTTCAATTCCCTGCTGATTATCCCTTGCTCTAGGAGGATGGGGAAAATAATGGCCATTGATTTAGGAAGAGGCGAATATGACCGTGTGCTTCTCGGGGATAAGGGTAGCCGTGCCCCTCGCCAAGTGGTGTCAGTAGGGTCTTCTTCATTTACTACCAACTCTTCATTGTGACGAGAGCAAAATGTACGGGTAGCTTGAGCGAAGTTTTATGTCAAATGATGTACAGTCTCACGTAATTCTTCGACTTGGTGTTGAAGCTGGATGAACGAGAAGTTATCGCTTGTCTCTTCTAATTGCTCTTCCTCAATGGCACCTATGAAAATGTCCCCAAACATGGAGGTCACATCATCTGGCCCCTCTTTCTTAAGTGAGGGCCAAGTTGTGTCTTCCTGGATTATGGGCAATTTCGCGCTTTCGGGGTTGAACCATTTTGAAGTATTCACTTCCTCTTCCTCGGGCATCATCCGGGTGGGCACGGGAAAGTTTCCTCGAGACGGGGATATACAAGGCCGATTTTTTTCTGCGCTTTTTTATCTGGGGAATATCCTAAACCGATAGTATAGGGTCTCCTTAGGGCTTCAATGGGCTGACGGATGCCTTGACCTCTCCTACCAAGTCCTTGTCCTGGAATAAAACCGTGTCCAACCATGATTTTTCCTACCATGATTGCAGCGCTTGATACCTCGGGGACGAGGGGCAAAGTCCCTCGAGTTTCATGTATAGTAGACACGAGCTCGAATGATTGATAGCTGGCTTCGCTTTTGTCACTAGGTTCAACATAAGGGATGGCCATCTCACGGTAGATGCGGTGATCTTCCTCCCCTCGGACCGTGATCAATTTTCCTCCAACCACGAACTTCACACTTTGGTGGAGGCTCAAAGGTACTGCTCCTGCGACGTGGATCCATGGGCGCCCTAAGAGGAAATTAAACGCAGTGGGGATATCCATTACCTGGAACAAAATTTTGAATATGGTTGGGCCAATTTGAATGTCGAGCTCGATCTCTCCCCTTTGTTTCCTTCTTTGTTCCATCAAATGCTCGAACAGAAGTCTTGGGTACCTGGATCCATGATCTCTCTATTTTAAGGCGACAGAGTGTCGCTAGTGGACATATGTTAAGAGTAGATCCGTTGTCAATCAGTACTCGAGCGACGTGAGATGCGTTGCACTTGACTGATATGTAAAGGCCCTTGGTGTGTCCTCTACCCTCCTCAGGAATTTCTTCATCAGAAAATGCCATTTGATCCTTTAGAAGGATGGTACTAACAAATTCCTCGAGTTTGTCATGCTCAATCGTTTCAGGGACATGTACTTCACTTAATACTTTCATGAGGGATTTCTGGTGCTTGACAGATGTCTAAAGCAATTCCAGCATAGAGATTTGTGCTGGTGATTTTCGTAACTGTTCCACCACATTATATTCACTGGCCTTAACTACGGCCAAAAACTCATTGGCTTCTTCATCAGTGACGGGCTTAGCAGACTGAGTATTTGCTTGAGCATAGGTTCGCCCAGATCTCGTGCTAAACCAACATCAAGGTCGTAAGACCATGGTACAGCATTGTTGTACTCGTATTTGTAAGGCTGGGGGATCTCGATGACTATAGCCGTTTCTATTGCTAATGCTTGAACAAAATGGCTCCCTTCCTTTCAAGGATGCTCTTAGGTGATGTGGAATCCTTCTCCTCCTTTTCTGCATTTAGAGCAGCAAATTCTTCATCCCAGTTGATGAGGACTTGCGATATGGTAGAAACTATGCTGGCATGGTTGGCATACACGATTATTCCGGCCTCTATCATTCTTAATACCTTTTCCTCCATTATTACAAAGGGTGGTATCTCATCATTCGGATAATACCTGGTTTCTACTAGCCCTCGATAGATGTCAGCAATATGTGTATTGACATTTTGATTTGACCGGCTTCAGAACTGAATATCACGTTTACTTTGTCAGCATGATTAGGGAGAGGGTTGCTTTGAACATTTGGCTTTGCAGTTTGGAATGAGAAGGCCTTAGTATCCAATAAGTTCTGGATCCGATGCTTAAGGATGAAACACTCATCAGTTGAATGGCCTACTTCTCCCATGTGATAGTCACATTTTTTGAACGAGTCATAGCTGGAGAAGTTTTCAGCATTGGGTCATTTTGGCTCAGTTGAAAGGAGGTTCTTGTTTCGGAGGATTGCCAAAACTTGGGATGGAGATCCAGGAAGTAGAGTGAATTGTCTTCGGTTGTTGTAGCGCTGAGGTGGACGGCTATTAGTCTGTTGTTGGCTGTGTGTTTGTCCGAACGGTCGGGAGATGACCGATGTTTGTAGTGTAGGTGGCATTGACATCAATCAAGGATTCTTTATCTTTTTTTCATGTTGAGCCTTCGCGACAGTGCAGGCTCGATGAACCAGCCATCCCTTAAACTTGTCTCAATCGCTCTCCCACCGGAATGAGTTGATTGAATGATTCAGCGATCGTAGTCACCATCCGATTGCGATATTCGAAAGGGAGGGTTTTGATGAACATTTTTCTTAATTCAAAGTTAGTTGGCTCGGGACTCGATCGGGCGGCAAGATTCCTCCATCTAATAGCATATTCTTTGAAAGATTCCTGCTTTTTCTTTTCAGTGCGATCAAGATCCTCACGAGAAGGGGTAATGTCCATTATGAATTTGTACTGCTTGAGGAATGCTTCACTTGCTTCACTCCACGTCTCGATGAGGTTAATGTTCTTTTTGATGTACCATCTTAGGGTGGGACCTACCAGGCTTGATTGGAACAACTGGATCATTAAAGGTTCATTATTAACGTACTGGGTCATTCGAACCAAATACATCTGCAAGTGAGCTCTTGGGCAGGTCGTGCCATTGTATTTCTCGAACTTAGGCATTTTGAATTTTTCCGGCATTTTGACCTTAGAGTAGATGGAGAGGTCTGTTGGAGTAGGATCTTGAAGACCCTGCAATTGTTTTAGCCTCTCTTCAAGTTTCTCAAGGCATTTGTCATGTTCAATCTTAGATAAACTGTTGGGCTTTGCTTTCTCAACTATGATTTGGTGCATATCATCCTCCAATTCGGGCATGTTATCATCAGTATCTCTTCCTTGATCACCTCGGATAGACGATTGCGGTAACAATACTTCGATTGAGGCTGGGGCGGGAGCCAATTTGCCTTGGATGGAATCTATCTGCTTTGAAAGTTGTTGAAGCACATTGAAGACTTGCTTCATTTCATTTTCCATAATCTCGACACGGCTTGGTACATTTTCTTCAGCCATTCTAGCTTTTGGATTTGGCAAATACGACTATGATGTGATTACCTGTCAACATAGAAAATGAAGAAAATGTAAACAAGGGAAACACATGAAAAAACTGGCTCATAGCAAGGGTCGAGTCATTTTTATTTATTAACAGGAGATTTATACAATGCCAAAGGGGCTTTCTACACAAGTCAGAACGACCCTATATATTCACATTAGAAATATTCACATCAAAAGTCCTACTACCCATTTTATATGCGATGGGAAGTTCCAGCCTTGTGGAGCTGCTTGCTTCTTCGTACTAGCTTTGATACATGTCTTCTACTTGTCTCCAAGTTCTTTTCAAGAGATTCCATTTGCCCTTTCAGGGTAAGTTTATCAACTACATGAGGGATTACTGGTTGCAACTCTTTGGGAATTATATGGTTGAGGATGTAGAATGTGGATGCATGATGAGCTTTATCTTGCCCCTTCAACCTTCTGGGTATGACAATCTTTTCAGGGTGACATCTACTCCATGCATTCTGAATTATGCGGATCTCCTCCAAGTAGTTGTAGTCTGTACGGGTGAAAAAGATTCGGAACAATCCTGATTTGAGTGGCGGCGGGATTTCTTGGAGGACCCTATACTGACGAGCCACCCTATATGGATAATATGAGGTGGCTCCGGAGAGGCCTAACAATGGGATGGGATTGTAATAATTAAGTGCAAAGCGCACCTCTCCTACCATGAACCACTTAGCTCGCCATAGGAATGTCTTGGGGACAAGTTTTTTTAATAAGTTAATCCATCGAGAATATTCCTCGTTGGGAGAGTATTTTTCCAAGCTTTGAAACTTTTGCAATGGGTGTTTGAATTCATTGATTTCAAATATTTGCATGAGGTGCCCAAATCCTTTGATATGGGAAAAGAACCACATTTGTAAAATTTCTGGGGCGGCCCTCATGATTTTTTCCTTTTTTTCTTTAAAACGATTAAGGGATAAAAACGTTTCGGCTAAAACCATGTTCACATATCCTTCTCCAAAAATGACTTGATTTACTAGCCATGTGATTGAAGGATTTATAGCATTCTTTCGATGGGGAAAGATAATAAAACCAAAGAATGCTAAGAGGAGATCTTGGCTTTTTGGGTCATTGATTGTTTTTCAAAGCATTCGGTTAAAGATGATAACGGAAAAGCATTGTTGTTGGCTTGAACAATTTCTCTTACCGAATGATTTTTTAGAAACCGCGATAGACTAACCACAGGGTTGATGCCGATTGGTGGGGTGGCAAGCTCGCTTCCCCAGGGCATTCCTATGGCGAGACTATACTCTTCTAAAGTTGGAGTCAGTTCAAATTTGCCAAACATGAAGGTGGATGCTTCAGGGCACCAGAAATGTGGTAATGCTTGCATGACCCCAGAGTGGATATTGATTTGGAGCAATGGGAGGAGATGACCGATTCTTGTTTTGACGCACTCTTGGCCGAGTTGATGTATCTGTTTCCACCATCTGAGGAGCTCTCCCTTTGGTGGAGGAATGAACTGGATATCAAATCTTCCCATTGCATATAATAAAGGGAAGTACACAACTTGACCCTATTTTGCCATGAGCCAGAAAAGACTGAGTAAAAGTAAAGAAATCACTTTGATTTTAAATAAAATGGCAAGCACAAAGACATACAAATGGGATGTGTGGCTTGATTTCTAACTCAGAAGGCTTGATGAAATTAAAAGGGTATCCGCCTGTCGCAGTCTCGTGTTAGCAGCATACCCCCTTAACCTCGGCTAAGAAATTCGGGGAAAATAAAGGCAACCTCTACATCGCAGTCTCGCGTTCGAGGTCGTATCTTTCTTAACACCATCCTAAAAATCCTATGGCGGCCCAGGTCCGGCGGTCGGGTTGTGTGTGCCATGTGTAATGTTTAAAATAGTAAATCATGCATAACAGTTTATAATCACAAGATAATCTATTTTGAACAAAATTAAAATAAATTTCTAAACTACTGACCTGCATAAAGAAAAAATAACAAGTCAGTAAAGAATTTAAACAAGACAAAAATGGCCTAAGTCCTCAAATTCCCCAGCGGAGTCGCCAAGCTGTCGCGACCTCTTTTTTTCGGCGCCTGCAATCGGGTACGGGCACCTCAGGAGGCTAATGGCTCGGCTAAAATTATTAAGCCCGGACTCTCCCAAGTCCACCAATTCACGACTTTAATAGTCTGAGTTTTTAACCTGTAAATCAATTTTTAAAATGGAGTCGCCACTAATCGATTTGGGGTGGGTTGATTAGAAACCCAAGTGAAGTATCAGGAGAAATACTCACTCCTGCGCAACTAGAGAAATTAGGATCCGGGACTTGATTACACTATTTAATCACTAATGCCCTTTCGGTACCTAATCTTGTTTAAACCCTGAGATTTTTTGGATGTTCGAGGGATTTTCCATGCATTTTTGGAAGGAAAACATTTTTTGAGTCATTTTCTAATTTTTTGGACACAAAAATTTTTGGGATTTTTTGGTATTTCTTTTTGGAAAAATACAAGTCTTTTTGGCTTTTTCTAAAATTTTTTTGGCTTTTTCATGAATTTTTGGCTTTTTTGACATTTTTTTGGAAAATATCAAATATTTTTGATTTTTTTGATTTTTTGGAAAATAAAATATTTTTTAAATATTTTTAAATATTTTTAGAAAATAAATTATTTTTTTTATTTTTCTCGATTTTTTAGAAAATAAAACATTTTTTAACATTTTTTAAAATAAAACATGTTTTTTGATTTTTTTATTTTTGGAAAATAAAATATTTATTTAAAATATTATTTTATATTAAAATAATATAAAAAGCGACCCGAGTCGGATCCGCGGGTTGGGTTTGACCGGGCCAGCGATCCGAACGGTTCGACTCGAATTTTTTTCATCTTTTTTTTTTTTTTTGCGAAAACGGCATCGTGGCGGGCGTTAGGGGACACCCGGCCCGACCCAACAACCCGGCCCAACGGACCGCTCCGCGACCCAACTCCCGCGAACCCTACCCGGATCCGAGACCAGGATCGCGACATGACTCCCGCCGCCCCCGAATCTAGCGAAACCCTACTCGGTTCCGAGACCCGGATTCGACTCAACGACCCGGAAAATCGCAAACCCTAGGGTTTGCGAATCCGCGGCGCCGAGGGGAAAGGCCGAGATGCGCGGCGGCGACGGTGGCAACGGCGGCTACGGCGACGGCGAAGACAGTGGCTGGCCACTCAATTGGATCGGCGACGGGGCTCGTGGCACGGCAGTAGGAGACGCGACGAAGACCTTGATTTACTGAGGTCGAGATCCAGATATGGAGGGGTTTCAAGAGAGGGGGGCGACAACGGCTACGCAACCGGAGGTGGCGGATACCTGGTGGTGGTGAATGGTGGTGGTGATGACGATAGGGCAGCGGCGGCAGCTTCTCGACTCTCGGATCCGGTGTGGCGTCGGCGAATCGGTCACGGCAACGCCTTCGGGAGGGAACAACAGCAGCAAGAACTCCAGATCTGTGGCGTAGATCTCGGCCGGACCTTCCTCGGCCTCGATCTTGTCTCACTCAGGCCAAATCCGAGCCTCCACCGGCCGGATCTGACCTTCTCGGAGTCGCTTGCGGCCGGCCTTCCCCGAAGTCTCTCGGTTGAAGGTGGGCTGAGCTCGCAACTTGAGTTCTCTCCTGTGCTTGCCCTTCAACCCTTCTCGATGTCTCTCAGTGAAGGATCTCCGAGCTTGCCACCCCCTCCAACGATGCTTGCGGCCACCTATTTATAGGCGAAGGAAATCCGGTTGACGAAGGGCCTCGGCCGCCGGCATTTGGTTCCGTTCGGCTAAACCGGTGTCCCATCGAGTTTTCCAGCCAAGCTCACTCAACATTAATGGCGCCTGCAATCTTATCCCTTCCGGCCGACGTCGGCCTAATCCCCTCGGCCATAGGCCATCCTTCGCACGCGTCGCCGGCCACCGCGCGTGAACTACAGAGGCGGAGAAAGAAGGAGCAAGGAAGAAGAAGAAGGAAGAGAAAATGGGGATGGGGCCAAGTCGCACGAGCCCACGTGGGAATAAAAAGGGGGGGCTATTGTTTTTTTTTTTTGGATTGTTTATTAATTATCTTATTTATCCAAAATAAAATAAAAAATTAATTAGTAAAATAAAACTAAATTAAGGCGTCAACACTAGGGATTCTTTTTTTTTTTTGAAAAGCGGTCCTAGTGCAACTTATTAGCGGAAGCATAAACAAGTCTCACCATCTCTCCCTCCAATAACCATAATGCAATACACACCAACTACGCACCATAAGAAAAGATAATGCCGATTCACTCTTATTTATATTTTCATGATGGACATCAAGGTCGATACAACAAAAAGCCAAGATTTTAACTATACTCAGCTACCATCCCAAAAGGACTTGATTCTACATCGATCATGTACCACCCCCATCTACGAGCATCGGCTATCTCCAAAAAGTGTCAGCTCCCAACAGCTACACGCGCCATCATACCCACTCCGATGGTGGCGACGACGGTAACATCCCAAATATAACTCCATGGCGTCGGACATGGATAGATATAAGCTCCTGGATGACCGGGCCCCTAGCGAGGCCCACGTCATACATCACTAGCACACAAACCCGTATGAACACGAAACCAGGGATGGTGACACAATTATGCTCCATACACTCGACCTCCACATCAGATGGAAGGCCATAAAAGGTACCGCACGTGACCGTAGGGAGTGGCATCTTTCTAATATGAAATGTTGGTCCCCAAAGGAGTGAGTACAACCACTTAGCAGGTAAAAGATCCATTAAACTACTCAATGCATCAAACAAAACAATCATGATATCATAGAGTACATATAGTTCATACATGTTGAACATGTCTTACCTTTCAGCCATGCACATCTCATCAAAACAGCCATGTATATAAGTCACCATGTCATGTGCATATACCACCAATGCACTTGTACATATAACGTCATACAGTCATGCATACATGTCACCATATCATGTGCACATACCACCATGCACTTATACATGTTACATCATACAACCATGCATACATATCACCATACCATGCATGATTCAATTTCAGCTCTTGTTTTTTAATTGAATCGCCACATTTTTCTTTCTTGTTACCAGTAATTGCATCCCACATTTTTATTGCTCGTACCCAATCTGGCATCGCGAGGAACCTCTGACACACACCTCCGGGCATCCGGCACCCACACTTCGGGCATCTCGAAACTCCTGAGGACATCCGGCACACATCTCCGGGCATCCCGACACTCCCGGGGCATCATTGGCTCACACCTCCGACGGCATCCTCATTTATCACAATTCATTTTCACAATTGTGTCTCAATATTAACATGGCACATGATGTGATGGCAACAAGGTCAATTTCAGCTTTTGAAATTTGCACAATCCAGCTAGTACAGTTTTAGAAAACATTTTCATTAAATACCCAAATGACATTCAAAAATTATGAAATTCGAACATGTGATAGTCAAGAAATAGAGGCAAATACTTCATGAAGAACACTACACCAAAAGATCCCCATATAGTTCAATACAGACCACGCATCACAGCACTACTAATTCTGTCCGTTCCACTTGCACAGTTTTTGAAACATTTTTGGTTAAATAGGCAAATGAACTTCAAAAATTACGAAATTTGAATATGTTATAGGAAAGAAATAAAAAAAAGATATTTCATGCAGAAAAATTTTCCAAAAGAATCTCATACAAAACGGTATAGACCACGCATTGCAACATTACCAAGTCCGAACACATCATATTACACAGTTTTAGAAAAATTTTCGATTAAATACCCAAATGACATTAAAAACTTATGAAATTTGACTATGTGATAGCCAAGACCATAAGGTAAATACTTCATGTAGACATCAAAGTCAGATTCGTCCTAGGTAATGAAATATAGGCGGTTAAAACTTCCGTTCCTAGTACCGAAATATTTCCAGATCCAGTCTTTCCAAAGAATAACGATTTCACCCACTTATACTTGTTTGTTTTGTCCCAAATTTGAGTATGTTATACTCCAAGAAGTCCTTTACAACTTTCATTTAGAGATCGAAGCCAAAATTCAACTAGAACATCACATGCAAGTCACTAGAACATCCAAGGTCGAGCTGTTTTTCTCAAGAACAGTACTTTAGACTAGAGCACCACTCTTATAACTTCAATTTTTTGCATTCTGCACATCTGAAATTGTCACCATTCAATCACACGCACTAAACACAGCATGCAAGAGTAGATCAAGAGATCCCACTTGCCTCTAGACCGAGTGAACGGCGAACACAACGGTGAGACATGGTGGCGATGGATGACGGTGGACTGCCCTTCTCCTTCCTCTTGCACACACGGCCTCCTTCCTTCTTCCCTTCTTCCTTTCTTCCTTTCTTCCTTCTCTTTCTCTCCTCTCTCTCTCTCGAACAAACTCCCCTCTCTCTCTCTCTCTCTCTCTCTCTCTCTCTCTCTCTCTCTCTCTCTCTCTTTCTCGCTTAAACCGGCCCCTTTCCCCTCTAATTTTCTCCATCATTAGCCATCATTAGTTTTGCATGGGTGACACTGGCCATCACCATGGGACAAATGGGGGGGAGGCATGCAAACCAGACTTCCCCCCCTCCTTCGTGCGACAATAGCCCTTCATGGGCTTATGGGCCAGCCATTTTAAGGCCCATCTTAGACCTAACACTCTTGGGCCTAAGACCCAAGCTTAAATAAATCCAAGATTAACCCCTTTAAAAAAAATAGCTTAATCCCCATTTATATAGAGTACTAAATTGCAAATTAAATGGCTATACTCTTGCAATCATAAATCCATAAGTTCCAATTTATAATACATATGGCCAAAGATAGAACTTTCTTTCCCAAAATTTATCCATTAATAACTTGGCCATAAATCTCATTGCGGATCATGGATCAAAAGGCTACAAAAATACAATAACGGTGTTTCCATCGCCTATCCATGGATCATGGCATACTTAGGGATTTTCATGAAATTCTAGGATGCCGCACGGGTGGTCTCCGCCCAAGGCCTATTACGCCAAGGAAGATTACATCGCATAGCTCAAAAGTAAGCAAGAGTCGCAGGGACATGGCATTCGAAAAAGAGATGATTAATCGAGTTTGGAGTGGCATTACAAAAGGCACATAATTCGTAGTTGATTTTGCCATGAGATAAGAGAAGAACCTGAGTAGGTAAGCGATTCCTGGTAATTAACCAAAGGTTAAATTGAAATCTTGGTGCCATTGACATGTTCCAAATAAAGTGGGCCTAGGGAACATGGTCTTTCTTGGTTCTTAGAACCTCCCAAGCTGAAGCCACCAAGAAGATCCCAGAAGACGATCCCCTCCAAGAGAACCTGTCAGGGGCTCGAGCAAGGGTTGGAAGAGAAATGTCCCAACACTCCAGAAGAGACTTGAAATGCTGACCCGCTGGTGAAAGAAATTCAGCAACCGTCGCTTGTTGAGAAAGACCCGAATTAGCAATAATAGACTTCGAAAGAAAAAGGCTCAGCGGACCTTCCTGGTGCCAATTGTCATGCCAAAGTGAGACTGACCGGCCATCTCCCACTTTCCAATAGAAGGATAGCCTAAAATCTCTTCTCAATTTTAGAATATTCTTCCACGCCTAGGAGCACACAGTAGGAGTCGTAGAGACCCAGAAGTTAACCCTCTTTAAGAAGTTAGAGTGGATCCAACAGCACCAAAGGGACTCTTTATCTGTAAACAAAATTCAAATATATTTAAGAATGACCGCTTTGTTGCATTCATGGAACCTTTGTAACCCGAGACCACCCTCATCCTTAGGAACACAGACATCCTCCCAAGCAACCTTGGCACCTCCATGGCTAAGGGAAGAGCCCTTCTAGAGAAATTGCCTCAAAATACGCTCAATATGGTCTATCACTGAATAGGGGAGGTTAAAAACACTGGCCCAGAAGGCTTGAATATAATGAAGCACTGACTTGACCAACTGAAGTCTTCCTGCAAAGGAGAGAAACCGGTGGGTCCAAGACTAAACCTGAGTTGTGATCTGGTCAACGAGAGCAATGCAATCCATTTTCCCAAGCCTAGAGGAAATGATGGGCACTCCTAGATACCGCACTGGAAGTTTCCCTTCCTAGAAACCAAAAGTCATAATAATATTTCTCCACACTGGAGGAGGTCCCTCTGTAAGAAAAGCCTCACTTTTGTTCTTATTAGGAAGTAATCCGCTCCAAGAGGAGAAGATATCAAGACCTTTCTTGAGGAGAGTCACTGATTTCAAATCAGCCTAACAAAATAGAAAAACATCATCGGCAAAGAAAATGTGAGAAAGATTAATAGCTTTGCATCATCCAATAATACTTAAAACCCTCTTGAGCTGTACATGAACTCAAAATCCCAGAGAAAACCTCCATGACAAGGGGAAAAAGATAGGGGGACATAGGATCTCCTTGCCGAAGCCCCCATCCGCTTGGGAAAAAGCCATGTAGCTCGCCATTTACGGAGATGGAATATTTCGGTGTGTGAACGCAAACCATAATAAGTTTGATCATCCAATCAAGAAAACCAAAAGCTGATAGGGTGAGCTCAATAAAATCCCAGTCAACTATATCATAAGCCTTCTGGAAGTCCACCTTAATAGCGCACTTTGGCAGGTAAGGATCACGGTGGAAACTTGCAAACAACTCCTAGGTCAAGAGAATATTGTCCCTAATTCTCCTACCCTTGACAAAGGCATTCTGGGAGGAGATTATCAGATCATCCAGCACAGCCGCTATTCAATTGGCCAAAATCTTGGTAATTATTTTATAAATAGTGTTACAATAAGTGATGGGCCTAATCAGAAACAGCACATGCGTTAGGAACTTTAGGCACCAAAGCTAAAATTGTGCTGTTGACCTCTCTTAACAACTGACCCCTGGAGAAGAAATAGTTCACAGCATCTAAGACCAATGACCCTACTAGCTCCCAATTGCTTTTATAGAATTCCATTGTAAACTCATCCGGTCCAAGAGCTTTGCCACGGGCCAAAGAAAAAAGAGTATCATGGATCTCAGAATCCAAAACCAGCATAGAGAGAGTACGAACTTGGTCAATCGTGAGCGGCCTCCTGATGAACTCCTTTAACTCCTCCAACGAAGGCTTCATAGTAGCTTGTGGCGATAGGAGGTTAGAGAAGAAGGAGACAAATACTGAAGGCACCAAGTTCGGATCCGCGACTAAGGAGCCTGAAGGATCTTTAACCGAGAGGATCCGGTTCCTGAGTTGTCTTCTATTGACTGACTGATGAAAGAATTTTGTATTAAGGTCACCTTCCTTGAGCCATCTCACTCTAGATTTTTGTCTAAAAAAGGATTCCTCATGGGTACGCAAGTCAACAATGCACAACCCTGGGTCTTCTCTAGATCAGCAAGCATAATATTTCCTAGATCCTTCTAAAGACCAAGCTAGGTAATACGTAAAGCATTCCTTGCCTCTTTAGTCCTCACCAAAATGTTAGAAAAGGCCTCTTTATTGAGCCACTTGAGATGGCCTTCGAGAGCCTTTAACTTGCAAACTAATTTGAACATAGGAATCCCATCTACTGGACTCTCCCAAACTTGTTTCACAATAGAAGAAAACTTAGGATGCTTCATCCATAATTCAAAAAACTTGAACGGCTTCCTTCTTGAAACCTGGTTGAGAACTCTAACAACCATGGGGGAGTGGTTAGAGATTCCCGGGTTCAAAAAGGAAGCTTCGGAGAAGAAGAGTTGATAATTCCACTTGGGATTAATCAAAACTCGATCAATCTTGCTCATCTTTCTACTATCACGAGAAAAAGTGGACCAAGTATATCAAAGACCGATATACCTTAAATCCTCCAACTCAGCCCGAGCTAAGCAATGGCTGAATTCATGAAAGCAAGGTATCCGAGCCGTGGAACTCCCACTACCTACATGATCCGACGAATCTTTGATGGCATTAAAGTCACCAGCAACCATCCAAGCCAAATCCTGCACAAGACGTCTCATCCGAGCAAGGTCTTCCCACAAGGAATGACGACGAACAAACAAATGTTCACCTTAAATAACTAAAATACAACAAGTCAACCCTATCAGAATAAACTTCAAGTGCCCATGGATAGCCTAAGAATTAATCGCTGAGACTTCAAACCAAACCAAATCCGAATTCCATCTAACCCAGATTCTCCCGTGAGGGGCAAACTCATAATTTGCAATCCAGTTCCACCCCATCAAAAAAATAAGGAAATAGGATCAAAAAGAGATTCATGATCTTTAGTCTCGAGGAGACCAACAAAACACAGGTTATTTGAAAAATGAAACTTCTAACTTCAGCATGCCTTATGGGGTTTACTATGCCCATAGTATTCCAAATACCTATATACATAACACAAGGAAAGTAGGATTACCTCTTTTTTGAGGCCTTACGCTGACCAGAAGGTGGTGCAGGAACCGAATGGGTGGGATCGGGGAGCAATTTCTATATCCTCTCCTATAGGGTTTCAGAGTCCTCGATAGCAAAATGGCCTCTCGGAGAAGGAGGGCATGTAGACAGCAAATCATCATCATCCGAATAGAAATTAGGGTTCTCAATGTCCTCTATTGAACTGGAATCTGGAATAACCATCGTCCCTCTAAAGGACAAGTGGCCTTCTCCTGGCTTAAAGCCAGTCGTAGACAAAGCTTGAATCTTTTGAGTAGGGTTACCGAGAACAACTCTACGAACAAGGTCCTTAAGCTTCAAGGATTGATCACCGTCAGGATGTGCCAGCCTGAAAAACGCTACATCCTTACTACTAGGGCCTTTTTTTTCTTGCCCTTAACTTGTTTGCATCCCGAGTCAGCCCCCGAGGAAGGTGTTGGAGAAATCTTTTTGAAGTGTTTTGAAGCTGACAAAACGTTTCCATCAGTCTAGTCTAAAGGTTTGCAGACTCTGCTATTTAAAGTCTGAAGACCTCCGGACAGCCAGACTTAAGACTCAAAGTCTATCCTCATTAACAGTCTCTAATCCGTTGAAGAAAGGTGATCCAGAACTGGATGTTTCATTAAGGATATGACCTTATCGACTGGAGAAGATCTCTTGACTGGAAAAGACATAACGGAATCCTTTGATTGATCAAGATTGACTCGAAGATTAAGGATCCGATGATTGCCTAAATATTCTTGGAAGGTTCTACTTATGGAAATCGAGATCCTGATTATATGGGCGAACAGGATTGATGGGCTATCGACACGTTCCTTTAATAGCTCGAATAATCTTCCTAATTGATTCCGTCCAACGGGTAGATTGGAGGAATTCCTTTGGTAAGTGTCAACGGGTATGATGGCATGAAAGAGTATATAAGGAAGACGTTCTAAGTTGTTCAAGGTGTGCGCGATAGAAGAATTCCAAAGTCTGAAGCTCCTTGTTATTCAGACAATTCCTTTGAGCGAAACCTTGTATGCAAAAGAGAGTCTATATTTGTGAGAAACCTTGAGGAAGTGTGGTAGAACATCTACACTGTGAAATCAAGGAGAAACTGTGCTGTAACTTCTCTTTTGTTCATAGTGAAATCCAGCCGGTCGGCTGTCAGTGCGGAAGAGTGGACGTAGGCTTGAAATAAGCCGAACCACTATAAACGTTGTGTTCAATTTTCTCTTCCTTACTCTCTTTACCTTGATCGTACTTCATTTTGTTAATCAATAGAGAACTTCCTTTTCTATCGTTTGCCTAGAATCGCTTCCGTATCTTGAAAAATTATTTGTGCACCTATTCACTTCCCCTCTAGGTGCTTATACTAGCTATCTCAATTGGTATCAGAGCTCGTGTACTCACTTTGTTTGAAGTGTTTTACTTCAGAGTTAAAGATCCATGGCTAGTATGTTGGCTCTAGGGCTGGTAGAAGGGTAAAGCAATACCAGACCGCCTTACTTTGATGAAAAGGACTACAACATATATTTGAGAGAAACCTTATATGCAAAAGAGAGTCTATATTTGTGAGAAACCTTGAGGAAGTGTGGTAGAACATCTACACTGTGAAATCAAGGAGAAGCTGTGCTGTGACTTCTCTTTTGTTCATAGTGAAATCCAGCCGGTGGGCTGTCAGTGCGGAAGAGTGGACGTAGGCTTGAAATAAGCCGAACCACTATAAACCTTGTGTTCAATTTTCTCTTCCTTACTCTCTTTACCTTGATCGTACTTCATTTTGTTAATCAATAGAGAACTTCCTTTTTCTATCGTTTGCCTAGAATCGCTTCCGTACCTTGAAAAATTATTTGTGCACCTATTCACTCCCCCTCTAGGTGTTTGTACTAGCTATCTCAATTGGTATCAGAGCTCGTGTACTCACTTTGTTTGAAGTGTTTTACTTCAGATTTAAAGATCCATGGCTAGTATGTTGGCTCCAGGGCTGGTAGAAGGGTAAAGCAATACCAGACCGCCTTACTTTGATGAAAAGGACTACAACATATGGAAAAATAAGATGAAGGCGTTCCTAAGATCAAAAGATCCTCTAGAATGGGACGTTATAGAAAAAGGAATCATTCCTAAAGCTGCACCTGTCTCAGAAAGAGAAAGAGATACTGTTGGGTCTAGCGAAATGACTCAAGAAGAGATAATCAAGAGACAAGCTCTTGATGCAAAAGCAATTTATTCTTTATATTATGCTTTATCACCTACTGAATATAATAGAATATCTTCTTGTGATACGGCCAAAGAAGTCTGGGATAGATTACACATTACCTATGAAGGAACCGATCGAGTGAAGGAGACTAGAATCAACATTCTTTTTTGTCAATACGAAGCCTTCAGAATGAAATCGGAAGAATTCATAATTGACATATTTAGTCATTTTACAGAAATCGTGAATGGTCTTGAAAATCAAGGTCAACCAATTTCTGATCCCATGAAAGTAAACAAGCTACTGCGAGGACTCTCCAAGGATTGGAATCACATAAAGATGTCAATCAGAGAGACCCAAAGAATCATGCCACTGTCTATTGATGAGTTGGTTGGGACTCTTCAGTCTTATAAAGTGGAACGAATCAATGAAGACGAAGATCCTAAAGGTAAGAAATCCATTGCATTAAAATCTAATGATGATTTTGATGTAACAGATTCTGAAGATGATATGGATGATGAGGAACTTGCACTCATGATAAGAAGATTCAGAAAGCTAAATAGAAAAAGAAGAAGATTCAATTCAAAAAAACAAAATTTTCAAAAGCAACAAGCCAAGTCTACAGAAGATGATGCATCAAACAAAGATGTAGTCTGCTTTGAATGTAAGAAAAAGGGACACATTAGGCCTAACTGTCCTTTTCTGAGGAAGAAGAAAGGAAAAACTGAAAAGTATCAAAAAGCTCTCAAAGCAGAAACCTGGAGTGATACAGAATGCGAAGATAGTGATGATGATTATGCCAACATATGTCTAATGGCACAATCGGATTCAGAATCAAACTCCGAGACAAATTCAGATTTAGAAAGTGAATTCGAGGTAAGTAACTTCAAAATCCCTATTAAAGTTTCAAAATACATTGATGAATTGTGTTTTATTCTTAAGACTTCTCTTAATAGAATTTCCGAACTCAAAAAGGAAAATTCTGCTTTAAAACAACAAGAGAATGTTTTGGAAGAAAAAGTGAAATGCTTAGACCAGAATGTTTCTTCTATCAAAGAAAGTGAAGATAATCTTTTAAAAGAAAATGCATTCTTGAAAAATGATATCTCAAATATTTCCAAAAGATTTTCACTAGGATCTGAAAAATTGGAAAAAATACTTTTTGTTCAAAGACCTTATTTCAATAAATCTGGTTTGGGAATGACTGCTGAAACCATTCCTTTAATTGATTTTCCTAAAGTGAAAGAAAGAATCAAACAAAGATCCACAAGAGATGCTTACAAAAATCATTTTAAAAGGACCTTTGTAAAACCAGTAGGTCGCAATGCTCTCAAATGTTCAAAGTGCAATAGTGCAGATCATTTTGAGAAAGAATGTTCTATGGTTTGGAGACCTGTTAATAAAGTTTGGGCAAAAACTGCATATCATACTAACTCAGAAGGACCCAAGAAAATATGGATACTAAAGAAAGCTTGAGTCTCTTTTCAAATATAGGTCACTATCAAGAAAAAAGTAAAATGGTACCCGGATAGTGGATGCTCGAGACACATGACAGGAGATTCAAATTACTTCATAAAGCTTGTTCAAGTGAATGGTGAAAAAGTCTCATTTGGAGGAAACAACAAAGGAAAAATTGTGAGATTTGAAACTGTAAAGATTGGGAACCTCACAATAAGCAATGTTTCTTTAGTTGAAGGGCTCAACTACAATCTGCTCAGTGTCAGTCAGCTGTGTGATGCCGGTTTCATAATCAACTTTCAAGAGGGTATTTGTTCAGGAACCAGTAAAGACTCTACTCAGTCATTCATGGGTCGAAGACATGGAAATATCTACCTCTTGGACGTGAAACCAGATGAATCGCAATGTCTAATCTCAATCCAAGATGAAGCGAGCTTATGGCACAAGAAGCTTGGGCATATTAACATGAAGCAGATAGCCAAAATCTCAGCAAGAAGCTTGTTCGTGGTCTACCCAATTTATCATACCAAAAGTCTGATCTATGTACACCATGTATATTGGGAAAACAGGTAAGAAATTCCTTTAAACCAATAACTCAAGTTTCCACTAACCGTATACTGCAGCTTTTGCATATGGATCTCTTTGGACCAACAAGAACACAGAGCATTGGAGGTAAGAAATATTGCCTAGTAATTGTGGATGACTGCTCACGATTTACTTGGGTATATTTCTTGGCAAGTAAGTTTGAAACTTTCTCTTACTTTGAAAAATTTGCTAAGAAGATTCAAAATGAAAAAGGGTATGTTATTTCAAGTATAAAAACAGACCATGGAGCTAAATTTGAAAATCAAGATTTTACAAAATTTTGTGATGAACCTGGTTTTCAGCATTTGTTCTCTTCTCCATATACTCTAGAGCAAAACGGAGTTGTGGAAAGGAAGAATAGATCTCTTCAAGAAATGGCTAGAACTCTTTTAATTGAAAGCAATATCTCTTTACGATTTTGGGCTAAAGCAGTTTCAACATCATGTTATATTATCAATAGAGTTTTTCTAAGGCCTATTCTTGAAAAAACCCCCTATGAACTATTCAAAGAAAAGAAGCCTATTGTTTCATATTTTCATGTATTTGGATGCAAATGCTTCATACTGAAAAATGCAAATGATCGAGTTGGTAAGTTTGAAGAAAATTCAGATGAATGCATCTTTCTTGGATATTCAACCACAAGCAAAGCGTACAGAGTCTACAACAAGAAGACTCAAACTATGGAAGAATCAATGAATGTCAAATTTCAAGATTCTATACAAAATGAATCTATACAAAATGAATCTATTCAGACTCATCTTGAAGAGACTGAACCTGCTCCAGACTCTACAAAGTCTAAATCTCAAGAAGCAACTCAGACTTTGAAGGACCAGCAACAAGTGACTGTTGAAGATTCGAGTGAAGGAAGTGACCATCAATCTGATAAATTAACCAGCAACTGGAAACATAAGTCCAGTCATCCCAAAAATCTTATTATTGGCGACATCAATGAAGGAATTCGCACAAGATCCAAAAAGCGAGAAGAGTCTAGTGCTGTGGCTCTTATTTCTGAAATAGAACCCAAAAGCATAGATCAAGTTTTATCCGATGAAAGCTGGATTGAAGCTATGCAAGAAGAACTCAAACAATTCAGAATTAATGATGTCTGGGAGTTGACTTCTAAACCAAAAGGTAAATCAATTGTTAGAGCTAAATGAGTTTTCAGGAACAAGATGGATGAAAAAGGAAAAGTCATAAGAAACAAGGCTAGACTCGTGGCCAAGGGATATACACAAGAAGAAGGGATCGACTATGACGAGACTTATGCATCGGTAGCAAGGTTAGAAACAATTCGTTTATTACTTACATTTGCTTGTCATAAGAATTTCAGGTTATTCCAAATGGATGTCAAAAGTGCCTTCCTAAATGGATTCATCCATGAGGAAGTTTATGTGGAACAACCGCCTGGGTTTGAAGACCCAAGGAAACCAGACTGAGTATTCAGACTCAAAAAGGCCTTATATGGCTTAAAATAAGCACCTCGAGCTTGGTACGACAGACTAAGTAAGTTTTTAATTCGAAATGGTTTTGTTAAAGGTAAAGTAGATACTGCTCTTTTTATTAAAAGAGAAAACAAAAGTGTTCTGCTTGTTCAAATATATGTCGATGATATTATCTTTGGATCCTCTAATGAAAGTCCGTGCAAGAAATTCTCTAAGACTATGCAAGATGAATTTGAAATGAGCATGATGGGTGAGTTAACCTTCTTTCTCGGGCTTCAAATTAAACAATTGAAGGAAGGAACTTTCATTCATCAAAAAAAGTATGCAAATGATCTTGTCAAAAAGTTTGGATTGAACAATTGCAAAAAGGCTGATATACCAATGTCAAGTTCCTTGAAGATAGACAAAGATGAAGGAGGAAAGAAAGTCGACCAAAAGTTATACAGGAGTATTATCGGATCACTTCTTTATCTTACTCCTTCTAGACCTGACATTTTGTTTAGTGTTTGCATTTATGCCAGATTTCAATGAGACCCTAAAGAATCTCATTTAAATGCTGCAAAGCGTATTATCAAATATATTTCATCAACTTCAAGCTTTGGTCTCTGGTATCCAAAAAGGGGAGACTTTACTCTTCTTGGATATTCAGACGCAGACCTTGCTAGATGCAGAGTCGATAGAAAGAGTACCTCGGATACCTGTCAACTACTTGGAGGCATGACAGTGTCTTGGTTTTCAAGAAAGCAAAGTACAGTAGCTCTCTCTACAGCAGAAGCAGAATATATAGCTCTCGGAAGTTGTTGTTCACAAATTTTGTGGATAAAACAACAGCTAAGAGACTTTGAAATTGAAGATTCATGCACAGAAATTAACTGCGACAACACCAGCGCTATTAATCTCACCAAAAATCCAATTCTTCACTCAAGAGCAAAGCATATAGAGATTCGACATCACTTCATTAGAGACCATGTTCAAAATGGAGAAATCTCAATTCAATTTGTTGACTCAAAGAATCAACTGGCGGATATACTCACAAAGCCTTTGGAGAAAAATCAATTTGACACCATCCGTTCCAGACTCAACATTTTGAGGTATGAGGAAATCAAAGTCTAGAGACTCTCAGACTTGGACATACAAGACCTTGAATGTAAGTTATTTTCTCTCTCGAATCTTATCTTGAAAAGGTACGATCGTCAAACTGTGGTTAATTATTGCTATATTTAATCGACGTAATTATTGCAACATTTCCTTTTCGAAAAAGAAGTTATTTTTTGAAATGACTATTTTCGCGGAAAAAGGACAGTTATTTTGAAAAGGCATCTTTTTATTTTCCTTTATGACGATTCGTATACCTCTCTTTTTAACCGATTGTGCACTATTGATTCTTCTTCTCTTTACTCTTAAAAACCCTAGAAAGCATCGATCTTCCATTCTTGTTTTCTTCCCTTGTTTAATCTTTGAAAAAGTTGTCATCTTTCTTGGGAAAGTCAAGCAAGGAATCTTCCAAAAGCTGAGAAAGATGTCGTCTTCAAGAAAGTCTTCGAGAATCGCAAGCACGGGACCACGGCGAATGAGTGAGGGGCCTACGCACTTCGATCTCACCGAAGAAGAAGTGTCTTCAAATCAACAGCAGAGCCCACAACATTCTCAGCAGCGTCATTCTCCTCCATCTAGTCCCAAGGCGTTGATCATCAACAGGATGAAGAAATCATTGAGGATGCAGATCCTGTAAGAGTTCAAAAGCCCACTTTTATTTATAAGCTATATCATGCTTTAAAAGGGACTCATACTCCATTGAACTATGTCGATGATTTTCGTAAAGACAAAGGGTATGGAAATGAATATATCTTTTTGCGAAAAATGGAAAGATTGGGAATTGCTCGTAAAGGGGTGGCAGAAGAAACCCTTGCAAATATCCCAAGTGATCCTCATGATTGGGGAGTTAATCCTGTAGATGGGAATGATGATGACAAATTGTACAATCAATTTCAACCGAGAATGGGCGTTGCGGTTGAAAATCGAGAAAAAAGGGGAGACTTGTTCAGATTGAAGGAACAAAAGGATCTGTACTCAAAATTGCTGAAGCAAGGGGTAATAAACCCTAGGAGTGTTGATTTTGATTTTCTGGATGCTGTGAATGTGAACTTGAGGGAAAAGTTTGGTAATCTTCACCTTGAAAAGTTTTGCTCCGACACTACAAAGGCCTATGCTGAACTAACCGCATATTTCTATTCAAATCTTAGCTTCTTGGATGCAAATAAATTCTTTTTCAGTGTCAAAGATCAAGACTTTGTTGTGGATATGGATATGCTGGCAGATGTGTTAGGAGTTGAGAGAGGAAGATATCAACCGATCAAAGTCTCTATTGCTCGTGCTACACTAGAACTTGTTAAGGACGGGAGAACAGAGGAAAAGATTTCCTACTTAAGGATGAGTGCGTTCAACGTTTTGCTTCACAAGATTGTGATCAATTGCCTCAGGCCAAAATCAACGTCAAGACCGATGTTTCAAGTTCGGGAGGCAAAGCTGATGTATGCCATCATCCTTTGGGAAAAGGTTTTCTCTTCCTCACCTTTGTTATGTTCCACATGTATAGAGCGGTGGTGAAAGACAGAGGTCAACTTCCTTATCCGAGTCTTATGACGAAGTTATTCAGACATCTGAATATTCAGCCTCCGCAAATTCTTTGTGCTCGATCATGCGATCATATGGTGGTAGGACTGAAAATGGTGACCAAGATGCATCTAAAGGAACTAAGCAAGGCATTGGAGAAATTTAAGGAGAAGACTCCAGTCAAAACTCATCAAACCTCTTCTTCGTCAAAAAGGAAAGGGAAGGAGCCATTGGTTGCCCCATCCAAGAAAAGAAGAGCTCTCATCATTGAAGATGAAGATGATGAGAAAAACATCACCATTTCTGCAATGGCTTTGAAGAATCTGAGTCGTTCTGTTCCAAAGAAAGCATCGGAACAAAGGACGAAAGAAGCAGAGGAGAAAGAAGAAGAGGAGAAGGGAGAAGAAGAAAGAGAAGCTGAGAAGGAAAGAGTTGAGAAAGAAGAAGAAGAGAAAAGAGAAGAAGGAGAACCTGAGGAACACTCTTCTCCACTTGAAGGCATGAAAACAGGGGGAGATCAAGAGAAAAGAGGAAAGTCCTCATATCCTACTACAAGTGAAGAAGTCAGTCGCTCTCCAGCAGATCCAGATGACATTTATGCCTCTCAATTTCCTGAGGAAGGTCATGATGTTTCATCACCAAATCTGCGTAATTATGCTGATCTACCATCATCTGCATTTACTCCATCAAATCGTGCCGAAGCAAATACTCAGACTGATAATGCAGCAGATTTTCGCATAATTATGGATATTCTCTTGGAGATGCGAGGTCAAATTTATGCTCTGGGATGCGAGGTTCAAAACTTGCAGAACGCAGGTTAAGCTTCTTCGGATTCATTGAATGATCAAATCCAAGCCCTCTCTGTTCAGATTCAGGCCAATGCCAAGGGTGAGGAAATTGCACAACTGAAGGAAGACTTGAAAAGGCTAGAAGGCATCGTTTAGTCTATGGGGGATTTCCAGCTTGTTCGCGTTCCCAAGCAATCTTGACTTTATTCCATTTTTATCTCAACCTTTTTAATGCTGACAAAAAGGAGGAGAGATGCAAGATTTGAAACTTTGACTTTTATCGTTTGGATTGGATTGTTTTGATGTTTAACTCTGTTTGACTTTATTTTTTGTGTCTGGATGAGAACTGAACTTGACTTGGACTTGACTTGACTGCTTATACTATCTACTATCTTATGGATGGTTATATTGCATATTAGACTAACCTATTTTCTGTGGTTGCAGATTCTAGTGTTAGTGTTATTCATTTAGCCATTTATCTCTATAAGATATGTATATGTGTTTGAGAAATGTTTTGCAGGTCAAAGTTGTCCAAATCTGCAAGAAAGTTTTGTTACCATCAAAAAGGGGGAGATTGTTGGAGAAATCTTCTTGAAGTGTTTTGAAGCTGACAAAACGTTTCCATCGTCTAGTCGAAGGTTTGCGGACTCGCTATTTAAAGTCGAAGACCTCCGGATAGCCGAGACTCAAGACTCAAAGTCTATCCTCATTGGCCAGTCTCTAATCCATTGGAGAAAAGTGATCCAGAACTGGATGTTTCATTAAAGATATGACCTTATCGACTGGAGAAGATCTCTTGGCTGGAAAAGACATAACGGAATCCTTTGATTGATCGAGATTGACTCGAAGATTAAGGATCCGATGATTGCCTAAATATTCTTAGAAGGTTCTACTTATGGAAACCGAGATCCTGATTGTATGGGCGAATAGGATTGATGGGCTATCGACACGTTCCTTTAATAGCTCGAATAATCTTCCTAATTGATTCCGTCCAACGGGTAGATTGGAGGAATTCCTTTGGTAAGTGCCAATGGGTATGATGGCATGAAGGAGTATATAAGGAAGACGTTCTAAGTTGTTTGAGGTGTGCGCGATAGAAGAATTCCAAAGTCTGAAGCTCCTTGTTGTTCAGACAATTCCTTTGAGCGAAACCTTGTATGCAAAAGAGTCTATATTTGTGAGAAACCTTGAGGAAGTGTGGTAGAACATCTACACTGTGAAATCAAGGAAAAGCTGTGCTGTAACTTCTCTTTTGTTCATAGTGAAATCCAGCCGGTGAGCTGTCAGTGCGGAAGAGTGGACGTAGGCTTGGAATAAGCCGAACCACTATAAATCTTGTGTTCAATTTTCTCTTCCTTACTCTCTTTACCTTGATCGTACTTCATTTTGTTAATCAATAAAGAACTTCCTTTCTATCGTTTGCCCAAAATCGCTTCTGTATCTTGAAAAATTATTTATGCACCTATTCACCCCCTCTTTAGGTGCTTATACTAGCTATCTCAATAGGAATATCACCAACGGCTACTAGGGCAGCAGCAACAGCCTCTGTCTTGCTACTTTCGACACCAACAACCGATGCACTAGCTACTAGAGGGGCAGCCGTAACTGAAGGGGGGAGCCGAGCATTACCAGGGCTAATAGCTCCCTCAAGAGGTGATCCATCTTATCAGCTACCCAACTTTGGTCCACTTCACTCATCAGGGTAGGAACCTTCGAATCACCTCGAGCGTTAAGAACAAACGGGATTTTCGAAGGAGAAGGTCTAGTAGAAGCAAGTGTACAATTGTGGCCAAAAATGCCACATCCAGGACAGACAGAAGGCCTCCACTCGTACTCTACGCTCACCGAAAAAGTTTGACCTCTGTGAACCACTTCCATAGACTCACAAGTCGATTGATTCGCTGTAATTTCCACACAAACCCTAGCAAAAGCCAGTAGCTTCATCCACTCGGTGTGACGGTCCACGTAGAGTGGTTTCCCCATCACACTGGCGACTTTCTCGATCACTTGAGAAGACCAGAACGCAAGGGGCAAGTTCCTCAATCTAATTCATATTGGTACTATCAAGTGACTATCCTTCTTCAGTTCCAAAGTCGGTATCCATTGTTGCAACACTAGTGGCACTCTGGCCACTGTTATAGGTCCTCCTTCCAGGATCTTTCTACGGAACTCAGCATCGGGAATATGAAAGAAGAAAAAACCCTGGCCGTTTGACATCACCTCAGCCAAATTCAAGCCCCAAGCGTTTTTTATGGCCGACTCAGTGGCTTTGAATGAAATTCTTCTCCCAATGAAGTAACCCATCAGGCACTCCTTCAGTTTGGGGTCAGCCGCTTCAAGATCATCATCAGACAGCTCAACAACGGGCATATTGTTCACATAAGTCGGTGGAGAATACTCCAAATTGTACCCCTTAGCAGCAACCTTTGCCATAGCAACCCAGGATCGAGCATTAGGGTTCTTAGAGTTGTTCCTCTGTTAAGGATTCTTCGAGGTGGACCTGGCTCAGCTCCTACCATGCGATCCTGCTGGTCCACGGGAAGGCTGAGGCCCTTGGTTCTTATGACTAGTCAAAGTCGGCCCAAAGCGTTCCACAGCTGCCTTGGAGGAATCCCCTTGGGTCAAATAGCCCAGAGCGGGAGGGGAAAAGCTTCGGGCACTAGAGCTTTCCCAACCATTATGGGCCATAGCCAACAAAGAAGACATCGCAGCAGAGAAAACCACAACAGACTAGAGCGACGAGAGTAAAACCTTAGTCGAATACAAGCAAGAGGCCCATAAGTACAACTTACCAGTTAACACCTTATGGGCTTTGAAGAAGGGCAAGCGGAAGACCTTTCTTCCAAAAAAAAACCCCCAACTACTAGTAAAAGCCTCTCAGAAGCAACAGTGAAGCAGATTGCCAAGACCCTATACAATCTCCTCCATCACGGCCTAAAGAAGGAACAAGGCAAAGCCAACTCTTGGGGGTTTTGATGGAGAGTAGAAGGTGCCCTTACTCTCCAAAAACCAAGCCCAATCACTAGCCAAGACAGCCGGAATCAACCGAAGACCAGGAAGTAGAACCAAGCCCAATCGCCCTTTGAGGGTTCTGACGGTAGCAACAGGGGTTGCGCGAGGTCCTCAAGTGCAGAGTGGCGTCATTGCAAGCGAGCGTCGGAGTGCACAAAGGTGCGAGCCACGCAGGGAGCGAACTGCTCGGGTGACGGAGCAAAGTCTCCCTTGTTTGTGGTTCACCAGGCGAAGGAAGAAGCGGCGGAGTGTACTCTGTCACCGGGTGAGCCGGGTGAAGGAGCGAGCAACGGAGTGCGTGAAGGAGCAAGCCGCGCGGGGTGCGTGAAGAAGCAAGCCGCGCTCCGTCACCAAGCGACAGAGCAAAGTCTCCCTTGCGCGAAGGAGCGAGCCTCGTGGGTTTCTTCCTCCTCGAGAGAGAGAGAGATGTTGAAAGTTTCAAATCTTTTTTAAGCACCGTTTTTTGTTGGGACTAAAGGGAAAGAAAAGGAAGGGGGGCGGGGATTGGTACAACAAATGGACAACATACGAAATACCCAAATTGACTTAATTGTTTGGTTGGGCGTGTGTCTACTGCCCCGGTCTCGTTCCCCAAGTCTTTCATGTCCCCATCTTACTTCAATGTCTCAGTTTGTATCATGTCGTATCAAAACAATTGAATATATTCCTTACAACAGCCATTAAATGAACAAGAGACGTGATGTTACAAACAAGACATGGGTTAACACAAAATAAGAAAATAGAAATATCAACATCAAGCACCGCACATAAAATGCTCTTTTCCCATTTAATCAACTTTTAAAACGGCATGCCGTGATCTTGAAAGTCTAAAACTGAACTAAGTTACACTTTTAAAGTTGAGTCATTTATTTACATTTATGAATTGAATAATCTGACATATTCTTCTTGCCATAACTCCACGTATTCAAATGCGGAATTTTATTGTGTTGCCGACGACGTAAGATCAATTCAATTATGGCATTGGGTAGGCTAAACACGAGAGCAACTTATGCACATATATATATTTTTAGCCACATGCTCTAATAACACAAACCCCTATTCCACAAGGAGGGGCTCCTTCCTATGAAAGTTCCATCTTTCTGTGGACCCGATTAAAGTAGCCAAGGCCGGCCAAATTCTGCAAGCACGATAGGCTCGGGGCTCGGCCTCCGCCCGTTCCCCAGGTCTTCCATGTCCCCATCTTATTTCAACTTAAAGGAACTATAGTCTCCCGTGAATGTTGATCTTAATATGCTTAAGCTTGCAATATAGAGTACAACTTCATGAATCGCTGAAGTGCAATACTATAATCACTAGTGATGAAGTTCAAAATTGTCCTTTTGTTTTGCGCAGCTAGATTTGCAAGTATTCTTACTTCGATCCTTACTTGCTTGTAATTCTTACATGAATTTAGTGCACATGGACCAAATGCATTTGGATCATAGAGTACAGAGTAGTCGGTTTGACTTTCACTAGGTCCAGTATCTTGGTTTCTAATTCTTAGTCCTTCATTTCTCTATATTACAAAGTCGCATGGTATGTCCACAAGCTCAAACACACATGTTGATATGTCCATAAACTTAAAGTTCATCCAACGAGGCGAACATCTAGAGCAATTGAAAGTCCAAGACAAATGGACATGGACACACCAAGAGCGAAATGATAAACCAAACTAGAAACATCTAGGGAAATCGAGTCCCAAGAGTAGCGAGGAGAAAGCCTGTGAGGTAATTGATAATGCTGTTCTTGTCTCGTGTTCAAACTTGTGCACTGAATGGCATTTGAGTTTTGAGAAGACAACTGTGAAGAAAAACCACACTAACCAATATGCTTAGAACAAAAGTTTCCTTACCGCTGGAGAACCGGCGAGCGGTTTAGTGTTGTGATTAGTTCACAAATGGAATTCTTGCGGTGCCACCTGTTTACATATTCAACGCCATAGAAAGAATTACAAGGACAAAAAAAAGAAACAAGAAAAGAAATTGCAATAGTAGGACAGAGTAGAGTGAAGGAATGCATACGGAACCTCCAAAAAGAGCAACTCCATGCATCAAAAATGAATAATTTGAACAATATGACTTAACTCTTTGTACAGACACCAAAAGTACTTCACGTATTCTTTTCATCATCTTTTCAAACTACATTGTGATTCACCTCCCTTGCATATTCTCCCAGCCACATCTCTCCAGCTTCCAAAGCATACCTGTGTTGCCCCTACGTCATAGGAGGAACTTTTGAGTGACAGAGATTGCGAATATTCCCCAAATTCTTTCAAAGCCATCTACCAGGGATGCTATGGGGCTCACTGTCTTCCAGAACTCTATGGACACGGTGGTAGACAAAAGCAGGACGTGGGATGACCATCTCTTTACCTATAAGGCATTCTACTTTATCAAAAGGTATGTAGATTCCTTTGAGTCATCTAAATTCATTGACTCTATCAATGACATCCTCTTGCTCAGTCTGTCGTGCTTCTTCAACCTAGCCTAGAAGGAGTCCAAATCCTGGCTCTTACTGATTCCCAACCGAGGTTTTCTCTCACTTATGTCTTGTAACATTAGTCTTCAGCAATCAGTAAAGGCGAGCAGGTTTTGGCAAATGCGTCTTTAACATCATAGCTCGATTTATCCAGTGACAGGAGGCTTCCTATTTACCTCAGACCTGCAACAACACAACACATCATCTATGTTTTGGCATGAATTTACCACTATGGAGTTCCTTTTACTATTGTAGAGGTGCTGGTTGGGTGGAAGCGGTGGTTAAAAAATGACAGAAAGTGCTCTCGAGTTTAACTAAGCCGGTATTCGCCCATTCACCAACCCATCCGAAGCCATGATGAGCTCTGCTGCAATCAGAAGCAAAAACAGAAATATCAAAAGAAACAAAGGCAAGCTTGAAAGCATTTGAGGTCGGTAGTGGGGATATCTTACTTTGCTGTTTTTGTGGCAATTGGAACAAGCCTCTATAGAGTCTGCTCCATCTCAACTTTGATGTCTGCAACAGAAAGCTACACAGAGACAAGCTATATGGACCCTTCTCAAAGCATTACTTGCTCAACGGAAGAAGCTTGAGAAATAGACTTCGAATTTAGTATATTTCGGATCAATAGAAAGTAGAATGCATTCAGTTTCTTGAACAAGAAAAGAATGATTATGAGATAATACCTTTTCTTTGACATGAAAAGAATGAATTCTAGAGCGCAAAGATGACTTTATACAAGGTGGCAAACTCTGATACAAAGAATCTCTCAAACTGGACGGTATAGAGCTGGATCAAGCTACCTAATTGGATCAAAATATGCTCTGTAAATAGACTTGATATGCGATCTACACTTATCATAGTTCATTTGATACTTTCAAAGAATCGTGCATCTTTCTCAGCCAATACTCCAGATCAACACAGTTTAAGGCAAACCTAGCAATTTTTCATAAACTTTTTTTCCAAAGACAATGAGATTATAGAGCTTGGAAGACTTGCTCCATTGACTCACGTATAAGCCATAAAAACCTGGCGGCAAGGGATTCTTCATCTATGAAATGAAGTTCATCTACGTTTCACTTCAATAAATAGATAAGCACATTACAACGGAAGTTAAAACTCTACTGAGCAGAATCCGTAGAAAACCCTAACCTTCGAGACGCAGAGGACGTATTGGAGCCGCCAATAGGGCTTTGACAGGCGATGGTGGGGCTCGGGAGGCGACGGCGTCGACGATGTCGGTGGCGTTGGCGTTGGCGTTCACAAGCAGGGCTGCTTCACGGAGAAAAGAAAGAGAGAACAGTGCGAAGGTTGCGAGGATGAGGGAAAAACGCAATGGCGGGTCGGGGAGGCGACGGCAGAGGCGGAGGCGGAGGCGCGTCGGAGTCGACATTGGCATTCTCTAGCAGATTCAGCGCTTCGTGGAGGGGAGAGAGAGCAGATTGATTCAGCACTGAGGGCACGGCGGCTCGGGAGGCGATTGCAGAGGCGGAGGCGCGTCGGCGTCGTGGTTCGCTGGGCACATTGCCTCGACACGGTGGCTCAGGAGGCAACGGCGGAGGCAACCGACGGAGGCGCGTCGGCGTCATGGTTCATCAGCAGGTTCAGCACTTCACGGAGGAGAGAGAGAGCAGATTGCTTTAGTGCGGAGCCGGGGAATTGAAAATCAATAAAGAATAAATTTTGGGAGGCGTTTAATGACAGCATTAGGTAATAGTTATAATGAATCAAAATTATACGTAAAGACATAACAACCGATAAGAGTATCAAAATGACATGTCCTCTGTTCAGCAATTTGGGTCATGTGAAGCCCATTCTAGTTTTCTTTTGCATAGAACATAACGAGAGATGGGGCTTCTGAAGCGGTCATGTGTCCCATCATGACAATTGCTTCATAAATTAAAAGAGCGTATTAAGATAAGAGGCGTCTTTTGTTAATGATAATATACTAAATGATTGGTCGATAATTAATCATAATATACTACTTTGATTAGGTTATATACACACTTAACACTCTCAATATAGGCAAAGGCACCTCCTCCCCTTCTTTAAGCTTAAAATTGATATGAGCTAACAGTTAGAATTTAGCACACAAGCATAAAGAAATAGAAAGTAAAAGTAAGAAAGAGAAATCAAAACATAGGTGTTTATCCCGATTCATCATTAAATTAGGACTAACTCTAGCACATCTCATCTCTCTATCACAATCATCAATTACAATATAAAGGGATTACATATGCCCATTAACTATTCATAGACCCACCGACCAAAAATAAATTATTTATAGACCCAAGCCCAAACTAACAAAAAAATTGGACTTAAACTATAAAAGTCCTTTGCGGCTTGAAGCTCTTAGAGTAAAATATTAACAACATATACATCTATTGACTCGTGAAAATATGTGAAATTGTTAGGAGCCCACAACAAGGGCCCAATATCTTCTTTCGAGGAGATTGACAAAGGGACAGTGAGCCCATCAATATATCTAGTTGAATTCATCTTCATTCAAAAACTCCACTCAAAAGTTTCAATTAATGAGTTACGACTCAGTTAAAATATATTAACTGCTTCACATCATGTCATTTTTACAATGTAAAACTCTTTTCTAAAATAACTCAAGCGTGCTTTTTAACGGAAAAAAATCAGGGCTCTATATATACACGAATTATTCAGTGGTC
The DNA here is from genome assembly GCA_017140325.1 of Eucalyptus leucophloia subsp. euroa. Classification (NCBI taxonomy): domain Eukaryota; kingdom Viridiplantae; phylum Streptophyta; class Magnoliopsida; order Myrtales; family Myrtaceae; genus Eucalyptus; species Eucalyptus leucophloia. The sequence goes on from CM029476.1 coordinate 24,483,796, forward strand.
GAATGGATAATTTAAAAAATTGAAGTTAAAGCAAAATGATAAGAGTGGATAGACGGATCATGGATACGGATAGGGTGGCAAGTGGGGGTCTGGACTCTGTCCATCACCAAAGTACCCCATCCATCCGAGCGAGAGTTGCCTTTGTCCTGTTGTGCATCACTTGTCATCAACGCCATGCTTCCTGCGATCTGCGCAAAAGGAACCATATGCACATAATAACAATCGACACCCTTTTCATTATTTTATCAGAAAATGGCACATTGTTTTCTTTATCTCCTCTAGGAAAAGTGGCACAGGAGCAATATAAAAAAATTGCTCCCCGCCTCCTGATCCAATCGTGCATTGCTACTTTCCTCTTCTTGCCCCAAGAAAAGTCGCAGAGCCACCGACGGCCATGGCTACTCCCCTCACCTCTAGTCTCGCATCATTAGCTCGTCTCATTCTAGCAGCAATAATGATGTGTTCGGGTTTGGCTCGCGCCGAACTCGAGCGATTCAAGCACTTGCCGAAGCCCGACGGCTCGCTGAGGTTCTTGGTGGTGGGAGATTGGGGAAGAAAAGGACTCTACAACCAAACTGAAGTTGCTGTCCAGGTCACAATCTTATTCTTCTATAAGTCCTCTTTGGTGTTTTATCTGTCACTATTCATCTTGAGAGATCTCTACATGTAGTCATGGGTCTTTGCGTGAAATATTGCCATCAAGGCTATATATAGTGAAAGGCATGCATGAAATTATGAAATTTATGGAATGAAACATGCATGACATGTTTTCACATGGATGTGAAAAGAACCAAGCCACTTGTAAGGCTAGTACCAATCCTAGCCTAAAATCAGCCAATCAGAAGTTTTACTTCCTTGGACTATAATTTATGCTCTCTCGTGCAGTGCAACGCGGACATCTGACCAGAAAATCAATTATTTTAGCTTTTCTATGCAGCGTTCAAACGTCCAATTACTATTCTCGATGCCACGCAGACTCGATTTCGTTATTGTGGCTTTTGATGATTTGGGTCGTGGATATGTTAGCCTCGTCAATCTCTTTACTGATATATTGATTTGCGTTACTGAACGCAAAAAACCAGCATAACCTTAATCTTCTCTGTTCTTTAGGGCGAAGGGAACACACTGTACAACGATATGGTTCCAATGTTTTTATTTTATTTGTCAGATCTACTCTTGATATTGCATCTTGACAGCTTAATAATGCTTGATTTTAACGACGGATGAAAGTAAAATGGCTATGGGTGCGTTTGGGAAGACTTTTGGGGAAAGTCTTTGGAAAAATGCAAAGGCCTTTGAGTTAAATGTGTTTTTCAAAATGCAAATTGTGTTTGGTAAATTGTAATTTAAGAGCCCTTTGTGAAGTACCTTTGAGCAAAATGGTGTTTGGGAGACAAAGGACTTTTGTGAAAAAAAAATATCAAAAGAAAAATAAAAAATAAAAAAAATGAAAATCAGCAAGGGCAGGCGGCATCCGGCGACCGATGGCGACCCCCAGCGACCTTCGGCGACCCCGGATCCGGGGCCGGCGAGGTCGCGCAACCGTCGCGACCTCCGGCGACCCCGGATCCGGGCCGAGGTCGCGCGACGCCGTCGCGACCTCCGGCGACCCCGGATCTGGGCCGGCGAGGTTGCGTGCGTCGCGCGACGCCGCCTCGACCTCTGAGAACCCCGATTGGCCATCGCGAGGCTATGCAACCCTCGCCTAAGGTCGGGGGACCTCAGCAACGGCCGCGCTTGGGTCGCGCGACCTCGGCGACGGCCGCGCACGGGTCGCGCGACCTCGGCGAGGGTCGCGCAACCCCGATCGGCCGTTGCCGAGGCTACGCAACCCTTCCCTGAGGTCACGCGACCTCGCCGGCGGTCGCGCGACCCGAGCAGCTGCCGCCGGGGCCACCCTCGACGGAGAAGATGAACAGTGCTCCTCACAAGGGCAGAAAACGGAAAAACAAAAAGTTCGTAAGGATAATTTTGGAAAAAAAAAAATAAACAGTAACCTTAGCTTACCAAGAAAGCTGAAATGCCCAAGGCAAGGGTACCCCTGCCTTGGGCTTTCAGCCTTCAAAAGGCAAACTTTAAGCTAAGGATCTTTAGAAATTTTTTTCCCAAACGCCTGTTTTTAGCCCAAAGGGCTTTGGAAGCCCAAAGTTGCTTTGAAAAGCTGAATCCAAACGCAGCCTATGTACATGTGTACAGTTTTGGAAGTTTGAATTAGCTATGTGTGGCAGATGTGCATCATCGGGGAGACGATGGACATAGATTTCGTAGCCTCCACAGGCGATAACTTCTATGACAATGGACACACCGGCGTCGACGATCCGGCATTCGATGAGTCGTTCTCCAAAATCTACACAGTGCCGAGTTTGCAAAGCCAATGGTACAATGGTAATTACCTAGGCCTTTAATAGTATGGTAGTTTAGGCGAGGCGGGATCAATTAATTCCTAGCCACACATCGACACTAAATCAATATGACATGGTTATTATAATGGAAAAAAGAAAACTTATCTAACACAGTAAGCTTTCAAGAGAGGATATATGGGCATTGTGAGTTCTCCGGAACATGATGGCAAAACAAGTTAAGGTTGCTTAATGAAAGGGTTGCACCAAACTGGCAAAAGAGATCAAGAGTTTCCCACAACGGAATACATTATCATGTGAGAATATACAATAGGTGCCTGTCTTAGGGAATCAACAACCCCATGCTCTTTTCCAGGATGGAAAACTTTGGGCAATTAAGGTCAGAATTTGATTCCTAAGAACCCTGTGATCGGCCAAGTAACTTAGCCTACAATCCTTGTGAACCAGTCTATGGCCAACTTAATCGAACAGTTTTCAATCTACTAAACCTATTCGTGTGTGTGTCAATCACTGATTCGTGTCAATTTCTATCCTTTTTGAGGAAAAAAAAGAGACAACGCGGGGAAATAAATATTGGGTTATCGGCGCAAGAAATAATGTAGGTTCCTTTTATTGGAGATTAATATGAGAAAATAATTTTGGTTTTATGTCCAATTTCAATTAGGGGCAAAGCCATGAAAAAATCATAAATTTTGCCCACTGCGACACATATGCCATTAATTATTTTTTCTGACACCTAAAAACTCAAAATTATATTCATATGATGCAATATCAAACCCAAACTTTTTTCTTCTAACATCAAAAAACCCATATTTACCTTAAACTTCTTCTTATGACACAAAAAGTCCAAACTATTTTGTGTTTGAGGATAAGTTTGGGATAAACATGTCATGCTATATAATTTTACAATAAATGTGTCAAATTTAAAATTTTTGATGTCATCAAAAATTTGATGTATATATTATACGATAAATATAGTTTATGATTTTTAGCGGCTTTTATTCTTTTGGTTAGGACGGCGAAAATAAATTTATTTTTGCTACAGCGAGGTTTGACCTGAGATGCTGTCCGAAAGCGATTTTATTCGATACAAAAGCTGTACGGGTTTTTAATAATAGAAAGTCTTTCCTGGTCCTCACCGCTTCTTCTCTCCTTCTCTCTCTATCAAAGCAACAGTACCACACCCTTCTCTCTCTCTCTCTCTCTCTCTCTCTCTCTCTCTATCTCTCTTTGCGTGCAGTTTCCCGCAGTCAAACTGCGAAATGCAGTGCCTTTCCCTCCGTCGGACACCGCGCGTGAGCCCCAGCAAGGTTGCCTCTGTCGAGGACACCCGACGATCGGTCTTTGCCGCTGGGACCTCCCCACCTGGCCCTTCTCCTCCCCCCCTACTGCTGTTGCTGCTATTCCTGTGCCTTGCTGCCTCTGCTCAGACCTTGCAGAGCAATATGGACGTAATGCAAGCCCTTAAGAAGAGCCTAACGCTCCCTTCCTCCCTCGACTAGTCCAACGCCGACCCGTGCAAGTGGCCCCAGGTCATGTGCGCCGGCGACCGGGTCCCCGGGATTCAGATAGGTAGCCACGGCATGTCCGGGACCCTTTCTCCGAACGTTAGCAGCCTCACTGCCCTGAAGCGGTTCAAGGTCATGAATAACCAGCTCTCCAACGCCCTCCCGAGTTTCACCGGGTTGACATTGTTGCAGGTACCAAGTCCGTGGGTCTCTTTTCTTTTTCCTTTTCTTTTTTTGCCTAGATGATTTCCGGGGGAAGGAGCGAGTGATTCTGTGCTTTCTTGGCCCCCTCCTTGGAACAGGTGTTGCTTCTGCACCACAACAATTTTACCTCCATTCCTGCGGACTTCTTACACTGATTTGTTGGCTCTGCAAGTGATTGACTTGAGCTATAACGACTTCGCTGCTTGGGGGATTCCCGCTAGCCTGAAAGATTGCGCCTCCCTTCATAATTTCACCGCGACCCAAGCGAACGTGACTGGGCAAATCCCCGATTTCATCATTGCACTAAATTTCCCTAGCATGTTCACGTTGAAGTTGTCCTTTAATAACCTGGAAGGCGGGCTGCCCGCGAGTTTCAACGGTCAAAGTCTATGGTCAATGGGTCGAGGTCAATGGATCGGGTCGGATCGACTGACCCGACACGTGCTAGCGACCCCGCGCGTGCGTTGCATGCGCCTAGCACTGAAATGGCACATGCGTCGCACGCACCCGAGAGGGGCCGTATCAGCGCGTGCTACCCCAATTCATTCCGGCCACACGTGGGGGCGGTATGATTGGTACGAATAGCTTTTGCTCGCCCCAGCCAAGCATTCCTTGTGATCTTACGGTTGATATACTGCTCTCCATTGCTCGACCAATGGGTTACCCTGTTAAATTTGCTTAGGGTTGGCAAGGAATAGTACTTGTAACTCAGCGAGTGCATCATCCTTGTTATTTATTTCCAAAATGTTGGGAATAATTGATTCCTTAAAACCGATCCGATACTCAATCGAATAGGTGTGCGCGCCTTATGGGGAGGCATTATTCTTGCAACAAATGCAGAACAAATAAATGATTACATATTATCCACATAAACTTAATTGGAAAAAAAACACATTCTTTTCCTCATTCTTTTTTTTTTGGGTCAACGGTTAAAGTCAACGGTCAAAATCTATGGTCAATGGATTAAGGTCAATGGGTCGGGCGGACGGGTCAGGTCGTGTCGGATCGACTGACTCGACACGTGCCACGCGCGTGCACAGCTAACGTCACGATGATGTCAACTAGCGCTTGCCACGTGCGTCCACGGCTGACGTCACAATGACGTCAGCGGCGCATGCATGGCCTCGTGAGTGCGTTGTAGGCACCTAGCAACGAAATGGCACGTGTGTCGCATGCGCCCAAGGGGGGCCGTATCGGCGCGTGCGCACCCTAATTCGTTCCGACCGCACATGGCGGTGCATCCGGCCGCCCCTGCCAGTGATATGATTGGTATGAATAGCTTTTGCTCACTTGAGCCGGGCATTCCTTGTGATCCATGGTCGATATATTGCTCTCCATTGCTCAACCAATGGGTTACCTTGTTAAATTTGCTGAAGGTTGGCAAGGGAACAATACTTGTAACTCGGAGAGTGCGTGGACAGGGATTTCATGTTCTGGGGGCAATATCGTTGTTATTAATTTTCAAAATAATAGATTCCCTAAAATCGATCCGATAATCAATCGAATAGGCTGCACGCCTTACGGGGAGGTATTATTCCCGTAACAAATGCAAAGCAAATAAAGGATTATATATTATCCACATAGACTTAATTGAAAAAAAAAAAAGAAACACATTATTTTCCTCATTCCTTTTTTTTTTTTGGGGGGTCAACGGTCAAAGTCTATGGTTAATGGGTTGAGGTCAATGGGTTAGGCGGACGGGTCGGGTCAGATCGATTGACCTGACATGTGCCATGTGCGTGTGCGGCTAACATCACGATGACGTCAACTGGCACGTGCCATGCGCGTGTGCGGCTGACGTCACGATGACGTTAGCTAGCGCGTGCCATGCACTTGCTAGCGACCCCGTGCGTGCATCGCACGTGCCTAGCATCGAAACGGCACGTGTGTCGCACGCGCTTGAGGGGGGTCTCGCTGCTTCTTCTCTCCTTCTCTCTCTATCAAAGCAATAGTACCACACCCTTCTCTCTCTCTCTCTCTCTCTCTCTCTCTCTCTCTCTCTACATGTAGTTTCCTATGGTTGAATTGCGAAATGCAGCGCCTTTCCCCTCTGTCGGACACCGCGCGTGAGCCCCAGCAAGGTCGCCTCCGTCGAGGACACCCGACGATGGGTCTTCCCGTCGGGGCCTCCCCCTCCTTGGCCCTCCTCCTCTTCCCCTTATTGTTGTTACTATGCCTCGCTACCTCTGCTTAGACCCTGCAGAGCGACGTTGATGCAATGCAAGCCCTCAAGAAGAGCCTGATGCTCCCTTCCTCCCCCAACTGGTCCAACGTCGACCCGTGCAAGTGGCCCCAGGTCATGTGCGCTGACGACCGGGTCATCGAGATTCATCCGAGACCCTCCCTCCGGATGTCAGCAGCCTCACTGCCCTGAGGTGGTTCGAGGTCATGAATAACCAGCTCTCCATTGCCCTCTCGAGTTTCGCCGGGTTGACATAGTTGCAGGTACCAAGTTCGTGGGTCTCTTTTCTTTTTCCTTTTTTTTTTTTTTGCCTAGATGATTTTCAGGGGAAGGAGTGAGTGATTATGTGCTTTCTTGGCCCCCTTCTTGGAACATGTGTTACTTCTGTTGTAAGACATAAAATTCATGATGCGGAAGCCAAGGTCGTTTATTGACAAACCTCCAGCCATTGTTTGTATTAACGTTCATCGAAAATATCCTGAAAAACAAGAAATACTGGGCACACTCTACTAACCAAATTCCCTCATACACTGATGGTGTATTCTAAATGTGAGAGTTTTGTGTTAGACCTTGTGATCACCTATTAGAAATGAACGTACGTTCCTTTTATATACCGTCTCCTATCAAGACGGTTACCAAATGGGTGGTTGTCACGAAGAGATACAAAATGTGGAAAAATTTCATGTCGAATAGTCACCACTTTAAAGAGAAAATGTGGGTCCAAAATGTGGGATCACAAAAATAATTAACATCTGCACCACAACAATTTCACCTCCATTCCTGCGGACTTCTTCACTGATTTGTCAGCTCTGCAAGCGGTTGACCTTAGCTATAACGACTTCGCTGCTTGGGGGATTCCCGCTAGCCTGAAAGATTGCGCCTCCCTTCATAATTTCACCGCGACCCAAGCTAACGTGGCTGGGCGAATCGCCGATTTCATCAATGCGCTGAATTTCCCCTGCATGTTCATGCTGAAGTTGTCCTTTAATAACCTGGAAGGCGGGCTGCCCACGAGCTTTGCCGGGTCGACGATTCAAATCCTCTGGCTGAATGGGAAGGGTGGGAATTCGAAGCTGAACGGGACGATCGACGTCATAGCGAGCATGACCCAGTTGGCACCGGTTTGGTTGCACAGTAACCAGTTCATGGGTCCTATACCCGACGTTTAGAATTTGAAGAATCTGTGGGATGTCAGCGTAAGGGATAATGGGTTGACTGGCGTTGTCCTTGAGTCCCTCGTGAAGCTTCCTAATCTCAGAATGCTGGACATTTCCTACAACAATTTGTCCAGTAAAGTGCCTACTTTTCAGAGCAATGTGAATATAATTAGATATGGTAATCCTAACCTAGGTAAAGACATTGCACCTCCTGCATCATCGACAACTACTCCCCCGAGATCCCCGGGATCCCCGGGATTGGGTGGTTCTGACAACAAGAAATCCAGTGTTGCGAGGATTGTGGCTCCTCTGGTGGGTGGTGCTTCTTTGATCGCACTGCTTGGTTTGGTCTTTTGGTATAGAAAAAGGCCCAAGAGTTCTAGTAAAGTGCAAAGTCCAAACAATGCATTGGTAATACATCCTCGACATTCCAGTGACCAAAATGGCGTGAAGATCACTGTTGCAAGATCAAGTGCTAATGGTGGTTCTGGCGAAACCCACAGTCAGAGCAACGGTGGGACTGGGGACATTCATGTGGTCGAGGCTGGGAATATGGTCATTTCTATTCAGGTCTTGAGGAATGTGACGAATAACTTTAGTCAAGACAACATATTGGGAAGAGGTGGTTTCGGGACCATATACAAGGGCGAATTACATTATAGGACAAAGATTGCTGTCAAGAGGATCGAGTTCGGTGTGATGTTGGAGAAGGGCTTCAATGAATTCAAGGCTGAGATTGCTGTTCTTACCAAGGTCAGGCACAGGCATTTGGTTGCATTGCTGGGGTATTGCTTAGAAGGAAATGAGAGGCTTCTCGTTTATGAGTACATGCCTCAGGGGAATCTCAGCATGTATCTTTTCAACTGGAAAGATGAAGGACTAAAGCCCCTTGAGTGGACAATGGGTCAGGCGAATGGGTCGGGTCCGACCGATTGACCCAACACATGCCACGCACGTGCGCAGCTGACATCACGATGACGTCAACACGCGCCAGCGACCCCGCACATGCGTCGCACGAGCCTAGCACCAAAATGGCACTTGTGTCGCATGCGCCCAAAGGGGGCTGTATCGGCGTGTGCAACACACGCGCCAACTACCCCAATTCATTTTGGCCGCACGTGGCGGCACGTCTGGCGGCCCCCGGCGGCAGTATGATCGATACGAATAGCTTTTGCTCGCCCAAGCTAGACATTCCTTGTGATCCCACGGTTGATATACTGCTCTCCATTGCTCGACAAATGGGTTACCCCGTTAAATTTGCTCAGGGTTGGCAAGGGAACAGTACTTGTAACTCAACGAGTGCGTGGACAGGGATTTCATGTTTTGGGGGCAACATCCTTGTTATTAATTTCCAAAATGTTGGGAATAACAGATTCCTAAAATTGATCCGATACTCAATCGAATTGGTGTGTGTGCCGTACGGGGAGGTATTATTCCTATAACAAATGCAGAACAAATAAAGGATTGCATATTATCCACATAGACTTAATTGGGAAAAAAGAAGCACATTCTTTTCCTCATTTCTTTTTTTTTTTTTTGGTCAACGGTTAAAGTCAACGGTCAAAGCAATGGTCAACGGTCAAAGTTTACAGTCAACGGGTTGAGGTCAATGGGTTGGGCAGACGGGTCGGGTTGGACCGACTATCCCGACATGTGACACACGCGTGCACGGCTAACGTCATGATGGCGTTAGCTAGCGCCTGTCGTGCACGCGCCAGTGATGCCACGCGTGCCTAGCACCGAAATGACACGTGCATCGCACACGCCCGAGGGGGGCCGACGTACGTGCCAACGACCCCAATTCGTTCTGGCCGCACGTGGTGGCACGTCAGGTGGCCCCTGGCGGCAATATGATCGGTACAAATAGCTTTTGCTTGCCCAAGCCGGGCATTCCCTATGATCCCACGGTTGATATACTGCTCTCCATTGCTTGACCAATGGGTTACCCTTTTAAATTTGCTCAGGGTTGGCAAGGGAACAATATTTGTAACTCAGCGAGTGTGTGGACAGGGATTTCATGTTTAGGGGGCAACATCCTTGTTATTTATCTCCAACTGGGAATAACGGATTCCCTAAAACTGATCCGATACTCAATTGAATAGGTGTGCGCGTCTTACAGGAAGGCATTATTCCTGCAACAAATGTAGAACAAATAAATAATTACATATTATCCATATGGACTTAATTGAGAAAAAAGAAACACATTCTTTTCCTTTTTTTTTTTTGGGTCAACGGTCAAAGCAACGGTCAACAGTCAAAGTCTACAGTCAACAGGTCAAGGTCAATAGGTCGGGTGGATGGGTCGGGCGGACGGGTCAGGTCAGACTAACTAACCCGACATGTGCCATGCGTGTGCATGGCTGACGTCACGATGATGTCAGCTGGCACGTGCCATGCGCATGCGTGGCTGACTTCACGATAACGTCAATTGGCATGTGCTGTGCACCCGCTAGCGACCCTGCGTGTGTGTCAACGCGCCTAACACTGAAATGGCATGTGCATCGCACGCGCCTGAGGGGGGCTGTATGGGCACGTGCGTTGCACGCGCCGACGACCCTAATTCGTTCCGGCCGCACGTGGTGGCATGTCCAACGGCCCCCTGGTGGCGATATGATCGATACGAATAGTTTTTGCTTGCCCAAGCTGGGCATTCCTTGTGATCCCATGGTTGATATACTGCTCCCCACTGCTCGACCAATGGGTTATCCTGTTAAATTTGCTCAAGGTTGGCAAGGGAATAGTATTTGTAACTCAGCGAGTACATGGACAGGAATTTCATGTTCTGGGGGCAACATTGTTGTTATTACTTTCCAAAATGTTTGGAATGATGGATTCCCTAAAACTGATCCGATACTCAATCGAACCCCTAAAATAAATGCGGAAGACAAGCCCAAAAAACACATGTATCACCGATCGAAAAACACGTCACGAAAACGAATGTATCTTATTTTCCACAGATTAAAACACCAACATTGAAGTTCGAGGAAGAATCATGATCCCGTTCTACTGAGGAGCGTACTGTCCTTTTAGGGGGAGAAAAGTCTGATTTTGAGGGTACTGTTCTTATGTTATTTTTTGGAGGGGGAGAGAACTTTTTGCTAAAAAACATATGTACGTCCAAAAGGTACGTTCCCCTTTTTTTCTCTTCTCTTAAAACATCTTCTCCAAAGGATGTATCTCTTCAACATAAAATGTTCCTCTAAAAGACATAACCCCTCAACGTAACACATTTTTATATTTCAACCCTTCATTCATGAGCCATTAACCTACGGGCCGGGTTTTTAGGCCCAACATGGGCGGATAGGCCTACTTAAACCCATCATCACATAGAAAAAACCCATCACAAAATATGGGTCTTTCTGGAACTGTTGCTCCTTAATATTCTAACTTATGTCACTGCAAAGGCTATTGCTGTCCCACAATAATCTTATCGGTACAATACCTAGTAAGCTCACGACGCTGCCTAATCTCACAGGGCTGGACGTTTCCTACAACAATTTGTCCGGTAAAGTGCCTACTTTTCAGAGCAATGTGGATATAATTACAGTTAGTAATCCTATCATAGGTAAAGACATTACGCCTCCTGCATCACCGACAACTACTCCCCCAGCACGGGCACGTCAATGGTGGTGACGATTGTCGACTGCTGCCCGTCGGGGTGTTGCAACACCATCGACCTCTCGCAGGAGGCTTTCGTGGCCATAGCCACCTAGAAGCCGGAAAAGTATACATATCCTACGACCAGTCCGTCTACCTCGATCCTCATGCATGATCTTGACGATTAATCTCTTTGGTTTCGATCATAAATCGCGTACGTCTCCAAGTGCTGATGGTGCTTGGGCTTTCTTTATGCGGGCTCTCGTGAAGCTGATCTCTGACTAGCACCTGATAACACCAACTTGGAGGCCGCTTGTTGGTGATTATGATGGATTAAGGAATGGCTTGAATTAATGTTGCATGGTTCTGTAGTGTTGTTTGCTTATCGTGTGTGAAATCAGCATCGCGAAGCTGATGATGCCCATGTCAATTAATAATGTTGTGAACTTTCCTAGCGAGTATTTTCTCTATGATAACATACAGGAGAGGCCAGACCCTATTGTTCCCCTTGGGTGTTGCCTTTTCCCTACTCAACTCGTGTCTCCAAGCAGTCTAGAGATAGCGAGAAATGATGAAAAGAAGACTGACATAAGAGAACAAAACAACGTCGCTAGCTTCATAAAGTTTGGAATTTGTGTTGCACGGCCATCCATAAATGGCGCATGCTTTCTCTATGGCTTGCCACGAAGCATTTTGGAACTAATAATTATTTGTCCTGGGGGTTATTATATCGTCCACCGCCCGTAGAATCCAAATTCCACCGTCAATTGAAGGAAAGGGGAAACTCCATATAAATAACTACATAAGTTGGTTGATAGCATATATCTTATTTTGGATTGAAATTACTAAAAAAGTCATAAACTTATTACATTTTTACTAATTCAGTTATAAATTTTTCATTTACCCAATTGAGTCTTAAACATCTTTGGTGGCGTTTGAGAATCAGAATAAAATTCAGAATACCTATCTTGCATTCGGTGCCTACTCAAAATAGAATAAAGTTGGATATAATGGGGATATAGATTGGATAAAATTATTTTATAGAGGAGATAGGATAAATGTGAATAGGATTTCTATTATCTAAATTGGAAAGTTATTTTTCTCAAATCACAAATTTATTAAATTAACAAAAATTGAAATTATATTTCAATATAAATAATATTTTAATTATAATATAATAAATTCAAAATAACAAACAATTAGTTATTTTAATTTAATTTTACAATTCGAATTTAATTCTATTTTATAATATAAATTCAATATATTTATTAGATATTTTAGGTATTTTAGCATTTTTGGTATATTAGTATAGTTTACTATATAATAAAATTTTATTAGTAAATGTGGAAGGGGAAGATAGAAAGAAAAAAGAAATTAATTAAAAAATAAGGAAAATAAAAAATAAGTAAATAAAAATAAAGGAGACAATAGTGTTGCGATAGATTTTTACTATCTCTATTTATATAATTTTTGGTTCAGTTATACTAATATACTTTTTATACCAAAGAACGTACATGACATATGTGAATATATCGGACTATATTACTGCAATTACTAAATAATTGATAGGATGTAGCAAAATTCCTGGATTTCTCCTTACCAAAAAAAAAAAATCCTGGATTTCATATCCTATTTTATCAAATCCTATCATAATTAAAAATCTGGACGACCAAACATAACCTTTGATGATTTACCACTATAGTCCATTTTAATAAATTTTAATTATAAATCACTAATGTGAATACTAGCCATTTTACATCAATGGCTAGTGTTGATATAGATAGTTTTTACAATTTTTTGATAATTTTTTAGATTTCTTTTCTTTCTTTGTTTTTTTCCCTTTTCTTTTAGGGAATGGTCGGTTGCTGGCTATTGGCAATAGGATTGGCTGACAAGGGTCCTTGCCGAGCCTCACCCAATCCAACAAGGGTGGCCCTTGCCTACATCCAAGTGAGGCCTGATGAGGGTTGGCCTAGCTGTATCTGGAGAGAGGGATCCTTGCTAGCCATCCATCAACGGCGGCCATACCTAAGGTTTATGATTGTATAGTATAAGTGTAATAAATTTAGAAATTTCTTGGTAATATCCCTCTTATTATGTCAATGTTCATTAACATATAAGGTACTTTTTTCCTTGTATAACCACTCAGACAAGATATTTTTTTTTTTCCGTTTTTAATGTTCTATAAGGACATTCTCAGTATGGTTTATTTATTTATTTTAAGGACATATCATGACTACCCATACCCAAATATATATATCATGACTACTTTGCGACGAGGTTTCGACATAGATTCCTTGAAATTGATTCATTTGAACAGTTACACATGTTCATTCCATTCTATCACTTTTTATTCTCAATGTGATAATATGCACACAGATATAATGATTCCTAGAAATTGTGGGGAAAAACTTTGGCAATATGAGCCTCTCCATGATGCAGAAAACAGGAGTAAGATTTACATGACATATTGAGAAAAGTACCAAAAAAGTCATAAACCTATTGCATTGGTACCAATTCAGTCCTAAACCTTTTACTATTGATACCAATTCAGTCCATCCGACCAATTTTGGTCAACCGACGCTGACGTGGAAGTCGGTTGGTGGCCGGATGCTAACGTGGAAATTTTTATGATTTTTTAATTATTTTTATGATTTTTTAATTATTTTTTAACCATTATTTTTTTTTTTTGGTCTTCTTCCTAGCGGTGGCCGGCGAGCCTCCAGTGAGGCTTGTTGGCCACTGGGCGAGGGCCGCGAAGCCCTCGCCAACCACCGGCGAGGGTCGCGGCCCTCGCTCAGCCTCTCCTAAGGCCGTCGGTGAGGAGGCTTTGCCTGGACCTGGGCGAGGCCAGCCTCGCCCGCGGCCTTGGGCGAGGCTGAGCGGTCCTCGCCGGCCGCCGGCGAGGGTTGCAACCCTCGCTCGGCCTCGCCCAGGCCGTGGGCGAGGTTGGCCTCGCCCGAGATCTAGGCTAAGCCGCCTCGCTCGCGGCCTTGGGTGAGGCCGAGCGAGGGCTGCAACCCTCGCCGGTGGCTGGCAAGGGCCGCTCGGCCTTGGCCAAGGCCGCGCGGGCAAGGCTGGCCTCGCCCAGATCCAGGCGAAGCCGCCTCGCCAGCGGCCGATTTGGGTGAGGCCGGCCTCGCCCACAACCCGGGAGAGGCCGGGCGAGCCGGCAAGGGTCGCGGCCCTCGCCTAGTGGCCCGCGAGCCTCACTGGAGGCTTGCCGACCAACGCAAGGAAGAAGATAGAAAACAAAAAAAGAAAAAAGAAAAAAATTCAAAAAAATTCAAAAAATTCAAAAAAATAATTAAAAAATCATAAAAATTGCCACGTCAGCACTAGCCATCGGCCAACGTCCACGTCAGCGTTAGCCAGCCAAAATTAGCCGGATAGACTAAATTGGTACCAATAGTAAAAGGTTTAGGACTGAATTGATTCAATTGAAAAATTTATGACTGAATTAGTAGCAATGCAATAGGTTTAGAACTTTTTTTGTACTTTTCCCTGACGTATTTGGAAGACGAATAGCATCAACAAAAAGAGGAAAGGCATTCAATTTGATGCAGCGAAATAGGAAATTTGAGTATATCCGACTATTTTTGACAACTTAATCAATTACAACGCGGATTCGGATACTGAACTAGCGGAAGACGGTATAAAAAAACCCGTATTAGGGCTTTGCCGTATTTCGTAGACGAGAGATTAGCGAGGAAATCAGAACAACGATGGCAGCTAATCACCATGTCTTTGTCCTAACCTTACTTGCTCTTGCGCTTTCCTCCATTCTATTGGCAACTCTAGCTGATTCAGGCACGGCAACATTCTACCAGCAATACGTTCGTAACTTTGTCCGGTGCATCATGCGAAGATGTTTCTGTAGTAGAGTTGAGCGGGGCGATCCTTTGCTTTTTCCGCTAATCGATTGTATCGTCGAATTCCTTGGTCGCGCAGCGTCGGCATGCTATGGAAGCCAGCCTCAGGGCGTGATGATAGCTGCAGCGAGCGACACCTTCTAGACCGGCAGGGCCGCCTGTGGAAGCACGTATAGGGTGATGTGCATTGGCGCCGCCTACTCGGGCATTCAAGACCCGTGTACGGGCAGTTCGGTTGAGGTCAGGATCGTCGACCATTGCCCAGGCAGGTGCGCCGACACCATCGACCTCTCAAAGGAAGCTTTCGAGACCATCGCGGACCCGGTGGCCGGCATAGTAAAAGTGACCTACGATCGGTACATACGAGATGACATCTCTCAACAGTCGAGAACAATTTTGATTTTGCTAGATCCGTTATCACACGCTAAGTAATGGTCCTTCGATTCTTCATGCAGGCTTTCATGAAGCTCTATGAAGACGATGAACACCCAGCAACAAAGACTTGCCGGTCGCCATATTCTAACCTGGCGAATCAATGGAGGAGCTAGAGATGTTGATTCTACCTATCTATAAAATTTGTAAGCCTTCTCGTGCAAGGAATAAAATTAAATCTTTTAAGAATTGATTTCGAAAAAACAAACGATTTGCAATCAACATGACATATTTGAGATCATGACTTCTATTTTAAATAATGGGGTATTTTTATTTGAAATCGGAAGGTAATTTTTGGCTTTTATCGATTAATGTGTATATATAAGAGACTAATCATCAACTAAGAATGTGCTTGGTAACGATTTTGTTCCCAGGAACAATTTCTAAGCATTTTAAGCCGTTCAGTAACAGGTTCTAAGCTTTCGCATTGATATTTTGACCTCGTCTCAAAAATTTGGTGGCACCGGAGCATTATGGCATGTCATCTCATCATATAAAATCTCCTTTCATTGCCTTCCATTGACTCTCCATGGCTTACGATCAATCCGATGGGCAAATAATCAATCAGGTACTTAGGACCTTACGTGGCCTGACCATAATAGATACGAATAAGCCATTCAGCATTCATTAAACCAGGTGTAGGTTTAATCTCACAACTATTGATTAATCGAGGGAACTATTTAGGTTGAAACGGAGCTATCACTATGGCACTTAATGCTGACACTAAATTAGGATTTAGGGATGGGAAATTCTCATGCCAAATGAAGATGCACCGAATAGAGTTGCGTGGATCACACAATGCGATTTGTTCATTAATATATACGTAATCAAGTTTCAAATGGACATAATTATGGGATTGAAAGCCCATGGGCCCGCTGGAGCCATGTTGGTCCAAAATGGCACGATGATATAAACTTTTATGACGGGGAGGCCTGGACAACACTTGAGGCCCGACCTAAGTGACCGGTTTAGGCCCACCCATAGATCACCTCTTAGTTTCAAAAGAAGTAGCTAGACAGTGCTTTATTCCTCGTCGCTGTTAAAGAAGTGTGGGACATATTGTCCGTATAAGCACCGTTTTTTTGTTGGGACTAGAGGGAGGAGGGGGGTTGTACAACAAATGGACAACATACGAAATACCCAAAGTGACTTAATTGTTCAGTTGGGCGTGTGTCCACTGCCCCGATCTCATTCCCCAAGTCTTTCATGTCCCCATCTTACTTCAATGTCCCGGTTTGTAGCGTGTCGTATCAAAATAATTGAATATATTCCTTACGATAACAATTAAATGAACAAGTGATGTACTATTACAAACATGGGTTAACACAAAATAAGAAAATAGAAAGATCAGCATCACTCACTATACATGAAAATGCATCTTTTCCCATTTAATCGATTTTTAAAATAGCACGTCATGACCTCAAAAGTTTAAAACTGAACTAAGTTATACTTTTAGCGTCGAGTCATTTTTTGACACTTATGAATTGAATAATCTGACATATTCTTCTTGTCATAGCTCCACGTATTCAAACGTGGAATTTTATCGCATCGCCGACAACGTAAGATCAATTCAATTATGGCATTGTGTAGGTTAAACACGAGAGTAACTTATGCACACACACACGCACGCACGCACGCACGCACCCACCCACCCACACACGCACGCACGCACGCACGCACACACATATATTGTCACATGCTCTAATAACACAAACCCCTGTTCCACAAGGAGGGGCTCCTTCCCATGAGAGTTCCATCATTTTGTGGACCTGATTAAAGTAACTAAGGCCGGCCAAATTCCACAAGCATGATAGGCCTCAGGCTCGACCTCCGCTCACCCAACTAACTAATCATATTTATGTCTAGGAATCGAAGTCATGTGTGGGGCCCAACAACCCTCTTAATTTCGATTAGTGCAGCAAAGTAATGACATGCGGTGCAGTTTGATAATGCTAGTATGAACACCTAGAGGGGGTAAATAGGTGTTAAAGAGGTTTTTGCAAGACTTAATAACTTAATTCGACTTTTATGAAAATGGTAGACTGAAGATGTAAAAGACTGTAAACAGTTATATAAGATTGCGAATTAAAGTAAAGAGTTTAGAGAAAGAGAATTGAAATACAAGATTTATAATGGTTCAGCTTAGATCAAGCCTGCGTCCACTCTCCCACACTGACAGTCCACTGGCTAGATTCCACTAAGAACAAAAAGAGATTTTACAGTCACACGTCCTTGATTCCACAGTGTAGAGATTTTACTACACTTCATTAAAGTCTCACAAGTATTTAATCTCTCTTTTGAGTACAACTTAAGCTTAACGATTGAATCAATAAAGAACTAGAAACTTCAGACCTTGAAATTTTTCTTTCACGCACACACTCGAATAACTTGAGTGTCCTCCTTATATATTCCTCCATGCCATTATAACCGTTGGCACCTTCCAAATGAGTTCTTCCAATTTACCTGTTGGACAGAATCAATTAAAAATATCTCGAGTTATTTAAGGAATGTGATGATAGCCCACCAATCCTGCTCGCACATACAATCAGGATCTAGGTTTCCATAAGTAGAATCTTCCAAGTATATTTTACAAATCAACAGATCTAATTATTCAAATTGATTTCAATAAGAATAATTGATCACAAGATGCTATCTCCAGCCATGAGATCTTCTTTAACCGTACAAACCAAATCCTTAAAGATATACTTACTTCTGGATAAGTTTTCTTCATTGGATAAATCTTTTCTTTGTTGGTCTGGAAACTATCAGTGAGGATAGACTTTAAATCTTAAGTCTAGAGTTCTTTAGACTTTGACGATAAAGTCTCCAAGTCTTCAGACTAGACTGATGGAAACGTTTTATCAACTTCAAAACAGATAAGAAAATTTTCTTCAACAATCTCCCAATTTTTTATGGTGACAAAACTTTCCGGCAATTTGAACACTTTTGTCTTGCAAAACAATACTTAAGCAAAAAAAATATATAATAAAAGATAAGTAGATTAGGATGTAGATAGCAATAGTTCTACAATCACAGAAACATGTTAGTCCTGCAAAGCAACTATCCTTACTTTATAATCATTAGCATGACTTAAGTTACTATAAGCATCAAAAGATCAAATCAACCAGCCCAAATCACAACCAAACCAAACAAAAGATAAGTCCAACAGTCAAAACAAAAAGTCATCAAATCTGCATCAAATCTCTCCCCCTTTTTGTCAATAGCAAAAAGTGGAGAACAAATAAAAAGAGTTGATTGAAAATAGAGAAAATCAAAGCTGTTTGGGAAGGCGAACAAACTCGAACTCTCCCATAGAATGCACAGTCTTCTCAAACCTTTCAAAACTCTGCTTTAGTGACTGAAAATCTTCACCTTGCACAGTAGTCTACACTTGATTCTTCAGGGCGTTTAACTGATCGTGCAAAGACACTGAAGTGGGCATGAAAGCATTCTTGAGATCCTGCATCTCATATCCCATAGCATATTGTTGTTTCCTAACTTCCAATAGAATCTCTAACAGTCTCGAAAAGTCTGCTGTTTGAGCTGTTGCAGCACTAGGAGCAACCGAGTCGATTCGAAGGATTTTAAGAATGAATGGAACTTCAGCAGATTGTCCACCATAACTATGAGTGGAAGCATATGGATAATGAGAGCCATATACATCCTCTGGGTTTGTTGCCGAACGACTTACATCACTAGTAAATATAGGTGAAGAAATACATTTTGATCCAACAGCTCCCCCTTTTGGTTGCCTTCAGGTGGAGTAGGTCAGATTTCTTCTTGATCAACTTCAGCTTCAGAGTGATGCGCGTCAGTAGTTCCAGTTCCTACCATCTTAGAATTACTAGACAGGGAGACAACCAAAGTTGGCTCAAAAGAGTTTTCTTGACCCTGATCTTTTTCTCCTTCTTTCTCTTATTTTACCTCTTCTTCTTCCTCTTCTCTTCTTTCTTCCTCTATCCTCCTCTGTTCTTCATCTTCCTTCTCTATCTATTCTCTCTCTTTTTCTCCTTCTTCTGGCTCTTCTCTTGTCTCATGAAAGTTGACAAAACTCTTTAGGTTTCTTAAGGCTGAAAGAGTCATTTCATTCTCATTTTCTTCATCTTACAAAAATGAGAGTTCTTTTCTTCTTTACTGGAGCAGCCATGGGCTCCTTCCCTTTCCTTTTCGTTGCAGCAGAGTCTTGTTTTGCTTTAACGGAAGACTTCTCTTTCATACGCTCCAACACATTGTTCAACTCTTTCAAATGCATCTTTGTGACCATTTTAAAACCAATCACCATTAGAGAGATGGTTGTCAAACATAATGATGCAAAAATGTGAATTTAAAATGTTTAAAGAGACGCGTGATAAGACCAGAATAAGGGAGTTGTCCCTTATTCTTCACCACTGTTCGGTACATATGAAACAAGATGGTGTGAGGCAGAGAGAATTTAAATCCAGCATTGATGGCATACATTAGTTTCGCTTCAGATCGAGAGACATCAGTCTTGGATGTCAACTTGGGACGAATGCAGTTGTTTACGATCTTGTGTAGCAAGATGTTAGAGGCATTCATCCTAAAGTAGAAAATTTTTTCTTCAACATCCCTATCTTTAACCAAAGCCAATGTAGCATGAGCAACGGACACACTAATTGATTGAAAAGTCGCTCTTTCCACCCCAATTATATCAGCCAAAGTGTCCGTTTCCACCAAAAATTCCTTGTCATTCACTATGAAAGAGAAATTGATCGCATCCAAGAAAGATAAATTAGAGTAAAAGTATGCAGTGAGTTCTGGATAAGCAGCATTGGATTCTAAACAAAAGCGCTCCAATTGCAGTAGAGCAAGCTTCTCTCACAGATTGACTTTTACCAAATCAAGGAAATCGAAGTCGACACTCCTAAAGTTCATAACTCCTCTCTTCATTAGGTTAGAATAAACCCTCTTGTGATTCTTTGATCTAAAAACTTGAACTGTCACTAACAACATTTGCAGCAATACTTGTTCTAGGCTGAAAATGGGTAAACATCCATTCATCGTCATCCAGTCCTTGTGGTTGATTTGTAGTGCCATAAAATGGGTCACTTGGGAAATTTGCGAAAGTTCTTTCAGCTGTCCCTCTCTCTACAACTCCTAACCTTTCCAACTCTTGCAAGAACAAAGTTTCATTCTTGTATCCTCTATCTCTTAAAAATTCATCAATCAAGTACATCGGTGTTTCTCCTTTCTTCAAATTAGAGTCAAGTTTGAAAGCAACCATGGGAGTTAGCGTTCTTACAAGTTCAACCTCTTCTATAACTTCTTCGTCTGGTTGAGTTGGTGGAGAAGACTAACGTTGCTGAGAAGGTTGTTGCTGACTAGGACGCAGTAGTGTAGAAGAATCTTCTTCCTCGGTCAAGTTGAAATGCGTAGGACCCTCAGGCATATGTTATGGTCCCATGCTTGCAATCCTTGAAGACTTTCTTGAAGACATTGTCGCTTCAAGGGAAAAATTCACAAACTTGCTCGAAAAAGGTGAAAACTTTTCAACAAGTCGAGAATGAAAGTGAAAGCAAGTGGGAATTTTGTATTATGGGGTTTCAGTGTAAAAACAAAGAAGACGAATCTCGGTAGTATATAAAGCGAGTGAAGTGAGGTAAGCAAAACGACATAAAAGAAAAAATAAAAATACCTTTTTGAAAAAATAACTTCCTTTTTTGAAAATAACTGTCTTTTCAAAATTGATAACTTTTTTTGAAAAAGAGAAACTTGGAAATATAATTTCAATCAATTGGCAATTAATAAGTGATCATACCTTTTTAAAATACTGGAAAAGAAATAACTTATAGTCGTAACTCTTGGTTTTCTGAGTCTGAACATCTTCAAAATTTACTTCTAAGTTTGAGCTCCTTCAGACTTTAATGGATAATAGATGTAATGTTCAGTCTGGTGCGAATAGACTCAAATAGGTTTTTCTCCAGTAGCTTTGTAAACATGTCCGCCAGTTGATTCTTTGAATCAATTAATTGAATCATAACTTCTTCACTTTGAACATGATCTCTAATAAAGTGATGTCGAATCTCTATGTGCTTTGCTCTTAAATAAAAAATTGGATTCTTTGTTAGATTGATTGCGCTGGTGTTATCACATTTGAATGAGTCTTCGATTCCAAAGTCCCTCAGTTGTTGTTTTATCCATAAGATTTGAGAACATCAACATCCAAGAACCACATACTCTACTTCAGCTGTTGAAAGAGCTATAGTGCTTTGCTTCCTTGAGAACCAAGATATTGTCCTATTTCCAAGCAATTGGCATGTACTGGATGTACTCTTTCTATCAACTCTACAACCTGCTAAATCTGCGTTTGAATATCCAAAGAGGGTAAAGTCTCATTCTGTGGGATACCACAGACCTAAATTTGTAGTTGCAATGTATTTGATGATATGTTTTTCGGCACTTAGATGAGAATCTTTTGGATCATATTGAAATCTAGCACAAATGCAAACACTAAACAAAATGTCAGGTCTAAAAGTAGTAAGATAAAGAAGTGAACTAATAATACTCCTGTAAAGCTTCTAGTCAACTTTTTTTCCTACTTCATCTTTATCCAGCTTCGAAGAACTAAACATTGGTATCTCAGTCTTTTTGCAATTCTCCAATCCGAACTTTTTAACAAGTTTTTTCGCATATTTTTCTTGGTGAATGAAAATTTCTTCAATTGTTTTACTTATAATCCGAGAAAGAAGGATAATTCACTCATCATACTCATCTCAAATTCATCCTACATAGACTTAGAAAACTTATTGCATAGGTTTTCGTTAGGTTATCCAAATATAATATCATCAACATAAATTTAAACAAGTATAAAGTTTTTACCTTCCCTTTTAATAAACAAGGTAGTATCCACTTTTCCTTTGACAAAACCATTTTGCATTAAAAAATTACTTAACCTGTCATACCAAGCTCGAGACGCTTGCTTTAATCTATATAAAGCCTTTTTCAGTCTGAATACTGAGTCTGATCTCTTTGAATCTTCAAATCCAGGAGGTTGTTCCACATAAACTTCTTGGATAAATTCATTTATGAATGCACTCTCAACGTCCATTTGGAATAACATTAAATTTTTATAACAGGTAAAAGCAAATAGTAATCCAATTGCTCATAACCTGACTACTGGTGCGTAGGTTTCATCATAATCTATTCCTTCTTCTTGCGTATATCCTTTGGTTGAGAGTCTTGCTCTGTTCCTGATCATTTTTTCTTTTTCGTCCAACTTGTTCTTGAAAATCCATTTAGCTCCAATAATTGATTACCTTTTGGTTTATGAGTTAATTCTCATACATCGTTAATGCTGAACTGTTTGAGTTTTTCTTGCATTGCTTCAATCCAACTTTCGTCAGCTTAAAGTTTCTTATATGCCTTTGGGTTCTATTTAAGAAATAAGTGCCACGGCGCTAGACTCTTCTTACTTTTTGGATCTGGTGCAAATCCCTTCATCAATATCACCAATGATGAGTTCTTTAGGATGATTAGACTTATGCTTCTAGTTATTTGTCAGTCTGACATTTTGCTAATCTTCTTCTTTAGTTGATTTTTCGGCTTCCGTTCGTTGTTGATTTTTAGAGGTTTGAGCTGCTTCAGGGGAGGTAGATTTTGTAGAATTTGGAGCAGGTTCAGATTCTTCAGAATGAGTTTGAATCAATTGATTCTACAAAGAGTCTTGAAATTTGACATTTGTAGATTCTTCCACAGACTGAGTCTTTTTGTTGAATACTCTATAAGCTTTGCTAGTGGTTGAATATCTAAGGAAGATTCCTTCGTCTGATTTCTCTTCAAACTTACCAGTTCGATCATTTGCATTTTTTAAAACAAAACATTTCCAACCAAATACATGAAAGTAAGAAACAATTGGCTTCTTTCCTTTGAATAACTCATAAGGAGTTTTATCCATAATATGCCTTAAAAAGACTTTGTTAATAGTATAACATGATGTAGAAACTACTTCAGTCCAAAAATGAGAGAAAATACTACTTTCTATTAAAAGAGTTATTACCATCTCCTGCAAAGATCTATTCTTTCTTTCCACAACACCATTTTGTTCTGGTGTGTATGGAAAGGAGAAAACATGTTGAAAACTTGATTTATCATAAAATTTTGCAAAGTCTTGATTTTCAAATTCACCTCCATGGTCTGTCCATATACTTGAAATAGCATATCCTTTCTCATTCTGAACTTTCTTAGCAAACTTTGAAAAGTAAGAAAATGTTTCAAACTTACTTGCCAGAAAGTAAATCTAAGTGAATTGTGAAAAATCATCAATGATTACTAAACAATATCTATTTTCGCCTATGCTTTTAGTTCGGTTGGCCCAAAGAGATCCATATGCAGAAGCTATAAAACACGATTAGTAGAAACCTGATTTAATGATTTAAAAGAAGTTCTAACCTATTTTTCCAATACATATGGTGTGCATAAGTTAGATTTTTAAAACTTTAGGTTGGGCAGCCCTCGAACAAGGTTCTTAAAAGAGATCTTAGTAATCTGCTTCATGTTGTTGAAGAAAACTTCCTTGAGTGTTTTAAAGTTGATAAAACGTTTCCATCAGTCTAGTTTGAAGACTTGCAGACTCTTCCATCAAAGTCTAAAGACCTCTGGACTGCCAGACTCAAGACCCAAAGTCTATCCTCATTGACAATTTCTAGACCATTGAAGAAGGCTTGTCCAGAACTAAATGTTTCGTTAAAAATTTGATTTTATCGATTGGAGAAGATCTCTTGGCTAGATACAGCATGACAGAATCCATTATTCAAATTAAGATTGATTCAGGGATTTTGGATCCGTTAATTGGCGAAGTATACTTGGAAGGTTCTACTTATGGAAACCTAGATCTTGATTGTATGGGCGAGTATGATTGTTGGGCTATCGTCATATTCCTTAAGTAGCTCGAAATCTTCCTAATTGATTCTATCCAATGGGTAGATTGGAAGAATTCCTTTGGTAAGTGCCAATGGGTGTGATGGCATGAAGGAGTATATAAGGAAGACATTCAAGTTGTTCGAGTGTGTGTGCGATAAAAGAATTCTAAAGTCTAAAGCTTCTTATTCTTAGTCAATTAAATTGTTGAGTGAAATCTTGTACTCAAAAGAGAGTCTATATTTTTGTGAGACCTTGAGGAAGTGTAGCAGAGTCTCTACACTGTAGAATCAAAGAAGAGCTTTACTGTAACAACTCCTTTGATTCATAGTGAAATCCAGCCAGTGGGCTGTCAGTGCGGAAGAGTGGACGTAGGCTTGGATTAAATCGAACCACTATAATCGCTGTGTTCTTATTCTCTTTTCTATGCTCTTTTACTTTGATAGTAATTCATTTTATCTACAAGAGCCTAACTTCCTTTTCATCATCTATTATTGATTAGAGTTGAACATTTATCTCGGAAATTTATTTTTACAACTATTCACCCTCCTCTAGGTACTCGTACTAGCTTTCACAATTGGTATCAGAGTCTGTGTATTCACTTAAGTTAAAGTGTTTTACTTCAGAGTTAAAGATCCATGACTAAAATGTTGGCTCTAGGACTGGTTGATAGGCAAAGCAATACCAGACCGCCTTATTTTGATGGAAATAAATACAACATATGGAAAAACAAGATGAAGGCATTCCTAAGATCAAAGGATCCTCTGGAATGGGATGTGGTAGACAAATGAATCATTCCTAAAGCTGCACCAGTCTCAGAAAGAGGAACAGAAGTTGTTGAGTCTAGTGAAATGACTCAAGAAGAGATAACCAAGAGACAAGCTCTTGATGCAAAAGCAATTTATTTTTTATATTGTGTATTATCTCCTACTGAATATAACAGAACATCTTCTTGTGAAACAGCTAAAGAAGTCTGGGATAGATTATACATCACCTATGAAGGAACTGATCGAGTGAAAGAAACCAGAATCAACATTCTGCTCGGTCAATACAAAGCATCCAAAATGAAATCAGGAGAATCTATCACTGACATATTTAGTCATTTTATAGAAATCGTGAATAGTCTTGAATATTAAGGTCAACCAATTTATGGACCCATGAAGGTAAACAAGTTACTGCATGGACTGTCCAAGGATTGGAATCACATAAAGACCTCAATAATTGAGACACAAAGAATCATGCCACTCTCTGTTGACGAATTGGTTGTGACTCTTCAGTCTTATGGAGTGGACAAATCAACGAAGATGACGATCCTAAAGGTAAGAAATCTATTGCATTAAAATTTAATGATGATTTTGATGTCACAGATTCTGAAAACGATATGAATGATGAAGGGTTTGCTTTCATGATAAAAAGATTCAGAAATCCGAACAGAAATAGGAGAAGATTTAATTCAAAGAAACAAAGTTTTTAAAAGTAACAAACTAAGCCAGTTGAGGATGATGAATCCAATAAAGATGTAGTCTACTTTGAATGCAAGAAAAAGGGACACATCAGACCCAACCATCCCCTTCTGAGGAAAAAGAAATGAAAAGCTAAAAAATATTGAAAGGCACTTAAAGCAAAAACTTGGAGTGATACATAATGTGAGGAAAGTGATGATGATTATGCCAATATTTGTCTCATGGCACAATCAGACTCAGACTTAGACTCCGAGACAAACTTAGATTCAGATAGTGAAATCGAGGTAAGTAATTTGAAAATCCCTACTAAAGTCTCTAGATACATTGATGAATTATGTCTTAGTCTCACAACTTCTCTCAAAAGGATTTCCGAACTTAAAAGAGAAAATTCTGCACTAAAACAACAGGAAAATGTTTGGAAAAAAAATGTCAAAAGTTTAGACAAAAGTGTTACTACTTTGAAAGAAAATGCAGATAAAAATGCAGATAATCTTTCAAAAGAAAATGCATTCTTGAAAAATGATATCTCAAGTATTTCTATAAGATTTTCTATAGGATCTGAGAAACTTGAAAAAATTCTTTCAGTACTTCAGTACAAGGACCTTACTTCAACAAATCAGGTTTAGGAATGACTGCCGAAACCATTCCTCTAATTGATTTTCCTAAAGTAAAGGAAAGAATTAAACAAAGACCTACAAGAGATTCTTACAAAAATCATTTCCAAAAAGTTTTTGTAAAATCAGTAGGCCGCAGTGCTCTTAAATGTTCTAAGTGCAATAGCTCAGATCATTTTGAAAAAGAATGTCCTATGGTTTGGAAACCCGTTAAGAAGATATGGGCAAAAACCGTATATTACACTAACACCAACGGACCTAAAAAAATATGGGTACCAAAGAAAGCTTGAGTCTCTTTTCTAAATGCAGGTCACTATTAAGAAAAAAGGTTAAATGGTACCTGGATAGTAGATGCTCAAGACATATGACAGGAGATTCAAATTACTTCATAAAACTTGTACAAGTTAATGGTGAAAAAGTTTCTTTTAGAGGAAATAGCAAAGGAAGAATTGTGGGATACGAAACTGTAAAGATTGAAAGTCTCATGATCAGTAATGTTTCCTTAGTAGAATGACTCAACTACAACTTGCTGAGCATCAGTCAACTATGTGACACTGGTTTCAAAATCAACTTTCAAGAGGAATATGTTCAGGAACCAGTAAAGATTCCTCTCAGTCTTTCACGGGGCCAAGACATGGGAATATCTACCTCTTGGATATACAACTAGATGAAACCCAATGTCTAATCTCAATTCAAGAGGAAGCAAACTTATGGCACAAAAAACTTGGGCACATCAATATGAAGCAAATAGCCAAAATCTCGGCAAAGAAGCTTATTCGTGGACTACCCAATCTGACATATCAAAAGTCTGATCTATGCACACCATGTGTGTTGGGAAAACATATAAAAAACTCATTCAAACCAATAAATCAAGTATCCACTAATCGTGGACTGCAGCTCCTGCACATGGATCTCTTTGGACCAACCAGAACTCAGAGCATTGGAGGTAAGAAATACTGCTTAGTAATTGAGGATGACTACTTTCGATTCACTTGGGTATATTTCTTGGCAAGTAAGTCTGAAATATTTTCCTATTTTATAAAGTTTGCTAAAAGGGTCCAAAATGAGAAAGGATATGTTATTTCAGATATACGGATAGACCATGGAGGTGAATTTGAAAACCAAGACTTTATAAAATTTTGTGATGAATTTGGTTTTCAGTATGTGTTCTCTTCACCATATACTCTAGAGCAAAATGGAGTCGTAGAAAGAAAGAATAGGTCGCGTCAGGAAATGGTGAGAACTCTTTTAATTGAAAGTAACATCTCTTCTCGTTTCTGGACTGAAGCAGTTTCTACAGCGTGCTATATTATTAATAGAGTCTTTCTAAGGCCTATTTTGGAGAAAACTTCCTGTGATTCAAAGGAAAAAAGCCAATTGTGTCGTATTTTCATGTGTTTGGATGTAAATGTTTTATATTGAAAAATACAAATGATCAAGCTGGTAAGTTTAAAGAAAAATCATATGAATATATTTTCCTTGGATATTCTATCACAAGCAAAGCTTACAGAGTTTACAACAAAAAGACTCAATCTGTGGAGGAATCGATAAATGTCAAATTTCAAGACTTTATGCAAAATCAATCGATTCACACTCATCTTGAAGGAATCTAAACGTGCTCCAAACTCTACAAAGTTTAGATTTTCAGAAACAGCTCAAACTTAAAAGGATAAGCAACAAATGATCAACGAAGATTCAAATGAAAAAAAAAGATCAACAGTCTGACAAATCAACCAACAACTGGAAGCATAAGTCCAGTCATCCCAAAGATCTCATTATTGGTGATATTAATGAAGGAATTCGCACAATATTTAAAAGGCGTGAAGAGTCTAGTGATGTGGTTCTTATTTCTAAAATAGAACCTAAAAGCATAGAAGAAGTTTTATCTGATGAAGGGAAAATGTCACAAATGGTCCCTATATTTTTGCCTAATGTGCAATTTCGTTCCTGAACTTTCGATCGGCTCAATTTGCTCCATGAACTATTGATAAATGTCAAATCTAGTCCCTAAACTTTTGATCAGCTCAATTTGGTCCTTGAACTATTCATAAATGCCCGATCTAGTCCTTTGTTACTGTTTTTCATTTTTTAAATTTTTAAATTTTTTAAATTTTTTAAAAAAAAAATTATTTTTGCTTTTTCTCTCTTCCCTCCGCCGAAAGCCGGCGTCCGGTGAGGGTCGCCCTTGCGGCGTCGGGCGAGGGCCGTCCTTGCTAGACGCGGGCGGCGGCGACCCTCGCCGGGACGCCGGCTTCCGGCGGAGGGAAGAGAGAAAAAGCAAAAAGTTTTAAAAAATTTTAAAAATTTAAAAATTTTTAAAAATAAAAATTTTTAAAAAATGAAAAACAGTAACGAAGGACTAAATCGGATATTTATGAATAGTTCAAGGACCAAATTGAGCCGATCAAAAGTTCAGGGACTAGATTAGACATTTATCAATAGTTCATGGACCAAATTGAGCCGATCAAAAGTTCATGGACGAAATTGCACATTAGGCAAAAGTATAGGGACCATTTGTGACATTTTCCCTCTGATGAAAGCTGGATTAAAGCTATGTAAGAAGAACTCAAGCAATTCAGTATCAATGATGTCTGGGAATTGACTTTTAAACCAAAGGAAAAATCCATCATTGGAACTAAAATGGGTTTTTAGGAACAAGATGAATGAGAAAGGAAAAGTCATAAGAAACAAAGCAAGACTCGTGGTCAAGGGATATACACAAGAAGAAGGGATAGACTATGAAATGACTTACGCGCCAGTAGCAAGGTTAGAAACAATTAGATTATTACTTGCTTTTGCTTGTCATAAGAATTTCAGGTTATTCCAAATGGACGTCAAAAGTGCTTTCCTAAATGGATTTATCCAAGAGGAAGTCTATGTGGAACAACCACCCGATTTTGAAGACCCAAGGAAACTAGACTCTGTATTCAGACTGAAAAAGGCTATATATGGTTTAAAGCAAGCACCTCAAGCTTGGTACGACAGAGTAAGTAAGTTTTTAATTCAAAATGGCTTTGTTAAAGATAAAGTAGATACTACATTATTTATCAAAAGAGAAAGCAAAATTTTTCTACTTGTTCAAATTTATGTTGATGATATTATTTTTTAATCTTTTAATGAAAATCTGTGCAAGAAATTCTCTAAGTCTATGCAGGATGAATTTGAAATGAGCATGATGGATAAATTAACCATCTTTCTCGGGCTTCAAGTGAAACAACTGAAAGATGGAACTTTTATTCATCAAGAAAAATATGCTAAAGAACTTGTCAAAAAATTTGGACTGGAGAATTGCAAAAAGACTAATGTACCAATGTCAAGTTCTTTGAAACTGGATAAAGATGAAGAAGGAAAGAAAGTTGACCAGAAGTTATACAAGAGTATCATTGATTCACTTCTTTATTTAACTACTTCTAGACCTGACATTTTGTTTAGTGTTTATATTCGTGCCAGATTTCAATCAGATCATAAAAAATCTCATCTAAGTGCTACAAAGCGTGTTATCAAATACATTGCCTCAACTTCAAATTTTGGTCTCCGGTATCCTATAGAGGGAGACTTCACTCTTCTTGGATACTCAAACGCAGACTTAGCTGGATGCAGAGTTGATAGAACGAGCACATCGGGTACTTATCAACTACTTGGAAATAGGACAGTGTATTGATTTTCAAGGAAGCAAAATACCGTAGCTCTTTCTATGGCAGAAGTAGAATATGTAGCTCTTGGAAGTTGTTGTTCACAAATTCAGTGGATAAAACAACAGCTAAGAGACTTTGGAATTGGAGATTCATGCACTGAGATCAAATGTGACAACACTAGCGCAATCAATCTCACCCAGAATCCGATTCTTCACTCAAGAGCAAAACATATAGAGATTCAACATCATTTCATTAGAGATCATGTCAAAAATGGAGAAGTTTCGATTCAATTTATTGATTCAAATAATCAATTGGCGGATAAATTTACAAAGCCTTTGAAGAAAAATCAATTTGAAGTTATTCATTCCAAACTCAACATCTTAAAGTCTGAGGAAGTTCAGACTCAGAACTGAAAGTCTAAAGACACTCAGGCTCAGACAATCAAGATTTACGACCGTAAGTTACTTTTATTTTAGAGAATTATCTCTCAGATCAAATCCCAAAAAGGTACGATTATCCATCCGAAATTGATTGGTGTTATTTTCAATTTCCGTGATTATTGCAATCTTTCCTTTTCGAAAAAGAAGTTATTTTTGAAATGATAGTTATCTAATTTTTGAAAATGCAGTTATTTTTAAAATGCATTTTTACATTTTCTTTTTACGACGTTCCGTATGCCTTGCTTCGACTACCTTATATACTATTGGTTCTTCTTCGTTTTACTCACAAAAATCCTAAGAGAGCACAGATCTTCCACTTCTATCTTCTTCTCTTGTTTAATCCTCGAAAAAGTTTTCATCTTTCTTGGGAAACAAGCTTGGAATCTTTCAAAGACTGTGAAAGATGTTGTCACAAAGAAAGTCTTCGAGGATCGCGAACAGAGGACCACAACAAATGCGTGAAGGACCTACGCACTTTGATCTCACCGAGGAAGAAGAATCTCCAAGACAGCAGTAGAGCCCACAACATTCTCAGCAGCGTCCATCTTCTCCATCTAGACCTCCAAATGTTGCACATTGAGAAGAGGAAGAAATCATCGAAGATGCAGAACCCGTAAGAACTCATAAGCCCGCTTTTACCTATAAGCTTTATCGTGCTTTGAAGATGAGTGGTACTCCGTTGAACTATATTGATGAATTTCTAAAAGACAAAGGGTATAGAAATGAAACTTTCTTTTTATGCACAATGGAACGATTGGGAATTGCCCCTGTTGGGTCGGCAGAAGAAGCATTGGCAAATATCCCAAGCGATCCACGTGTTGGAGGGCTGAGTCAACCTGATGGAAATGATGATGATAGGATGTACAATTAGTTTAAACCTAGAATGGGTGTTGCGACAAAAATCTGAAGTAAAAGAACAAATTTGTTTCGCTCAAAGGAACACACACAACTGTACTCTAAGTTGCTAAAGTGTGGTGTGATTAACCCTAGGAGTGTGGACTTTGATTTTCTTGATTCTCCGAATGTTAATCTGCAAGAGAAATTCAATTTTCTTCAACTCGAACGGTTTTGTTTTGAAACGACAGAGGCTTATGCTGAACTTACTACTTACTTCTATTCGAATCTTAGTTTCTTGGATGCAAATAGATTCTCTTTCGGTGTTCGAGATCAGGACTATGTGGTTGACATGAATACATTGGCTGATGTGATTGGGATTGAAAGAGGGAGATATCAACCAATCAGTGTGTCTATTGGTCGAGCAACGATAGAGCTTGTTCAGGATAGAATAACGGAAGGAAAGATTTCCTATTTGAGGATAAATGCATCCAACATTTTGCTTCACAAGATAGTGATTAACTGCCTCAGACCAAAATCAATTTCAAAGATCGATGTTTCAAACTTGGAGGCAAAGCTAATGTATGTCATTAACGCTAGCAAGAAGTTCTCTCATCCACACACCATTATGTTCCACATGTACAGAATGATGATGAAGGACAAGGGTCAACTTCCTTACTCAGCACTTATGACCAAGTTATTCAGACATTTGAACATTCAGCCTCCCCGTATTCTCTATGTTCGAAAATACGATCAAATGGTGGTGGGATTGAAGATGGTCTCTAAAATGCGTCTGAAGGAACTTAACAAAGCTTTAGAGAAATTCAAGGTGAAAACTCCTGTCAAGACTCATCCAGTCTCTTTGGCTACAAAGCGAAAAGGGAAGGAGCCCATGGTTGCTCCATCGAAGAAAAGAAGAGCACTCATTTTGGAAGATGAAGAGGATGAGGATGATATCACTATTCCTGCGCTTGCATTGAAGAACTTGAGTCGTTCTATTCCAAAGACAGAGGAAAGACAGGAACAAGACAAGGATGAGATAAAACAGAGGACTGGAGAGAGAGAAGAATTAGAGAAAGAAGCAGAGGAGGAAAGGATTGAGGAAGAAGAAGAAGAGGGCAAAGGAGAACAAGCAGAAGCAAAGCATGATGAATATTTTTCTCCACCTGAAGGCATTGAAACAGGGGGAGATCCTGAGAAAAGAGGTACGTCCTCATTTGCTACCACCAGTGAAGGAGTAAGTCATTCTCTAGCAGATTCAAAGGATATCTATACCTCTCAATTTCCTAAGGAGGGACATGATGTTTCATTGCCCAATCTGCGTGATCATGCTGATTTGCCATCATGTGTCAATACACCATCTGATCGAGCAGAAGCCAGTATTCAGACTAATAATTCAGCGGACTTTCGCAGAGTGTTTGATGTTCTCTTGGAAATGCGAAGCCAAAATTATGCTCTGGGATGGGAAGTACAGAACTTACAAAATGCAGGTCAAACCTCTTTAGTTTTTTTGCATGATCAACTCCATGCCCTTGCTCTTTAAGTTTAAGCAAATGTTAAGGGTGAAAATGTGGCTCAACTAAATGAGGATTTGAAAAAGCTGGAAGGGATTGTCCAGTCAATGGGAGATTTCCAGCTTGTTCGTGTTCCCAAGTAATCATAATTCCATTCTCTTTTCATCTATACCTTTTTAATGCTGACAAAAAGGGGGAGAGATGTGTGCAGATTCGAGATTTAAACTCTTGAATTCTTGACATTTGTGTTTAATTGACTTTACTTTTGTGTTTGGCTGTTTGGATTTGGATTGGATTTGAATTTGACTGTTTAAACGTTTGTTTATCTTAAGCATTACTGGTATTTCATGGCAAAGATAGTTGCTCATTTGCAGGACTAACCTACTTTCTATGAATGCAGCTTTTAATGTTATCTTAACTAAGTCAATTATCTTTTGTGAGATATCCATATTTGCTTGAGTATTGTTTTGCATGTCAAAGTTATCCAAATCTGCAGGAAAGTTTTGTCACAATCAAAAATAGGGAGATTGTTGGAAAAAACTTCCTTGAGTGTTTCGAAGTTGACAAAATGTTTCTATCAGTCTAGTCTGAAAACTTATAGACTCTTCCATCAAAGTCTGAAGACCTCCGGACTGCCAGACTCAAGACTCAAAGTTTATCCTCATTAACAGTTTCTAGACCGTCGAAGAAGGCTTGTCTAGAACTAAATGTTTCATTAAAGATTTGATTCTATCGACTGGAGAAGATCTCTTGGTTGGATACAGCATGACGGAATTCATTATTCAAATTAAGATTGATTCAGGGATTTTGGATCCGTTGATTGGCAAAGTATACTTGGAAGGTTCTACTTATGGAAACCTAGATCATGATTGTATGGGCGAGCAGGATTGTTGGGCTATTGTCATATTCCTTAAATAGCTCGAAATCTTCCTAATTGATTCTATCTAATGGGTAGATTGGAAAAATTCATTTGGTAAGTGCCAACAAGTATGATGGCATAAAGAAGTATATAAGGAAGACGTTCAAGTTGTTCAAGTGTGTGCGCGATAGAAAAATTCCAAAGTCTAAAACTCTTTGTTCTTAGTCAATTAAATTGTTGAGCGAAATCTTGTACTCAAAAGAGAGTCTATATTTTTGTGAGACTTTGAGGAAGTGTAGCAGAGTCTCTACACTGTGGAATCAAGGAAGAGCTTTACTGTAAAAACTCTTTTGATTCATAGTGAAATCCAACCAGTGGGTTGTTAGTGCGGAAGAATGGACGTAGGCTTGGATTAAGCCGAACCACTATAATCTCTGTGTTCTTATTCTCTTCTCTATGCTCTTTTACTTTGATCGTAATTCATTTTATCTGCAGGAGCCTAACTTCCTTTTCATCATCTATTATTGATTAGAGTTGAACACTTATCTCAGAAATTTATTTTTACACCTATTTATCTCCCACTAGATGCTCGTACTAGCTTTCACACATGTTGACATGGCCAAGCTTTCAATGCCAAAGATTTGCTTCATCTTAAATTAAAATTAGACATTGAGATTTTTCTGATTTTATATCCAGAAGATAGATGTTCCCATGTCTTCGTCTAGTAAAAGATTGTGAAAGATCTTTACTATTCCCGAACATATTCGTTCTTGAAAATTGCTTTTAAATCTAGTGTCGCACAATTGGCAAATGCTGAGCAAATTGTAATTGAGTCATTTCACCAAGGAAACATTGTTGATTGTTAGACTCCCAATTTTTACAGTTCCAAACCCAACAATTCTTCATTTGCTATTTCCATCAAAATAAACTTTTCTACCATTTATTTGTACAAGTTTTATAAAACGACTTAAATCTCCAGTCATATGCCTTGAACAACCACTATCCAAATACCATTTAACATTTTTCTTGATAGTGACCTGCAATTAAAAAAGAAACTCAAGCTTTCTTTAGTACCCACATTTTCTTGGGTCCATAGAAGTTAGTGCAATAAGCAGTCTTTGCCCATTCCTTCTTAACATGTCTCCAAACCATAAGACATTCTTTCTCAAAGTGTTCTGAGTTGTTGCACTTAGAACATTTGAGAGTACTTCGCCCAACAGGTTTTACAAAGACTTTTTGAAAATAATTTCTATAAAAAGTTTTTGTAGACCTTTGTTTGATTATTTCATTTACTTTTGGAAAATCAAATAGATGAATAGTTTCAGAAGTCATTCCCAAGCCTGATTTGTTAAAGTAGGGTCTTTGTATTGAAAGAATCTTTTCTAACTTCTCAGATCCTATTGAAAACCTTTTTGAAATATTTGAAATGTCATTTTTCAAAAATGTATCAGTTGGGTTTGATGTGTCCCTTTTTCTTACATTCAAAACAGATCACATCGTTATTGGTTTCATCATCCTCAATTAAATTGTTTTGAAACTTTTGAGTGCTTTGTTTCTTCTAATTGAATCTTCTTCCATTTTTGTTCAATTTCCTAAACTTCTTTATCATAAGAGCTAACTCTTCATCATCCATATCATCTTCAGAATCTGTAACATCAAAATCATCGTTAGATCTCAAAGCAATTGACTTCTTACCTTTGGGATCTTCTTCCTCGTTGATTTGCTCCACTTCATAGGACTGAAGTGTGCCAAAAATTCTTCTACAGAAAGTGGCATGATCTTTTGTGTTTCCCTTATTGAAGTTTTTGCACGATTCTAGTCTTTGGAGAGTCCACGCAGCAATTTGTTAACCTTCATGGGTCTTGAGATTGGTTGTCCCTGATGTTCTAGACCATTTACAATTTCTGTAAAACGACTAAACATATCAGTGATAGATTCTCCTGGCTTCATCTTAAAGGCTTCATACTACCCAAGTAGAATATTGATCCTTGTTTCCTTCACTCGATCAATTCCTTCATAGGTAATGTGCAGCCTATCCCAGACTTTTTTGGTTGTTTCACAAGAAGATATTCTGTTATACTCAGTAGGAGATAATGCACAATATAAGAAGTAAATTGCTTTAGCATCAAGAGCTTATCTCTTAGTTATTTCTTCTTGAGTCATCTCGCCAATGTCTGCAACTTCTTTTCCCCTTTTCTGAAACTGATGTAACTTTAGGAATAATTCATTTTTCTACCACATCTCATTCTAGAGGATCTTTCAATCTTAGGAATACCTTCATCTTGTTTTTCCATATTCTATATTCATTTCCATTAAAAATAAAGTGGTCTGGTATTGCTTTGGCCTCCAACCAAATCTGAAGCTAACATACTAGCCATAAATCTTTAACTCAGAAGTAAAACACTTCAATTAAATGAGCACACAAGCTTTGATACCAATTGATAATATTAGTATGAACACTTAGAGGGGGGTGAATAGATGTTAAATAAGTTTTTGCAAGACTTAACAACTTAATTCAACTTTTATGAAAACGGTAGACTAAAGATGTAAAAGACTGTAAACAGTTATATAAGACTGCAAATTAGAGTAAAGAGTTTAGGAAAAGAGAATTGAAACACAAGGTTTATAGTGGTTCGGACCAAGTCTACGCCCACTCTCCCGCACTGACAACCCACTAGCTGGATTTGACTAAGAACCAAAAGAGATTTTACAGTTACACGTCATTGATTCCACAGTGAAGAGGCTCTACTACACTTCCTTAAGGTCTCACAAGTATTTAATCTCTCTTTTGAGTATAACTTAAGCTAAACGATTGAATCAGCAAAGAACTAGAAACTTCAGATTTTGGAATTTTTCTCTCATACACATACTTGAATAACTTGAATGTCCTCCTTATATACTCCTCCATGCCATTATAACCATTGGCACATTTCAAAGGAGTTCTTCCAATCTACCTGTTGGACATAATCAATTACGAAGATCTCGGGTTATTTAAGAAATGTGATGATAGCCCACCAATCATGCTTGCCCATACAATCAAAAATCTAGGTTTCCATAAGTAAAACCTTTTAAGTATACTTCGCCAATCAACAAATCTAATTATTCAAATTGATTTCAATAAGAATAATTTATCACGAGATGTTATTTCTAGCTGTGAGATCTTTTTCAACCATACGAACCAAATCCTTGAAGATATATTTGCTTCTGGATAAGTCTTCTTCATCGGATAAATCTTTTCTTCGTCTGTCTGGAAACTATTAGTGATGGTAGACTTTAAATCTTGAGTCTAGAGGTCTTCAGACTTTGACGATAGAGTCTGCAAGTCTTCAGACTAGGCTAATGGAAACATTTTGTCAACTTCAAAATAGATAAGGAAGTTTTCTCCAACACAGTTCAATTTGGTTCAGACAAAAAAGAAAAATTAAAATGAAGAAGAAAAGAAGTGTGTCATGATTTGAATGTGGTTGTTAGAGACTTTTTTCTTCAGGGATTGATAGACATACCAAACAAGCCATCAACTCCTCCATCGCCGCCTGTGATAAATAATTTCACTGGTCCAGGAAGGGCAAATTTGTCAATGCAAGTGGTGACGGCAGAAATTAGGCTCCAGATTAAAGGGAGGGAGGAATTTCAATTAGATTAACCTTGGAAGGTTTTTACATTCGGGCAGATGCGCCTGCGTCGCCACGTGGCTCGAGAATGTCCCGAGTGATGAGGTTTTTTAATGTCTAAATGAAAGAAAAGGACAACCGGATCTTGGATTTCTTCCAAGCCTCCCTGGACTCTTCGGGCGGGTTTGGTAACGATTATGTTCCCGGAAGTAGATTCTAATAAAAAATTATTCTTTTTCATTATGTTCCTGGGAAAAGATTCTAAGCATTTTAAGCCGTTTAGTAACTGTCCAAAATTTAGTAACCAAGTCTCCTACCCTTAGTCTTTGGTTCGTAGAAGTAAAATGATTTTCACATTATTTTACTTAGGTATCTAATCAACTAACCATAAAACAATTAGTGAATATTAATCATTTGCATGTTAAATATTTGAACCTTCAGTCGTGAATTGGTATGGGTTTGGGAGAGCCGAGCTAAATTAAAGACTTAGTAGTCCATTAGCCTAAACGTAGGTGGTGCACCCGAAATTTAGGTCGCAACAGGATCAAAAAATCAAAATCGAATACTATTTAGCACATTGCCAAATAGCCCCTTCTATTTCAGAAACTATCAGATCTTTTTTTGCTAATATTTTATTTTATCTAGTGCCGAGTTCTAAACAAATCTGGAAAATAAAATTGGTAAAAAAGAATGGTTCTTGAAAGGAGGAGGAGAAGGAGAAGCTGATTTCAAGTTAAGCGACACACCACCACCATTGCGTCGATTTTCCTTTTGTCTTTTGGGATATGGTCTTTCGAGATATGGTCTTTCATACTGCAATTAATATTTTTTACAGACACATCATGCATTGGCACATGCATCAACTTAATTTTTCTATCTTACACTCATGCGTTTTTTAACAGCAAAATTCCAATCATTTTTCTATCTTATAACTAGAGGTGTCAAAATTGGTCATTAACCCATTTATGGACCCATTTATAGCTAAATGGGTCATTAATGGGTCAAGCTTGCACCCATAATGGATTTTAAAAGTAAAGAGGCTAAGATAAATGGGTCATAAATGGGTCTGCTCTCAAACCCGTTTATGACCCATTTATCAACCCGCTAAGAGTGAACCCATTTACTCTCCCTCTTCGACGTCTTCATTTTCTCGCTTACCCTCCATCGACGTACTGCAAGTCGGGACTCAAGAGGCCGAGAGCTCGCTAGTGACTTCCTCTGTCTTTTTCTGAGCATTTCGACTTCTATGTTTCTTCTCCTTCTCGTTCCGCCGGCCACTGCCGCCGCCGTTCGTGGAAAGCGATTGCACTCTGATTGGGTGGATCTGCGGATCTGCCTTTTGGGTCTGTCTTTTTACGCATACGCTTGTAGTTTTGCCTTTTGGGTCTATCTTTTTATTCACCCATGGTTGCATTATTGAGCATGTAGGTAGATGAAACGGATCTTGTTTCTAGGGTTTTGGCGAGTTTTCCTTTCGTTTTCAGGCGGTTTGCTATCTGGGTTGGTTCTCTTGCTTGTTGTCTTGCTTTCTCCGTCTTGTCTATGTTAAGCTGGAGAGCATAGTGTGATTCAGTGGTGGTTTGGACTTTTTGTTCTTTTTGTTCCCTTGGGAAGAAGATGGGGTGACCATTGTAGGGCAAGATCGTTTCTTTTGTCGATGGAGTTGCGGCATGAAAGCTTCACTTGGCCCTTTTTTATGTTGGTTCCGAGAACATGGGCGGAATTTAAGAATGAGTCCAAGAACGTGGGGTTGTCCTTTGGGTGTGTTTCTAAGTGCCCTTTTGACATAGTGTGGTCGTCTAGGCTCCCAACCCAATACTTGTTTTAAAGCCATCCGCTTTCCGCCATTCTGCACCAGAGTTAGTTCATCTATGAAAGAAACCGAAGGTAATGGAGAGAAGGTGATAGAAAGAAGAATAACCAATTTATGTATTTCCTCAATATGTATGTTAACTGTATAGATCATAAAAATATAAAACTAGGGTTGTACAATTAATGGAAATAAAGAATTCTATGTATCAACTAGATCCGTATCTAATCTTTAATTGATATGTACATAGTCAAATCAAATCACAATCTGCTAAAAGAATATCGCATATCTTCTAACACTCCCCCTCAAGCTAGTGGCTTGTAGACGTCCAAGACATCTAGCTTGCTCAGTAGATATGCGTGCTGTCGATGACATAGGGGTTTGGTGAAGATGTCTGCTGGCTGCTCTGCTATGCCAATTCCTTCTGTTTCAATTACCCCTTCTTGAATCTTGTCTCATGTAAAATGACAGTCCACTTCCATGTGCTTAGTCATTTCGTGCACTATAGGGTTTGCTGCCAATTTGAGAGCTGCATCGTTGTCGTAAAATAATTTTGTTGCTCCTTGTACTTGTATTCCGAGGTCCTTAAGCAACCCTTGTATCCACACTACCTGACAAGTGGTTTTTGCCATAGCTCGATACTCAGCTTCAGCCGAAGACAAGGATACAGGAGGCTGTTTCTTGGTCTTCCATGAGAGAAGCGAATCTCCTAATTTGATGCAGTATCCAGTGACTGATCTTCGGCTAGTAGGACACGTAGTATGATCAGCATCACAGTATGCCCTCATCTTCATGTCACATTGTCTGGACAAAAGAATTCCAAGTCCTGGACACTTTTTCAAATACTTCACAACCTTCAATGCAGCTTCCAAATGAGATCGCTTTGGATTATGCATGAACTGACTAAGTGTCTGTACTGCATAAGAGATATCAGGTCTAGTCATAGTCAGGTATATGAGCTTCCCGACAAGTCATTGATACCCTGATGGATCTTTGAGTATGGGATCATCGTTTTGTGATATACCCCTATCATATTCTGCAGTAGTCAACTTAATGTTCTACTCAATAGGAATCACAGCTAGTTTGCATCCTGATAGGCCTGCTTATGATATAATTTCTAAGAAAACTTTCGTTGACTAAAAGAAATTCCTTGATCAGATCGAGCAATTTCAATTCCAAGGAAATATTTAGGTGCTCCTAAGTCTTTAATGTGAAAGGTAGCATGTAAATAATCCTTGAAATTGTCTATGGCAGCCTTATCATTTCCCATAACAAGTATGTCATCGACATATATCATTAAATAAATGGATGACATACTTTTAGTCCGTGTGAATAAAGCATAGTCATGTTTAGACTGCTTGAAGCCTGCTGTTGTCAGAGCATTTGCAAATTTGGCGTACCATTGTTTGGATGCTTGCTTCAATCCGTAAAGGGATTTGCGGAGACGACATACTCTATTCTCCCCTGTCTCCGTAAGCCTTGAGGAATATCCATATAAATTTCCTCATCAAGATCCCCGTGCAAGAAAGCATTGTGCACATCCATTTGATGTAGACTCCAATTATTAATAGCAGCACAGACAAAAAAGAACGAACTGTGACATCGGTGGCAACCAGAGAAAAGGTCTCATGGTAGTCAAAACCTTCCTTTTGTGTGAATCCTTTTGCAACCAACCGTGCCTTGTATCGTTCAATGGAACCATCAACACGATACTTTATCTTGTAGACCCACTTGCAGCCAATTGCCTTGCGACCAGAGGGTAATGGGACAAGATCCCATGTTTTATTTTCAACCAATGCTTGAAGTTCCGCCTTCATGGCCTGTTGCCATTTTGGCTTAATAGATGCCTCATCATAACTAGATGGTTCATGTTCTTCTGATAGGCGACTAATACAACATCTATATTCCTGTGATAATCTATGAAAGGAAACATATGATGAGATTGGATACTGAGTACCTGGAGAATGATGAGTTGCACATATATATAGTCGTTAGTCCAGGTAGGAGGTCATGTGGTGTGACCAGAACGCCTTGGAGGAGTGGTGTCTGTATTTGTCGCACTGGTAGGTGGCAACTCTATATGCTGACTTTCCTCAATATCATGGGAATCTTCGAGTCGTGGCTCTAAAATTTCTTCTGAGCGATCGGTCCTCTCAACAGGTGTTGACGTTGATATTGGAAGAAATGAATTAGTGGGAGGAATGTAACTCGATTCTTCCATTGGTATATAGATAGGACCGTGAGGCACTACTTCATCAGATAGAATGCTATAGGGAGAAGTTGTCATCCCTGTATTTGCATATGAAGTTGTCTGCTCAGAAAAAGGAAAAATGTTTTCATGAAAGATGACGTCACGACTTACCAGAAATTCCTTTGTGGAAATGTCAAGAACCCGATACCCTTTTTGCAAATTAAGATATCCCATGAAAATGCATCGCCGAGCATGTGGATGGAATTTGTCTCTAGGTCCCACTGTTGCAACAAAACAAAGACATCCGAAGACCTTGAGGTGCTGGAGTTCTGGTTTCTTCCAAAATAATAACTCAAATGGAGTTTTCCCTTTAAGTATCTGAGTTGGCATACGGTTGATTAGGTAAGTGGCCGTGACCACACAATCTCCCCAATAATCGTCTGGAACTGACAGCTGGGAACTTCAATGCTCGTGCAACTTCTAATAGATGACGATGTTTCCGTTCTACCACGCCATTTTGTTGTGGTGAATAGATACAGGAGCTTTCATGTTGTATGCCATGTGTAGTAAATAGTGAGGAGCAATCATGGCTGCAGAAAAGGCTTACGAGATTGTTTAGCAAGAGGACATATAGGACAATGTGGACATGGAAAATAAGCACTGTGGCCCAACCTCAAATGCATAATGGAATTTCTATCATTGGTAGTCATGTTACACAATGATGGCTTATTTAAATAATTGCAAGGAAAATTACTTGAGAAACTATTCCAGAAAAATAGGCCTTCAGAGAGACTACCCAAGCCCATCAGTTTACCAGTCGAAAGATCCTGAAAGAAACACGTGTTAGCATTGAAAATAGCCTGGCATGAATTTTCTTGACAAGCTTCGGACAGAGAGATCAGGTTAAACTGGAATTCTGGGACATAAAGAACATTTCTAAGAGTAATTTGTGAACTAAGATTGACTGTTCCTGTTTCATGGACATGAGTAACATCCCTGTTGGGCAATTGTACGGAAATAGGGAAATTCAATTTGTCATTTATACTTGAGAAAAATCCCCTATCACATATAATATGGTCGCTTGCCCCTGAATCAATTATCCAAGTTTTTCTGGATATTGAATTAATCAAGCAATGGATAATACCTGAGAAACTCGCTCCTCTGTTTGTCGTGTCCATTTTTTGAATTGCCTTCATCAACTGACTATACGAGATAGGCTGGTCAATTTTTTTACCGGTCGACCCAGTAACTTGATAAGTTGCTGAAATCTTTTTTTCTTTTTCATTTCATTGAGCTTCCCATCCAATTTCCAGCAATTATCAATTGAGTGATTAGTACGTTTGCAGTAATCACAAAATAATTTATTCTTGCCTTTAAAATTTCTTCCGAAATTTCTTGATGACGTGGCAAGCATCTAACCGTCTGTTCCTTTAATCACAGTGAAGATCTGACCGTTCGATCCTTTGGTTGCGAGCTGCTGTCCATCGTTGGATCCGATCGAGGGATCGAAAGCTTGCAAGCCATCTGATCCTTGTATCAGATCCTGACCGTCCATCCGGTCTGATTTAAATACCCTAAATTCCTCTTCTGCAAACCCTAATTTCGCCACTCGCCTCTCTCTCTCGCGATTTAGGTTTTGAGTTCTGGTGGCCGCGTCTCGCCGATCTCCGCGGGCTGCGAGTGCGACGCTCTAGCCACTCCTGGTGTGGTCTAGCATCGCGTGTCGCTGACTCTCTTCCTGCACAACCAATTGAAAAATCTGCCCAATCGGCGGCATGGGATCCATAGCAAGGATCTGTGAGCGAAATCCGAGGTAAGTTTCGTTCAAAATGAGGAGAAAGTGTGTAGCTTTCTCCTTATCTTTGATGGATCTGTATTGCTTGAGAGTGGACTCCGGTCCCACGAGCTTCTCCTCGGCCGCCTTGAGATTGTTCCACAAAGACGAGAGCCTGTTGAAAACTG
Source organism: Eucalyptus leucophloia subsp. euroa (assembly GCA_017140325.1). Classification (NCBI taxonomy): domain Eukaryota; kingdom Viridiplantae; phylum Streptophyta; class Magnoliopsida; order Myrtales; family Myrtaceae; genus Eucalyptus; species Eucalyptus leucophloia. The sequence goes on from CM029476.1 coordinate 24,526,915, forward strand.
CTGTGACCATCATATTACCCTGCTTCAATTCACGGAGTTCTTGCATTAGATTAAAAATTTTCGCCTGGTCCAGCTTCCCGTACATTTCCTAGATATTTTCCCACATTTCTTTTGCGTCTTCTGTTGGTGGGAGTCCAGTCGTGACCTCGGAGGAGACGCAATTTCCGATCCAGGTTCGGACTAGGCAGTTGCTCTTCCTCCAGAGTCGGGCCAGGCGTTCGTCCATGGGAACTGGAATGGTTCCGTCGAGGAAACCATCTTTATCGTTGGTTGCCAGGGCGCGCCGGAATTCCTGCGACCATCTTGTATAGTTTTCTAGCCCGGTCAATTGCTAACTGATGAGCCGCAATTCTAGTCCATCGGCATTAGAGACGAACAATGGATCGCCAGGTTCTGGTCGTCCGACGAGCGCCGCCGCCGGAAAAGGTAGAAAACCAGGTGCGTGGCTCGGGTAGGTATTTCCTTGACCCAATTCGTTCACCCCAATTGGATAACCCGCATGATAAAAACCGGGTAGGGATTTGTTCCCATACCTGGCTCTCCCGACCCGCTCAACTGCTCCAATCCGATGGCTGGGCTTGCCCCGTTCATGGTTGGTGGGCCCCCATCAGTTTGGACGTAGCTCTGGTGGCCCACATATGCAGACGATGATGGATTTGGGCTTGGCCCAAAATAAAGTGGATACGGAATCCACTGGTATGGTTGGCCCGCCAAGGGTTGACCCACATTGAGCTGAGTCTGCATGGGTTGCCACTGAGCGAGTTGAAATTGAGTCTGCTGACTTATGGCTGCAAGTGTCACAGGTTGAAGATCAGCTTGCAGATCTTGGGGTGTTACTTCTCCAGTCGATGAATTTCCAGAGACAGAGATGCTGGTTTGCGGGGAGGTCATGGTGAGTAAAAAAATCCTTCGAATATTGATTCTAATGCCAAATAGAACCCTTTTCTGTAGGTTGAAAAACTATTAGGCAGAAGAACAAAGCGGAAGCAAATCAGAAGCCTGGAGGCTCTGATACCATGAAAGAAACCGAAGGTAATGGAGAGAAGGTGATAGAAAGAGGAATAATCAATTTCTGTATTTCCTCAATATGTATGTAAACTGTACAGATCATAAAGATATAGAACTAAGGTTGTACAATTAATGGAAATAAAGAATTCTATGTATCAATCTAGATCTGTATCTAATCTTTAATTAATATGTACATAGTCAAATCAAATCACAATCTCCTAAAAGAATATCGCATATCTTCTAACAATCTATGCTGTGCTGAGTCAGAGGTCCTCTGTTCTTGCCTTCCGAATTGATTTGGTTATGTGGGTCATTCCATTTCGGGTTGGTAAATTAGGTTATATATTGGAAATTGACGGTCAGAGACAATTGGATTGGTGGATTTTTTGTTCTGTGAGTGATGTTCATGGGGCGGTTTATGGTGATTGCGAGTTGGGCTCTGATTCTTGTTTCTTTCTTTTTGCATTTTCGTTGGCAGATAGGGGGGCTTTTCTGTTTTATAGATACTAAGCAGATAGCCGTATGGACGAAGAAATTTATAATCAACTGGTTCGGAAGGCTGAAGAAGAAGGGTATGACGTGAGCAAGCTCCACAAGACTCCACATAGCGACAATCCACCGGAAGAAGAAGGACCCAAACCCCAAAGGCGTTTGGTGGATCAAGTCCATTCTAGGAAGATAGGGGGAACTCGATTTCACAACCAGCTTGATGAAGATGATGCAGCAGAGGCTTCATGGAGTTCTAAGTACATATGAGTTTTCATAAATAATCAGCATATGATGTACCCCCGTTTTAAGTCAAATTGAAATCTTTTAGTCTCGAGACTACCATGCGTTCGTTTTGTTTGATGATATTTTGCTTCTGCTATGTGCGGATATTGTATCAATGATGAGAGATTGGCAATGAATAAGAGCTGTTCAATTATGAGATCCTTCTGGGATTCCTTTCCGCTTAACGGAGTGTGGGTCAGTGGCAAATTTCAATACTTGTGACCTCTTAAAATCAGTCTAGGCATAAAGGTGGCACCTGTAGAGAATGTTGCATCAAAGCTATTTGTTCAATGCTCTCAACAAAAGGGTCTCATGAAGATCTATAGACACTTGCTCAACTATCAAAGTACTGCACTAATATTCCTTAAATTCTTACATCCATTAAGACACATTCCATCTATAAAAAAAAAAAATTTCTTTAGAAAAATCAGTCATTTGGCCAATTGGAAAAATGATACTAGAGAAGGATAGATTGGTTTCTCTTTTTTCCATTGGTTTATTTTGGCCTCATAGTAAAATGAACAAATGCTTGTAAAGTAGAAAGAAAGCAACTTAGCTGTTCTCTTAACGTCGGAACCCTTTGTGAGAATACTTACATAATTTGCTCGATCATATTGCAGAAAATATATATATCCTCTAGAGCTCGTCGAGCGAGCTCGAGGCTCGCTTGTGGCCGATTGCCGGCCGGTGGCCGGCCAAAAAAGAAGAAGAAGAAGAAAAAAGTTATATTTAAAAAATAAAAATAATTAAAAATCTACTTTAAAAATAAAAAATAATTAAAATTCGATTTTTTAAAATAATTATTTTAAAAATTATAAAAATTGTCCATTAAATTTGTGTCATATAAAATTATTTTAGCAATACCATTTTTGTAAATTTTTATAATATATATATATATATATCTATATATATAATAAATTAAGTTTAGTTAAATGGGTCAGGTATGGGTCGGGTATGGGTCAAAAATTTTGCATTGCAATAAACGGGTCATAAACGAGTTTAATGGGTCAATTTGAGTCAGACTATTTATGACCCGACCCAAACCCGACCCGACTCACACATTTAACGGATCTACTATAGCTACTTCACAATCACAAAATTTTCGATCTCAGAGATATTTCCATCCTTTCGCATTCCCCAATTTCATCAAATTATATGCTTTTATCGATAATTTTTTTTTCATATCTCTCGATACAACACTTCATATAATAAAAGTAATTTTTCATGCTTAACTTCTCGACTTGTAAATTGTAACGTCCATGCATAACACATGAGCTTTTAAAGTAAACTCAGCTCTTTGAATCTCCTTGTAATAACTTGATTTCTATCTTAGGCGAGGCCGCATGTGATTTTTTTCCTAAGTCAAAGCATCATTAATGACGTGATCCGATAGTTCATGCTCCGTATCACTCGATTAGTCATATCTAAATTATATTAGTCATTAAGAATAAGGCCATAATCTGCCCCGGGATGCCACTAAATTATCGCTCCTTTTATTATAAAGGGGTTCCTTCACCTTACGTGTCAATTTCTATCCTTTTTGAGGAAAAAAAGAGACAATGCGGGGGACAAGGCTTTAATGTTCAAGAATTTCGATGACAACCCGAGAAACATAAGATTACAACGCAACTGGGGGATGGATCCTTGCATTTTCTCTTCTACTCTTGTGAATCCTTTTTAGTCCTTAGTGTGGAGGCCTTTGATTCCTCAGTCGTATGCTACTTCATAGGCTGCTGAACTTGGTCTGTTCATTGCCATCTTTCGATCTTTGGATTGGTTGCGGTTCGTCGTTTGCTGACGCTTCTTCTTTGGGTTTATGTTCTTTTGTTGTTGTTTGGTAGTGCAGGTTTCACCTGCCTTTTCCTTATTCGCCGCCTTTTTATGTGCAGCTTTTTGCATTCAGCTCCCTTCCACTTAAGTTGACTTGTTGTCTTCTTAAGTGTAAGTTTTGTGGAGTCGAATCTTGTGTATATTGTTGGTTTAGCTCAATATATTATTACATTCCACCAAAAAAAAAAAACAAAAAAAGAGACAACACGGGGAAACAAATGTTGGGTCATCGACGCGAAAAGTAATGTAGGTGCTTTTTATAAGAGATTAGTATGAGAAAAGAATTTTGGTTTTATGTCAAATTTCAATTAGTGGCAAAGCCACAAAAAAAATCATAAATTTTTGCCCACTAAGACACATATGTCCTTAATTATTTTTCGTGACACCTAAAAATTCAAACTTATATCCCTATAATGCAAAATTTATTCCAAACTTTTTTTTCTTCTAACATCAAAAATCCCATATTTACCCTAAACTTATTCTTATGATACAAAAAGTCCAAACTATTTTGGTGTCCGAGAATAAGTTTAGGATAAACATGTCATGTTATATAATTTTAAGATAAATGCATCAAATTTAGGATTTTTGATGTCAAGTAAATATTTCATGATAAATATAATTTAAGATTTTTAGCGAATTTTATCCTTCCAATTAGGATGGCGAAAATAAATTTATTTAAGCTACAGCAAGGTTTGACATGAGATGCTGTCCGAAAGCAATTGTATTCGATACGAAAGCTGTACGGGTGTAATAAGAGGAAATCTTTCCTGGTCCTCGTCTTTATATGTATTCCCCTCCTTTTCTGGCAGTTAAAAAAGGGAAAGAAATAAGATTTTCCCTTTTCTTTTTTTTGGTAAAAAAAGATTTTACCTTTTCTTCATCGCACTTTCCTTTGTAATCCCGCGCTTCCTTAAAAAGCATTTTCCCTTCCCTCTCTCCTTCTCTCTGTATATCTCGCTCTGCGTGCAGTTTCCATTTCCCATGGTCGAACTGCGAAACGAAGCGCCTTTCCCCTCCGTCGAACGCCGCGCGTGAGCCCCAGCAAGGCCGCCTCCGTCGAGGGCCCGCTGCCACTCCCCGCCGCCGAGGAGACGACGCCTGACGATGGGTCGTCACCGCCGGGACCTCCCCCTCCTGTCCGTCCTCCTCCCCCTGCTGCTGCTGCTGCTGTCCATGTGCCTCGCTGCCTCTGCTCAGACCCTACAGAGCGACGTCCTCGCAATGCAAGCCCTCAAGAAGAGACTGACGCTCCCTTCCTCCCTCGACTGGTCCAACGCCGACCCGTGCAATTGGCCCCAGGTCTTGTGCACCGGCAACCGGGTCACCCGGATCCAGATAGGTATGCGGGGCGTGTCCGGGACCCTCCCTCCGGACATCAGCAAACTCACTGCCCTGACGCGGTTCGAGGTCATGAAAAGCCAGTTCTCCGGCCCCCTCCCGAGTTTCGCCGGGTTGGCTCAGTTGCAGGTACCGAGTCCGTGGGTCTCTTTTCTTCTTTTTTTTGCCTGGATGATTTTCAGGGGAGGAGCGGGTGATTCTGTGCTTTCTTGGCCTCTTCTTGGAACAGGTGTTGTATCTAAACCGCAACAATTTCACCTCCATTCCTGCGGACTTCTTCACTGGTATGTCGTCTCTGCAAGCGGTTGACCTGAGCTATAACGACTTCGCTGCTTGGGGGATTCCCGCTAGTCTGAAAGATTGCACCTCCCTTCAGAATTTCACCGCGACCCAAGCGAACGTGATCGGGCAAATCCCCGATTTCATCAATGCGGAGAATTTCCCTAGACTGTTCGCGCTTCAGTTGTCTTTCAATAAACTGGAAGGCGGGCTGCCAGCGAGCTTCGCCGGGTTGACAATTCAGATCCTATGGCTGAATGGGAAGACCGGGAATTCGAAGCTCAACGGGACGATCGACGTCATAGCGAAGATGACCCAGTTGGCACAGGTTTGGTTGCACAGTAACCAGTTCACAGGTCCTATACCTGACGTTTCAAATTTGAAGAATCTATGGAAATTCAGCGTGAGGGATAACCAGTTGACTGGCGTTGTCCCTGAGTCCCTGGCGAAGCTTCCTAATCTCAGAACGCTGGACATTTCCTATAACAATTTGTCCGGCAAAGTGCCTACTTTTCGGAACGATGTGAAAGTAATTAGAGATGGTAATCCTAACCTAGGTAAAGACATTGACCTCTCGTAGGAAGCTTTCGTGGTATGATCTTGACGATTATTCTCTTTGGTTTCGATCATAAATCGCGTACGTCTCCAAGTGCTGATGGTGCTTGGGCTTTCTTTATGCAGGCTCTCATGAAGCTGATCTCTGAATAGCACCTGATAACACCAACGTGGAGGCCGCTTGTTGGTGATTATGATGGATAAATAAATGGCTTGAATTATGTTGCATGGTTCTGTAATGTTGTTTGCTTATCGTGTGTGAAATCAGCATCGCGAAGCTGATGATGCCCATGTCGATAAATAAAGTCGTGAACTTTCCGAGCGAGTATTTTCCCTATGATAACATACAGGAGAGGCCCCAAACCCTACTGTTCCCCTTGGGCGTTGCCATTTTCCTACTCAACTCGTGTCTCCAAGCAGCCTGGAGATGGTAAGAAATGATGAAAAGAAGACTGACATAAGAGAACAAAACAACGTCGCTAGCTTCATAAGTTCGGAATTTGTGTTGCACGGCCATCCATAAATGACGCATGCTTTCTCTATGGCTTGCCACGAAGCATTTTGGAATTAATAATTATTTGTCCTAGGGGTTATTATATCGTCCACCGACGGTAGAATCCAAATTCCACCGTTAATTGAATGAAAGGAAAAACTTCATATAAATAATTATAAAAGTTGCTAGACAGCATATACCTTATTATGGATCCAAATTGCTAAGAAAGTCATAAACTTATTATATTTATATAAATTCAGTTATAAACTTTTCATTTACCCAATTAAGTCCTAAACATTTTAGCTACGTTTAACAAATAGAATAAAATTCAGAATACGTATCTTGCATTTACTGCTTACTCAAGATAAAAGAAAAGTGGATATAAGGAGGATATAAAATGGATAATATTATCCCATGAAGGAGATGTGATAAATGTGGATATGATTTATAATATCTAAAGTAGAAAAGTTATTTTTCTCAAATAACAAAGTTCTTAAATTAGCAAAATTAAAATTATTTTTCAACATAAATAATATTTGAATTATAATATAATAAATTCAAAAAGAACAAAAAAAATTAGTTATTTGAATTTAATTTTATAATTCGAATTTAATTCTATTTTATAATATAATTTCAATATTTTTTAGATATTTTAGGTATTGTAGCATTTTTGGTATATTAGTACAAGCGAGTTTCTATATAATACAATTTTATTAGAGAATAGGGGAAGATAGAAGAAAAAATAAATTAATTAAAGAATAAGGAAAATTAAAATAGTGTTTGTTGACGCCTAAAATTTCCTTTTAATTAATTAGGTTTTATTTTATTTTATTTTATTTTATTTTATTTTATCTTTTTCGGATAAAAAATAATGAACGAAAAAATAGAAAAAACAACAAAAATAGAAAAAAAATAGAAAAAAGCCCCTCCTCTAGGCCTCCTCGGCCCATTTCCGCCTCAGCCCGGCCCAGCCAAGTCTTCTTCTTCCTCGCGCCGTTGCAGCACACGTGCCGGAGGGCGCGACGCCAGAGCGGGGGGGAGGGGCAATGACGCACGTGGTGTAGCTGGCACCGGACAGTGATGGGACGTGGAGCAGGGGGTAGCTGGTGTCGGATGGGACACCGATTCTGCCAGCCAAGGCCCCGGCAACCAACGGTTAAGCTCCGTTGACCGACCACCCCTCAGCCTATACATAGGCCCTCCATCCCCGACGAAGAACACACAGACGGTGAAGAGGAGATCATCGACAGTAAGCTTCGATAGCTTCCCCTAAGAGACTTCAAAGGAGGCCCGAAGACGAGCCGCCGAAGATCTTGAATCTAGCCGGAGAAGCGAACACAGAGACACACGAAGGGAGAGAGAGGCATAGGGGATCGAAATCGCGACCCTTGGACACCCCACTGAGAGACTTCAGGGGGGTTGATGGCTTGTGGCTTCGGATCTGGGTCTCGCCGAAGGGAGGAGTAGTGACAGAGAAAGAGAAAGCAAAGATCCCAGAGAGAGAGAGGCTAGCCGAAGCTCGAGATCCCCTGAGAGACTTCGAAGAGCTCAAGTGTAGGGCCAGCCGTGGCGTGGTGAACTCGGAAGGGTCCTCGAGAGACTTCGGGGAGCTCAAAGGGCGAGCTCGAGGGAGAGAGAGGGTAACCCGGCGCCGGATCTGGCCAGATCTAACCGTCCAGGATCCACCGTCGCCGTCGTTGTCCGCCGCGATTGTCGTCGTCAGTCTGTCCTTGCCCTTGTTGCCGTTGCTTGTCTCCGCCATTGCCGCCTTTGATCGATCTAGCATCGTCGCCATCGCCGCCCTTGGCCGAGGAAAGGTAAAAAGCCAGTCGCCGTTACCCTTGCCGTTCATCGCAACTATTTTCCGCTGACCTAGCCACCATTTCTAACGCCGTTGTCGCCCTCGTCATTGCCATCGCCACCATAATCGCTGTCGCCGCCGTAGCGCCTCGGTTCCCGTCCTTTGCACCGCGGATTTGCAAACACTAGGGTTTGCGATTTCCCGGATCATAAATCGGACCTAGATTCGGCTTGGGTCGGGTAGGGTTTGCGTTTGGGTCAGCACGGAGGCCGGGTCGGAGTCGGAGCCAAGTCGGTTAGGTTTTTGCTGAAATCGGGTCGCGGCGGAAGTTGGGTCGAACCCGAGTAGGGTTTTGCTAGGAACCGTGTCGTCGGCCTAGGTCGGGCCAAGCGCCCCTAAACGCCCGGCCATGACGTCGTTTTGAAAAAAAGTCGGGCCCGCATAGTGGGCCCACCACTTTTTGGGCGACCTGTGTCGAACCCAACCCGCGGATCCGACCCGAGTTGGTTTTATTTTGTTTTATTATTTTAATATAAAATAATATTCTAGTAAATAAAAAATAATTAATTTATTTTCAAAAAATCAAAAAAATGTTTTATTTTGAAAAAATATTAATAAAATGTTTAAAATGTTTTATTTTAAAAAAATCGAGAAAAATCAAAATGATTTATTTTCCAAAAATATTAAAAATATTAAAAAATATTTTATTTTCTGAAAAATCAAAAAAATCAAAAATATTCCTTATTTCCCAAAAAATGCCAAAAATCCAAAAAAAGCCAAAAATTCATGAAAAATCCAAAAAGACTTGTATTTTTCCAAAAATACCAAAAAATCCAAAAAAATCCCTTTTATGTCCAAAAAGTTAAAAAAAAGACTCAAAAAATGTTTTTCCTCCAAAAAATGCATGGAAAATCCCTCGAACATCCAAAATAACCTCAAGGTTTAAATAAGATTAGGTACCGAAAGGGCATTAGTGATTAACTAGTGTAATTAAGTCCCCGATCCTAATTTCTCTCGGTTGCGCAGGAGTGAGTACTTCTCCCGATACTTCGCTTGAGTTTCTAATCAATCCACCCCAAATCGATTAGTGGCAACTCCATTTTAAAAATTGACTTATAGGTTAAAAACTTAGACTATTAAAATCGTGAATTGGTGGACTTGGGAGAGTCCGGGCATAACTAATTTTAGCTGAGCCATTAGCCTCCACAAGGTGCCTGCCCCTGATGTGGGCACCCAAAAAAAAAAGAGGTCGCGACAGCTTGGTGACTCCGCTGGGGACTTTGAGGACTTAGGCCATTTTTTCTTTGTTTAAATGCTTTACTGACTTGGGTTTTTTTTTTCTTTTGTGCATGTTAGTATCTTAGATTTTCTTTTTAAATAAAATGTCTTGTGATATATAAATTGTTATGCATGCTTTACTATTTTAACACTACACGCGGCACACACAACCCGGCCGCCGGACCTGGGCCGTCATAGGATTTCTAGGATGGTGTTAAGAAAGATACGATCTCGAATGCAAGACTGCGATGTAAAAGTTGCCTTTCTTTTCCCCGAATTTCTTAGCCGAGATTAAGGGGGTATGCTGCTAACGCGAGACTGCAATGGGCGGATGCCCTTTTAATTTCAACAAGTTTTCTCAGTTAGAAATCGAGCCACACATCTCATGTGCATGTCTTTGTGCTTGCCATTTTTATTTAAAAGCAAAGTGATTTCTTTACTTTTACTCAGTCTTTTATTGGCCCATGGCAATTTAGGATAAGTTTTTCAAAGTCCCAGTCTATATGCAATGGGGAAAGACGATATCCAACGTATTCCTACTCCCAAAGCGGAACTCTTCAGATGGTGGGGTCAATTGGATCAGTTTGCCCAAGAGCAAGTGAAAGCCAAAGTTGGTTATCACCTATCGTTGATTCAAATCACTGTTCGTCCCGAAGTCATACAGGCTATGGCACAGTTTTGGTGCCCAAAGACGACTACTTTTATGTTTGGTGGGTTTGAGCTAACCCCAACTCTAGAAGAATATAGCATCATTACTGGAATGCCCCTCGAGAAAAAGCTTGTTAGGCCATCAACATGCATTATCCCATTGGGTGGGTTAGCACGACTTTTAGGAACTGAAATCCACGTTATGAGGCAAATTCTTGAAAACAACCATAATATCTGCCCACTAGAATTCATGAATGCCTATTTTCAAAATCAGCCTATGACCTAAAAAAGCGAGATTTTCCTCCTAGCCTTTTTTGGGTTCATCATTTTCCCCCATCAAAAAAATGTCATAAGTCCTAAGATGGCATGGATAGTTTATCAGATCTCAAGGGGGCAAAATTATGTCAACATGATTTTAACTGAAACATTTTTATCACTTAATCGTTTAAAAGAAAACATGGAAAAAATCACGCGGGTCTCTCCGGAAATTTTAGAAGTTTGGTTCTTTTCTCACCTAAGTGAATTCCGAGGCTTCATGCAATCGTCTGAAATTAATGATTTCGAAAGTCCATTACAAAACTTTATGGTTTTAGGACCATACATTCCCAATCAAAGCTGTTTAAATTGGATAAACTTCCTAAGAGACTCAGCTCCTGAAGCATTCCAATGGTGTGCTGATTGGTTCTATGAAAAGAGAGCTCGCTTTGCTTTCAAGCACCGCTATCCAATTCCGTTACTCGGCCTCACCGATGCCATTTCCTACTTCTCATATAGGGTGGCACGAAGTATGAAGCCCTTCGGGAGATCCCACCATCTTTCAAGAAGAGGGTCCCTCCACTCCTTTTCACCCATCAAAGTTTTGAATACACATTCGAGATTGACATTATCGAGGAAGCATGGGGCAAGTGCCATCGCAAAAGAATCGTGGTACCTAAAAGGCTTGAGGGAGAAGAAAAAGCCCACCACGCCTCCACGTCCTACATCCACAACCATCGTATCCCGACAAAATGGAAGCCATCAATCCCTCACTCAATCAGTGAGAGCAGCCAGCACGAGCAAGCAGAGCTTATGCAAAGGGATTTGGGAATGGACTGAATACACACCTCAGAGCCAGTTCAAGGAAACAGGCATCCTCGCAAGAACAAAGCCCCCCGTCGCATATAAAATAGCAATCATGTGCCCCTTAGTGTTAATATCGTGAAAGTTTTGTCCCGTTGTTTAGGGATTTTTGTTTAATATCTAGTATTTCATTATGTCATTTCAATTTCAAGTTTTAAATATTAGGAGTTTGCGGTCTATAAAATCCTCTTTTGATAAATAAAAAAGCAGTTAGACCATTGCCATGGGTCAATCTTTATTTACTTTCGTGCTCATTCATTGTTTCGTAATGACAGGTAATTATGAATCATCGGCCACCAATCGCCCGCAAATAGCCCCGCATAACAGGGCCTAATCAGAATGATGTACAAAATTGCCTCGCCAACATTGAAGACGGCGTAGGACAGATGTCCATTGTCCTTCGACAACTCTCGAGACAAATGAAATCTACTCAAGCTGAGCCCAACTCCGTAGTTGCTTTAAGCACTGTCATGACATCCGCGAATTTGCCAGAAAATAACCAACACCATAGACAGTTTGAAAAGATCATGAAAAAGTTAAACTAGCTGTAGGGACAAAATCCCATGGACCTATCCAATTACGCCGGTATTGAGATCCCTGAAGAGCTCAAAGCACCTGAATGCGAAAAGTATGCTGATACCTCCCGCCCGGAGACCTACTTGCAGGCCTACTTGGTCCGAAAGATGATTCAATTGTATCAATCGAGCTTGACTGGCCCTGCCTTGCGATGGTACATTGTCAGGAAGATTGGTCCTCCTAAAACCTGGAGGGAACTAATTCATGTTTTTCACCAAGAATATAATATTGATGTCATCCATGACATCGCCTTGCCCTATGAAGAACCGATGGTCGCGGAGCACGAGGAGCCATTAGTCGCTAAGCTAGGAGAAGAAGATGTTAATAAAGTCTCGCATGATAAATGGGCGACTGAGCAATGTCCTATTGCTAAAAAGTTTCCCACTGGGAAAGGCAAGGAGCCTGTGTACGAGATCATAGACTCAGAGCCTGTTCAAGAGCAAGGCACAACTGGACAACTCCCCAAGCTTACTCCAAGAGCTAGGGTCCAAAAAATACCAACCCCTATCAACTTGGAAAGTGAATCAGACGATGAAACTCTAATATCTCTCACTTCCCTTGACAGAATCGAGTTGGCAAAACGAAGGGCCTTACTCAAAAGGTTTGGACCAGAAGCCAAGAAAAGAAAGCCTAAGCAGATCGATGCAGCATCTGCCGACAAGCCACCACACCAAAGCTTCGAGCATTCTCAAGAATACAGCTTTGATGGCTACCATCCCCTAGAGTACAACCCTGAAGACTTCCCGGCCCTAGAATACAATCCCAATGACTTCCAGCGTTATTTTGACAATGAAACTAACGATTCATCGTATAACTGTTTCCTACTCTCACCCGGGGATGAAGGCCCGTCAGAAGATGAAGCATATGTCTTTATCCGCTACGATCCTAATGAAGTACTAAGCTCGTCCTCTGACCATGAGGATAGCTTCAATACTTCATCCTCATTCGGAAATTTTGACCAAGAAGAAAGCAATGGGGTAATCTCGGTAGAGTCCAACTTCCCTGAAACAGAAATATTCACCATTACAACGAATATGCAGTGGGAAAACCAGTGGCCTAACCAAGACATACCAGGCTCGTCTTGCCCTCGTAGGATCATGATCCCCATAGAAATGTGGATACCTAATCTCCGCAAGTATAACGGCACGACTTGCCCCGTGGCCCACTTGCAGTTCCTCCATGCTGAAATGAATTGGTACTATGACTCGAAGTCATTCACAACTCAGGCCTTTCAAGAAATTCTTACGGGGTCTGGATTACAATGGTTCATCACAGCAGATATCTACCTCTTGAGAGATTGGAATGAGCTTCTTCTGCATTCCTGCTTCAGCATCAAAGCCAGATTGGGAGCGAAGTGCCTTGTCATAACTTGGTTCACTTCAGAAGAATACCAATGGAGGATTTTTGAGTATATGCAAGGAGGTGAGAGGCTTTTATGATGCAAACTTACCCTCAACTGGCCGAAGAAGAAATGATAAAGCTGTTCATAAGGGTTTTACCTCGTAAGCATCGTTGTTGGTTCCATGGGTTGCACTTCCATAACTTCAATGAAGTGGTCCTCTCATGTGAATATTTCGAGTCTACTGGAGGGGAGGAATTCAAAAGTGCTTAGCTTCAAGACCAGCACTATCAAAGCACTCATTTACACAAGAGTTTTATGAGTTTTACTTGTTTTTATAATTTCATGTTTCTTATCTTTTCTAATGTGCTACTATTGTATTTTCCATTCCAAGTACTCTAATGTACAGTTATAATATTTTGTTTTGAGAGCATGAGGTAATACTCCAAACTAGCCCAGTAATGTTATCTAACCATGAAAAGAAAATATCATCCAAGGAGAATACTAAGGGCTGGGCTTCCTCATGCTTTTTCTCCCCCAAAGACGTGTTTTGAAAATAAAAAATATTTCATCACCCAAAAGTTTTTGTCAAAACAAGATAATAAATTTAAGCACGTTTGTCTTTCTAACCCTCTCAATTTATGTTTCAGAACATCATCCCCTTTGATTTAGTGTGACAAAAGGTATTTGAAATTAGCACATCATGTGAACAGACCAAACTCGAGAACACATTTTCAAGAAAGCGGGGGCAAATAGAAAGGAGCATCTCATTTCAAAAAAAGGGTAAGTCTTATTCTTTTAACATAATATTGAGAATGACAACCCCTCTCTTCTATTTACAGGATACAAAAGGTGAGACGTAATAGGTATAGGCATACAGTTGAAATCGAAGCATCCATGACATGCCTCACTCCTGCCCAGCTCCATCCTAAGCCAAAGGACTATCTTGTTGCACGACATGCCCAAACAACTAGATATTATAGTTTCAACTTCGACGAGCCCAGAAATATAAGAAAGAAGTTCCTTCTCTTCCTTTAAAGTGATTACTGTCAATAGGGAGAAAATCCAGATAGTCAAGGCAATCTATAGCCCCACACCCTGGACAATGACTTTGGAATCTAGAAGCGTTACTCCAGATGCATATTCTTCCAAGGAGTAATTGCCATCAGAAAGCTTGGGATTTTTTATCTCAGATTCCATAGAAGCTTGAGGTACATGACTTCTGCCCAATGATGCTATAGTTAAAGACAGAAGGAGAAATACCACAGAAGGAAGGTGCTGAAGATGAATCAACGAGCAGCAATCATGCATACATGGTCCTAAATGAGGAAGGCCAATTGAAGGAAACATTGAACTATGTCAAGATAAAGAGGCCATCATTTACATTCAAATATCCTTAGGAGCTAGCACAGACAAACTCTAGGAAAGGAAAGCATCTGGATTCAAGAGCCGAATTTAACAGTTAGGTTTGGCAAATCAGTATTGGCCAAGCTAGTACATGGAAATGACCCGCATCAAATTCACCTGGCTTCGTGTAAAAGGACGCGTCATCCAGGAGCTAATTCAGAGAATAATCGACCTAACAAAGCAAGGGACATAAGACTTCGTGTCCCCCTTTCACTTCAGGTTCACCCAATTGTCTGCAAACCAGTGAAAGGTAAAGTTGTATCGCTTCCAATTATTCGACTCTTGAAAGAGTTCGTGACTAACGCATTCTCTCTTGTCTGTTGCAAGATCATCTGACTGCCAAAAACACAGATAACAAATCAATGAGAGGCATGACAAACTCTCCCAAGCAAAATGGTATCTCAAGTATCGCCAAAGCAAATGACAGAAAATCTTCAGGTCTTAACTCACATTTGATTTTGGCCAAACTAATTGATCTACTTGTACATACATTTGATTTTGGCCAAACTAATTGATCTACTTGTACATCTTCTCTTCTGCAAGGGCAAAAGAAGAAAGGCCCGTCAAATCAATGATTAGATTCTCAATCCTTGGCTAATCATTCATGTGTCATATCCCTATTCATCAGAGACAATCCATTGACACCCATTTGTGAATAATCCTTTTTGATGTTCAAAATTTAACATATCTGGAAACACCATTTGTTAACCCCTAAAGCTGTCAATAAGGTCTTTTTTGAGTAAAAACCATTCATTCATCTTAAGAATACAAACCCCATCATATTTGAAATGCTACATGCCTTTTCCAAATGAATTTTGTATGATGATTTTTTCTATCTAAATCTTTGATTCTATTAAGGATTATTAGAATAAACGGCTAAGTGAAGAATACAAGATTAATTGAGTATGCTGGATAAGGCGCATCAAAATGATGACAGGCAAGCCATATCCTACACACAGTCCCCTATCTATACACTTGTGAGATGAATGCAAAAAATTCCATGACTACAGGGTAAAGAGTTCTCTCGCGAATGGTACGATAACCAAAACAGTGAGAGGCATTTCATGGCTCACCCCATTGAGCCCCATACACTAACAAATTTCTACCATACTCCCGTCAAAGAACCACCCCACACTAGGGCAAGTCAAAAGCAAGTCAGCATCACAAGGTGAAAAGAGAGATAGAAATTTTCTTGCTCACACTTGCATCAATTTTTGGGTGTTTTTATTGCATATGAACACTCACGTTAATTTAAGTGCCCTAAAGTCATGAAGAACAATTCTTTATTTACACACTTGTATCCATTGTACAACTCAATTGAGTTTGTAAATTCACCCTTACATGGAGGCAAAGCAGAAGCTACTACTATTTGAGTAGCATAATCAGAAGCGCCAGCAAAAGATGAACACTCAATAGTCTAACAAAGGCATTTGCTTGAACTTATCAAGATCAGCTCTCAAGCAACAAGAATGAAAAAACGGGGCATAAAAAAGCAGTGTACCTGGTAAAAGCAAGGTCAATGCCCATATTTGAAGAACTGGAATAAAAAATAGGGGCATGAAATAGTAATGTGCCTGGTAAAAGCAAGGCCAATGCCCCCCAGTCAAAAATACAGCCAAGAAAAAGTTGATGTGGCCCATAAAACCTCCATCTGACAAGAAAGACTAGTGACAAATGCTGAGACAGTCACCAACTCTCACCCTTTTACATGTGAGCCAAGTCTACATCACATTCCCATTATAAAAGTCTCTTCACAGGACACTTCAATTAACGTAGGATTTCATATGTCTATAAGCATCGCTCGAAGAAGTACTCTCTTTTCGCAGGATTCTTGACTTGCAAACCCGGAGACGATCGTGCAGCACTCCATTCATAAGCCTTGACCTTGATGGTCCCCTTGGATGAGCCACTGACCAAGACTTCATCACAATTTTAACAAAGACCTCTCACATTGGTAAAGTCGTACCGTTTGCGAGAATACTCAGACCCTTGCTAACATGATGATAGTGAGATAGTGTGGTCCTTATAAATCCTACATTAATGGTCAGGATAGCCTTTTCCATGAGAGTGAGCGAAAAGTCCTTTCGCATCGAAAGTCCCTCATCTAGCATGCTCAAGACATCTACGTTCTAAATAAAGATTGTCTTTCTAAATCTTCCCGGTGGAAATCAGATGATGCAAAATTAACAAAATTATTATACATGAATCTCATTTGAACTCATGAATTTACAGCATATACAATCATGTGTGCATATTGTACAAATAGCAAACATACTCTCAGAGATCGGAGATATTGCCAAGTATGCATATCCTTATCCACATTTGTCTTAAAGTACCTACCACTGTCCAAGTACTCTCTTCTTGACACTCGACCTATTCAAGTCGTCCCTTGAGTTTGGATGCTTGCAATTGTATTAGCATCCCATTGTCTTTGAGTACTGGCCACCTTTCGGATACTTCTTTTTCCTGACACTCGACCTATTTGAGTTGTCCCTAGAGTATTGATACTTGTGACTGATCAAGTATCTTTTGGAATACCTACTGCTATCTAGGTATCCCCATATCGTCAAGTACCCACCGTTGTCCAAGTATTTCCTTTTCAGGACACTCAACCTGCCCGAGTTGTCCCCAAATAATATAGCAACTGTTCAAGCATTCCATTGCTTTGCTTGGCACCACCGTCCAGATATGCTTTCTAGCACTTGGACCAGCCTAAGTGGTCCCATATCATATCATTAAATACTCGTGTTCATCCAAGTATTCCAGTACTTTGTACACCTATGGCTATACAGGTATTCCACCCCTTTTAAGTGCTTGCGACAATCCAAGTAAGCCTCATACCACATTCAAGTTTATAATACCAGGAGGTGAGAGACCTTCACAAATATGCGGGGCACACCCTCGATATTCCCATTACTAGGAGGTGAGAGACCTTCACGAATATGCGGGGCACGCCCTTGATATTCCCATTACCAGGAGGTGAGAGACCTTCACGAATATGCGGGACACGCCCTTGATATTCCCATTACCAGGAGGTGAGAGACATTCACGAATATTCAGGGCAGGCCCTCGATATTCCCATTACCAGGAAGTGAGAGACCTTCACGAATATCTCAGGTACATCCTTGATAATCCCAAATACTAGAAGGTGAGAGACCTTCGCGAATATCCCAGGTACGTCCTCGATATTCCCCTTTACCAGGAGATGAGAGACCTTCATGAATATGCGAGGCACGTCCTCAATATTCCCAATTACCAGGAGGTGAGAGACTTTCATGAATATCCAAAGTACGTCCTCGATATTCCAACTACCAGGAGGTAATAGACCTTCACGAATATGCGAGACCCATCCTCGATATTCCCACTACCAGGAGGTGAGAGACCTTCACAAATATCCCAGGTATGCCATCGATATTTCCCAATTGCCAGGA
The DNA here is from genome assembly GCA_017140325.1 of Eucalyptus leucophloia subsp. euroa. Taxonomy (NCBI): domain Eukaryota; kingdom Viridiplantae; phylum Streptophyta; class Magnoliopsida; order Myrtales; family Myrtaceae; genus Eucalyptus; species Eucalyptus leucophloia. The sequence goes on from CM029476.1 coordinate 24,544,788, forward strand.
GGTGGGACACATTCACAAATATCCGAGGTATGTTCTCAATATTTCCAATTATCAAGTACCCCTTCGATACTTGTGAATGTCCAAGTATCCCCCAAGAATTCATACTTTGATCATCCAAGTACCCCTTCAATGCCTATGGTCAGCCAAATACCCATTTTGACGCATGCAAATGCCCAAATACCCTTCAGGTTAGTACTTGTGAATATCCAGGTACTCTTTGATATGCTTGTAAATATCCAGATATCTTCCAAAACAGATGCCTTGAGAAAGGTCGGTGCATCTACCGAGAAAGGTCGGGTACCAACTGGTGTCTTTGATACAAATCAGGCACCCACAAATGAGATGCCCTGAGAAAGGTCAGTACATCTCCCGTCAAGACAACCGAAGAAAGGTTCGGGTCTTAGACAAATCATTTATTATTTTAACGGGCGACCAAAGAATGATTTGGGTCCTGGAGAAGCAATTTCTCATCACGGCGATCGAAGAATGGTTCGGGTCCGAGACAAAACACTGATTGCTCCAACAGGCGACCGAAGAATGGTTCGGGTCCTGGATGAGCAATCTCCCGTCAAGGCGACCGAAGAAAGGTTCGGGTCCTAGACAAATCATTGATTGTTTTAACAGGCGACCGAAGAATGGTTCGGGTCCTAGAGGAGCAATTTCCCGTCAAGGCGACAGAAGAAAGGTTCGGGCCCTAGACAAATCATTGATTGTTTTAACAGGAGACCGAAGAATGGTTCGGGTCCTGGAGAAGCAATTTCCCGTCACGGCAACCGAAGAATGGTTTGGGTCCTGGAGGAGTAATCTCCCGTTAAGGCGACCGAAGAAAGGTTCGGGTCCTAAACTAATCATTGATTGTTTTAATAGGCGACCGAAGAATGGTTCGGGTCCTAGAGAGGTAATTTCCCGTCACAGCGACCGAAGAATGGTTCGGGTCCGAGACAAACCACTTATTGCTTCAACAAGTGACCAAAGAATGGTTCGGATCTTAGAGGAGCAATTTCCCGTCAAGGTGATCGAAGAAAGGTTCGAGTCTTAGACAAATCATTGATTGTTTTAACAAGTGACCAAAGAATGGTTCGGGTCCTAGAGGAGCAATTTCTCGTCAAGGCGACCGAAGAAAGTTTCGAGTCCTTTAACACACGACCGAAGAATGGTTCGAGTCCTGGAGAAGCAATTTCCCGTCACGGCGACCGAAGAATGGTTCAGGTCCGAGACAAACCACTGATTGCTCCAACCGGTGACTGAAGAATGGTTCGGGTCCTGGAGGAGCAATCTCCCGTCAAGGCAACCGAAGAAAGGTTCGGGTCCTAGACCAATCATTGATTATTTTAACAGGCGACCGAAGAATGGTTCAGGTCCTGAAGAAGCAATTTCCCGTCACGGTGACCGAAGAATGGTTTGGGTCCTAGACAAACCACTGATTGCTTCAACAGGTGACCAAAGAATGGTTTGGGTCCTGGATGAGCAATTTCCCATCAAGGCGACCGAAGAAAGGTTCAGGTCCTAGACAAATCATTAATTATTTTAACAGTCAACCGAAGAATGGTTCGGGTTCTAGAGAAGCAATTTCCTATCACGGCAACCGAAGAATGGTTCGGGTCCGAGACAAATCGCTGATTGCTCCAATAGGCGACCGAAGAATGGTTCGAGCCTTGGAAAAGCAACCTCCTCATATCACCAGGTAAGATGATGCATTGATACTTGCCAAGCTCGGGGTTCACACTGATGTGAATCGTTACGGAAGGATCGTTCTATGAAGGCCCAGATAGTGCGAATTGCAAACCTCGACCTCCAATCAAACCTGTGATTGGCAACCTCGGTATGAACGTGACCTGTTGACGAACGCGTGTCAACCAACCAACGTTATAGACACCACGAGCGAAAGAATTCGCTATCTCGCTCGATAAGTCAAATCGATCGCCAAAGAGAATCTTGATAAGGTCAAGTCCTCAAAAGAGCGGTAGAAGAAAACCTCTCAATTCTTATTCTTAAAATAAAATATATCTCTGTTCCCCCAAAGAAATTCAGTCAGTCTTATATATATATAGGACTGCCACACAAACCCTAAAACCAACCCTAAAAAAAAAAACTAATGCGTCATATTCTAGAATATTCCTATTCTAGGATATTCCTAAACAAGAAGAATATTCCTATTTGAATTGGTCAAATATTTGGTGACCAGATAATTAAATTGCGTCAAGATTTCTAAGATTCTTCAAGATTTGATCCAAGGTCATCTCCACGCCAAAGATCACGAACCATGGCACCAACAGCTTGCCTAAATTGCTTGGCCCGCGCTCGAGTGATCGAACCAGTAGGAATAGATAATGGGTCCTTAGCACCTCCTCCTCGATATGGCTCGATGTCCACATCACACACCCTATCTCACTTACTCCGGTAAGTAACTATAGGCATCTTCTTATCTGTCTTAGTATATGTAATGTTATATTGCTCTTTTTGCATAGGATAATAGCTCCTAAATAAAATATAATCTGCTACGCATGTATGCATAAAATTTAGGCATCAGTTTGTCTTTGAATGCAACCTCTGCGAGCTCACCTTCAAAGAGGGGCAGCTGTTGACGCCTAAAATTTCCTTTTAATTAATTAGGTTTTACTTTATTTTATTTTATTTTATCTTTTTCAGATAAAAAATAATGAACGAAAAAATACAAAAAATAACAAAAACAAAAAAAAAAAAAACAACAAAGGGGCAGCTGTTGACGCCTCCTCAGCCCATTTCCACCTCAGCCCAGCCCAACCAGGTCTTCTTCTTTCTTTCGCCGTTGCAACACACACGTCGAAGGGTGCGACGCCAGAGCGGGGGGGAGGAGCAGCGACACACGTGGAGTAGCTGGCACCGGACGGCGATGGGACGTGGAGCAGGGGGTAACTGGCGTCAGATGGGACGCTGGTTCGGCCGGCGAAGGCCGCGGCAACCAACAATCGAGCTCCGTCGACCGGCCACCCCTCGACCTATAAATAGGCCCTCCATCCCTGATGAAGAACACACAGACAGTGAAGAGGAGATCATCGACGGTAAGCTTCGATAGCTTCCCCTGAGAGACTTTAGAGGAGGCCCGAAGACGAGCCGCCAGAGATCTTGAATCTAGTCGGAGAAGCGAACACAAAGACACACGAAGGGAGAGAGAGGCAGAGGGGATCGAAATCGCAACCCTTGGACACCCCACTGAGAGACTTCAGGGGGGCTGATGGCTCACGGCTTCGGATCTGGGTCTCGCCGGAGGGAGGAGTAGCGATAGAGAAGGAGAAAGCAGAGATCTTAGAGAGAGAGAGACTTCGGGGAGCTTGAGTGCAGGGCCAGCCGTGGCGTGGTGAGCTCGGAGGGGTCCTTGAGAGACTTCGGGGAGCTTGAAGGGCGAGCCCAAGGGAGAGAGAGGGTAACCCGGCGCCGGATCCGGCTAGATCTAACCGTCCAGGATCCACCGTCGTCGTCATTGTCCACTGCGGTTATTGCCGTCAATCTGTCGTTGCCCTTGTTGCCATTGCCGCCTTCGATCGATCTAGCATCGTCGCCGTCGCCGCCCTTGTCCGAGGAAAGGTAAAAAGCCAGTCACTGTCACCCTTGCCATTCATCGCAACTGTTTTCCGCTGACCTAGCCGCCATCGCCAACACCGTTGTCGCCCTTGTCGTTGCCGTCGCCACCGTAGTTGCCGTCGCCGCCGTAGCGCCTCGGTTCCCGTCCTTTGCGCCGCGGATTCAAGGGTTTACGATTTCTTTGGTCGCGAATCGGACCCAGATTTGACTTGGGTCGAGTAAAGTTTGCATTTGGGTCAACGCCGGAGGCTGGGTCGGAGTTGGAGCCAGGTCGATTAGGTTTTTGCTGAAATCGGGTCGTAGTGGAAGTTGGGTCAGACCCGGGTAGGGTTTCGCTAGGAACCTGGGTCGTCGGGCCAGGCCAGGCCGAGCGCCCCTAAACGCCCCGCCACGGTGTCGTTTTGAAAAAAAGTCAGGCCTTCTACATGGGCCCATCCCCGTTTTGGGCTAACTCGGGTCGATTTTATTTTTTTATTATTTTAATATAAAATAATATTCTAATAAATAAAAAATAATTAATTTATTTTCAAAAAAATCAAAAAAATTATTTTCAAAAAATATTTAAAAAATTATTTTTAAAAAATCAAGAAAAATCAAAATGATTTATTTTCCAAAAAATATTTAAAAAAATATTTAAAAAATATTTAAAAAAATATTTTATTTACCAAAAATGCCAAAAATCCAAAAAAAAGCCAAAAATTCATGGAAAATCCAAAAAATTTAGAAAAAGCCAAAAAGACTTGTATTTTTCCAAAAATACCAAAAAATCCAAAAAAAATCCCTTTTATGTCCAAAAAGTTAAAAAAAAAACTCAAAAAATGTTTTTCCTCCAAAAAATATATGGAAATTCCCTCGAACATCCAAAATAGCCTTAAGGTTTAAACAAGATTAGGTACCGAAAGGGTATTAGTGATTAACTAGTGTAATCAAGTCCTCGATCCTAATTTCTCTAGTTGTGCAGGAATGAGTATTTCTCCCGATACTTTGCTTGGGTTTTTAATCAACCCACCCCAAATCGATTAGTGGTGACTCCATTTTAAAAATTGACTTATATGTTAAAAACTTAGACTATTAAAGTCGTGAATTGGTGGACTTGGGAGAGTTCGGGCATAACTAATTTTAGCCGAGCCATTAGCCTTCGCAAGGCGCTCGCCCCTGATGTGGGCGCCAAAAAAAAAAAAAAGAGGTTGCAACAGTGTTATGAGAGATTTTACTATTTCCCTTTGTAAAATTTTTGGTTCATTTATACTAACATACTTTTTATACCAAACAATTTACATGACATATGTAAATATATTTGACTTTATTATTGCAATCACCAAATAGTTGATAGGATGTAACAAAATTCATGAATTTCATACCTTATTTTATCTATTCCTATCGTGATTAAAAATCTAGACGACCAAACATAACCTTTGATGATTTACCACTATAGTCCATCTAATAAGTTTTAATTAGAAATCATTGATGTTGATGCTAGCCATTTTTTGTCAATGGCTAATACTGATATAGACAGATTTTACAATTTTTTGATAATTTTTTGGATTTATTTTCTTTGTTTGTTTTTTTTTCCCTTTTCTTTTAGGGAATTGCTAGTTGCTGGCTATCGTCCACAAGATTCGTTGATGAGGGTCCTTGCTGAGCCTCGCCCAATCCAACGAGGGTGGCCGTCGCCCACATTCAAGCGAGGCCTGACGAGGATTGGCCTGGCCGGATTTGGCGAGAGGAGTCCTTTGTCAACGTCGGCTATACTACATATAATAGCTTGCATCCATGTTTACAATATCTAGTCAAAAGTGATTAGATGGACTAAATTAGTAAATTGTCAAATTGGTTAATATTAAATTTGCCAAATTGAAAGGTTCATGATTAGATAGTATAAGTATAATAAATTTAAAATTTCTTGCTAGTATCCCTCTTATTATGGTCAATGTTCATTAACATATAAGGTTTTTTTTTTCCTCTTATAACCACTTCAACAGGATATTTTTTCCATTCTTAATGTTCTATAAGGACATTCATTGGATATTTTTTCCATTCTTAATGTTCTATAAGGACATTCTCAGTATTGTTTTTTTTTTTTTATAAGGACATATCATGACTACCCATACCCAAAAAAAGAAAAAAAGAAAAAAACATATCATGACTACTTTGCAACAAGGTTTCAACATAGATTCCTTGAAATGGATTCATTTGAACAGTTACACAGATCCTCGAGGAGAACAAGAACTTCTGCTCCGAATAATGAGTTTATGAGAACAATCACAAGATCTATGGCCATATTCATTGATATATATGCTAATGTTCATTTCATTCTCTCACTTTTTATTCTCAATGTGACAATATGCACACAGATATAACGATTCCTGGAAATTGTGGGGAAAAATTTTGGCAGTATGAGCCTCTCCATGATGGCGAAAACAGGAGTAACTTTTACATGACATATTTGGAAGACGAATAGCATCAACAAAACGAGGAAAGGCATTCAATTTGATGCAGCGAACTAGGAATTTTGAGTAAATCCAACTATTTTTGACAACTTACTCAATTAGAACGCGGATTCGGATACTGAACTGGCGGTAGACGGTATAAAAAAAACCCGTATTAGGGCTTTGCCGTAGTTCGCAGACAAGAGGTTAGCGAGGAATTAGAACAACGATGGCAGCTAATCACCATGTCTTTGTCCTAACCTTATTTGCTCTTGCGCTTTCCTCCATTCCATTGGCAACTCTAGCTGATTCAGGCACGGCAACATTCTACCAGCAATACGTTCGTAAGTTTCTCCGGTGCATCATGCGAAGATGTTTCTGTAGTAGAGTTGAGCGGGGTGATCCTATGATTTTTCCGCTAATCGATTGTACCGTCGAATTCCTTGGTCGCGCAGCTTCGGCATGCTATGGAAGCCAGCCTCAGGGCGTGATGATAGCTGCGGCGAGCGACGCGTTCTGGGCTGGTGGGGCAGCCTGTGGAAGCACGTACAGGGTGACGTGCATTGGCGCTGCCTCCTCGGGCATTCAAGACCCGTGTACGGGCAGGTCAGTTGAGGTGAGGATCGTCGACCATTGCCCAGGCGGGTGTACCGGCACCATCGACCTCTCGAAGGAAGCTTTCGAGACCATTGCAGACCCGGTGGCCGGCATAGTAAAAGTGACTTACGATCGGTACATGCGAGACGAAATCTCTTAGCAATCGAGAACGGTTTTGATTTTGCTAGATCCGATAATACGTTGAGTAATGGTCCTTCGATTGTTCACGCAGGCTTTCATGAAGCTCTATGAAGACGATGAACACCCAGCAACAAAGACTGGCCGGTCGACATATTCTAACATGGCGAATAAATGGAGGAGCTAGAGTTTTTGATTCTACCTATCTATAAAATTTGTAAGCGTTCTCATGCAAGGAATAAAATTAAATCTTTTAAAACTTGATTTCGAAAAAACAAATGATTTGCAATCGACGTGACATATTTGAAATCCTGACTTCTATTTTAAATAATTGGGTATTTTTATTTGAAATTGGAAGGTTATTTTTTTTGCTTGGATTGGTTAATGTGTATATATAAGAGACTAATCATCAGCTAAGCTTTCGCATTGATATTTTGACCTCGTCTCAAAATTTCTGTGGCACCGGAGCATTAGGGCATGTCATCTCATCAGATAAAATCTCATTTCATTGTCTTCCGTTGATCCTCCATGGCTTCCGATCAATCCGATGGGCAAATAATCAATCAAATACTTGGACCTTACGTGGCCTGACCATAATATATATGAATAAGTCATTCTGCATTCATCCATGAATAAACCAGATTTAATCTCTCAACTATTGATTAATCGAGGGAAGCTGAAACAGAGCTATCACTATGGCACTTGATGCCAACACTAAATTAGGATCTATGGACGGAAAATTCTAATGCCAAATGAAGATGCACCGAATAAAGTTGTGTGGATAACACAATGCGATTTGTTCATTAATATATACGTAATCAAGTTTCAAATGGACATAATTATGGGCTTGACAGCCCATGGGCCCGCTGGAGCCATATTGGTCCAAAATGGCACCATGATATGAACTTTTATGATGAGGAGGCCTGGACAACACTTGAGGCCCGACCTAAGTGACCGGTCTAGGCCCACCCATCGATCACCTCTTAGTTTCAAAAGAAGTGGCTAAACGATGCTTTATTCCTCGTCGCGGTTAAAGAAGTGTGGGACATATTGTCCGTAAAAGCACCGTTTTTTTTTGTTGGGACCAGAAGGGGGAAGGGGGGTGTTGGTACAACAAATGGACAACATACAAAATACCCAAAATTGAGTTAATTGTTCAGTTGAGTGTATGTCAACTGCACCGATCTCATTCCCCATGTCTTTCATATCCCCAAGTCTTTCATATCCCCATCTTATTTCAATGTCTCAGTATGTATTGTGTCGTATCAAAACAATTGAATATATTCCTTACGACAATAATTAAACGAACAAGTGACGTGCTATTACAAACAAGACATGGGTTCACGCAAAATAAGAAAATAGAAAGATCAGCATTGCGCACTGCACATGAAATGCATCTTTTCCTATTTAATCGATTCTTAAAACAGCATGTCATGACATCAAAAGTCTAAAACTGAACTAAGTTATAGTTTTAAAGTCGAGTCATTTTTTTACACTTATGAATCGAATAATTTGACATATTCTTCTTGCCATAGCTTCACGTATTCAAACGCGGAATTTTATCACGTCGCCTACGACGTAAGATCAATTCAATTATGGCATTGTGTAGGTTAAACACGATAGCAACTTATGCACATATATTTTTTTGCCACATGCTCTAATAACACAAACCCCTATTCCACAAGGAGGGGCTCCTTCCTATGAAAGTTCCATCTTTATGTGGACCCGATAAAAGTAACCAAGCCGGCCAAATCCCGCAAGCATGATAGGCCCCGGGCTCGACCTCCGCTCGCCCAACTAACTAATCATATTTATGTCTAGTAATCGAAGTCACGTGTGGGGCCCACCACTCCTCTTAATTTCAATTAGTGCAGCAAAGTAATGACATGCGGTGCAGTTCAGTTCGGTTCAGACAAAAAAAAAAAAAAAAAAAGACGAAGAAGAAGAGAAGTGTGTCAGGATTTGAATGCGGTTGTCAGAGACTTTTTTCCTTCGGGGATTGACAGACATACCAGACGGCAGACACGCCATTAACTCCTCCATCCCGCCCGTGATGAATAATTTCGCCGGTCCAGGAGGGGCAAATTCGTCAACGCGGGTGGTGACGACGGAAATTAGGCTCCAGATTAAGGGGAGGGGGGGTGAGTTTCGATTAGATTAACCTTGGACGGTTTTTACGTTCGGGGAGGCGCGCCCGCATCGCCACGTGGCTCGAGAATGTCCCCGGGCGACGAGTTTTATTTAATGTCCAAATGACAGAAAAGGACAACCAGATCTTGGATTTCTTCCGCGCCTCCCCAGACTCTTCTATTCCAGAAACTATCATTATGTTTTTTTGCTGATATTTTATTTTATCTGGTGCCGAGTTCTAAACAAATCTGGAAAAAAAAAAAATCGGTAAAAAAGAATGGTTCTTGAAAGGAGCAGGAGTTTGACCAAAAAAAAAAGAAAGGAGCAGGAGAAGAAGAAGAAGAAGCCAATTTCGAGTTCAGCGACACACCACCACCATTGCGTCGATTTCCCTTTTGTCTTTTGGGATATGGTCTTTCATACCGCAATTAATATTTTTTACAGACACGTCATGCATTGGCACATGCATTAAATTAATTTTTCTATCTTATCCTCCTGCGCTTTTTAATAGCGAAATTCGAAGTATTTTTCTATATCTTATAGCTACTTCACAATCACAAAATTTTTTATCTCGAACATATTTCCATCCTGTTGAATTATGTGCTTTTATTGATAATTTATTTATCATATCTCACGATACAACACGTTACGTAATAAAAATAAATTTTCACACTTAACTTCTCAACTTGTAAATTGTAATGTCCGTGCATAACACGCGAGCTTTTAAAGTAAATTCAGCTACGTAATAATTTGGTTTCTGTCTTAGGCAAGGTTGCATGTGATTTTTTTCCTAAGTTAGAGCATCATTAATAACGCGATCCGGCAATTCATGCTCGGGATCACTCGATTAGTCAAATCTAAATTATATTAGTCATAAAGAATAAGCCCGTAATCTGCTCCCGGGATACCACTAAATTATCACTCCTTTATTATAAAGGGGGTCCTTCACCTTACTTGTCGACCACTTTGCTCCCAGGTCATACCTAATGCTGTCGCTAAACGCCTCCCAAAATTTCTTCTTTCTTGATTTTCAATTCCCCGCGGGCCCCACGCACATGTGCCAGCTGTTGCGTTTCATCCCCCTCCATACGACAGGAGCACGGTCGATTTCTATCCTTTTTGAGAAAAAAAAAAAAAAAGAGACAACGCGGGGAATTAAATATTTGGGTTATCGGCGCGAGAAATAATGTAGGTGCCTTTTATTGGAGATTAATATAAGAAAATAATTTTGGTTTTGTCTAATTTCAATTAGGGGCAAAGCCACGAAAAAACAGTAGGTCCTTTTTATTGGAGATTATTATGAGAAAAGAATTTTGATTTTATGTCTAATTTCAATTAGGGGCAAAGCCACGAAAAAACCATAATTTTTTGCCCACTAAGACATATATAACCTTAATTATTTTTTGTGACACCTAAAAACTCAAACTTATACCCCTATAATGCAAAATTTAATCCAATTTTTTTCTTTCTAATATCAAAAATCTCATATTTACCCTAAATTTCTTCTTATGACACAAAAAGTCCAAACTATTTTGGTGTCCGAAAATAAGTTTGGAATAAACATGTCATACTACATAATTTTAGGATAAATGTATCAAATTTAGGATTTTTGATGTCACAAAAAATTTGAGGTAAATATTCTATGATAAATATAGGGCCTGCATGTTTTTGTTCTTTATTTCTATTCTTGAACAGTGAGCTCGCCCGCATCCGGATTTTGACCCCATCGGCCGAGTCACCAAAAATTCGAAAAAATAAAAATGAAAGAAAAAATGAAAAATAAAATATTCTATGATAAATATAATTTAAGATTTTTAGCGAATTTTATCCTTTCAAGTAGGACGGCGAATATAAATTCATTTTTGCTACAGCGAGGTTTGTCCTGAGATGCTGTCCGAAAGCGATTGTATTCGATACTAAAGCTGTACGGGTGTAATAAGAGAAAGTCTTTTCCTGGTCCTCGTCGTTCGGTATGTATTCCCTTCTTTTTCTGGCAGTAAAAAAAGGGAAAGAAAGAAGATTTTCCCTTTTTCTTCATCGCACTTTCCATTGTAATCTCACGCTTCCTTAAAAAGCATTTTCCCCTCTCTTTTTCTCTCTCTCTGTCTCTTTTCCTCCCTTGATTTTCTTCATCCTCAATCTGCGCCGCTTCTTCTCTCCATCTCTCTGCATCAAAGCAACAGTACCGCACCCTTCTCTCTCTCCATCTCGCTCTGCGTGCAGTTTCCGTTTCCCATGGTCGAACTGCGAAACGCAGCGCCTTTACCCTCCGTCGAACGCCGCGCGTGAGCCCCAGCAGGGCCGTCTCCGTCGAGGGCCGCCGCCGTTCGCCGCCGCCGCCGCTCCTCGGCGGCGGAGACGACGCCCGACGATGGGTCGTCGCCGCCGGGACCTCCCCCTCCTGGCCCTCCTCCTCCCCCTGCTGCTGCTGCTCCTCCTGTGCCTCGTTGCCTCAGCTCAGACCCAGCAGAGCGACGTGGTCGCAATGCAAGCCCTCAAGAAGAGCCTGACGCTCCCTTCCTCCCTCGACTGGTCCGACGCCGACCCGTGCAAGTGGCCCCAGGTCACGTGCGCCGGCAACCGGGTCGCCCGGATCCAGATAGGTATGCGGGGCGTGTCCGGGACCCTCCCTCCGGACATCGGCAAACTCACTGCCCTGACGCGGTTCGAGGTCATGAACAGCCAGTTCTCCGGTCCCCTCCCGAGTTTCGCCGGGTTGGCTCAGTTGCAGGTACCGAGTCCGTGGGTCTCTTTTCTTCTCCTTTTTTTTTTTTTTTTATTTTTCCTAGAAGATTTTTGGGGAAAGGAGCGAGTGATTCTGTGCTTTCTTGGCCCCTTCTTGAAACAGGTGTTGCTTCTAAACCGCAACAATTTCACCTCCATTCCTGCGGACTTCTTCACTGGTATGTCGTCTCTGCAAGCGGTTGACCTGAGCTATAACGACTTCGCTGCTTGGAGGATTCCCGCTAGCCTGAAAGATTGCACCTCCCTTCAGAATTTCACCGCGACCCAAGCGAACGTGATCGGGCAAATCCCCGATTTCATCAATGCGGAGAATTTCCCCAGCCTGTCCGCGCTTCAGTTGGCCTTCAATAACCTGGAAGGCGGGCTGCCCGCGAGCTTGGCCACGATGGGGATTCAGATCCTCTGGCTGAATGGGAAGGCCGGGAATTCGCAGCTCAACGGGACGATCGACGTCATAGCGAACATGACCCAGTTGGCACAGGTTTGGTTGCACAGTAACCAGTTCACGGGTCCTATACCCGACGTTTCGAATTTTAAGAATCTGTGGGATTTCAGCGTGAGGGATAACCAGTTGACTGGCGTTGTCCCTGAGTCCCTGGTGAAGCTTCCTAGCCTTAAGGTTGTCAATCTGACAAATAATCTGCTCCAGGGATCGATGCCTGCTTTCGATACTAAAGCTGTTCAGGTCGATATGACTGGTACAAATAGCTTTTGCTCGTCCAATCCAGGCAGTCCTTGTGATCCCACGGTTGATATACTGCTCTCCATTGCTCGGCCAATGGGATACCCAGTTAAATTTGCTCAAAATTGGCAAGGGAATAGTGCTTGTAACTCAGCAGGGAGTGCATGGACAGGGATTTCATGTTCTGGGAGCAACATCATTGTTATTAATTTCCAAAATATGGGTCTTTCTGGAACTATTGCTCCTGAATATTCTAAGCTTACATCGCTGCAGAGGCTGTTGCTGTCCCACAATAATCTTACCGGTACAATACCTAGTGAGCTCACGACGCTGCCTAATCTCAAAGTGCTGGACGTTTCCTACAACAATTTGTCTGGTAAAGTGCCTACTTTTCGGAGCAATGTGAATATAATTAAAGATGGTAATCCTAACATAGGTAAAGACATTGCGCCTCCTGCATCACCGACGACTACTCCACCGGGATCCCCAGGATCGGGTGGTTCTGACAACAAGAAATCCAGTGTTGCAAGGATTGTGGCTCCTCTAGTGGGTGGTGCTTCTTTGATCGCGCTGCTCGGTTTGGTCTTTTGGTACAGAAAAAGGCCCAAGAGTTCTGGTAAAGTGCAAAGTCCAAACAACGTATTGGTAATACATCCTCGACATTCTGGTGACCAAAATGGCGTGAAGATCACTGTTGCGGGATCAAGTGCTAATGGTGGTTCTAGCGAAACCCACAGTCAAGGCAGCGGTGGGACTGGGGACATTCATGTGGTTGAGGCTGGGAATATGGTCATTTCTATTCAGGTCTTGAGGAATGTGACGAACAACTTTAGTCAAGACAACATATTGGGAAAAGGTGGTTTCGGGACCGTATACAAGGGTGAATTACATGATGGGACAAAGATTGCTGTCAAGAGGATGGAGTCCGGTGTGATCTCAGAGAAGGGCTTTAATGAATTCAAGGCTGAGATTGCTGTTCTTACCAAGGTCAGGCACAGGCATTTGGTTGCATTGCTGGGGTATTGCTTAGAAGGAAATGAGAGGCTCCTCGTTTATGAGTACATGCCTCAGGGGACTCTCAGCAGACATCTTTTCAACTGGAAAGATGAAGGACTAAAGCCTCTCGAGTGGACAAGAAGACTCAGCATTGCCTTGGATGTTGCCAGAGGGGTCGAATATCTTCACGGTTTAGCTCATCAAACTTTTATTCATCGTGATCTTAAACCATCCAATATACTGCTTGGTGATGATATGCGGGCAAAAGTGGCAGATTTTGGACTTGTACGTCTTGCCCCTGAGGGTGGTAAAGGCTCTATTGAAACGCGTCTTGCTGGAACTTTTGGGTATCTTGCACCAGAATATGCCGGTAAGTCTTCTTTGAATTACATTAAACGTGAAGTTGCATTTATGTTGCTGTCCCCTCCTTTTTTTTTTCCGTGGACGATACCCGTGATCCAATAATCCAACATGTCTAGAAATGGCTATAAACCTTAGGAAGTTGCTAAAAAATCCAGAGTTCCAGCATTTAGACAATTTCTTTAATTTTGGCCATGATTAGGGAACCATAATTAGTCGGTCAAAAATCAAATACGAGTTTCGTGTAGAATATATTAGGACCAGAACCAGGCTAACGAATAATTAAATCATGGCGTGCATGCTTGTATACTTACCGAAGAAAGAAAAAGCTTGAGCTATTTGACATATGGACCGGAAGAGATCCCATCCAAAGATTTTTATTTTGTCAATCATGCTAGATAAGTGTGATTGATGTGAGTCCTTATTTGGTTCTTGAATTATTGGTTTCTTGACCTAGAACTCTGTCGGTTTTAACAGTTCATAGCTTTTGGATTTTCAACACTGCAGGATTACTTGATTGCAGATTAATGCTAGCACTAGGATCAGAGCAAATATATATATATATTTTCTGTGATCACATGATTTGAAGTCTTTCTTTGTTCCTCAGTAGCTTGTTCTTTGGTTGGAGAGACTCTTGCTTGGCTGCTTGTTGCTTCCCATGCTAAGCTAAAATGAGCCCTGTAATGTTTTGATCTGGCAAATGAATGTTGCCATTGCTCAGGCGTGTCGTAGAGTGGATCAGCTGACTCCTTTGTGCCATTTCAAATGACGAGACACTTCAAGCTTTTATCGTTACCAAAACTTCCAATACTTGATGTTGCATTCTAGAATTAGTAGTTTTTATCATTGATTAATGAACATTTGAAGGTGGCAGTTTGTGAGTTGACCAAAGTTAGTGGAATGGCATCCTAATTGAATGGAGAAGCATTCTTATCTGCATGAGCAACTCTGTTTTTTCTTTTTTGACCAACTGAATGCTCAACCATTTGAATAATGCTGATATTGCCAATTTGCTACTCCCAGAACATGAGAGTGACAATCTCCTTACTTTCTCTTTGTTTAGCTGCGGAAGAGAATAATATTACTGTCGAATCTAATAAGTGAGGGTTGATATTTGAAATGTCTGGTAATGACAAGTAGAACAGGGATCATCCACTACATCTTCATAATGTCCTGCAAAAACTGCTTCATCACCAATACTTGATATGGTCCTACATCTGTACTTTACAGTGACTGGACGGGTGACCACCAAAGCCGATGTCTTCAGCTTTGGAGTGATCCTTATGGAGATGATCACGGGAAGAAGGGCTCTCGATGAAACCCAGCCTGAGGACAGTGTCCACCTTGTGACATGGTTCCGGAGAATGCACCTCAACAAGGACACATTCCGGAAAGCCATCGACCCGGTCATCGATCTCGACGAAGAAACACTAGCAAGCGTAAGCACGATTGCTGAGCTCGCAGGCCACTGCTGTGGGCGGGAACCTTACCAGAGGCCGGACATGGGTCACGCGGTCAGCGTGCTCGTCGCTCGTAGAGCTCTGGAAGCCATCTGAGCCAGATTCCGAGGACATGTATGGGATCGACCTGGAGATGACCTTACCCCAAGCACTCAAGAAGTGGCAGGCCTATGAGGGAAACAGTAACATTGACGAATCTTCTTCCTCATTTTTAGCAAGCACCGAGAGCACCCAGACAAGTATTCCTACGCGGCCATCTGGGTTTGCTAGTTCATTCACTTCAGCAGATGGGAGATGAAGGTATGGGAGTTCTCGAAAGAAACTAAAAGTAAAACGGTAAATGTAGGAGCCGGGTTCGTATTGATGATTCATGCGGGTTTGCTTTGTTCGCTGTCGTCTGTTAATTATGAGATATTTGCGTCTTTCTTTCTTCCGGTATGTGTTGTAGAGATGATCATGCTATGTAGCTTGAACTTGAATGGCGAAAGTATAATTTATGTGCAGGCTTTCTTGGTATTGGACTTATTTGTCGATCTGTTTCACGTTGAATGAGGCAGCTCTTCTGGTGCTCTGAAATAAGATGGGACCATGTGATCCACAATTTCTGGTGATGAATTCAGACTTTTGGTGTCATGTGTTTCATGTGCTAATTTGTATGTTTTGGGAGGTCTTTGCGTCTCCTTTGGATCCCCCTTGAGTTTTTGCCTAGTACCACTCATGTTGAAGCTGAGCAGGTTTACCTTATCGACCAGAGTCGGCAAATATTTTATGGCCTTGATTTGATGGCATCACGAGGAGTATAGAATGGGAAAAGGAAAACCTCTTTTCTCTGCAAATTGGTTAGAATTGATGATTGGTAAGATAGCAAACAAAAGGAAAACAGCTAAGCAGAGCCCCACCGATTGGCTGGCGTTTGCTTTTGGTCTTGAACAATTTCTAATTGGAAAAATTCTTGTATCCCAACTTTCACGTTTTTATACCGAAATCTGTCTGTTCTTATGTACTTCCAAAATCAGGTTTTCCCGACACAAAATTTATCTAAATCCAATCATACCTATGATGTCTAAAATTTTCCTCACGTGCCCACTTTGGTGTTCGCATGTAGTTTTATGCGGAGTCATATATTGACGTCGTCTGAAGATCACTTTCAGTCACATTATTGTCGAATTTGGCGTTAGGAAGACCTGATTTCGGAATTTTTGGAAATAGAACTTGATTAAACAAATTGAAAGTACAGAAATCTAATTAGGTAAATTTATCAGGAGAGACAATGAGCCTGATTTGGTGGACAGCTAAGCTTGGAGTTTTGGAGGTTTCTTGAAACCACGGCTGTGACTAGACTACGTGCTTCGCCTACTTTCTTTCTTGCCCCGACGGTGATTATTTTTTTGTGTTAAGGAGGTTAGTGGTGCTTAGTATCTTGTCCACTTCCTGACTTTAATAAAATTGTCTGAAATTGATAAATTGGCCTTCCTCAATAATGGTCGTCTTGGAAGCATCTGCATCATATTTTTGGTAGAATTTGGTGAAAATCAATTGCCTTTTGGGATGTCACGATTTAATTTGAAACCGACGTATTTTTTTAATGAAAAAGTATTTTGTAATTATGTTGAAATTATATTTGTGGTATGAGTATAACATAAAATGAGGATTGTGGTCCCTGTGATGCTTGAGAGAGAGAGAAAGAGAGAGAGATCGGCTTGGCATAGATACGTAAACTGGTGGGATAACAGAGCTATACATGATAGGTGACTACCATGTTCGAGCAGGATTGTGATGTTGTGGAGGGACCTATCATACAGAAATAATATTTTATGCAAATGTGGTGTGGTGGATCAATTATGTTACGTGTGATATGCTTCTCAATAGATATCATGTCGAAATACGGTTGAATGATGATGCTATTTTTATGCCATTGATATGGTAGATTGATAGATCGATGACATATCAATTCTGCGAGCGACAAATGATTCCATGAAGATTGATTTCATTCATTTTCAACTCTCATGATAATCTCTTTCTCGCTGGCATGATGGGTGTTTCCCAGACTGTAAAAATTGTGCATTCGGAATAATTGGCACGATCGTGGGCCAAAGTGCTCGGAATCATTGGATCGGCATCCTCCCCCTTGCCCCCCTATCGCAATAATTCACCCAAAAAAAAAAATCACAAATTTTCTGTATCAGGCATTATATGCTTTTTCTCTTTTATAAAAGTTAGCATATGCTTTTTATCTTTTTTATAAAGTTTTCTCCCTTTATTTCTTTTCGATTTTTTGTAACTTTTGGTAGGGGTGGGCAGATGATTTTGAAGATTTGATGGAAGCGGGCCGTCATCCTCCTCTCTCCTACAGCAAGGGCCCCTAATGCTACAAGCGGTCACGGGGCTTGTCTTGTCCCGTCGCCTTCTTCTGTCCTCAATTATCGCTGCTTTTCCTATGTTTTTGCTCTTTCTTTTTTTATCAAATGTTCTTGTTTGTTTTAGTGTCGACAAATGCATGGGATTTTACCTTATCAACTTATATAAGTTGAATTGCATCTTGACTGGGGCAAGCACATTGCGTGGTCAAAATTCAAACCAAGTGTCACATGTATGAAACAAATATCTCACCTCACCTAAAAATGATATGAGGTGTAGCAAATCGGAGTGAATGATTATCGTGTGGGTAATACCATGCCAACTTAACCAACACTTAAATATTCTTTTCTTGAGACGCGGATAGGGATGATCAGCTATAGGATCAATCCAAGTTCCTCCTGGAACTTACCCTATCAAAATTAGTTCACTAGTTCCTAAAATTTGAAACTTACTCCATGTACCCTAAAAGTTGAAACTCACCTAGTTAATCGGTTTTAGGGTCTACTTTGGAATTGACCAATTTCCTTTCCTTTTTTTTTTTTTGTTTCATTTTTAGTTAAGTAAAATGAAAGTAAACACAACAACAAAAATTCTTATTTGTTGATAGCACAATTTATAAAATAAATGAATCATAAAATAATATAAACAATAAAAAGTTGAAAAGATGCAAGTGCGATTCATCAGTTTTTGGTTCCTAAGAATAGGAATCTGGAACCAATCTACATAGTATCAATTCCACTATTTCTTTTTTTAATGGAACGGGAATAGGATCGGCAAATGTGGGAACTTGAAATTGGACCGTTTCTATGGTCAGTTTGGTTTGATTTTTTATTCTACCTTGGACTTGTGATTACCACTAGATGCAAATTTGCAATTCTTGTAATCAACATACCTCGAATGGTTAATTGATATCATTAGTACCGAGGAAAAATTGCTGTGTGAGATTGATCGCATCTCCTTTTCTAGTTTAGATTTACATTGCATGAAAGAGGATAAATATACTAACACCGGACATTTGAAGTTAGCCGAAGAGAGTTTTTTTTTTTGTCGATCCCCGCTTTATTCATACTCTAATTCTTACTCAAACTTTTGCCTTATAATGATAGGCGCATTGAAAGTCGAAAAACCCATATTCAAAACTAAATCGCCCCCATCCCAATTCTTCCTCGGAAGGTAGAATTCGAACTTCCCATCTTCCCCTTTCATGTTAGAATGGTAGCCATTGGAGTTAGCTGAAGGGTTGACTTCTTTGGAAAAGTTCGACTGCTCTTCTGGTTCAACGAACGTGGGCCTTTTGTGCCTGCAAATGACGAAGCCCACCAAAGCTACATCATACTTCTCAAGTTCAACTTTACTTCTAAAAGGAAATTACGTATTTCAAATTTTTATTTGAAAGATATCTGAATCTTTCCTACCGGGTTTTGATCGAAAATAAAAAATAATTTATTATTTTAATATTTTTTATAGACAGTGTAAAATAGTATAATTTTGTCGGTCTTCATTTGGTTACGGACCTATTATATGGTATTCCTTCGTCGTTGGGTTTGCCCGAAACAGTACAATCAAAACCCGAGAAATTAGTCTCCTAAAGACAACGGCGGTCGAATAACCCAATTCAGAGAACATTTTGAAAAAAGATTTTTTTTTAACTACAAAACTTGGCCAACAACAAACATCGTTGAAAACAAAGGGATGAGATGGTCGAACTATAGGGCTCGCTATCTGCTCGTGCAGTTTTGGTCCAATTCCATCCACAGGCACGCACGGGCGTCCACGTGTAATTACACTAATCGTAATGACCTGACGTTAGACGAAATTACAAGAAAAGACGCGGGAACAAGAGGTTAGCTAGTTATTCTCGAATCTAAAAGGTTAATTAATTAACGGATTCGCGGCTAAGTAATCATACTTTTTTGGCATTTTTTGGGCAATTGATTGTTTGGTTAAAACCCATGTCGTCTTTTTTATTATTAATTTGTTGCCAATTTTCCTGGGGCCAGACTTAGGCGAATTTCCATCCCGCGTGCGCTCTCTTTTCACTGTCATTGCCCGACAAGCACGTAGAAAAGTGTGGGGCGACCGGATAAAGATGTCCCTTTTTTGACACGTTCGGTAGATAATTCACGTGCTATAATACTAGTATTGCTCCAACTCTACTGTTGTGCATGTGGTCGAAAATGGAAAATTCATCATGAATTTCTAAGAAAAGAACAACGCCCCATAATATGTGGTTTTTTTTTTTTTAATTAGACCGTGCGGAATTAGATAAGATGCACTCACCAATCACCGATGCATGCATTTGGATCTCTACCGTGCATCGCCAACAAATGTTGAAGCCGATTGCCTCATCATTATTTGCTTGAGTTCACAACTTAAATTTTAACTTGACCCACTACTACGGGTGATCGGTTTTCAATTCGGTTCGGTTCCATCTTGGAACCGGGAACCAGATCAGGAGCATCAATTCCCAAAATTGCAAACTGTGGACCGGACTGTTTGGTCTTAGGACCAGGAACTAGACTGGACCATTGATTCCGATCCGGTCCGATTCAGTCTAACAAAATCAGCTTTACTTTTTTGTAGTAAAGAGTGACCGCGCTCCGAATGGATCAATCTAATCTGGTTCTCAAGCGATTTAACAAAACTAATTACACATATTTCCACGTGTAAAATATTCAAACTTCACTTGTGTGATTCACACTTAACTTAAACAATGAAGGTCATGAACAATTTGGCTAAAGGTTGTGCTTGGCTTAGATTTTATAGACAATCTCTCTTTTGCTATTTGAATGTTTAGTGACATGAGACTCTCGGAGGCTTGAAGTGCCTTGTGGGTCTCTTGGACCCTTAGTCCCATATCAAGTAGAAGATAAAACTAACAATGAGATTTTTTTTTCTATAAATAAAAGAGCAACAAAAATGGTTTTAATGGTCTCTTGGCCACATGGGAGGTTGCTATCTCAAATTGCAATTTTGGTTGCAATAAGTTATCATATTTATATATTTTATTAAGTTTAAGTATATAAATTATATATAAAAAAATTTGATTTGGGTTCCCACCTTAGAACCGGGAATCGGACTGACCGGTCACCGGTTCTAAGATTAGGAACCAGGAACCGGACCGCCGATCATGGGAACCACCCAAAACCGACCAGTCCGATCTGGCCAGTTCCCGATTCGGGCGGTTCCCGTTGCACACCCCTACTCACTACACAAAATTTAGATATTGGCAAGCTTTTTCTCTATCTTTATTGAGAGAGCTGTATATGACCAATCAACTATAGGGTTCGTAAGACGGCTAACTTTTTCTCATTTAGAATCCGAATTCACTTCCCCTCTCGGCGTCATTCTAGGAGAACGTGGATTTCTATATGTCGCACGTGAAATATTGGAATCGGAATCCGTAAGACGTGTGACGGATCCAAAGATGCACGCGCAAACTTGGATTTTGCACAGGTCAATCGAACGACACGGCTAGGGACCAGCCCGACCCAGCTTGTGAATCCCCGAGGGTTCCGCGTCCGGAGCGTGTCGTTGAGGAGCTTAATGACGGCCCAAAGATCAGGTCAACGTCCATACGGGATTTTAATATTAATTAGTGAATATTAGTACTAAAGCCGAATTAAACTGTGCACGGTAGCGCACCTTCACATGCATGCGCAATTGCGCATGGTCAGCCCACCGACCCGTTGACCAGAGACCACCACCACCACCACCGTCTCAAACTCCTCCGACGTCAAACCTCTTGACCTTTGATCCATTATTTAAAAAATGAATGGACACCCATGACCCTCCCTTAAATAGTGTTTGGGGCTCTGTCAAGCCTCCTCTCTAGACGATGTCCAATTCAATCTTTTCCCTCCTGCTCCAGTTCAACGTTTCAACGGTCAACCGTTCAAAACACATGGGGCGACACCTCCCTTCTCTCTCTCTCTCTCTCTCTCTCTCTCTCTCTCTCTCTGTACGATTTCCCACTTTTATTATATTCCAACAGAATTATCCAAGTTTTGAATGTTGAACCGCGTGTAACACCCAACCTCTTCCTGGCGTGGCCACGCTTGCCCTTATATAAATACAAGAAATCATTCTTTTGTCTTCCTTCAAACATCACAAGCCATACCTAGAACATTGCAAGCATTCCTTAATTCCAATATTCGATATCCCTAAACTCATTCTTTTCGACTTAAGAGATGATCTCCACGTGGAGGCGACGGATGGCCGCCCGGCGTGCCCGCAAGCTGGAGCTCCGAAGGGGGGACGAAGCCTTCGAGGAGGTGGAGCTGACCATCCCGAGTGAGTTCAAGTGCCCGATATCACTTGACCTGATGAAGGACCCCGTTACCCTTTTGTCCGGGATCACGTATGACCGCAAGAGCATCGAGACGTGGATTGAGGCCGGGAACCGGACGTGCCCCATCACCAACAGGGCCTTCGGGAGCCTCGAGCCGGTGCCGAACCACATGATAAGGAGGATGATCCAGGAGTGGTGCGTTGAGAACCGATCCCATGGAATAGAACGGATCCCGACCCCGAGGATCCCTGTGAGCTCAATGGAAGTCGTGGAGATGCTCGATAAGATTTCTGAGGCTAGCAAGACAAAAGACCAAAGTGTTTGCAGGAAGCTTGTGGTGAAGATGAAGGCCTTGAGCAAGGAAAGCGAACGGAACAAGAAGTGCTTCAAATCCAACGGAACGGGTTCTGTCTTGGCGGCGGCGTTTGAAGCTTTCTCGGAGACATCGAGCCAGGATGAAGAGAACGATGACATCTCGAAGGAGATATTATCGGCCTTGACATTGATGCTGCCTCTCAGCGTAGAGGCCAAGTCATGCCTAGGATCACCATCTTCTTTACACTGCATGGTTGGGTATTTGACGAACAGCGACTTGTCCTCGGGATGGAACTCGGCCTTGGTTCTGAGAGAGATCGTCTCATCCGACAAGCGGAAGGTCGAGGCTTTGGCTGAGATTGAAGGAGCCCTGGAATCCCTGTTCAAGCTCGTCAAGGAACCCATTTGCCCTGCGGCAACGAGATCTTCATTGATAGTTATCTATCACATGGTCACGTCATCACATCCGGCTAAGGACATGATCATATCAAGATTCGTTCAAATGGGCTTGGTCTCTTTGCTTGTGGAGACGCTCGTGGACGCTGATCGGAGCATGTCTGAGAAGGCGTTGGGGGTTCTTGACGGGATCTGCAACAATGAAGAAGGGAAAGAAGCGGTGCGTGACAATTCATTGGCCGTGCCAGTCCTGGTGAAGAAGTTGCTGCGGGTCTCGGATTTGGCCACGGAGTTCTCGGTATCGGTTCTGTGGAAGCTGATGGCGATCGGCGAGAGTGGTGAAGATGGTGGAGTGGTTTTGGCTGAAGCTCTTCAAGTGGGTGCTTTCCAAAAGCTGCTGTTGCTACTTCAGGTCGGGTGTGGAGAGAGGACCAAAGAGAAGGCGACTCAGGCGGTGAAGCTGTTGAATCTGCACAGAGAGAGGCTGGAGTGTATTGATTCGCTGGACTTCAAGGATCTGAAGAGGCCTTTTTGATCATTAGCTGATTGAGTGTGTATCATTTCTGTTTCTTGTAGATATGAAAAAAAGCAGGACGATTAGTATAAGATAAGACTAGTTCCTATAAACTTCTTGAGAATTTTGGGGGAAAACAAAGATACAGAATTAACCATTTAAGTTTGCACATTCATCAGGATCTTCTTATACATATACTAGTGCAACTGTGCATGTGGAGGTAATAATCTGAGTTGCGCCATGTTAATTTGTGATTATGATTGCTTCTGAGTGTCGTTCCTCTCTGTTTAGGGTCTGAACTTTAGGTCATCTATTGTTATAGCTGTTCAATTTATGTTTAACTCTAACACATGATTTTACTTGCGTACCTCTCATCAAGATCAGATAAAATAAGATTGGTTTAAAATAAATTTAAGCATGAAGCGATATCTCGATAAGGGAAGGCAAATCTTGTAACATTTGCTGGCCTTGTCATTGCCTTTCTGAAAGATACTAATTCCCTTGTTTGATGAAAAACAATTGCTAGAGTCATAAGCATGCCTCGGTTGAGAATGAAAGTATCCCAATGATTGTAGTTGCAATTCTTCAGTTGTGCAAAGACTATCTCAGACTATATGTTCTTGCTCGAAATCTTGTAGGGAAATGAACTTTCACAGAGCCTTTTCTCAGGAAAAAGGATTGGACTTCTGATTTAAGAAAATATACTTCTGGATCTTATTTAAGTTGATGAGCGTATAATTCTAAGTTTTAATCAAATTTTATTAATATGTTATATTTATATATACCAATTGACATGTCAAAGATTTATAGGAAAAAGAATCGTTTTTTTTTGTACCCACCCATAGGTAGCCATGATGGTTAGGCTTCACTACCTCATTGCCGAGGGAACGAGTTCAAATCTCCGATGCTCACGACTTAAGTGGGAGTCCCAAGAGTGATTTATTGGGCCAACCCACCGAGGGTTTACGTCTAAACAACGGCTTACGGCAAGGCCTCATCGGTGCTATTGGAGGGTCATGTGATCCCAAAAGGTGCTCTTTGGAGGTCCCTTGATCATTAAAAAAAAAAAAAAAAGAATCATTTTTTCGTCGATCTATGTGTTGAATGATTGCAAATGCTTCGTCTTATATAAACGTCAAAGCCAAATCATATTATAAAACTTGCTAAGCGAGAGAAATAAAAGCAAGCACAAAACAGATCCTACGCATGCCAAATTTGATTAGCTTACGACTTTGACTTTTGCGTAAAAGCTATTTGATCCACCGGTTTTTTCACGCTCCCTTACTTAACGGACTGATGAGGTTGCTTTTAATTATTAAAAAATTAAAATATTTAGAGAAACAAAATTTTTATTAATAAAACGAAGTAGGCTAATAAAAAAGAACAAAACGACAACAAGGAGAGGAGACAAATAAGTCAAGGGCATGGCTAGCGATGACCGTTGGTATCATTAAGATCGCTGGCAATTGAAAAATTCTCTCTCGCTGGGAAGAGATGCTTTCTACCCTTTGGTGGTAGCTCACTATGGCTGCATTTGAGAACTACTTTCCCAAGTACCTTTAGACACCTAAGGGCCTTTTGGCCAAATATCAGGTGTTTGGGAAAAATTTTAGAAACCCCATCGAGCCAAAGCTAGCCTTCTGAAGGCTGAAAGCCCAAGGCAGCCTTCGGGGTGCCTTGGGCTTTCAGCTTTGGCTTTGCATTTGTTTCACCCTTCTACTGTTCATCTTCTTCATAGACTTTCTACGTTCATCTTCTTTGTTCAGCGTTCGGATTGTGCAAGGCCGCCGAGGGCGGATGACAAACCAGCGAGAGGCCGGTGACGATCATGGCGACCGTCGCCGGTGGGTCACATGACCTCCAGCGGGTATCTAGGCCATGCAACCCAAATCTAGTCGCCGTAAGGTCGTGAGACCTCGCAGCAACTAGATCTGGGTCGCATCAACGCCTGAGGTTGCACAACCTCAGGTGCGATCTAGTTCTGGTCGCGCAACCGCCGTGCGACCGCGGCGACCAGATCTTGGTCGCGCCGACGCCGGAGGTCACGCGACCTCGGTGAGATCTAGGTCTCGATAGCCGCGAGGTCACACAACCTCCGCACCCGTGTTGGGTCGCCGGGAGGTCGCGCGACCTCACTCTTTGTGTGAGGTCGAAGCTCCCTCCTCCGCTTCTCCATTTCTCTCCCCTCGAAGCTTTGTCGCTAATTCTTGGCCCGTTTTGATTCTCCAACCATGCTCCTCCGCACCACCCCTACTTTTTTGCTCATCGGCCCCGCCGGGGCGACAACCTCTCCCCGCCGCTATCGTCTTCCCCATGGGGGCAAATCCAACGATGCTTCGGTTCTCGAGTGGCGAGCATGGAGGCTCCCCGGTGGTCTACGCAAGCAAGGAGTTGAACAATCGGCAGCTCACCGATGTCGTGTTCCAGCCCTTCAAGGAGGTGAAAGAAGGAGCTCGATCTGGTGCCCACCATGCCTCATATTTTTTTTCTTTTTTTATTAGTCACCAAAGTCATTTGTAAATTTATCTCTCCAAACACTATTTTACGCAAAGGTATTTCACAATGGACTTTCAAACTACAATTTACCAAATAAAATTTGCATTTTGGAAAACGCCTTTAACTCAAAGTCATTTGCATTTTTCCAAAAGCTTTCCCCAAAAGTCCAACCAAACGCATCCTATGAACCCTAACAATAGCTCAAAACCCTACACCCTCTCCAGCTTCTTGGATCTCCTTGACTCAAATTAAGGGTGATCGAGTCCAGGGTGGGTAGGGTTTAGACTTGAACCCTATATCGGATCCTGTTATAACTTGTTCCCCTTTTTTGGATCATGTACCCGACTCTATTTATATTAAACCCTATACTCGACCCACCATGTTTTTCTAGTCCAATTCCAAGGTTTATCCTATTTCCATTGGAACCCGTTTTGCAATCTTCTAATATCCTATATGACTTCAAATTTTGTATTAATACTCGAGAAATAACGTAATCCTCCTAACTTGTATTGAAACATTAAGCATTTATGATAAATAGATACATGAACTTTTTGACTAAACGAAAAATTAAGGATTCACAAAACTAATTATAATAAATAAAATCATAAGGTAAAGAATTAGTAACAAACATGGGTCTAATATTAGTTTTATTCCCACAACTACTACATGAAACTACTCATTTATGCAAACATAAATCCTCATACAAAAGAGAAATTAAGGGAGCTAATCCACGCGGTACACAAGAATTTGGCGGCAATGAACACCGTCCATCCGCCGAACTATGCCGAGGGAGCCGATGAGGGAGGGAAGCAAGTGAGGAAGAGGAACGACGAAGGAAGAGTGCCATGTGTATTTGAGAGAGCTAAAAGGAAAATGCCGTAAGATTGCAGGAGTAAAAATAGAAATAAGGGGAAAAATAGGTTTTGAACCTATACTTACAAAACCGGTTCCCAAACCGGTTCCAAAACCGGTCCGGAATCGGTTCCCCGAGTGGTTAATCAATCAAACCCGATTCCCAAATCGATTTAAACTGGTTCCAAATTTTGGAACCGATTCCCAAACCGATTTTAACAAGAATCGGTTCCCAACCCTATTTTTCGGGTGGGCCAACCGGTTCTCAAGTATACCCGATCCGGTTGCACACCCCTAACTCAAATAGTGGGATAGTATTGCCCCATTTCATCCCAATGCCTTTGGTATCTTTACCCTAATGTAGTATCTTCTTCGCTTTTGATCCTTGCTTCTCGTTTTCTACTGGGATTCCTTGGTTGGCTTGCCACAATGGAGGACCGTTTATTGGTAGGAAGTTTGCTTGGTTTCGCTTTATAGAAGGTTAGGCAATTTATGATCTAATAAATAAATCACCATCACAAATGAAGAACGATCAGATGCAAGAGTGAAGGAATGCAAACTCACCTTATTTGGTCAGCTTTATCAAAACCCCAATATTAGCTTTCATGCTTTTCAAAATACAATGAAGAAAGCTTGGCATATAGATTCAGTGGAAATCACATCAATGAAGAATGGATTGTCCGTATTTACCTTTAAATCAGAAAATGACTTGAAAAGGGTCTTAGATTTGGGACCTTGCTCTTTTGCAAACAACTTGCTATTGCTTACGTATGAGAACCGAATACACCTCTTCATTGTTATTAAGTTTAAATCATGTGCTCTCTGGATTCAAGTTCATGGTTTACCCCACAAGTGGTGCTAGGAAAATATAATAGGTAAAACTATGGAGAAGATGTGGGAGGTTCTTGAAGTTAGGATTGAAACTAGAGGAACAACAATAGTAAAACTAGGGAAGGCGCGAGCACTTGTTGATTTGTCCAAGCCACTTTTGTCTCGAACCATTATCAACCTTGCAGGAAAAAGAAGCTAGTTAGATTTCAAGTATGAAAGATTACCCGATTTTTGTTATTCTTATGGGAAGATGGGGCACTATGCTAGCTATTGCACAAAGATACCATATGATGATGAGAAAATCTTTTCTGAAAAGAAAATCGATTTGGATAGTGGCTTAAGGTGAGGTAAATGATCACAACCCCTTTTGGAAGTTATTTATAAAGAGAGGGATGAGGATATCATGGAAGATGAATTTGTACCTGAATCTCCAAGGAATTCTGGTCAACTCGTTCCTTATTAGTATTGTGCAGTCCACTCTACAAAGTTGAATGCATGTACTTATTTAGATAAGGGCAAAGAGAAGATGTCGGGATCCTACACTGAGAAACATTTGGCAAGCCAACATATAAACCTATTTGATGCTTTGTCTAATGTCCCCGCACAAGATAAAGAAGGAAAACTAATATTTACTGACCCGGATTCCGAAATTTTAGAAGGAGATAGCAAATAAAGGCAACACACTAGCAAGCAAAAGACTCAGATGTTACTCTCCTTATGAAAATAAGAATAATAGTATCAAGATTCTAGATGAGATGCAACTCATGGAAATCCAAGTTTATATGGCTGATGAAGTACATGAATAGGCTTTGGTGGCTAGTCCTAATAAGCCATTAGGTTACAAATGAATCTTGTTAGCTGGAACTGCCAAGCGTTGGGCACATCCTTGACAGTTTAATGACTTCAAGCTCTTGTGGCTCGGGATGGAACCATGGTGATCTTTCCTATGGAAACTAAAAATGGGGAAAGTATGGTGTTGTGCATAAAGAAGAGATTGAAGTATTAGGGCAGCTTTATAGTCAACCCAATGGGTATAGCTAGAGGATTGGCTATTTCCTGACCGACTAGGTAGCAATTTCCATCGAGCAAAATATTGATAAGTTTATTGATATGGTATGTGAATGAAAGACCAACAGTTATGTATACAAATAACTTGTGTACATGCACCCGATGTATTTAATGATAGACTATATTATGGAAGGAGACAGAAGAAATTAAACATTTAAATCATCTACCATGAGTGTGTATAAGGGATTTTAATGAAATACTTTATCCTTAGGAGAAGATGGGAAGGAGGAAAGCTGAAAATTTTAGGCTAGTAGCATTTATAAACTTCTTAAATAATTGTGATCTTATGGAAGTAGAAAGTACATGGTATGCTTGCGCTTGGGCTAACAATAGAGAATGGGAGGAATTTGTTAAGAAGAAACTAAATAGGATCTTGTGCACAATTGAATGGAGGGTGTTTTTCCCAAGGCAATAGTCTTTGCTTTACCTGCAATTGGGTCAGATCATAGTCCTATCTTGCTGAAACTATTCCCACAACCAGTGAAAAGAGTAAAAGAATTCAGATTTGAAGCATACTAGCTAGAGGACAAGGAGTACAGAAAAATTGCTAAGGAGGTTTGGCTTTCTCCTAAGCAAGAAAGAACTGATTTACTAATAAAATTGAAAGAAGTGACCAGAACCCTTGCATACAAGGAGTAGGAAAAAAAATTCTCAAATGCTCACAAAAGAATTGAGGCGCTAAAGTTGAAAATTCAAAATATAACAAATAGTCTAGATATCGCACAAAGCAAAGAAAAGTTATTAAAATTGGGAGAGAAAATTGTTTTATTGTGGAAGAGGGAGGAAATGTATTGGGGCACGCATTCGGAATTAGCCGGTTGAAATGGGGATAAAAACTCTAAATTTTTTCATGTAACAACTATTCAAAGGAGGCCTCGAAATAGAATATCTATGCCGGTTAATGCAAATGGGGAATGAACTCTTGAGCCTAATGTTCTAAAGAGATGAGTGGGGAATACTTCAAGAATTTATATATGTCGAGGATAAAAGAACTTCCACTCTATTGTTGAATAGATCCCAACTTTAATGGGGGAAATATGAATCGAGAGTTGACGGCTAAGGTCACCATATGTAATAAGTCTCGAAGCCATAAGTCGGCTTGGAAGCTCTTGAAGCCCCTGGTCCTGATGGCTTAAGTGGACAATTTTTTAAACATCATTGGAAGGACATTCAACACAACGTCTTTCAAGAGGTAACTTCCTTTTTTAACATTGGATGTTTAAATGCTAAAATGAGCAAAACCCAAATTATACTTCTTCCCAAAGAACCCAATCTAGAAAAGCTGGAACAGTTTCGTCCCATTAGCCTATGTAATTTTATCTACAAAATAATATCTAAAATACTGGCCAATAGACTAAAATCATCACTTTCAAATGTCATTTGCATAAAGTAAAGTGCCTCTGTAAGTGGCCATCAAATTCAATATAATATATTCATTGTTTAGGAGATTTTGCACAATTTGAGAGTAGTTGCAAGTAAAAAGAAGTTCCAAGCTATATTGAAGCTAGACATGTAAAAGGCATATGATAGAATAGAATAGGACCTTTTAGAGGCTTGTTCACTAAAAATGAGCTTTCATGAGAAATGGGTAATGTGGGTGATGCAATGTGTCACAATTGTTTCTTTCAATGTTAAATTCAATGAAGAGCCCCACCCCTACTTCAAACCTTGAAGAGGTATTTTGTAAGGAGATCCAATATCTCCATATTTGTTCATCTTCGTTGCAAATGTACTTTCATTAATGATTGAAAGAGCTATTGAGGATGGTACACCGAGGATTAAATTGACTAGATCGTACTGCTCAATCTCATTTTCTCTTGTGAATGATTCAATATTTTTTTTTTTTGGATGGAAAGATTAGTGAGTGTCAAAATAATGCTAGTATTTTGAATTAATTGCTTTGCTTTTGGTCACGGTAAATTTGAATAAATCAAGAGTTTTCTTTAGGAATGGGTGCTCATCGAACTTGAGGAAAAATGTGATGACTAAGTAGATGGTTCTAGAGATTGAGAAAATATGGAAATTGAAAGAAGACAAGCAGAACGATGAAGGCAAAGGAAATCATGACTGAAGATGATAAAATTTTGGGAAGATTTTTCCATAATTTTCTCTTCAATAATTTCCAATGTACAATGCTCTATAGATATAGTATAAGATGTAACTAATAAATGGAAATAATGTATTCTATGAATCAATCTAAATTTAAATCTAATACTTAATTGATTTTGTGCACAATCATAACCCGAATGAATCCCATGTCAAATATCATGAGTATATCTTCCAACACTCCCCCTCAAGCTAGTGGCTTGTAGATGTCCAAAATGTCTAGCTTGCTCAATAGATATGCGTGCTGTCTTTGGCATAAAGGTTTGATGAAAATGTCCGTTGTGTTGTTCTCAGGCTCCAATTCCTCTTGTCTCAATTACTCATTCTTTATTTATTTTTTTAGTAAAGTGGCAATCCACCTCTATATGTTTAGTTCTCTTGTGCACTATAGGATTTGTTGCAAATTTGAGAGTCGCATCAATATCATAGAATAGCTTGGTTGGCCCTTTCACTTGTACCCCAAGGTCCTTAAGCAAGCCTTGTATCCATACTATTTCAAGTGTGGTTTTTGTCATAGTTTGATACTCTATTTCAGCTAAAGATAATGACACGATTGGTTGTTTCTTGGTTTTTCATGAGAGTAGCAATTCTCCCAGTTTAATGCAATAGTCGGTGATGGATCTTTGGCTCATGGGGCAAGTCGCGTAATCTCGCATCACAATATGATGTTATCTCCATGTTGCATTTCCTAGACAGGATTATCCCGAGTCTTGGTTGTTTCTTGGTTTTTCATGAAAGTAGCGATTCTCCCAATTTAATGCAATAGTCAGTGATGGATCTTTGGTTTTTGGGGCAAGTCGCATAATCTGCATCACAATATTTTGTTATCTCCATGTTGCATTTCCTAGATATGAGTATCCCGAGTCTTGGACACTTCTTTAATTATTTGACAACCTTCAAGACAACATTCAAATGATATTACTTTGGACTGTGCATGAACTGATTGAGTGTTTGTACTGCATAAAATACATCAGGCCTAGTCATAGTTAGATATATAAGTTTTCCAACGAGCTTCTAATAGCTTGACAGATCTCTGAGTACAGGATCATCATTTTGAGATATCCCTGCATCACAATTTGCCATAGTTAAGTTGGTGTTTTGCTCGATTGGAATAACAACCA
Organism: Eucalyptus leucophloia subsp. euroa; assembly: GCA_017140325.1. Lineage (NCBI taxonomy): Eukaryota > Viridiplantae > Streptophyta > Magnoliopsida > Myrtales > Myrtaceae > Eucalyptus > Eucalyptus leucophloia. The sequence continues at coordinate 24,576,234 of CM029476.1, forward strand.
ATTTGCACCATGATAAACTTGCTTCCGATATAATTTCCAAAGATAAACTTACGCGATTGAGAGAAATCCCTTGGTTGTTTGGGCAATTTCAATTCCAAGGAAATATTTAAATGCTCCTAGGTCTTTTATGTGAAAATAAAATGCATATATTGCTTGAAGCTCTCTATGGCAGTTTTATCATTTCCCATATTGAAAATATCATCGACATATATCATCAAGTAAATAAATGACATACCTTTAGTCCATGTGAATAGGGCATAGTCACATTTGGACTGTTTGAAGCCTGTTGTCGTGAGAGCATTTGTAAATTTGGCATACCATTGCTTGGAAGCTTGTTTCAAACCATAAAGAGATTTATAGAGACCACACAATCTATTCTCCTCCTGTCTCCGTAACTCTTGATATATATATATATATTTCTTCATCTAAATCACCGTGAAGAAAAGCATTGTGCACATACATTTGACACAATCTATTATCCCTTGTCTTTGTAAACCTTGAGGGATATCCATATATATTTCTTCCTCTAAATCGCTGTGAAGAAAAGCATTATGCACATCCATTTGATGCAGCAATCAGTCATGAATAGATGCAACTGTCAAGAATGAATGGACTGTGACATCTTTGGTAACAAGAGAGAATGTCTCGTCATAATCGAAACCTTCTCGTTGGGTGAAGCCCTTAGCCACCAACCATGCCTTGTATCGTTCAATGGAACCATCGACACGATATTTAATTTTGTAGACTCATTTGCAGCCAATTGGTTTTCGATTAGGAGGCAAAGTGGACAAGATCCCAGTTTGATTATCAATCAAGGCCCGTAACTCGCTTCCATAGCCTTCTCGCCACCGCAGATCTGGGTGCCTCATTATAGCTAGATGGTTCCCTCGTCTTTGATATGCAACTATTGTAGCATCTATGTTCCAAAAGAAAGTTTATAAAAGGAAACATAGGATGACATTGGGTATTAAATACTTGGTAAATTGAGAGTGGCACAAATATAATCTTTTGTCCAGGTTGATGGTCGGGTAGTGTGACCGAAACGTCGTGGAAGATCGGCTCTTGGAGGAGAATGCAATATTTCACCGAGGGTGTTAGTGAGATACCTTAAACTTCTTCATCAATAGAAAATTCTTCTAATAAGTTTTCCACAGCTTTCTCTGAACTCTAGTTCTTATCCGAAATAGGATCCTTCATCGGAATTGTCACTAGAAAAGAAGGAACATTTGTTGGAGGTGCTAGAGGAATATAATCACGATCTCAAGATAATTCTCCTTCAGATAAGAAATTATGAGGATTGGTCATTATCCCCGAATCCTCATGTGAAGATGCCCTTTCACCGAATGGAAAAATGTCTTCATGAAAAACAACATCCCTACTTACGAAGAATTCCTTTGTAGATAGCTTAAGAACCCGATATCCCTTTTGTAGACCGGGGATATCCCATGAATATACACCATCGAGTGCGGGGACTCATTTTGTCCCGAGGACCTACTGTGGGGGCATAACATAAGCAGCCGAAAACTTTTAGATGATTCAGCTCCAAGTTCTTCCCAAATAGTAATTCAAAAGGAGTTTACCCATTAAGTATCCGAGTTGGCATGCAGTTGATTATATAAGCTGCCGTAATGATACAATCTCCCCAATAATTTTTTGGAATTGATGCTTGGAATATCAGCGCACGTGCAACTTCCAAAAAGTGGTGATGTTTCAAAAGGTGGCAATGTTTGCACTCAACCGCCCGATTTTGTTGTGGCGTGTATATGCATGAGCTTTTGTGCTGGATGCCATAAGATGAAAAGAGCGAAGTGCAATATGGTTGAAGAATTCTCTCCTATTATCAAGACGGGATCCGCTGAATGGATTTTCCAAATTGATTCTTGGATAGTGCAATGAACATTCTTAAGTGGGAGAAAACTTGACTTTTAGACTGCATAAAAAAAATTCACATGGCAAGAGAATAATCATCCACAATTGTAAAGAAGTAACGGGATCCATCATGATTTGCCGTATGATAAAGTCCACAGACATCACATGAATTAATGAAAGAATATCACCAGCACGCGTATTACTTGATGGAAATGGGTTCCGTGACTATTTTGCAAGAGGACATATGGGACATAGAGAATAAGGAAATGAGGCATTGTGACCATTCTCAAATGCATAATGAAGTGCTTATCATCAATAGTCATGTTACACAATGAGAGCTTATTCAAGGAAATGCAGGATAAATTGATATTACTTGAAAAATTGGTCCAAAAATATAGTCCTTAGAAAGACTACTCAAGCCCACCAGTTTGCCAGTCGAAAGGTCTTGAAAAAAGCAAGTGTAAACATCGAAGAATACCCGACATGAGTTTTCTTTGCAAACTCTCGACATAAAAATAAGGTTAAATTGGAATTCTTGAACATAAAGGACATTTTAAAGAGTGATATGAGGATTGAGATTGATTGTTCCTATCATAGTGATATGAAAGACATTTCCATTTGGTAATTGCACAGAAATAGGAAGACTCATCATTCATACTTGAAAAAATCCTTTATCATAGATAATATGATCACTTGCTCGAGTCAATTATCCATACCTTTCTTGATATAGAATTAATTAGGCAATATGAGATACCCGAAAACTTCCTCCTTTGTTGGAAGTATCCAACTTTTGCAGTGCCTCGCATCGCCTATTGATATTGTCCATACGTAATAGGTTGGTAAGCACTTAATGGGTCCAAGGACCTGGTAAGCCGTTGAAAATTCTTTCTTTCTCCATTTCTCTCCAGGTTTTTCATGTAATATCCAACAATTATCAATCGTATGGTGAGGTCGCTTGTAATATTCAAAAAATAATTCACCTTTCTCTTTGAATTTTGCTCAAAATTTCTTGATGATGTGGCAAAGATCTAGCCATCCATCCCTTTAATCAAAAATTCTTGTCCATCATCCATTCCACTTACATAATTGAACCCTTGTGAGCCGTTCAATCCATGCACGCGATCTAGGCCACTCGCTCTATCTCTTTTAAGGCCATGCGCGTCTCCTTCACCAAACCCTAGCCCTAGCATGCCTCTTCATTCCCTTTCTTGGCTTAGGGTTTCGTTGGTTGCCTCTCACCATTCACCACAAGCTATAAGGGCGATGCTTTCATCACCCATCGTGTGTTCTAGTGACGCGAGTCATTGGCTTTTCTCTAGACGACCAATTGAAAAATCCAGCCGATTGGCAATACTGGGTCCATGGCCAGAATCTATGAACAAAAAGTAAGGTAAGATTCGTTCCAAATCAAAAGGAATCATGTGGCTTTCTCCTTTTCCTTAATAGATTTGTACTCTTAAGCGTTGATTTTGATCCGTCGAGCTTTTCTTCTAGCCGCTTCAAGGTCATTCCACAAGCAAATAAAGCAGCTTGTTAAAGCAAGCTATGATCGTTATATTCCCTTGCTTAAACTCGTTGAGTTCCTACATGAGGAAAAAATATTTGCTCAGTCCGGTTTACCATACATTTCTTTGATATTTTCTCACATGTTTTTTTCGGTCCTCTATTGGTGGAAGTTTGCTGCAACTTCTAAAGATATGCAATTCCCGATACAAGTACGGACGAGTTGGTTGCATATTCTCCAAAGGTCCTGTCAGCGCTTGTCCAAGGGGATCGGGATGATTCCGCCAAGGAACCTATCTTTATCCTTTGTCACAAAGGCTCGCGTAATCCTTGCGACCACTTAGAATAGTTCTTCGGCCTGGACAATTGCTGTCTATTGAGCCGTAGTTCGGGTCCATCATAAAGAGACATGAATAGAGGGTTGCCAACTTCTGGACAGCTGGTGATGGCCACGATTGGATACAGTAAAAATCCAGGCGAAAATCCCGTGTAAGGATTTGCTTCCATACCGAGATTGTTTGACCTGGTTTCTTGATCTACATTAAGGAAAGTTGAGTAGGGATTTGTTCCCATACCCAGCTTTGTTTGATCCGCTGCTCCGCCTCACATTTATTAGATCCAATCCGGGTCATGCTTAACATGTTTACAGTTGGTGGGCTGCCATCGGGTCGACAAAGCCTTGTTGGCCTTGAATCCCTAGCGATGATGCACTTGGGCTCAACCCTGAAAAAACCATGGATTGGGCTGCATTCGAAATGGTAGCCACTAGTAAGGATGGCCCACCATGGGCAGGCCCACAATGGGCTAGCCCTAGATGGGTTGCCCTAGATTTGTCTAAGCTAGAAGGGTTTACCAATGCACATCTTGGGCCCAAGTAATTTTGTTCTGAGTCTTGGTGATGTTAATAGCGGAAATCGGATCCCGACTTTTGAGATTTGGGGCGTGTTTTCTTTCTAGGGATGCTCATTAGAAACCGAAGGTAAATGGTGATGAAAAAAAACTTAGAAATTTTTATTCCTTTATTGAAGGATTAACTCTATTTTGTAGGATTGGAGTTCTTGGTAGGCAATCAATTGGTATGAATGGAAGCGAAATCAGCAAAGAGGCTGATGGATCAGTTGAGACCTCATTACCTTCGATAAGGCAATGTTAGGGAATTAAGCTTGGAAATTGTTGAATTCACCTTCCATGCTTTGGAGCCAAATACTTAAGGAATATAGTTCTTAGCTAGTGATTTATGGAAAGCAAGGAAAGGAATATGCCCCTCATGGGGTTGGTAGAGTATTCGAACTGGTTGAGATGTGACGTGGACTATTTGGAATGGGGAAAAATTAAAATTAGAGAGGATAAGTGGTCGAAATGGGAGTATTGGAAGGAAATGCAAATAGGGGAAGATCCCACAAGGATTGCTAATTTGATCCTGAAAATGGACAAGGGACAAGATAGGATAGTTCAAGTGATAAAATATAAATTTTTATGATAAGAATAGTTTCACTAGATTATGAAATAATTTTACAATAGTTGAAGGAAGTGTTGGTGGAGGAGCTTCATGATTTGAAGTATATTCTTATGCTCCTCTTACTCTCTATTACATCAATGGGTTACGATATTTTTATAGACATTCCACCGACTAAGTACAGCCACCTTAGAAGATTTTGGACTTCTCTCGAATGCTGTCCTTTTTTTCTTTTTTTCTCCTCTCACTCTACGCCTTAGAAAATTCTGGACTTCTCTTGAATGCTGTCCTTTTCTTCTTTCTTCCTCTAGAGACTTCTACAGCTGTGCTTCTACACTTTTCTTTGCCACCTAAGCTAGATTTTCTTTTAAAGGATTTTTCTTCACTTTTCTAGCTAATATCAATCTTGAAATTTTCAGAAAGTTTTAGAGAAAATGGATCACAATTTCCAACTGTCCATCTTTCCGCACAACGCCTCCATCACCTTCCTCCACTCGCTCTCCACCGTCGTCGCATTTGCACATGCCAGTCCCCCTTCCATCTCCTTCACCAACAGCCAATCATGGCAAGCATTCACCGAAAGAACTCACTATCATATTGACCCCCCCCCAAAAAAAAACACTCACTATTATGAGCTGCGAACATAGCAAATCCGAAGCCGGATCGGAGAGAGATGGAACTTCTTATCGCTTGGAGTTTGCGACTTACAACAAGAACATTCCTCACCGTCTTGTGCTGGGAAGCCACACCAGAGCAAGGCAGAGAAGGAACACAATGACGTAGGCCGAAGAAGCAACGAGCTTTGGGAAGTAGAGAGCAAAGATGAGCGACCGCCAAGTAAGGCGAAGGAGCAACGTGCTTTGAGCCGAGAGCGGAGATGACCTAGCCCCGTAGCAGGCCGGAGAAGCAATGCAACGTAGAGCGAATTCTCACCAAAATTTTGAATTGAGAATGAAAGAAAGGAGGGAAGGGAAGCTATAGCATAAGGGCATTCGTTCTTCAGAAAGGAGGCGAGAAAAAGCGCCATTAATGCGTGCAGGCTTACTCCAAAAAAAGGAGAGAGAAAAAAGCAGCAACAATGACAGTAAATTTTTAAATAAAAAAGGAAAAATGATATATCTTGTGCAGAAAAAACAGTGGGGCGGCTCGTGCTCACGTGGAGCCACGCATCACTTTCTCATTGGTTGGGGTGCACGTTGACTTGGCGCTTTGGTACCATCCAATATTTTCTTCCGCGATCGTTGTCATCGCATGACTCAACTTTTCATCACATAACAAAGATGTAGAAATCAAAACTCGACCCAAAAAAAAAAAAAAAAAAGAGAGAGAGAAAAATGATGATGCGATTGCCTTTAATCTATTACAAAAATAATAAATAATTTATACTATATCACAAAAAATTAAATAATAAATAAATTATTATGAGACTTACTTTTTAAGGATTTGTGACTTATAATAAGTTATTATTAACTGTTATGCTAACAAAGCCAAAAAAAAGACGTGTTTCTCATTTTCTAAGAAATTAATGAATCATCATTTCTCTTCATCGAGAAGCTTTGCTAGTAGCTGGTTGTGAGTCATAAATTCTTGAAGAAATTGACCCCATAAGAATTTCTAATTATTTATTATTTGATTTTTTTGTCCAAAATATATTGCCATTTGCATAGTAAATCAAAGACCGTCATGTAATTCTTTCTCTTTACGAAAGTATAATCTTAAAGAGCAATGGAACAAAATGTGCACCTTTTTTTTTTTTGGCAAATTGGAACGTATTGTGTAAAATTCTATTTAAATGGACCTCAGCAGTTTCAATTGGTGGAAGGGTCATAACAATTGCCACAAACCAAAAATCTCCTTTCATTGCCTTTTTCAAATGCTATAGTTCGGAAACTCACTTGAGTCGAGAATTCTTAGTGTTTGCACTTTGAAATTCCATATAACTAACTGCATCAAATGAAGCTCGACCTATGAAATATCTTACTAATCTCATAGACTAATTAGGAGTTAGGGCACAAAGATGAGCCGGATCCCTAAGGACAACCAAAACTTGCAATTGTTTTGAGGCTTGATGGTGCATAGAGCCAAATTCTTTTAAAGAATTTATAGCTCACGATAAGTTATTATTTTTATAATAACAAAAAAAAATGTTATGCTAGCAAAGCCCTGAAAAAAGAGGTGTTTCTTGTTTTCTAGAAAATTAATGAAAATATTTTCATCACCATCATTTCTCTTTACCAAGAAGCTTTGCTAGTACTTGGTTGTAAGCCATAAATTCTCGAAGAAATTGATCCCGCAATAATTTTTAATTATTTATTATTTAATGTTGACACCTAAATTTTAGCTTCACATTTAGTCATTTATTGCATAAGAAAATTATGGATCCAAACTGATCTCTAAAAATATAAATATCAAATTTTACTTTGCATGTTTAGTTCTTGTAAAGCATGTCTGCATCCAATAAATTTCATAGGAGCTAGCGTTATTATGCTTGAACTCAAGAAGCCATGAACATGCTCTGAATTGGCACACGGATTAACAAATCCCTCGATTATCAATTTCGCACATGAGAATTTGAAACTTGGGGGTCACGATTTCCGCAAAGATGAGGGGAAGCCAATCAATTAGAGAAATCTTCTCTTCGTAAATCTTTCCTCTAGTAAATTTTGGCCAGATAAGTGGAGGAACTCGTGGGATCTTTTTCCAAGAATACCGGAATGCACAAGAGGAAACAAATGTGTCGACTGCGAAATCATGGGCAATCTTGTCAGACCGTACGTTGAGGGAAATGAATTGGAATACTCTCCATGGCTTTGGCCAAGATATCCTGCGTCCAAAAGCTCAACCCGACCACGTCTCACGAATCATCTTTCGCATAATAAGAGGAGTCGATCTTGGCAAATCATCGGAAAAGCAATCTCACGTTTTCAGCTACTGGTTATGGAAAGATTAGGAGCTCGGAGTGACGAGGACGGACTGAATCCTCATTCCTTCGTAGACACCTCCGGATTGCTTGGGATTCTTTCTGAAAAATTGAAATTATGAGGAGAATCAATGGGATTTGTCCATCATCATGGAAAGAATGGACTCTCACTCGAATCGGGCGTTCAAGCGCAAGGTATATGAAAAGATTGAGCGGGGAGGAAATTAAAGGAAAAAATAAGAAAATAATTCGTGTTGTGAAATCGTAAATGATAGTGAGTGAATGCGGATACGTTCGCGGCACTATCGTTGAATCGAAAAGGAAAAGATTGTGAAAGAAGGTGAGGGACGCGTACTCGAGAGATTTACGGTGACAAATCAAGGCTAAGATTTGGCAATCCCCACGATAAAACAGCACGGGTTCTGACTTTCCAATGCTGATGTGGAGAGATTGATTTTGTGGTACGCTACCTACTAGTCCTCCACTTGTCATGCGAGCACTATACATTTAATACGCAGATTCTCTCTCTCTCTCTCTCTCTCCTGTGCTTAGTGGGATGCAACATTGTGTGTGTGTATATAAAGCCGAGCCATCCCTTGCATGATTTTCATCGAAAGTTATGGCCTTCTTTGATCACCACCATTTCTGGACCTTCATCTCCATTGAAGAAACCATAAGCTGTTCGCCCTTCATCTCCATTTGCTTCTTCTTCTTCGCAATAATGCTGCATTTGCTTGCGCCATTTCCTTTCATCCCGCTTTCCTCCATCCATCTTCATATGGTCTACATGCATTTATTTTTTCCGCTTGATGAATTGTTCGTATTTAGTATCTTTAGCGTGATGGTTAGCAGGTCATTCTCTTCTTTTCTTCTTCTTTTCGTTTGGCAACTCTTTCTTCCAAAACCTCATTCTTTCTCTTTATATCAATTGCAAAGCACACGTAAAGCAACAACAAAAATCACAAAAAAAAAAAAATGAGAAAAATTTTCCCGGTGCACTAATCTCGACACCACTCTTCACATAAAGTTTTTCTCTCTTTTGATGATACAAACCCCGCTCAAAATAAAACCTCCGGCAACCCTTTCAGTCTCTTGGAATTTTGCCAACTTTTTCACAACCCTTTTGGCCATTTCCTCCAACGATTTTTGCTTTCAATCTAATGCACTTTTAGAATTAGCTTTGAGTGATGAAGCCGGTATCCTAGCGTCTCTCGTAAACTTATGGGTCCGTCTTGAAGTTGTGGCAACTAACGTGGGATTTATATTGTCTCGAGTCGGTTTGCATTTCGTGGGAATTCATTCTTTTCATCTTTTAGTTTGAGTTCTGTTCAACCACGCGTATGTGCTCATCACTTCGATTAGTAAATGACTGAGGTTGTTTTTCTTCTTCTTTAATTTTAACCCTAGCAAAAAGAGCATTTTCATTTGCATCGTGCTTGCAGAAAATAATCTAACATTTGTGTTTTTCTTTTGCATTTGATGATAGGAAACATTGTCTCGTTCTTCGTCTTCTTGGCTCCAGTGTAAGTAATCATGTTTTACTTTGAAGAGATAGTCTTATTTTATTTGATCCTGATGCAATAACTACTGCATTTTCTCTTCTCCTGTTGCAGGCCGACATTTTACAGAATCTACGAGAACAAATTGACCGAGGAATTCCAATCGATACCGTATTTGGTCGCTCTATTCAGCCCCATGCCCGGGCTTTACTATGCATTCCTCAAAGGACACTCCTTCCTTCTCATCACCATTAATTCCTTCGGATGCGTGTACATCGCCATCTACATTGCTTATGCGCGAGAACTGCCAGGGTATGTATTGATCATTAGACGATGCAACGCTCTTATTTTATGTGATCGGAATATGAGCATTGGATTGTCTAATGATCAATACGTACCTTGGCATTTCTCGGTGCATAAGTCATGTAGATGGCGATGTACACCATCTCTATGATGTATCCAAAGGAGTTAATGGTGATGAGAAGGACGGAGTGTCCTCGAGGTATGCGTAGTAAAGCCAGAGCACGGAGCTGAATAGAGCGACCAAAGATGGTATCAATCGGAATTCCTTGATCGATTTGTTCATATAGATTCTGTAAAATGTTGGCTTGCAACAGGAGAAGAGAAAAGAATCAGTAGTTATTGTATTGGGATTAAATAAAATAAGACTATCTTCATCCTGGTGAAGGAAAATAACTTCAAAGAAAAACATGATTACTTACCCTGGAGCCAAGAAGACGAAGAACGCGCTTCTGGGCGAGAGTGGTGAGTGGTGCGCGAAGCATTGTTACGTTACTCCCCCACCGCAAAGCTGTCCCCCGCGTAATGCTTCGTTCACATGACTTCTCCGAATTTTACATTTCCGTTCCTTGCTGACTCCCCCCCGCACTCAAAAACGCCGAACCATTACCCCTCTGAGTAGGGGGGCGCGCGGCACGTGCCCTCCCCGCGTAATGCTTCGTTCACGTAACTTCTCCAAAATTTTAGGAGCTCTAGAGGTTTCGTGCGTGCGCGTTCATGGCATCTCCCCGCTCTGGCCTTTTTGTTCTTGAAGCCTCGTGCACATGCGCCTTGTGGTTGCGCGAGGCATGTTAGGACAAGAACGGTGATGACCATGTACAGAACAAACTCGCATCATTTGCAATGTCCCTGTGATGAGCAAAGGAGCAAGAAACATTCGAAACCAAAGGGAGTTGCACTACCAACCGCGTGGCAATTCAGTAGATCAGATGCTGCTTAAAACTAGAGTTAGAATATGCGGCCAAATCCTGCTCGGAATAGACTTACAAGATTCAGCACAAGCATTACAAGACAATCTCCCTCTTCCTTTGGACTCTCTTATCTATAATGCTGTTCTAGCAATGATGTACACCCAACTCCCTCTTCCTCCAAATTTCAAGAAAGTATAAACAGAGAATGGAGAGATTAGACCCGAAAAAGAGCCGAGTTAGAGTAGCAGGGACCAAGTCCTCCTAATTCAACCACAATCTCTCCGCTCATTTCCCTTCGACAAAATGGAATATGCACAACACGACGTGAAAGGAATGAAAGCGTGCAAGTCAGTTATGTGCAGGCTTTGACGTCCTGGTTTTGTTTCGTAGATGTTGATGATGTTGAAGAAGATATAGTTGATGACTTATTGAGCCCTCTCGAACTTTATCCTAATTTTCCACTATCAAATGAGGATTTGACCAGCCATCTTCATGTTCGGGGCGACTTACTGCAGCGGTTTCTATGATGAAGAGTTTTGAAGTCCATTCTTTGTCAACCCCTCTCGAGTTGTTAGTCTCTGCAACAAGGTTTTCAAGAAGCGAGAGTCCCGGTCGGTGATTCCAGTGCTTTTTGTGGAAGGGCCTATTCTTCCCCGTTATTGTTATATTTTAGCTGATCGTTATGACTTATGCCTTCTCGTTCTTCCTGAGGCAAAAGCTTGCAGTGCTCATCTGGCAGCATTCAACCATCAGAACTCCTCTCCTTTGCGAAATCTCAGGTAATACATTCCTTCTGATCGTGTCCTAGTCACTAATACGATCAGTTGACTAGAAAACGTGACAATTCGATGTTTGTGCATGGAAAATCTCGATTTCTTTCCTTAGCTTCAAGATACAATGGAATAATATTTTTGCCATAAATAACGAACATAAGCAGGTGGACTATATCCTGGGAGACAACCCCAGAGGCACGAGCTACATGGTCGGGTACGGGAACAACTACCCAAGGCAGGTCCATCACTGGGCGACTTCCATCGTGTCCATCAAGGAGGATTCGTCCTCGTCAGCTGCTGAGCTGGTTATGCTGCCTGGTTTAGCCGGAAAGCAAGCGAACCCAATCTCCTCACTAGTGCTATCGTCGGTGGCCCCGATACATATGATAACTTTGCTGTCAAAGAGACAATTACAAGCAAATGGAGCCTGCTACTTACAACAACGCTCCACTCCTCGGCATATTAGCCTGGTTGAGGGGTGGTCAAGGCGGTTACAGTCAATTCCTTCCAGGTATTTGATCTTTGAAATGTGTTGTTATTTCAGACAAAAGCAATGTCTTGACATATTTCGGCATCTGATGGATGGATTTCTATTCAATGTAGTGGTTGTTCCTGCGCCGAAAGCAGCCATGGCCAAGCCAAGTCTAGCTCCTGGTACAATTTCCTCCGCGTTCCCTTTTTTCTTTGATTCATTCTGTGATTCCATTACCTCACTCATCTGCTTTTGCCTTTTTGATTGCAGTAACAGCTTCCAACAAGCTGTCCATCGAGCAGAAGCTAACGGCTTCATGGACTGCCAACAGGAGAACTTACCGTAGATGCTAAACAGTGGTGACCAACAAATCGGACAAGATGCTGAAATATGTCAACCTGTCGATCTCCAAGCTCTACAGTCCTCTGTGGGGACTAACCAAGTCCAGCGACTCGGACGTGTTCCCTTCCTGGATCTAATCCTTACCTTCAGGGAAGAGCCTCGGGTTTGTGTACATCCATACTTTGCCTCTAGTGGACATCTCCATTCTCAAGCTACACTTTGGCATAGGAAGATACTCCAGCTTCATATGTAATTGCACAGTTCTTCTGGGTTTCAGGGATGTAAAGAATTGTGCACCAATACCTATTGGATACGGCCTTGGAAAGTTCTCGCTTTCTTACTTTTCAAAAATTTTCATCTTCGCTTCATGATGTCGGAACCTGCTTCCAAGCTGAATAAGGGTGAAGATCGGAGGACGAAAGGAGTGAAGAGACATTATAAAACGAGTGCTATCCTCTTTCCCCTCAACTTCGCTGGTTAAAAGAGAAAGAGTCTGAGATGTGCCGCAGCAAAGATGGTTTGCTGAGAAGTGAGAAAAGAAAGGGCTTCCTTAGAGTTTGTGGGGTCCCTTTTGTTTCTTGAATTTTTTCCTTCTTGTGATGGTGTTGTTAAAAAGCTTTGCAACAATTTCTGTGTTTGTTAGTGTTAAAAATTTTGGATGTGTGCACTGCGGAAGCATGGTTTTGGTATTAGTTATAGTTTTTGATTAGTGATATGTGCAAGTTTATGGTATATTTTGTAGAGTATGAACAAATGACAAGATAGGATAATTGAAGGACAAAGAACATAGGATATAATTTATCAAATTGATGGAAATGGATAGTACAAGATATTTTGATATAATGGAGGAATATTTCATAACAGAGAAACCATCTTAACTCTACTCCTCCACACACGGTGGAGGTCTAAACCTCACACCTCAAATGATGAACTACAAGGTTATTTATAAGCGTAAGTCACCGCCTTAGAAGATTCTAGACTTCTCTTGAATGCTAGACTTCTCTAGACTTCTCTTACATACTGGAAATTTTCAGCCACAATTTTTTAACCATCCAAAACTTCATCTAGAGAATTCTAGATTGTAGTTTAGTAACTCTAGGAAATTCTAGAAAATGGATCAGCATTTCCAACAGTTAGGATATAGCCTTCTACAAAACAGTTGTATCTATTCGGTTTTTGAAGAATTTAAGGTATGAAAGTAGACTTTTGCTCATTTGGAGAGAGCTCTTCCCATGTTGACTTTGTTCATGACTTTCGTGCACTCTTTACTTTCTTTTTTCATTATGCACGCAGAGAATCTGTATATCGGATAGTAAGGTCAGCTCTACACAATCTATTTTCATTATCTTTTGTAGTTGGGAACCACTTGTCCCTTGACCTCAGCATTCTCAAGTTCACCAATTGAACAAGTCTGGCATACCATCGCAAAGTAGTAAGCTCAAGTGGACTCCACCTAATGGACGGATACAGAGTATCTATCACAAGTAGAGATTAATACAACGTTGATGTTGTAATTGTCAATCTTGGGAAAAAAAGTTCATCATTTGAGGCATAAACGATAAACACCACGAAGCAGTGACATGGAGGATCTGGCATTTTAATACCAACTAGAAGTCCGTACAATAGATTATACAAGATGAACATTGATTAGCCCAACACTAGCCATAAAGAAACATTCTCAGTTGCACAATACCTATTTACATTTTACTAGTTTGGTTTCTTCAACTCGACCATCACCACATTGATATTGTCTTGGCTATCTCGAGCCATGGCCAGTTTGGCTAGCACTGCAGCCACCTCGACGGCATTACTTCCTCTCAGCTCCTCAGGGAACCTCCTCTTTATATATCTGTCAAGGCACCTCCTTACAACATGGCAGGCAGCCTCATGAGAGAGCGCATCCCATAACCCATCGCTTGCTATCACGAGGAAGTCGTCCAACTCTGTTCTCTTGCTTACCGTGTCCTCTGGCTTAGCCATCACGTATAGCTTTAAACAATAATCTCCTGCAGCAAGTAAATGCCGCTATCAGATACAGACACCGCACAATGGCACACGTACAAGAGAAAAAGCCAGTCTCCAGCTAAAACTTCTGCATGAGAGGTGTCGGTTATTGATCCCTATTTGTAATTTGCCCTAAACATTGTCTCCAGTACATGTCGAAAGGCTGAAGTTACCAATTCTAAGGTGCACTCAAGCAACTTGTCAACAAACTAGAATCTCAGTGATTCAATATGTTCCCTTCAAGCACAGAGGTTCAGCACCACAATAGTACTAATGCTAACCACAAATTCGACTTACTCAGCACTTGCTGAAGTAACCAATGCAATTGGAAACCAACATTCCATGCATAAAAGCATCGAATAAAGTCCATCATTAGCGCCATTTGATTGATAAAGTTCCACATACCCATTGACCTCAATGTAGCAAGCACGCCTAGGACACGGGATCCATTCCAATTTATGACCCTTCCTCCAGCTGCTTCCACTCTCCTTCTCAGCAAGCCTGTTAGGTTATTCAGGGTAGTCAATAAGCCATTTTAATCGAAATCCTAGAGATTTAACTCAAGATATGATGCATGACAGGACATAATTGTTTTCACTTTAGCTCGAGTAATTTAGTCTGCTACTAATCTAGCATTGGCAACTAATCGAGTATCTACCGTGACAAATGCTATAAAGATGTTGCTCAGGAAAATCTTGCCACCTTTCAAACTGTACCATTTCAATATGAAGATGACTTTACTCGCTTTCACTGGCTGAAGACCTTGTTACTGTTTCAATATCAGAAAATAGACATGTCATTGAAGAAGAGATGGTATAAAAGTATTGGCAAGAGCTTTTTGCATTCATTTATCAACCTGGTAACATGCCATATTGCGACGGGGTGCCGCTAGCTATCACCCATTTGTGGCAACTTGAAGTGATTTCAGCAGTGTTCAATCGAAGAATTGCAGAATGAACAAAGTGTGGCTGACCACAAAAGATCACAGGGACAAATTCTAGTTCACTGATTAAACCAACAAGGCAAGATGGGCTTCAGCCTGTCTACATAACCATGAACAAAAAACAAAGAATGGCTGAGTGTAGTAAGTCCCCTTAATCATAAGATGTCAACCCTGCAAAGCATGACCCCAAAGTCAACCTAATCTTAATCAGACATTCTAGGAATATCTTGCACATGCTTTCATATAGAACCAACACCATAAGATAAATTAAGCACCTTTGAAAGAACACCAAGTGAACTTTGACCCTAATACACATCTTTGAGCTTAACAATCTTTCATTTCTCAACTTATGAACCTAGTCTACGTTACATCATTTGCAAAGTCTCTTCTGATTAGGGCACTTGAATTAACGTAGAGGTTCACATGTCTTAAGCATCGCTTGAAGAAATGCGGTCAAGATTATTTTTTTCTCATTTTGCATGGTTCTTGACTTGTAAACCCGGAAATGACTGCGGAGTTGTTCTTTGAATAGCCTTGACTCAAAGAGTCCATTAGTTAAGCCATTGACCAAGCTCATGTTACGATCCCTGTTAAAGACCCCTCAGATTGGTAAAGTTGTACCGCGGACCTGTGTCGATATGGTGAGATGGAGTGATTCCCGTAGCCCTTCTAAATGAGAGTAAGTGAAAGTTCTTTCTAATTGAAAGTCTCTCATTTAGTATTCTTAGGAAATCCATGTCATGAGTGAAAATTGTCATGAACAATAATTTTCTCCAGTGGAAATTTGGGTGATGTAAAGGTCATTATGCATGAATTCCGATTGAATTGATAAAAAATTCAGTGGATTTTGAAGTGTGCTTTCCATAATATCCTTAATTGCTTATTTCTTTGGTGAATGCACTTTCATTCTAATCATGTTTGACAAGTAATGTTTTCTCAATGATCCAAGAGTTCCTAACATTCAGGTTCCTTTCAAAATGCCTCGTGATATTAGGAGATGAGAAACCTTCAAGAACATTCAAGGTGCATCCTTGATGTTCCAAAATTTATTTCTAGTAGGAGGTAAAAGACCTACACAAGATATCTAAATTTTCAGAAGACATATCCCCAAGAATCGAGATATCACAAGGTAAGTATATCTCTACCCATACTCTAAATACTTGTCATTGTGCAGGTATTCTCTCTCAAATACATCGACACTTGACTTGGTCAAGCTGTCCTCTATATTGACCCGGCAAGCTTCCGTAGCCCGGTGTTCTTTATATTGACTTGGCGTGCTTTCGTAGCCTAGAGTCCTTTTTATCGGTCTGGCGTGTTTCTGTAACCCAGTGTCTTTTATATTGACCTAGTGTGCTTTTGTAGCCTAGAGTTCCTTTCATTGACTTGACCTATTTCTGTAGCCCAATGTTCTTTATATTGACCTGGCGTGCTTTTGTAGCCCTGAGTCCCTTTCATTGACTCGGTGTGCTTTCATAGCCCGGTGTCCTTTATATTAACCTGGCGTGCTTTCATAGCACAGAGTCCCTTTCATTGACCTAGCGTGCATCTGTAGCTCGGTGTCCTTTATATTGGCTTGGCATGCGTTCGTAGCCCAGAGTCTCTTTCATCGACTCAATGTGCTTCCACAGCCCGGTGTCATTTATATTCACCCGGCATGCTTTCGTAACTTAGAGTCCATTTCATCAACCTGACGTGCTTCCGTAGCCCGGTGTCCTTTATATTGACCTAGCGTGCTTTCGTAGCCTAGAGTCTCTTTCATTGATCCAGCGTGTTTCTATAGCCCGGAGTCTTTTTCATCGACTTGGCGTGCTTCTATAGCTCGAGTTCCTTTTTAGAAATTAAGAGTCTATGGATTTCACCAAAATCTTTCAATCTGTTTTTGACATCTCAGTTTGGATCTAAATGTCACAAAATATTTTCATGTAAACATTTCACTTTGGATGTGAATATATATATATATATATATATATATATATATATATATATATATATATATATCTTTCTTGTTATACCTTAGTTTGGATCTAGGTATTTCGAGTTCCAAAATCTTAACATCTCATTCATGCGACCATAGAAAGGTACAGGTCCTTGACATTATATTTATAGCTCTAATAGGCGACTGTAAAAAGGTACAAGTCCTAGACAGTATATTTGTAGCTTTAACAAGTGACCTTAGAAAGGTACAGGTCCTGAAAAGACTATTTACCATGCAGGTGACCGTAGGTATAGGTCCTGAAAAGCTGTTCCTCATTTAGGCGATCATAGAATGGTACGGGTCCTAGGCAATAGTTGTTTCCTGTTTAGGCGACCATAGGATGGTAAAGGTTCTAGACAACGTTTGTTGCTCTAACAGGCAACCGTAGAAGGTACGGGTCTTGAAAGAAGCAATTTTTCTGTTAAGGTGACCAGAGAAAGGTTCGGGTCCTAGACAACAAAAAATTGTCATACTAGGCGACCGTAAAAAGGTATAGGTCCTAGGATGACAGTCTATTTACAAAGCCTGGTGATTATCTGGGCTATCGTAGAAAGGTACAGGTCCTAGACATGTAACACCACTTATCTTGAATTGCTCTACAGTTCTCGAAGGTAAGTTATTCTAGGTAGGTTCATTTATTATTTGCATTAACATTTCCATGCATCAAATAAATTGCATTTCAAAATGGAATTTATTTTTCAACCAAAAAAAAAAAAATTTAGTACATGTGCATAGTCAAAATTTAGGTCTTAATTTGTTTTTGAAGGCAACATCTACGAACTCACCTTCAAAAAGGGGTAGCTGTTGATACCTAAATTTTGACAACCTGACCATTTATTTATTGTATAGAAAATTAGAGATAAATCTTTAACCCCTAAAAAAATATATATCAAAATTGCATTGTGCATTTGCATCAGACCGATGGTAGAATATTTCAAGATATTCTATGGGCAATAGGAAAAAGAAAGCTCGGGAATTGAGAGACAAAATAGAGGAAAGAAATCAAGGCATCCGTGGAAAGTGTGGGTTGCTAGAATTTATAAAAAGAATGCCCATCTAGCCATATTCGCATGAAAAAGGGAGGAAGCCGGCCTAAGAATTGTGAATGGAGATGAGCGAATGTGGATACATTCAAGGCAATATGAGCAGAAGCAGAAAATGAAACCAGAAGATTGTGAGCGCTAATTTAGAAGTAAATTAGAGAGATCAATTTTTTGTGACAAATCAAAGCCAAAACTCAGCAATTTCCCAAGAATCATCGATCGGTTCCACGGATCTAGACTTTCCAACTTTATGTGGGAGATTTTTGGCTATAAAAGGATGTACACACCCTCGATAGAACTCGAGGAGGGGGGGCGGAAAATTCATGCGAGGAAGAAAAAGAATTCATGCAAGAGAGAGAGAAAAAAAAAAAAGAGAGAGGAATTCCCGCCACCCCCCCCGGTCCAAGAAGGTCAAAAGGAAAAGGTAATTTCTTTTCTTCTCTAACAACCTGCAGAAGAAAAGAAAGGAGAGGTCAGCAAGAAGGGAAAAGTCCATAGAAAATTCATGCAAGGAAGAAAAAGAATTCATGCAAGAGAGAGTGCAAAAGAGAGAGAGAGAGAGAGAGAGAGAGAGAGAGAGAGAGAGAAGAAGAGAGGAATTCCCCCCCCCGGCCCAAGAAGGTCAAAAGGAAAAGGTAATTTCTTTTCTTCTTTGACAACTTGCACAAGAAAAGAAAGGAGAGGTTAGCAAGAAGGGAAAAGTCCACAACAAAGTACAGAGAGAGGGGGAGGGGACGTGAGAGAGACGTAAAAAAAAGGAAAAGGAAAAAGAAACAGAAGAAGAAGGAAGACAGCCCCCGTTGTTCATTCGCCACTGTCCCCCTTCCGGCGACGTTAGCGCCCGATGCCCCGCAGCACCACCAGAGCCCAACGCCGCTATTGCTTCTTCCCTCCCAGCGTCCCTGCTTCCCTGTCATCCTTCGCCAGCAACGCCACCATCGTCTTCGCTCCCTCACCCGTTGGCCCGCAATCTGCTATTTGCACCTCACCACGCTCTTGCCCTCGCCGACGCCGCAAGCTCACCATCGCCTGTCCTTGCTTCACCCGACACTCCGCTTCTCTCGCCCGCACCAATAGCACCTCCATTACTCGCTTCTTGACGACCGTGCTTGCGCGCCCACAACCCAGCACTAGCAGCTTGCGTTGCCTCCGCGCCGCTGAACATCGCCCTTGCCCCGCTCCACCCGGCGTCCGACGACGCTCCTGCCTTCACCGTAGCTCGACGCCGGCCATCCGACCTCCCGCCGCCGCCTACACCCCCCATCGCGTTGTTGACCTCCATGCACTTTTCCCTTAGGTAGTTTGTTTTCATTTTTATTTTTCATTTATTTCATTTTATTTATTTTACTTATTTTTTTAGCTTAGCTATTTAAATTGGAACATTGGATGTCAGTATTCATTTTATGAATATTGTAAGCATTATCCATAGGATTTTGCCCAAAATTATTGTAATTATTAATTTCATCTGTAAAATGTCAGATTTTTTTTAATTATATTAATTTTCTGGGAATTTTGTTAGTATTTTAATTGTTAAATCATTATAATTATTAATTTGATCCGTAAGATTTCGGATCAAATTTTTAATTATTTTGAACTTTCTCTTATGTTGTGATGCTTAGGATTAAAATAATCGTTAATTTAACCCGTGAGAGAACGGATTATTTTTTTGGTTATTTTAATTCTTATTTGATGAATATCTTGATTGTTTAGACATAATTGCGTGTCTTGGAAAAACACTATAAAAAAAAAAATCAAATCTTGCATTGAAGTGTGTTGGTTTAGTAAGTTAGGATTGCATTTTTAGATTACACGTTTAGATAATTTTTGGACTAGATTAGGTCAGATCTAAATAATTTTTTAGATAAGGTTTCGGATAATATTTGCACATTTTAGTAATCTCACTTAAAAAAAAAAGTTTTCTAAGATAGAATAGGGTTTAAGTCGAATTAACCCCTAAAACATTTTAGAAAATCATTCACTTTAGACATTTTAAATAGGTTTTTATTTATTACGAATTTCAAATAAAAAATAAAAATATTAGGTGCATGTTAAATAGTTTGCATAATAGAAATAACTTGTTAGTAAAATTAGGTCACGTAGTTAAAGTGCATGTTTTATGGTAAAGTTCTAATTTCTAGATAAAAGAAAACCAAAAAAAAAAAAATTATTTGCTTTAGTGTGTTGAATTTCTTTGGTACAATTCATTTCATTGAGTATTTAATAATGATTTAGCACCCATATGATCACCCTTCTGCATGATAGAAATTTAGATTAAAATAAAACCAATTTGCTTGCAAAAATATTTTTGAAAATAAAAAGAATAGTACCAAAAGGGCATTAGAGAAATCTAGTGTAACCAAGTTCTCGTACCCAAAATCTCTGGTTCGTAGGAGTAAAATAATTCTCCTATTATTTTATTTATGTGTCTAATCGACCTACTATAAATTGATTAGTGGTGACTTCTAAATAAAAATCCATTTATATGTTAAAAATTTGAACCTAAGTCGCGAATTGATTTGGACTTGGAAGAGCCCAAGCAAAGTTTAAAAATTGGTAGTCCATTAGCTTAAATTCTAGGTGGTGCACTCGAAATTTAGGTCACGGCACCTCCCACTCAGCCGCCCCCGTTGCAGCTGCCGCTGGAAGTACTCCCCCTGCTCGGCGTCTCCCCATCGTGCCTCCCGCAAGGATTAGGGCGGCGACTATGACATCTCAGTTTTTCAACCCTATTTTTTACTGAATTAATTGGGCATTTCATTAACATGCCTATAGGGCTATTTACAGAGCTGATCACTTTCGAGATAACTAGACGATCTTGGGAAGCTATTAAGGGCTTTAAGGCAAATAGACTTGAGAATTGACCAATAATCGGCTTCTTGACTGTGCTTATCTTTAGAAGCCATTGCGGCACAATTAAAAATTAATTTGAGATTAGAGATATATTTGCTCAACCGAGATGTGTGGCCAATCATGGGTGACTCTACTAAATTGGAAAATTCTTATCGATCGACACTAATATGATTTTTACTGTCGTTTTAGTACCCTATGTCCATAATTGAATCCTTGAGATTTTCATGATAATCGAGAATTGCCATTGAGTCGAGTGGGTTCATAATGGCTCAAGAAAATTGACCACGGTTCATTTGCCCTAAAAAGTTTTGAAAACTATCCAGTAGTCTAGGTCACAACAAAAACGCACCGAATGGAAATTAACTGCCAATTCAAGTTTGATTTTAGAAATTGAAGATTCTGTCATGTCATAATAAATTTTAGGACCCACGACTCAGTCTTAGAAGATTTTTCTAACAACTGAGACTTTTTGGAAAAAGTCAGTGTAGGACCATTTTGGTCAAAAAAGGCCGGGGATTAATTTTGGTTGCAAAATTGGGAAGCAAGATGGATATGTGGGTGAGGAAAAATACTAAGACGATCAATGAGGCATCAATTGATTTTCCTATGGCCAATTGAGATTAAATCAAGTAAGTAGAGGAATCCAATTGAAGCCAAATAATGTCAATTTCGTAGCTCCCCCTTCCCCCTAGCATTTTGGACCCTTTGGCATGTCCAAGAAGGTGCATGTGTGGCTTAATATGAGCCAAGGACCAATGCTTGGCTTAGGATGGCTTTGGAAGATATTTTTGTGGAAAAATTGGCATAGGGCCCCTCCATCTCTCTCTCCCTTATCCTCTCCCTCACTCCACCGTCCATCCCTCTCTCCTTTGCCTCTTGCTTCATGCGACTAGCAACTAGCAGAGGAAGAAGCAGCAGCCTTTGTTGGCTAGATGCCAAGCCGTTGCCACCGTCAATTGTCGCACGCCGTCTCACCGCTTGCTGCCTCACGCCTGGTCGTGCGCCCCGCCTTCCCTCTCTGCCTTCAATCGCGCGGTTCAACCACCTCGTATTCCCGAGCCTCACTGCACTAAGTTGAGCTAATTTCCTTCCATTTGTAGCCAAGATCAGCACCTTCTATTGTGGGTTTCCAGCCACCATGCAAGTTCGTTTTGAGGTGTTTGTGGGTCCCGATCTCGAGGCCCGCTTTGGAGTTTAACGTCCCTTGCGACGTTCCCGACGTTTTGATCCGAGCGGATCATTAAACGGGTGAGTTTAGCTTACTGATCTTTGCTTAGTTTGCTAATTATGCTTAAAGGGTTGAGCAATGTTAATTAAGTAGGATTAGGTGGTTTGATTAGAATATATTAGTGATTATTAGTTAATCATGATGCATGTTAGGAATTTGACTAGTGTAATTAGCTAGAGATAGCTTATATTATTTATTGAATACATCTTGAGATTTTTCCTGATTTGTTCTCGCATCTAATTAGGCATTACGGGCCTAAATTGGATTTTTAGTATTTATTTATTAATTTTCAAAATTAATTTAATTATTTATTTATTCTTTGAAATTAGACAGAGATAGCCGACGATCGGAATTTTATGTTGATTGTCGTGGTGCAGTCCGTTTGTTTATTGGAGCTCTATGTTACATTGAATTGAATCGATTGTTCTACGTTGCATTGAATTGAATTGATTGTGGATGGGCTATAAAGTGGAGAAATTTGTGAGAGTAATCTGATTATACTCTTGGCTAAGATCAATCAGGTACAATGTTATCGGGTATGTTAAAGTTAAGGGAGAATTAGGTAGCACGTGGCTCGGTGATTCAGTACATCACTATGGTGAAAACAGTGCCTGCAAGAGAATGCATGTGACTTATGAACATACGTGGCTCAATGATTTAGTATATCACCATGGCAAAAACAGTGCTTGAAAGAGAATGCACATAAATGGTTTATATTGGCTCTGTGATTAAATATATCACCCTGGTGAAAATGACGTTCGAGAGCATGTACATAAATTGTCAATATTGGCTCTATGATTAAATATATCACCTTGATGAAAACGACGCCCAAGAGCATGTTTGTAAATTGTCTATATTAGCTTTGTGATTAAGTATATCACCCAGTGAAAATGACGCCCGAGAGCATGCACATAAAGTGTTCATTATATATCACCTTGGTGAAAACGGCGCCTTAGAAGATATGCGTAGTAAGTTGACTAGGTATATTATACTAGGAATTGTATAATATTGATGAAAATGAGATTGAGATGGTCTGATTGACATGTAATCAACTAGGTCGATTGATCGATATATCGATCTGTGATGTGATTGTTTGGGTGTCTATTGAACTGTGCTAATATGCAGGTGGATTCTGAGGTCAAGGTAAGTTCTCTGACCCGTGTGTGCATAGGTAACTCGGTTAGCGTATTGGTTTACTAATTGAATCTTAAGGGGTAGAACTTGCTGAGATGTGATCTCAATGATTATTGTATAACCATTTCAATCCCCTAGATGGCAGCACTTCCACCTCCTCGTCCTCCTAGAAATTTTGGTGTTCCAGTGGAAGTCACAGAGATAGAGACCCACTTCTCGATTCATCCTCATCTTGAAGGATTGGAGTATGTCCTTTGGTTCGCCGACCATTGTGAATAGATGCCTTGAGGCTCCACAAGTATCGATTATGGTATCGTGAATATTACGATGGGTTAAGGTTGGGCCCTATGCTTGAAATTGATGTGCCTATGTTTGTCTTGGATGAGGCATTTGGGAAGGGGACAGCCGATCACAAGGATGGGTCGGTAGTGGATGCAAAGGACCCAAAGCTCGAGAGCAAGCCCGAGCCACCTCGTGTACTCGAGCGGGATCCAATTGGAGCATGCCAGAAGAAGGGGAGATAATCGAGAAGAGGAGGGATAGGAGGAGAATCAAGAGTGGGAATGGCTAGAGGTGGAACCTATAGCAGAGGAAGTCGAGGACAAGCCAGAGGTGAATTTTGAAGAAAAAGAGCTTGAGGACAAACCGGAAGAAGAAGATGAGCTTAGTGAAGAGGAGTCGGAGGAGGATGACCTCAAGGAGGATCCTGAGAACGACTTGGTTGGGAACGAATGAGAACTGAGATCCCATTCTGTTTTGCAAACTTTGGATTTTGATCGGATATATAGTAGATCAAACTTGTTAATAGTATTGTATTATACTATAATTTGCCTTATATAAAAGTATGGTTATGCGTTTTCATATTGTGAAAATTATGGCATACTTTTCTATTTCAATGTTTTATTGTCTGGGGATTATTGTCTGCTTTCACATGCATATTAAAATAAAAGGGGTCGATGATGTGTCCAGGGATGTTGCTATTAATCGACCAGGTGAGGGATGGGCACGTGATCGAGGATCGGGACTTGACATCCCATTTAAGTGGTATCGAGCGAAGTTCAAGATTAGAGTGATAAGGAGCAATGGGTTTTGGGATAGTAGTAAGAAATGTCTTTAAATTCATGCTGGTGCATGTTTGTGTTAGCTAGATGTTAGAATTACTTGTTTGAATTGCTCTATTTCTAATTTGGTGTTGAATTGGAAGCAGGTTTTAGTTGATTAAAGCTACACCATGAGCAATTAGGAGCCTAGAACTCTTGCTAAAAGAGCCAATAGGGTTGTGAATCGGGCAGAACGCCAACCAGGGTCGATGCCCGAGGAGGCCGTGGTAAAACGCCAGTTGTGGCTAGTGCTAGTGGTGTAGCATCACCTCCTGTTGGTGTTGGGATAGTAGCCCCTGATGATCCCAGGTTCGACGGGATCATGCGCGTACTTGAAGTTTTGGGTAACATAATGGATCAATAGGCTTAGAACCAAGCCACTGTTGTTAAAGCCGCCACTCAAGCCGCTATCACTGCTGCCACCCCTACTGTTGCACCTACTGCTGTACCTGTTGGAGGTCCGCCAGGAGTTGTGGTCATTGAAAGACCAATTCACGAGCTGGTGGAGCAATTCTTGAAATTGCACCCACCTTAGTTCACCGGGACAGGAAATTCCGAAGCTGTTGCCTTATGGGTTTAGAAACTCGAGAAAGTGTTTGCATTGCTGATGTGCAACAAGACAGAGAAAGTAGTTTTAGCGACTTATCAGCTGGAGGGAGTTGCGAACACTTGGTGGATGACTACTCGAGAAACGATCTTTCTAGAAGGCATTGTTCAGGAGTGGAACATTTTCCTTGAAGTCTTCAATGATAAGTATTTCTCTGAGACCGCTAGGGAGGTGAATATGGCTGAATTTCAACACTTTTGCCAAGGTTTCCTAACTGTTGATGAGTATGAGGTGAAGTTCGCTGAACTTTCGCGATATGCCCCTGAGCTAATTGAGAACCCTGCAAACCGAGCGAGAAGGTTTAGGGATGGATTTAGATTGGACATGAGAAGCACTTTAGTCCTTCCGGATTTGAAGACTTACAACGATCTATATTGGAGAGCACAAAAAATTGAGAAGGATCTGAATGAGAGAGCTACCTCATCTGGATTGAGGTTTAGCTCTCATTGAGAAAGTATTCACCAGGGAAAAAGACCCATGTCTGGAGGTAAATCCCATGCTCCACCCTTCAAGAGGAGTGGATTTAATAGGCCGATGCCCAATAGGATTGATACATGTCGCTCGTGTGGAAGGTGACACGGGTCAGCCATGCCCTGTCAAGTCAAGAGCATGTTTCGAATGTGGCCAACAAGGTCACATTGCAAGAAATTGTCCAAGGAAGCAAATAGGGCAACCTCAGTTACCACCGCTGTCACCAATGAAATAGATAAGAGGGTATGCCCCTCAGAACGTGTCACAGGGAGGATAGCTGAGACATCTAATCTAGGGCACAATTTATGCTATCACATAGGGTCAAGCTGTCATGCCTCGATCCTCGGGCATGCATATATCCTTCTACTTAGTCGATTTTAGAATATGATATCCCAGTACTATGTATTGCCGACCCTTTCATTTATTAAATACATGCGGAAGCAATTATAAATCCCCAGACAATAAAATAATAGGATAGAAAAGCAGGCCATATTTTCATATTAAAATTTACAACCAAACCTTTATACATAGAATTAGACAGAGCACTTCACAAAATTATTCATAACTTCAAAGTTTCACTTTATCTACACATATACAAAAGGTTCACCAAGAGATGGGATTTCAATCCTTATTTGGGTCATACTTAGGATCATCCTGATCCTCCTCTGACTCCTCTTCACTCAGATCATTCTCTTCTTCAGCTTCATCCTCGGCTTCAGACGTTGGCTCATCTTCAGGCATCTCCTTAGCTGCTCCCCAGTCTTCGTCCTCCTCCGGTCCTTCCACCTCCTGCTGCGGCATCTCACTGTTACCTTCATGCCCATTGTCCCACTCGGTCGAATATATGGGAGTGCAAGTCTCGGCCTCCTGCTGCAGGTCCCTCGCATCCATTACCGATCCATCCATTCGATCGGCCGTTCCCTCTCCGAATGTCTTTTCCATCACGTCAAAAGGTACGTCCTCTTCTGGAATAGAACCTTCTCTGTGTCCATCAAAATAATCACGGTACCAAGACTGATATCTTTGGGGCCTCTGGTCTTCCTCCCTCACGTTAACCCAGATGGTTGACTAAACCAATACATACACTAATCCTTCCAGATGAGGGTGGACGTGGAAGTGGGTCTCAAACTCTGAAATATGTTCTGGGACACCGTAGTGCATACGAGGACGAGGAGGTGGAGGTCCTGCCATTCTAAGGGCCTGCAATGATGTCCCACAACCGGGATGAGACTATGTCTCAGCAAGTTCTACCCCACTAAGACTCGATTAGGAAACCAATACGCTAACCGAGCTGCCTATACACACACGGGTCAAAGGACTTACCTTGGCCTCAGATTCCACCTGCATATTAGCACAGTTCAATATGCACCCAAGCAATCACATCACAAATCGTTATCTCGATCAATCGATCTAATCGATTAAATGTCAATCGAACCATTCACCGGTCATTTCAATTCAATCAATCAGATTACGACATCAGATCAAAGTAATGATCAATTGACCTAGTCGATTACATGTCAGTCGAACCATTCCAAGGTCATCTCACTCCGCACTATATAATCTCCAATAATATACTTAGTCATAGAGCTACATTAATGCTCCCGGGCGTCGTTTTCGCCAACGTGATGTACAATAAACACTTTATATACATGTTCTTAGGTATTCCAATTACTTTCAGCCGCACGGGCATGATACTCAACACAGAAATACGGCCACGCAAGCACGATCTACGCTACACAGGCATGTTCTACGCCACACAGGCATGACTAATTATTGCCACACAGGCATGATCAATTATCGCCACACAGGCATGATATATACTCAACAATTTATGTACATTCTCTAAGGCATCCTATATGCCAAAGCGTTGTAATAGTCATCACATAGCATTTCTTCTCATCTTTTATCATCCTCGATAAAATATCGTGCGTGGGCACACGATTGACCCTAGTCAAAGTATAATATTTTCCTTTTCATAATTCCCACATTTCTAGTCCACTCAAATATTTTTGGCATTATCAACCGATGCCTGATTATTTTCCAATTAATAACCAATGATTATCAAATTAAAGGATAATTCTCAATTTCACAAATAATTCAATTCAGCACAATATAAAGCTCAATTAAATAAACGGACTGTGCCACAACAATCAGCATAAAATTTCGGTCGTCGGCCATCTCAACCTTTATCTCCGAAATTTAATAAATTAATTAATTATTTTCAAAAATTAATAATTAATTACAATAAATCCAATTTAGCTAAAATTGGAGCTTAATTAAATAAACAAACTTCACCACGATCATCAGCATAAAATTCTAGCCATTGCCAATCCCTGTTGAATTTTCAAAAAATGAATAATTAATTAATTAAATTAATTTCAAAAAATAATATTTAATTACTAAAAATTTTAATTATGCCTGAATTGCCATATTGAAGTTCGATAAGAGTCGGGACAAATCCCGAGCTACCTTCAATAAATAGTAGACCACGTTTACTTGCTAAATGCACACTCAATTTGTCTAATTCGCATCACAATTGACTAATAAACACTAATCTATACTAATCTAACCACCCAAACCTAATTAATTAAAACTAATCAATCCTTAAGCATCATTAGTCTACTAAGCAAGGATTAGTGAGATTACTCATCGGAATCGCGTGCAACTCGGATCAATTCAACGGGGATGACGTGAGGAACAATACTTCCCAAAGCGACTCTTGGGATCGGGGCCGGAAACGGCCCCATAAGCGGGCCCAAAGAGGGCCGAAAACCCACTCGGCGGGATGGCTGTGTGGGCTGAAAAAGAACACAAAACAGCCACAAACCACTACCACAAGGGTAGCAAGGCATGGGAGAGGGCCGGTGGAGGTCCAACGGCGTCGAACGGCGGCCGGAGGTGGCCGGGCAAGGGTGGAATAGGGCTAGGCAGAGGCCGAACGGCTTGGACGGTGCACGGCAAGGTCGGCAGGGAGCGAAGGGGATAGTGGCGAGCAATGGCCGCGCGAGCGGGCGTCACGCGGACGGAGGTCCAGCTTCGATGCGACGACGACGGGCGGCTGGTTGCTGCTTCTCCTTCGGTCCGCTTCTGTCTTTGCACAAACCAAAAAGGAGGAGAAGAAGAAGAAGTCGGTCCGTGGGAGTGGGAGAGAAGCGAAGGTGAACGGCGAGTGGCGAGGCACACAAGCGACGTGCGGGTGGTGGAGACGGTGGTCTCGGCGTGGCCGTGGCTCCTTCGTCGTCATTGGTTGCTACTTCTACTTTTGCTTCTCTTTTGCTGGAGCGTCGCATGAACAAGGAGAAGGAGAGAGGGAGAGTATCAAGAGAGAGAAGAGATAAGGGTGGTTGACTAGTCAAAAGTAAAAAGGAGAGAGAGAAGCCAATTTGAAATTGGCTAGGGGGTAGGCGGTCGATGGGGAGGGGGAGTTCGCACGAAGGGGAGGGGAGAGGAGAGAAGAGAGAGAAAAAGAAAAAAAAAGTAATCAAATAGTAAAAATCCTACTATTCAAATTACTTCTATTATTTCCCATTTCTCTTTTTAATTTCTTCCGGTCTTCAATTTTTCCTCTGATAATTTCTTTCTCGAAATTTTAGACTCGTCAATAATTTGACGGACGATGAGACAGGATCCTAAAAATGAATTGTGACACGCTCGAATATTCGATTCTCGAAACCAAATTAAATTTCATGGTTAGAATTGATCAGACGTGATTTTAGCCAAATCCAACTAATTAGTTAGCTTTTAGGGATTTTACCGCGGATACATCCCTTAACGGCTTCACCCAATATGTTAGTTAACTTGTGAGTGATCAGCTCAGAGAAAAAAGGACCATAGGCACGTCGACAAAATGTCAATTTTACTTTATTGAAACGGGGTCGAATTTCAGGATGTCACATAGGCAGAAGCTGCGCCTAATGTGATCACAGGTATGGTATTGTTCAATGACCAACTAGCTTATGCTTTGTTTGATTCGGGAGCAACCCATTCCTTTATTGCTAAGCAATATGTTAAGTTGTTAGGGTTGAGTCCTGTATTGCTAGAGTCAGTAGTTTGCATATCTACACTGTCGATGGATAAAGTGATTGCTGCTTTGAGTCGTTTTGGTTGCAAGTTAGCGATTGGTGAGCGAAAGGGGAAAATAGACTTTCTAGTCCTAACCATGTATGACTTTGATTTGATAATTATCATAGACTAACTCACCAAGCAACGAGCTATAATGGATTGCTATTGTAAAGCGATTTAGTTTGATCCGTTAGAGGGTAAGAGCTTTGAGTTTGTCGGGAATCGAGGAAGACCCTCGATTGTCCTGATCTCGTTGCAAGAGATAACTTGTCTATTAGATGAGGGTTGTCTAGGTTACCTGGCAACTATTGTGGATACGACAGTTGTGGAGCTGAAGATGGAAGACATAGTTGTGGTACGAGAATTTCCAAACGTCTTTCCAAAAGAATTGCCATGTCTACCGCTAGAAAGAGAGATGGAATTTGTGATTGAGCTAGCACCCGGGATAGAGCCAATCTCTAAAGCTGCTTATCGAATGGCATTATTTGAATTGAAAGAACTGAAGGTGTAGATACAAGAGTTATTAGATAAATGATTTATTCGTCCTAATGCATCACCTTATAAAGCACCAGTTCTGTTTGTAAAGAAAAAAGATGGTTCGTTGCGCTTGTGCATTGACTATCCACTGCCAAGGATTGATGACTTGTTTGATCAACTTTAAGGAGCATCGATTGTCTCAAAGATCGACCTGACGACGAGATATCATCAGCTGAGGATTAGGAAGGAGGACTTTCCTAAGTTAGCATTTCATACTCGATATGGTCACTATGAGTTCACAGTGATGCCATTTGGGTTGACGAATGCTCCAGTTGCTTTCATGGATTTAATAAACAGGGTATTCAAGGAGTACCTAGATTAGTTTGTGATCGTGTTCATCGATGATATTCTAGTTTATTCAAGAAGTGATGAATAGCATGAGTCATTTGAGACTAGTGTTGTAGACACTGAGAATTCATCAGTTATACGCTAAGTTTAGTAAGTGCGAGTTTTGGTTAACTCGTGTTGCTTTCTTAGGGCATATGATTTCAAGTGAAGGAATTTCAGTGGACCCGAGCAAGATTGAAGCTGTGATCAACTAGCTAGGACCAACTATAGTGACAGAAATAAAAAACTTTCTAGGATTAGCAGGGTATTACAGACGGTTTGTGGAATGATTCTCATCGTTAGCATCGCCTTTGACAAAGCTCCTGAAGAAGGAAGAGAAGTTCGTGTGGATATACAAGTGCAAAGATAGTTTCCAAGAGCTTAAGGAAAAACTGACTACTGCACCTGTGCTGACGATTGGGTTGTGTGCTGATGCAACATGGTAGGGTTGTTTTCTACGCTTCTTGCCAGATGAGACCTCATGAACAGAATTATCTGACGCATGACTTAGAACTCGCCGTGATTATCGTGGTGTTGAAGATTTGGAGACACTACTTGTGTGAGGAAAAGTTTCAGATCCTCACGGACCATCAGAGTCTCAAGTACCTATTTTCTTAGAATGAGTTGAACATGAGACAGTGCCAATGGATGGAGTTGCTGAAGGACGACCACTGTGATATTTTATATCATCCAGGAAAGGCGAATAAGGTCGCCGATGCTTTGAGTTGAAAGTCTTTAGTTGCTCATATACTGATTAAGGAGTGGAACTTAATCGAGAGAGCTCGAGATTCGGTATTCAAGCTTGGCCCGTTAACGACCCATTTAACTAAAAATGGGCCCATAAAGGGGTCAATGACCTATTTTGACACCTCTACCCATTTATGGACCCATTTTTAGTTAAATGGGTCGTTAATAGGTCAAGCTTTATTTTCCAAAGCACCAACAATGGGTTTTAAAAATAAAGAGGTTGAGATAAATGGGTCTTAAATGGGTTTGCTCTCAAACCCATTTAAGACCTATTTATCAACCCATTAAAAATGAACCCATTTACTCTCCCTCCTCGTACTGCAAGTCAGGACTTGAGAGGCCGAGAGCTCGCCGGTGACTTCCTCTGTTTTTTTTCGAGCATTTCGACTTCTATGTTTCTTCTCCTCCTTCTCCTTCCGCAATCCGCTGCCGTCACCGCTGTCTTTGCCGTCCGCAGAAAGAGATTCCGATGTGATCAAATCGATCCATCGACCCGAGGCACGAAATAAACAAAGAAACCTCAAATTCTACGACGAACCTCGAGCCTCTTCATGGAACAATCCCATAGCAGGAGCGTGAACAGGAGCAAGTTTGAGCACATGTGTGAGGACAAAGCCTGTTCACTATGATGCTCTAGCGAGAAAGGAGAGTGATAAAAGAACAAGTACCATGTGAATTCCGATTTTCAATTCTCTTGCAGTATCCCATGTTGCAATTAGTAGTTCATTAGTGCTATTCATAATTTGCCTGATTCCAAGCCATATTCGGATCCGTCCATCAGCAGTATCATGATGCTTCTAGTAGAGCTCCTTGTGTGACTGCATTCTTTAAGCCAATTGCCATGAGTAAATTGTCAACAACAGCTATGACTCAATTTTGAATGCAGTTGAAACTAGAGCTAGTCATGTGAGGAAAAAGCGAAGCCTATTTTGTAGTTTCATACAAATATAACTAAAATGAAAAAATTTTCTACTCAACTCAATGGCAATATCTGTCCAGACAAATAACGAGATTTGTGATATCTATAGCTACTAGGGTCCAAGGAGACATTGCGAGGCATCTAGATTCAATCCTGCAGAAAAGGCAATGACCAAAGCAGAAGGATATAGAAAAGAAATCACGTCCTCTATACTGTGATATAATCTCTGTGATTCTATGAATTATGGAAAGCAGGAGTTTCCGCAGTAAGTAAATTAAAAAAGAACTCGAGCACTACTATTTCCCAAGTCAAAGCTCTCTATTATTTTTTTAAGGCTTGTTCAATAAATC
Source organism: Eucalyptus leucophloia subsp. euroa (assembly GCA_017140325.1). NCBI lineage: Eukaryota > Viridiplantae > Streptophyta > Magnoliopsida > Myrtales > Myrtaceae > Eucalyptus > Eucalyptus leucophloia. The sequence continues at coordinate 24,608,576 of CM029476.1, forward strand.
AGTAGTTTACAGTCTAAAAATTTGCTTATTTCATCACGGCTGCTGAATATCATTATAAAAACAACTGCTGAGGACAACAACACTGTACAGCAACTAAGCCTCTATCCATGTCCATTTAGTACTTCTCAGGGACACTAGGCATGTCCTTTTAGGACTCTATACAAGTTTGATAGCTGCCACTATGGTCATATTCTTCAAGGAGTCCATTGTTGATTTAAACCTTCTATCTATCTTTTGTTTAATGAATGCATTGTTCGTGCATGTATGCCAAAAAAAAAACCAAAAACTACCATCGTCAAAGCCAAAACCACAGCTATAGCGTTGAACTGTCGCGCTGAACTACTACTGTTAAGTCCAATTTAGCCCCAAAAGACACTTTCTTTGTCTAGACAAACACTTCCTTAACGCATTACTTATTGATAGCACTCGTTCAGTTTAGCAACTTGCACATAATCCTCGGCAGTTCAAACAGCCCAAGATGCTGGCAAGCCCTCACCAGAGTCCATGACAGACTGAGCCAAGCACTCGCGCAAGCCCATCGATTGCACCACTCTAGCCATCCCAGGAACATGCTACCCTCCTGCCTAAGCAAAGCAAGTGTCCTGCTCCATCAAATCAACACAACATCATGTTGGGAAAATATGGCTTCGAATTAGGTAGAACAATGAAGTCGGATATTTAAAGTTATCAAGTCGAACTTTGAGGCGTGCTATCACTTTTTTTAAGGATTTATTTGCCCTACAAAGTTGCTAATAGTCACTGGCAAATTTCCTTCGGGATACAACAAAGTTTCAAATAAGAATACTAGATAGTAAAATTATAGTATTTCTCCAGGATCTCTCATGGGAAACAATTGGAAACAATGGCTTTAGTTTCTTTAGAAAGAAAACAAAAAAATGAAAGAAGATTTATGTTTGATCTCAAAACAAATGTACTTATCTTTGTCTTTTCAATAGAGGCAACCCTTCAAAAGTTGCAAAAGAACAAATCCAACTTTTCATGAACAAGTACGTCTTTTACGTTGAAAAAACATAAAAATTCGAAATTAAATAAATAATAAATGAAAATAATTGTAACATTTCGTGAATAGTCGCATTGTTTCAATAAGACTTTATAATTAATTTTTATAGAAATAAATCCGAATTTTCAATAAATAAAAATAATAATTGTTAGTTAGTGTCAAAATCTCGTTCACGTATGCACTCACATCTTTTCGATGTGGGACAAGGCATCTTTTCATTTGTTTTAAAAACAAACTACCAACACATCACCATTGATCGCATTTCCAGAAAACCACAACAAAACACTGGAGTCGAAAAATCCCGCAAAGTCCGGCGCGCTTACACTGGAGTGAATGAGCTCGATTCCGCAGAGCAGGGTGGAGACGTAGGAGTCCTCCTCGGTCATACTGGCCTCGTAAGGCCATATTCGGTCGTGCAGCCAGGTCACCAGATCGACGTCGTCGGCTATCCTGCGCGCCAGCTGCTGAGACGTGTGCACGTGCGTGTTGACAAAACCTGGTTCACTAATGAATCAGAGTCAGAACTGCTTTCTGAGTACCGAATCGAAAGTACACAGAGGGAGAGGACTTGGGAGTAGAATCTAGCCGCGGAGGTCGACGGCTTCGCCGGCGACGCCGTGGAACCGGCGGAGGAGGTCAGGCAAGCGGCCGACGGCCTTGATCCTGTCGCACTCGATGACGACAGCACAGTCGCCGTAGACGAGGCTCTTAGAGTCCATGGTGACGACGGCGGAGTTGTGGAGGAGCAGGATCGGCGAGCCTCCGGGAGCTTCCATGTTCGATTGTCGGTCTGGAGCTTTGAGGTCGCTTTTGCTGTGCTGAGCAGCCAAAAGAGGGAGCACGACACTGCCTGGTGTTGGATTGGATATTTTTAAGTTGAAAAAGCAGACCGCGCTCGCTGTCATCGCACGACTCAGCTTTTCACGTAGAAATCGAAACTCGACCCACAAAAAATAAAAATAAAGAGAGAGAGAAATGATAATGCGATTGCCTTTAATCTATTACAAAAATAATAATTTATACTATATCACAAAGAATTAAATAATAAATAAATATAAATTATTATGAGATTTACTTCTTTAAGGATTTGTGACTTATAATAAGTTATTATTAACCATTATGCTAACAAAGCCCTAAAAAACAAACGTGCTTCTCATTTTCTAAGAAATTAATGAACCATCATTTCTCTTTATCGAGAAGCTTTGTTAGTAGCTAGTTGTGAGTCATAAATTCTTGAAGAAATTGACCCTATAAAAATTTCTAATTATTTATTATTTGATTTTTTTTCCAAAATATATTGCCATTTGCATAGTAAATTAAAGACCCTCATGTAATTCTTTCTCTTTCCGAAATTATAATCTTAAAGAGCAATGGAGCAAAATGTGCACTTTTTTTTTAATTCCATTTAAATGGACGTCAGCGGTTTCAATTGGTGGAAGGGTCATAACAATTGCCACAAACCAAAAAAATCTCCTTTCATTGCCTTTTTCAAATGCTGTAGTTTGGAAACTCACTTGAGTCGAGAATTCTTAGTGTTTGCACGTTGAAATTCCATATAACTAACAGCATCAATTGAAGCTCGACCTATGAAATATCTTACGATCTCATAGACTAATTAGGAGTTAGGGCACAGACACGAGCCGGATCCCATAATGAGGACAACCAAAACTTGCAATTGTTTTGAAGCTTGATGGTGCGTAGAGCCAATTTTTTTTTTTTTTTTGAAGAATTTATAGCTCACAATAAGTTATTATTTTTATAATAACAAAAAAAATATTATGCTAGCAAAGCCTTGCAAAAAGAGGTGTTTCTTGTTTTCTAAAAAATTAATGACAATTTTTTCATCGCCATCATTTCTCTTTACCAAGAAGCTTTGCTAGTACCTTGTTGTAAGCCATAAATTCTCGAATAAATTGATCCCGCAATAATTTTTAATTATTTATTATTTAATGTCGACATCTAAATTTTTAGCTTCACATTTAGTCATTTATTGCATAAGAAAATTATGGATCCAAATTGATCTCTAAAAATATAAATATCAATTTTTACTTTGCATGTTTAGTTCTGTAAAGCATATCCGCATCCAATAAATTTCATACGAGCTAGCGTTATTATGCTTGAACTCAAGAAGCCATGAACATGCTCCAAGTTGGCACACTGATTAACAAATCCTCATAACGTGCTCGGTTACCAATTTGCGCACATGAGAATCTGAAATTGGGGGTCACGATTTCCGCAAAGATGAGGGAAGCCAATCAATTAGAGAAATCTTCTCTTCAATAAATCTTTCCTCTAGTAAATTTTGGCCAGATAAGTGGAGAACTCGTGGGATCTTTTTCCAAGAATACCGGAATGCACAAGAGGAAACAAATATGTTGGCTGCGAAATCATGGGCAATTTTGTCAGACCGTAAGTTGAGGGAAATGAATTAGAAAAAGGAAAAGAAAGATAGAATTTTCATGGAATATTCTCCACGACTTTGGCCAAGATATCTCGCGTCCAAAAGCTCAACCCCACCAGGTCTCACAAATCATCTTTCGCATAATAAGAGGAGTCGATCTTGGCAAATCATTGGAAAAGCAATCTCACGTTTTCAGCTACTGGTTATGGAAAGATTAGGAGCTCGGAGTGACGAGGACGGACTGAATCCTCATTCCTTCGTAGACACCTCCGGATTGCTTGGGATTCTTTCTGAAAAATTGAAATTATGAGGAGAATCAATGGGATTTTTCCATCAACATGGAAAGAGTGGACTCTCACTCGAATACTGGGCGTTCAAGCGCAAGGTATATGAAAAGATTGAGCGGGGAGGAAATTAAAGGAAAGAATAAGAAAATAATTCGTGTTGTGAAATCGTAAATGATAGTGAGTGAATCTGGATACGCTCGCGGCACTATCAGTGAATCAGAAAAGGAAAAGATTGTGAAAGAAGGTGGGGGACGCGTACTCGAGAGATTTACGGTGACAAATCAAGGCTAAGATTTGGCAATCCCCACGATAAAAGGAGCACGGGTTCTGATTTTCCAATGCTGATGTGCAGAGATTGATTTTGTGGTACGCTACCTACTAGTCCTCCACTTGTCATGCGAGCACTATACATTTAATACGCAGATTCTCTCTCTCTCTCTCCTGTGCTTAGTGGGATGCAACATTGTGTGTGTGTATATAAAGCCGAGCCATCCCTTGCATGATTTTCATCGAAAGTTATGGCCTTCTTTGATCACCACCATTTCTGGACCTTCATCTCCATTGAAGAAACCATAAGCTGTTCGCCCTTCATCTCCATTTGCTTCTTCTTCTTCGCAATAATGCTGCTTGCTTGCGCCATTTCCTTTCATCCCGCTTTCCTCCATCCATCTTCATATGGTCTACATGCATTTATTTTTTCCGCTTGATGAATTGTTTGTATTTAGTATCTTTAGCGTGATGGTTAGCAGGTCATTCTCTTCTTTTCTTCTTCTTTTCGTTTGGCAACTCTTTCTTCCAAAACCTCATTCTTTCTCTTTCTATCAATTGCAAAGCACACATAAAGCAACAACAAAAATCACAAAAAAAAAAATGAGAAAAATTTTCCCGGTGCACTAATCTTGACACCACTCTTCACATAAAGTTTTTCTCTCTTTTGATGATACAAACCCCGCTCAAAATAAAACCTCCGGCAACCCTTTCAGTCTCTTGGACTTTTGCCAACTTTTTCACAACCCTTTTGGCCATTTCCTCCAACGATTTTTGTTTTCAATCTAATGCACTTTTAGAATTAGCTTTGAGTGATGAGGCCGGTATCCTAGCGTTTGTCGTAAACTTATGGGTCCGTCTTGAAGTTGTGGCAACTAACGTGGGATTTATATTATCTCGAGTCGGTTTGCATTTCGTGGGAATTCATTCTTTTCATCTTTTAGTTTGAGTTCTGTTCAACCACGCCGTATGTGCTCATCACTTCGATTAGTAAATGACTGAGGTTGTTTTTCTTCTTCTTTAATTTTAACCCTAGCAAAAAGAGCATTTTCATTTGCATCGTGCTTGCAGAAAATAATCTAACATTTGTGTTTTTCTTTTGCATTTGATGATAGGAAACATTGTCTCGTTCTTCGTCTTCTTGGCTCCAGTGTAAGTAATCATGTTTTACTTTGAAGAGATAGTCTTATTTTATTTGATCCTGATGCAATAACTACTGCATTTTCTCTTCTCCTGTTGCAGGCCGACATTTTACAGAATCTACGAGAACAAATTGACCGAGGAATTCCAATCGATACCGTATTTGGTCGCTCTATTCAGCCCCATGCCCTGGCTTTACTACGCATTCCTCAAAGGACACTCCTTCCTTCTCATCACCATTAATTCCTTCGGATGCGTGTACATCGCCATCTACATTGCTTATGCGCCGAGAACTGCCAGGGTACGTATTGATCATTAGACGATGCAACGCTCTTATTTTATGTGATCGGAATATGAGCGTTGTATTGTCTAATGATCAAAACGTACCTTGGCATTTCTCGGTGCATAAGTCATGTAGATGGCGATGTACACCATCTCTATGACGCATCCAAAGGAGTTAATGGTGATGAGAAGGACGGAGTGTCCTCTGAGGTATGCGTAGTAAAGCCAGAGCACGGAGCTGAATAGAGCGACCAAAGATGGTATCAATCGGAATTCCTTGATCGATTTGTTCATATAGATTCTGTAAAATGTTGGCTTGCAACAGGAGAAGAGAAAAAGAATGAGTAGTTATTGTATTGGGATTAAATAAAATAAGACTATCTTCATCCTGGTGAAGGAAAATAACTTCAAAGAAAAACATGATTACTTACCCTGGAGCCAAGAAGACGAAGAACGCACCCCTGGTCGAGAGTGGTGATTGGTGCGCGAAGCATTGTTACGTTACTCCCCCACCGCAAAGCTGTCCCCCGCATAATGCTTCGTTCACGTGACTTCTCCGAATTTTACACTTCCGTTCCTTGCTGACTCCCCCCCGCACTCAAAAACGCCGAACCATTACCCCTCTGAGTAGGGGGGCGCGGTGGCGGCACGCGCCCTCCCCGCGTAATGCTTCGTTCACGTAACTTCTCCAAAATTTTAGGAGCTCTAGAGGTTTCGTGCGTGCGCGTTCATGGCATCTCCCGCTCTGGCCTTTTTGTTCTTGAAGCCTCGTGCACATGCGCCTTGTGGTTGCGCGAGGCATGTTAGGACAAGAAGGGTGATGACCATGTACAGAACAAACTCGCATCATTTGCAATGTCCCTGTGATGAGCAAAGGAGCAAGAAACATTCGAAACCAAAGGGAGTTGCACTACCAACCGCATGGCAATTCAGTAGATCAGATGCTGCTTAAAACTAGAGTTAGAATATGCAGCCAAATCCTGCTCGGAATAGACTTACAAGATTCAGCACAAGCATTACGAGACAATCTCCCTCTTCCTTTGGACTCTCTTTTCTATAATGCTGTTCTAGCAATGATGTACACCCAACTCCCTCTCCCTCCAAATTTCAAGAAAGTATAAACAGAGAATGGAGAGATTAGACCCGAAAAAGAGCCGAGTTAGAGTAGCAGGGACCAAGTCCTCCTAATTCAACCACAATCTCTCCGCTCATTTCCCTTCGACAAAATGGAATATGCACAACACGACGTGAAAGGAATGAAAGCGTGCAAGTCAGTTATGTGCAGGCTTTGACGTCCTGGTTTTGTTTCGTAGATGTTGATGATGTTGAAGAAGATATAGTTGATGACTTATTGAGCCCTCTCGAACTTTATCCTAATTTTCCACTATCAAATGATGGATTTGACCAGCCATCTTCATGTTCGGGGCGACTTACTGCAGCGGTTTCTATGATGAAGAGTTTTGAAGTCCATTCTTTGTCAACCCCTCTCGAGTTGTTAGTCTCTGCAACAAGGTTTTCAAGAAGCGAGAGTCCCGGTCGGTGATTCCAGTGCTTTATGTGGAAGGGCCTATTCTTCCCCGTTATTGTTATATTTTAGCTGATCGTTATGACTTATGCCTTCTCGTTCTTCCTGAGGCAAAAGCTTGCAGTGCTCATCTGGCAGCATTCAACCATCAGAACTCCTCTCCTTTGCGAAATCTCAGGTAATACATTCCTTCTGATCGTGTCCTAGTCACTAATACGATCAGTTGACTAGAAAACGTGACAATTCGATGTTTGTGCACGGAAAATCTTGATTTCTTTCCTCAGCTTCAAGATACAATGGAACAATATTTTTGCCATGAATAACGAACATAAGCAGGTGGACTATATCCTGGGAGACAACCCCAGAGGCACGAGCTACATGGTCGGGTACGGGAACAACTGCCCAAGGCAGGTCCATCACTGGGCGACTTCCATCGTGTCCATAAAGGAGGATTCATCCTCGTCAGCTGCTGAGCTGGTTATGCCGCCTGGTTTAGCCGGAAAGCAAGCGAACCCAATCTCCTCACTAGTGCTATCGTCGGTGGCCCCGATACATATGATAACTTTGCTGTCGAAGAGACAATTACAAGCGAATGGAGCCTGCTACTTACAACAACGCTCCACTCCTCGGCATATTAGCCTGGTTGAGGGGTGGTCACGGCGGTTACAGTCAATTCCTTCCAGGTATTTGATCTTTGAAATGTGTTGTTATTTCAGACAAAAGCAATGTCTTGACATATTTTGGCATCTGATGGATGGATTTCTATTCAATGTAGTGGTTGTTCCTGCGCTGAAAGCAGCCATGGCCAAGCCAAGTCTAGCTCCTGGTACAATTTCCTCCGGGTTCCCTTTTTTCTTTGATTCATTCTGTGATTCCATTACCTCACTCATCTGCTTTTGCCTTTTTGATTGCAGTAACAGCTTCCAACAAGCTGTCCATCGAGCAGAAGCTAACGGCTTCATGGACTGCCAACAGGAGAACTTACCGCAGATGCTAAACAGTGGTGACCAACAAATCGGACAAGATGCTGAAATATGTCAACCTGTCGATCTCCAAGCTCTACGGTCCTCTGTGGGGACTAACCAAATCGAGCGACTCGGACGTGTTCCCTTCCTGGATCTAATCCTTACCTTCAGGGAAGAGCCTCGGGTTTGTGTACATCCATACTTTGCCTCTAGTGGACATCTCCATTCTCAAGCTACACTTTGGCATAGGAAGATACTCCAGCTTCATATGTAATTGCACAGTTTTTCTGGGTTTCAGGGATGTAAAGAATTGTGCGGCAATACCTATTGGATACGGCCTTGGAAAGTTCTCGCTTTCTTTCTTTTCAAAAATTTTCGTCTTTGCTTCATGATGTCGGAACCTGCTTCCAAGCTGAATAAGGGTGAAGATCGGAGGACGAAAGGAGTGAAGAGACATTATAAAACGAGTGCTATCCTCTTTCCCCTCAACTTCGCTGCTTAAAAGAGAAAGAGTCTGAGATGTGCCGCAGCAAAGATGGTTTGCTGAGAAGTGAGAAAAGAAAGGGCTTCCTTAGAGTTCGTGGGGTCCCTTTTGTTTCTTGAATTTTTTCCTTCTTGTGATGGTGTTGTTAAAAAGCTTTGCAACAATTTCTGTGTTTGTTAGTGTTAAAAATTTTGGATGTGTGCACTGCGGAAGCATGGTTTTGGTATTAGTTATAGTTGTTGATTAGTGATATGTGCAAGTTTATGGTATATTTTGTAGAGTATGAACAAAGGACAAGATAGGATAATTGAAGGACAAAGAACATAGGATATAATTTATCAAATTGATGGAAATGGATAGTACAAGATATTTTGATATAATGGAGGAATATTTCATAACAGAGAAACCATCTTAACTCTACTCCTCCACACACGGTGGAGGTTTAAACCTCACACCTCAAATGATGAACTACAAGGCTATTTATAAGCGTAAGTCACCGCCTTAGAAGATTCTAGACTTCTCTTGAATGCTAGACTTCTCTAGACTTCTCTTACATACTGGAAATTTTCAGCCACAATTTTTTAACCATCCAAAACTTCATCGAGAGAATTCTAGATTGTAGTTTAGCAACTCTAGGAAATTCTAGAAAATGGATAAGCATTTCCAACAGTTAGGATATAGCCTTCTACAAAACAGTTGTATCTATTCGGTTTTTGAAGAATTTAAGGTATAAAAGTAGACTTTTGCTCATTTGGAGAGAGCTCTTCCCATGTTGACTTTGTTCATGACTTTCGTGCACTCTTTACTTTCTTTTTTCATTATGCACGCAGAGAATCTGTATATCGGATAGTAAGGTCAGCTCTACACAATCTATTTTCATTATCTTTTGTAGTTGGGAACCACTTGTCCCTCGACCTTAGCATTCTCAAGTTCACCAATTGAACAAGTCTGGCATACCATCGCAAAGCAGTAAGCTCAAGTGGACTCCACCTAATGGACGGATACAGAGTATCTATCACAAGTAGAGATTAATACAACGTTGATGTTGTAATTGTCAATCTTGGGAAAAAAGCTCATCATTTGAGGCATAAACGATAAACACCACGAAGCAGTGACATGGAGGATCTGGCATTTTAATACCAACTAGAAGTCCGTACAATAGATTATACAAGATGAACATTGATTAGCCCAACACTGGCCATAAAGAAACATTCTCAGTTGCACAATACCTATTTACATTTTATTAGTTTGGTTTCTTCAACTCGACCATCATCACATTGATATTGTCTTGGCTATCTCGAGCCATGGCCAGTTTGGCTAGCACTGCAGCCACCTCGATGGCATTACTTCCTCTCAGCTCCTCAGGGAACCTCCTCTTTATATATCTGTCGAGGCACCTCCTCACAACATGGCAGGCAGCCTCATTAGAGAGCGCATCCCATAACCCATCGCTTGCTATCACGAGGAAGTCGTCCAACTCTGTTCTCTTGCTTACCGTGTCCTCTGGCTTAGCCATCACGTATTGCTTTAAACAATAATCTCCTGCAGCAAGTAAATGTCGCTATCAGATACAGACACCGCACAATGGCACACGTACAAGAGAAAAAGCCAGTCTCCAGCTAAAACTTCTGCATGAGAGGTGTCGGTTATTGATCCCTATTTGTAATTTGCCCTAAACATTGTCTCCAGTACATGTCGAAAGGCTGAAGTTACCAATTCTAAGGTGCACTCAAACAACTTGTTAACAAACTAGAATCTCAGTGATTCAATATGTTCCCTTCAAGCACAGAGGTTTAGCACCACAATAGTACTAATGCTAACCACAAATTCGACTTACTCAGCACTTGCCGAAGTAACCAGTGCAATTGGAAACCGACATTCCATGCATAAAAGCATCGAATAAAGTCCATCATTAGCGCCATTTGATTGATAAAGTTCCACATACCCATTGACCTCAATGTAGCAAGCACGCCTAGGACACGGGATCCATTCCAATTTATGACCCTTCCTCCAGCTGCTTCCACTCTCCTTCTTAGCAAGCCTGTTAGGTTATTCAGGGTAGTCAATAAGCCATTTTAATCGAAATCCAAGAGATTTAACTCAAGATATGATGCATGATAGGACATAATTGTTTTCACTTTAGCTCAAGTAATTTAGTCTGCTACTGATCTAGCATTGGCAACTAATCGAGTATCTACCGTGACAAATGCTATAAAGATGTTGCTCAGGAAAATCTTGCCACCTTTCAAACTGTACCATTTCAATATGAAAATGACTTTACTCGCTTTCACTGGCTGAAGACCTTGTTACTGTTTCAATATCAGAAAATAGACATGTCATCGAAGAAGAGATGGTATAAAAGTATTGGCTTTTTGCATTCATTTATCAACCTGGTAACATGCCATATTACGACGGGGTGCTGCTAGCTATCACCTATTTGTGGCAACTTGAAGTGATTTCAGCAGTGTTCAATCGAAGAATTGCAGAATGAACAAAGCGTGGCTGACCACAAAAGATCACAAGGACAAATTCTAGTTCACTGATTAAACCAACAAGGCAAGATGGGCTTCAGCCTGTCTACATAACCATGAACAAAAAACAAAGAATGGCAGAGTGTAGTAAGTTCCCTTAATCATAAGATGTCAACCCTGCAAAGCATGACCCCAAAGTCAACCTAATCTTAATCGACATTCTAGGAATATCTTGCACATGCTTTCATATAGAACCAACACCATAAGATAAATTAAGCACCTTTGAAAGAACACCAAGTGAACTTTGACCCTAATACACATCTTTGAGCCTAACAATCTTTCATTTCTCAACTTATGAACCTAGTCTACGTTACATCCTTTGCAAAGTCTTTCTGATTAGGGCACTTGAATTAACGTAGAGGTTCACATGTCTTAAGCATCGCTTGAAGAAATGCGGGCAAGATTATTTTTTTCTCATTTTGCATGGTTCTTGACCTGTAAACCTGGAAATGACTGTGGAGTTGTTCTTTGAATAGCCTTGACTCAAAGAGTCCATTAGTTAAGCCATTGACCAAGCTCACGTTACGATCCCTATTAAAGACCCCTCAGATTGGTAAAGTCGTACCGCGGATCTGTGTCGATATGGTGAGATGGAGTGATTCTCATAGCCCTTCTAAATGAGAGTAAGTGAAAGTTCTTTCTAATTGAAAGTCTCTCATTTAGTATTCTTAGGAAATCCATGTCATGAGTGAAAATTGTCATGAACAATAATTTTCTCCAGTGGAAATTTGGGTGATGTAAAAGTCATTATGCATGAATTCCGATTGAATTGATAAAAATTTCAGTGGATTTTGAAGTGTGCATTCCATAATATCCTTAATTGCTTATTTCTTTGGTGAATGCACTTTTATTCTAACCATGTTTGACAAGTAATGTTTTCTCAATGATCCAAGAGTTCCTAACATTCAGGTTCCTTTCAAAATGCCTCGTGATATTAGGAGATGAGAAACCTTCAAGAACATTCAAGGTGCATCCTTGATGTTCCAAAATTTATTTCTAGTAGGAGGTAAAAGACCTACACAAGATATCTAAATTTTCAGAAGACATATCCCCAAGAATTAGAGATATCACAAGGTAAGTATATCTCTACCCATACTCTAAATACTTGTCATTGTGCAGGTATTCTCTCTCAAATACATCGACACTTGACTTGGTCAAGCTGTCCTCTATATTGACCTGGCGTGCTTTCATAGCCTAGAGTCTCTTTCATCGACCCGGCGTGCTTCCGTAGCCCAGTGTTCTTTATATTGACTTGGCGTGCTTTCGTAGCCTAGAGTCCCTTTTATCGGTCTGGCGTGCTTCTGTAACCGGGTGTCCTTTATATTGACCTAGTGTGCTTTTGTAGCCCAGAGTTCCTTTCATTGACTTGACGTATTTCTGTAGCCCAATGTTCTTTATATTGACTCCGGCGTGCTTTTGTAGCCCTGAGTCCCTTTCATCGACTCGGCGTGCTTTCATAGCCCGGTGTCCTTTATATTAACCTGGCGTGCTTTCATAGCACAGAGTCCCTTTCATTGACCTAGCGTGCATTCGTAGCTCGGTGTCCTTTATATTGGCTTGGCATGCATTCGTAGCCCAGAGTCTCTTTCATCGACTCAATGTGCTTCCACAGCCCAGTGTCATTTATATTGACTCGGCATGCTTTCGTAGCTTAGAGTCCATTTCATCAACCTAACGTGCTTCCGTAGCCTGGTCTCCTTTATATTGACCTGGCATGCTTTCGTAGCTCAGAGTCTCTTTCATCGATCCAGCGTGTTTCTATAGCTCGAGTTCCTTTTTAGAAATTAAGAGTCTGTGGATTTCACCAAAATCTTTCAATCCATTTTTGACATCTCAGTTTGGATCTGAATGTCATAAAATATTTTCGTGAAACATTTCACTCTGGAATATATATATATATATATATATATATATATATATATTTGTTTATTTATTTATCTTTCTTGTTATACCTTAGTTTGGATCTAGGTATTTCGAGTTCCAAAATCTTAACATCTCATTCAGGCGACCGTAGAAAGGTACAGGTCCTAGACAATATATTTGTAGCTTTAACAAGTGACCTTAGAAAGGTACAGGTCCTGAAAAGACTATTTACCATGCAGGCGACCGTAGGTATAGGTCCTGGAAAGCTGTTCCTCGTTTAGGCGATCGTAGAATGGTACGGGTCCTAGGCAATAGTTGTTTCCTATTTAGGCGACCATAGGATGGTAAAGGTTCTAGACAACGTTTGTTGCTCTAACAGGCAACCGTAGAAGGTACGGGTCTTGAAAGAAGCAATTTTTCTGTCAAGGTGACCAGAGAAAGGTTCGGGTCCTAGACAACAAAAAATTGTCATACTAGGCGACCGTAAAAAGGTATAGGTCCTAGGATGACAGTCTATTTACAAAGCCTGGTGATTATCTGGGCGATCATAGAAAGGTACAGGTCCTAGACATGTAACACCACTTATCTTGAATTACTCTACAGTTCTCGAAGGTAAGTTATTTTAGGTAGGTTCATTTATTATTTGCATTAACATTTCCATGCATCAAATAAATTGCATTTCAAAATGGAATTTATTTTTCAACAAAAAAAAAATAATTTAGTGCATGTGCATAGTCAAAATTTAGGTCTTAATTTGTTTTTGAAGGCAACCTCTACGAACTCACCTTCAAAAAGGGATAGCTGTTGACAACTAAATTTTGACAATCTGTTCATTTATTTATTGTATAGAAAATTAGAGTTAAATGTTTAACCCCTAAAAAAATATATATCAAAATTGCATTGTGCATTTGCATCGACCGATGGTAGAATATTTCAAGATATTCTATGGGCAATAGGAAAAAGAAAGCTCGGGAATTGAGAGACAAAATGGAGGAAAGAAATCAAGGCATTTGTGGAAAGTGTGGGTTGCTGGAATTTATAAAAAGAACGCCCATCCAGCCATATTCGCAAGAAAAAGGGAGGAAGCCGGCCTAAGAATTGTGAATGGAGATGAGCGAATGTGGGCACATTCAAGGCAAGCAGAAAATGAAACCAAAAGATTGTGAGCACTAATTTAGAAGTAAATTAGAGAGATTCACAATCAATTTTTGTTGACAATCAAAGCCAAAACTCAGCAATTCCCCAAGAATCATCAATCGGTTCCACGGATCCAGACTTTCCAACGATACGTGGGAGACTTTTGGCTATAAAAGGATGTACACACCCTCGAGATAGAACTCGAGGGGGGGGCGGAAAATTCATGCGAGAGAGAGAGAAAAAAAAAAAGAGAGACCTCATGACCTCATGGATGACATCACACTCCACTCACCCAATCCTCCACAACCTCTTCCAATGGTTGTAATTTATTTTTCCGCCGGGGCATAAAATCTTGTACATCCAATTGCTTCAAATCTCATCAATTCTCTTCCAATTGAATCAAATTGAAGTCCATAAAATAAATCCAATGTCACCACACTTCAATTCACATCTTCACTTGATTATAGAACCAACTTAAGTCCCAAAAGCGCGACCAAAGACGAGCCTACTAATTTCTCGAGCCAAATTAGTCATTCTGTGATTATTTTGCTGAAAAACTCGGCTTGCATGAAAAATCTTCCGAAGATTAATCAATGTTCCTAAAATGATTTGTGACACACCCATTCTTCCAATTTCTGAATTCGATCTCAATTTCACGGTTAATTTCACTTTGGCACGATACTAGCATGGCCCAACCTACCGGGTAGCCTTTAGAAATTTTCATGCATTTGACCTGTGATTGACCATCTCAAGCCACAATGTACATCTTTGAAACATTGACGACTTTCGGTTGTCGGGGTAATGTCAAGATTTCAGATACGGACACAGGGTACCCAATCGACAGAAAAGTCGATCTAGTGCCGATCGACAAGAATTGTGCGATCTGGTGGAATCACCCACACCTGATCACATGCTTCTGTCGAGTCGACCTATCTCTGATCTCTAATCAATTTTTAATTGTGCCGTAATGACCCTTGCAGATTAGCTCGGTCGAAAGGTCGCTTCATAGTCAAATTCTCAAATCTGATGCATTAGAAACTCTTAACGGCTTCACCCGATGACTAGTTTTCACATAAGTGGCCGACTCAAGGAAAAGAACTATATGTGTGCCAACGAAATGCCTGTCTCAATTTATTGAAAATAGGATTAGAAAATCGGGATGTCACAGGCAACCTCTATGAACTCACCTTCAAAGAGGGGCAGTGTTGACACCTAAATTTTGACAACCCGACCATTTATTTATTGTATAGAAAATTAGAGATAAATCTTTAACCCCTAAAAAAATATATATCAAAATTGCATTATGCATTTGCATCATACCGATTGTAGAATATTTCAAGATATTCGATGAGCAACAGGAAAAAGAAAGTGCGGCAATTGAGAGACAAAGTGGAGGAAAGGAATCAGGGCATTTGTGGAAAGTGTGGATTGCTGGAATTTATAAAAGGAACGCCCATCCGGCCATATTCATAAGAAAAAGAGAGGAAGCCGGCCTAAGAATTGTGAATGGAGATGAGTGAATGTGGATACATTTGAGGCAATATGAGCAGAAGCAGAAAATGAAACCAAAAGATTGTGATCGCTAATTTAGAAGTAAATTAGAGAGATCAATTTTTTGTGACAAATGAAAGCCAAAACTCAGCAATTTCTCAAGAAGCATCGATCGGTTCCACGGATCTAGACTTTCCAACTTTATGTGGGAGATTTTTGGCTATAAAAGGATGTACACACCCTCAGATAGAACCCGAGGGGGGGCGGAAAATTCATGCGAGGAAGAAAAAGAATTCATGCAAGAGAGAGAGAGAGAGAAAAAAAAAAGAGAGGAATTCCCACCCCCCCGGTCCAAGAAGGTCAAAAGGAAAAGGTAATTTCTTTTCTTCTCTGACAACCTGCACAAGAAAAGAAAGGAGTGGTCAGCAAGAAAGGAAAAGTCCATAGAAAATTCATGCAAGGAAGAAAAAGAATTCATGCAAGAGAGAGTGCACAGAGAGAGAGAGAGAGAGAGAGAGAGAGAGAGAGAGAGAGAGAGAGAGAGAGAGAGAGAGAGAGAGAGAGAGAGGAATTCCTGCCCCCCCGGTCCAAGAAGGTCAAAAGGAAAAGGTAATTTCTTTTCTTCTTTGACAACTTGCACAAGAAAAGAAAGGAGAGGTCAGCAAGAAGGGAAAAGTCCACAGCAAAGTACAGAGAGAGGGGGAGGGGACGTGAGAGAGACGTAAAAAAAGGGAAAAGGAAAAAGAAACAGAAAAAGAAGGAAGACAGGCCCCGTTGTTCACTCGCCACTTGTCCCCTTCCGGCGACGCAGCGCCCGACACCTTGCAGCACCACCGAGCCCAATGCCGCTGTTGCTTCTTCCCTCCCGGCGTCGTCGCTTCCCTGTCATCCTCCGCCGCAACGCCACCATCGTCGTTCGCTCCCTCACCCATTGGCCCGCAATCTGTTATTCGCACCTCACCGCGCTCTTGACCGCCGCCACCGCAAGCTCACCATCGCCTGTCCTTCTTCGCTCGACGCTCCGCTTCTCTCTGCCCGCACCAATAGCACCTCCATTACTCGCTTCTTGATGACCGTGCTTGTAGTGCCCACAACCCGGCACGAGCAGCTTGCGCGCCTCCGCGCCGCGAACATCGCCCTTGCCTCGCTCCACGGCATTCGACAACCGCGCTCATGCCTTCACGAGCTCCGACGCCGGCCATCCGACCTCCCCGCCGCCTACACCCCCCATCGCGCTGTTGACCTCCATGCACTTTTCCCTTAGGTAGTTTGTTTTCATTTTTATTTTTCATTTATTTCATTTTATTTATTTTACTTATTTTTTTAGCTTAGCTATTTAAATTGGAACATTGGATGTCGAGTATTCATTTTATGAATATTGTAAGCATTATCCATAGGATTTTGCCCAAAATTATTATAATTATTAATTTGATCCGTAAAATGTCGGATTTTTTTAATTATATTAATTTTCTGGGCATTTTGTTAGTATTTTAATTGTTAAATCATTATAATTATTAATTTGATCCGTAAGATTTCGGATCAAATTTTTAATTATTTTGAACTTTCTCTTATGTTGTGATGCTTAGGATTAAAATAATCGTTAATTTAACCCGTGAGAGAACGGATTATTTTTTTGGTTATTTTAATTCTTATTTGATGAATATCTTGATTGTTTAGACATAATTGCTTGTCTTGGAAAAACACTAAAAAAAACATTAAAAAAAAAATCAAATCTTGCATTGAAGTGTGTTGGTTTAGTAAATTAGGATTGCATTTTTAGATTACACGTTTAGATAATTTTTGGACTAGATTAGGGTCAGATCTAAATAATTTTTTAGATAAGGTCTCGGATAATATTTGCACATTTTAGTAATCTCACTTAAAAAAAAAAAAGTTTTCTAAGATAGAACAGGGTTTAAGTCGAATTAACCCCTAAAACATTTTAGAAAATCATTCACTTTAGACATTTTAAATAGGTTTTTATTTATTACGAATTTCAAATAAAAAATAAAAATATTAGGTGCATGTTAAATAGTTTGCATAATAGAAATAGCTTGTTAGTAAAATTAGGTCACGTAGTTAAAGTGCATGTTTTATGGTAAAGTTCTAATTTCTAGATAAAAGAAAACCAAAAAAATAAAATTATTTGCTTTAGTGTGTTGAATTTCTTTGGTACAATTCATTTCATTGAGTATTTAATAATGATTGAGCACCCATATGATCACCTTTCTGCATGATAGAAATTTAGATTAAAATAAATCCAATTTGCTTGCAAAAATATTTTTGAAAATAAAAAGAATAGTACCAAAAGGGCATTAGAGAAATCTAGTGTAACCAAGTTCTCGTACCCAAAGTCTCTGGTTCGTAGGAGTAAAATAATTCTCCTATTATTTTATTTATGTGTCTAATCGACCTACTATAAATTGTTTAGTGGCGACTCCTAAATAAAAATCCATTTATATGTTAAAAATTTGAACCTAAGTCGCGAATTGATTTGGACTTGGAAGAGCCCAAGCAAAGTTTAAAAATTGGTAGTCCATTAGCTTAAATTCTAGGTGGTGCACTTGAAATTTAGGTCGCGACACCTCCCACTCAGCCGCCCCCGTTGCAGCTGCCATTGGAAGTACTCCCGCTGCTCGGCGTCTCCCCATCGTGCCTCCTGCAAGGATCAGCAGCGGCGACTATGACATCTCAGTTTTTCAACCCTATTTTTTACTGAATTAATTGGGCATTTCATTAACATGCCTATAGGGCTATTTACAGAGTTTATCACTCTCGAGATAACTAGACGATCTTGGGAAGCTATTAAGGGCTTTAAGGCAAATAGACTTGAGAATTGACTAATAATCGGCTTCTTGACTGTGCTTATCTTTAGAGGCCATTGCGGCACAATTAAAAATTAATTTGAGATTAGAGATAGGTTTGCTCAACTGAGATGTGTGGCCAATCATGGGTGACTCTACTAAATTGGAAAATTTTTATCGATCGACACTAATATGATTTTTTGTCGTTTTGGTACCCTATGTCCATAATTGAATCCTTGAGGTTTTCATGATAATCGAGAATTGCCATTGAGTCGAGTGGGTTTATAATGGCTCGAAGAAAATTGACCACGGTTCATTTGCCCTAAAAAGTTTTGAAAACTATCCAATAGTCTAGGTCACAACAAAAATGCACCGAATGGAAATTAACTGCCAATTCAAGTGTGATTTTAGAAATTGAAGATTCTGCCATGTCATAATAAATTTTAGGACCCACGACTCGGTCTCAAAAAATTTTTCTGACAACCAAGACTTTTTGGAAAAAGTCGTGTAGGACCGTTTTGGGCAAAAAGGCCGGGGATTAATTTTGATTGCAAAATTGGGAAGCAAGATGGATATGTGGGTGAGGAAAAATACTAAGATGATCAATGAGGCATCAATTGATTTTCCTATGGCCAATTGAGATTAAATCAAGTAAGTAGAGGAATCCAATTGAAGCCAAATAATGTCAATTTCGTAGCTCCCCTTCCCCTAGCATTTTGGACCCTTTGGCATGTCCAAGAAGGTGCATGTGTGGCTCAATATGAGCCAAGGACCAATGCTTGGCTTAGGATGGCTTTGGAAGATATTTTTGTGGAAAAATTGGCATAGGGCCCCTCCATCTCTCTCTCCCTTATCCTCTCCCTCACTCCACCGTCCATCCCTCTCTCCTCTGCCTCTTGCTTCATGCGACTAGCAACTAGCAGAGGAAGGAAGAAGCTTTGTTGCTAGATGCCTTTGTTGGTTAGATGCCACGCCTGGTCGTGTGCCCCGTTGCCACCGTCCATCGTCGCACGCCATGGAGTTTGTTTTTGGCTGTTTCTTTGCTTTTTGCCTATTTCGCTTCCCGAGCCTCACTGCACTAAGCTGAGCTAATTTCCTTCCATTTGTAGCCAAGATCAGCACCTTCTATTATGGGTTTCCAGCCACCATGCAAGTTCGTTTTGAGGCGTTTGTGGGTCCCGATCTCGAGGCCCGCTTTGGAGTTTAATGTCCTCGCGACGTTCCCGACGTTTCAATCTGAGCGGATTGTTAATCGAGTGAGTTTAGCTTACTAATCCTTACTTAGTTTTTTTTAAATTATGCTTAAGGGTTGATTAGTGTTAATTAAGTAGGATTAGGTGGTTAGATTAGAGTAGATTAGTGATTATTAATTAATTATGATGCATGTTAGGCATTTGACTAGTGTAATTAGCTAGAGATAGCTTATATTATTTATTGAATACATCTTGAGATTTTTCCCGACTTGTTCGGGATCTAATTAGGTATTACGGGCCTAATTTGGATTTTTAGTATTTATTTATTAATTTTCAAAATTAATTTAATTATTTATTTATTCTTTGAAATTAGACAGAGATAGCCGACGATCGAAATTTTATGTTGATTGTCGTGGTGCAGTCCGTTTATTTATTGGAGCTCTACGTTACATTGAATTGAATTGATTGTTCTACATTGCGTTGAATTGAATTGATAGTGGAGAAAATTGTGAGAGTAATCTGATTATACTCTTGGCTAAGACCAATCGGGTACAATGTTATCGGGTATGTTAAAGTTAAGGGAGAATTAGGTAGCACGTGGCTCGGTGATTCAGTACATCACTATGGTGAAAACAGTGCCTGAAAGAGAATGCATGTGACTTATGAACATACGTGGCTCAATGATTTAGTATATCACCATGGCGAAAACAGTGCTTGAAAGAGAATGCACATAAATGGTTTATATTAGCTCTGTGATTAAATATATCACCCTGGTGAAAATGACGCTCGAGAGCATGTACATAAATTGTCTATATTGGCTCTATGATTAAATATATCACCTCGATGAAAACGATGCCCGAGAGCATGTTTGTAAATTGTTTATATTAGCTCTGTGATTAAGTATATCACCCCAGTGAAAATGACGCCCGAGAGCATGCACATAAAGTGTTCATTGTATATCACCTTGGTGAAAACAGCGCCTTAGAAGATATGCGTAGTAAGTTGACTAGGTATATTATACTAGGAATTGTATAATATTGATGAAAATGACCTTGAGATGGTCCGATTGACATGTAATCGACTAGGTCGATTGATCGATATATCGATTTGTGATGTGATTGTTTGGGTGCCTATTGAACTGTGCTAATATGCAGGTGGATTTCGAGGTCAAGGTAAGTTTCGACCCGTGTGTGCATAGGTAACCCGGTTAGCGTATTGGTTTACTAATTGAGTCTTAAGGGGTAGAACTTGCTGAGATGTGATCTCAATGATTATTGTATAACCATTTCAATCCCCTAGATGGCAACACTTCCACCTCCTCGTCCTCCTAGAAATTTTGGTGTTCCAATGGAAGTCACAGAGATAGAGATCCACTTCTCGATTCATCCTCATCCTGAAGGATTGGAGTATACCCTGGTTCAGTCGACTGTTGGGAACAGATGCCTTGAGGCTCCACAAGTATCGATTATGGTATCGTGAATATTACGATGGGTTAAGGTTGGGCCCTATGCTTGAAACTAATGTGCCTATGTTTGTCTTGGAGGAGGCATTTAAGAAGGGGACAGCCGATCACAAGGATGGGTCGGTAGTGGATGCAAAGGACCCAAAGCTCGAGAGCAAGCCCGAGCCACCTGTGTACTCGATGAGCGGGATCCAATTGGAGCATGCCAGAAGAAGGGGAGATAATCGAGAAGAGGAGGGACAGGAGGAGAATCAAGAGTGGGAATGGCTAGAGGCGGAACCTATAGCAGAGGAAGTCGAGGACAAGCCAGAGGTGAATTTTGAAGAAAAAGAGCTTGAGGACAAACCGAAATAAGAAGATGAGCTTAGTGAAGAGGAGTCGGAGGAGGATGACCTCGAGAAGGATCCTGAGTACAACTCGGTCGGGAACGGATGAGAACTAAGATCCCATTCTGTTTTGCAAACTTTGGATTTTGATCGGATATATAGTAGATCAAACTTGTTAATAGTATTGTATTATATTATAGGTTGCCTTATATAAAAGTATGGTTATGCGTTTTCATATTGTGAAAATTATGGCATACTTTTCTATTTCAATGTTTTATTGTTTGTGGATTATTGTCTGCTTTCACATGCATATTAAAATAAAAGGGGTCAATGATGTGTCCAGGGATGTTGCTATTAATCGACCAGGTGAGGGATGGGCACGTGATCGAGGATCGGGACTTGACATCCCATTTAAGTGGTATCAGAGCGAAGTTCAAGATTAGAGTGATAAGGAGTAATGGGTTTTGGGATAGTAGTAAGAAATGCCTTTAAATTCATGCTGGTGCATGTTTGTGTTAGCTAGATGTTAGAATTACTTGTTTGAATTGCTCTATTTCTAATGTAGTGTTGAATTTGAAGCAAGTTTTAGTTGATTAAAGCTACACCATGAGCAATTAGGAGCCTAGAACTCTTGCTAAAAGAGCCAATAGGGTTGTGAATCGGGGCAGAACGCCAACCAAGGTCGATGCCCGAGGAGGCCGTGGTAAAACGCCAGTTGTGGCTAATGCTAGTGGTGAAGCATCACCTCTTGTTGGTGCTGGGATAGTAGCCCCTGATGATCCCAGGTTCGACGGGATCATACGCGTACTTGAAGTTTTGGGTAACATAATGGATCAATAGGCTTAGAACCAAGCCATTGTTGTTAAAGCCGCAGCTCAAGCCACTATCACCGCTGCCACCCCTCTTGTTGCACCTACCGCTGTACCTAGTGGAGGTCCGCCAGGAGTTGTGGTCATTGAAAGACCAATCCACAAGCTGGTGGAGCAATTCTTGAAATTGCACCCACCTTAGTTCACCGGGACAGGAAATCCCGAAGCTGCTGCCTTATGGGTTCAGAAACTCGAGAAAGTGTTTGCATTGCTGATGTGCAACGAGACGGAGAAAGTAGTTTTAACAACTTATTAGCTGGAGGGAGTTGCAAACACTTGGTGGATGACTACTCGAGAAACGATCTTTCCAGAAGGCATTGTTCAGGAGTGGAACATTTTCCTTGAAGTCTTCAATGATAAGTATTTCTCTGAGACCACTAGGGAGGTGAAGAGGGCTGAATTTCAACACTTTTGCCAAGGTTTCCTAACTGTTGATGAGTATGAGACGAAGTTCGCTGAACTTTCGCGATATGCCCCTGAGCTAATTGAGAACCCTGCAAACCAAGCGAGAAGGTTTAGGGATGGATTTAGATTGGACATGAGAAGCACTTTGGTCCTTCTGGATTTGAAGACTTACAACGATCTATATCGGAGAGCACAAAAAATTAAGAAGGATCTGAATGAGAGAGCTGCTTCATCTGGATTGAGGTTTAGGTCTCATTGAGAAAGTATTCACCAGGGAAAAAGACCCATGTCTGGAGGTAAATCCCATGCTCCACCCTTCAAGAGGAGTGGTTTTAATAGGCCGATGCCCAATAGGATTGATACATGTCGCTCATGTGGAAGGTGACACGGGTTAGCCATGCCCCGCCAAGTCAAGAGCATGTTTCGAATGTGGCCAACAAGGTCACATCGCAAGAAATTGTCCGAGGAAGCAAAGAGGGCGACCTCAGTTACCACCGATGTCACCAATGAAATAGATAAGAGGGTATGCCCCTCAGAACATGTCACAAGGAGGATAGCTGAGACATCCAGTCTAGGGCACAATTTATGCTATTACATAGGGTCAAGCTGTCATGCCCCGATCCTCGGGCATGCATATATCCTTCTACTTAGTCGATTTTAGAATATGATATCCCAGTACTATGTATTACCGACCCTTTCATTTATTAAATACATGCGGAAGCAATTATAAATCTCCAGACAATAAAATAATAGGATAGAAAAGCAGCCCATATTTTCATATTAAAATCTACAACCAAACCTTTATACATAGAATTAGACAGAGCACTTCACAAAATTATTCATAACTTCAAAGTTTCACTTTATCTACACATATACAAAAGGTTCACTAAGAGATGAGATTTCAATCCTTATCTGGGTCATACTTAAGATCATCCTGATCCTCCTCTGACTCCTCTTCACTCATATCATTCTCTTCTTCGGCTTCATCCTTGGCTTCTGACGCTGGCTCATCTTCAGGCATCTCCTTAGCTGCTCCCCAGTCTTTGTCCTCCTCCGGTCCTTCCACCTCCTGCTGCGGCATCTCACTGTTACCTTCATGCCCATTGTCCCACTCGGTCGAATATACGGGAGTGCAAGTCTTGGCCTCCAGTTGCGGGTCCCTTGCATCCACTACCGATCCATCCACTCGATCGGCCGTTCCCTCTCCGAATGCCTTTTCCATCACGTCAAAAGGCACATCCTCTTCTGGAATAGGACCTTCTCTGCGTCCATCAAAATAATCACGGTACCAAGACTGATATCTTTGGGGCCTCTGGTCTTCCTCCCTCACGTTAACCTAGATAGTTGACTGAACCAATACATACACTAATCCTTCCAGATGAGGGTGGACGTGGAAGTGGGTCCCAAATTCTGAAATATGTTTTGGGACACCGTAGTGCATACGAGGACGAGGAGGTAGAGGTCCTGCCATTCTAAGGGCCTGAAATGATGTCCTACAACCGGGATGAGATTATGTCTCAGCAAGTTCTATCCCACTAAGACTCGATTAGGAAACCAATACGCTAATCGAGTTGCCTATACACACACGGGTCAAAGGACTTACCTTGGCCTCAGATTCCACTTGCATATTAGCACAGTTCAATATGCACCCAAGCAATCACATCACAAATCGTTATCTCGATCAATCGATCTAATCGATTACATGTCAACCGAACCATTCACCGGTCATTTCAATTCAATCAATCGATTACGACATCGATCAAAGTAATGATCAATTGACCTAGTCGATTACATATCAATCGAACCATTCCAAGGTCATCTCACTCCACACTATATAATCTCCAATAATATACGTAGTCATAGAGCTACATTAATGCTCCCGGGCGTCGTTTTTGCCAACGTGATGTACAATAAACACTTTATGTACATGTTCTTAGGCATTCCAATTACTTTCAGCCACACGGGCACGATACTCAACACACAGAAATACGGCCATGCAGGCATGATCTATGCTACACAGGCATGTTCTACGCCACACAGGCATGATCAATTATCGCCACACAGGCATGATATATACTCAACAATTTACGTACATTCTCTAAGGCATCCTATATGCCAAAGCATTGTAGTAGTCATCACATAGCATTTCTTCTCATCTTTTATCATCCTCGATAAAATATCGTGCGTGGGCACACGATTGACCTTAGTCAAAATATAATATTTTCCTTTTCATAATTCCCACATTTCTAGTCCACTCAAATATTTTTGGCATTATCAACCGATGCCTGATTATTTTCCAATTAATAACCAACGATTATCAAATTAAAGGATAATTCTCAATTTCACAAATAATTCAATTCAGCACAATATAAAGCTCAATTAAATAAACAGACTGTGCCACAACAATTAGCATAAAATTTCGGTCGTCGGCCATCTCAACCTTTATCTCCGAAATTTAATGAATTAATTAATTAATTTCAAAAATTAATAATTAATTACAATAAATCCGATTTAGCTAAAATTGGAGTTCAATTAAATAAACAAACTTCACCACGATCATTAGCATAAAATTCTAGCCATCGCCAATCCCGGTTGCATTTTCGAAAAATGAATAATTAATTAATTAAATTAATTTCTAAAAATTCTAATTATGCCTGAATTGCCATATTGAAGTTCGATAAGAGTCGGGACAAATCCCGAGCTACCTTCAATAAATAGTAGACCACGTTTACTTGCTAAATGCACACTCAATTTGTCTAATTCGCATCACAATTGACTAATAAACACTAATCTATACTAATCTAACCACCCAAACCTAATTAATTAAAAATAATCAATCCTTAAGCGGGCCGAAAGAAGGCCGGAAACCCACTCGGCGGGGTGGCTGTGCAGGCTGAAAAAGAACACAAAACAGCCATAAACCACTTCCACAAGGGCAGCAAGGCACGGGAGAGGGCCAGTGGAGGTCTGGCAGCGTCGAACGGCAGCCAAAAGTGGCCGGGCAAGGGTGGAATAGGGCTACGCAGAGGCCGAACGGCTTGGACGGCGCACGACAAGGACGGCAAGGCACGAAGGGGACAGTGGCGAGCAATGGCCGCGCGAGCGGCCGTCACGCGGACGGAGGTCCAGCTTCGGTGCGGCGACGACGGGTGGCTGGTTGCTGCTTCTCCTTCGGTCCGCTTCGTCTTCGCACAAACCAAAAAGGAGGAGAAGAAGAAATCGGTCGTGGGAGTGGGAGAGAAGCGAAGGTGAACGGCGGCGGCGGGGCACACGGCGACGTGCGGGTGGTGGAGACGGCGGTCGGCATGGCTGTGGCTCCTTCATCGTCACTGGTTGCTACTTCTACTTTTGCTTCTCTTTTTGCTGGAGCGTCGCATGAACAAGGAGAAGGAGAGAGGGAGAGTATCGAGAGAGAGAAGAAGAAGAGATAAGAGAGAGAAGAGATAAGGGTGGTTGACTAGTCAAAAGTAAAAAGGAGAGACAGAAGCCAATTTAAAATTGGCTAGGGGGTAGGTGGTCGGTGGGGAGGGGGAGTTCGCACGAAGGGGAGGGGAGAGGAGAGAAGAGAGAGAAAAAGAAAGGGAGAGAAAAAGAAAAAAAAAAAGTAATCAAATAGTAAAAATCCTACTATTCAAATTACTTCTATTATTTCCCATTTCTCTTTTTAATTTCTTCCGGTCTTCAATTTTTCCTCTGATAATTTCTTTCTCGAAATTTCAGACTCATCAATAATTTGACAGACGATGAGACATGATCCTAAAAATGAATTGTGACACGCTCGAATATTCGATTCTCGAAACCAAATTAAATGTCATGGTTAGAATCGATCAGACGTGATTTAGCCCAATTCAACTAATTAGGTAGCTTTTAGGGATTTTACCGCGGATACATCCCTTAACGGCTTCACCCAATATGTTAGTTAACTGGTGAGTGATCAGCTCAGAGAAAAAAGGACCATAGGCACGTCGACAAAATGCCAATTTCATTTTATTGAAACGGGGTCGAATTTCAGGATGTCACACAGGCAGAAGCTCCGCCTGATGTGATCACAGGTATGGTATCGTTCAACGACCAACTAGCTTATGCTTTGTTTGATTCGGGAGCAACCCATTCTTTTATTGTTGAGCAGTATGTTAAGTTGTTAGGGTTGAGTCCTGTATTGCTGGAGTCAGTAGTTTGCATATCTACACTGTCGATGGATAAAGTGATTGCTGCTTTGAGTCGTTTTGGTTGCAAGTTAGCGATTGGTGAGCAAAAGGGGAAAATAGACTTTTTAGTCCTAACCATGTATGACTTTGATTTGATAATTAGCATTGACTAACTCACCAAGCAACGAGCTATAATGGATTGCTATTGTAAAGTGATTTAGTTTGACTCGTTAGGGGGTAAGAGCTTTGAGTTTGTCGGGAATCGAGGAAGACCCTCGATTGTCCTGATCTCGTTGCAAGAGATAACTTGTCTATTAGATGAGGGTTGTCTAGGTTACCTGGCAACTGTTGTGGATACGACAGTTGTGGAGCTGAAGATGGAAGACATAGTTGTGATACGAGAATTTCCAAACGTCTTTCCAAAAGAATTGCCATGTCTACCGCTAGAAAGAGAGATGGAATTTGTGATTGAGCTAGCATCGGGACAGAGCCAATCTCTAAAGCTGCTTATCGAATGGCATTATTTGAATTGAAGGAACTGAAGGTGTAGATACAAGAGTTATTAGATAAATGATTTATTCATCCTAATGCATCACCTTATAAAGCACCAGTTCTGTTTATAAAGAAAAAGATGGTTCGTTGCGCTTGTGCATTGACTATCCACTGCCAAGGATTGATGACTTGTTTGATCAACTTCAAGAAGCATCGATTTTCTCAAAGATCGACCTGAGGACGAGATATCATCAGCTGAGGATTAGGAAGGAGGACTTTCCTAAGTTAGCATTTCGTACTCGATATGGTCACTATGAGTTCACAGTGATGCCATTTGGGTTGACGAATGCTCCAGCTGCTTTCATGGATTTAATAAACAAGGTATTCAAGGAGTACCTAGATTAGTTTGTGATCGTGTTCATCGATGATATTCTAGTTTATTCAAGAAGTGATGAATAGCATGAGTCATTTGAGACTAGTGTTGTAGACACTGAGAATTCATCAGTTATACGATAAGTTTAGTAAGTACGAGTTTTGGTAAACTTGTGTTGCTTTCTTAGGGCATATGATTTCAAGTGAAGGAATTTCAGTGGACCCGAGCAAGATTGAAGTTGTGATCAACTGGCTAAGACCAACTATAGTGATAGAAATCAAAAACTTTCTAGGTTTAGCAGGGTATTACAGACGGTTTATGGAAGGATTCTCATCGTTAGCATTGCCTTTGACAAAGCTCCTGAAGAAGGAAGAGAAGTTCGTGTGGATATACAAGTGCAAAGATAGTTTCCAAGAGGTTAAGGAAAAACTGACTACTGCACTTGTGCTGATGATTCCATCTGATACTGGAGGATTCGAGATCTACAGTGATGCGTCATTTAAACGATTGGGTTGTGTGCTGATGCAACATGATAGGGTTGTTTTCTACACTTCTCGCCAGTTGAGACCTCATGAACAGAATTATCTGACGTATGACTTAGAACTCGCAGCGATTATTGTGGTGTTGAAGATTTGGAGACACTACTTGTGTGAGGAAAAGTTTCAGATCTTCACGGACCATCAAAGTCTCAAGTACCTATTCTCTCAGAATGAGTTGAACATGAGACAGTGCCAACGGATGGAGTTGCTGAAGGACAACGAGTGTGATATTTTATATCATCCAGGAAAGGCGAATAAGGTTGCCGATGCTTTGAGTTGAAAGTCTTTAGTTGCTCATATACGATTAAGGAGTGGAACTTAATCGAGAGAGCTCGAGATTCGGTATTCAAGCTTGGCCGTTAACGACCCGTTTAACTAAAAATGAGCCCATAAAGGGGTCAATGACCTATTTTGACACCTCTACCCATTTATGGACCCATTTTTAGTTAAATGGGTCGTTAATAGGTCAAGCTTTATTTTCCAAAGCACCAATAATGGGTTTTAAAAATAAAGAGGCTGAGATAAATGGGTCTTAAATGGGTTTGCTCTCAGACCCATTTAAGACCCATTTATCAACCCATTAAAAATGAACCCATTTACTCTCCCTCCTCGTATTGCAAGTCGGGACTTGAGAGGCCGAGAGCTCGCCGACGACTTCCTCTGTTTTTTTCCGAGCATTTCGACTTCTATGTTTCTTCTCCTCCTTCTCCTTCCGCAATCCGCTGCCGTCACCGCCGTCTTTGCCGTCCCAGAAAGCGATTCCGATGTGATCAAATCGATCCATCGACCCAAGGCACGAAATAAACGAAGAAACCTCAAATTCTACGACGAACCTCGAGCCTCTTCATGGAACAATCCCACAGGAGGAGCGCGAACAGGAGCAAGTTCGAGCACATGTGTGAGGACAAAGCCTATTCAATGTGATGCTCTAGCGAGAAAGGCGAGTGATAAAAGAACAAGTACAATGTGAATTCCGATTTTCAATTCTCTTGCAGTATCCCATGTTGCAATTAGTAGTTCATCAGTGCTATTCATAATTTGCCTGATTCCAAGCCATATTCGGATCCGTCCATCAGCAGTATCATGATGCTTCTAGTAGAGCTCCTTATGTGACTGCATCCTTTAAGCCAATTGCCATGAGTAAATTGTCAACAACAGCTATGACTCAATTTTGAATGCAGTTGAAACTAGAGCTAGTCATGTGAGGAAAAAGCGAAGCCTATTTTGTAGTTTCATACAAATATAACTAAAACGAGAAAATTTTCTACTCAACTCAATGGCAATATCTGTCCAGACAAATAACGAGATTTGTGATATCTATAGCTACTAGAGTCCAAGGAGACATTGCGAGGCATCTAGATTCAATCCTGCAGAAAAGGCAATGACCAAAGCAGAAGGATATAGAAAAGAAATCATGTCCTCTATACTGTGATATAATCTCTGTGATTCTATGAATTATGGAAAGCAGGAGTTTCCGCAGTAAGTAAATTAAAAAAGAACTCGGGCACTACTATTTCCCAAGTCAAAGCTCTCTATTATTTTTTTAAGGCTTGTTCAATAAATCAGTAGTTTACAGTTTAAAAATTTGCTTATTTCATCACGGCTGCTGAATATCATTATAAAAACAACTGCTGAGGACAACAATACTGTACAGCAACTAAGCCTCTATCCATGTCCATTTAGTACTTCTCAGGGACACTAGGCATGTTCTTTTAGGACTCTCTATACAAGTTTGATATTTGCCTCTATGGTCACATTCTTCAAGGAGTCCATTGTTGATTTAAACCTTCTATCTATCTTCTGTTTAATGAATGCATTGTCCGTGCATGTATGCCAAAAAAAAAAAACCAAAAACTACCATCGTCAAAGCCAAAACCACAGCTATAGCGTTGAACTGTCGCGCTGAACTGCTACTGTTAAGTCCAATTTAGCCCCAAAAGACACTTTCTTTGTCTAGAGAAACACTTCCTTAACGCATTACTTATTGATAGCACTCGTTCAGTTCAGCAACTTGCACATAATCCTCGGCAGTTCAAACAGCCCAAGATGCCGGCAAGCCCTCACCAGAGTCCATGACGGACTGAGCCAAGCACTCGCGCAAGCCCATCGATTGCACCACTCTAGCCATCCCAGGAACATGCTACCCTCCTGCCTAAGCAAAGCAAGTGTCCCGCTCCATCAAATCAACACAACATCATGTTGGGAAAATATGGCTTCGAATTAGGTAGAACAATAAAGTCGGATATTTAGAGTAATCAAGTCGAACTTTGAGGCGTCTTTATCACTTTTTTAAGGATTTATTTTGCCTACAAAGTTGCTAATGGTCACTGGCAAATTTCCTCTGAGATACAACAAAGTTTCAAATAAGAATACTAGATAGTAATTCTAGTATTTCTCCAGGATCTCTCATGGGAAACAATTGGAAACAATGGCTTTAGTTTCTTTAAAAGAAAACAAAAAAATGAAAGAAGATTTATGTTTTATCTCAAAACAAATGTACTTATCTTTGTCTTTTGAATAGAGGCAACCCTTCAAAAGTTGCAAAAGAACAAATCCAAATTTTCATGAATAAGTACGTCTTTTACGTTGAAAAAACATAAAAATTCGAAATTAAATAAATAATAAATGAAAATAATTGTAACATTTCGTGAACAATCACATTGTTTCAATAAGATTTTATAATTAATTTTTATAGAAATAAATCCGAATTTTCAATAAATAAAAATAATAATTGTTAGTTAGTGGCAAATCTCGTCCACATATGCACTCACATCTTTTCGATGTGGGACAAGGCATCTTTTCATTTGTTTTAAAAACAAACTACCAACACATCACCATTGATCGCATTTCCAGAAAACCGCAACAAAACACTGGAGTCGAAAAATCCCGGAAAGTCCGGCGCGCTTACACCAGAGTGAATGAGCTCGATTCCGCAGAGTAGGGTGGAGACGTAGGAGTCCTCCTCCGTCATACTGGCCTCGTAAGGCCATATTCGATCGTGCAGCCAGGTCACCAGATCGACGTCGTCGACTATCCTGCACGCCAGCTGCTGAGAAGTGTGCACGTGCGTGTTGACAAAACCTGGTTCACTAATGAATCGGAGTCAGAACTGCTTTCTGAGTACCGAATCGAAAGTACACAGAGGGAGAGGACTTGGGAGTAGAATCTAGCCGTCGAGGTCAACAACTTCGCCGGCGATGCCGTGGAACCGGCGGAGGAGGTCAGGCAAGCGGCCGACGGCCTTGATCCTATCGCACTCGATGACGATAGCACAGTCGCTGTAGACGAGGCTCTCAGAGTCCATGGTGACGACGGTGGAGTTGTGGAGGAGCAGGATCGGCGAGCCTCCGGGAGCTTCCATGTTCGATTGTCGGTTTGGAGCTTTGAGGTCGCTTTTGCTGTGCTGAGCAGCCAAAAGAGGGAGCACGACACTGCCTGGTGCTGGATTGGATATTTTTAAGTTGAAAAAGCAGACCGCGCTCGCTGTCATCGCACGACTCAGCTTTTCACGTAGAAATCGAAACTCGACCCATAAAAAATAAAAATAAAGAGAGAGAAATGATAATGCGATTGCCTTTAATCTATTACAAAAATAATAATTTATACTATATCACAAAGAATTAAATAATAAATAAATATAAATTATTATGAGATTTACTTCTTTAAGGATTTGTGACTTATAATAAGTTATTATTAACCATTATGCTAACAAAGCCCTAAAAAACAGACGTGCTTCTCATTTTCTAAGAAATTAATGAACCGTCATTTCTCTTTATCGAGAAGCTTTGTTAGTAGCTGGTTGTGAGTCATAAATTCTTGAAGAAATTGACCCTATAAGAATTTCTAATTATTTATTATTTGATTTTTTTTCCAAAATATATTGCCATTTGCATAGTAAATTAAAGACCGTCATGTGATTCTTTCTCTTTCCGAAATTATAATCTTAAAGAGCAATGGAGCAAAATGTGCACTTTTTTTTAATTCCATTTAAATGGACGTCAGCGGTTTCAATTGGTGGAAGGGTCATAACAATTGCCACAAACCAAAAAAATCTCATTTCATTGCCTTTTTCAAATGCTATAGTTCGGAAACTCACTTGAGTCGAGAATTCTTAGTGTTTGCACTTCGAAATTCCATATAACTAACAGCATCAAATGAAGCTCGACCTATGAAATATCTACTGATCTCATAGACTAATTAGGAGTTAGGGCACAGACACGAGCCGGATCCCATAATGAGGACAACCAAAACTTGCAATTGTTTTGAAGCTTGATGGTGCGTAGAGCCAATTTTTTTTTTTTTTAAAAATTTATAGCACACAATAAGTTATTATTTTTATAATAACAAAAAAAAAATATTATGCTAGCAAAGCCTTGAAAAAAGAGGTGTTTCTTGTTTTCTAAAAAATTAATGACAATTTTTTCATCGCCATCATTTCTCTTTACAAAGAAGCTTTGCTAGTACCTTGTTGTAAGTCATAAATTCTCGAATAAATTGATCCGCAATAATTTTCAATTATTTATTATTTAATGTCGACATCTAAATTTTAGCTTCACATTTAGTCATTTATTGCATAAGAAAATTAGGGATCCAAATTGACCTCTAAAAAAAAATATAAATATCAATTTTTACTTTGCATGTTTAGTTCTTGTAAAGCATGTCCGCATCCAATAAATTTCATATGAGCTAGCGTTATTATGCTTGAACTCAAGAAGCCATGAACATGCTCCAAGTTGGCACACGGATTAACAAATCCTCATAACGTGCTCGATTATCAACTTGCACACATGAGAATCTGAAATTGGGGGTCACGATTTCCGCAAAGATGAGGGAAGCCAATCAATTAGAGAAATCTTCTCTTCAGTAAATCTTTCCTCTCGTAAATTTTGGCCAGATAAATGGAGAACTCGTGGGATCTTTTTCCAAGAATACCGGAATGCACAAGAGGAAACAAATATGTTGGCTTCGAAATCACGGGCAATTTTGTCAGACCGTAAGTTGAGGGAAATGAATTAGAAAAAAGGAAAAGATTGACAGAATTTTCATGGAATATTCTCCATGGCTTTGGCCAAGATATCCCGCGTCCAAAAGCTCAACCCCACCAGATCTCACGAATCATCTTTCGCATAATAAGAGGAGTCGATCTTGGCAAATCATCAGAAAAGCAATCTCACGTTTTCAGCTACTGGTTATGGAAAGATTAGGAGCTCGGAGTGACGAGGACGGACTGAATCCTCATTCCTTCGTAGACACCTCCGGATTGGTTGGGATTCTTTCTGAAAAATTGAAATTATGAGGAGAATCAATGGGATTTGTCCATCAACATGGAAAGAATGGACTCTCACTCGAATACTGGGCGTTCAAGCGCAAGGTATATGAAAAGATTGAGCGGGGAGGAAATTAAAGGAAAGAATAAGAAAATAATTCGTGTTGTGAAATCGTAAATGATAGTGAGTGAATCTGGATACGTTCGCTCGCGGCACTATCAGTGAATCAGAAAAGGAAAAGATTGTGAAAGAAGGTGAGGGACGCGTACTCAAGAGATTTACGGTGACAAATCAGGGCTAAGATTTGGCAATCCCCACGATAAAAGGAGCACGGGTTCTGACTTTCCAATGCTGATGTGGAGAGATTGATTTTGTGGTACGCTACCTACTAGTCCTCTCCACTTGTCATGCGAGCACTATACATTTAATACGCAGATTCTCTCTCTCTCTCTCTCTCTCTCTCTCTCTCTCTCTCTCTCCTGTGCTTAGTGGGATGCAACATTGTGTGTGTATATAAAGCCGAGCCATCCCTTGCATGATTTTCATCGAAAGTTATGGCCTTCTTTGATCACCACCATTTCTGGACCTTCATCTCCATTGAAGAAACCATAAGCTGCTCGCCCTTCATCTCCATTTGCTTCTTCTTCTTCGCAATAATGCTGCTTGCTTGCGCCATTTCCTTTCATCCCGCTTTCCTCCATCCATCTTCATATGGTCTACATGCATTTATTTTTTCCGCTTGATGAATTGTTCGTATTTAGTATCTTTAGCATGATGGTTAGCAGGTCATTCTCTTCTTTTCTTCTTCTTTTCGTTTGGCAACTCTTTCTTCCAAAACCTCATTCTTTCTCTTTCTATCAATTGCAAAACACACGTAAAGCAACAACAGAAATCACAAAAAAAATGAGAAAAAATTTTCCCGGTGCACTAATCTTGACACCACTCTTCACATAGAGTTTTTCTCTCTTTTGATGATACAAACCCCGCTCAAAATCAAACCTCTGGCAACCCTTTCAGTCTCTTGGACTTTTGCCAACTTTTTCACAACCCTTTTGGTCATTTCCTCCAACGATTTTTGTTTTCAATCTAATGCACTTTTAGAATTAGCTTTGAGTGCTGAAGCCGGTATCCTAGCGTCTGTCGTAAACTTATGGGTCCGTCTTGAAGTTGTGGCAACTAACGTGGGATTTATATTGTCTCGAGTCGGTTTGCATTTCGTGGGAATTCATTCTTTTCATCTTTTAGTTTGAGTTTTGTTCAACCATGCCGTATGTGCTCATCACTTAGATTAGTAAATGACTGAGGTTGTTTTTCTTCTTCTTTAATTTTAACCCTAGCAAAAAGAGCATTTTCATTTGCACCATGCTTGCAGGCCGACATTTTACAGAATCTACGAGAACAAATTGACCGAGGAATTCCAATCGATACCGTATTTGGTCGCTCTATTCAGCCCCATGCCCTGGCTTTACTACGCATTCCTCAAAGGACACTCCTTCCTTCTCATCACCATTAATTCCTTCGGATGCGTGTACATCACCATCTACATTGCTTATGCGCCGAGAATTGCCAGGGTACGTATTGATCATTAGACGATGCAACGCTCTTATTTTATGTGATCGGAATATGAGCGTTGTATTGTCTAATGATCAATACGTACCTTGGCATTTCTCGGTGCATAAGTCATGTAGATGGCGATGTACACCATCTCTATGACGCATCCAAAGGAGTTAATGGTGATGAGAAGGACGGTGTGTCCTCTGAGGTATGCGTAGTAAAGCCAGAGCACGGAGCTGAATAGAGGGACCAAAGATGGTATCGATCGGAATTCCTTGATCGATTTGTTCATATAGATTTTGTAAAATGTTGGCTAGCAACAGGAGAAGAGAAAAAGAATCAGTAGTTATTGTATTGGGATTAAATAAAATAAGACTATCTTCATCCTGGTGAAGGAAAATAACTTCAAAGAAAAACATGATTACTTACCCTGGAGCCAAGAAGACGAAGAACGCGCCCCTGGGCGAGAGTGGTGATTGGTGCGCGAAGCATTGTTACGTTACTCCCCCACCGCAAAGCTGTCCCCCGTGTAATGCTTCGTTCACGTGACTTCTCCGAATTTTACATTTCCGTTACTTGCTGACTCCCCCCCGCACTCAAAAACGCCGAACCATTACCCCTCTGAGTAGGGGGGCGCGGCGGCGGCACGCGCCCTCCCCGCGTAATGCTTCGTTCGCATAACTTCTCCAAAATTTTAGGAGCTCTAGAGGTTTCGTGCGTGCGCGTTCATGGCATCTCCCCGCTCTGGCCTTTTTGTTCTTGAAGCCTCGTGCACATGCGCCTTGTGGTTGCGCGAGGCATGTTAGGACAAGAAGGGTGATGACCAAGTACAGAACAAACTCGCATCATTTGCAATGTCCCTGTGATGAGCAAAGGAGCAAGAAACATTCGAAACCAAAGGGAGTTGCACTACCAACCGCGCGGCAATTCAGTAGATCAGATGCTGCTTAAAACTAGAGTTAGAATATGCAGCCAAATCCTGCTTGGAATAGACTTACAAGATTCAGCACAAGCATTACAAGACAATCTCCCTCTTCCTTTGGACTCTCTTATCTATAATGCTGTTCTAGCAATGATGTACACCCAACTCCCTCTTCCTCCAAATTTCAAGAAAGTATAAATAGAGAATGGAGAGATTAGACCCGAAAAAGAGCCGAGTTAGAGTAGCAGGGACCAAGTCCTCCTAATTCAACCACAATCTCTCCGCTCATTTCCCTTCGACAAAATGGAATATGCACAACACGACGTGAATGCCCTGCGTTTACTTCGTATAAGTTCACAGAAAGCAAGCCAAGGGGAGGTTCAAGGAGGAAATGAAGCAAGAAATTGTCTATCAAGACAACCGGCCATTAGATCCATTGAAACTGCCTTGAGCGCTCTGCTGTCTTTTCTCTCGCCAATTCTCTCCCCACATCTTCACCTCCGCAACAGCCCTTTCTCTATTCAAATCCCTATTTAACAACTTACCGTCCTTTGGAGAATTGCAAAATAGTGACAAAACATAACATGCTTAAGGTCATTATGATATATATTTTTTCTTCTGACGTGAGATGTGATTAGAGTAATTATATACACAATTAAAGTCAAACTTTTTTTTATAATAAACTTAACAAGAGTGTGGTTTTAACTCGAAATTCGAGTGTAATTTCAAATAATCTTTTGATGATGCATTTGTTTTTTACGATACAAAACGTAGGATTAAAGATTAACAGTATCTGTTCTACTCCTTTTAAAATTTATAATTCGAGTTCTGGATGCCCAAATTTTCTATGCGCGATCGAGCTTTAATCCAGAATTAGTTGGACAAGTAATGTGATCGTGGTCAAAGTCAAAATCACATGAGAGGACCGAATGGGAGTAAATGTTGGACGGTGCGAGGGGCAATTCGGACAAAAGGTAGCCGGGGGTTGGAGCAGAGGACAACGACGGATATAAGTCACGCCGGGGGGGGGGGGGGGGGGGGTCTTTTCGGTCATTTCGAACGGAGGAGGTGCGGCTTTACTCCCGTGGGCCCCCCACGGGTACAAATGGAGAGATGCGGGGTGACGTCAGATGGCGTCACGCTCCCTCGCCAGGCCGCGGTACGGTACTTCGCCTCTCGCTTTTAATTTCGCCCCTCCCAAAAGCGAAAGTACCAAAGTACCACCCGAGCGTCGGTCGGTCAAACGTGCCGCAGCCGTGCATTTGACGGGACGAACGCGTTAGGTCCTCGAGATCAACGGTTGCGATGAGGTGAATCCGAGTCCCCGACGACGAAACACTCATCGTAGGGTGGTGCTTCGAGAAAGCTTTTTCGAAATGGTTTTGAATAATTCGTAAATATTCGCTTGTTAAAGTCACGTTGTTTAGAAATATGGTGAGACGCATGTGACTTTTGTTTTGGACGTTTTAAGTGAAAAAGATGTTCATGAAGGCTTGGTTTTATGCCTCAATTCATCGAGGCTAAAGCGACGCTGACAAAAGGCCATTTTTTTGCCGGTAGAAAAGGGGACAGAAAAATGGTCGGACGATTACCGTACTCCGACATTGCTGTTCAGCATGGCGATTTCCCTTGTGGCTCGAAAATCAGGGAAAACGTTGACCCCCGGAGGAAGAATTTTTTTTTTTTTTTTACTTTCTGATGTCCTCATTTTCGATTGGAATATAAACAAATAATCCGGTTCGACGCGAGACGTTCGAATCATGATGCTGGAGCTCTGCTCCATGTTCTTTGTTCTCCATCAAGTGATTTTTTTTTTCTTATCTCAAGCAAGATTCTCATTTGCAGATTTATTTAATCACACTCTTAGAAACTACATTTAATTTGACAGTAATTATTAAAATATTGCATCGATATGAAGATAACTTGACATAACAACTAGATATGTACATCTTATTTTTATCTATTCTGTATGATAATTACTAATCATTCGATCAAAAAAAAAAGGGATTGGAGGATTGAACGTGGAACTCTGCGTCAGATCAGTAAATTTTAGTGGCTCTAAAATTGAAGAAGATGCCGACCAAAACAATCGAGAGGCGAGGAGTCCTTGAAATTGACCATTGCCTGCAGATTCTTTTAAAGCATGCGGGCCCGTTTTCCCCTGCCATCTCTTTGACCAGTCTTGAGTGACTCCTCCATTTTGTTTATTTATTTATTTCCTCCCAATATATATACACACACACACACACACATACATAAGTATATTGTATTATTTTACTTGTCATATACTTCCATGCACCCATTTGTCTATATTTGTTTATACACACACAATGCCACATACATACCTTACAAAATTATATTAGATCCATCGCGGTACAACGAAAGTCTATCATCATCTATTGGTCAGTTCATATATTTATATCAAATAATCAACCGTGATAGTCAAATATTTCTGTAAATTTTATGGAGTAGGCAACCCCAGCAAGCAAACCCCAAAAAAACTCAATGGGGGGAGAACTTTCCAAAAAGGGGAATGGGGAATCTCCAAAAGGGTCAGTATGGGTTCAAAGTTGACTCTCATAAGTTCTTTAATGACGGAAAATAATAAGCTTTAATGAGGTCATGAAATGCTTCTCTCTCTCTCTCTCTCTCTCTCTCTCTCTCTCTCTCTCTATTTTTTTTTTTTTTGTGTGGGTGCTTGTGTGATTTTTTTAAAGTGTAGGTTCTGAGCTCATTGCCTTCTTGGAGAAGCTAAGCCCTTTTGTCAACTCCCAGAAACAAAGACAAGACATGTGATATATCATATCCCGCCCCAGGGAAAGCAAGTACAAGCAAGGACGGAATCGACAGGAAACGGCCCGCTTTTTCTTCTTCTTCTTCTTCGTAGTCGATCGTGGCAAGAAGAATCTTCGGTTTTGTGTTGAACTTACTAGCTACTTTTTACAGAAAAAAAGGGGGAAGGAATTATATTTTTTTGTCAACTATAATATGTCAAATAACTTGTCAAAACTCACATGGAGTCAATCGACAAAGTAAATTGTGCGATATACCTTTAGTTAATTGTTTTTTACTTCATGTGTTTGATCAAATTGATTGATGATGTCATTTATACGATATACCTACCGATCAGAATATTTATCGAAGGTCAATGTAATCATTTTTTACCTCTTGATATAATGCCTTTTTACCTTAACGTCCCGGGTTAAGGTTTTTGGTAGACATCCATAATGATATAGCCATGTTTTTTAATGTTAATGATTATAACAATAAAATAAAAAAGATACACAAAAGAAATGGTTAGGAAAGGGAGTAATTGGACCATTATCGACAAAAGTCCAAAGTAGGCTCCACGGCCCGAAATCCTGGACATGCCGGCCCGGCGTGGGCCCATTTATAGCTTCAGTTCAGGTCGGTCCGGGTCTAGCCCGAGCCTGAAATGTCAAGAAAGATCACATCCAAGATGAAAAAGAAGGAAAAATAATAATAAAAGAGAGGAGGAAAATGAATCACTTCCAGAAGCCCTCAACACAAGTCAAAAAAACAAGCTGAAGCGAAGTCCATTGCTCAAATATCAAATGCCCGACAAAGATTATCCAAAGGAGGTTCGAATCCCCATAAATAATATCTTAAACAAAGTTTAGAGCACAACAAGACAAGAAAATTAAAGAATCGAGATTTACTAGGAATGCATAGAGTGCAACAAAGATGGTTGAAAATTTGTGAAACGAATTGTAATATAAGCTTTTAGAGCAATAAATTATTGTCCAATAAATTCTCACACGATATTAGAGCTAAAGATTCTAAATTTAAATATTTCCATCAATTCTCACGTTTAAAGACTAGACTAAACTATAAAGACTAGACTAAACTAAGTGTGAGGAGAGAGTGTTATAATATTTAAATTAATTAACTATACTTTCATCTAATAATTTAAGCTTTTAAACTAGTTAGTAATGATTTTATAAAAATCTCAGAGTCTGTAACTATATATCCAATGTATTTTTTCATAAGGTACGGATGAAACTGCTGTCCATTCCTTGACAATCTAAAAACCCAGGCCACCCAACCCGTGTATATATAACAACGTCGCTTAATTTTGTTGAAACACAACAATGATGTTCTTGTCTTGTGATGAGACGAATTTGATTTAGATGTTTGGAATTTCGTCGGATCAAGACGAGTGGATTATTACAAGCGCAATAGTGATTCGAACAAGCTGGAAGCCGGCCAAGAATCGGCTTCTCTTCTTGCTTTTTGCAGTCCTTTACATGTAAAGAATTGAATTGGTTCTTCTGCCTTACGATGGTGATGCCAACCATCAGAGCTTTGCAAAAACAGGCTTCCGTTTCTGCGTGTGTGCCGAGATGGCCTCCGTTAGGTCATCAGACAGAAGCATTGCCGAGTTCCAGGTCGCGACATAGTCCAAGCCTTGATCTATGCTCATCTCCCTGCTCTTCAGCAGCACGGCTTTGATCCCGGTAACAGACATCGGGGACTTGGAAGCAATCGCTGTGCGCAAAATAGAACCAACCTTTCTCAGAAAATGAGAACAGAGCATTAAAACTAGAAACAACTCCGCCTCCTCGAAAGATTTACCAATGCAAAAAACTTTTCTAGTCCCCAATCCAACATATAGTATTTACCCGAAACGAGAACTTTTTATTTTCCACCTCGGAGCTTGGAGAAGGAACGGGTCGCTCGGGACTGTTCTTTTGGGCCGAGCCCAGTAGACCGTGGGCCGGGCAAGGGATGGGCCGGGTTCTTGTGCGAAATCCTCACTTCAGTTGACGAGAGAGAGAAATCAGTAACCACGCCTGCGCGTCTTCATAAGTTGACGAGAGAGAGAGAGAGTCTTTTAAGGATTCTCCAGACCAGATTGAGTCAAGGGATCGATGAAGAATTATACCCGGAATAGTTCCCTTAAACCCCCCATCAGATTAATGATAAACACGCCCAATAAGCCATTATGTGCCACACACGAAATGAGATCCGAATAATTTGGAATGGTCAGGTTTCGATCTGATCATATCTCCCTTCCCGTACGCAACCCGGATAATCACTCCACCTCCCTCGTTGATTTTTACAGGACAGGTGTTCTCCATCGGGCAACATAAAGAAAAATATCACCCTTAAATAGCTAAGTGGGTATCCCTCTCTCCTTCCTTGCCTATCAAGTTTTACTATTATTGAAAGCCTTCAAGGGATTGGCTTAGGTTTACACATTTGTGCGTCGGAACTCACTCGA
The DNA here is from genome assembly GCA_017140325.1 of Eucalyptus leucophloia subsp. euroa. NCBI lineage: Eukaryota > Viridiplantae > Streptophyta > Magnoliopsida > Myrtales > Myrtaceae > Eucalyptus > Eucalyptus leucophloia. The sequence continues at coordinate 24,649,569 of CM029476.1, forward strand.
TATCAATTATGATTTTGGAGCAAACTACATCAAATCACAAAACGATTGCCAAGTGTTGACCCAACATTGTACCATGTTCTATTGAATGTTAAACAATGAAGTTTAATATCATTCATTAGTAAAACGTCATGGGGCCTCCAAAATTCGACACGTAACCTAAGTTCCCGAGAGTCCCTTTCAACAGCAAAAGTCACCGTAATTAGGGAAGTTAGAACTGGAAAACTTTTAGTCCATAGTCACTAGTCAAATAAGCAATAATAGTATCGTACCATACGATCGATCACCGACGGCTCACCGACTTTTCCGTCGCCAAAGAACCGCATTGAAACTGGACTACTTTTTGGGGGCCACACTCGGTTCCGGAATTCCAAGAAAATGTCGAGGTTTCCGGGGAGATGCCATGAACGCGCACGCACGAAACCTCTAGAGCTCATCCGAGTGAAGGGCGCACAAAAGAAGAGCGCTACGAGACAAACAACCACCCATTAAAAAAATAATAATACTAGAGAGAGAGAGAGAGAGAGAGAGAGAGAGAGGGGGGGGGGGGGGGAGGGGTAAATTAGGGCTGTTTTTGAGTGCGGGGGGCTGTCGGCAAGGAAGTGGGAGTGTTTGGTTAGGGGTTCTTGAATGCCCGGGGGGGGGGGGGGGTGGAGGAGAGGAGAAAACGGCTAAAAGACAAAGAAAAAACCGCGGAACGAAAGTGTAATTTTCGGAGAAGTCACGTGAGCGAAGCATTACGCGGAGGACAGCTTTGCGGTGGGGGAGAGAAACTCAACGCCACTATTCCACTATTTGGAGTTGGGCCTTCGCTTCGCACCATTACAGATACGAAAAAAAAAACAAAAAATTGGATTCAATTCCCAACGTAACAATGCTTCGCGCATCAATCATCACTCTCGGCTGGGGGCACGTGCTGCCGCCCCCGCGCCACCCCGGAGGAGTCTTAATTCAGGGGAATAACGTAACAACACTTTGCGGCGGAGGAAATCAAGGGGAGGTACGGCCGGTCGCGTCCGCACGACTTTCGACCCCGACATCGCGTCCGCACGCGAGGAGAAAGGCACGTGGGGGCGACGAGGAGGAGGAGGGAAGGCGGGGCTGGTGCTGATGCGGAGAGATTGATTTTGTGCTACGCTACCGACTAGTCCTCCACTTGTTATGCGATCACTATGCATTTAATACGTAGATTCTCTCTCTCTCTCTCTCTCTCTCTCTCTCTCTCCTGTGCTTAGTGGATGCAACATTGTGTGTGTATATAAAGCCGAGCCATCCTTTGCATGATTTTCATCGAACCCTGCTTCTGTTCTTGGTCTTTGCCTTGGAGAGAAAGGAAGACTTCTCACGATCGGAGGTGGAAAATGGCCTTCTTTGATCACCACCATTTCTGGACCCTCACCTTCGGTATCCTAGGTAAAGAAGGAAGAAACCAGAAGCTGTTCGCCCTTCATTGCGCCATTTCCTTTCATCCCGCTTTCCTCCATCCATCTTCATATGGTCTACATGCGTTTATTTTTTCCGCTTGATGAATCGTTCATATTTAGTATCTTTAGCATGATGGTTAGCAGGTCATTCTCTTCTTTTCTTCTTCTTTTCGTTTGGCAACTCTTTCTTCCAAAACCTCATTCTTTCTCTTTCTATCAATTGCAACACACACGTAAAGCAAGAGCAAAAATCATAAAGAAAATGAGAAAATTTTCCCCTTGCACTAATCTTGACACCACTCTTCACATAGAATTTTTCTCTCTTTTGATGATACAAACCTCACTCAAAATCAAACCTTCGACAACCTTTTGAGTCTCTCGGACTTTTGCCAACTTTTTCACAACCCTTTTGGCCATTTCTCCAACGGTTATTGTTTTCACTCTAGCACACTTTTAGAATTAACTTTAAATGCTAAAGTTGGTATGCTAGTGTCTGTCACAAACTTATTGGTCCATCTTCAAGTTGTTGCAACTTAAGTAGGATTTACATTGTCTCGAGTCGGTTTGCATTTCGTGGGAATTCATTCTTTTCATCTTTTGGCTATATCGTGTGTATACAAAGGCTATACAACGACATGCAACATGATTTAGTTCAAGTTCTATTCAACCATGCTATATGTGCTTAGCACTTAGATTAGCAAATGATTGTGGTTGTTTTTCTCCTTCTTTAATTATAACCCTAGCAAAAAGAGCATTTTCATTTGCACACACTTGCACAAAACAATCTAACATTTGTTGTTTTCTTCTGCAATCAATGATAGGAAACATTGTCACGTTCTTCGTCTTCGTGGCTCCAGTGTAAGTGATCATTTTTTTTTTTTTGAAGTTCTTTTCTTTTACTAGGATGAAGATAGTGTCATTTTTTTTTTTATCCCGATACAATAACTACAATTCCTTTTCTTTTCTCTTGTTGCAGGCCAACATTTTATAGCATCTATAGGAACCAATTGACTGAGGGTTTCCGATTGATACCGTCTTTGGTCCCTTTATTCAGCACTGCGCTTTGGCTTTATTATGCGTATCTCAAAGGACACTCTGTCCTTTTCATCACCATCAACTCATTTGGATGTGTCATAGAGATGGTGTACATCGCCATCTACATGATTTATGCATCAAGAAATGCCAGGGTATGTATTGATCATTAGACGATGCAACGCTCATATTTTGATCACAATGAACCAAAGGTTTGCTAGGAAACTTTCTTTGGCAATTCACATGATCTATACATTAGACTTAATGATTTTGATTACTGCAGTACTCCAAGATCAAGCTCTTTGTTTTGATGAAGAAGGGATTGTTTTCTCTCCTAATTCTCATCACTCGCTTTATCCCAAATGATGATACACGCACCACAGTGTTTGGATGGATCTGCACGACAATTTCCTTGACCACCTTCGCAGCGCCGTTAAACATTATGGTGCGCACTTAAAATTCATATCTAACCATGGAAAACTCATTTTAATCTTCTCCTTTTTCTTTTCCCTATTCCGGTCTCCTTAGGCACGAGTTGTGCGAACAAATAGCGTGGAGTTCATGTCCTTCTCTCTGTCATTCTTTCTAACATTGAGCGCCATCATGTGGTTTGGCTACGGTTTCTTCCAAAAGGACTGGTGCATTATGGTAAGGGATCCCCATTTTCTAAAGATTAAATTACCGATCGTTAAGGATCACTTCACTTTGTATTTCGAGTGTATGTTCTGTCGTTATGTGCATTGGGGTAATGTAGGTCCAAATATTTGTTCAGCATCGCTTTTGGGTTCGGCTGCACTTGATATATAACATGTTGCGTTGGCACGTCATTAATGGGCTAATAAGACTAATAAATTTTCAAGAAAAGCTAATAACAGCATATGCGGGTCTCATGTCCATAGACATCTGTATACATTCTCGTGATTAGACTTTACTCTTCAAGTTGTTCGGGTAGGATGAATTTACGTAATTATTTAGCATGGTAATAATTTTTGGTTTTTTTTTTCTGCATATTATACCATTATCTCATTTCTTGCATTGAGTTCATAATATCTATTTTTGGAAAAAATGGTTAAATAATATTGACCAAGTGAGACACGTTATTAATGATTATGATTATTGGAGGATCAAAAAATTTATATTTGAAAAATGGACCAATGCGAGAATATTTAACAAAACTTAAGGACATGACTTTGGGAAAAAAAAATTGATTTGAATTTTAGATTCTCGAATGGTCAATCGATATAAACACATAACTCCAATATCTTTATAACTATTACGGATGAAGATTATGTAATGAATGTGAACACACGTCATTGGGTATATCGATATTGAGCCTTGGGGCAGACTAAAATGTCTTGTCAAGTTTTAACGTAAGTTTTGGCCGAACTTAAATAATATTCTTGACCTGGACATGCAGGTACCGAACATCGTGGGCTTTGTCTTGGGACTATCTCAAATGGTCTTGTACGGATACTACAGAAACAGAGAGGTCATCATCATCATGGATGAGGAGCCCGTCACCGTTGAAATCCCGGCCCCCATCGATGCCAGCGAAGCTCGAGCGGATGAGCAACAGCCACTGCCATCACAACTGCCGGAGGGTGCTGTAGAAGTGGGAGTTTCCGGCGATGACCTAGGATCTAATCAGCCAAGTTAAGTTGGCTCAAGCCCAACTTACCATTGAGGGGGCTTTACTTTTTTTTTTTTTTGGTTGGTGAGGGGGCTTTACTAAGAATGTGAAGGTTGCGTTGGTCTATCCTCCTCTCCATGATGATCCTACTTGCTCCATCGATATCTCTCTCTATTAGTCTCTCTTGTTCGGTTGGTGTACAGGCAATTTCTTAGAAGTGTATTCATTATTCCGTTTTCTGATTAATGAACAAGTTAATTACTAGTACATTCAATGATGCTCATGCTGAATTGCCTAATTATTTATCAACCCATTAAAAAAAATGTACCCATTTACTCTACCTCTTCGTACTGGAAGTTGGGACTCGGGAGGCTGAGAGCTCGCTGGCAACTTGCTCTGTCTTTTTCCGAGCATTTTGACTTCTACGTTTCTTCTCCTCCTCCTTCCGCCGTCAGCTGCCACCGCTGCCATCACCGCCATCTTTGCCATCCACCGAAAGCGATTCTGATGTGATCAAATTGATCCATCGACCCGAGCCACGAAACAAACGAAGAAACCTCGAATCCTACGATGAACCTCGAGCTTCTTCGTGGAACGGATCCCACAGTAGGAGACACAGGGCAAGGATCACAAGACACATATAGAATCTGCAGAGAGGAAATAGTTGGCCAACCAACAACCCGGCTTCATTACTACCTGCAGCTTCGAGAGAGAGAGACAGACAGAGACTGAACGACGGAGAGACGGAGAGAGACAGAGAGTATGAGAATGTAGAAGACGAAGAGCGATTGGCTGGCGAGAGAGTGTCATACCCACGAAGCTTCGAAGAGTTAGGTTTTGCCGCTTCTGCACAGAGCTTTTCCGGCTATGGAGGTCCCTCGTATTCAATGTGGTCCGTCTGTCTTTTTCAAAGGGACATGTGCCCGATCGAAACCATCGACTACGATGTTGCGGGCTTTCATCAGAGCCACATGACATCATGTGCACATGCATGTCAAAACAATCAATTAAACAAAATAATATCAATTACGTCTACCCACAGTAAAGTGGGTAGAGCAATTTCCAAACAGGTCGTATTACTGTCATTTAGCGGCTGTATGGACCGGCACGTTAGTTACGTATAAAATAAATGTAATCGGCAATGTAGCTGGATAAATCTTTATATCATACTGGATATGAAAGAGAGAGATTAAGATCCCAAAGAGGTATCTCTCTTACTCATAATCATATTGGTGATGATATAAGGTCACAAAATATGAAAGACAGAGATTGTCATTGACCTCCTCTAAATTTCCCCTCCGGTATCTCTCTTTCATAGCAACATCCACCAATGACACTATCTGCAAAAAATACATATAGCACATATAGCGGAACATCTAGGATATTCCGCGTTGGTTCGCATATTTTCGCAGAGAGATTGAACATTAAATTGAAATGCAAGTGATGTTGTAACTAGGACAAGTATTACTAGTGTAAAGTACTCCCCCACTCTTTGATATCTCATTACCCAAGTCAAGGACTTAACATGTATCTTTGAGGATCTTGTCAAGCATCTCATGAAGCCAACCATGCCCATCTCTCCTATTTCTCCCTCCCTGCACTTTCTCCACATACAAAATTTGTGCAATTCCTAACCTTTGAAACATGCTCGACATAAAAGGAGGAAAAATAATGCAAGGCAATGCTTAATGTATAAGCAAACAAGAAACATAAGGTTTCTAATTTTTGGCCCATAAAATGCAGCAACTGCAACATCACCAATAATTTCAATATCCTCAAATAGATGGGCATCCATTTTCATCATGCATGCAGAGATGTACGCCACATGAAGTCTTGACTATATATTTGTTATTGTCTTCTCGAGCTACTAACTGACTTCATATCAATTGCCAGTGTTGTTACCGATAAATTTACTTCCTTTTTCTTTTTCTAATCTAATAAGACTTATATTCCTCATGAAAGGGCTTCAGAGGAAGTAGATATGCATTGGGAAAAAAAAAAAGAACGTACACATTTATAACAGACTAACATATTGCTGGTGCAGCGACTTTCCATGAGCGATGAAGCTTAAAGAGAACATTAAGGTGACATAGAGTTGACACATCAATCTTAATGATTTGTTCCACCAATTTCAGTGATTTTTTCCACAATTCCATTTTGAATCAAGAATCAGCACAACAATTTTAAGGGTTTCTTCCACAACTCCATTTCGAATCAATTAAATCAAATGCTTTAAAAAAACAGGTTGCAAATTATTTAAGTGCTCTACAAAAAATAATCTACATAAAAGGCAAAAAAGACATGTCTACAGTGAACAGTTAATTAAGGAACTCCCTAAATTCAACAGTAAGGAAACCATCCTTCACAGCTTTATACCCACTTCATCGAGAATCATATAATCCCATGTGATGCTGTCCTCATCCAGCTCATCCTTACAGTAAAAATCGCCCCGCAACAATTTCGAGTTGTTCCGCACTATATCATAAGTTGTTAAAAGAATACCTTTGTCCTACAAGCAACACAACTGAAATCAATCATCAAAAAGACGCGCATTGACAAATAAAGAGCAAGAAAAAGTCGCTTAGTAACTACTAGATAAAGAAGTGTAGAAAGACTACTCCAACCAGAATGCGAATATCTTGTTGATCTTAATATCATGAATTATTTCAGATTCTAACTTGGCATTAATAGCAACATGAAAGATACTAATTGCAAACAAGATATTTAATTGAATGATGAACGTGTGATCATGCAGAAATTATCTCGACCGACTCCCTAGAGCTAACCAAGCAACAGAAAAACATCAACCTGAAGCACATATTGCAGTTCATATTGACGATCCTTTGGACAAGTCCCATAGTATCTGCACACAAAATGATGACGCAATGTTTCTTAGAAACAATTATGAGTGCACCAGTACAACCAGAGTATTTAAAGTTCAAAAGCAGGCAGCCCCACTCTCTTGTCTTTTCAGAGAGTCCTCCGGCTGATAATTCTTTCAACCAATGAGAAAGCAAAGTCTTTGGCGCCACAACAAGTGCCCTCCTTATCAAACGGGACCAGCTAAGAATCCACAAATCTGCAACAAAAATTGAATCTGTATCAACCATGCAAAATCAGCCGTTTACAATAGTTGACGAATGCCACATAAGCACCTGCATTGTTTTACCCAAACCCATGTCGTCACCCAAAATGCCACCCTTTCCTTTACAACGCAGGGACCAGAGCCACTTTAAACCATCAACTTGATGAGCATACAACATCTTCGCAATTTTGCCGGGTAATTTGTATTCGGATTTCGGGCCAGTCAGGATAAAATCCTTTTTATCATCCATGAGAACATCATCAACAGAGTCATCCGAAACGTCAATCACATTGCTGTCGCCATAATCCATGCAGTCACTGTATGAGTTTTCGGACGCAATTGAAAATGAGGATTCAGCACTAGCATAATCGGGCACCTCAATTTTATTCCCTTCAAAAACTGCCCGACCTTTAACTACGGGAGAATGATCCTGGAAGGTCTCATTTTGTTTAGGAACACGCTTCTTCTTATAAATGTAATCTTAATCTCTCTCTTTCATATCCAGTACGATATGGATTCAATTTGTCAGAGGCATGACATGAGGTGAATATCTTTGGGAGATTATTAACCTTATATTAACTACGTCTACCCACATTAATAGGGGGAAATTACACTTAATTCAAATCGTCACCTCAAAACTTTGTCTGAGGCATGACATAAGTCAAAATCTCGAATAAACAATCGTATTACTGTCATTGATGTTGGTAATCTTGAATCTGCAGTGTTGAAGCTCCCCTCTGGTCAGAGCGAACCTCTTCCATATCTCTTGACCTTGGTTCCTCCGCTCATACTCTCATTGCTAGATCCAGAAATTTTCTTCAAAGCTTTGGATTTTGCTGGAACTTATGGAGGTAAGCCTAACTCTTCTAGCACACATTGAGGGCAGGTTTAATCCCCTCGCATGCAGCTAGAGATTTTCGCTTTGGCAAACTCATTCGTTTCATTTTCTTATATCCCCCGTTCCCTGTTCATATTAGTGCTGGTGCTGTTTGGAATCCTCCCTGCTGCAATGTCGTGGTCAGATAGGCAATCGAATTCAATTACATCGATGAGACTACCCACGCTGGTTCCCGGTGGACGGCTCACTCTTGCGTTAATGGGTGGAGGGGCAGGATGGGTGATAATATCGGAATTACTAGAGAACCTCGGGAAGACATGAAGCATAAAAGATTCACCATCTCTGCCAGATAACCAAGCAATGATCACTTAAATGGACAGCTCAAGCACGACATATTCTTTTAAACACCAGCAGCCGCTGACCATCACCTTTTTTCATAGTGCGCGCGTGAACAAGGTTTCTCGTTTTGTCAAAGTTCCTTAGGTCGTCTTCCCTCAAGTCATCATTTTCATTCAAATGTACAAACAACGGACGGCAAGCTATGGTCCTCATGATCAGATCTTACTTTGAAAGCGCAACCTGCTGTTAGACCCGCATAACTACGATGACGTTAGCATCTCCCCCCTCACATTGTTATTGAGTGCCCAAAACAATGGTTGAGCAACGAAATAAAGAAACTTCGATTTTCAATTTCCCATGTGCCAGCTTTCTTGTAGTGTGTATAACTCGTGTCTTGAAGATTAAAGCTCGCCATGAAAAGTAAAATTTCTCTCTATTAAACATGCTTGCTCTGCATCGTTGGCCCAACCATTTTGGTACATCCAGGGCAATTTGACCACGGAAATAAACGTAACCTTATAACCAACTACCTTAGGTAATCTTTTGGCTTGCAAAGCTCATTTCCAATTCTCTGCTCATAATAAGATCTGAAGCACACTCAATCTAACTGAGAGTTTCAGTTTATACTCCTGAAATCTTGAATAAAGATGAATTTTACACATTTATATATATGCCCTCACATTTCTGACGATGTTCAGAAGCTCACCACATGGGAATGCTAACTCCTCTGCCTCCAATTAATCAGAAAGTTCACCCCTCTGCCTCCACTTTCCAGAAACGTTGGCTATCTCAGCCATCATTTTATTTCATCCATTACACATACAGTTCGTTATCTATAGACTTCTTGATGCAAGAGAAAAATTATTTATAGTACTTTAAGGGATTTTCTTCTTTATTTAGTCTTTTCTTGTGTTATTAGGATTAGTAAGTGGTATGTATTAGTAAGGTGACTTTTAATGAGGTTGAATGGTTGAGAATAGAATTTGTTTGTGTTTCATTAAGGGTTGAGATCATCTCCCATATGTAACCACAGTATAGATAGGTCTCGAAAAGTGACTTTTCATTTCTCCATTCAGTTAAAAATGTTGGTTTCTCTAAACCCTAGAATATCTATTTCCTGTTCCAACTTCAATTCTTCTCAATTCTAGCATTGCTTTAGGCTCTTTTTGCTGTTCTTTAACATCCAAATGCCATTACTTCTCCTAATAGTCAGTACATGAAAAACAAAAATATAAGGCTAGAGGAAAATAAATGGAGAAAGGAGTTTACTCATAGGCACATTAAAATAAAGAAGTCAAATGAGTACACACCCATTTTCCTGGGCAGGCAAGTCTGAGACATATTCTTGCTCCCACGAGCTTACATCTATGACTTTTCCGCACTTGTCCTTCACCTCATCCACAATGCATCTGGCCTGAGACATTAGTTAAGATTACCGTAAGCTACGATTGGCAAAAAAGAAGTGGTCTCTTCATCATTTTCCCTGTCCCAACCTCTCACCTTCCCCCCAACCCTCTTTTCTCCACTACATCTCTTACCCATTTCCTCCTCACTGTCGCTCTCTCTTCAAAATAACACAAACAGCTCAAATTAAATTCAAATCTTAACCGACACAAAGCATACCAGCGCTTTCAGCACTCGAGAATCCCTTCCTCCATGGGAATCCAAATATTGAAATTTCTCATCTTTCTTGTTAATGATGGCTAGACACCGGTGTGTCTATTGGTGGATGGGCACAAATATCTAAAACAGAAGGCAAAATTAATGATGAACCATCAAGAGGACAAAATGTATAAACTAAAATTAATGAAATGCTGTAACAGAAAAAAAAAAAAAAATTTAGTAAAGTGCGGCAGGGCTTTACTTTATCGCAATCGATTAGGCTATAACCCAGCTTTTTCTGGGTAGTCCACCTTCTGACAGCTTTATAGTCATACCCGCTCCTGCCACTGATTAACTGGAACTCAACATGTAAATTAAAAATCTGTCAATAAAATCGCAAAGTATTGACAAATTTTTCCAGTCTATGAACCAGAATTCTATAAACAAAGAGCAATCTGCGAATCCATGATGATAAAGATGATTGGAAATGTGATTAATCAATATTGGAAGCCTAAGAAGAAACCGTATACTTGGATAGCAGAAAATGCAGGTTTCTCGAAAAGCAACACAACAAGTGACCTTTGGCCTTTGCGTGCAACAAATTTTTTTTGGGGAAAACCAAAGTTTAAACATCCATTGACATGCTTAATCCTGCCCTAGAAACCTCCTAACTAAGCACCCAAGAAAATCCTAAAGCCGAACCCTTTTGATGTACATACAGCACACAATAACGGCTGAGAGATGATAAGGGGAGAAATCAGGACCGAGACTAAAGAAGAAACTTAGCTTGTTCGAACAGAATTAAATAGCAACAGTAAGGAATCAACCTTTTTGTAGAAAAATGTGTTGAAAAAGTGACACTTCAAGAACTTCTGTGGATCTCTTTTCTCCCTTTCCTTCAATAACGCCAGATATAAGTTTTGACCGGTGAAGGAAGGATGTGAGAACAAATAAAGAGCTTGGTACATTCCAACAGAGCATTCAATCATCAAAGGGCGAAGTCTGATGAAACAATACAAGATCAACCTTCTTCCCAAGTAGCATAAACCCTAACTACAGTAAGCTTTACTTCTCAAAGTATAAATGAAAATTCTATCTAAAAGAGGATGCAGTAAATGAGAAATTACCTCATCATTTAACCGGGCACCAGGTCTAAGGCACAACAGAGTTTCTCCTGTGATCTCAATGCCAGAGTCCTCATGATTCACAAGAACCCTCCTCCTGCACATGCCCATTCCGATATTATCATATAAAATATATTGGTAACCAATTAGAGCAAACAATCTTTCTATACTCATACCGGTTGCCTGAAAGTGCACGTTGAACCTCTGCCTCCTCCTCATCCGTAAGAGGAATGAAGGGTTCACTAGGTACTTTCTGAGATCAGAAAATGAAAACAATAAGCTTAAAGAAGCTAGTAGGTAATCTATTCCTAAACTTGCCAAGGGTTATGCAATATATGGCATCAAAACCGAGTATCCTATAATCCTTCTTCCTGCTTTCTACGAGCTAGAGCCAAGCAATCTGGTGAATATAACTCACCTATCATGAAATAAAAAGTAAAGAATCAATGAAGGAAATTACCTCATCGGGTTTTTTGGCTGGACGCAACTCTTGAAGGGACTATGCATGCAATTATTTTCAGTCCATAAAATATCTTTTTATTTTGGATTTCAGAAAGAGTAAATTCTTGAGAATAAATCTTTTTATTTTGGATTTCAGAAAGAGTAAATTCTTGAGAATAAATGCAAAGGAAGAGGACTTACATGAGGATAGCCACACTTAATAGGTAAGTCTTCTGTAAATTGCCTTGGTCAACTGCACTAAGAGGAAATGAACATCATTTTTATTGTGGTTTGACACTTCGGTGCTTATCAAACTGCATCTGATAGAAACATGGTTTTCCTTCTGGTGTTTTCGTAATGGATTAGTTATGCGATCACTCAGATGTGAATCTCTCGTTGTCTTTGTCTGCAATATACAGTTAGAACCTTGAATGATGTTAATTAAGAAGATTCTGGTGGTGCATTGATTCTGTTTGAGAGTGCAAAATTAGGATCGTGCCATTCCCCGTTTCCTCTTTGTGATCCACTACCACAATAATAGTCTTTGATCTGAGTATATTGCTGTCTAAGCCCCATAAATCTGGACCACATTTACTACCAACTACTAATCATTTAAAAGAAAAACGAAAAAAGAAGGAGAAAAGCGGATGCTCAATGGTGTAAGGGTTGGACAGCACGACGGACTGATCAATTGAAAATTGGGAGATTTCTAAAGAACCAAATACCTTGGTACTCTCTCTTCTACTTCTAAGTTCTACAGTTTAAATTCCTTGGATGAAAAAAACACGGCCGACGTAGAGGTGATGAATTTTTTTATATTTTCTTTCAATTACATTCAACTCTTGATGGATTTACTCTTGAAGGCTCAGGACCACCAAATGTTAAGTTTGATATTGCATTTGTTCAGTGCTCTGAGAAAAGTAATTTTCTTTTTGTCAAAAGAATAAGTCATTTTTCCTCCCAACCTAAACTTATTATTTTCGGTCCATAAAATATCTTTTCCATAAATCAATTGATTTCCATTATCCAATTATCGAAAATTCAATTTTTATTTTATTTTATTACCTTTACCAAACAAAAAAAAAACAATTTTTTCAAAACACTTTTTTCTCTTTTTTTCAAACAGACGGACCCCTATACTTCGTTTCCGGCTCTTGACTAAACCGTACCTCAAGCAAGAACCAGACAGGAGATGTCTTTTGGGCCCGCGATACATTGACCGGTCCAATTTGGGACCACCCGGGTTTCTAGCTTCAGTTCTAGCCTGGAAAGCCCAAAACCGGCCCGAAAGCCATGCGCAGATCTCTTGCAAACCCAAGTCACACACACAAACCCCAAAACAAAATAGAATTAGCGAGGTGAATAGCCAAGCCCCGAAATCAACGAGCTCTAGCAAGTCGAAGTCTGGAGTCGATTTAGTAGCTAGAAATGAAACTTGTCCATATTCAATCAGGGCTTTGAATAAGATTTTCGATGGCTTTGCTTGAGTCGTGTAATTTCGTGACTGGGGTATGTGGGCCTCACTACTTGGTGGCAACTAAAATTTATTACCCATCAATTGAGGTCTGGATGCATAATGCTTTGACTGAAACGTGTACGGATTATTATTATTTTTTAACAATCAGGTTAAGGATTTGGTAACTATACATATTTAAATCTTGCAATTCAGTGCATAGAAAAAAAAAAAGTGAAACAAAAAGAACTTTTGATAAACAAGCCAAGCCCAAAATGGATTGGCCCATTTGATCTATCGACCCAATTCATTGGACTTGGAAAGCTTAGGCCGGCCGGGGCACAGTTGGTGTGAAGGATCCACAAGTGCCAAGGCCGCATTAATTTTTCCCAGAAATTTTTCTAGCATTTGACATCATGCATTCTCAATTTGAGAGTTTAAACTTTCCCAATCTAATTCTAAATATAGGTGTTATCATCTCTCGATTTAAATCTAGGAGTTTAATAAATATGTTTTTAGGGATTCAATGCCCCTCTACCATGTTCGTGTACGGGTTCTCTACATTTAGTTTCAATGATGATTTTAAGAGTTTTGGGGTTGTCGTGACCTAAATTTTGGATATACCACCTAAAACTAGGTTAATGGACTCCTAAGTCTATAAACTTAGCTCGGGCTCTCTTAAGGTTCAAATATTTAACGTGCAAAAGATTATTAACTAGGAGCCGTCACTAATCGGTTTATGGTAGGTCAATTAAATACCCAAGTAAAATAATAGGAGAATTATTTTACTTCTACGAATCAGAGATTAAGGGTACGGGGACTTGATTACACTAGATTTCTCTAACGTCCTTTCGGTACCATTTCTTTTTAATTTTCAAAAATATTTTTGTAGGCAGCTTTGATTCATTTTAAATCTATTTCCCTAACATGTGAGTTGATCATACAGGTGCACAAACCACCAATTTAACACCCAAGAAAGGAATGAATAAATTACGGGACTTACTTTGTAGCAACGAAAGCATTTGCGTTGTTAGATCAGAATTCATATTAACAACCTAGATATGATTTCTAATTAACACGCAATTTCTTTTTTTCTTTTTTGGTTTTCACTTAATTAACGAGAATCTAATCTATATGCAACGCAATGCTACTAATCTAGCATGCAATGATATGGTATGATAGTATAGCCTTAACTATATGAATGAGTAAAGTAATTTTTTTGTGTTTTCTTAATGAACATGCATTGATTAAATATGCAATCTAAATTAACCAAAATGACCTAATCCTAATGATAGACAATTTCTAATTAAATAAACCTAGCAACAATCATTAAATGACGTGCATTTCATAAACTTAATTCTATATGACGTGCACATAATTTTTAATTTTCTTAATAAGCATGTGATCTATCCTAATATGCAATGACGTGCAAAAAATGCCCTAATTCTAGGTTTTCTTTTTCTGTTTGCTTTTGTTTTATAAAAATCGAAATTAGAACTTTCAAATAATTAAACATGCAATTTAAATTAATGAAACAAAAATATATCATCCTAAATTAATGTTTTTGGTATTTTTTATTTCAAAAGTTCAGAATAAATAAAATGCTTAGTCTAAATGTGCAAATCCTAAGGCATGCAATATTCTAATATGAACCTAGTCTAACTCAAACATATTTAAGAATAGATAAAGCAATCAAGACGAGACAAGCACCAAGCCATTGAAAATCATCAAAGATACCATATATAGTTCAGATCAAGGAATAATATGTAAATCAAACTTGATTTTCTCGCTAATAAAATCGATAAATTGATCTTAAACCTTAAAGATCAAAATATCAATTTTATTTCCACTTGATTAATTATTCCATCTAAAAATTTATAGATGGAATTAAAAATCATAGTGTAGTTGCGAATTAGGTAAATAACCCTAATCAAGAGATACGTCCATCACTTATAAATGTGCATGTAATATACCAATAGACGTATATTAGGCAATAAATAAATTAAGCGTGAGTATTTACCTAAACTTAAAAATTATTTCCAAATCCGAGCTTAACACGATCAGGGTCGCAACCGGCTCCTTGATGGTGAAAGGTGACGAATGGTGGCGAGCAGCGGCGGCACGGAGATTCACGATCGAAGCGGGCACAGTTTGATGAGCCTACAAAAATGAAAACTTCGAAGGTCGACTTGGCTCGTGGCTGCTTGAATCAGGAATGTTATATGCTGTAATGGTGGTGTTCCTTTGTTAACGAATCTCCCATCGCCGGTGGAGATCAGGGTTGGACGAAGACACTTGCGGATGATTTGTAAGCGGGCAGAACAAGTGGCCTTTTTTCAAGTCAAAGTCAATGGATCTTCTTCATGCAGCAAGTGGAATATTCAACGTGAGTGCTTTCGGCAAAAGAACCACGCCTGGAATTGCTGGAACTCAATGGTGAGCGTAGAGCTCGTGGCGTATTGGGTCAGCGGCTTAGTCGTTGAGGTTGGGGCTCGTAGCGACAGGTGCTTAACGTTAGGGGTGTGCAACCGGACCGAGTCAACCCGGTTCCCGGTTCGGCCCACCCGAAAAATAGGGTCGGGAACCGGTTCCCAAAGCTTAGACCCTGTTTGAACCGGTCCGGGAACCGGTTCCGAGGGAATACCCACCCGGGAACCAGATCAACCGGATCGGTTTGGGACCGGTTTGAGAACCGGTTTTTGGGCCCCAAAACAAAACCCTAGTCATTTCTAACTTTCTATCTTTACTCTCAGTCTCTCATGCAGCACGCTCGTCGCTCTCAGCCTCTCACGGTCTCACCTCCGCCGATCCATTTGAGCGAAAGTAGCATCGCCTTCCTCTAGATCAGCGCCCCCATCTTGGTGCCGGCCATCCTCGCCACCCCGGCGCCGTCGGCCTCGTTGCTCGAGAAGGTTGGGTGCAAGACATTCGTGGGCCTCCTCGTCTCGACACCGGGGTCGACTCCTCATGGTTGGCCAGCACGGTGCTCAAGTCCACCCCATCGCGATCTTCACCGTTGACAGTGTCCTCCTCCCCGCCGAGCTGTTCGGCAAGTCCCCGTCCCCCGCACCGGCGCCGTCACTGGTAAGCACGATTTTTACTCTTCATCTTGAGCTGCCGGCTAATTAGTTCTACTTACCCCCGCGCCGGCGCCGTTGATGTTTGCTCTTTTGATTCGTTCTTGTATTGCAAGTCTGGTGTTTTTTTTCTCAGTGGGACGAATCTTGAGAATTGGTCAGGAGTTGAGCGAACAAGCAAACGAGCATTTGAGGTTATTGTGAATCATGATTTTGGTTTTTGGGTCTGTGTTTGTTTTGTGAATACAGATTGCTGCTTTGCCTTTTTTTGGTGAGTCGCCTGGATCTGCGATTTTCTTTCTGTGAGGTTCATCTGTGCCTGTGGGCTGCAGATTCGGGTTTGAATAATTTCAACTTTGTGATCAGCTTTTTCATCATCTGAATTTTAGGGGTTATCGCTCTTTATCTGCTTGTACTTTTGTGTTGAAATTGTGGTGATTGTCAATTTATCTGATTTTTTGAGCTGCACGAAGGTGTGGATTTAATATTTGGAGGATTAAGCATTTGGATACTCAGCAATTTGTTTTTACTGCGTTGTTAATATTCATTTTTGTGGACATGGCTATAGATGCGTTGACTTGTCATGCGCTGACTCTAATGTGTCTCTCCCCTTTCCAGGGGATGCTCATGCACCTTAGAACATGGAAATGAGTCATGATCCGGTCATGGCTTCGATTTTGTTTGTTGCTCTTTCTTTGTGCCCTTTCTCTCTATGATGCTGGTCTGCTCCTATTTCATGCATGATTTGATCAACCGAGACTAATGTGGATCTTATTCAGTTTAGACCTTAAAGTTGATGCATGAAATTAAGTCTTCTCTCACAATGAGCGGTTACACTGATCTGATAATAACACATAGTTCTAGGTGGCAAAACGCTTCATCATGTGTCGATCATATATATATATATACATACATTCATCATGTATATATATATATATATGTATGTATGTATGTATATATATATATATATATATATATATATATATATATGTATGTATAACTGAGGAGATGTTATGAAATTAGAGTCTCAGTCGATTGCTTAAAGAAGCTTTGTCAAATTTCTTAACTTGTATGAAGTAATTGATGTATCTTATGCTTGCTGTATTACCTCAGAGGCTAAATTTCTTCTCGTGCTATGTATTTGGTGTTTCCTTGGGTTTTTTTGCTTTACTGCCCGATTAAGTGGCTCCTTGGCTCCTTTTCCTTTCGGTTGACTTGAATTTGGTTTAGCACCAGAACCTGTAGTATGATCATATCATCAGTAGATTTGCACTTCTTATTTTTTCTTTTGAGTGGATTGATGGTCAACTTCTTCAAGTGAGGATATCACTTTAAAGCTAACGTTTGTCTTGTTCGGTGTTGGCTTCCTAAGTGAAACTTGTACTTGTCATGTTCTATTCCTTTCACCAACTTTTGTCTTTCCACTGTATATATGTTGTGATATATTTGTATCATCAATTGAATCTCTGTAGTTATAGCGCTTCATTTTTGGAGTATCATCTTTTGGTCTTCTAACAAATTAATTTCATTATAGTGGACCATGTGCTTCATACTTGCTTCGTAAAAGAGCCCTTTACAATGACATGTCAAGGTAATGCTCTGGTGTGGTGATATAAGATAGTCAATATACCCCATAGGATCAACTAAGTGGTTAAGGGCATACTTATATGTGTGAATTTGGCACGTCGTACAAGTTTGATTCCCACACCACTGAGTACAAACATTTTTAGGGGTTTGCCTACCTAAGGTCCTAAGGTGGGTGCCTCAATCCTAGTTATAAAAAAATATAAGAGTGATTACCTAGGAGGAGTAGGAAGAAGCTAGCACAAACTTTGACAGATCAGAATATCTGCTTGAGAATCCATGTTGTTTCCGAATGGTAAGTTATTGCACATCTTTCTTGTGAGAAAACGAATGCCTTAAGTTGTTGCATTCTATTTTTTTCTGGTTTCAGCAGTTGATGTATGCCATTGTTGGCATTGTTGCAGCTTAAATATCATGGAAGTGGTCGAGATGCGATGATTGGTTGTTGATGGGGCATTGGAATACGATCAATTCTTCTTTTTGCCTTTTCTTTACAGCAAATGACCAATGGAGTTAGAGTGGATACTTGTGATGTGATGAAATACTCTCTTTCTTTTCCTTTTCTAGTGATGTTATGAGGTACAAATTATTTGCTACAACGGTGGATGTGCTTATGCTAATCGATATGAATGTTAAACGCTTTATTTTAAATATGAGTGATGTATATTAATTTTTGCAAAATAGGTTCCAATATAAACAAGGTTGACCCTGTTCCCGGACCGGAAAAACAGGGTGGGTCGGGAATAGGGTCCAATGTAAACAGGGTCGGGAATAGGGTCCAAAAAAAAGAGAACCGGTTATAACAGGGTCGGGAACATGGTCCATGTCTAGACCCTACCCACCCTGGACCCGATCACCCCTACTTAACGTCGCTGGGCTCCGTAGCAAAGGGATAGCACGAGCAGTGTTTCGACCAAGCCTTGGCCGAAGGACCCCTCTTCTCTATCTCTCACGTGTTTTGATCAACGTGCTTGGAGAACTCTGAATTGCTGACCTCCGAGTTTTGTGTGTGCTATGCTATGGCCGTCTCAATCTTCGCGTGTGGAAGGTACTGTAGAGAAGGAAGCCAAGTGTTGCAGATTGACTGCACCAACTTATTTGCCAATGGAGGGGATTCATCATTGTTGTGGATCCCAGTGTTAGAATTTGAGTCGGCAGAAGACGACTTACTTGATTTTGATGAACAAACAACAAATAGCCTCGGAACGAACGTTGAATTGCGAATAAATCACGAATAACACTTCCTCATGTTAGTCTGAATGCAATCACGAGAAAAGCACCCGATTTCCACAGCGTAAATGCCTACTGTTCTTGTAAAGATGAAATGGAACTCATTTTTCTTCTTTGATGGAAATGGAGAGAAAATTTTGGTGCAAATGAATTGCAAACCGTACCAACGGTTGTGTTCGGGAGCCTTTTATACATTTCCATTCGTATCCCTCCATTAGTGTCTTTCCATCGTAACACATCAAGACGAAACGGTGCGTTCCAATCGCACTCCATCATGGATGTACAAGCTAAAGTACTACATCTCTCACTCGGACATGATGGGCTTGATAGAGCTCTATCAAGGATATAAGACATTCAATATTCATCAACTTTACAAAACAATTCATACTGGCAAATAAGTCGTGCGATCAGTGAGTACACCTGCACTTGGGAGCTCAAATTATGCACCTGTTAGGGATGACATGATGGCTACAACCCCGAAAAAAAATAAGCAATGGATGTCTCACAGTGTCCCAGATATATTTTGTTACATCATTCCAAGTATATCTATCCCTTAAAGGCTATACTTGACTATTCTAAAAAATACCATGTATTTACAATTACATCCGCAACTACATAGGGCGATATAATTGGTCGACCGGTAAATACATGTGATAGATGTAAAACAACAATAGTCTTTCTTCACACTCATGTCTCTCTTAATTTCAGAACAACTGCTTTCCTAGACACGTCCCATAGGTCATATCCATTCATGACCGCCTGTAACATGCTAAAGTAGCAACATTGATATTTCACTTCGAGAACATAGTCAAAAGTAACATAGGGCACAAAATTGAGATAAATTATAAATTACCTCAAAGACTCACACGATGAGTAAATAGGGATAATTTTACTCACCTTCCCTTATTGGTCGTATAATGCACATGTAGTATGAATTACATGCTATAGTGGATTACTCTTTCTATAAAAGCGTATGTCATTTATCAAATATATCCAATATATTGATCTTAGCCTAAACATAGTCATGTACCTCTCACGTACTCGTGTTTCTATAGTGCCCAATTAAGCACTTGCATCCGGCATCTTTCAGGCATACATGATTGTGGGACTATCATGTTCGGTCTTATTATAAACAAATCACAGACCTCATCTTGACTCCAATCAAGGCGACATATTTTATGTATCAAACTTGCTCTTCAACATTTATTTGTATATAACGTCTAATCTCAATGTGCTAACTACAGCACTTGAGGCGATTGCTCGAGTGAGTGAGCTAATTATTACCTGTTGACATATTTTTCAATAATATATGTGTGTTTGTGCTAGTCTCATAGTGAATTTATATTTATTGATAAAACATCAAATCACTAATAAATAAATAAGTACAATACATATGTCCACAAATACATAAACCAATGATCCTTTACAATAATATATATCACATTATACGCAATCCTAGTGACATCCTATGGGTTAGGAATATGTCTTTAGGAATAGCCTTTGTAAATGGATCAGCAACCATTCTATTGGTTGAAATGTATTGCAAGATCACTTCTTTCTGCGCTATAATATCTCTGATAAAGTTATTCTTTATGTCAATGTGCTTTGTCCTTCCATGACACTTGGGATCTTTCACATAGGCAATGGCTACTTGACTATCGCAATAAATTGTCACCGGTCTTGGAACTTTAGTGACAGTGGCTAAATTTTTTAAGAAACATTTTAACCATACTGCTTCTTGCACTGCGGCAGAACATGCAATAAATTCTGCCTCCATCGTAGACAAGGCCGTGCATGTCTATTTCTTGCTATTCTAAGAAATCGCACCTCTATTGAGCAAGAACGCATATCTAGAAGTCGATTTATGTTCATCTAGGTCTCCATCCCAATCAGCATCTGAATAGCCTGATAGGTGTAAATCACTTCCTTGGTAACAAAGTTGATAGTCCATGGTGCCCTTCAAGTATCTTAGGATCATCTTCACTGCTTTCTAGTGTGCTTGACCGGGATTTGATTGATATCGGCTCACTAATCCTATGGCATAACATATGTCGGGTTTAATACACATCATAACATACATTAAACTTCTGACTACACTAGCGTAAGGAACAGTTTCCATCACTTTGATTTCTTCTGGAGTCTTAGGACACATCTCAATACTTAGGCCTTCACCTTGCATGACAGGGGTATCAATGGGATTACAATGCTGCATATTGAAACGCTAAAGAATCTTCATAATATAAGACTCTTGTGATAAAGTAATGATTTTTCTCAATCGATCTCTTTCGATCTTAACTTCTAATATATAAGCAGCTTCTCCCATGTCCTTCATCTCAAAATTGGAGGACAACCATTCTTTTATGATGATAACCAAAACTTTGTCATTTCCAGCTAACAAAATATCGTCCACATAAAGTGATAAAATCACAAATTTATCTTTGGACCGCTTGATATATATACAGTGATCTTCTTCGATCATCGTGAAACCAAAAGTTATTATTGTTCGATGAAAACAAAGATACTACTGTCTAGATGATTGCTTAAGGTCATATATTAAGCGATGAAGCTTGCAAATTTTATGCTCTTGACCTTTAGCTATGAAACCTACTAGTTGTTTCATATAGATTTTTCATCTAATTCTCCATTGAGAAATGTCGTCTTTACATCCATTTGATGTAATTTAAGGTCTAAATGTACAATGATGGCTAGAATAAGGCGTATTGAGGAAAACCTTACAACTGGTGAAAAAGTTTCCTTATAGTCTATACCCTCTTGTTGAGTATAACCTTTTACCACAAGGCGAGCCTTATACTTTTCAATGGATCCATTTCTCTTCGCTTAATCTTAAAGACTCATTTGTTGCCAATGGCCTTACGATTAGGTGGTAGATCAACCAAGTCCCAGACATGGTTTGCCCTCATTGACTCCATATCATCTTCCAAAACTTTTCTCCATTCTTCCTTGTCAAAGGATGAGAGAGCCTCTTGAATAGTGTTAGGCTCGGCATCGTCTTTTTGAGCAATCATAAATGCTTCCCCTTCAATCTCAAAACGACGATGATGAATACTTTTATGATTACTTTTACGCAATTGAATTTCTCTTGAATTCGATTTATCAGGTGATACAACACTCTCACTAGGTCTTGTGTGTTGAGGTAAATCTTCATTTTTCTCTACAACATCAGTGGTTGTATTATCAAGATCTTTCATCTCATATAATTAGAAGTCTTTATCAAATTCACCTCTACTAGGAAAGTCGTTCTCCAAAAACATGACATCTCGTGACTCTATTTCGGTCACACTTCCATTAGCTTGTTCACCTATGAACACGTACCATTTGAAGTGTTCGAAATATCTTATAAAGATACATTTCTTCTCTCTATGACCTAATTTGCCATGTTTATGGGAAGAATCATGAACATAAACTACACATCTCCATAGATGTAGACTACTCAACTCTGGTTTCCTACTAGTCCATAATTCATAAAGAGTGGAAGTGACCGATTTTGAGGGCACACGGTTAAGTATATAGGCAGCAGTCAATAACACATCTCCCCAATAGGAGATAGGTAAATTTGCTTGTGCTATCATAGACCTAACCATTTCCAATATGGTTCTATTCCTTCTCTCAGCTACCCCATTTTGTTGTGGAGTATCAGGAATAGTCAATTGTCGTACAATTCTCTTTTCATCACAAAGAGCCTTGAATTGCTCCGATAGATACTCACGTCCATGATCGGTTCTCAATGCCTTTATTATTTTGTTTAACTGATTCTTTACCATTGCTATATATCGTCTAAAGCAGTCTAATGCTTCTGACTCATGGGAGATCAGAAAGACATAACTGAAACGTGTGAAATCATCTATGAAAGTGATGAAATATGAGGCTCCATGCCTCGCCCTCACATTCAAAGGATCACAAATGTCAGAATGTATGAGATGCAATGGAAATTCAGCTCTAGTTCATTTACCGAATGGTTTTCTAGTTGCTTTTTCTGTTAGACAATATTCATATACGGATAGACTAACATTAGTGAGTGACCCTAAAAGGCCTTCTCTAGCTAATCTTTGCATTTTTTATAATCTAATGTGACCTAATCTAGCATGTCAAGTGCTTGCATCAATCTCAACATTATTAGAAGATGCAAGTAAAGAAAAACAACAATCAACATTAACATTGTACTGATCATAGTCAATGTCTAACACCATAAAACCATTCAATACATGACCTGAACCATAATAAACTGTTCCATACAAAATGTCAACACAATAACCATGGAAATTCAATACATAACCTAAGCTAAGAAGAACAACTATAGAGACCAAGTTTCGTCGAATATCTGGAGCATAAAGGATATCATGCGGGAATAGGTCTCGATCGTTACGTAAGATTAATTTACATGTGTCGATACCCTTCACTTCAACTCTTGAGTTATTCCCAACATATATCCATCTTCTTCCAGGCGGTATTCGACGATACTTCACAAATGCTTCTTGGTCTCTAGCTACATGATCTGTTACTCCTGAGTTTACAGTCCACATTGGATGAGATTTAGCAAGTGTTATAGTACTAAAACAAAAGCATTACACAAAGTAATTGAGTAATATAATACATTTTTCGCTCAATGCATTCACGAGCAAAGTGACCCATCTTGCCACAATTGTGGCACTCCATCTTAGCCTTGTCCTTCTTCCCACCGTACTTCTTGCGTTGGAAGGTCTTAACTCTCTTGGGTCCCTGATCAGTCATCTTCCCTTTGTTGTTGAACTGAAGATTCCTCTTGCGCTTGAAGCCCGAAGCTTTGCGCAAACTCAATTCAGCAACATAAGCATGGGTAGAGGATCTCGCAGCCTTTAGGCGCTCATCCTCTAATTCCAAATGACGCGCAATATCATCAAAAGTCACGATGTTCTCATTATGCGTCATATTAATTTTCATATGCTCCCAATTATCAGGAAAAGACCTTATAACAGCATGAACTTGCTGTTTATCAGTAAGGGAGTGACCTGCCGACTTCAGCTCAAGGATCATGTTTGACATCTCCCGAAGATGCTGCTTCATCGTTACATTTAGGCACTTTCGGAATGTGTCAAACTTGATGGTGAGTCTCCTCAGCTTAGTGGCAGATGTACCCCTAAACTTATCTTTCAAGGCAACTCACATAACTTGAGCTTTGTCATAACTCTCAAACTCATACATGAGATCATCTTGCATACAACTTAGCAACGTGATGCGAGCAATGCTATTTTTCTTTTTCCAAGCTTAATAAGCTTCCAGATCTCTCCTGTGTTGAGCTGAAGTTTCATGCTCAGGTTCATCCATGGTATGGTTGAGGGTTTCCAAAACCTCTTGCTCCTCAAGGATGTACTGAACCTTTCGATGCCAAATATCATAATTGTCACCGTTCAGCTTCTCACCCTTATTGAGATCAGCCACAATGGTCTTGGATGCTAAAACCATAATCAATTGCTATAACATATTGACATAATAAACGCAGAATCAATACTAGCACACTTTATAGAGTAACATACATATTTAATTTGCAGCAAATACAAACTAAATTAATGATAATTCAACAAAAGACATAAAAGTAAAAGTTCACAATGTTCCCAATCAACTTCTATGTACAATTGTTCTATTATTATTAATTAGTTTAATTTACACAAATTTTAAGTTCTAGGTGAGAACTCCTTTCAATTCTACCAACCTACGAACTCCCACTAGGAAAAATAATTACATGATCTTATATAATTTCTACACTTTCTTAACACAAAAAAAAAAAAAAACATTACATGATAATGACCAACGTATAAACAACAATCATGCTTTAACTATAATTAAAATTGCAATTCAACATGTAATGGATTTCTTACCATTGTTCTAATTTTCTAGCAACTAGAAAATTACAAGTATATTAAAATATATACATCATATCATTGAATCAAGCTTTACACAGCATATATAACATCATTTGTACATAAGCTAGCTACTATATTTCCTAAATCACAAGAAAATACTAGCCACAAATGAATAAATTGCATTAAACCCCAAAAAAATACGCGTACATAGGGTTTCCTACACATTTTCATACATTTATAAAATTTAAAAGTATAAAATAATTATACCATTGTGTATAGAACATTCATACGAACCAAACGCCACCGATCACGCTCCAATTGGAGCTCGCATGCACCCCCACGCGCTAGCGAGCCAAACGGCTCTTGGCTGGTCTGACCGGTCCAACCGGTCCGATCGGTTTGACTGTTGGACTAGTTGACCGATCTGACCGTTGATCGATCAATGGCCTAGTTGGGTCAATGGGTCGGATCTCGGGTCGGGTTGCGTCTCGAGTCGAGTCGGCGATTGGGTTGGGTTGCTGGCCGGTGACCGGCCGGCCAACTGTCGCCGGCGCTGACGTCATTCCAATGGTTACCGACTGATAGGTGACGTCATCATGCGCCAGTTCGCTGATCGATGCGTGATCGACTAGCATGCGTTCGCGCACGTGCCGGTCCGCCAACCGGCGCGTGTGGCGGACGCGCTGGCTGTGCCAACGCTTTAGGCGCATGGTGCCCACGCGTAGCGGCTTCTGGCCGCGCATGTGGGCGTGTCCGATGTCACTCGGCGGCACTCGACCCATCGCCGGACTCATCTCGATAAGCTCTTTCACCCTGTATATTCAAAAATTAATTTTAACCAAAAAATTATTTCGAAAAACAGCCAAAACCTCACGGATGCACACGACCCCGAACCTGTTCTTTGCTCCGGTTCAATTTCGAGTTTTTCATTTGGTAATTCCGATTATCAGAGATCCAAACAGTGTAGAATACAAACTCTTGATCTTAATATCAAATGGTAAAAGAGAAAACTCGATGAAAAATAAGGCAGAAAACACGACCGAGCTCTGATACAAATGTTGAAATTCATGTTGGCGGAAGACGACTTACCTGATTCCGATGCGCAAACAGCAAATAGCCCCGGAACGAACGTTGAATTGCGAATAAATCAAGAACAACACTTCCTCACATTAGTCTGAATACAATCACGAGGAAAGCACCTGATTTTCACAATGCAAATGCCTACTGTTCTTGTAAAGATGAAATGGAACTCCTTTTTCTTCTTTGATGGAAATGGAGAGAAAATTTTGGTGCGAATAAATTGCAAACCGTACCAACGGTTGTGTTCGGGAGCCTTTTATACGTCTCCATTCGTACCCCTCCATTAGTGTTCTTCCATCGTAATGCATCAAGATGAAACGGTGCGTTCCAATCGCACCCCATCATGGATGTACCAGCTAAAGTACTATACCCAGTCAAGTCAGGCCCTCATCAATGCAATGGACAATAGGAGCAGCGATGTCCATGGGCGGTGGACTGCAACATTGTCAAGGTCGGCATCGATCTAGTCGGGGCAAATCAGAACAACTTGTCCTTTGGAAGCTGCAACTCGTCACGAGGCTACTGGTGGTATCAATGGGCTTAGCGAACTTGGCTTTTCATATGGGACTCCTCAATCGGCAATAGGAGGTGTTGTGATTCCTGATGCTTCACGAGCACTTTGTACAGAAGCTTCCCCTCACGATTTTTCGTTCAATTCAGTGTGTGGCCATATCTTTAATTGTGTGGCCTCCTCCCTTTTTGTCTATCGTGAGCTAGCTTTTATAGCGTCCGACTCTGCATTTCAAAACAGGAAATATGAATATACTAAAGAAAGCCACCAACTGACTTCCTTTTTTTTTTTTTTGAGTTTTTATTCTTTTTTTTCTTTCCCTCGTATGCATTGCGGATCCATGTGTTCTCATTGAAGAATATTTTTTAAACATTTCTTCCCATCAGCTAATCCTTTCTTGCCTTTTTCTAATGTCTTTATCCGCAAGTTTACATTCACACGATCAGCAAGAAATCCTTTTTTCCCATTAGATCGTCCATTGATTTTATCATTTTTAATAACTCAATAAAGATTGATCGAACATTGCCAAACTTCCTTGATTGTAATCGAATTTTTCCAGATTCCGAATCTCACAAAAATGCTCTCATTATCTTATTGAAAATACTAAAAAATCCACCGTCAATTCTCCATAATGGGCTCAGGCCAATTTGCTCTCTTCATAGGCTTAATCCAACTCATCAAATTAAAGTTCAGAACTACCACTTCAAACCCATCTGTCACCAGCCCAATGTAAATGCAAATTAAAAATAAATGTACTTAAAAACTATATGCTATGCAATTAACTATTTTTTCAGGGATTAAATTAACTCCTAATTTTTTGATGCGATAAATAATTAAACTAGTTGTCAAAATTTATGTGTCAAAATGGGTCACATTGAATTACAAAAAAAAGCAATATTGGTCTTAAATCAAGAATGGTGCTAAGCACAAGAATGAAGTTACTAGTTACAAACATCAAACCTTGTCTACAAGAATGTCACAGAGTAGTGCATTGGAATCAGTTAGGGGGTGCATGACAACCACCTATTTCTATTCCAGAAACAATTTTTCTATTCCAGACTTGTTTTTAGAATAGAAATCAATTTGATAAACCAATTCCATTTTTCTATTTCTAAAATAGATTCTTCTTCCAAAAATAGTTTGTAGATGATGGACAAGGGAGATATATGATAGTTCAAGTGATAAATATAAATTTTTATGGGACAAGGATAGTTTCACTAGATTATGAAAATAATTTTACAATAGTTGGAGGAAGTGTTGGTGGAGGAGTTTGATGATATGGAGTATATTCTCATGCTCCTCTCACTCTATTACATCAATGGGTTACGGATCGACTAAGTACAGCCGCCTTAAAAGATTCTGGACTTCTCTTGAATGCTTGTTCTTTTCTTCTTTTTGCTCCTCTCACTCTATTACATCAATGGGTTACCGCCTTTTTATAGGCATTCTCACTCTATTACACCAATGGGTTAAGGTTTTTTATAGGCATTTCTACCGATTAAGTACAACCGCCTTAGAAGATTCTGGACTT
The DNA here is from genome assembly GCA_017140325.1 of Eucalyptus leucophloia subsp. euroa. NCBI lineage: Eukaryota > Viridiplantae > Streptophyta > Magnoliopsida > Myrtales > Myrtaceae > Eucalyptus > Eucalyptus leucophloia. The sequence continues at coordinate 24,677,405 of CM029476.1, forward strand.
CTCTTGAATGCTGTCCTTTTATTCTTTCTTCCTCTAGAGACTTCTACATTTGTGCTTCTACACTTTTCTTTGCCGCCTAAGATAGATTTTCTTTTTAAAGGATTTTTCTTGACTTTTCTAGCTAATATCAATCTTGAAGTTTCTAGAAAGTTTTAGAGAAAATGGATCACAATTTCCAACAGTCCATCTTTCGGCACGACGCCTCCATCACCTTCCTCCACTTGCTCTCTCCATCTTGGTCACTGCACATGCCGGTCCCCCTTCCATCTCCTTCACTAGCAGCTGATCACGGCAAGCATTTGCCAAATCAACTCACTATTATACCGACCAAAAAAAAAAAACACTCACTATTATGAGCCATGAGCATAGCAAATCCAAAGCCGAATCGGAGAGAGCTGGAACTTCTTATCGCTTGGAGTCTGCAACTTACAACAAGAACATTCCTCATCATCTTGCGCTGGGAAAACACACCAGAGAAAGGCAGAGAAGGAACACAACAACGTAGGCCGAAGAAGCAATGAGCTTTGGGGCAGAGAGCGAAGATGAGCGACCATTGAAGTAAGGCGAAGGAGCAACTTGCTTTGAGCCAGAGAGCAAAGATGACCTAGCCCCATAGCAGGCCGGAGAAGCAACACAATGTAGAGCGAATTCTCACCCAAAATTTTGAATTGAGAATGAAAAAAAGGAGGGAAGGGAAGCTGGAACGTAAGGGCACACGTTCTTCAAAAAGGAGGAGAGAAAAAGCGCCATTAATGCGTGCAGGCTTACTCCAAAAAAAGGAGAGAGAAAAAAGCAGCAACAAGTCTATCAATGACAGTAAATTTTTAAATAGAAAAGGAAAAATGATATATTTTGTGTAGAAAAACCAATGGGGCCGCTCGTGCTCGCGTGGAGCCACACGTCACTTTCTCATTGGTCGGGTGCACAGTGACTTGGTGCTCCGGGACCATCCAATATTTTCTCTCGCGATCCCTATCGCTGCATGACTCAACTTTTCATTACATGACAAAGATGTAGAAATCGAAACTCGACCCCAAAAAAAAAAAGGAGAGAGAAAAATGATGATGTGATTGCCTTTAATCTATTACAAAAATAATAGTGATTGCCTTTAATCTATTACAAAAATAATAGTTTATACTATATCACAAAAAATTAAATAATAAATAAATAAAAACAGACGTGTTTCTCATTTTCTAAGAAATTAATGAACCATCATTTCTCTTTATCGAGAAGCTTTGCTAATAGCTGGTTGTGAGTCATAAATTCTTGAAGAAATTGACCCTATAAGAATTTCTAATTATTTATTATTTGATTTTTTTGTCCAAAATATATTGCCATTTGCATAGTAAATTAAAGACCGTCATATAATTCTTTCTCTTTCCGAAATTATAATCTTAAAGAGCAATGGAGCACAATGTGCACTTTTTTTTTAATTCCATTTAAATGGACCTCAGTGGTTTCAATTGGTGGAAGGGTCATAACAATTGCCACAAACCAAAAAATCTCCTTTCATTGCCTTTTTCAAATGCTGTAGTTCGGAAACTCACTTGAGTCGAGAATTCTTAGTGTTTGCACTTTGAAATTCCATATAACTAACAACATCAAATGAAGCTCGACCTATGAAATATCTTACTAATCTCATAGAATAATTAGGAGTTAGGGCACAGACACGAGCCGGATCCCATAATGAGGACAACCAAAACTTGCAATTGTTTTGAAGCTTGATGGTGTGTAGAGCCAAAAATTTTTTTAAAGAATTTATAGCTCACAATAAGTTATTATTTTTATAATAAAAAAAATATTATGCTAGTAAAGCCCTGAAAAAAGAGGTGTTTCTTGTTTTCTAAAAAATTAATGACAATTTTTTCATCGCCATCATTTCTCTTTACCAAGAAGCTTTGCTAGTACCTTGTTGTAAGCCATAAATTCTCAAAGAAATTGAGCCCGCAATAATTTTTAATTATTTATTATTTAATGTCGACACCTAAATTTTAGCTTCACATTTAGTCATTTATTGCATAAGAAATTATGGATCCAAATTGATCTCTAAAAATATAAATATCAATTTTTACTTTGCATGTTTAGTTCTTGTAAAGCATGTCCGCATCCAATAAATTTCATATGAGCTAGCGTTATTATGCTTGAACTCAAGAAGCCATGAACAAGTGGGCACACGGATTAACAAATCCTCATAACGTGCTCGATTATCAATTTGCGCACATGAGAATCTGAAATTGGGGGTCATGATTTCCACAAAGATGAGGGAAGCCAATCAATTAGAGAAATCTTCTCTTCACTAAATATTTCCTCGAGTAAATTTTGGCCAGATAAGTGGAGAACTCGTGGGATCTTTTTCCAAGAATACCGGAATGCACAAGAGGAAACAAATATGTTGGCTGCGAAATCACGGGCAATTTTGTCAGACCGTAAGTTGAGGGAAATGAATTAGAAAAAAGGAAAAGATTGACAGAATTTTCATGGAATATTCTCCATGGCTTTGGCCAAGATATCCCGCGTCCAAAAGCTCAACCCCACCAGGTCTCACGAATCATCTTTCGCAAAATAAGAGGAGTCGATCTTGGCAAATCATCAGAAAAGCAATCTCACGTTTTCAGCTACTGGTTATGGAAAGATTAGGAGCTCAGAGTGACGAGGACGGACTGAATCCTCATTCCTTCGTAGACACCTCCGGATTGCTTGGGATTCTTTCTGAAAAATTGAAATTATGAGGAGAATCAATGGGATTTGTCCATCAACATGGAAAGAATGGACTCTCACTCGAATACTGGGCGTTCAAGCGCAAGGTATATGAAAAGATTGAGCGGGGAGGAAATTAAAGGAAAGAATAAGAAAATAATTCTTGTTGTGAAATCGTAAATGATAGTGAGTGAATCTGGATACGTTCGCGGCAATATCAGTGAATCAGAAAAGGAAAAGATTGTGAAAGAAGGTGAGGGACACGTACTTGAGAGATTTACGGTGACAAATCAGGGCTAAGATTTGGCAATCCCCATGATCAAAGGAGCAAGGGTTCTGACTTTCCAATGCTGATGTGGAGAGATTGATTTTATGGTACGCTACCTACTAGTCCTCCACTTGTCATGCGAGCACTATACATTTAATACGCAGATCTCTCTCTCTCTCTCTCTCTCTCTCTCTCTCTCTCTCTCTCTCTCTCTCTCCTGTGCTTAGTGGGAGGCAACATTGTGTGTGTGTATATAAAGCCGAGCCATCCCTTGCATGATTTTCATCGAAAGTTATGGCCTTCTTTGATCACCACCATTTCTGGACCTTCATCTCCATTGAAGAAACCAGAAGCTGTTCGCCCTTCATCTCCATTTGCTTCTTCTTCTTCGCAATAATGCTGCTTGCTTGCGCCAGTTCCTTTCCTCCCGCTTTCCTCCATCCATCTTCATATGGTCTACATGCATTTATTTTTTCCGCTTGATGAATTGTTCATATTTAGTATCTTTAGCATGATGGTTTGCAGGTCATTCTCTTCTTTTCCTTTGGCAACTCTTTCTTCCAAAACCTCATTCGTTCTCTTTCTATCAATTGCAAAACACACGTAAAGCAATAACAAAAATCACAAAGAAAATGAGAAAAATTTTCCCCTTGCACTAATCTTGACACTACTCTTCACATAGAGTTTTTCTCTCTTTTGATGATACAAACCCTGCTCAAAATCAAACCTCCGGCAACCCTTTTAGTCTCTTACTTTTGCCAACTTTTTCACAACCCTTTTGGCCATTTTCTCCAACGATTTTTGTTTTCACTCTAGCGCACTTTTAGAATTAGCTTTGAATGTTGAAGCCGGTATCCTAGCGTCCGTCGTAAACTTATGGCTCCGTCTTGAAGTTGTGGCAACTAACGTGGGATTTATATTGTCTCAAGTCGGTTTGCATTTCGTGGGAATTCATTCTTTTCATCTTTTAGTTTGAGTTCTGTTCAACCACGCCATATGTGCTCAGCACTTAGATTAGTAAATGATTGAGGTTGTTTCTCTTCTTCTTTAATTTTAACCCTAGCAAAAAGAGCATTTTCATTTGCACCGTGCTTGCAGAAAATAATCTAACATTTGTGCTTTTCTTCTGCATTTGATGATAGGAAATATTGTCTCATCCTTCGTCTTCTTGGCACCAGTGTAAGTAATCATGTTTTTCTTTGAAGAGATAGTCTTATTTTATTTGATCCTGATACAATAACTACTGCATTTTCTCTTCTCCTGTTGCAGGCCGACATTTTACAGAATCTACGAGAACAAATTGATCGAGGAATTCCAATCGATACCGTATTTGGTCGCTCTATTCAGCCCCATGCCCTGGCTTTACTATGCATTCCTCAAAGGACACTCCTTCCTTCTCATCACCATTAATTCCTTCGGATGCGTCATAGAGATTGTGTACATCGCCATCTACATTGCTTATGCGCCGAGAACTGCCAGGGTACATATTGATCATTAGACGATACAACGCTCTTATTTTATGTGATCGGAATATGAGCGTTGTATTGTCTAATGATCAATACGTACCTTGGCATTTCTCGGTGCATAAGTCATGTAGATGGCAATGTACACCATCTCTATGACGCATCCAAAGGAGTTAATGGTGATGAGAAGGACGGAGTGTCCTCTGACATTATGCGTAGTAAAGCCAAAACACGGAGCTGAATAGAGGGACCAAAGATGGTATCAATCGGAATTCCTTGATCGATTTGTTCATATAGATTCTGTAAAATGTTGGCCTGCAACAGCAGAAGAGAAAAAGAATCAGTAGTTATTGTATTGGGATTAAATAAAATAAGACTATCTTCATCCTGGTGAAGGAAAAGAACTTCAAAGAAAACATGATTACTTACCCTGGAGCCAAGAAGACGAAGAACGCGCCCCTGGGCGAGAGTGGTGATTGGTGCGCGAAGCATTGTTACGTTACTCCCCCACCGCAAAGCTGTCCCCCGCGTAATGCTTCGTTCACGTGACTTCTCCGAATTTTACATTTCCGTTCCTTGCTGACTCCCCCCCCCCCGCACTCAAAAACGCCGAACCATTACCCCTCTGAGTTAGGGGGGTGCGGCGGCGGTGGCACGCGCCCTCCCCGCATAATGAGGTTTTGTGCGTGCGCGTTCATGGCATCTCCCCGCTCTGGCCTTTTTGTTCTTGAAGCCTCATGCACGTGCGCCTTGTGGTTGCGCGAGGCATGTTAGGACAAGAAGGGTGATGACCATGTACAGAACAAACTCGCATCATTTGCAATGTCCCTGTGATGAGCAAAGGAGCAAGAAACATTCGAAACCAAAGGGAGTTGCACTACCAACCGCGTGGCAATTCAGTAGATCAGATGCTGCTTAAAACTAGAGTTAGAATATGCAGCCAAATCCTGCTCGGAATAGACTTAAAGATTCAGCACAAGCATTACAAGACAATCTCCCTCTTCCTTTGGACTCTCTTATCTGTAATGCTGTTCTAGCAATGATGTACACCCAACTCCCTTTTCCTCCAAATTTCAAGAAAGTATAAACAGAGAATGGAGAGATTAGACCTGAAAAGAGCCGAGTTAGAGTAGCAGGGACCAAGTCCTCCTAATTCAACCACAATCTCTCCGCTCATTTCCCTTCGACAAAATGGAATATGCACAACACGACGTGAAAGGAATAAAAGCGTGCAAGTCAGTTATGTGCAGGCTTTGACGTCCTGGTTTTGTTTCGTAGATGTTGATGATGTTGAAGAAGATATAGTTGATGACTTATTGAGCCCTCTCGAACTTTATCCTAATTTTCCACTATCAAATGAGGATTTGACCAGCCATCTTCATGTTCGGGGCGACTTACTGCAGCGGTTTCTATGATGAAGAGTTTTGAAGTCCATTCTTTGTCAACCCCTCTCGAGTTGTTAGTCTCTGCAACAAGGTTTTCAAGAAGCGAGAGTCCTGGTTGGTGATTCCAGTGCTTTTTGTGGAAGGGCCTATTCTTCCCTGTTATTGTTATATTTTAGCTGATCGTTATGACTTATGCCTTCTCGTTCTTCCTGAGGCAAAAGCTTGCAGTGCTCATCTGGCAGCATTCAACCATCAGAACTCCTCTCCTTTGCGAAATCTCAGGTAACACATTCCTTCTGATCGTGTCCTACTCACTAATACGATCAGTTAGTCAAGGAAAACGTGACAATTCGATGTTTGTGCACGGAAAATCTTGATTTCTTTCCTTAGCTTCAAGATACAATGGAATAATATTTTTGCCATGAATAACGAACATAAGCAGGTGGACTATATCCTGGGAGACAACCCCAGAGGCACGAGCTACATGGTCGGGTACGGGAACAACTACCCAAGGCAGGTCCATCACTGGGCGACTTCCATCGTGTCCATCAAGGAGGAACCTGCTTTCTTTCTTTTCAAAAATTTTCGTCTTCGCTTCATGATGTTGGAACCTGCTTCCAAGCTGAATAAGGGTGAAGATCGGAGGACGAAAGGGGTGAAGATTGGAGGACGAAAGGAGTGAAGAGACATTATAAAACGAGTGCTATCCTCTTTCCCCTCAACTTCGCTGGTTAAAAGAGAAAGAGTCTGAGATGTGCCACAGCAAAGATGGTTTGCTGAGAAGTGAGAAAAGAAAGGGCTTCCTTAGAGTTCGTGGGGTCCCTTTTGTTTTTTGAATTTTTTCCTTCTTGTGATGGTGTTGTTAAAAAGCTTTGTAACAATTTCTGTGTTTGTTAGTGTTAAAAATTTTGGATGTGTGCGCTGCGGAAGCATGGTTTTGGTATTAGTTATAGTTTTTGATTAGTGATATGTGCAAGTTTATGGTATATTTTGTAGAGGATGAACAAAGGACAAGATAGGATAATTGAAGGACAAAGAACATAGGATATAATTTATCAAATTGATGGAAATGGATAGTACAAGATATTTTGATATAATGGAGGAATATTTCATAACAGAGAAACCATCTTAACTCTACTCCTCCACACACGGTGGAGGTCTAAACCTCACACCTCAAATGATGAACTACAAGGCTATAAGGCGTAAGTTATCGCCTTAGAAGATTCTAGACTTCTCTTGAATGCTAGACTTCTCTAGACTTCTCTTAAATACTGGAAATTTTCAGCCACAATTTTTTAACCATCCAAAACTTCATCTAGAGAATTCTAGATTGCAGTTTAGCAACTCTAGGAAATTCTAGAAAATGGATCAGCATTTCCAACAGTTAGGATATAGCCTTCTACAAAACAGTTGTATCTATTCGGTTTTTGAAAAATTTAAGGTATAAAAGTAGACTTTTGCTCATTTGGAGAGAGCTCTTCCCATGTTGACTTTGTTCATGACTTTTGTGCACTCTTTACTTTCTTTTTTCATTATGCACGCAGAGGATCTCTATATCGGATAGTAAGGTCAGCTCTACACAATCTATTTTCATTATCTTTTGTAGTTGGGAACCACTTGTACCTCGACCTCAGCATTCTCAAGTTCACCAATTGAACAAGTCTGGCATACCATCGCAAAGCGGTAAGCTCAAGTGGACTCCACCTAATGGACGGATACAGAGTATCTATCACAAGTAGAGATTAATACAACGTTGATGTTGTAATTGTCAATCTTAGGAAAAAAGCTCATCATTTGAGGCATAAATGATAAACACCACGAAGCAGTGACATGGAGGATCTGGCATTTTAATACCAACTAGAAATCCGTACAATAGATTATACAAGATGAATATTGATTAGCCCAACACTGGCCATAAAGAAACATTCTCAGTTGCACAATACCTATTTACATTTTACTAGTTTGGTTTCTTCAACTCGACCATCATCACATTGATATTGTCTTGGCTATCTCGAGCCATGGCCAGTTTAGCTAGCACTGCAGCCACCTCGACGGCATTACTTCCTCTCAGCTCCCCAGGGAACCTCCTCTTTATATATCTGTTAAGGCACCTCCTCACAACATGGCAGGCAGCCTCATTAGAGAGCGCATCCCATAACCCATCGCTTGCTATCACGAGGAAGTCGTCCAACTCTGTTCTCTTGCTTACCGTGTCCTCTGGCTCAGCCATCACGTATTGCTTTAAACAATAATCTCCTGCAGCAAGTAAATGCCGCTATCAGATACAGACACCACACAATGGCACACGTACAAGAGAAAAAGCCAGTCTAAAGGTAAAACTTCTGCATGAGAGGTGTTGGTTATTGATCCCTATTTGTAATTTGCCCTAAACATTGTCTCCATTACATGTCGAAAGGCTGAAGTTACCAATTCTAAGGTGCACTCAAACAACTTGTTAACAAACTAGAATCTTAGTGATTCAATATGTTCCCTTCAAGCACAGAGGTTCAGCACCACAATAGTACTAATGCTAACCACAAATTCGACTTACTCAGCACTTGCTGAAGTAACCAATGCAATTGGAAACCAACATTCCATGCATAAAAGCATCGAATAAAGTCCATCATTAGCGCCATTTGATTGATAAAGATCCACATACCCATTGACCTCAATGTAGCAAGCACGCCTAGGACACGGGATCCCTTCCAATTTGTGACCCTTCCTCCAGCTGCTTCCACTCTCCTTCTCAGCAAGCTTGTTAGGTTATTCAGGGGAGTCAATAAGCCATTTTAATCAAAATCCAAGAGATTTAACTCAAAATATGATGCATGACAGGACATAACTGTTTTCACTTTAGCTCAAGTAATTTAGTCTGCTACTGATCTAGCATTGGCAACTAATCGAGTATCTACTGTGACAAATGCTATAAAGATGTTGCTCAGGAAAATCTTGCCACCTTTCAAACTATACCATTTCAATATGAAGATGACTTTACTCGCTTTCACTGGCTGAAGACCTTGTTACTGTTTCAATATCAGAAAATGGACATGTCATCGAAGAAGAGATGGTATAAAAGTATTGGCAAGAGCTTTTTGCATTCATTTATCAACCTGGTAACATGCCATATTGCGATGGGGTGCCGCTAGCTATCACCCATTTGTGGCGACTTGAAGTGATTTCAGCAGTGTTCAATCGAACAATTGCAGAATGAATAAAGCATGGCTGACCACAAAAGATCACAGGGACAAATTCTAGTTCACTGATTAAACCAACAGGGCAAGATGGGCTTCAGCCTGTCTACATAACCATGAATAAAAAACAAAGAATGGCAGAGTGTAGTAAGTTCCCTTAATCATAAGATGTCAACCCTGCAAAGCATGACCCCAAAGTCAACCTAATCTTAATAAGACATTCTAGGAATATCTTGCACATGCTTTCATATAGAACCAACACCATAAGATAAATTAAGCACCTTTGAAAGAACACCAAGTGAACTTTGACCCTAACAATCTTTCATTTCTCAACTTATGAACCTAGTCTACATTACATCCTTTGCAAAGTCTCTTCTGATTAGGGCACTTGAATTAATGTAGAGGTTCACATGTCTTAAGCATCGCTTGAAGAAATGCGGGCGAGATTATTTTTTTCTCATTTTGCATGGTTCTTGACTTGTAAACCTGGAAATGACTGCGAAGTTGTTCTTTGAATAGCCTTGACTCAAAGAGTCCATTAGTTAAGCCATTGACCAAGCTCACGTTACAATCCCTGTTAAAGACTCCTCAGATTGGTAAAGTCGTACCGCGGACCTGTGTCGATATGGTGAGATGGAGTGATTCTCATAGCCCTTCTAAATGAGAGTAAGTGAAAGTTCTTTCTAATTGAAAGTCTCTCATTTAGTATTCTTAGGAAATCCATGTCATGAGTGAAAATTGTCATGAACAATAATTTTCTCCAGTGGAAATTTGGGTGATGCAAAGGTCATTATGCATGAATTCCGATTGAATTGATAAAAATTTCAGTGGATTTTGAAGTGTGCATTCCATAATATCCTTAATTGCTTATTTCTTTGGTGAATGCACTTTCACTCTAATCATGTTTGACAAATAATGTTTTCTCAATGATCCAAGAATTCCTAACATTCAGGTTCCTTTCAAAATGCCTCGTGATATTAGGAGATGAGAAACCTTCATGAACATTCAAGGTGCATACTTGATGTTCCACAATTTATTTCTAGTAGGAGGTAAAGACCTACACAGGATATCTAAATTTTCAGAAGACATATCCCCAAGAATCAGAGATATCACAAGGTAAGTATATCTCTACCCATATTCTAAATACTTGTCATTGTGCAGGTATTCTCTCTCAAATACATCGACACTTGACTTGGTCAAGCCGTCCTCTATATTGACCCGGCGTGCTTTCATAGCCTAGAGTATTTTTCATTGACCCGGCGTGCTTCCATAGTCCGCTGTCCTTTATATTGACCTGGCGTGCTTTCGTAGCCCAGAGTCCCTTTCATCGGTCCAGCATGCTTCTGTAGCCCGGTGTCCTTTATATTGACCTAGTGTGCTTTTGTAGCCCAGAGTTCCTTTCATCGACTTGACGTATTTCTATAGCCCAATGTTCTTTATATTGACCTGGCGTGCTTTTGTAGGCCTGAGTCCCTTTCATTGACTCGGCGTGCTTTCATAGCCCGGTGTCCTTTATATTAACCTAGCGTGCTTTCGTAGCACAGAGTCCCTTTCATTGACCCAGCGTGCATTCGTAGCTCGGTGTCCTTTATATTGGCCTGGCATGCGTTCGTAGCCCAGAGTCTCTTTCATCGACTCGGCGTGCTTCCGCAGCCTAGTGTCCCTTATATTGACCCGGCATACTTTCGTAGCTTAGAGTCCTTTTCATCGACTTGACGTGCTTCCATAGCCCGGTGTCCTTTATATTGACCTGGCGTGCTTTTGTAACCTAGAGTCTCTTTCATCGATCCAGCATGTTTCTATAGCCCTGAGTCTTTTTTATCGACTTGGCGTGCTTCTATAGCTCGAGTTCCTTTTTAGAAATTAAGAGTCTGTGGATTTCACCAAAATCTTTCAATCCGTTTTTGACATCTCAGTTTGGATCTGAATGTCACAAAATATTTTCATGTAAAAATTTCACTTTGGATGTGAATATATATATTTATCTTTCTTGTTATACCTTAGTTGGGATCTAGATATTTCGAGTTCCAAAATCTTAACATCTCATTTAGGCGACCATAAAAAGGTACAGGTCCTTGACATTATATTTATAGCTCTAACAGGCGACTGTAAAAAGGTATAGGTCCCGGACAATATATTTGTAGCTTTAACAAGCAACCTTAGAAAGCTACCAGTCCTAGAAAGGCTATTTACCATGCAGGCGACCGTAGGTATAGGTCTTGGAAAGCTATTCCTCGTTTAGGTGATCGTAGAATGATACGGGTCCTAGGCAATAGTTATTTCTTGTTTATGCGACCATACGATGGTACGGGTTCTAGATAATTTTTGTTGCTCTAACAGGCAACTGCAGAAAGGTACGGGTCTTGAAAGAAGCAATTTTTCTGTCAAGGTGATCAGAGAAAGGTTCGGGTCCTAGACAACAAAAAATCGTCATACTAGGCGACCGTAAAAAGGTATAGGTCCTAGGATGACAGTCTATTTACAAAGCCTGGTGATTATCTGGGCAATCGTAGAAAGGTATAGGTCCTAGACATGTAACACCACTTATCTTGAATTACTCTACAGTTCTCGAAGGTAAGTTATTCTAGGTAGGTTCATTTATTATTTGCACTAACATTTCCATGCATCAAATAAATCGCATTTCAAAATGGAATTTATTTTTCAACAAAAAAAAATAATTTAGTGCATGTGCATAGTCAAAATTTAGGTCTTAATTTGTCTTTGAAGGCAATGTCACACCATGAACCCCAAGCGCGCGCACATCCCACAGCAGTCGATCAAATATGTGACATCCCAGGATACGTCGCCAACCCATTCATTTATTTACGCATGCGGAAGCGAAACAAATCCCCTGACAACATTTAACTTAGGATAGAAAAGCAGGCAATCAATCACAATACCAAACACTCATTTACAACACATAGGTTTAAATACAACTCTAGACTGTCTACAAAATAGACCGGCTCGACAAAAGGGGAACTATCCTAAAACCAACTAGCAGGACACGTTCACCGATACTTCGGTCTCCACCTTTTTAGACTTAGGGCTTCGAGTCCTCCACGACCACCATCTAGGGACTTGAAATTTTAATCCCACAACTGGGATGAGACGATGTCTCAGCAAGTTCAACCCCCTAAACCCCTATTAGAAAGAAAATACACCCCGGGTGGCCTAGCCACATCACACAAAAGACTTACCTCGCCTCAGTTCCTTCCTGCGGGTTAGCGCAATTCAAATCACTCAATCACAGATAGCAATATGAACTTAAACAACCGGAATGCATTCTCTTTCATATAACCAACAACCACGGGGGTCCTGATTATAAGACTAAATCGTTATGACATGTCCCATTTCATGCCACACAATTCCATCCCATAATCCGACACATCAATAACACTCAACATGCATTCAAATTGTTATTCACTGCCACACAAGGGCATAGCCTACTCACAGTTCGGCTATCTACTGGCATATAGCCAGGCATCGCCTCCCCCCATGGAGCGCGGTTTCGTCAGTACATCGATGGCGTTCCCGAAGGAGCATGGGCGCAGAATCAACTGCGACCCGCATCCACCGCGTGGGCATCCATGTAGGGGCATGTCCGGCTCAACAACCCAGGACGATTCCTCTTAGTTATCACACAGCCAAAGCATACTCGGCCCCAGGACACTTTATATTTCAATCAATGCTTCCACTTAAAATAGTGATCCCGGCCATTTTTCTTCATATTAAAAAATACTCTAGAAATTACTCACGTGTGTGGGGACACGCTAATTTCGAACCAGATAGCCAATATCTCACTTTTTCAAACCTCACTATTTAATATAATTATTAAAATCCAATTTTTGCATCAAAACCCGACACTTGGGTTTTTATGAATAAAATCCATATTTATCACAATCAACACTCAATTCACCACATCCATTCATCAAATTCAAATTCTAAATGCACAGCAGCGATCGGCACGAAATTCTGAGAATTTATGGTCCCAAAATAATTTTTCGGATTATTAAATAATTAAATTTATTCCCAAAATTAATTAAATAATAATATCATATTTTTCACAATCCACACTCAATTTATAATATCCAATCATCAATTTCAAAATCTGGCTACACAAAGACGACAAGCACGAAATTCTGAGAATTTAGGGTCCAACAAAATTTTTGGAATTTAATAAATAATTAAATTTATTCCGAAAATAATTAAATAATAATATTTTATTAATTTCGAATAAAATATATTATTAAATTATATAATAATTTTGATACATTTAAATAAATAAAAAGTAAATTCATTTATGTCAAATCAAGGCTTATTTTAAATAAACCTACTTACCCTTAATTAAGCACACTTTAAATTAAACAACAACCTTAATCAAATCTACTCTTAATTAACCTAAACTAACAACCTAATAATACTTAACATAAACTAAACCCCCTAAGCATAATTAACCCTCTAAGCGAGGTTTAGTGAGTTAAACTCACTCGATTAACGAATCGAGCGAACCAAAACAACGAGGACGACGTGAGGATCGACTTTCCTCAAGGCGGGCCGAGCATCCGGGCTCGGGAAGACGGCCAAAATGGGCCACGAGCGGGCTGTAATACCCATTTTTCTCCTCTCTGCTCGCTGCTGGTTGAGGCCGGAAAAGGGCCGATCCGGGGCCGATTGGAGTTGGGAATGGGTGGAGGAGCTGAACCGGACCTAGGCGAGGCTTCACGGCGGCCGGAGGTGGTTGGAGGGAGCTCCGGTGGGTCTCTACCGTCCCTCAAGACCACCGAACAGCAATTGGCCAGGCGGTTCGTGGACGGCAGCTCGACTGGACGGGGGTGCACGGCGCGGCTGGGCAGTCGCAAAGCTGCGACGGCGCACGGTGACGACAGCCTTGGCTCCGGTTTCGATAGGACGGGGTTGCTGCTTCTGTGTTTGCTATCTTCAAACGAAATAGAGAAGGAGAAGGGGTCGGAGGGCACGCGGTCGATGCACGAACGGCGGGGTGCACGAGCGGTGGCGCGTGGGCGACGACGGCGGCGAGAGGCGTGGAGACGGTTGCTGCTTCCCCTGGTCTTAGTTCTCCATGGAACCGAGCAGCCGAAGAAGGAAGATGAAGAAGATGGAGGAGTCGCACGGAAGAGAGGAAGAAGAGAAGGAGGAGAGAGAGAGAGAGAGAGAGATGGGACCATTCCCTTTTCTTTTTCTTTTTTTTTTCTTTAATCCAACCAAAAATGGCCCACCTCATGACCTCATGGATGACATCACACTCCACTCACCCAATCCTCCACAACCTCTTCCAATGGTTGTAATTTATTTTTCCACTGGGGCATAAAATCTTGTACATCCAATTTCTTCAAATCTCATCAATTCTCTTCCAATTAAATCAAATTGAAATCCATAAAATAAATCCAATGTCACCACACTTCAATTCACATCTTCACTTGATTATAGAACCAACTTAAGTCCCAAAAGCGCGACCAAAGACGAGCCTACTAATTTCTCGAGCCAAATTAGTCATTCTCTCGATTATTTTGCTGAAAAACTCGGCTTGCATGAAAAATCTTCCGAAGATTAATCAATGTTCCTAAAATGATTTGTGACACACCCATTCTTCCAATTTCTGAATTCGATCTCAATTTCACGGTTAATTTCACTTTGGCACGATACTAGTATGGCCCAACCTACCGGGTAGCCTTTAGAAATTTTTATGCATTTGACCTGTGGTTGATCATCTCAAGCCACAATGTACATCTTTGAAACATTGACGACTTTCGGTTGTCGAGGTAATCTCAAGGTTTCAGATACGGACACAGGGTACCCAATCGATAGAAAAGTCGGTCTAGTGCCGATCGACAAGAATTGTGCGATCTGGTGGAATCACCCACATCTGATCACATGCTTCTGTCGAGTCGACCTATCTCCGATCTCTAATCGATTTTTAATTGTGCCGTAATGACCCTTGCAGATTAGCTCGGTCGAAAGGTCGCTTCATAGTCAAATTCTCAAATCTGATGCATTAGAAACTCTTAACGACTTCACCCGATGACTAGTTTTCACATAAGTGGCCGACTCAAGGAAAAGAACTATATGTGTGCCAACGAAATGCCTGTCTCAATTTATTGAAAATAGGATTAGAAAATCGGGATGTCACAGGCAACCTCTATGAACTCACCTTCAAAGAGGGGCAGCTGTTGACACCTAAATTTTGACAACCTGACCATTTATTTATTGTATAGAAAATTAGAGATAAATCTTTAACCCCTAAAAAAATATATATCAAAATTGCATTGTGCATTTGCATCAGACCGATGGTAGAATATTTCAAGATATTCTATGGGCAATAGGAAAAAGAAAGCTCAGGAATTGAGAGACAAAATGGAGGAAAGAAATCAAGGCATTTGTGGAAAGTGTGGGTTGCTGGAATTTATAAAAAGAACGCCCATCCAGCCATATTCGCAAGAAAAAGGGAGGAAGCGGGCCTAAGAATTGTGAATGGAGATGAGTGAATGTGGATACATTCGAGGCAATATGAGCAGAAGCAGAAAATGAAACCAAAAGATTGTGATCGCTAATTTAGAAGTAAATTAGAGAGATCAATTTTTTGTGACAAATGAAAGCCAAAACTCAGCAATTTCTCAAGAAGCATCGATCGGTTCCACGGATCTAGACTTTCCAACTTTATGTGGGAGATTTTTGGCTATAAAAGGATGTACACACCCTCAGATAGAACCCGAGGGGGGCGGAAAATTCATGCGAGGAAGAAAAAGAATTCATGCAAGAGAGAGAGAGAGAAAAAAAGAGAGGAATTCCCACCCCCCCGGTCCAAGAAGGTCAAAAGGAAAAGGTAATTTCTTTTCTTCTCTGACAACCTGCACAAGAAAAGAAAGGAGAGGTCAGCAAGAAAGGAAAAGTCCATAGAAAATTCATGCAAGGAAGAAAAAGAATTCATGCAAGAGAGAGAGAGAGAGAGAGAGAGAGAGAGAGAGAGAGAAAAGAGAGGAATTCCTGCCCCCGGTCCAAGAAGGTCAAAAGGAAAAGGTAATTTCTTTTCTTCTCTGACAACCTGCACAAGAAAAAAAAGGAGAGGTCAGCAAGAAGGGAAAAGTCCATAGCAAAGTACAGAGAGAGGGGGAGGGGATGTGAGAGAGACGTAGAAAAAAAAAAGGAAAAGGAAAAAGAAACAGAAAAAGAAGGAAGACAGGTCCCCGTTGTTCACTCGCCACTGTCCCCCTTCCGGCGACGCAGCGCCCAACGCCCTGCAGCACCACTAGAGCCCAACGCCGCTATTGCTTCTTCCCTCCCAGCATCGCTACTTCCCTATCATCCTCTGCTAGCAACGCCACCATCGTCGCTCGATCCCTCACCCCGTTGGCCCGCAATCTGCTATTTGCACCTCACCACGCTCCTGCCCTCGCCGACGCTGCAAGCTCACCACCACCTGTCCCTGCTTCGCCCGATGCTTCACTTCTCTCTGCCCGCACCAATAGCACCTCCATTACTCTGCTTCTAGACGACCGAGCTTGCAGCGCCCACAACCCAGCACCAGCAGCTTGCGCCGCCTCCGCACCGCTAAACATCACCCTTGCCTCGCTCCACCTGGCGTCCGACAATCGCGCTCATGCCTTCACTAGAGCTCTGACGCCGGCCATCCGACCTCCCCGTCGCCGCCTACACCCCCCATCGCGCTGTTGACCTCCATGCACTTTTCCCTTAGGTAGTTTGTTTTCATTTTTATTTTTCATTTATTTCATTTTATTTATTTTACTTATTTTTTAGCTTAGCTATTTAAATTGGAACATTGGATGTCAGTATTCATTTTATGAATATTGTAAGCATTATCCACAGGATTTTGCCCAAAATTATTGTAATTATTAATTTGATCCGTAAGATGTCCGATTTTTTTTAATTATATTAATTTTCTGGGCATTTTGTTAGTATTTTAATTGTTAAATCATTATAATTATTAATTTGATCTGTAAGATTTTGGATCAAATTTTTAATTATTTTGAACTTTCTCTTATGTTGTGATGCTTAAGATTAAAATAATCGTTAATTTAGCTCATGAGATAACGGATTATTTTTTTGGTTATTTTAATTCTTATTTGATGAATATCTTGATTGTTTATACATAATTGCTTGTCTTGTAAAAACACTAAAAAAAAAAACAAAAAAAAAAAAAATCAAATCTTGCATCGAAGTGTGTGGGTTTAGTAGATTAGGATTGCATTTTTAGATTACACATTTAGATAATTTTGGACTAGATTAGGGTCGGATCTAAATAATTTTTTAGACAAGGTCTCGGATAATATTTGCACATTTTAGTAATCTCACTTAAAAAAAAGAGTTTTCTAAGATAGAATAGGGGTTAATTAACCCCTAAAACATTTTAGAAAATCATTCACTTTAGACATTTTAAATAGGTTTTTATTTATTACGAATTTCAAATAAAAAATAAAAATATTAGGTGCATGTTAAATAGTTTGCATAATAGAAATAGCTTGTTAGTAAAATTAGGTCACGTAGTTAAAGTGCATGTTTTATGGTAAAGTTCTAATTTCTAGATAAAAGAAAACCAAAAAAAAAATTATTTGCTTTAGTGTGTTGAATTTCTTTGGTACAATTCATTTCATTGAGTATTTAATAATGATTGAGCACCCATATGATCACCCTTCTGCATGATAGAGATTTAGATTAAAATAAATCCAATTTGCTTGCAAAAATGTTTTTGAAAATAAAAAGAATAGTACCAAAAGGGCATTAGAGAAATCTAGTGTAACCAAGTTCTCGTACCCAAAGTCTCTGGTTCGTAGGAGTAAAATAATTCTCCTATTATTTTACTTATGTGTCTAATCGACCTACCATAAATTGATTAGTGACGACTCCTAAATAAAAATCCATTTACATGTTAAAAATTTGAACATAAGTCGCGAATTGATTTGGGCTTGGAAGAGCCCAAGCAAAGTTTAAAAATTGGTAGTCCATTAGCTTAAATTCTAGGTGGTGCACTCGAAATTTAGGTCGTGACACCTCCCACTCAGCCGCCCCCGTTGCGGCTGGAAGTACTCCTGCCACTTGGCGTCTCCCCATCGTGCCTCCTACAAGGATCAGCGGTGGTGACTGTGACATCTCAGTTTTTCAACCCTATTTTTTTACTAAATTAATTGGGCATTTCATTAACACGCCTATAGGGCTATTCACAGAGCTAATCACTCTCGAGATAACTGGACGATCTTGGGAAGCTATTAAGGGCTTTAAGGCAAATAGACTTGAGAATTGACCAGTAACGGCTTCTTGACTGTGCTTATCTTTAGAGGCCATTACGGCACAATTAAAAATTAATTTGAGATTAGAGATAGGTTTGTTCAACTGAGATGTGTGACCAATCATGGGTGACTCTACTAAATTGGAAAATTCTCATCGATCGACACTAATATGATTTTACTGTCGTTTTGGTACCCTGTGTCCATAATTAAATCCTTGATATTTTCATGATAATCGAGAGTCGCTATTGAGTCGAGTGGGTTCATAGTGGCTTGAAGAAAATTGACCACAGTTCATTTGCTCTAAAAAGTTTTGAAAACTATCAAGTAGTCTAGGTCACAACAAAATGCACCGAATGGAAATTAACCGCCAATTCAAGTCCGATTTTAGAAATTGAAGATTTTGTTATGTCATAATAAATTTTAGGACCCACGACTCAGTCTCAGAAAATTTTTCTGACAACTGAGACTTTTTAGAAAAAGTCAGTGTATGATCGTTTTGGGCAAAAAAGTCCGAGGATTAATTTTGGTTGCAATATTGGGAAGCAAGATGGATATGTGGGTGAGGAAAAATACTAAGACGATCAATGAGGCATCAATTGATTTTCCTATGGCCAATTGAGATTAAATCAAGTAAGTAGAGGAATCCAATTGAAGCCAAATAATGTCAATTTCGTAGCTCCCCTTCCCCTAGCATTTTGGACCCTTTGGCATGTCCAAGAAGGTGCATGTGTGGCTCAATATGAGCCAAGGACCAATGCTTGGCTTAGGATAGCTTTGGAAGATATTTT
Source organism: Eucalyptus leucophloia subsp. euroa (assembly GCA_017140325.1). Lineage (NCBI taxonomy): Eukaryota > Viridiplantae > Streptophyta > Magnoliopsida > Myrtales > Myrtaceae > Eucalyptus > Eucalyptus leucophloia. The sequence continues at coordinate 24,696,457 of CM029476.1, forward strand.
TGTGGAAAAATTGGCATAGGGCCCCTCCATCTCTCTCTCCCTTATCCTCTCCCTCACTCCACCGTTCATCCCTCTCTCCTCTGCCTCTTGCTTCATGCGACTAGCAACTAGCAGAGGAAGAAGCAGCAGCCTTTGTTGCCTAGATGCCAAGCCGTTGCCACCGTCCACCGTCGCACGCCGTCTCGCCGCTTGCTGCCTCATGCCTGGTCGTGCGCCCCGCCTGCCCTCTCTGCCTTCAATCGCGCCGTTCAACCACCTCGCCGTCCAACAGACCCATTTGGAGTTTGTTTTTGGCCGTTTTTTCGTCGGTAAACCTCCCTTTAAGCCCAATTTGGCCTATTCTTGCATTCCCGAGCCTCACTGCACTAAGATGAGCTAATTTCCTTCCATTTGTAGCCAAGATCAGCAACTTCTATTGTGGGTTTCCCGCCACCATGCAAGTTCGTTTTGAGGTGTTTGTGGGTCCCGATCCTGAGGCCCGCTTTGGAGTTTAACGTCCCTTGTGACATTCCCGACGTTTCAATCTGAGCGGATTGTTAATCGGGTGAGTTTAGCTTACTAATCCTTACTTAGTTTGTTAATTATGTTTAAGGGTTGATTAGTGTTAATTAAGTAGGATTAGGTGGTTAGATTAGAGTACATTAGTGATTATTAATTAATTATGATGCATGTTGGGCATTTGACTAGTGTAATTAGCTAGAGATAGCTTATATTATTTATTGAATACATCTTGAGATTTTTCCCAATCTATTCTGGCGTCTAATTAGGCATTACGGGCCTAAATTGAATTTTTAATATTTATTTATTAATTTTGAAAATTAATTTAATTATTTATTTATTCTTTGAAATTAGACAGAGATAGTCGACGATCGAAATTTTATGTTGATTGTCGTGGTGCAGTCCGTTTATTTATTGGAGCTCTACGTTACATTGAATTGAATTGATTGTTCTACGTTGCGTTGAATTGAATTGATTGTGGATGGGCTTTAAAGTGGAGAAAATTGTGAGAGTAATCTGATTATACTCTTGGCTAAGACCAATCGGGTACAATGTTATCGAGTATGTTAAAGTTAAGGGAGAATTAGGTAGCACGTGGCTCGGTGATTAACGTACATCACCATGGCGAAAACGCCGTGTGAAAGAGAATGCACGTGACTTATGAACATACGTGGCTCAATGATTTAGTACATCACCATGGCGAAAACTGTGCCTGAAAGAGAATGCACATAAATGGATTATATTGGCTCTGTGATTAAATATATCACGCCGGTGAAAATGACGCTCGAGAGCATGTACATAATTTGTCTATATTGGCTCTATGATTAAATATATCACCTCGATGAAAACGGCGCCCGAGAGCATGTTTGTAAATTGTCTATATTAGCTCTGTGATTAAGTATATCACCTCAGTGAAAACGACGCCCGAGAGCATGCACATAAAGTGTTCATTGTATATCACCTTGGTGAAAACGGCGCCTTAGAAGATATGTGTAGTAAGTTGACTAGGTATATTATACTAGGAATTGTATAATATTGATGAAAATGACCTTGAGATGGTCCGATTGACATGTAATTGACTAGGTCGATTGATCGATATATCGATCTGTGATGTGATTGTTTGGGTGCCTATTGAACTGTGCTAATATGCAGGTGGATTCTGAGGTCAAGGTAAGTCCTCTGACCCGTGTGTGCATAGGTAACCCGGTTAGCATATTGGTTTACTAATTGAGTCTTAAGGGGTATAACTTGTTGAGACGTGGTCTCAATGATTATTGTATAACCATTTCAATCCCCTAGATGGTAGCACCTTCACCTCCTCGTCCTCCTAGACATTTTGGTGTTACAGTGGAAGTCACAGAGATGGAGACCCACTTCTCAATTCATCCTCATCCTGAAGGACTGGAGTATGTCCTGGTTCAGTTGACTGTTGGGAACAGATGCCTTGAGACTCCATAAGTATCGATCATGGTATCGTGAATATTACAATGGGTTAAGATTGGGCGCTATGCTTGAAACTGATGTGCCTATGTTTGCCTTGGAGGAGGCATCTGGGAAGGGGACAGCCGATCACAAGGATGGGTTGGTAGTGGATGCAAAGGACCCAAAGCTCGAGAGCAAGCCCGAGCCACTTGTGTACTTAGTAGCGGGATCCAATTGGAGCATGCCAGAAGAAGGGGAGATAATCAAGAAGAGGAGGGACAAGAGGAGAATCAGGAGTGGGAATGGCTAGAGGCGGAACTTGTAGCAGAGGAAGTCGAGGACAAGCCAGAGGTGAATTTTGAAGAAAAAGAGCTTGAGGACAAACCGGAAGGAGAAGATGAGCTTAGTGAAGAGGAGTCGGAGGAGGATGACCTTGAGGAGGATCCTGAGTACGACTCGGTTGGGAACGGATGAGAACTGAGATCCCATTCTGTTTTGCAAACTTTGGATTTTGATTGGATATATAGTAGATCAAAACTTGTGAATAGTATTGTATTATACTATAGTTTGCCTTATATAAAAGTATGGTTACGTGTTTTCATATTGTGAAAATTATGGCATACTTTTCTATTTCAATGTTTTATTGTCTAGGGATTATTGTCTGCTTTCACATGCGTATTAAAATAAAAGGGGTCAATGATGTGTCCAGGGATGTTGCTATTAATCGACCAGGTGAGGGATGGGCACGTGATTGAGGATCGGGACTTGACATCCCATTTAAGTGGTATCAAAGCGAAGTTCAAGATTAGAGTAATAAGGAGCAATGGGTTTTGGGATAGTAGTAAGGAGTGCCTTTAAATTCATGCTTGTGCATGTTTGTGTTAGCTAGATGTTAGAATTACTTGTTTGAATTGCTCTATTTCTAATTTGGTGTTGAATTGGAAGCAGGTGTTAGTTGATTAAAGCTACACCATGAGCAATTAAGAGCCTAGAACTCTTGCTAAAAGAGCCAATAGGGTTGTGGATCGGGGCAGAATGCCAACCAGGGTCAATGCCCGAGGAGGCCGTGGTAAAATGCCAGTTGTGGCTAGCGCTAGTGGTGAAGCATCACCTCCTGTTGGTGCTAGGATAGTAGCCCCTAATGATCCCAGGTTCGACGGGATCATGCGTGTACTTGAAGTTTTGGGTAACATAATGGATCAATAGGCTTAGAACCAAGCCATTGTTGTTAAAGCCGCAGCTCAAGCCGCTATCACTGCTGCCGCCCCTACTATTGCACCTACCGTTGTACCTATTAGAGGTCCGCTAGGAGTTGTGGTCATTGAAAGACCAATCCACAAGCTGGTGGAGCAATTCTTGAAATTGCACCCACCTTAGTTCACTGGGACAGGAAATCCCGAAGCTGCTGCCTTATGGGTTTAGAAACTCAAGAAAGCATTTGCATTGCCGATGTGCAACGAGACGGAGAAAGTAGTTTTAGTAACTTATTAGCTGGAGGGAGTTGCGAACACTTGGTGGATGACTACTGTTAGAGAAATCTTTCCAGAATATTTTGAAGCTGACAAAACGTTTCTATCAGTCTAGTCTGGATATCTGCAAACCGCCTAGTTTAAAGTCTGAAGACTTTCTGATCACCAGACTCAAGATTCAAAACTCAAGACTCAAGACTCAAGACTATTCTCATTGACAGTCTTTCTGAACCAGTGACGAAGGAAATCTAGAGCTGAAGTATATGGTTGAGGATTTAATCCTATCCCTAGAGAAGATCTCTTGGTTGGATAAATATAACGGATTCTTTTGTTCGTATCTAGATCAATTGAAGATCCGGTGATCGACAAAATATTCTCGGAATGTTCTATTCTTGGAAACCAAGATCCTGATTGTATGGGCGAACAGGATTGATGGGCTATCGTCAGGTTCCTTTAATAGCTCGAATGATCTTCTTAATTGATTCCGTCCAACGAGTAGATTGGAGGAATTCCTTTGGTAAGTGCCAACGGGTATGATGGCATAAAGGAGTATAAAAAGGAAGACGTTCTAGTTGTTTGAGAACGTGATCGATAGAGAAATTCCAGAGTCTGAAGTACCTTGATTATTAGTCGATACATTTTGAGCGAAATTGTATACACAGAGAGTGTCTATAATTGGTGATACCTTGAGCGAGTGTGGTAGATCATCTACATCGAGAAATCAAGGAAGATCAACACTGTAACATCTCTTTGTTCATAGTGGAATCCAGCCAATTGGCTGTCAGTGCAGAAGAGTGGACGTAGGCTTGAATCAAGCCGAACTACTATAAACCGCGTGTTCAATTCTCTCTTTCCTTTACTCAGTCTTACGTTGATTATTATTTGTTACAAATCCTTCAACTGTCTAATTATTGTGAAATTACAAAGAAAAATCTTTTATATACCTATTCACCCCCCTCTAGGTACTCGTACTAGCTATATCAACTACTCGAGAAACGATCTTTCCAGAAGGCGTTGTTCAGGAGTGGAACATTTTCCTTGAAGTCTTCAATGATAAGTATTTCTCTGAGACTGCTAGGGAGGTGAAGATGGCTGAATTTCAACGCCTTTGCCAAGGTTCCCTAACTATTGATGAGTATGAGGTGAAGTTTGCTAAACTTTCGCGATATGCCCCTGAGCTAATTGAGAACCTTGCAAATTGAGTGAGAAGGTTTAGGAATGGATTTAGACTGGACATGAGAAGCACCTTAGTCCTTTTGGATCTGAAGACTTACAACGATCTATATCGGAGAGCACAAAAAATTGAGAAGGATCTGAACGAAAGAGCTGCTTCATCTGGATTGAGGTTTAGCTCTCATTGAGAAAGTATTCACCAAGGAAAAAGACCCATGTCTGGAGGTAAATCCCATGCTCCACCCTTCAAGAGGAGTGGATTTAATAGGCCGATGCCCAATAGGTTTGATACATGTCGCTCGTGTGGAAGATGATACAGGTCAGCCATGCCCCGCCAAGTCAAGAGCATGTTTCGAATGTGGCCAACAAGGTCACATTGCAAGAAATTGTCTGAGGAAGCAAAGAGGGCAACCTTAGTTACCACCGCCTTCACCAATGAAATAGATAAGAGGGTATGCCCCTCAGAACGTGTCACAAGGAGGATAGCTGAGACATCTAATCTAGGGCACAATTTATGCTATCACATAGGGGCAGGCTGTCATGCCCTGATCCTCGGGCATGCACACATCCTTCTACATAGTCGATTTTAGAATATGATATCCTATTACCATCTATTGCAGACCCTTTCATTTATTAAATACATGTGGAAGCAATTATAAATTCCTAGACAATAAAACAATAGAATAGAAAAGCAGGCCATATTTTTCATATTGAAATCTACAACCAAACCTTTACACATAGAATTAGATAGAGCACTTCACAAAATTATTCATAACTTCAAAGTTTCACTTTATATACACATATACAAAAGGTTCACCAAGAGATGGGATTTCAATCCTTATCTGGGTCATACTCAGGATCATCCTGATCCTCCTCTGACTCCTCTTCACTTAGATCATTCTCTTCTTCAACTTCATCCTCGGCTTCAAATGCTAGCTCATCTTCAAGCATCTCCTTAGCTGCTCCCTAGTCTTCGTCCTCCTCCGGTTCTTCCACCTCCTGCTATGGCATCTCACCGTTACCTTCATGCCCATTGTCCTACTTAGTCGAATATACAGGAGTGCAAGTCTCGGCCTCCTACTGCAGGTCCCTCGCATCCACTACCGATCCATCCACTCGATCGGTCGTTCCCTCTTCGAATGCCTTTTCCATCACGTCAAAAGTCATGTCCTCTTCTGGAATAGGACCTTCTCTGCGTCCATCAAAATAATCACGGTACCAAGACCGATATCTGTGGGGCCTTGGTCTTCCTCCCCCACGTTAACCTAGATGGTTGATTGAACTAATACGTACACTAATCCTTCCGGATGAGGATGGACATGGAAGTGGGTTCCAAATTCTGAAATATTTTCTAGGACACCGTAGTGCATACGAGGATGAGGAGGTGGAGGTCCGGCCATTCTAAGGGCCTGAAATGATGTCCCACAATCGGGATGAGGCTACGTCTCAGTAAGTTCTACCCCACTAAGACTCGATTATGAAACCAATACGCTAACTGAGCTGCCTATACACACACGGGTCAAAGGACTTACCTTGGCCTCAGATTCCACCTGCATATATTAGCACAGTTCAATAGGCACCCAAGTAATCACATCACAAATTCTTATCTCGATCAATCGATCTAACCGATTACACGTCAATTGAACCATTCGCCGGTCATTTCAATTCAATTAATCAAATTACGACATCAAATCAAAGTAATGATCAATTGACCTAGTAGATTACATGTCAGTCGGACCATTCCTAGGTCATCTCACTCCACACTATATAATCTCCAATAATATACTTAGTCATAGAGCTACATTAATGCTCATGGGCGTCGTTTTCGCCAACGTGATGTACAATAAACACTTTATGTACATGTTCTTAGGCATTCCAATTACTTTCAGCCACACGGGCACGATACTCAACACACAGAAATACGGCCACACAGGCACGATCTACGCTACACAGGCATGTTCTATGCCACACAGGCATGATATATACTCAACAATTTACATACATTCTCTAAGGCATCCTATATGCCAAAGTGTTGTAATAGTCATCACATAGCATTTCTTCTCATCTTTTATCATCCTCGATAAAATATCGTGTGTGGGCACATGATTGACCTTAGTCAAAATATAATATTTTCCTTTCCATAATTCCCACATTTCTAGTCCACTCAAATATTTTTGGCATTATCAAATGATGCCTGATTATTTTTCAATTAATAACCAACGATTATCAAATTAAAGGATAATTCTCAATTTCACAAATAATTCAATTCAGCACAATATAAAGCTCAATTAAATAAATGGACTGAGCCACAACAATCAGCATAAAATTTCGGTCGTCGTCCATCTCAACCTTTATCTCCGAAATTTAATTAATTAATTTCAAAAATTAATAATTAATTACAATAAATCCAATTTAGCTCAAATTGGAGCTCAATTAAATAAACAAACTTCACCACGATTATCAGCATAAAATTCTAGCCATTGCCAATCTCGGTTGAATTTTCGGAAAATGAATAATTAATTAATTAAATTAATTTCAAAAAATAATATTTAATTACTAAAAATTCTAATTATGCCCGAATTGCCATATTGAAGCTCGATAAGAGTCGGGACAAATCCCGAGCTACCTTCAATAAATGGTAGACCACGTTTACTTGCTAAATGCACACTCAATTTGTCTAATTCGCATCACAATTGACTAATAAACACTAATCTATACTAATCTAACCACCAAAACCTAATTAATTAAAAATAATAAATCCTTAAGCATCATTAGTCTACTAAGCAAGGATTAGTGAGATTACTCACTGGAATCGCGTAACTTAGATCAATTCGACGGGGACGCGCGAGGAACAATACTTCCCAAAGCGACTCTCGGGATCGGGGCCCGAAAACAGCCCAAAAGCGGGCCCGAAGAGGGCTGGAAACCCACTCGGCGAGGTGGCTATGAAGGCTGAAAAAAATACAAAACAACCACAAACCACTTCCACAAGGGCGGCAAGGCACGGGAGAGGGCCGGTGGAGGTCCGACACGGCATCGAACGGCGGCCAGAGGTGGCCGAACAAGGGTGGAACAGGGCTAGGCAGAGGCCAAACGGCCTAGACGGCGCACGGCAGGGACGGTAAGGTGCAAAGGGGACAGTGGCGAGCAGTGGCCGCGTGAGTGGGCGTCACGCGGATGGAGGTCCAGCTCTGGTGCAACGACGATAGGTGGCTGGCTGCTGCTTCTCCTTTGGTCCGCTTCTGTCTTTGCACAAACCAAAAAGGAGAAGAAGAAGAAGTCGGTTCGTGGGAGTGGGGGAGAAGCGAAGGTGAACGGCGAGCGGCGGAGCACACGGGCGACGTGCGGGTGGCGGAGATAGTGGTCTGGCATGGCTGTGGCTCCTTCGTCGTCGCTCGTTGCTACTTCTACTTTTGCTTCTCTTTTGCTGGAGCGTCGCATGAACAAGGAGAAGGAGAGAGGGAGAGTATCAAGAGAGAGAGAAGAAGAGATAAGAGAGAGAAGAGATAAGGGTGGTTAACTAGTCAAAATTTCGGACTCATCAATAATTTGACGGACGATGAGACAGGATCCTAAAAATGAATTGTGACACGCTCGAATATTCGATTCTCGAAACCAAATTAAATTTCATGGTTAGAATCGATCAGACGTGATTTTAGCACAATCCAACTAATTAGGTAGCTTTTAGGGATTTTATCGCGGATACATCCCTTAACGGCTTCACCCAATAAGTTAGTTAACTCGTGAGTGATTAGCTCAAAGAAAAAAGGACCATAGGTACGTCGACAAAATGCCAATTTCACTTTATCGAAACGGGGCCGAATTTCAGGATGTCACACAGGTAGAAGCTGCGCCTGATGTGATCACAGGTATGGTATCGTTCAATGACCAACTAGCTTATGCTTTGTTTGATTCGGGAGCAACCCATTCCTTTATTACCGAGCAGTATGTTAAGTTGTTAGGGTTGAGTCATGTATTGCTGGAGTAAGTAGTTTGCATATCTACACTGTCGAAGGATAAAGTGATTGCTGCTTTGAGTCATTTTGGTTGCAAGTTAGCGATTGGTGAGCGAAAAGGAAAATAGACTTGTTAGTCCTAACCATGTATGACTTTGATTTGATAATTGGCATGGACTGACTCACCAAGCAACGAGCCATAATGGATTGCTATTGTAAAGCGATTTAGTTTGACCCGTTAGGGGGTAAGAGCTTCGAGTTTGTCGGGAATCGAGGAAGACCCTCGATTGTCCTGATCTCGTTGCAAGAGATAACTTGTCTATTAGATGAGGGTTGTCAAGGTTAACTGGCAACTGTCGTGGATACGACAGTTGTGGAGTTGAAGATGGAAGACATAGTTGCGGTACGAGAATTTCCAAATGTCTTTCCAAAAGAATTGCCAGGTCTACCGCAAGAAAGAGAGATGGAATTTGTGATTGAGCTAGCACCCGGGACAGAGCCAATCTCTAAAGCTATTTATCGAATGGCATTATTTGAATTGAAGGAACTGAAGGTGTAGATACAAGAGTTATTAGATAAAGGATTTATTCGTCCTAATGCATCACCTTATGAAGCACTAGTTCTATTTATAAAGAAAAAAAATGGTTCGTTGCGCTTGTGCATTGACTATCCACTGCCAAGGATTGATGACTTGTTTGATCAACTTCAAGGAGCATCGATTTTCTCAAAGATCGACCTGAGGACGAGATATCATCAGCTGAGGATTAGGAAGGAGGACTTTCCTAAGTTAGCATTTCGTACTCGATATGGTCACTATGAGTTCACAGTGATGCCATTTGGGTTGATGAATGCTCCAGTTGCTTTCATGGATTTAATAAACAGGGTATTCAAGGAGTACCTAGATTAGTTTGTGATCGTGTTCATCGATGATATTCTAGTTTATTCAAGGAGTGATGAATAGCATGAGTCATTTGAGACTAGTGTTGTAGACACTGAGAGTTCATTAGTTATACGCTAAGTTTAGCAAGTGCGAGTTTTGGTTAACTCGTGTTACTTTCTTAGGACATATGATTTCAAGTGAAGGAATTTCAGTGGACCCAAGCACGATTGAAGCTGTGATCAACTGGCTAAGACCAACTATAGTGACAGAAATCAAAAACCTTTTAGGTTTAGTAGGGTATTACAGACGGTTTGTGGAAGGATTCTCATCGTTAGCATCACCTTTGACAAAGCTCCTAAAGAAGGAAGAGAAGTTCGTGTGGATATATAAGTGCAAAGATAGTTTCCAAGAGCTTAAGGAAAAACTGACTACTGCACCTGTGCTAACAATTCCATCTGATCCTGGAGGATTCGAGATCTACAGTGATGCGTCATTTAAACGATTAGGTTGTGTGCTGATGCAACATGGTAGGGTTGTTTTCTACGCTTCTCGCCAGTTGAGACCTCATGAATAGAATTATCAGACGCATGACTTAGAACTCGCAGCGATTATCTTTGTGTTGAAAATTTGGAGACACTACTTGTGTGAGGAAAAGTTTCAGATCTTCACGGACCATCAAAATCTCAAGTACCTATTCTCTCAAAATGAGTTGAACATGAGACAGTGCCAATGGATGGAGTTGCTGAAGGACGACAACTGTGATATTTTATATCATCCAGGAAAGGCGAATAAGGTCGCCAATGCTTTGAGTTGAAAGTCTTTAGTTGCTCATATACTGATTAAGGAGGGGAACTTAATCGAGAGAGCTCGAGATTCGGTATTCAAGCTTGGCCCGTTAACGACTCATTTAACTAAAAATGGGCCCATAAAGGGGTCAATGACCCATTTTGACACCTCTACCCATTTATGGACCCATTTTTAGTTAAATGGGTCGTTAATAGGTCAAGCCTTATTTTCCAAAGTACCAACAATGGGTTTTAAAAATAAAGAGGCTGAGATAAATGGGTCTTAAATGGGTCTCTCAGACCCATTTAAGACCCATTTATCAACCCATTAAAAATAAATCCATTTACTCTCCCTCCTCGTACTACAAGTCGGGACTTGAGAGGCCAAGAGCTCGCTGGCGACTTCCTCTGTTTTTTTCTGAGCATTTCGACTTCTACGTTTCTTCTCCTCCTTCTCCTTCCACAATTTGCTGCCGTCACCGCCATCTTTGCCGTCCGCGGAAAGCGATTCCAATGTGATCAAATCGATCCATCGACCCAAGGCACGAAACAAACAAAGAAACCTCAAATCCTATGACGAACCTCGAGCCTCTTCATGGAACAATCCCATAGCAAGAGCGTGAACAGGAGCAAGTTTGAGCACATGTGTGAGGACAAAGCTTGTTCACTGTGATGCTCTAGCGAGAAAGGCGAGTGATAAAAGAACAAGTACCATGTGAATTCCGGTTTTCAATTCTCTTGCAGTATCCCTTGTTGCAATTAGTAGTTCATCAGTGCTATTCATAATTTGCCTGATTCCAAGCCATATTCCGATCCGTCCATCAGCGATATCATTATAAAAACAACTGCTGAGGACAACAATACTGTACAGCAACTAAGCCTCTATCCATGTCCATTTAGTACTTCTCAGGGACACTAGGCATGTCCTTTTAGGACTCTCTATACAAGTTTGATATCTGCCTCTATGGTCACATTCTTCAAGGAGTCCATTGTTGATTTAAACCTTCTATTTATCTTCTGTTTAATGAATGCATTGTCCGTGCATGTATGCCAAAAAAAAAAACTAAAAACTACCATCGTCAAAGCCAAAACCACAGCTATAGCGTTGAACTGTCGTGCTGAACTACTACTGTTAAGTCCAATTTAGCCCCAAAAGACACTTTCTTTGTCTAGACAAACACTTCCTTAACGCATTACTTATTGATAGCACTCGTTCAGTTCAGCAACTTGCACATAATCCTCGGCAGTTCGAACAGCCCAAGATGCCGGCAAGCCCTCACCAGAGTCCATGACGGACTGAGCCAAGCACGTGCGCAAGCCCATCGATTGCACCACTCTAGCCATCCTAGGAACATGCTACCAAAGCAAGTGTCCCGCTCCATCAAATCAACACAACATCATGTTGGGAAAATATGGCTTCGAATTAGGTAGAACAATGAAGTCGGATATTTAGAGTAATCAAGTCGAACTTTGAGGCGTACTATCACTTTTTTTAAGGATTTATTTGTCCTACAAAGTTGCTAATGGTCACCAGCAAATTTCCTCCGGGATACAACAAAGTTTCAAATAAGAATACTAGATAATAATTTTAGTATTTCTCCAGGATCTCTCATGGGAAACAATGGAAAACAATGGCTTTAGTTTCTTTAGAAAGAAAACAAAAAAATGAAAAAAGATTTATGTTTGATCTCAAAACAAACGTACTTTATCTTTGTCTTTTGAATAGAGGCAACCCTTCAAAAGTTGCAAAAGAACAAATGCAACTTTTCGTGAACAAGTACGTCTTTTACGTTGAAAAAACATAAAAATTCGAAATTAAATAAATAATAAATAAAAATAATTTTAACATTTCGTGAACAGTCGCACTATTTCAAGAAGACTTTATAATTAATTTTTATAGAAATAAATCCGAATTTTCAATAAATAAAAATAATGATCGTTAGTTAGTGTCAAATCTCGTCCACGTATGCACTCACATCTTTTCGATGTGGGACAATGCATCTTTTCATTTGTTTTATAAACAAACTACCAACACATCACCATTGATCGAATTTCCAGAAAACCGCAACGAAACACTGGAGTCGAAAAATCCCACAAAGTCCGGCGCGCTTACACCGGAGTGAAAGAGCTCGATTCCGCAGAGCAGGGTAGAGACGTAGGAGTCCTCCTCGGTCATACTGGCCTCGTAAGGCCATATTCGGTCGTGCAGCCAGGTCACCAGATCGACGTCGTCGGCTATCCCGCGCACCAGCTGCTGAGACGTGTGCACGTGCGTGTTGACAAAACCTGGTTCACTAATGAATCGGAGTCAGAACAGCTTTCTGAGTACCGAATCGAAAGTACGCAGAGGGAGAGGACTTGGGAGTAGAATCTAGCCGCGGAGGTCGACGACTTTGCCGGCGACGCCGCGGAACAGGCGGAGGAGGTCAGGCAAGCGGCCGACGGCCTTGATCCTGTCGCGCTCGATGACGACAGCACAGTCGCTGTAGACGAAGCTCTCAGAGTCCATGGTGACGACGGTGGAGTTGTGGAGGAGCAGGATCGGCGAGCCTCCGGGAGCTTCCATGTTCGATTGTCGGTTTGGAGCTTTGAGGTCGCTTTTGCTGTGCTGAGCAGCCAAAAGAGGGAGCACGACACTGCTTGGTGCTGGATTGGATATTTTGAAGTTGAAAAAGCAGACCGCGCTCGCTGTCATCGCACGACTCAGCTTTTCACGTAGAAATCGAAACTCAACCCACAAAAAATAAAAATAAAGAGAGAGAGAAATGATAATGCGATTGCCTTTAATCTATTACAAAAATAATAATTTATACTATATCACAAAGAATTAAATAATAAATAAATATAAATTATTATGAGATTTACTTCTTTAAGGATTTGTGACTTATAATAAGTTATTATTAACCGTTATGCTAACAAAGTCCTAAAAAACAGACGTGTTTCTCATTTTCTAAGAAATTAATGAACCATCATTTCTCTTTATCGAGAAGCTTTGTTAGTAGCTGGTTGTGAGTCATAAATTCTTGAAGAAATTAACCCTATAAGAATTTCTAATTATTTATTATTTGATTTTTTTGTCCAAAATATATTACCATTTACATAGTAAATTAAAGACCGTCACGTAATTCTTTCTCTTTCTGAAATTATAATCTTAAAGAGCAATGGAGCAAAATGTGCACCTTTTTTTAATTCCATTTAAATGGACCTCAGCGGTTTCAATTGGTGGAAGGGTCATAACAATTGCCACAAACCAAAAAATCTCCTTTCATTGCCTTTTTCAAATGCTGTAGTTCGGAAACTCACTTGAGTCGAGAATTCTTAGTGTTTGCACTTTGAAATTCCATATAACTAACAGCATCAAATGAAGCTTGACCTATGAAATATCTGACTGATCTCATAGACTAATTAGGAGTTAGGGCACAGACACGAGCCGGATCCCATAATGAGGACAACCAAAACTTGCAATTGTTTTGAAGCTTGATGGTGCGTAGAGCCAATTTTTTTTTTTTAAAGAATTTATAGCTCACAATAAGTTATTATTTTTATAATAACAAAAAAAAAATTATGCTAGCAAAGCCCTGAAAAAATAGGTGTTTCTTGTTTTCTAAAAAATTAATGACAATTTTTTCATCACCATCATTTCTCTTTACCAAGAAGCTTTGCTAGTACCTTGTTGTAAGTCATAAATTCTCGAAGAAATTGATCCCGCAATAATTTTTAATTATTTATTATTTAATGTCAACACCTAAATTTTAGCTTCACATTTAGTCATTTATTGCATAAGAAAATTATGGATCCAAATTGATCTCTAAAAATATAAATATCAATTTTTACTTTGCATGTTTAGTTCTTGTAAAGCATGTCCGTATCCAATAAATTTCATATGAGCTAGCGCTATTATGCTTGAACTCAAGAAGCCATGAACATGCTCCAAGTTGGCACACAGATTAACAAATCCTCATAACGTGCTCGATTATCAATTTGCGCACATGAGAATCTGAAATTGGGGGTCATGATTTCCACAAAGATGAGGGAAGCCAATCAATTAGAGAAATCTTCTCCTCAGTAAATCTTTCCTCTAGTAAATTTTGGATAGATAAGTGGAGAACTCGTGGGATCTTTTTCCAAGAATACCGGAATGCACAAAAGGAAACAAATATGTTGGCTGCGAAATCACGGGCAATTTTGTCAGACCGTAAGTTGAGGGAAATGAATTAGAAAAAAGGAAAAGATTGACAGAATTTTCATGGAATATTCTCGACGGCTTTGGCCAAGATATCCCGCGTCCAAAAGCTCAACCCCACCAGGTCTCACGAATCATCTTTCGCATAATAAGAGGAGTCGATCTTGGCAAATCATCAGAAAAGCAATCTCACGTTTTCAGCTACTGGTTATGGAAAGATTAGGAGCTCGGAGTGACGAGGACGGACTGAATCCTCATTCCTTCGTAGACACCTCCGGATTGCTCGGGATTCTTTCTGAAAATTTGAAATTATGAGGAGAATCAATGGGATTTGTCCATCAACATGGAAAGAATGGACTCTCACTCGAATACTGGGCGTTCAAGCGCAAGGTATATGAAAAGATTGAGCGGGGAGGAAATTAAAGGAAAGAGTAAGAAAATAATTCTTGTTGTGAAATCGTAAATGATAGTGAGTGAATCTGGATACGTTCGCGGCAATATCAGTGAATCAGAAAAGGAAAAGATTGTGAAAGAAGGTGAGGGACGCGTACTTGAGAGATTTACGGTGACAAATCAGGGCTAAGATTTGGCAATCCCCACGATCAAAGGAGCACGGGTTCTGACTTTCCAATGCTGATGTGGAGAGATTGATTTTGTGGTACGCTACCTACTAGTCCTCCACTTGTCATGCGAGCACTATACATTTAATACGCAGATTCTCTCTCTCTCTCTCTCTCTCTCTCTCTCTCTCTCTCTCTCTCTCTCTCTCTCTCTCTCTCTCTCCTGTGCTTAGTGGGAGGCAACATTGTGTGTGTATATAAAGCCGAGCCATCCCTTGCATGATTTTCATCGAAAGTTATGGCCTTCTTTGATCACCACCATTTCTGGACCTTCATCTCCATTGAAGAAACCATAAGCGGTTCGCCCTTCATCTCCATTTGCTTCTTCTTCTTTGCAATAATGCTGCTTGCTTGCGCCATTTCCTTTCATCCCGCTTTCCTCCATCCATCTTCATATGGTCTACATGCATTTATTTTTTCCGCTTGATGAATTGTTCGTATTTAGTATCTTTAGCGTGATGGTTAGCAGGTCATTCTCTTCTTTTCTTCTTCTTTTCATTTGGCAACTCTTTCTTCCAAAACCTCATTCTTTCTCTTTCTATCAATTGCAAAACACACGTAAAGCAACAACAAAAATCACAAAAAAAATGAGAAAAATTTTCCCGGTGCACTAATCTTGACACCACTCTTCACATAAAGTTTTTCTCTCTTTTGATGATACAAACCCCGCTCAAAATCAAACCTCCGGCAACCCTTTCAGTCTCTTGGACTTTTGCCAACTTTTTCACAACCCTTTTGGCCATTTCCTCCAACGATTTTTGTTTTCAATCTAATGCACTTTTAGAATTAGCTTTGAATGCTGAAGCCGGTATCCTAGCGTTTGTCGTAAACTTATGGGTCCGTCTTGAAGTTGTGGCAACTAACGTGGGATTTATATTGTCTCGAATCGGTTTGCATTTCGTGGGAATTCATTCTTTTCATCTTTTAGTTTGAGTTCTGTTCAACCACGCCGTATGTGCTCAACACTTAGATTAGTAAATGACTGAGGTTGTTTTTCTTCTTCTTTAATTTTAACCCTAGCAAAAAGAGCATTTTCATTTGTACCGTGCTTGCAGAAAATAATCTAACATTTGTGCTTTTCTTCTGCATTTGATGATAGGAAACATTGTCTCGTTCTTCGTCTTCTTGGCTCCAATGTAAGTAATCATGTTTTTCTTTGAAGAGATAGTCTTATTTTATTTGATCCTGATACAATAACTACTGCATTTTCTCTTCTCCTGTTGCAGGCCGACATTTTACAGAATCTACGAGAACAAATTGACCGAGGAATTCCAATCGATACCGTATTTGGTCGCTCTATTCAGCCCCATGCCCTGGCTTTACTACGCATTCCTCAAAGGACACTCCTTCCTTCTCATCACCATTAATTCCTTCGGATGCGTCATAGAGATTGTGTACATCGCCATCTACATTGCTTATGCGCCGAGAACTACCAGGGTATGTATTGATCATTAGACGATGCAACGCTCTTATTTTATGTGATCGGAATATGAGCGTTGTATTGTCTAATGATCAATACGTACCTTGGCATTTCTTGGTGCATAAGTCATGTAGATGGCGATGTACACCATCTCTATGATGCATCCAAAGGAGTTAATGGTGATGAGTGTCCTCTGAGGTATGCGTAGTAAAGCCAGAGCACGGAGCTGAATAGAGGGACCAAAGACGGTATCAATCGGAATTCCTTGATCGATTTGTTCCTATAGATTCTGTAAAATGTTGGTCTGCGATAGGAGAAGAGAAAAAGAATCAGTAGTTATTGTATCGGGATCAAATAAAATAAGACTATCTTCATCCTAGTGAAGGAAAAGAACTTCAAAGAAAAACATGATTACTTACACTGGAGCCAAGAAGACAAAGAACGTGCCCCTGGGCAAGAGTGGTGATTGGTGGGCAAAGCATTGTTACGTTACTCCCCCACTGCAAAGCTGTCCCCCGCGTAATGCTTCGTTCACGTAACTTCTCCGAAATTTTAGGAGCTCTAGAGGTTTCGTGCGTGCGCGTTCATGGCATCTCCCCGCTCTGGCTTTTTTGTTCTTGAAGCCTCGTGCACGTGCGCCTTGCAGTTGCGCGAGGCATGTTAGGACAAGAAGGGTGATGACCATGTACTGAACAAACTTGCATCATTTGCAATGTCCCTGTGATGAGCAAAGGAGCAAGAAACATTCGAAACCAAAGGGAGTTGCACTACCAACCGCGCGGCAATTCAGTAGATCAGATGCTGCTTAAAACTAGAGTTAGAATATGCAGCCAAATCCTGCTTGGAATAGACTTACAGGATTCAGCACAAGCATTACAAGACAATCTCCCTCTTCCTTTGGATTCTCTTATCTATAATGCTGTTCTAGCAATGATGTACACCCAACTCCCTCTTCCTCCAAATTTCAAGAAAGTATAAACAGAGAATGGAGAGATTAGACCCGAAAAGAGCCAAGTTAGAGTAGCAGGGACCAAGTCCTCCTAATTCAACCACAATCTCTCTGCTCATTTCCCTTCGACAAAATGGAATATGCAAAACACGACGTGAATGCCCTTCGTTTGCTTCGTATAAGTTCACAGAAAGCAAGCCAAGGGGAGGCTCAAGGAGGAAATGAAGCGAGAAATTGTCGATCAAGACAACCGGCCATTAGATCCATTGAAACTGCCTTGAGCGCTCTGCTGTCTTTTCTCTCGCCAATTCTCTCCCCACATCTTTGCCTTCGCAACAGCCCTTTCTCTACAAGTCTCTATTTAACAACTTACCGTCCTTTGGAGAATTGTCCTTCTCGGACCCCTCAAATTCCCACCTGCTGCGCCCGGAACCTCCGGCATCCTCGTTCCTCAAAATCTTGCTGCCTCTCTCATCAACGCCAGATCCTTTGTTCCCATAATTAGAAGCTATGTTGGGATCATTTGCCTGGTTCGCTAGGTAAGAAAGAGCCGTCACCACGTTCCCGATGAGAGGACGTGCAGCCGCCTGCTCTTGTATACGCATGGATGCCACAGCAAGTGCCTGATATAGACCTCGCATTGGATAACGCCCCTTGCAGACTTGGATCCGCCAATTTCGAAAATTTTCGCTTGTCATTGAATAGTCGACGTGCCTGCACAGGCAAAACATCAAAAAAAGCAACTTAGAATTTGTTTGGAAAGACCTTCCCTTCAAGGTTTTCAAAAATAGAGGCAAAGCCAAGCTTGTGAAACTGCTTTGTGGTTACTGTTTCTCAGTACTACTCTATAAAGCCCAGCTCTGAAAGCATCAAAAAGAGACTTTAACTTGCAATCGCTTTGTTTTCCTATGTGTTCAGCTACGTTGCTAACTTCATTGGTAGTCCTAAAGCTTTCTATGTTGTGATTGTGGCCATCATTTTTGGTGCTCCTCCTCTTGAAAAAAATACGGCAGAGGACCCAATTCTCCCTTGGCACCTCAGGGCTCTGGAAGAAGAATTTTGGAATATTTACACCCATTAGTTATAATGCACAAATTGAACACGGCTTATTTCAACCATGAGTCCATTAGAAAATTGTGACATGCCTAGAAATGGAAATTGGATACTCATGATATCGACTAACAATGTGTAGAGTAAGAAGTTCCTTTTGGCATTAGCATTCCGACTCGACGCACCTGATTCAAGTTCATTTTGGGCGGCAAGGCAATGTCGGGGGCTAGGCCGTCAACAAGGCAGTATTCGTGCATGACCCAGTCAGTCTTTGAGCTGTGCGGGGCCTTCCCCTGTAAAAAAACCAGGGTCTTCTTCAAGCCCAGCACCAATTGATGGCTCCTCGAGCTAACGACCCGCCTGTCAATCCCCGTGGCCTTCCATTTACCCAAAACCGTGGCCCGGTTCAACCGGTTTCCGTTCGGGTACTTGGCCTCCCTCGTGCTGAAGAAGTACCTCTCTTGCTCTGCATCCCCTGAGGTCACAGCTGACAATACAACCTTAAAAACCTTAAAATCCTAGAAACTAGCATGTCCTGAAGAACTTAGCTAATACATCATCAGTAGCATTGCAAAAGTTTAGGGATAAGATTGCACATTAAGTAGAAGTTTAGAACCATTTGTGACATTTTCCCCAACTCCAACGAGCAAACCCTAAAAAAACTCAATGGAGAGAACTTTCCAGAAAGGGGAATGGGGAATCTCCAAAAGGGTCGGTATGGGTTCAAAGTTGACTCTCATCAGTTCTTTAATGACGGAAAATAGTAAGCTTTAATGAGGTCATGAAATGCTTCTCTCTCTCTTTGTCTTTTTTAGGCTGCACATGACAACGCTTCTGTTCTGGGGAAGAGTTTTCTTTCAGAAATAGTTATTTTTTATTTTTATTCCGGGGAACAATTTTTGAGTAAAAGAACCCGTTTGGTAACTACACAAAATTTTTATTATTGGAATAGAAAAAGAATAGAAATGCATTTGATAATGCAACAATTTTTTTTGTATTTATTTATTTTTTATTCTTGCTCACGGATTGCCACCATTGCCCACCGCTGCCGCTACACGACTGCCAGTCGCCAACTGTCGGCCGGGAGGCTAGGCGGTCGCAGGAGGGGGTGGCCGATGGGCTTGCAGCGACGGTCGGTGGTGACGGTTGATGGCTGGCGGTTGTGCAGCAGCGATGGCAGCGAGTGGCATTCGGCGGCGGTGGCCGTCGACCGACGACCGACGGCGGCGACCGGCGACCGGAGGCCGATGGGCTTGTAGCAGTGGTCAACGGTGACGGCGGTGGCGGGTAGTGACCGGTGGTGGTGACAGCAATGGCTGGCGATGGGTGGTGGCTCCAGGTAGTTGATGATTGCCGCGGCAAGAAAGAGAAATACAAGAAAAATAAAAAAAGAAAATTAGCTTATTTCTAGAAATTGTTCCCGGGAACAAGAAGCAATTTTTTTTTACTTCTTATTTCTGCTCCAAATCTATTCTCAAGCTAACTTTCTATTCCTGGGAATAGAAAAACAACTTGACATTACCAAAAGGGTTTCTATTCTTTTTTTGTTCCGGAGAACAAAAGAACATAAACCATGAGAAACAGAAACGTTCTCAAGCGCTACCTTAGAGCGTGGGGTTTGAGCTCATTGCCTTCCTAGAGAAGCTAAACCCTTTTGTCAACTCCCATAAGCAAAGACAAGACATGTGATATATCGTATCCCGCCCCAAGGAAAGCAAGTACAAGCAAGGAGGGAATCGACAGGAAACGGCCTGCTTTTTCTTCTTCTTCTTCTTCGTAGTCGATCGTGGCGAGAAGCATCTTTGGTTTTGTGTTGAACTTTCTATTCCCACTAGCTACTTTTTACAGGAAAAAAGGGGAAGGAATTAATTTTTTCTTGGTCAACTATAATATGTGAAAGAACTTGTCAAAACTCACATGGAATCAATTGACAAAGTAAATCCTGCGATATACTTTTAGCCAGTTGTTTTTGACTCTCTATCTTTGATCAAATTGATTGGTGATGTCATGTTTACAATATACCTACCGATCAGAAGATTCATCGAAGGTTGATGTAAACATTTTTTACCTCTTGATATAATGCCTTTTTACCTTAACGTCCCGGGTTAAGGTTTTTGGTGGACATCCATAATGATATAGCCATGTTTTTTAATGTTAATGATTATAAAAATAAAATAAAAAAGATACACAAAGAAATGGTTAGGAAAGGGAGTAATTGGACCATTATTGACAAAAGTCCAAAGTTGGCTCCACGGCCCGAAATCCTGGACAGGCCGGCCCGGCGTGGGCCCATTTATAGCTTCAGTTCAGGCCGGTCCAGGTCCAGCCCAAGCCTGAAATGTCAAGAAAGATCACATCCAAGATGAAAAAGCACGAACGAAAAAAAAAAAAAAAAAAGAGGAGGAAAATGAATCACTTGCAGACGCCCTCAACACAAGTCAAAAAAGCAAGTTGAAGCGAAGTCCATTGCTCAAATATCAAATGCCCGACAAAGATTATCCGAGGAGGTTCGAATCCCCAGAAATAATATCTTAAACAAAGTTTAGAGCGCAACAAGACAAGAAAACTAAAGAATCAAGATTTACTCGGAATGCATGGAGTGCTATAAAAATGATCGAAAATTTGTGAAACGAATTGTAATTCAAGCTTTTAGAACAATTGATTATTGTCCAATAAATTCTCACATGATATTAGAACTAAAGATTCTAAATTTAAATCTTTCCATAAATTCTCACATTTAAAGACTAGACTAAACGTGAGAGAAGTGTTAGAATATTTAAAATAATAAATTATACTTTCATCTAATAACTTAAGCTTTTATAATAGTTAGTAATGATCTTACAAAAATTTATATATCCAATGTCTTTTTTCATAGGGTACGGATGAAACTGCTGTCCATTCCTTGACAATCTAAAAATCTAGGCCACCCAACCCGTGTATATATAACAACGTCGCTTAACTTAGTTGAAACACAACAACAGCAGCACCAACAACAAATGATGTTCTTGTCTTGTGATAAGACGAATTTGATTTAGATGTTTGGAATTTCGTCCGATCAAGACGAGTGGATTATTATAAGCACAACAGTGATTCGAACAAGGCTGGAAGCCGGCCAAGAATCGGCTTCTCTTCTTGCTTTTTGCAGTCCTTTACATGTAAAGTATTGAATTGGTTCTTCTGTCTTACGATGGTGATGCCGACCATCAGAGCTTTGCAAAAACAGGCTTCCGTTTCTGTGTGTGTGCCGAGATGGCCTCCGTTAGGTCATCAGACAGAAGCATTGCCGAGTTCCAGGTCGCGACATAGTCCAAGCCTTGATCTATGCTCATGTCCCTACTCTTCAGCAGCACGGCTTTGGTCCCAGCAACAGCCATCGGGGACTTGGAAGCAATCGCTGTGCGCAAAATAGAACCAACCTTCCTCAGAAAATGAGAACAGAGCATTAAAACTAGAAACGGCTCTGCCTCCTCGAAAAATTTACCGATGCAAGAAACTTTTCCAGTCCCCAATCCAACATATAGTATTACCAGAAATGAGAACTTTTTATTTTCCACCTGCAACTTGCTGTTATCTATTTCTACAAGGATATACCCAATGATGTGATGACCTCCATAGGCAAGATTTTATCCCCACAACCTCGTTTAGCAACAAAAAATGTACATCGCCGGTCTGCAATTGAAGGGTAATTAGCAATTTTAACAAAGAAAAACAATGACCCAGCATCTTGGTAGTCCACCTTCTGACAGCTTTATAGTCATACCCGCTCCTGCCACTGATTAACTGGAACTCAACATGTAAATTAAAAATCTGTCAATAAAATCCCAAAGTATTGACAAGTTTTTCCAGTCTATGAACCAGAATTCTATAAACAAAGAGCAGTCTGCGAATCCATGATGATAAAGATGATTGGAAATGTGATTAATCAATATTGGAAGCCTAAGAAGAAACCGTATACTTGGATAGCAGAAACTGCAGGTTTCTCGAAAAGCAACACAACAAGTGACCTTTGGCCTTTGCGTGCAACAAATTTTTTTTGGAGAAAACCAAAGTTTAAACATCCATTGACATGCTTAATCCTGCCCTAGAAACCTCCAAACTAAGCACCCAAGAAAATCCTAAAGCCGAACCCTTTTGATGTACATACAGCACACAATGACGGCTGAGAGATGATAAGGGGAGAAATCAGGGCCGAGACTAAAGAAGAAACTTAGCTTGTTCGAACAGAATTAAATAGCAACAGTAAGGAATAAACCTTTTTGTAGAAAAATGTGTTGAAAAAGTGACACTTCAAGAACTTCTGTGGATCTCTTTTCTCCCTTTCCTTCAATAACGCCAGATATAAGTTTTGACCCGTGAAGGAAGGATGTGAGAACAAATAAAGAGCTTGGTACATTCCAACAGAGCATTCAATCATCAAAGGGCGAAGTCTGATGAAACAATACAAGATCAACCTTCTTCCCAAGTAGCATAAACCCTAACTACAATAAGCTTTACTTCTCAAAGTATAAATGAAAATTCTATCTAAAAGAGGATGCAGTAATTGAGAAATTACCTCATCATTTAATCGGGCACCAGGTCTAAGGCACAGCAGAGTTTCTCCTGTGATCTCAATGCCAGAGTCCTCATGATTCACAAGAACCCTCCTCCTGCACATGCCCATTCCGATATTATCATATAAAATATATTGGTAACCAATTAGAGCAAACAATCTTTCTATACTCATATCGGTTGCCTGAAAGTGCACGTTGAACCTCTGCCTCCTCCTCATCCGTAAGAGGAATGAAGGGTTCACTAGGTACTTTCTGAGATCAGAAAATGAAAACAATAAGCTTAAAGAAGCTAGTAGGTAATCTATTCCTAAACTTGCCCAGGGCTATGCAATATATGGCATCAAAACCAAGTATCCTGTAATCCTTCTTCCTGCTTTCTACGAGCTAGAACCAAGCAATCTGGTGAATATAACTGACCTATCATGAAATAAAAAGTAAAGAATCAATGAAGGAAATTACCTCGTCGGGCTTTTCGGCTGGACGCAACTCTTGAAGGGACTATGCATGCAATTATTTTCGGTCCATAAAATATCTTTTTATTTTGGATTTCAGAAAGAGTAAATTCTTGAGAATAAATGCAAAGGAAGAGGACTTACATGAGGATAGCCATATTTAATAGGTAAGTCTTTTGTAAATTGCCTTGGGAAAATTGTCCAAAAAGTCCTAAACCTATTGTAGTTTTACCAATTCAATCCTAAACCTTGTAACTTTGCCGATTGAGTTCTAAATCTTTTCACTTCTTGCTGATTCAGTCAATCCGGCCAATTTTGGCCGAAAAATGCTAAAGTGGACACCGGCGGTGCCACGTAGGATTGAATCGGCAAAAAGTGAAAAAATTTAAGACTCAATTGGTAAAGTTAAAAGGTTTATAAGTAAATTGGCAAAATTGTAATAGGTTTAGGACTTTTTGGACAATTTTCCCAATTGCCTTGGTCAACTGCACTAAGAAGAAATGAACATCATTTTTATTGTGGTCTGATACTTCGGTGCTTATCAAACTACATCCGACAGAAACATGGTTTTCCTTCTGGTGTTTTCGTAATGGATTAGTTATGTGATCACTCAGATGTGAATCTCTTGTTGTCTTTGTCTGCAATATACAGTTAGAACCTCGAATGATGTTAATTAAGAAGATTATGGTGGTGCATTGATTCTGTTTGAGAGTGCAAAATTAGGATCGTGCCATTCCCTGTTTCCTCTTTGTGATCCACTACCACAATAATAGTCTTTGATCTGAGTATATTGCTGTCTAAGCCCCATAAATCTAGACCACATTTACTACCAACTACTAATCATTTAAAAGAAAAATGAAAAAAGAAGGAGAAAAGCGGATGCTCAATGGTGTAGGGTTGGACAGCACGATGGACTGATCAATTGAAAATTGGGAGATTTCTAAAGAACCAAATACCTTGGTACTCTCTCTTCTACTTCTAAGTTCTACAGTTTAAATTCCTTGGATGAAAAAAACACAGCAGACGTGGAGGTGATTAATTTTTTTTATATTTTCTTTCAATTACATTCAACTCTTGATGGATTTACTCGTGAAGGCTCAAGACCACCAAATGTTAAGTTTGATATTGCATTTGTTCAGTGCTTTGAGAAAAGTAATTTTCTTTTTGTCAAAAGAATAAGTCATTTTTCCTCCCAACCTAAGCTTATTATTTTCGGTCCATAAAATATATTTTCCATAAATCAATTGATTTCCATTATCCAATTATCAAAAATTCAAAAAAATAATTTTTATTTTATTATCTTTACCAAACAATTTTTTTTTTTCAAAACACTTTTTTCTCTTTTATTTTTCAAACAGACGGACCCCTACACTTCGTTTCCGGCTCTTGACTAAACCGTACCTCAAGTAGGAACCAGACAGAAGATGTCTTTTGGGCCCGCGATACATTGATCGGTCCAATTTGGGGCCACCCGGGTTTCCAGCTTCAGTTCTAGCCTGGAAAGCCCAAAACCTGCCCACAAGCCATGCGCAGGTCTCTTGCAAACCCAAGTCACACACACAAACCCCAAAACAAAATAGAATTAGCGAAGTGAATAGCCAATCCCCGAAATCAACGAGCTCTTGCAAGTCGAAGTCTGGAGTCGATTTAGTAGCTAGAAATGAAACTTGTCCATATTCAATCAGGGCTTTGAATAAGATTTTCGATGACTTTGCTTGAGTCGTGTAATTTAGTGACTAGGGTACGTGGGCCTCACAACTTGGTGGCAACTAAAATTTATTACCCGTCAATTGAGGTCTAGATGCATAAAGCTTTGACTGAAACGTGTACGGATTATTATTATTATTTTTAACAATCAAGTTAATGATTTGGTAACTACACATATTTAAATCTTGCAATTCAGTGCATAGAAAAAAAAATGAAACAAAGAGAACTTTTTGATAAACAAGCCAAGCCCAAAATGGATTGGCCCGTTTGATCTATTGACCCAATTCGTTGGACTTGGAAAGCTCAGGCCGGCCGGGGCACAGTTGGTGTGAAGGATCCACAAGTGCCAAGGCCGCATTCATTTTTCCCATAAATTTTTCTAGCATTTGACATCATGCATTCTCAATTTGAGAGTTTGAACTTTCCCGATCTAGTTCTAAATATAGGTGTTATCCTCTCTCGATTTAAATCTAGGAGTTTAATAAATATGTTTTTAGGGATTCAATGCCCCTCTACCATGTTCGTGTACGGGTTCTCTACATTTAGTTTCAATGATGATTTTAAGAGTTTTGGGGTCACATTGAATTACAAATAAAAACAATATTGGTCTTAAATCAAGAATGGTGCTAAGCACAAGAATGAAGTTAGTAGTTACAAACATCAAACCTTGTCTGTAAGAATACCACAGGTAGTGCATTGGAATCAGTTAGGGGGTGCATGACAACCACCTATTTTTGTTCCAGAAACAAATTTTGTATTTCAGATTTGTTTTTGGAATAGAAATCTGTTTGATAAACCTCTTTCATTTTTCTATTTATAAAATAGATTTTTGTTCCAGAAATAGTTTGTAGAGAATGGACAAGGGACGAGATAGGATAGTTCAAGTGATAAATATAAATTTTTATGGGATAAAAATAGTTTCACTAGATTATGAAAATAATTTTACAATAATTGAAGGAAGTGTTGGTGGAGGAGTTTCATGATATGAAATATATTCTTATGCTCCTCTTACTCTATTACATCAATGGGTTACCGCCTTTTTATAGGCCTTTCCACTGACTAAGTACAACCGCCTTAGAAGATTTTGGACTTCTCTACTCTATTACATCAATGGGTTACGGCTTTTTTATATAGCCGCCTTAGAAGATTTTGGACTTCTCTTGAATGCTGTCCTTTTCTTTGTTCTTCCTCTAGAGACTTTTACATCTGTGCTTCTACACTTTTCTTTACCGCCTAAGCTAGATGTTCTTTTTAAAGGATTTTTCTTGACTTTTCTAGCTAATATCAATTTTGAAATTTCTAGAAATTTTTAGAGAAAATGGATCACAATTTCCAACTATCCATCTTTCCGCACAACGCCTCCATCACCTTCCTCCACTTGCTCTCTCCACCTTCGTCGCTGCACATGCCGGTCCCCCTTCCATCTCCTTCACTAGCAGCCGATCACAGCAAGCATTCATCGAAAGAACTCACTATTATACCTACCAAAAAAAAAACACTCACTATTATGAGCTACGAACATAGCAAATCCGAAGCCGAATCGGAGAGAGATGGAACTTCTTATCGCTTGGAGTTTGTGACTTACAGCAAGAACATTCCTCACCGTCTTGCGTTGGGAAACCACATTAGAGCAAGGCAGAGAAGGAACACAACGACATAGGCCGAAGAAGCAATGAGCTTTGGGGCAAAGAGCAAAGATAACCGACCGCTGAAGTAAGGCGAAGGAGCAACGTGCTTTGAGCCAGAGAGCGAAGATGACCTAGCCCCATAGTAGGCCGGAGAAGCAATGCAACATAGAGCGAATTCTCACCCAAAATTTTGAATTGAGAATCAAAGAAAGGAGGGAAGGGAAGCTATAGCATAAGGGCATTAGTTCTTCATAAAGGAGGAAAGAAAAAGCGCCATTAATGCGTGTAGGCTTACTCCAAAAAAAGGAGAGAATAAAAAGTAGAAACAGGTCTATCAATGACAGTAAATTTTTAAATAAAAAAGGAAAAATGATATATCTTGTGCAGAAAAACCAATGGGGCGGCTTGTGCTCACGTGGAGCCACGCGTCACTTTCTCATTGGTCGGGGTGCACGTTGACTTGGCGCTCCGAGACCATCCAATATTTTCTCTTGCGATCGTTGTTGTCGCACGACTCAGCTTTTCATCACATGACAAAGATGTAGAATTTGAAACTCAACCCAAAAAAAAAAAAAAAAAAGGGAGAGGGAAAAATGATGATGCGATTGCCTTTAATCTATTACAAAAATAATTATTTATACTATATCACAAAAAATTAAATAATAAATAAAAATTATTATGAGACTTACTTCTTTAAGGATTTGTGACTTATAATAAGTTATTATTAACTGTTATGTTATCAAATCCCAAAAAAACAGACGTGTTTCTCATTTTCTAAGAAATTAATGAATCATCATTTCTCTTCATCGAGAAGCTTTGCTAGTAGCTAGTTGTGAGTCATAAATTCTTGAAGAAATTGACCCCATAAGAATTTCTAATTATTTATTATTTGATTTTTTTGTCCAAAATATATTGCCATTTGCATAGTAAATCAAAGACCGTCATGTAATTCTTTCTCTTTCCGAAATTATGATCTTAAAGAGCAATGGAACAAAATGTGCACTTTTTTTTTGGCAAATTGGAACGTATTGTGTAAAATTCCATTTAAATGGACCTCAGTGGTTTCAATTGGTGGAAGGGTCATAACAATTGCCACAAACCAAAAAATCTCCTTTCATTGCCTTTTTCAAATGCTATAGTTCGGAAACTCACTTGAGTCGAGAATTCTTAGTGTTTACACTTTGAAATTCCATATAACTAACTGCATCAAATGAAGCTCGACTTATGAAATATCTAATCTCATAGACTAATTAGGAGTTAGGGCACAAAGATGAGCCGGATCCCTAAGGACAACCAAAACTTGCAATTGTTTTGAAGCTTGATGGTGCATAGAGCCAAATTCTTTTTAAAGAATTTATAGCTCACAATAAGTTATTATTTTTATAATAATAAAAAAAAATGTTATGCTAGCAAAGCCTTGAAAAAAGAGGTGTTTCTTGTTTTCTAAAAAATTAATGAAAATATTTTCATCATCATCATTTCCCTTTACCAAGAAGCTTTGCTAGTACTTGGTTGTAAGCCATAAATTCTCGAAGAAATTGATCCCGCAATAATTTTTAATTATTTATTATTTAATGTTGACACTTAAATTTTAGCTTCACATTTAGTTATTTATTGCATAAGAAAATTATGGATCCAAACTGATCTCTGAAAATATAAATACCAATTTTTACTTTGCATGTTTAGTTCTTGTAAAGCATGTATGCATCCAATAAATTTCATATAAGCTAGCGTTATTATGCTTGAACTCAAGAAGCCATGAACATGCTCCAAGTTGGCAAAGATTAACAAATCCTCAGAACGTGCTCGATTATCAATTTGGCGCACTTGGGGGTCACGATTTCCGCAAAGATGAGGGAAGCCAATCAATTAGAGAAATCTTCTCTTCAGTAAATCTTCCCTCTAGTAAATTTTGGCCAGATAAGTGGAGAACTCGTGGGATCTTTTTCCAAGAATACCGGAATGCACAAGAGGAAACGAATATGTTGGCTGCGAAATCACGGGCAAATTTGTCAGACCGTAAGTTGAGGGAAATGAATTAGAAAAAAGGAAAAGATTGATAGAAATTTTCATGGAATATTCTCCACGGCTTTGGCCAAGATATCCGGCGTCCAAAAGCTCAACCCCACCAGGTCTCATGAATCATCTTTCGCATAATAAGAGGAGTCGATCTTGGCAAATCATCAGAAAAGCAATCTCACGTTTTCAGCTACTGATTATGGAAAGATCAGGAGCTCGGAGTGACGAGGACGGACTGAATCTTCATTCCTTTGTAGACACCTCCGGATTGCTTGGGATTCTTTCTGAAAAATTGAAATTATGAGGAGAATCAATGGGATTTGTCCATCAACATGGAAAGAATGAACTCTCACTCGAATACTGGGCGTTCAAGCGCAAGGTATGTGAAAAGATTGAGCAGGGAGGAAATTAAAGGAAAGAATAAGAAAATAATTCTTGTTGTGAAATCGTAACTGATAGTGAGTGAATTTGGACACGTTCGCGGCAATATAAGTGAATCAGAAAAGGAAAAGATTGTGAAAGAAGGTGAGGGACGCGTACTTGAGAGATTTACGGTGACAAATCAGGGCTAAGGTTTGGCAATCCCCACGATCAAAGGAGCACGGGTTCTGACTTTCCAATGCTGATCTAGAGAGATTGATTTTGTGGTCCGCTACCTACTAGTCCTCCACTTGTCATGCGAGCACTATACATTTAATACGCATATTCTCTCTCTCTCTCCTGTGCATAGTGGGATGCAACATTGTGTGTGTATATAAAGCCGAGCCATCCCTTGCATGATTTTCATTGAAAGTTATGGCCTTCTTTGATCACCACCATTTCTGGACTTTCATCTCCATTGAAGAAACCAGAAGCTGTTCGCCCTTCATCTCCATCTGCTTCTTCTTCGCAATAATGCTGCTTGCTTGCGCCATTTCCTTTCATCCCGCTTTCTTCTTCGCAATAATGTTAGCAGGTCATTCTCTTCTTTTCTTCTTCTTTTCGTTTGGCAACTCTTTCTTCCAAAACCTCATTCTTTCTCTTTCTATCAATTGCAAAACACACGTAAAGCAACAACAAAAATCACAAAGAAAATGAGAAAAATTTTCCCGATGCACTAATCTTGACACCACTCTTCACATAGAGTTTTTCTCTCTTTTGATGATACAAACCCCGCTCAAAATCAAACCTCCGGCAACCCTTTCAGTCTCTTGGACTTTTGCCAACTTTTTCACAACCCTTTTGGTCATTTCCTCCAACGATTTTTGTTTTCACTCTAGTGCACTTTTATAATTAGCTTTGAATGCTGAAGCCGGTACCCTAGCGTCTATCGTAAACTTATGGGTCCATCTTGAAGTTGTGGCAACTAACGTGGGATATATATTGTCTCGAGTCGGTTTGCATTTTGTGGGAATTCATTCTTTTCATCTTTTGGCTATATCGTGTGTATACAAAGGTTATACAATGACATGTAACATGATTTAGTTCGAGTTCTGTTCAACCACACGGCTCAACACTTAGATTAGTAAATGACTTAGGTTGTTTTTCTTCTTCTTTAGTTTTAACCCTAGCAAAAAGAGCATTTTCATCTACACCACGCTTCCACAGAATAATCTAACATTTGTGCTTTTCCTCTGCATTCGATGATAGGAAACATTGTCTCGTTCTTTGTCTTCTTGGCTCTAGTGTAGGTAATCATGTTTTTGTTCTTTTCCTTCACCAGGATGAAGATAGTCTTATTTTATTTGATCTCGATACAATAACTACTGATTCTTTTTCTCTTCTCCTGTTGTAGGCTGACATTTTACAGAATCTACAGGATCAAATTGACCGAGGAATTCCAATCGATACCATATTTGGTTGCTCTATTCAGCTCCATGCTCTAGCTTTACTAACGCATTCCTCAAACGACACTCCTTCCTTTTCATCACCATTAATTCCTTCGGATGCATCATAGAGTTTGTATACATCGTCATCTACATTGCTTATGCACCGAGAGCTGTCGGGTACGTATTGATCATTAGACGATCCAACGCTCTTATTTTATGTGATTGGAATATGAGCGTTGTATTGTCTAATGATCAATACGTACCCTGGCATCTCTCGGCGCATAAGTCATGTAGATGGCGATGTACACCATCTATCCAAAGGAGTTAATGGTGATGAGAAGGACGGAGTGTCCTTTGAGGTATGCATAGTAAAGCCAGAGCACGGAGCTGAATAGAGAGACCAAAGATGGTATCAATCGGAATTCCTTGATCGATTTGTTCCTATAGATTCTGTAAAATGTTGGCCTGCAATAGGAGAAGAGAAAAAGAATCAGTAAATATTGTATCGGGATCAAATAAAATAAGACAATCTTCATCCTAGTGAAGGAAAAGAACTTCAAAGGAAAGCATGATTACTTACACTGGAGCCAAGAAGACAAAGACCGCGCCCCCGGGCGAGAGTGGTGATTGGTGGCCGAAGCATTGTTACGTTACTCCCCCACCGCAAAGCTGTCCCCCGCGTAATGCTTCGTTCACGTAACTTCTCCGAAATTTTAGGAGCTCTAGAGGTTTTGTGCGTGCGCGTTCATGGCATCTCCCCGCTCTGGCTTTTTTGTTCTTGAAGCCTCGTGCACGTGCGCCTTGCGGTTGCGCGAGGCATGTTAGGACAAGAAGGGTGATGACCATGTACTGAACAAACTTGCATCATTTGCAATGTCCCTGTGATGAGCAAAGGAGCAAGAAACATTTGAAACCAAAGGGAGTTGCACTACCAACCGCGCGGCAATTCAGTAGATCAGATGCTGCTTAAAACTAGAGTTAGAATATGCAGCCAAATCCTGCTCGGAATAGACTTACAGGATTCAGCACAAGCATTACAAGACAATCTCCCTGTTTCTTTGGATTCTCTTATCTATAATGCTTTTCTAGCAATGATGTACACCCAACTCCCTCTTCCTCCAAATTTCAAGAAAGTATAAACAGAGAATGGAGAGATTAGACCCAAAAAGAGCCGAGTTAGAGTAGCAGGGACCAAGTCCTCCTAATTCAACCACAATCTCTCCGCTCATTTCCCTTCGACAAAATGGAATATGCACAACACGACGTGAATGCCCTGCGTTTGCTTCGTATAAGTTCACAGAAAGCAAGCCAAGGGGAGGATCAAGGAGGAAACGAAGCGAGAAATTGTCGATCAAGACAACCGGCCATTAGATCCATTGAAACTGCCTTGAGCGCTCTGCTGTCTTTTCTCTCGCCAATTCTCTCCCCACATCTTCGCCTTCGCAACAGCCCTTTCTCTATTCAAGTACCTATTTAACAACTTACCGTCCTTTGGAGAATTGTCCTTCTCGGACCCCTTGAGTTCCCACCTGCTGCGCCCGGAACCTCCGGCATCCTCGTTCCTCAAAATCTTGCTGCCTCTCTCATCAACGCCAGATCCTTTGTTCCCATAATTAGAAGCTATGTTGGGATCATATGCCTGGTTCGCTAGGTAAGAAAGAGCCGTCACCACGTTCCCGATGAGAGGACGTGCAGCCGCCTGCTCTTGTATACGCATGGATGCCACAGCAAGTGCCTGATATAGACCTCGCATTGGATAACGCCCCTTGCAGTCTTGGATCCGCCAATTTCGAAAAGTTTCGCCTGTCATTGAATAGTCGACGTGCCTGCACAGGCAAAACATCAAAAAAAGCAACTTAGAATTTGTTTGGAAAAGACCTTCACTTCAAGGTTTTCAAAAATAGAGGCAAAGCCAAGCTTGTGAAACTGCTTTGTGGTTACCGTTTCTCAGTACTACTCTATAAAGCCCAGCTCTGAAAGCATCAAAAAGAGCCTTTAACTTGCAATCGCTTTGTTTTCCTATGTGTTCAGCTACGTTGCTATTCAATTAAAACTATGTGTTCAGCTACGTTGCTAACTTCATTGGTAGTCCTAAAGCTTTCTATGTTGTGATTGTGGCCATCATTTTTGGTGCTCCTCCTCTTGAAAAAAATACGGCAGAGGACCCAATTCTCCCTTGGCACCTCAGGGCTCTGGAAGAAGAATTTTGGAATATTTACACCCATCGGTTATAAGGCACAAATTGAACACGGCTTATTTCAACCATGAGTCCATTGGAAAATTGTGACATGCCTAGAAATGGAAATTGGATACTCATGATATCGACTAACAATGTGTAGAGTAAGAAGTTCCTTTTGGCATTAGCATTCCGACTCGACACACCTGATTCAAGTTCATTTTGGGCGGCAGGGCAGTGCCAGGCGCTAGGCCATCGACAAGGCGGTATTCGTGCATGATCCAGTTGGTCTTTGAGCCGTGCGAGGCCTTCCCCCTGTAAAAAAACCAGGGTCTTCTTCAAGCCCAGCACCAATTGATGGCTCCTTGAGCTAACGACCCGCCTGTCAATCCCCGTGGCCTTCCATTTACCCAAAACCATGGCCCGGTTCAACCGGTTTCCGTTCGGGTACTTGGCCTCCCTCGTGCTGAAGAAGTACCTCTCTTGCTCTGCATCCCCTGAGGTCACAACTAACAATACAACCTTAAAAACCTTAAAATCCTAGAAACTAGCATGTCCTGGAGAACTTAGCTGATACATCATCAGTCTAGCATTGCAAAAGTTTAGGGATAAGATTGCACATTAAGTAGAAGTTTAGGACCATTTGTGACATTTTCCCCAACTCCAGTGAGCAAATCCTAAAAAAACTCAATGGAGAGAACTTTCTAGAAAGGGGAATGGGGAATCTCCAAAAGGGTCGGTATGGGTTCAAAGTTGACTCTCATCAGTTCTTTAATGACGGAAAATAGTAAGCTTTAATGAGGTCATGAAATGCTTCTCTCTCTCTTTGTTTTTTTAGGCTGCGCATGACAATGCTTCTGTTCCAGGAAAGACTTTTCTTTTAGAAATAGTTCTTTTCTATTTTTATTCTGGGGAATAATTTCTGAGTAAAAAAACTCGTTTGGTAACTACACAAAATTTCTACTTTTGGAATAAAAAAAGAATAGAGATGTATTTGATAACGCAATAATTTCTTTTTTGTATTTATTTATTTTTATTCTTGCTCACGGATTGCCGCCGTTGCCGCCGTTGCCACTACACACATTGTCGGTCACCGATCGTTGGCCGGGAGGCCGGGCGGCCGCGAGAGGAAGCGGCCGATGGGCTTGCGGCGGCAGTTGAAGATGACGGTCGACGTCTGGCGGTCATGCAGCAAATGGCAGCGCGCGGCATTCGGATGGCGGTGGCCACGATCGCGGCGCCAGCGGCGACTAGAGGCCGATGGGCTTGCAGCAATGGTCACCGATGACGTTGGCGAGCGACGGCGGCGGCGGCTGTGGCGAGCGGCGATCAATGGTGGCGATAGTGATGGCTGGCCACTAGCGGTGGCTCCAAGCGGTTGATAATGGCCGCGGCAAGAAAGAGAAATACAAGAAAAATAAAAAAGAAAATTAGCTTATTTCTAGAAATTGTTCCTGAGAATAAGAAGCAATTTTTTTTACTTCTTATTTCTGCTCCAAATCTATTCCCGGGCTAACTTTCTATTCCCGGGAATAGAAAAACAACTTGACATTACCAAACGGGTTTCTGCTCTTTTTTTGTTCCGGTGAACAAAAGAACATAAACCATGAGAAACAGAAATGTTCTCAAGCACTACCTTAGAGTGTAAGGTTTGAGCTCATTGCCTTCCTAGAGAAGCTAAACCCTTTTGTCAACTCCCAGAAGTAAAGACAAGACATGTGATATATCGTATCCCGCCTCAGGGAAAGCAAGTACAAGCAAGGAGGGAATCGATAGAAAACAGCCTGCTTTTTCTTCTTCTTCTTTGTAGTCGATCGTGGCGAGAAGCATCTTTGGTTTTGTGTTGAACTTTGTATTCCCACTAGCTACTTTTTACAGGCAAAAAGGGGAAGGAATTAATTTTTTCTTGGTCAACTATAATATGTGAAAGAACTTGTCAAAACTCACATGGAGTCAACTGACAAAGTAAATCATGCGATATACTTTTAGCCAGTTGTTTTTGACTCTCTGTCTTTGATCAAATTGATTGGTGATGTCATGTTTACGATATACTTACCGATCAGAAGATTCATCGAAGGTTGATGTAAACATTTTTTACCTCTTGATATAATGCCTTTTTACCTTAACGTCCCGGGTTAAGGTTTTTGGTGGACATCCATAATGATATAGCCATGTTTTTTAATGTTAATGATTATAAAAATAAAATAAAAACGATACACAAAGAAATGGTTAGGAAAGGGACTAATTGGACCATTATTGACAAAAGTCCAAAGTGGGCTCCACGGCCCAAAATCCTGGACAGGCCGACCCAGCGTGGGCCCATTTATAGCTTCAGTTCAGGCCAGTCTGGGTCCAGCCCCAGCCTGAAATGTCAAGAAAGATCACATCCGAGATGAAAAAGCAAAAAAAAAAAAAAAAAAAAAAGGAGGAGGAAAATGAATCACTTGCAGACGCCCTCAACACAAGTCAAAAAAGCAAGTTGAAGTGAAGTCCATTGCTCAAATATCAAATGCCCGACAAAGATTATCCGAGGAGGTTCGAATCCCCAGAAATAATATCTTAAACAAAGTTTAGAGCGCAACAAAACAAGAAAACTAAAGAATCGAGATTTACTCGAAATGCATGGAGTGCGATAAAAATGGTCGAAAATTTGTGAAACAAATCATAATTCAAACTTTTAGAACAATTGATTATTGTCCAATAAATACCTCACGTGATATTAGAACTAAAGATTCTAAATTTAAATCTTTCCATAAATTCTCACGTTTAAAGACTAGACTAAACGTGAGAGGAGAGTGTCAGAATATTTAAATTAATAAATTATACTTTCATCTAATAACTTAAGCTTTTATAATAGTTAGTAATGATCTTACAAAAATCTATATATCCAATGTCTTTTTTCATAGGGTACGGATGAAACTGCTGTCCATTCCTTGACAATCTAAAAATCTAGGCCACCCAACCCGTGTATATATAACAACGTCGCTTAACTGAGTTGAAACACAACAGCAGCAGCACCAACAACAAATGATGTTCTTGTCTTGTGATAAGACGAATTTGATTTAGATGTTTGGAATTTCGTCCGATCAAGACGAGTGGATTATTATAAGCACAACAGTGATTCGAACAAGGCTGGAAGCCGGCCAAGAATCGGCTTCTCTTCTTGCTTTTTGCAGTCCTTTACATGTAAAGTATTGAATTGTTTCTTCTGTCTTACGATGGTGATGCCGACCATCAGAGCTTTGCAAAAACAGGCTTCCGTTTCTGCCTGTGTGCCGAGATGGCCTCCGTTAGGTCATCAGACAGAAGCATTGCTGAGTTCCAGGTCGCGACATAGTCCAAGCCTTGATCTACGCTCATGTCCCTGCTCTTCAGCAGCACTGCTTTGGTCCCGGTAACAGCCATCGGGGACTTGGAAGCAATTGCTGTGCGCAAAATAGAACCAACCTTTCTCAGAAAATGAGAACAGAGCATTAAAACTAGAAACAACTCCGCCTCCTCGAAAGATTTACCAATGCAAGAAACTTTTCTAGTCCCCAATCCAACATATAGTAGTACCAGAAATGAGAACTTTTTTATTTTCCACCTGCAACTTGCTGTTATCTATTTCTACAAGGATATACTCAATGACGTGATGACCTCCATAGGCAAGATTTTATCCCCACAACCTCGTTTAGCAACAAAATATGTACATCGCCGGTCTGCAATT
The DNA here is from genome assembly GCA_017140325.1 of Eucalyptus leucophloia subsp. euroa. NCBI lineage: Eukaryota > Viridiplantae > Streptophyta > Magnoliopsida > Myrtales > Myrtaceae > Eucalyptus > Eucalyptus leucophloia. The sequence goes on from CM029476.1 coordinate 24,732,911, forward strand.
GAAGGGTAATTAGCAATTTTAACAAAGAAAAACAATGACCCAACATCTTCAGTATACTATGCATGGTTTATCCCAAACCGATAAAAGTTCCAAGTGAAGGACAAATACATCCATCGTACATATAAATAGAGCAAAAAAAACAGGTGTTTCAATTAGCCTTGAAGAAATGGATAAGTGGAGCCCTTCTAATCTAAATGTAAACTCTATCCTTCATTACACTGAGAGGATGTCAAGAGAGTCTAAAATTGGTAAACTGAAGACGATCAATGTGAACTAAGCCCAAAATTTAGTCTGTCGGTTTATCGATTTGTGTTTGGTTTAACCAAGCCATTCAACCACATCCAACTTCAATCTCGATTTGCTTATTCTCAAAACTGCTAAATTAGACTGCTATACCAGAAAGAAAAAAAGTAGATGCCTTAAAACAGCCAAAGTCGATTTGGTGTATCTGATATAACTCCAATTATCTTGGCACCACCGGGTTCAAACTCTATGAATGAAGAGCACGGTCTGCTCACCACTGCCAGGGTCTATTGTGAAAAAGGAAAACCGAGATAAGATTGGGAACCTTCCACACTTCGATAATTTGAAGCCATACAAATTGTTCTCCCACGGTTTCCCTCATTTCACTGCAAAACCAAGAAATGCCTCCTTTGGCTCCTGGAATCTGAGTCAAGACCATCTAGCCAATGCCTAATCCTTATCGCCACAATCTTTTCATTTGAATTATGATCACATACTAATCCCACCCAGCTTTACAAGATTGTTAATTTCAACCGTTCAAACAGGTCTCAAATCCGTTTCTTATGTAGTGTCAAGTAAGTGCTCGACATCTAAAGTGTCCAATCTAATCCGAATCGAACCCAGCAAATAATGTTTCTACTAACCAAAAGTTCCAAGACTCAGCCTAACTTACAATTCTCACCGAAATGCTCAACCACGAAACCAGGATCGGTCTATACAACTCTGATAGGAATAATTCAATGTCCTATACAATGATGACTAACGCAATCAGTGAACGCTGCATATGGCATTTCAGCATATGAATTATATTCCAGCAAAAAGATAACTTTATTCGCTTTGAGAAACCAAGATACCAGAATCTGAAACGTTACCCTCAGCGATGACTCTCACTCCATCATCCAATTCGCGCTTCGACCCGAAAACCCGAGAAACCAGCCCCACCTCCTTCGCCTCCGAGCCCGACACCCTCCGACCCGTCAAGGCCAGCTCCATCGCGTTCCCGTACCCCACGATGCTCGGCAACCTCTGCAGCGTCCCGAGGTCGGCGGTGATCGCGAGGTCTACCTCCTTCACCGAGAAGAACGCGTCCTCCGTGCAGTACCTCACGTCGCACGCGGTGGCCACGTCGACGCCGCCCCCGACGCACGCCCCGTGGACTGCGGCGATCACCGGCTTGCGGCACCGCTCGATGGCCGTCACCGCGTCCTGCAGGTACTTGATGTGCCGGCGGAGCCGCTCGCCGGCGCGGCCCCGGATCACCGGGTGGGGGGAGGAGTCAAGGGCGGCGAGGTCGATGCCGGAGCAGAAGTGGTGGCCGGCGCCGGAGAGGACGAGGACGAGGGCGTCGGGGTTGCGGTCGAGGGAGGAGAGGGCGAGGGGGAGCTCGGCGAAGGAGTCGAGGGAGAGGGCGTTGCGGGAGGAAGGGCGGTTGAGGCGGAGGTGGAAGACGGCGGAGCCGGGGCTGGCTCGGACGATTTCCAGGGTCTTGAATTTCTCCATTTTCCGGTCGAGGAAGACGATGAAGATCGGGAAAGAGACGAGGTTTCTCAGCTCACCTTGGAGCTGGAGAAGGAACAGGTCACTTTGTTTGCCGGGGCTGTTCTTTTTGGGCCGAGCCCAGTAGACTGTGGGCCGGACAAGGGCTGGGCCAGATTCGGGTCGGGTTTTTGGGTTAGACTTATGTCTTGAGCGAAATGCTCACTTCAAGTTATTTAGGACGTATATAACCTTGTACTTTGAGGGTTTTTTTTTTTTTTTTTTTTGTTAATTACACATTGAGAGAATGTTGATATATTCATATCATTATGATTGTAGAGAAAGGCGAATGACAATGATGCATAAATTTCGCAGGTCCTCACAAAATCAATTCTTAAATTTCATTGCTAGTAATTTGTCCTTTCTAATGGGGAAAAAGAATTGTTACTTTTTAATCCCCAGGATTAGTGCAGTTGGTTGATGTGCCATGGGATTTTTAGCTTATGAATTGGAGAGTGGAGATCACTTGTTCGGATCCCACAAGCTATAATATAAGTTGTTTTTGATTGAATGTCACTATCCACCAAAACAAGATGTTTGAATTTAATCGGTTCATGAGATTTCGAGATATTCTCATAGATTTCTAGGTAATCTTGCTTAATTTACTGATTTTGTATATCATAACAAATTTAGTAAGGATGATTGAAAAGTTGGATGATTAGATGCGATTAACTCATGCCTGGGTGACTCCATCGACGTCAAGATTATATGAACGGATTGATGGTGGTGTGTCTAACTACTACAAGAAATACAAGTGATAATAAAATAGTTAAATCAATCGGGGAAATGAAAAGTGATGAATATGGCTATGAAAAAAAATACAAAGTGCCTCTCTCATTTTCCCAAGGCTGGCAAAGTTTCATTGATCCCAAATCTAGAGTTTTGGCAAAAAAGCAGAGTCTTAATTCTTAAACATCTTTTTGAAGAAGTTGCAAAAAAACCCTTCCCAATATCACTTCCTTAATTTTTTCCATCAATTTAAGATTTCAAGTAATTATCCATGTTAATTAACGTGTCACATGTCCTTTATTTATGGGATTTTAACAAGATTTGTATTTATACAGTCTCTCTTCATCTATAAATTTCGAACTTTTGAATTTAAGTTTCTAATCTCGGACTGTTACATCTACAATGAGCAAGTACTCAATGAATGTGTTATATATACTAAATTGTATCGGGGTCTTACATCGGATGAGACCTATTGGATTCAATGATCATGACCCTAATTCAAAACTAGTTCAAAGCATCTTCTTGATGGAAAAATTATTTTTAAAAAATTATAAACGTACTATATAGATGCCAATTTAGTCTTAAAACTTTTAACTTGACCAATTTTGTCTTACATAATTTGAGATTTGTCAATTTTGGCTAAAAACAGCTAATATGGACACTAGCTGTTTGACGTGGCATGTCGGCCAATAGTAACGTGGAAAATTTTTTTTCCCCTAATTTGTTTGAATTTTTTACTTTTTTTTTTAATTATTTCCCTGCGTCGGTCATAATGAAGGTGTCATCTCCGTTCGTCTTAGGTCTCCTAGGGGCAAGCAGTGAGTGATCTTGAATTGTTGACAAACTCTGTCCATCATGGCACTATCCAGATTCGGCGCATTATTTGTGATGATTTCGTGAGGAACCTTGTATCAATAGATTTTGTTGGAATTGAAAAATTTCACTACTCTAGCTTTTGGAACAGTTCCGTAGGATGCTGCCTCAATCCGTTATAACCTCATTAGACTAGTGCCATCAAGGGTTAGTTGGCAACCCTCGCCATCCCACAATAAAAAAAAAAAAAAAAAAAAAAGATACAAAAGAAAAGAAAAAAATGAAAAAAAATGAAAATTTAAAAAAAAATTGCAAAAATTGTTCATTTCACTTAGGACGGCTAGTGTCCACTTAAATAATAATTAGTTAAAATTAGTTAGAATAACTATATTAGTAAATTATCAAAATATTTAAAATTAAATTGGTCAAATTAAAATGTTTGTGGCTGAATTGAAATACATAAAATAGATTTAAGAATTTTTTGAACTATCCCTATTTTTATCCCTGTTCACTAATTTAAATATATGTACACATCATCCTTCTAAGCTAGCAAAACATGCCATGATGCATGTTTTCAACACATGCAAGTTGTTTTTAATAGCTTATTTAAGTGAATGTGAAGTTTACATTGGACGAAATAACTTTTTTCTTTAAGAGAGAGAGAGAGAGAGAGAGAGAGAGAGAGAGAGAGAGAAGAGAGAGAGAGAGAGAGAGAGGGTTGAAAGAAGGCCCGTAGAGCAAAAACAAGGGATAGTCAAAAACAATTAAAGGCTGCTTTTCAAGAAATAATCTTACAAAGAGGACATTTATTCGCTCATATTCTCTTGATGTTGCAAAGAAAATCTAAATTGACCTTCGGCCAGATTGAATTTTTGCAGAAAATTTCTTTGTATAATGTTTTTGTTTGTGATAACTTATGAATTTATCATGACATTTCATTGTTAAAAAATGATAAAATTGACACTTTTTGCAAATATTAATTAGGAAAAATCATATTATCCCTGTTAGAAAGTTAAACAAAAAAAATTAAGTCATTAGTTGGAGGAAAACAATGTGTTTATAAAGAGCATATAAAACTCGTTATCAAGCAATATAAGATATTTCAACATCTCCTCTCACATGCAAGCCTAATTAGAAGTGGCACATGGACTTTGATTAATGGGGTGGAGACACAATGTGAAAGGGATAGCACTTGCCCATAATACCATGTCAAAAAAGTTCAACCTAAATGCTTAAGTAACTAGATGGAGTGAGACAACAATAAAGAATATATAAGACCCACTATCAAACGATGTAAGATTTTTTGACACACCATCTCACATGCAAGTTAGGTTATGAGTGGCACATGGAATTTGATTAACGGGGTGAACACACACGCGAAAGGAATATCGCTTGACTCTGATACCATATTATAAAATTTAACTTAATGGTCAAAACTATTAAATGGAGGGAAACCAACTGCATATCAAAAGCGTATAAGATCGATTGTTAACACCTACATTCAAGTGCAATTAGGAGTAGTGCGTTGAATTTGATTAACGGGTGGATATCCCTTGACTCCGGTACCATGTTAAAATGTCCAATAAAAAAACTTAAACTATTAAGTGAAGGGAAATCAAATGTATAAAGAGCATATAAAGCCTATTGTCAAGCGATAGAAAATATCTCAACATTCAATCTTATGTGCAAGCTAGATTATGAGCGGCTCACGCGAAAGGAATAACATTTGGCTCTAATATCACGTTAGAAAGTTCAACCAAAATCTTAAACTTTTAAATCAAGGGAGAGCATATGTATATAAACAATATATAAAATTCATTGTTTCGCGATGTGGACATTTCAACAATCCCAAAATCTCTCATAAATTCTAAACTTCATTTTATCTTGCCCTTCTTACATCGAATTGAGTCCATTTCTTAAATAATTCGACTCACATAGTTCATCTTTTTAACTATTGATTTTCAAGTTTTGCACATAATCTTTGTTCCTTTTACGGGGGGAATATAATATTTTTTTTGGAAAAATCCAAGTATATAACGATTTTACAACATAACTACATCATATTCAACTCTATTTTTCTTTTCAAATCACTTAACAATATACACTTCCAAATAATTTGTGCTCGGGATGGGTCTAAAGTACTCTCTAGACATTTTATTGCAACTAGAACAATTGCACAATGTAGCATGTCAGAAGCATAAAATTGAGATAATTACAAAAAAAAAAGTCATAAATTTATTGTGCGAATATCAATTCAATCATTATCATTTTAATTTGGCTAATTTAATCATAATTTTTTTGATAATTTACCAATATAATAATTTCAACCAATTTTGTAAGGGAAATTGCTAATATAATAGTCCAATCATTGCCAACAGCTAGCCACTAATATAGATAATTTTTGCAATTATTTTAATTTCCTGAGTTTTTTTTTTTCTTTTTCTTTTTTTTCCCTAATTTCCTTAGCTAGTTGCACTTCCACAGGTGAGGACCGACAAAGGCTGCCTTCATTGAGGTTGCCTTAGCCAAATTTGGCTAGGCTACCCTCACTAAAGGTTGGCAAGGGCAACCTTCACTTCTAGTTGGCGGAGGATTGTTGAGGCCCCAGCAACTAGTAATGGGAAACAAGAAAAATTGGAAAGAAACAAAACAAAATAAAATAAGTCAAATTTTGTTTTTAGAATTAAAAAAAAAAATTGTCCACATCCGTGCTGTTGGTACATTGCCAGCAAAATTTGATCGAAAAACTATATTGACCAATCATTAAAAGTTTTGGGACTTAATTGACAAATTTAAAAATTTAGGACTGAATTGCTATCTATAAAATAAATTTATGACTTTTTTTTAATTGAATACACGCTCTAAGCATCCTCATATCTCATGTCTTTTTTGATAACTACTAATATCTCTATTACTGTGTCAATGTGCATAATTTACACAACAGCATACGACAACGTAGAGTTGACTGATTCCAAGGTAGACTGGTCCTTAGCTTTGAATCGGGAATCAACTTGACGGCTCTTGATTCCAAAATTTTGGAAACGAAAGCCAAATCAATAACGACTGGTTGGCCCAACGTGGTTATTGAGAAATGGGACAAAACACAACCGTCCACCTTTCGTTCTTTGAACGAATTAAAAATTAAAAAAAAAAAGGTGGCATGTCTTTTCTCTCACAAATTAAATGTGGGACACGTTTTAGGATGACTGAAAGTTAAACAAAAAAAATGGAAAAATAAAGCCCAAGTGCGAGATCCCACTTCAGCCAGTGGGATTATATATATATATACTTTACGGTTTATTATAATATATTCAGGGTTGTCGAATAAAAAAAAAAAAGAAATAAGTAACCAGCCCTACGCGTCTTCATCAGTTGACGAGAGAGAGAGAGTCTTTTAAAGATTCTCCAGACCAGATTGAGTGGAGGGATCGATGAAGAATTATACCTGGAATAGTTCCCTTAAACCCCCCATCAGATTCACGATAAACATGCCCAATAAGGCATTATGTGCCACGCACGAAATGAGATCTGAATGATTTTAAAAGGCCAGCCCTATGTGTCACGGGAGGTAACCATTGCACGATTTTGTTGTTTTTTAAACCTGTAAAGCTTTCGACCAAAAGAAAAATAAAAGCCTGTAAAGGTGGGGTACACGCGGGGAATTTAAGGAATCAACACGCTGGATTCGATTCAGGATGCGAATCAGTGAGCACATGCTCGACTTTAGGATGTCGCTCGCATCCTCTACCCTGAAAAGTGCTGTACCTTCTACAAGGACACCTGGTAGATTGCAAAATATTTTTAAAAAGGACATTATTTGTAAAATAAACTGTACCTAAGTTTTGTGATTTTATATCTCTTACTAAACTCTTGGGGTTATATTATTATACTAAAGACATCAATTTTTCTACGCGACTAATGCACATCATCGTTACATTTTATTGTGTCAACCTATTCTATTGGTATTGACATGGACACGCGTTCTCTGTCGGGCAACGTAAAGAAAGATGCCATCCTTAAATAGCTAAATGGGGTCTCCTCCTCTCCTTGCCAATCATGGCGATAGGATGAACAAGGCCACCTATTCTAGGTTTTCCTATGATTGAAAGCCTTCAAGGGATTAGCTTATATTTACACATTTGTAAGCCGGAACTCACTCGATATTAATTATGGTTTTGGGGCAAACTACATCAAATCACAAAATGATTGCCAAGTGTTCCATCTTCTGCTCATTCTCGATCCACCCCAACATCGTACCATGTTTTGATTGAATGTTCATCATTGAAATTTAATAGTTTTCGTTAGTAAAACGTCACCCTTCGTGGGGCGTCCAAAATTCGACACATAACCTAAGTTCCCGAGAGTCCCTTTCGCACATTATTTGCAAACAATAATGGAAGTTCGCATCCATCAGAAGTCATGCTATATAGCTTGCCATTTACACAGCAAAAGCCACCGTAGTTAGGGAAGCTAAAACTCGAGAACTTTTACTCCATAGTCACCAGTCGAAAAAGCAATAATAGTATCGATCGATCACTTCACAGCTCACCAACTTTTCCATCGCCGAAGAACCGCATTGAAACCGGACTACTTTTGGGGGTGACACTCGGTTCGGGAATTCCGTGAAAATGCCGAGGTTTTCGCGTTTGTCGCATCCGGAACTATATTGAAGCTTCACACGATTTGGTAGGAGGACACAATAAGCAAGCGCGTCAGCTCACGTTTCGCCAAACCACCGCTTTTGTGAAAATCCTCATGTTGTCAACGTGATGCGTACGCCAAGCAACCGCACGATATGGTAAAAGAAGGAGAAACCACATGGGTGAATGAATGTTGCATGGCAAAAGAAGAGCGCTACGAGACAAACAACCACCCATTAAAAAAACAATAATACTGAAGAGAGAGAAGGGGGGAGGGGTAATGGTTCGGGGTTATTGAGTGCGTGGGGGAGTCAGCAAGGAACGAAAATGTAAAATTCGGAGAAGTCACGTGAAAGAAGCATTACGCGGGGGACGGCTTTGCGGTGGGGGAGTAACGTAACAATGCTTCGCGCACCAATCACCACTCTCGCCCGGGGGCGCGTGCCGCCGCCCCCCCGCCGCCCCAGAGGGCCTCCGCCGCGAGGCGGAGGAAATCGAAATATAATTGAGGGGAGGTACGGCCGGTCGCGGCCGCACGACTTTCGACGCCGACATCGTGGCCGAGGAGTCTGTACGGGCACGCGAGGAGGGAGGCACGTGGGGCGACGAGGAGGAGGGAAGGAGGGGCTGATGCTGCTGAGAAGGAGAGAATGATTTGTGCTACGCTACCTACTAGTCCTCCACTTGTCATGCGAGCACTATGAATTTAATATGCATACTCTCTCTCTCTGGCGCGCATCAATAACCCCCATTTTTCTCCTGTGTTTAGTGAATTGCAACATTGTGTGTGTGTGTGTGTGTGTATATAAAGCCGAGCCATCCCTTGCATGATTTACATCGAAAGTTAGTGAAAGAGTTGGAGGAGAGAGAGAGAGAGAGCCAGGGTTTCTCTCCAAACCCTGCTTTCTTTTATTGGTCTTTGCCTTGGAGAGAGGAGAGGATTTCTCACGGTCGGAGGTGGAAAATGGCCTTCTGGATCTTCACTTTCGGTATCCTAGGTAAAGAAGGAAGAAACCAGAAGCTGTTCGCCCTTCATCTCCATTTGCTTCTTCTTCTTCGCAATAATGCTGCTTGCTTGCGCCGTTTCCTTTCATCCCATCCATCTTCATATGGTCTACATACATTTATTTTTTCCGCTTGATGAATCGTTCATATTTAGTATCTTTAGCATGATTAACAGCAGGTCGTTCTCTTCTTTTCTTCTTCTTTTCGTTTGGCAACTCTTTCTTCCAAAACTTCACTCTTTCTCTTTCTATCAATTGCAAAACACACGTAAAGCAACAACAAAAATCACAAAGAAAATGAGAAAATTTTCCCCTTGCACTAATCTTGACACCACTCTTCACATGGAGTTTTTCTCTCTTTTGATGATACAAACCCCGCTCAAAATCAAACCTCCGGCAACCTTTTCAGTCTCTTGGACTTTTGCCAACTTTTTCGCAACCTTTTTGGCCATTTCCGCCAACGATTTTTGTTTTCACTCTAGCACACTTTTAGAATTGGCTTTAAATGCTAAAGCCGGTACGCTAGCGTCTGTCATAAACTTATAGGTCCATCTTCAAGTTGTTGCAACTAACGTGGGATTTATATTGTCTCGAGTCGGTTTGCATTCCGTGGGAATTCATTCTTTTCATCTTTTGGCTATATCATGTGTATACAAAAGTTATACAATGACATGCAACATGATTTAGTTCGAGTTCTGTTCAACCATGCTGTATGTGCTCAGCACTTAGATTAGTAAATGACTGAGGTTGTTTTTCTTCTTCTTTAATTTTAACCCTAGCAAAAAGAGCATTTTCATCTGTGCCACGCTTGCACAAAATAATCTAACATTTGTGTTTTTCTTCTGCAATTGATGATAGGAAACTTTGTCTCGTTCTTTGTCTTCTTGGCTCCAGTGTAAGTAATCATTTTTTTCTTTGAAGCTCTTTTCTTTCACTAGGATGAAGATAGTATTATTTTATTTGATCCCAATACAATAGCTACTAATTCTTTTTCTTTTCTCCTGTTGCAGGCTAACATTTTATCGAATCTACAAGGAGAAATCAACCGAGGGTTTCCAATCAATACCGTATTTGGTCGCTCTATTCAGCTCCATGCTCTGGCTTTACTACGCATTCCTCAAAGGACACTCCTTCCTTCTCATCACCATTAACTCCTTCGGATGCGTCATAGAGATGGTGTACATCACCATCTACATTGCTTATGCGCCAAGAGCTGCCAAGGTACGTATTGATCATTAGACGATGCAACGCTTATATTCCAATAAGAATGAACCCAAGGGCTTGCTAGGAAACTTTCTTTGGCGATTCATATGATCTATACAATGAAAGAAAATACGTTTGACAAAAAAAGAACTGAAATTTTTAATAACACAATAAGTCCTGGTGGTAGTTTACGACCGACTGGGTTAACCGAACGTGTTTTGCGGTCTCCATCCTTGCCATCTAAATGCTCTCTTTTTCCCCTATATCTCTAACTACCCTGTATTTGTTCTATCTAACTTAATGATTTTGATTATTGCAGAGCTCCACGATCAAGCTCTTTGCTCTGATGAATGTGGGATTGTTCTCTCTCCTAATTCTCATAACGCACTTCATTCCAAATGGTGATGCACGCACCACGGCGTTCGGATGGATCTGCACAACGATTTCCGTGAGCGTCTTTGCAGCGCCGTTAGGCATTGTGGTGCGCACTTAAAAAATCCAATATTTCTTTTTCCAAATTGTCATATCTGACCACGGAGAATTCATTTTAATCTTCTTGCTTTTTTTTTCCCTATTCTGGTCTTCTTAGGCACGAGTTGTGCGAACGAAGAGCGTGGAGTTCATGCCCTTCTCTTTGTCGTTCTTTCTGACATTGAGCGCCATCATGTGGTTCGGCTACGGTTTCTTCCAAAAGGACTGGTGCATTATGGTAAGGGATCCCCATTTTCGAAAATTAATTTAACAATCGTGAAGGATCACTTTAATTTGTATTTGAAGTGTATGTTCTGTCGTAATGTGCATTGGTGTAATGTAGGTCCAAATATTTGTTCAGCATCAATTTTGGGCTCAGCTGCATTTGATATATAATATGTTGTGTTGGCACGTCATTAATGGGCTAATAAGACTAATTAAATTCTCAAGAAAAGCTAATAAGATCATATGCGGGTCCCATGTCCATAGACATCTGTATACATTCTGTGTGATTAGACTTTACTCTTCAATTTGTCAGGGTAGGATGAATTTTTGTAATTATTTATCATGGTCATAATTTTCGGTTTTTTTTTTTTTCATATTATATCATTATCTCATTTCTTACATTGAGTTCATAATATCTATTTTTGGAAAAAAAAAAGGTTAAATAATATCGAACGAGTGGGACATGTTATTAATGATTATGATTATTGGAGGGTCAAAAACTTTACATTTGAAAAATGGACCAACGTGAGAATATTTAACAAAACTTAAGTACATAACTTTAGGAAAAAAATTGATGTGAAATATTAGATTCTCGAATGGTCAATCAATGTAAACACATAAATCCAATATCTTTATAACTGTTGCGGATGATGATTATGTGATGAATGTGAACACATGTCATCAAATATATCGATACTAAACCTTGGGGCAGACTAGAATGTTTTGTCAAGTTTTAACATAAGTTTCGGAGGAACTTAAAGAATATTCTTGACCTGGACATGCAGATACCGAACATCGTGGGCTTTGTCTTGGGACTGTCTCAAATGGTCTTGTACGGATACTACAGAAGAAACAAAGACGAGAAGCTCCCGCAACACGTCATTCACCCCCCCTCAGGAAGAGCCTCTGTAGTCCACCCTGTCACCGCTGAAATCCCACCCCCCATCAATGGCGGTGAAGCCCGAGCGGATGAGCAACAGCCACAGCCATCACAACTGCCAGAGGGTGCCGTGGAAGTGGTAGTTTCCGGCAATGACCCGGGGTCTGATCAGCCAAATTTAGTTGGCTCAAGCCCAACTTACCATCGAGCGGGGCTTTAATTAAGAATGTGAAGGTTGTGTCGGTCTATCCTCCTCTCCATGATGATCCTACTTGCTCTATCGATATCTCTCTCTATCCATGTTCGGTTGGTGTACAATTGTATGAACAAGAAAGTGCTCTGACAATCTCTCAGAAGGGTATTCATTATTCCATTTTCTGATTAATGAACAAGTTAATTACTACTACATTCGATGATGCTCGTGCTGAATTGCCTAATCTCTCTCTCTCTCTCTCGTGCGCGCGAGTTAAGGCAGCGGGGACCGATTGTTACTAATTCGACCACAATCTCTCCACTCATTCTGTTCGGCAGAACGGAAGTTGTGCGACACAACATGAATGCCCTGTTTTGCTTCGTATGGTTCACAGAAAGCAAGCGAAGAGGCTCAAGGAGCGAACGAAGCAGGAAATTCTCGATCAAGACAACATGCCATTAGATCCATTGAAACCGCCTTGAGCGTTCTGCCTCGCCAATTCTCTTCCCACACTTTCGCCTCGGTGACGGCCCTTCCTCTATTCATGTCCCCTGGAGAATTGTTCTTTCCGGACACTGAGAATTGTTCTCTCCGCACACTACCAATTGCGCGGCAATTCAGTAGATCAGATGCTGCTTAAAACTAGAGTTAGAATATGCAGCCAAATCCTGCTCAGAATAGACTTACAAGATTCAGCACAAGCATTACAAGACAGACAATGTCCCTCTTCCTTTGGATTCTCTTATCTATAATGCTGTTCTAGCAATGATGTACACCCAACTCCCTCTTCCTCCAAATTTCAAGAAAGTATAAACAGAGAATGGAGAGATTAGACCCGAAAAAGAGCCGAGTTAGAGTAGGAGGGACCAAGTCCTCCTAATTCAACCACAATCTCTCCGCTCATTTCCCTTCGACAAAATGGAATATGCAGGACACGAAGTGAATGCCCTGCGTTTGCTTCGTATAAGTTCACAGAAAGCAAGCCAAGGGGAGGCTCAAGGAGGAAACGAAGCGAGAAACTGTCGATCAAGACAACCGGCCATTAGATCCATCGAAACTGCCTTGAGTGCTCTGCTGTCTTTTCTCTCGCCAATTCTCTCCCCACATCTTTGCCTCCGCGACAGCCCTTTCTCTATTCAAGTCCCTATTTAACAACTTACCGTCCTCCTCGAAAGATTTAGCAATGCAAGAAACTTTTCTAGTCCCCAATCCAATATATAGTATTACCCGAAACGAGAACTTTTTATTTTCCACCTGCAACTTCCTGTTATCTATTTCTACAAGGATATACTCAATGATGTGATGACCTCGATAGGAAAGATTTTTTCCCCACACCCTCGTTTAGCAACAAAAAATGCGCATCGGCGGTCTGCAATTGGAGGGCAATTAGCAATTTTAACAAAGAAAAACAATGACCCAGCATCTACAGTATACTATCCTATGCATGGTTTATCCCAAACCGATAAAAGTTCCAAGTGAAGGACAAATACACCCATTCGTACATACAAATAGAGCAAAAAATACAGGTGTTTCGATTAGCCTTGAAGAAATGGATAAGTGGAGCCCTTCTAATCTAAATGGTAACTCTATCCTTCATCACACTGAGAGGATGTCAAGAGAGTCTAAAATTGGTAAACTGAAGAAATGTGAACTAAACCCAAAATTTAGTTTGTCGGTTTATCAATTTGGGTTCGGTTTAACCGAGCCATTCAACCATATCCAACTTCAATCTCGATTTGCTTATGCTCAAAACTGCTAAATTAGACTGCTATACCAAAAAGAAAAAAAGCAGATGCCTTAAAAGAGCCAAAGTCAATTTGGTGTATCTGATATAACTCCAATCATCTTGGCACCACCGGGTTCAAACTCTATGAATGAAGAGCACAGTCTGCTCACCACTGCCGGGGTTTATTGTGAAATAGGAAAAAACCGAGATAAGATTGGGAACCTTCCACTCTTCAATAATTTGAAGCCATACTAATTGTTATCCCATAGTTTCTCTTGTTTCGCTGCAAAACCAAGAAATGCCTCTTTTTGCTCCCAGCATATGAGTCATGACCATCTCGCCAATGCCTAATCCTTATCGCCACAATCTTTTCATTTGAATTGCAATCACATACTAATCCCACCCAGCTTTACAAGATAATTAATTTCAACCATTCAAACAGGTCTCAAATTCGTTGTGATGTGAAATCGTTGCGGAAAAATCGTTCTACGAAAGCCCAGATGGTGCGAATTGTGAACCTCAACCTCCAATCGAACCTGTGATTGACAATCTCAGTATGAACGTGACTTGTTGACGAATGTGTGTCAACCAACCAATATTATAGACACCATGAGCAAAAGAATTCGCTATTTCGCTCGATAAGTCGAATCGACCAGCGCAAGAGAATTTTGATAAGGTTAAGTCCTCAAAAAAACAATAGAAGAGAACCTTTCAATTCTTTTCCTAAAAAATAAAATATAACTGTCTCCTAGAGAAAGTTGGCTATCCTTAATATATGACTTCTAGTTATCACACAAACCCTAAAACCAGTCCTAGGAATCTAATGCGTCATATTCTAGAAAATATTTAAACAAAAAGATAATTTTTTTTTCACTTAGTCAAATATTTGGTGACCGGATAATCAAATTGTGCCAAGATTTCCAAAATTCTTCAAAATTTGATTTAAGGTCATCTCCACGCCAAAAATTACGCCAAGATTTCCAAAATTCTTAAAGATTTGATCCAAGATCATCTCCACGCCAAATATCACGAACCATGATGCCAACAGCTTGCCTAAATTGCTTGGCCCGCGCTCGAGTGATCGAACCAGTTGGAATAGACAATGGGTCCTAGTATCTCCTTCTCAATATGGCTCAATGTCCACATCACGTTTCTTATGTAGTGTCAAGTAAGTTCTCGACATGTAAAGGTGTCCAATCTAATCCAAATTGAACCCAGCAAATAATGTTTCTAATAACCAAAAGTTCCAAGACTCAGCCTAACTTACTGTTGACACCTAAATTTTGACTAATCATTTAGTAATTAATTGCATAAAAATTTAGGGATTAATCTTTAACCCCTAAGAAAAAAATATTAAAATTACATCTCATGTAGTCGCATTTGCATCGGTACCAAAACGCAACCAAACACGGCAGCTCGCAGTCAATTACGTGCACAAAAGGTGGTCTCTCTCTTGCTGATTTGAAAGTACCCAATGAAAAAGAAGAAAGAAGAGTTCTTCACGTCCATTGTCTCTTCCTCATGCACCATGCGTGGACAAAATTTGGCGGACGTAAAAAAATTCTAGCCGCATGCGTGAAGAAAGCAAAGAAAAATCCACTGCGCACGCGAGGATCCGGGGAGAAAGTCTGCAAAAGCATGGGCTCACCATTTTATAATATTTTATAGTGAGAATTCTCTACTTCATGGAGAGCAAATCAAGAAAGAAGCAAGCAACAAGCAAAACTTAATGAGTGTCAGACGGTGGCCTCCTTATTTAAAAAATCCGGACGTAAACAGCAAGGAAAAAAGGACGGCCGCCTCCTATTCACACTAAAGTGGGTTGGACTCCAAGAACCCTATAAATACGCAAGGGGGGAGGCCACGCAAAGGGGGAAAAAGAAAAAGGAGGCCTACTGTTCATCTTCTCCAGGGTTCTTCGCTGCAAAATTTCCACCGGTTTGTGCTACTCCCCCACGCATCCGCACCGTTGCACTCGCCGGAGCACCAGCAGCCGAACAACTCCGCCTCTGCTGCTCTTGTAGCACCGCCGCTCCGCCTCCGCTCAAGACCCCTGCTCGCTCGTCCGTCGCCAGCAACGCTTCGCAGCCGAGCCACCGCGCGTCCCTCTGCTCACCGCCCAACGCCATCCAGCCGACGCCCAATGCCCGTACCTGCACCGCTCTTCGCCCGAACCCGATCTGCAGAAGCCCGCGAGCCTCCTCGCCGCACCTCCGTCCGCGAGCCAGAACCCGAAGTCGCAGCGATCCGCGGGCTCGGCGCTTGAAGCCGTACCGCCGCTCGGAGCCCATCCCTCGCTGGTCACCACCGCGACCTCCGACCGGTAACCCGACGCTGCAAACCAGCCGATCCGCCCTGTCCGTTGCCGTTCAGCCCTCGCCTGTGCTCCGACGCCAACAGCCGCCAGCTCGCGCCGTCCGCTGCAACCCGAGTGACGCCCGTTGCAGCCCGGAGCCGCGATCCAGCGCCTTTGCTCGAGCACCGCTGTTCCGCCCCCTGCCGCGGCTGGTTCGCCGGTTGCCGCCCTTCGCCGGAGCTTCGACGCCCGCCGCCCCTCACCGGAACGCCGACCACCACCCACGGCTGCACACCTCCACGAGCAAGCCGTGTGTGGGTAAGGAAAAAGAAGAAAAAACAAAAAAAAAAAAAAAAGCAAAAGGGGATTAGGTAGTTTTTTTTATTATTAATTATTATCTTATCTTTATTTTTTATATAGTTTATAGCTTGTTTTTATAAAGTTTTCTTAGTGTGATTATTCATTAATGCATGATTGAAATTCCAATGTGAAATAACCCCTCAAATTAGGGATCGTGAGTCCGATTTTCGCGCCCGAAATCCGACTCACGATCTCTTATAAAATCGACAATCCAATCTCATGCCCGAGATTTGATTCGCGATTTAATTTAAAATTGGCCAATCCGATCTCATGCGCGAGATATGGTTCGTCAATTTTGGATTATCAATCTTGATTGAATTGGATATTTTGCATTAATTTCGCTTTCATAAAAAATTGCATTTGCATTAGGGCTAGGTTAGAATTAGTTTATTTCGTTTTTTTCAAAAAAATCAAAAAAAAGAATGCATTTGATATTAGTTTTTTTAAGAATTGCACGTGTCATTTTATTCCGAATTTTCAAAAGATACAAAAATCAAGAAAAATCAATTAATTTAGGATGCTAGTTTTTTTGTAGGTTGCATAATAGGTTTTTTAAAATGCATGCTTTAGAAGAGATAACGTGTCCCTTTAATTTTCACTTTAGTGGGTTTTTTTTTTAGTTTTTTTTAATTACGAATTTCCACAAAAATTCATCATGCATTTTAAATAGAATTACATGTATCATTTTAAGATTAGATCAATTTGCATCTTAGGTTAGAAATTGCTAGATTAAAATAACGTCTTAGTTTAAATTAGGATTTAGCATGACTTAATCCTAAGTTTAAATTGGATGGAATTTTAATTTAGCTAGGTAATATTTGCATTTGTCTTAATTTCGAATATCATGAAAAATACAAAATTTGTCTTTAGATAAATTAGTTTCAATTTTTAGGATAAATTGCATTTTTAGGAATAGAAATATCATGCGTACGTCATGTAGAATTAGGCTCATTTAATTAAAAATTGCCCGTCATTATAATTAGGTCATTTTGATTTGCATATTTAATTATTGCATGTTCATTAAGAAAACAAAAAAATTTTACTCATGTCATGTAGTTTAGAACGCATTGTCATGCCATTTCATGTTAGATTAGATGCACTGCATGGTTCGCATTGAAAAAAAGTGAAAAAAAAATAAAGAAATTGCGTGTTAATTAGAAATCATATCTAGGGTTGTTGATATGAATTCCGATCTAACATTGCAGATGCTTTCGTTGCTATGAGGTAATCTTGTCATTTATTCACTGATTTATCTGGGTGTTAAATTGGTGGTTTGTGCATTCGCATGATCACTTCACATGTTAGGGAGGTAAATTAAAATCAATTCAAGATGCCTGCAAAACATTTTTTAAAAAGAAAAGGTACCGAAAGGGCATTAGACAAGTCTAGTGTAACCAAGTCCCCGAACTCATTTAATCTCTGGTTCGTAGGAGTGAAGTAATTCTCCCATTACTTTACTTGGGTTTCTAATCGACCCACCAAAAACAGATTAGTGGCGACTCCTAATTGAAAATCAATTGCATGTTAAGAACTTAAACCCTAAGTCGCGAATTGGTATGGGCTTGGGAGAGCTCGAGCTAAGTCTAGGCTTAGCAATCCATTAGCCAAACCCTTAGGTGGTCCAAACCCGCTTCGGGGAGGTCGCGACAGCTTGGCGACTCCGCTGGGGACAAATTTTGAAACTCTTAGTGGACTTAGGCCAATTTTCTTTTTGAAAAGTATTTTTGTTTGGCAGCGAGGATCCCAGGTACGTCCCTAACATTTAAGGTGTTAAATGTTCTTGCAGGATGGGAGGTATAAGGGGAAGTGTTTGCTAACCTTTGTTTTGTAGGGAGGTGTAGGAATGTATGGTTTACTTTCACTTATGAAGTGTTGTTTGATTTAAACTGCTGTGCATGCCTTGCATTTAGCACTACACTATTGCACACACAACCCGCCGCCGGACCTGGGCCGCATAGGATCATCTAGGATGGTATTGAGATGGATACCACTTCTACCGCATGCCCGCGGTACGAGTCGCCCATCTCAATCCCGAAATTTCTTTTCTGGTGTCAAGAGTACCCACCTCGGTTCGCATGCCCGCAACCCAGGTCGGCTCTTTGACCAAGCCGAAGTCATGAGGACCCGACTTAGTCCGCACGCCCGTGGCTAGTCTGATCATCCTTGTGGCTTCACTTTGTTAAGCCTTATAGACTAGAAATCGAGCCACTTACCATGCGCATGTCTATGTGATTGCCCTTTGTTTATTGGTAAAGTAAGTTCTCTAAATTCTCGCCTTTGCAATTTACTTACTCTACCGTATTATTTTGTCGGTCCATGGCATTAGGATTGTCCTGAGTCTTGATCAATATACAATGGGAATACCGGACATTCGAATTATTCTCCCTCCAAAGGAAGAGCTTAGCGCATGGTGGGACAAGTTAGACCAAGCTGGCCGTCAATTTGTAGAGTCACACATTAGTCGACTACTTCCATTGCTGCGTATCAACATCCATGGCGGCCTCATCCAAGCACTTGCTCATTGTTGGTGCCCCGAGACTTCTACTTTCATCTTGGCGGTAAGCATGAACTCACGCCCACCTTGGAAGAGTATAGTATTGCCATAGGGAAACCTTTGAAAGCTGAATTAATTAGCCCACCTATCGGAATAGACCCCGTTGTGGCCTTATCCGATTTTCTGAGAATTAAGGAGGATAATGTAAGAAAGGTTTTAAAAGCTCACCGCAATACATGTCACTTGTCTTTTCTAAAAGAATGTTTTGAAAATGGCAATTCATTTCAAATGAGAAGAGTTTTCCTTTTAGCTTTCTTTGGGTTTATACTTTTTCCTCATTGCAAGAATGCTATTAACCCTTTGATGGCTCACTTAGTTGAACAAGTGTTGGGAGGAAAAAATTTCATAAACACTATTTTGGCTGAAACCTTTCTTTCCCTCACTCGATTTAAAGGAGGCGGGGATAAGACCTTCCGTTCCTCCCGAGCTTTTACAAATTTGGTTCCTTTCTCATATAAAAGGGTTTGGTGGTTCAATGACTATACTTGATGTTAATAACTCTAATCACCCTATTATGAGATTTGAGAACAACCAAAAACATGCACCGGATTACCATTATTCTAGGTGGCTAGCTTTCATGAAAAAACCAACTTCCAAGGGTTTCCTATGGCATGCTAAGTGGTTCCAAGTTCGTGTGGCGAGACTTTCATGTGGAGGTGTTGGCCCAATCCCTCTACTTGGGATTCACGGAGCAACGGAATACTATCCAACTAGAGTAACCCGTCGGTATCAAGTTGTGCAAGAGCTTCCCCGGCATTGCAAGCAGATCCACTCCGAGTCAGCTTCATTGATGGAGACCGAGGCCATGAAGATTCCATTCTCACAATTAAATCAATGTGGGATATGTGCCAGCCACGAAAACTCAAGTGGCCCGAGGAGGAGCTCAAGGGCAAAGAAATGAAGTACTATGCCTCAATTAAGTACATTCAACAACACAAGATTCCAGAGGAGTTACTTCCAAAGATACCGAGGTGCCGCTGAAGATCACCAACCGCGCGAGAATAAACGCCTCAAAAGGGTTGCTGAAAAAGCTCAAGAGGAGAATAAGCGATTGCGCCGAGTGGTGTCCCGAGTGTATATTGATCAAGCTAGATGAAGTGTTTGAGTCAATCTTGTTGTTTCATTTCTAGATTAATGTTTAGGAAGTTGAGTCATTTACTTTCCTAGTTTGTTTGTTTAGGGTATTTTAAGCTTCTATTTCATTAATGAAGTGCTTGAATCAATCTTGCTTCTATCTTGTTAGTAGTGTCAAAAACTCCGTTAATGAATAAAAGTTTTAGACCATTGCCATGGACCGGTGTATTTCATATGAGATACTTATTTTTGTCCGTTTCTTCAAATTAGGTGATAACGGATCCTCCACGTTCGCCCATCATTACACGATCAAGAGCAAAAATGGCCGACCAAATCGAAATGCGTGATCGTATGACCGCTGTGGAAAATCAACTCCAGCAGTTGCTCACCTCTATGCAGCTTATGACGGATCAAATGCAATCCCTCCAAGTGCATCAGACTCTTGCACCCGTTCTCCCCGAGATAGTAGTCCCAAAGCAGACGAACAAGGCCCAAATAGGTGATGATGACATGCCGGAACTGGAGGATGACCCACTGTTCGTCACAGCTGAAAAGGCTAAGCCCGACAATGTCCCTAAGGCGGAGCAAGATGAACGCTTTGCCAAACTTGAAGAGAAACTGAAACAATTGCAAGAATCACAGAATTCACTCCCGTTCGACTTGTCAGTTTATGAGAAAGTCAAAGTGCCAAAGAAGTTTAAGATGCCGGAGTTCGAGAAATACGATGGTACTTCCTTGCCCAAAAGCACATTTGCAGATGTACCACGTACGCATGGCCCAATACGTCAAGAATGAGCCTCTCATGATCCAATCGTTTCATGCAAGCTTGACTGGGCCCGCACTCAACTGGTACATAATGAAAAATATAAACCTTCTCGACACCGGAATGAAGTGGCGACGCTTTCCTAAAGCAAGTATAAGTTCAACATGGACATTGCACCTTCCCGAGAGGATCTTGAGCGGATGGAGAAGAAGAAAAGTGAGTCATTTAAGGAGTACGCTGTAAGGTGGCGAAACTTGGCGGCTCAAATCACTCCTGAGCCTACAAACAAGGAGTTGATGAAGTTGTTCGTCAAGACTCTCCCATATGAGTTCCGTAACCGGATGGCTAGCACATACGTTGAGAACTTCAACCAGCTTATCCCGGTGGGTGAACAGATCGAGATGGGCCTAAGGGAGGGATGGTTCAATGAACCAACTCTTCGGGGCAAAAGGTTCACCATGAAGAAAGATAAAGAACCAACCCTTTGAAGTCAATGTTGCATATGTGCAACCAGCCCCTAGTAAGCCTCCGATGGTTCGTGTCCCCGGGAATCAGCAAGATGGAGGCCGAGTGCCTGCACAGCGGCAATTCACCAAAAGGCAGTTCTCTCCTCTTCCTGGCCCTCTATCTCAGGTCTTACCGATACTCCGAAACAAGGGATTGATCTCTCACGAACCAAAGCGGCCTAATGCTGAAAAATTCTCCAACTATGACCCCTCCAAAAAATGTGAGTATCATATGGGAGAGGTCGGCCATTCAACCGATGAATGTTTGACTTTGAAGCACAAGATCCAAAATTTGTTGGATACTAAGGCATTTTCTTTCCGTACCACCCAACCGAATGTCAAGAAGAATCCGTTGCCGGAACATCGGGAAACGTGAATGCAATCTTCGAGTTCAATGCTAGCAAAAAGATAAACTTGAAGGTGTCTGTCAAAGATATCTATAGCGGATTAGTTAGAGTTGGTTATTATCCGACAGATGAGAATCCTCCCTTACCTACCATGAAGGAAAGGGTTCAAGAAATGGTTAAGGCTGGCATGATCATATATGCTGACCAAGCTGGAATAGTGTCAACTATCTCCGAAGTCGTCATTGATTGGGAGAAGGAATTTGCTAAGCTAAGTGTTGAAAAGAGTGAACCAGATCCATTGATCGAGGACATGCCCCCACTTGAGGACGCCTCCGACCATGAAGGACTGATAGTGGAAGTGCCTTCAAGCGATGAAGAAATAATTATTGAGATGCCCCGCCTGTATGAGTACAAGGATAACAAAGCAGTCCCCTGGTCATACGAGCTAGATGTTGACCTGATTACAAGGTCTGGTCGAACCTATGCTCAAGCTAATGCCCAACCTGCAAAGCCAATTACTGACGAAGAGGCCAAAGAATTTTTGGCTATAATCAAAGCAAGTGAGTATAACGTGGTCGACCAGTTGCGGAAATTGCCTGCTCAAATCTCTTTGCTTGAACTCTTGCAAACATCTCCTACACATCAAAAGTCTCTAATGAAGGTTCTAAGCGAAGTTCGCGTACCAGAGACGATCGAGGAAGACAGGTTGGAGGAATTCGTAGGATCGATTCTTCTTAAGGATTTAATAGCCTTTTTCGATGAAGAATTCCCTCTTGAGGGGAGGGGACATACTAAGGCATTATATATATCCGTCAAGTGCAAGGCTTCCCATGTGGCTCGAGTACTCATTGATAACGGGTCTGCCTTGAATATTTATCCATTGGCAACTCTTCACCGCCTGAAAATAGACCCTTCAAAAATAAGTGCTGCAAAGACCTCCGTCCGAGCTTTTGATGGTACAAGAAAGGAGGTGATAGGGGAGACCCACCTTGATCTCGCAAATAGGGCCGGTGATGTTTAACGTCCTTTTCCAGGTGATGGACATTCCTACCGCATTCAATTTTCTATTAGGGCGTCCTTGGATTCATACTCGCTGGAGCTGTGCCATCAAGTCTCCACCAAAGTGTGAAATTTGTTGTCAAAGGAAAGCTAGTCATTGTTCATGGCGAGGAGGATCATCGGATCTATCATGAGACGGCTATCCCCTATGTCGAGCCGGAACGTAGGGAGGAGTCGAGCTACCAATCATTTGAGCTTGTATCCACTATCCATGCATCTCGAGGATCGAGAGCACCCATCCCTGATGTGTCAAATGCAGCAGTTATGGTAGCAAGAGTGATGGTTGGAAATGGCTTTATTCCTGGCCGTGGACTTGGTAGACAAGAGCGGGGCATTCGGAATCCTATTGAAGCCCCTCGAGGTTTCGTTCCGCCGGATTAGGGTACCATGGAAGAGGTGGAGGACATGAACAAGAGAGGAGAAACTCATTACTCCTCGATATCCGCGAGACATTCCCGGGCCCCGCTAGAATGATGCATGATGAGGGAGGAATGATCAACACCCGAGGTATCGTGCTCGATGGATGGAATGGCATGGATGACCGACAACTTCAAAGACAGAGGATCCAGATGATGGGATGGAAGGGATCACGACTCTATTCGATGATCTCCTCATAGGAGCCATTGATGAAGAACCATCGGAGGAAATGGGTGCTAGCCCACAAGAGTAACATGTTTACTTTTCTGTACTCCCCTGCGTGGGAATCCTATCTCTTTTAGGATGTGTTGTTTTCTAGGGTTTGCTTATCGTATTCTGCATGTCGTTTGTCAGGAGTTGATGTCTGCTAGGGTTTGACTGTTAGGGTTTCGTTTCACTTTGATTGCCGTACTTTTCAATTCAATAAATGTAATTTGGTTGATGAATATCAATTATGATTACAAGTTTTATTTTGAGGGCATGATGGGGCATACCAAACCAGCCCGTTGATGATATCCAACCGATGAAAGAAAAGAAAAATCCAAGGAGAATTCCCGAGGCCCGGGCTTCATCATGCTTCCTCGTGCCAAAAAGTTTTTCCAAAATATTTTTCCAAAATTCTTTAAATAAAATAAAAATTTGAAAAAAAAATCAATCAAAAAAAAAATTCAAAAGGAAGGAAAATTCAAAAAATAGAAAAGAAATTCATGCCTTTTAGCCCTGTTTGTCTTTTTGAACTATCCATTTTATGTTTCAGGAGCAGCCTTATGATAGGCAAAGAGGTGAAAATGGTCCAATCCAATGTCATGAGCGATGACGGTGATGACCCCGATGATCCAAATGGTGACTCCATTGGAGTACAACAAAGTTGGGAGCAACATGAAAAACCCAAAGTTCTCACCTCGAGCAAACCATCACTATCAATCCGAGTGATGCCGAGGAGCCCAAAGAGATAAAGATTGGGGCAAATCTTCCCAAAGATGAGGCCGAGCACCGACTCAATTGCTAAAAGAATATCAAGATATCTTTGCTTGGACATACGCTGATATGCCGGGTTTAGATCCGTCGATTGTGGAACATTGTTTGCCCACTAATCCAGACGTGCATCCTAAGAAGCAGAAGCTCCGGAGGACTAAACCAGAGCTCTCGAAGAAGATAGAAGAGGAAGTAATGAAACTTCTCAAAGTGGGGTTCATTGAAGTCTCGCAATACCCTGAATGGGTGGCCAACATAGTACCGGTCATGAAGAAAGACGGTCGAGTCCGAGTGTGTGTTGATTACCGTGATTTGAACAAGGCCAGCCCAAAGGACGACTTCCCATTGCCACATATCGATGTTCTCGTGGATAGTACCTGCCGGATTTGAATTATTCTCTTTCATGGATGGTTTTTCTGGCTATAACCAGATAAGAATGAAGGATGAAGACAAAGAGAAGACGGCATTTATCACCCCGTGGGGAACCTTTCATTATAAGGTCATGCCCTTCGGACTCAAAAATGCAGGGGCAACTTACCAACGAGCCATGGTTACGTTGTTCCATGACATGATGCATGAAGAAATCGAGGTCTATGTTGACGATATGATTGCAAAAACCCGGCCTGGGAAAAGTCATGTTGAAACCCTCAAGAAGTTATTTGATCGGCTCCGTGAATTCAAACTTCGTTTAAACCCTGACAAGTGCGTGTTCGGGGCAGCATCAGGAAAATTACTTGGGTTTATGGTGAGTAGCAAAGGGATCGAAATTGACCCATCTAAAGCCAAGGCAATATGTGAGCTGCAACCTCCGTCGACAGTGAAGGAGGTCCGGAGTCTCCTGGGGAGATTGAATTACATTGCACGATTCATTTCCCAACTCTCTGAGACCGCTAAGCCATTCTTCAAACTCTTGAGGAAAAACGTACGAGTTGAGTGGAATGATGAATGTCGAGAGGCGTTCGATAAGCTGAAGCAATATTTGATGAATCCACCGGTTCTTGTCCCACCAATATCGGGGCATCCTTTGATTTTGTACCTCACAATCCATAGTGAGTCACTTGGTGCGATGTTAGCTCGAAAGTCCCGTGGATCGAAGGAACGGCCATTTATTACCTCGTAAAAAGTTCACTGTCTCGGAGCTAAAGTATTCGATGCTGAAAAAACTTGTGCTGCGTTAGTATGGGTATTGCATAGACTGCGACAAGTACACCTTGCATTACCGACGTTCTCGTGATCGAGAACGATCCCATCAAGTATTTATTTAATCAACCAGCTTTGGTGGGTAAGCTAGCCAAATGGCAGGTCTTGATTTCGGAATTCGACGTGCGTTCATGCCACAAAAATCAGTTAAAGGCCGAGTAATTGCTGATATATTGGCTGAGAATCCTAGAACCTTCAATGATGATGATTGTCCTCGGATGATCGTATTTTGGCCATAAATGAAGATGCATGGTCCATGTTCTTCGATGGAGCTGTGAACTTGTCTGGTTCTGGTACTGGGGCAGTACTGATATCCCCAGACGGACAACACCACCCAGTAGCCGCGAAATTAATATTTCCATGCACTAACAATATTGCTGAATACGAAGCTTGTATTCTCGGACTTCGTGCCGCAATTGAAATGGGAGTGGCCAAATTGAAAGTATATGGAGATTCTGCACTGATCATACTCCAAACCATAGGTGAATGGAAGACCAGGGATGCCAAATTACTGCCATATCATAAGTACCTCGAAGAGTTGGTGAAGGAGTTCGATGAAATCTCGTTTGAGTATTTGGCTAGATCTCATAATCAGTTTGCCGATGCCTTGGCAACATTGTCATCCATGTTGCAAGTTACTGATGGTTTAGAAGTTGAGCCTTTGAAAATTGAGGTTTTAGCCAAACCTTCTTATTGCATGGCCGTGAATGAAGAGCTTGATGAGAAGCCATGGTATTATGACATCATGAACTATATTCAAAAGCAGGAATTTCCAGAAGGGAGCACTCCAGCCGATAGAAAATACATAATGAAGATGGCCTCAAAGTTCTTTGTCAGTGGTAAGAATTTATACAAGAGATCTTATGATTCGGTTTTATTGAGATGCGTAGATGAAGCAGAAGCTACCCAAATCATGCATGAAGTGCATGAAGGAGTTTGTGGCCCACACATGAATGGGCACATGTTGGCCAAGAAGATCATGAGACTAGGTTACTATTGGCTTGCGCTGGAAAGTGATTGCATACAGCATGTTAGAAGTTGCCATCGTTGCCAAATTCATGGAGATAAAATAAATGTTCCTCCAATGGAGTTGCACCAGCTATCGAGCCATGGCCTTTCTCAATGTGGGGGATCGATGTGATTGGCCCAATAAATCCCAAAGCTTCAAATGGGCACCGATTCATATTGGTGGCAATAGATTATTTTTCAAAGTGGATTGAAGCCGCATCATATGTTAATGTCACAGCTCGAAACGTGGTGAAATTTATTAGGCGTGACATAATCGCCCGTTATGGTGTCCCGAAGCAATTGTCACCGACAATGGAACAAATCTGAATAACAAGTTCGTTGATGAGTTGTTCAGTGAGTTCAAAATCAAGCATTTGAATTCATCACCTTACCGCCCGCAAATGAATGGAGCTGTTGAGGCAGCTAATAAGAACATCAAGAAGATCCTGGCTAAGACAGCCGAGAATTATCGAGATTGGCATGACAGGTTACCCTTTGCTCTAATGGCGTATCGGACATCGATCCGAACATCTACCGGGGCAACCCCTTTCTCCTTAGTTTATGGCATGGAGGCGGTCTTGCTCGTGGAAGTAGAAATCCCCTCTTTGAGAGTCTTATCCCAAGTGGAATTGTCCGAAGCAGAATGGACACAACAAAGGTTCGAGCAGTTGAACTTGATTGATGAGAAAAGATTAAAAGCTCTTTGCCATGGTCAGACGTATCAACAAAGAGTAGCCAGGTCTTTTAATCGGAAGGTACGGCCGAGACACTTTGAAGTGAATGATCTAGTTCTAAGAAAGGTGTTGCCGATTTTTCCGATCCCCGGAGGCAAATTTGCTCCAAATTATAGCGGCCCGTATATGGTGAAGAGGGTACTCCCCGGGGGTGCCTTGATCCTTACAGAAATGGATGGTCGTGAGTTTTCTAATCCTGTTAACTCTGATGCTGTGAAGAAGTATTACCCTTGAAAAAATTTGTTGTGAATTGAAGGAACTCATTTCTTCGTTGAATTGTGTGGGAATGGATTGAATGAGATGAGAAGTAGGCCCTGTTCCATACACATATCGAATTCATTTGATTTGGTATGTCAGACGTGTTGACTCAGTGTCAGTTCAATTAAATAAAAAAGGAAACGCCCTGAGGACACCACCAGCGCCTCGGCCTGGTGGCAAGGGGAATGAAAAGGTCCGAAGCGACCAGGGTTCGATCCTCGGAAATGGCAACAAGTTTGCCAAAAAAAAAAAAAAAAAAAAAAAAAAAAACAAATTTTTTTTACCAATCCTTTTCTTTCTTTTTGAGCTACAAACTCTTTGTGTTCAAAGTTGATGAGTTCATGAAGTAATTGTGACCTTTCAAAGGAGAATTTTGCATGATAGTTTTACCTGTTTAATTACCAATTTCACGAGGATCGTCGCCATCGATCAAGTTAATGAATGATGTGGAATGAATTGAACATGCTAAATGAGACATGTCGGGATGATGAAAGGCAAGCCTTATCCTATACACAGTCCCTTATACTGGTGAGATGAGTGTAGAAGTTCCATGTTTCTAAGGAAAAGAGTTTTCTCGCGAAAGGTACGATGATCGAAATGATGAGAGACGGTTCATTCTCTATCTCAAACACTACGTGATCATCCATTGTTTAAACCCTTTTGAGCCCACGCACGTGAATAATTTTTAAATTACCCCTGTCAAGAACCACCCCACATTGGGGCAAGTTGGAGGTAAGACGACATCATGAGGTGAGGAATTTGATAGGAATATTCTTGCTCTCACTTGCATCAATCTTCAGGTATTGCTATTACATTGAATTCATACGATAATTCAAGTGCCTTAGGATGATGAAGAGCAGTTCTTTCTCTATCCTACACACTTTATCCATTGCGTAGCCCCTTGAGCCTGTAAATTCGTTTCATTTAAACCCAATTGGTGATCATCCCCACACCGGGGCAAGGCAAAAGGCAAATGTTCAAGCAGCAAAATCCCGAGTGCTGAAAAAAAAATGAAAACTCCTCAAGAACCCAAATGTTAAAGCATTACGTGGTTATTCAAAAAAAAAAAAAAAACAAAACAAATGGGGCATGAAAAAGCAGTGTGCCTGGTAAAAGCAAGGCCAATGCCCATGGAAAATGAAAGAAAGAGTCAAGATAAATGATTATCAATTGTAAAAGGGTGTATTCCCAATGGAGTGGTACTCAAAAACTCAAATGCCAAGTTTTTATAGTACCTATGAGGAAAATCCCAATGGTGAAGAAGAAGACCGGTGACAATGCCAAGATGATCACCAATTCTCATCCCCTCTATACACATTTTGAGCCTAATGATCCATTCACTTCCCAATCCATGAACTTAACCTACGTTATGTCCCTTACAAAGTCTCTTCAGATTAGGGCACCGAAATTAACGTAGGAATTCATATGCTTAAAAGCATCACTCGAAGAAGTGCGAGCAAGACCATTTCTATCTCATTTCGCAGGTTCCTTGACTTGTAAACCCGAAGATGATTGCGAAGTATTGTTCTTTCATTAGCCTTGACTCGAAGAGTCCCTCTTTGTTGAGCCATTGACCGAGCCTACATTACAGTCCTGATAAAGACCTCTCAGATTGACAAGGTCGTACCGCTTGCGAGAATACTCGAACCCTTATTGACATGATGAAAGTAAGATGGAGTGATTCCTGTGATCCCACATTAATGGTCGGGACAAAATAGCCTTCTTAATGAGAGTGAGTGAAAGTCCTTTCTAACTGAAAGTCTCTCATTTGGTGTTCTTGAAAATCCATGTCATAAGTGAAAAATTGTCATAAACGATGATTCTCCCCAGTGGAAGTTCGATGGTGCAAATATGGTAAAACCATCATGCATAAATCTTGGTTGAATGGATAAAAGCTTCAGTGGATTTTGGAGTGTGCTGAATTGCTTATTTCTTTGGCAAATGCATGTATTTTTGGCTCTAATCATGTCTGACAGGTAATGTTTCCTTGAAGACCCAAGAGCTCCTGACATTTATGTTGCCTTTCAGAAGCCTCGAGGTGAGAAACCTCCATGAATATTTGAAGTACCTCCTTGATGTTCCAAAATTTTTGTTTACCAAGAGGTAAGTGACCCTCACGAATATCCCAGGTTTGTCCTAGGTATTCCCAAATTCTTGATATCTTTTTCGTTATACCTTAGTCTGGATCTAGGTATTTCGAATCTTCTTAATCCAATATTCATCTCACCTAACATTGAGTGTTTATTGGTTAAATCCCAAAATTCTTGACATCTCAGTCTGGATCTGGATGTCTCAAAACTCTTCGTTAAACATTTCACTCTGGATGTGAATGTTTTTCGATCTTTTTCGTTATACCTTAGTCTGGATCTAGGTATTTCGAATCTTCTTAATCCAATATTCATCTCACCTAACATTGAGTGTTTATTGGTTAAGTTCCAAAATTCTTGACATCTCGGTCGGATCTGGATGTCTCAAAACTCTTCGTTAAACATTTCACTTTGGATGTGAATGTTTTTCGATCTTTTCGTTATACCTTAGTCGGATCTAGGTATTTCGAATCATCTTAATCCAATATTCATCTCACCTAACATTGAGTGTTTATTGGTTAAGTTTCAAAATTCTTGACATCTCAGTCTGGATCTGGATGTCTCAAAACTCTTCGTTAAACATTTCACTTTGGATGTGAATGTTTTTCGATCTTTTTCGTTATACCTTAGTCTGGATCTAGGTATTTCGAATCATCTTAATCCAATATTCATCTCACCTAACATTGAGTGTTTATTGGTTAAGTTCCAAAATTCTTGACATCTCAGTTTGGATCTGGATGTCTCAAAACTCTTCGTTAAACATTTCACTCTGGATGTGAATGTTTTTCGATCTTTTCGTTATACCTTAGTGCGGATCTAGGTATTTCGAATCATCTTAATCCAATATTCATCTCACCTAACATTGAGTGTTTATTGGTTAAGTTCCAAAATTCTTGACATCTCGGTCTGGATTGGATGTCTCAAAACTCTTCGTTAAACATTTCACTGGATGTGAATGTTTTTCGATCTTTTCGTTATACCTTAGTCTCGGATCTAGGTATTTCGAATCTTCTTAATCCAATATTCATCTCACCTAACATTGAGTGTTTATTGGTTAAGTCCCAAAATTCTTGACATCTCGGTATGGATCTGGATGTCTCAAAACTCTTCGTTAAACATTTCACTCTGGATGTGAATGTTTTTCGATCTTTTCGTTATACCTAGTCTGGATCTAGGTATTTCGAATCTTCTTAATCCAATATTCATCTCACCTAACATTGTGTGTCTATTGGTTAAGTCCCAAAATTCTTGACATCTTCTGGATCTGGATGTCTCAAAACTGTTCGTCAAGCATTTCATTCTCGGACATGAATGCTTTTTCGATCTTTCTCGTTATACCTTAGTCGGATCTAGGTATTTGAACCCTCTTAATCAAATATTCATCTCACCTAACATTGAGTGTTTATTGGTTAAGTTCCCAAATTCTTGACATCTCAGGCTGGATCTGGATGTCTCAAAATTTTTCCCGTTTAGGCGACCGTAGAATGGTACGGGTCCTAGACACAACCAAGCAATGCCATACTGGGCGACCGTAGAATGGTACGGGTCCTAGGAAAGCAGTTTCTTTGTGAAGTCATGTTACTATTCTAGGCGACCGTAGAATGGTACGGGTCCTGGACATGTAACACCAACTATCTCGAGTTACTCTACCCTCCTCGAAGGTAAGTTATTCCAGGTAAGTTCCTTTTATCAATGGCATTAGCATTTCCATGCATCATATAAATTGCATTTTTAAAAAAAAAAAAAACAAAAAGAACAAAAATCCATGGCTTGCCAAAATATCATCCATTGCATGTGCATGGTCAAAATTTAGGTATCATATTGTCTTTGAATGCAACCTCTGCGAGCTCACCTTCAAAGAGGGGCAGCTGTTGACACCTAAATTTTGACTAATCATTTAGTAATTAATTGCATAAAAATTTAGGGATTAATCTTTAACCCCTAAGAAAAAAATATTAAAATTACATCTCATGTAGTCGCATTCGCATCGGTACCAAAACGCAACCAAACACGGCAGCTCGCGGTCAATTACGTGCACAAAAGGTGGTCTCTCTCTTGCTGATTTGAAAGTACCCAATGAAAAAGAAGAAAGAAGAGTTCTTCACGTCCATTGTTTCTTCTCATTAATGCATGCACCATGCGTGGACAAAATTCGGCGGACGTAAAAAAAAAAAAAAAATTCTAGCCGCATGCGTGAAGAAAGCAAAGAAAAATCCACTGCGCACGCGAGGATCCGGGAGAAAGTCTGCAAAAGCATGGGCTCACCATTTTATAATATTTTATAGTGAGAATTCTCTACTTCATGGAGAGCAAATCAAGAAAGAAGCAAGCAAAAAAAAACTTAATGAGTGGGAAAGGAGTGTGGCCTCCTAAATTTAAAAAAGTCCGGGGGAGAACGAAAGTTCACTTTGGAAAGGTCCATAAAAAAATGGTGGAGGGCTTCTCCTTCGTGCACGCAAGCGGAGAGAAAGGTGGGGGGATTAAAATAAAGTGGGTTGACTCCAAGAAGGAAATAAGAAGGGGAAAAGAAGGTGAAAGGAAAACAATAAAAAAAGAGAAGGGTTGTCTTTAAAGGGGGGGAGATGTGCGGCTGCACAGGGAAAAAAAAGAGAAAAATTTTCAAGGGGAGGCCACAAAGGGGGAGAGAGAAAAGAGACGTGGAGGAAAAAGGGGGGAAAAAGGAGGTAAAAACAAAAAAGATGAACAACTGTTCATCTTCTCCAGGGGTTCTTCCTGCAAAATTTCCACCGGTTTGTGCTACGCCCCCACGCATCCGCCCCATCTCCACTCCGCCGGAGCACCCGCTCAGCCGAACAACTCCGCCGGCCATCTGCTCTTGTAGCACCGCACCTCCGCCTCCGCTCAAGACCCCGTTCGCTCGCTCGTCCGTCGCCGTGACGACCCGCGGCCGAGCCACCCGCGTCAAATCATCGCCACCGCCCAACGCCATCCGCCGACGCCCAATGCCCCTCCCACCGCTCTTCGCCCGAACCCATCGCGAAGCCCCGAGCCTCCTCGCCGCACCTCCGTCCGACCACCCGCACCCGAATTCCGCGATCCGCGGGCTCGGCACCGACGCCGTACCCCGCCGCTCGGAGCCCATCCCTCGCGGTCACCACCGCGACCTCCGACCGGTAACCCCCCTCTCCGAGTGCAAACCAGCCGATCCGCCCGGGCCGCGACCCGTTCAGCCCTCGCAGCTCCTCCCTCCTCCGACGCCAACGCGCCGCCGCCGCGCCGTGACCCCGTCCAGAGCCACGCCCGTGACGCCCGTTGCAGACCCCAACCCGACGCTGCAAATCAGCTGATCTGCGCCTTCCGCTCGAGCCGCCGCCCTGTTGTTTCCGCCCCGCCGCCGCTGGTTCGCCGGCCTCCCCCGCCCTTGCCCCGGAGCCGGACGCCCGCCGCCCCTCACGTCGACCAGCCCCCTTGGCCACCACCCACGACCCCCACCAAAAGACCCACGAGCAAGCCGTACGTGGGAAAAGAAAAAAAAGAAGAAAACAAAAAAGAAAAAAAAAACAAAAGGGGATTAGGTAGTTTTTTATTTTTTTTTATTAATTATTATCTTATCTTTATTTTTTATATAGTTTATAGGTTGTTTTTATAAAGTTTTTTAGTGTGATTATTCATTAATGCATGATTGAAATTCCAATGTGAAATAACCCCTCAAATTAGGGATCGTGAGTCCGATTTTCGCGCCGAAATCCGACTCACGATCTCTTATAAAAATCGACAATCCAATCTCATGCCCGAGATTTGATTCGCGATTTAATTTAAAATTGACCAATCCGATCTCATGCGCGAGATATGGTTCGTCAATTTTGGATATCAATCTTATCTTGATTTTGAATTGGATTTTTGTTAATTTCGCTTTCAAAAAAATTGCAAGTTAGATTAGTGCTAGGGTTAGCACTTAGTTAGGTTTTTTCAAAAAAAAAGAATGCATTCATGATATTAGTTTTTTTAAGAATTGCACGTGTCATTTTAGAATAGGTTTTTTTTATCTCTACAAAAAAAAACCCAAGAAAAATCAATTAATTTAGGATGCTATTTTTTGTAGGTTGCATAATAGGTTTTTTTTAAAATGCATGCTTTAGAAGAGATAACGTGTCCCTTTAATTTTCACTTTAGTGGGTTTTTTTTTAGTATTTTTTTTAATTACGAATTTCCACAAAAATTCATCATGCATTTTGAAATAGAATTACATGTATCATTTTAAGATTAGATCAATTTGCATCTTAGGTTAGAAATTGCTAGATTAAAATAACGTCTTAGTTTAAATTAGGATTTAGCATGACTTAATCCTAAGTTTAAATTGGATGGAATTTTAATTTAGCTAGGTAATATTTGCATTTGTCTTAATTTCGAATATCATGAAAAATACAAAATTTGTCTTTAGATAAATTAGTTTCAATTTTAGGATAAATTGCATTTTTAGGAATAGAAATATCATGTGCACGTCATGATTATGAATTAGGCTCATTTAATTAAAAATTGCCCGTCATTATAATTAGGTCATTTTGATTTGCATATTTAATTATTGCATGTTCATTAAGAAAACAAAAAATTTTACTCATGTCATGTAGTTTAGAACGCATTGTCATGCCATTTCATGTTAGATTAGATGCACTGCATGGTTCGCATTGAAAAAAGTGAAAAAAAAATAAAGAAATTGCGTGTTAATTAGAAATCATATCTAGGGTTGTTGATATGAATTCCGATCTAACATTGCAGATGCTTTCGTTGCTATGAGGTAATCTTGTCATTTATTCACTGATTTATCTGGGTGTTAAATTGGTGGTTTGTGCATTCGCATGATCACTTCACATGTTAGGGAGGTAAATTAAAATCAATTCAAGATGCCTGCAAAACATTTTTAAAAAGAAAAGGTACCGAAAGGGCATTAGATAAGTCTAGTGTAACCAAGTCCCGAACTCATTTAATCTCTGGTTCGTAGGAGTGAAGTAATTCTCCCATTACTTTACTTGGGTTTCTAATCGACCCACCAAAAACAGATTAGTGGCGACTCCTAATTGAAAATCAATTGCATGTTAAGAACTTAAACCCTAAGTCGCGAATTGGTATGGGCTTGGGAGAGCTCGAGCTAAGTCTAGGCTTAGCAATCCATTAGCCAAACCCTTAGGTGGTCCAAACCCGCTTCGGGGAGGTCGCGACACTTACAATTCCCACCGAAATGCTCAACCACGAAACCGGGATCGGTTTATATAACTCTGATAGGAATAATTCAATGTCCTATGCAATGATGACTAACGCAATCAGTGAACGCTGCATATGGCATTTCAGCATATAAATTATATTCCAGCAAAAAGATAACTTTATTCGCTTTGAGAAACCAAGATACCAGAATCTGAAACTACTGACCCTCAGCGACGGCTCTCACTCCATCACCCAATTCGCGCTTCGACCCGAAAACCCGAGAAACCAGCCCCACCTCCTTCGCCTCCGAGCCTGACACCCTCCGACCCGTCAAGGCCAGCTCCATCGCGTTCCCGTACCGCACGATGCTCGGCAACCTCTGCAGCGTCCCGAGGTCGGCGGTGATCGCGCCAGGTCGACCTCCTCCACCGAGAAGAACGCGTCCTCCGTGCAGTACCTCACGTCGCACGCGGTGGCGACGTCGACGCCGCCCCCGACGCAAGCCCCGTGGATGGCGGCGATCACCGGCTTGCGGCACCGCTCGATGGCTGTCACCGCGTCCTGCAGGTACTTGATGTGCCGGCGGAGCCGCTCGCCGGCGCGGCCGCGGTCGCCGGGTGGGGGGAGGAGTCGAGGGCGGCGAGGTCGATGCCGGAGCAGAAGTGGTGGCCGGCGCCGGAGAGGACGAGGACGAGGGCGTCGGGGTTGCGGTCGAGGGAGGAGAGGGCGAGGGAGAGCTCGGCGATGGAGTCGAGGGAGAGGGCGTTGTGGGAGGAAGGGCGGTTGAGGCGGAGGTGGAAGACGGCGGAGCCGGGGCTGGCTCGGACGATTTCCAGGGTCTTGAAGTTCTCCATTTTCCGGTCGAGGAAGACGATGAAGATCGGGAGAGGGACGAGGTTTCTCGGCTAACCTCGGAGCTGGAGAAGGAACGGGTCGCTTTGTTTGTCGGGACTGTTCTTTTTTGGGCCAAGCCCAGTAGACCGTGGGCCGGGCAATGGCTGGGCCGGATTCGGGTCGGGTTTTTGGGTTAGACATATATCTTGTGCGAAATGCTCACTTCAAGTTAGTTAGGAGGTATATAACCTCGTACTTCGAGGTTTATTTATTTATTTATTGCCCATTGAGAGAATGTTAATATATACACAACATTATGATTGTAGAGAAGGCGAATGACGATGATGCATAAATTTCGCGGGCCCTCACAAAGTCAATTCTTAATTTTCATTGCTAGTAATTTGTCATTTCTAATAGAGAAAAAGAATTGTTACTTTTTAATCTCCATGACTGGCACAGTTGGTTGAGGTGCTGTGGGATTTTCAGCTTATGAACTAGAGAGTGGACATCGCTTGTTCGGATCCGACAAACTTTACATAAGTTGTTTTTGATTGAGGATCACTATCCATCGAAACAAAAGATCTAAATTTAATGTGTTCATGAGATTTTGAGATATTCATTGATTTAGTAAATCATAACAAATTTAGTAAGGATGCTTGAAAAGTTGGATGATTAGATGCGATTAACTCATGCCTGGGTGACTCCATCGACGTCAAGATTATATGAACGGATTGATAGCGGTGCGTCTAATTACTACAAGAAACACAAGTGATAACAGAAATAGTTAAACAGATTGGGGAAATGAAAAGTGATGAATATGGCTGTGAAAAAAAAATACAAAGTGCTTCTCTCATTTTGTCAAGGCTGGCAAAGTTTCATTGATCCTAAATCTAGAGTTTTGGCAAAAAAGCAGAGTCTTAATCTTAAACATCTTTTTGAAGAAGTTGCAAGCAAACCCTTCCGAATATCACTTCCTTAATTTTTCCCATCAATTTAAGATTTAAAGTAATTATCCATGTTAATTA
Source organism: Eucalyptus leucophloia subsp. euroa (assembly GCA_017140325.1). Taxonomy (NCBI): domain Eukaryota; kingdom Viridiplantae; phylum Streptophyta; class Magnoliopsida; order Myrtales; family Myrtaceae; genus Eucalyptus; species Eucalyptus leucophloia. The sequence goes on from CM029476.1 coordinate 24,769,231, forward strand.
ACGTGTCACATGTCCTTTATTTATGGGATTTTAACAAGATTAGTATTCATGCAGTCTTCCTTCATTTATAAATTTTGAACTTTTGAATTAAAGTTTCTAACTTTGGACTGTTACATCTACAACGAGCAAGTACTCAATGAATGTGTTATATGTATTAAATTGCATTGGGGCCTTACATCGAATGAGACCTATTGGATCCGATGATCATGACCCTAATTCAAAACTAGTTCAAAGCATGTTCTTGATGGAAAAATTATTTTTAAAAAAAATTATAAACGTGCTATATAGATGGCAATTTAATCTTAAATAACTTGACTAATTTCGTCTTACATAATTTGAGATTTGTCAATTTTGGCTAAAAACAGCTAAAATGGACACTAGCTATTTGATGTGGCATGTCGGTCAACACTAACGTGGAAAAGTATTTCTTTTTCCCCTAAATTTTTTGAATTTTCTTTAACTTTTTACTTTTTTTTTTTTAATTTCCCTTCACCGGTCTATAGCCTCATTGGTCATAATGAAGGTGTCATCTCCGTTCGTCTTAGGTCTCCTAGGGGTAGGCAATGAGTGATCTTGAATTGTTGACAAACTCTGTCCATCATGACACTATCCAAGGTTTGGCATATTATCTGTGATGATTATGTGAGGAACTCCATGTTGATAGATTCTGTTGGGATTGAAAAATTTCACTGCTCTAGCTTTTGGAATAGTTTTGTAGGATGTCACCTCGATCCATCATAACCTCATTAGACTAGTGCCACCCCCAAAAAAAAAAAAAAAGAGAGGGTTAGTTGGCGACCCTCGACGGCCCACAATAAAAAAAATTCAAAAGAAAAGAAAAAAATGAAAATTTATAAAAAAAAAATTGCAAAAATTGTTCATTTCACTTAGGACGGTTGGTGTTTACTTAAATAATAATTATTAAAAATTAGTTGCAATAACTACATTATTAAATTATCAAAATATTTAAAAATGTTTGTGACTAAATTAAAATACGTATAATTTAAGAATTTTTTTGATAAATATCCCTATTTTTATCCATGTTCACTAATTTAGATATATGTACACATCATCCTTCTAAGCTAACAAAACATGCTGTGATGCACGTTTTTAACACATGCAAGTTGTTTTTAATAGCTTATTTAAGTGAACGTGAAGTTTACATTGAACGAAATAACTTTTTTTTTAAAAAAAAAAGAAAGTTGAAAGAAGGCCCGTAGAGCAAAAACAAGGTATAGTCAAAAACAATTAAAGGGGGGTTTTTCAAGAAATAATCTTAGAAAGAGGACATTTATTCGCTCGTATTCTCTTGACGTTGCAAAGAATCTAAATTGACCTTCAGCTAGATTGAATTTTTGCAGAAAAAATTCTTTGTATAATGTTTTTGTTTGTGATAACTTATGAATTTATCATGACATTTCATTGTTAAAAAATGATAAAATTGACACTTTTTGCAAATCTTAATTAGGAAAAATCATATTATCCCTGTTAGAAAGTTAAACAAAAAATATTAAGTCATTAGTTGGAGGGAAACAATGTGTTTCATAAAGAGCATATAAAACTCGTTATCAAGCAATGTAAGATATTTCAACATCTCCACTCACATGCAAGCCTAATTAGAAGTGGTACATGGAAGTTGATTAATGGGGTGGACACACAATGTGAAAGGGATAGCACTTGCCTATAATACCATGTCAAAAAAGTTCAACCCAAATGCTTAAGTAACTAGATGGAGTGAGACAACAATAAAGAGTATATAAGATCCGCTATCAAATGATGTAAGATATTTTGACACATCATCTCACATGCAAGCTAGGTTATGAGTAGCACATGGAATTTGATTAACGGGGTGAACACACGCAAAAGGAATATCGCTCGACTTCGATACCATATTATAAAATTTGACCTAATAGTTTAAACTATTAAGTGGAGGGAGACCAACTGCATATCAAAAGCACATAAGATCAATTGTTAAGACCTACATGCAAGTAGGATTAGGAGTAGTGCGTTGAATTTGATTAACGGGGGGATATCCCTTGATTCTGGTACCATATTAAAAAGTCCAATAAAAAAACCTAAACTATTAAGTGAAGGGAAATCAAATGTATAAAGAGCATATACAGCTTGTTGTCAAGCGATATAAAAAATCTCAATATTCAATCTTATGTGCAAGCTAGATAATGAGCGGCTCACGCGAAAGGATTAACATTTGGCTCTAATATCACGTTAGAAAGTTCAACCAAATCAAAAAAACTTAGGACTGAATTGTCATATATACAATAAATTTATGACTTTTTTGTAATTGAATGCACGCCCTAAGCTTCCTCATATCTCATATCTTTTTTTGATAATTACTAATATCCCTATTAGTGTGCCGATGTGCATAAATTACACAACAACATACAACAACATGGAGTTCACTGATTTCAAGGTAGACTGGTCCTTACCTTTGAATCGGGAATCAATCTGACGGCTCTTGATTCCAAAAATTTGGAAACGAAAACCAAATCAATAAGGACTGGTTTGGCCCTACGTGGCTCTTGAGAAACGGGAACAAACACAGCTGTCCACCTTTTGTTCTTTGAATGATTTAAAAATAAAAAAGGTGGCATGTCTTGTCCTTCACAAATTAATTGTGGGACACGTTTTAGGATGACTAAAAGTTAACAAAAATTAAAAAAAAAAAAAAGAAAAATAAGCCCAAGTGTGAGATGCTACATCAAGTAACGGGATAATATATATACACACACTTTATGGTTTATTATAACATATTCAATGTTGTTGGATAAAAAAAAAAAAAGAAATAAGTTGAGGTATTCAATAGTCTTGGTTCAATTTGATTTCATCCCAAAACCACATCGATTCCAATTTTAGGAATTACGAACCGGACCGATTCATACGGGAATCGCCCAAAACTGACTTGAATGGTGCTCACCCCTACAATAGCCACATCATTGCTTCGGCGAACTAGTAGGTGTTTTCTTCTTTTATTGGATATATTCTTAAAACTCCAATTGCTTTCTCCAACTTGAGTTGAGGAGATATTAAAGATAACTTGGATATGTCTTTGATGTATATTAAAGATAATTAGGATATTTCCTTTGATTCTCATTGTCTCTCAAGATTATTCATATATTATTGTATTTGCTTTAATTCTCCGGTTCATGTATCTTTTCATAAGAACCCATTGAAATATCCAAAAATTTCACATTTCTCACGCGTGGGATTATCTAAGTTTTTCTAACAACATAAAAAAGCAAAACCCGAAGAAGAGGAGCTTCACGTTTTCCATATCAATCGGTATGAAATCAGTGACCAGCCCTGCGCGTCTTCATCAGTTGACGAGAGAGAGAGAGAGAGAGAGAGAGAGTCTTTTAAGGATTCTCCAGACCAGATTGAGTCAAGGGATTGATGAAGAATTATACCTGGAATAGTTCCCTTAAACCTCCCATCAGATTCACGATAAACATGCCCAATAAGGCATTATGTGCCACGCACGAAATGAGATCTGAATAATTTGGAATGGCCAGGTTTTGATTTGATCATATCTCCGTTCTTGTACGCAACCCGGATAATCACTCCATCTCCTTCATTGATTTTTGCAGGGTCTGGTGACGCAAAAGGGGCCCTTCCTTACTGTCAACATCTCTCCCTAATTTAAGCAGAAATTTTGCCATTTCCATCTCCTTCCATTACCCCGTAAGATTATCACGTAGCTTTTGTAATATCACCAAAATAACTTAACATACACTCATTGATTTCCTAAACAAGTGCATTCCTAGTCATCGTCAATAATTAGTAAAGTATAAAGGTCCGGTGAAACCTCACCGGCACATAAAATTAGAGGTGATAATTCCTGACATGACATAAGAAAATGACTTATATGCAACATAAATTTATCAATAAGAAATCAGAATTTGGCGTGATGCGGCTTAACTCAAAACCGACATAACATGACACTTTGAAAGTAAATTGAAGAATTTTTAATATTAACATGGAAGGACACGAGTCGTTGACACGGACACATAACACAAGAATATGAATTGCTAGCCCTACGTGTCATGGGAGGTAGCCATTACATGATTTTGTTGTTTTTAAACCTGTAAAGCTTTCGACCAAAAGAAAAATAAAAACCTGTAAAGGTGGGGCACATGCGGGGAAATTTAAGGAATCAACGTGGCTGGATTCGATTCGGGATGCGTTTCAGAGGAAGACATGCGATAAGTTCCGACTTTCAAAAGTTCAGAATCTGCGAGCACATGCTCGACTTTGGGATGTACCTTGCATCCTCTACCCTGAAAAGTGTTGTACCTTCTACAGGGACACCTGGAAGATTGCAAAATATTTTTAAAAAGCACATTATTTGTAAAATAAACTGTACCTAAGTTTTGTGATTTTATATCTCTTACTAGACTCGGGAGGTTGTATTATTATATTAAAGACATTGATTTTTCTACACGTTATTAGCACAACGTTGTTACATTTTATGATGACTTTGTATTAGTATTGACATGGACATGCTTTCTTTATCGGGCAACGTCAAGAAAGATATCACCATTAAATAGTTAAATGGGTTTCCCTCTCTCCTTGCCAATCACTCTTTGCCAATCATGGCAATATGATGAACACGGCCACTTATTCTAGGTTTCCTATGATTGAAAGCCTTCAAGGGATTGGGTTACGTTTACATATTTGTGCACTTGAACTAACTTGATATCAATTATGGTTTGGGGGCAAACTACATCAAATCACAAAACGATTGCCAGGTGTTCGATGTTCTGCTTGTTTCAGATCCACCCCAACATTGTACCATGTTCTGATTGAATGTTTAATCATTGGCATTTAATAGTTTTCGTTAGTAAAACGTCACCCTTCATGGGGCCTCCCATTCGACACGTAACATAAGTTTTCTAGAGTCCCTTTCACACTTTATTTGCAAACAATAATGGAAGTTCGCATCCATCAGAAGTCATGCTATCGTCTTGCCATTTACACAGCAAAAGCCACCGTAATTAGGGAAGCTAGAACTTGAAAACTTTTAGTCCATATTCACTAGTCGAATGCAATAATAGTATCGTACCATATGATCAATCACTTCACAGCTCACCAACTTTTCCATCGCCGAAAAACCGCATTGAAACCGGACTACTTTTGGGGGTGACACTCGGTTCGGAAATTCCGTGAAAGTGCCGAGGTTTTCGTGTCCTCGCGTCCGGAACTATATTGAAGCTTCACACGATTTGGTAGGAGGACACAATAAGCAAGCGCATCAGCTCACGTTTCGCGAAACCACCGCGTTTGTGAAAATCCTCATGTTATCAACGCGATGCATACGCCAAAAAACCGCACGAGATGGTAAAAGAAGGAGAAACCACAGGGGTGAATGAATGTTGCATGAGAAAATATCTTATCTCGACCCTCCTCCACCACCTGGCAAATCCCGAAACCACTTCCCGAGTTCCAACCATCCATGCATGCGAGCCCCAACAACCTCATTCATCGCCCAACCAAGAAACATAAATGCGCAAAAAGAACCCATCATTTTGTTCTGTACATGGTCATCACCCTTCTCGTCCTATCATGCCTTACGCAACCGCAAGGCGCATGTGCACGAGGCTTCACGAACAAAAAAGCCAAAGCGGGGAGATGCCATGAACGCGCACGCACGAAACCTCTAGAGCTCTTCCACATGAATGGCGCGCAAAGAAGAGCGCTACGAGACAAACAATTACCCATTATAAAACAATAATACTAGAGAGAGAGAAGTGGAGAGGGGTAAATTAGCGCCGAGCCAGCAAGGCGTGTTTGGCTTGGGGTTTTTGAGTGCGGGGGGAGTCAGCAAGCAGTGTTTGGTTCGGGGTTTTTGAATGCGGGGGGAGGAGAAAGAAAACGGCTAAAAGACAATGAAAATATCGTGGAACGAAAGTCTAATTTTCGGAGAAGTCACGTGAACGAAGCATTACGCGGAGGACAGCTTTGCGGTGGGGGAGTAACGTAACAATGCTTCGCGCACCAATCACCACTCTCGCCCGGGGGCGCGTGGCGCCGCCCCAGAGGGCCACCGCCTCGCGGCGGAGGAAATCGAAATATAATTGAGGGGAGGTACGGCCGGTCGCGTCCGCAAGACTTTCGACCCCGACATTCGTGGCCAACGAGCTGTACGGGCACGCGAGGAGGGAGGCACGTGGGGCGACGAGGAGGAGGAGGAGGGAGGGAGGGGCTGGTGCTGCTGCGGAGAGAATGATTTTGGGGTACGCTACCTACTTGTCCTCCACTTGTCATGCGAGCACTATGAATTTAATACGCATACTCTCTCTCTCTCTCTCTCTGTGTAGCGCGCGCGCGCACGCACGGCAACCCCCATTTTTCTCCTGTGCTTAGTGGGATGCAATATTGTGTGGGTGTATATAAAGCCGAGCCATCCCTGGCAAGATTTTCATCAAAAGTTAGTGAGAGAGTCGGAGGGAGAGAGAGAGAGAGAGAGAGAGAGAGAGAGAGAGAGAGAGAGAGAGAGAGCCAGGGTTTCTCTCCAAACCCTGCTTTCTTTTCTTGGTCTTTGCCTTGGAGAGAGGAGAGGATATTTCACGGTCGGAGGTGGAAAATGGACTTCCTTGCTCACCGCCATCTCTGGATCTTCGCTTTTGGTATCCTAGGTAAAGAAGGAAGAAACCAGAAGCTCTTCGCCCTTCATCTCCATGTGCTTCTTCTTTGCAATAATGCTGTTTGCTTGCGCCATTTCCTTTCATCCCATCCATCTTCATCTGGTCTACATGCGTTTATTTATTTTTTTTCCGCTTTATGAATCGTTCGTATTAGTATCTTTAGGATGATGGTTAGCAGGTCATTCTCTTCTTTTCTTCTTCTTTTCATTTGGCAACTCTCTCTTCCAAAACCTCATTCTTTCTCTTTCTATCATTTGCGAAACACACGTGAAGCAACAACCAAAATCACAAAGAAAATGAGAATTTTTCCCGGTGCACTAATCTTGGCACCACTCTTCACATGGAGTTTTTCTCTCTTTTGATGATACAAACCCCGCTCAAAATCAAACTTCCGGCAACCTTTTCAGTCTCTTGGACTTTTGCCAACTTTTTCACAACTCTTTTGGCCGTTTTCTCCGACGATTTTTGTTTTCACTCTAGCGCACTTTTAGAATTAGCTTTAAATGCTGAAGCTGGTACGCTAGCATCCGTCGTAAACTTATGGGTCCGTCTTCAAGTTGTTGCAACTAACGTGGGATTTATATTGTCTTGAATCGGTTTGCATTTCGTGGGAATTCATTCTTTTCATCTTTTGGCTATATCGTTTGTATACAAAGGTTATACAACGACATGCAACATGATTTAGTTCAAGTTCTGTTCAACCACGCCATATGTGCTCCGCACTTAGATTAGTAAATGACTGATGTTGTTTTTCTTCTTCTTTAATTTTAACTCTAGCAAAAAGAGCATTTTCATCTGCACCACGCTTGCACAGAATAATCTAACGTTTGTGCTTTTCTTCTGCAATTGATGATAGGAAACATGGTCTCGTTCTTCGTCTTCTTGGCTCCAGTGTAAGTAATCATTTTTTTTCTTTGAAGTTCTTTACCTTCACTAGGATGAAGATAGTCTTATTTTATTTGATCCCGATACAATAATTACTGATTCTTTTTCTCTTCTCCTGTTGTAGGCCGACATTTTACAGAATCTACAGGAAAAAATCGACCGAGGAATTCCAATCGATACCATATTTGGTCACTCTATTCAGCTCCATGCTCTGGCTTTACTATGCATTCCTCAAAGGACATTCGTTCCTTCTCATCACCATTAACTCCTTTGGATGCGTCATAGAGATGGTGTACATCACCATCTACATTGCTTATGCGCTGGGAGCTGCTAGGGTACGTATTGATCATTAGACAATGCAACGCTCATATTCCGATCACAATGAACCAATAAGCTTGCTAGGAAACTTTCTCTGGGGATTCACGTGATCTATACAGTGAAAGGAAATACGTTTGACAAGAAAAGAACTGAAATTTTAAGAACACAATAAATCCCATTGGTAGTTTAGGATTGACTATTTTAATCGAACGTGTTTTGTGCTATCCATCCTTGCCATCTAAAAGCTCTCTTTTTCCCCTATATCTCTAACTATCCTGTGTTTGTTTTGACTTAATGATTTTGATTACTGCAGAACTCCACGATCAAGCTCTTTGCTCTAATGAACATGGGATTGTTCCCTCTCCTAATTCTCATCACGCACTTCATTCCGAACGACGAAACACGCACCATAGTGTTCGGATGCATTTGCACGACGATTTCCGTGGGCGTCTTCGCAGCGCCATTAAACATTGTGGTGCGCACTTAAAAAATCCAATATTTTTTCTTCCCAAATTCTCATATCTAACCACAGAAAACGCATTTTAATCTTTTCTTCTTCTTTTTTCCCCCTATTTTGGTCTTCTTAGGCCCGAGTTGTGCGAACGAAGAGCGTGGAGTTCATGCCCTTCTCTCTGTCGTTCTTTCTAACGTTGAAAGCCATCATGCGGTTCGGCTACGGTTTCTTCCAAAGGGACTGGTGCATTATGGTAAGGGATCCCCATTTTCGAAAAATTAAATTAACGATCGTTAAGGATCACTTTTCTTTGTATTTGAAGTGTATGTTCTGTCGTAATGTGCATTGGGGTAGTGTAGGTCCAAATATTTATTCAGCATCACTTTTGGGTTCGGCTAAATTTGCTATATAACATGTTGCGTTGGCACGTCATTAATGGGCTAATAAGACTAATTAAATTTTCAAGAAAAGCTAATAAGAGCATATGCGGGTCCCATGTCCATAGACATCTGGATACATTCCGTGTGATTAGACTTTACTCTTCAAGTTGTTTGGGTAGGATGAATTTATGTAATTATTTAGCATGGTAATAATTTTTGTTTTTTTTTCTTCATATTATACCATTATCTCATTTCTTGCATTGAGTTCATAATATCTATTTTTGGAGAAAAAAAGGTTAAATAATATCGACTGAATGGGACACGTTATTAATGATTATGATTATTGGAGGATCGCAAACTTTATATTTGAAAAATGGACCGACGCGAGAATATTTAACAAAACTTAAGTACATGACTTTGGGAAAAAACTTGATGTGAAATTTTAGATTCTCGAATGGTCAATCGATATAAACACATAAATCCAATATCTTTATAACTGTTACAAATGAAGATTATGTGATTAATGCGAATGCACGTCATCGATTATATCGATACTAAGCCTTTGGGCAGACAGAAATGTTTTTTCAAGTTTTAACGTAAGTTTTGGCCGAACTTAGAGAATATTCTTGACCTTGACACACAGATACCGAACATCGTGGGCTTTGTCTTGGGACTGTCTCAGATGATCTTGTACGGATACTACAGAAACAAAGAGGTCATGGACGAGAAGCTCCCGCAACACGTCGCCAGCACCGTCGTTCGCCCCCCGCCAGGAGGAGACTCCGAAGTCCGCCCTGTCACCGATGAAATCTCGCCCCCCATCGACCGCGGTGAAGCCCGAGCGGATGAGCAACAGCCACAGCCATCACAACCGCCGGAGGGTGCCGTGGAAGTGGTAGTTTCTGGCGATGACTAAGGGTCTGATCAGCCAAGTTAAGTTGGCTCAGGCCCAACTTACCATCGAGCGGGGCTTTAATTAAGAATGTGAAGGCTCAAATTAGCGTCGGTCTATCCTCCTCTCCATGATGATCCTATTTGCTCTATCGATACCTCTCTCTGTCCGTCTCTTTCGTTCAGTTGATGTACAATTGTAAGAACGAGAAAGTCCTCCGACAATCTCTCAGAAGTGTATTCATTATTATGTTTTCTAATTAATGAATAAATTAATTACTAGTAAATTCGATGATGCTCGTGTTGAATTGCATAATTGCCTAAACTCACTTGTGTAGATCAATGTGAACTAAACCAAAAAATTTAGTCCGTTGGTTTATCGATTTGGGTTCGGTTTAACCAAGCCATTCAACCATATGCAACTTCAATCTCGATTTGCTTATTCTCAAAACTGCTAAATTAGACTGCTATACCAAAAAGAAAAAAAGTAGATGCCTTGACAGAGCCAAAGTTGATGTGGTGTATCCAATATAACTCCAATTATCTAGGCACCACCGGGTTCAAACTCTATGAATGAAGAGCACGGTCTTTCAACCGAGATAAGATTGGGAACCTTCCACACTTCGATAATTTGAAGCCATACTGATTGTTCTCCCATAGTTTCTCTCGTTTCACTGCAAAACCAAGAAACACCTCCTTCGGCTCCCGGCATACGAATCATGACCATCTCGCCAATGCCTGATCCTTACCGCCACAATCTTTTCATTTGAATTACGATCACGTACAAATCTTACACAGCTTTACAAAATTGTTAATTTCAAGCATTCAAACCGGTCTTAAATCGGTTTCTTTTGTAGTGTCAAGTAAGTGCTCGACATAGAATCCCACATCACTGGGAAACACCTCCAAATCATTGATTTGGAATCGGAAAGGTGTCCAATCTAATCCGAATCAAACCCAGCATGCAATTTATCTAATAACTAAAAGTTCCAAGACTCAGCCCAACTGACAGTTCCCACCGAAATGCTAAACCATGAAACCGGGATAGCTCTGATAGGAATAATTCAACGTCATATATAATGATGACTAATGCAATCAGTGAACGCTGCGTACGGCACTTCAGCATATGAATTATGTTCCAACAAAAAGATAACTTTACTCGCTTTGAGAAACCAAGATACCAGAATCTGAAACTACTTACCCTCAGCGATGACTCTCACTCCATCATCCAATTCGCGCTTCGACCCGAAAACCCGAGAAACCAGCCCCACCTCCTTCGCCGCCGAACCCAACACCCTCCGACCCGTCAAGGCCAGCTCCATCGCGTTCCCGTACCCCACGATGCTTGGCAACCTCTGCAGCGTCCCGAGGTCGGCGATGATCGCCAGGTCGACCTCCTTCACCGAGAAGAACGCGTCCTCCGTGCAGTACCTCACGTCGCATGCAGTGGCCACGTCGACACCGCCCCCGACGCACGCCCCGTGGACGGCGGCGATCACCGGCTTCGGCAACGCTCGATGGCCGTCACCGCGTCCTGCAGGTACTTGATGTGCTGGCGGAGCCGCTCGCTGGAGCGGCCGCGGTCGCCGGCAGGGCGGGAGGAGTCGAAGGCGGCGAGGTCGATGCTGGAGCAAAAGTGGTGGCCGGCGCCGGAGAGGACGACGACGAGGGCGTCGGGGTTGCGGTCCGGTCGAGGGAGGAGAGGGCGAGGGGGAGCTTGGCGAAGGAGTCGAGGGAGAGGGCGTTGCGGAGGAAGGGCGGTTGAGGCGGAGGTGGAAGACGGCGGAGCCGGGGCTCGCTCGGACGATTTCCAGGGTCTTGAATTTCTCCATTTTCCGGTGAGTAAGACGATGAAGATCGGGAAAGGGACGAGGTTTCTCAGCTCACCTCGGAGCAGGAGAAGGAACGGGTCGCTTTGTTTGTCGGGACTGTTCTTTTTGGGCCGGCCCAGTAGACCGTGGGCCGGGCAAGGGATGGGCCGTATTCAGGTCGAGTTTTTGGATTAGACATATATCTTGTGCGAAATGCTCACTTCAAGTTATTTAGGAGTAATGTAACCTCGTACTCTAAGTTTATATATATATACATTGAGAGAATGTTGATATATACATAACAAGGTGATTATAGAGAAGGCGAATGACGATGATGCATAAATTTCGCAAGTCCTCACAGTCAATTCTTAAATTTCATTGCTAGTAATCTGTCCTTTCTAATGGCGAAAAGGAATTGTTACTTTTTAATCCCCATGATTAGCGTAGTTGGTTGAGGACCTTGAGGTGCTGTGGGATTCTCAGCTTATCAACTGGAGAGTGGAGATCACTTGTTCGGATCCCACAAACTATACATAAGTTGTTTTTGGTCAAAGGTCACTATCCACTAAAATAAGAGGTTTGAATTTAATCAGTTCATGAGATTTCGAGATATTCTCATGGATTTCTAGGTAATCTTTCTATTTGCTTAATTTACTTATTTTATATATCATAACAAATTTAGTAAGGATGATTGAAAAGTTGGATGATTAGATGCGATTGACTCCTGCCTGGGTGACTCCATCGATGTCAAGATTATATGAACGGATTGATGGTGGTGCGTCTAACTACTACAAGAAACACAAGTGATAACATAAATAGTTAAATCGATAAGGGAAATGAAAAGTGATGAATATGGCTGCGAAAAAATACAAAGTGCCTCTCTCATTTTGCCAAGGTTGGCAAAGTTTCATTGATTCTAAATCTAGAGTTTTGGCAAAAAAGCACAGTCTTAATTCTTAAACAACTTTTTGAAGAAGTTGCAAGTAAATGCTTCCCAATATCACTTCCTTAATTTTTCCCATCAATTTAAGATTTCAAGTAATTATCCATGTTAATTAACGTGTCACATGTCCTTTATTTATGGGGTTTTAACAAGATTTGTATTCATGCAATCTCCCTTCATCTATAAATTTTAAACTTTTGAATTAAAATTTCTAACTTTGGACTGTTACATCTACAACGAGCAAGTACTCAATGAATGTGTTATATGTACTAAATTGTATCGGGGCCTTACATCAAATGAGACCTATTGAATCTGACAGTCATGACCCTAATTCAAAACTAGTTCAAAGCATGTACTTGATGGAAAATTATAAATAAATAAAAAATTATAAACGTACTATATAGATGCCAATTTAGTCTTAAAACTTTTAACTTGGCCAATTTTTTTCTTTTTTTTGGTAAAGAAACTTGGCCAATTTCATCTTACATAATTTGAGATTTGTCTATTTTGGCCAAAAACAGCTAACATGGACACTAGTTGTTTGACGTGGCATGTCGGCCAACACTAATGTGGAAAAAAAAATATTTCCCCTAAATTTTTTGAATTTTTTACTTTTTTTAATTTCCCTTCACCAGTCTATAGCCTCATCGGTCATAATGAAGGTGTCATCTCCATTCATCTTAGGTCTCCTAGGGGCAAGCAATGAGTGATCTTGAATTGTTGACAAACTCTGTCCATCATGGCAATGTCCACGTTTGGCGTATTATCTGTGATGATTTCGTGAGGAACCCCATATCGATAGATTCTGTTGGGATTGGAAATTTTCACTACTCTAGCTTTTGGAACATTTCTATAGGATGCTACCTCAATCCGTCATAACCTCATTAGACTAGTGCCATCAAGGGTCAGTCGGCGACCCTTGTCGGCCCACAATAGGAAAAAAAAAAAAAAAAGATACGAAAGAAAAAAAATGAAAATTTATATAAAAAATGGCAAAAAATGTTCATTTCACTTAGGACGGCTGGTGTCCACTTGAATAATTATTAGTAAAAATTAGTCGGAATAACTACATTAATAAATTATCAAAATATTTAAAATTAAATTGGCCAAATTAAAATGTTTGTGAGTGAATTGAAATACGTATAATGATTTAAGAATTTTTTGATAACTATCCCTATTTTTATCCCTGTTCACTAATTTAAATATATGTACACATCATCCTTCTAAGCTAGCAAAACATGCTGTGATGCATGTTTTTAACACATGCAAGTTGTTTTTAATAGCTTATTTAAGTGAATGTGAAGTTCACATTGGACGAAATAACTTTTTTCTTAAAAAAAAAAAAAAGAGGGTTCAAAGAAGGCCCGTAGAGCAAAAACAAGGGATAGTAAAAAACAATTAATGGCTGCTTTTCAAGAAAAAAATCTTAGAAAGAGGACATTTATTCGCTCATATTATCTTGATGTTGCAAAGAAAATCTAAATTGACCTTCGGCCAGATTGAACTTTTGCAGAAAATTTCTTTGCATAATGTTTTTGTTTGTGATAACTTATGAATTTATCATGGCATTTCATTGTTAAAAAAGGATAAAATTGACACTTTTTGCAAATCTTAATTAGGAAAAATCATATTATCCCTGTTAGAAAGTTAAACAAATAAAATTTAGTCATTAGTTGGAGGGAAACAATGTGGTTATAAAGAGCATATAAAACTAGTTATCAAGCAATGTAAGATATTTCAACATCTCCTCTCATGTGCAAGCCTAATTAGAAGTGGCACGTGGAATTTGACTAATGGGGTGGACACACAATGCGAAAGGGATAGCACTTGCCTATAATACCATGTCAAAAAATTTCAACCCAAATGCTTAAGTAACTAGATGGAGTGAGACCCGCTATCAAATGATGTAAGATATTTTGACACATCATCTCACATGCAAGCTAGGTTATGAGCGGCACATGGAATTTGATTAATGGGGTGAACACACACACACGAAAAGAATATTGCTTGACTCCGATACCATATTATAAAATTTAACCTAATAGTTTAAACTATTAAGTGGAGGGAGACCAATTGCATATCAAAAGCATATAAGATCGATTGTTAAAACCTACATGCAAGTGGGATTAGGAGTAGTGTGTTGAATTTGATTAATAGGTGGATATTCCTTGACTTTGGTACCATGTTAAAAATTCCAATAAAAAAAATTAAACTATTAAGTGAAGGGAAATCAAATGTATAAAGAGCATATAAAGCCTATTGTCAAGAAATATAAAATATCTCAACACTTAATCTTATGTGCAAGCTAGATTATGAGCGGCTCATGCGAAAGGAATAACATTTGGCTCTAATATCACGTCAGAAAGTTCAACCAAAATCTTAAATTTTTAAATAGAGGGAGAGCATATGTATATAAAGAATATATAAAATTCATTGTTTAGCAATGTGGACATTTCAACAATCCCAAAATCTATCATAAATTCTAAACTTCATTTTATCTTGCCCTTCTTACATCATATTGAGTCCATTTCTTAAATAATTCGACTCACATGGTTCCTCTTTTTAACTATTGACTTTCAAGTTTTGCACATAATCTTTGTTCCTTTTTCGGGGGGAATATTATTTTATTTTTTTTGGAAAAATCCAAGTATATAACGATTTTACAACATAACTACATCATATTCAACTCTATTTTTCTTTTCAAAACACTTAACGATATACACTTCCAAATAATTTGTGCTTGGGATGGATGTAAAGGACTCTCCAGACCTTTTATTGCAACTAGAACAATTGCACAATGTAGCATGTTAGAAGCATAAAATTGAGATAATTACCAAAAAAAAAAAGTCATAAATTTATTGTACGAATACCAATTCAATCATAATCATTATAATTTGGCTAATTTAATCATAATTTTTATTATAATTTACCGATATAATAATTTCAACCAATTTTGTAAGGGAAATTGCTAATCTAACAGTTCGGTCAATGCCAATTGTTCTCCGTGGAACAATTGGCCACTAATATAGATAATTTTTGCAATTATTTTAATTTTCTGAGTTTTTTCTTTTTCATTTTTCCCTAATTTCCTTAGCTAGTTACCCTTCCACCGGTGAGGACTGACAAAGGCTGCCTTCGCTGAAGTTACCTTAGCCAAATTTGGCGAGGCTACCCTCAAAGCAAAGGCCAGCAAGGGCGACCTTCACTTCTAGTTGGCAGAGGATTGTTGAGGCCTAGCAATTGGTAAAGGGAAATAGGAAAAATTGGAAAGAAATAAAATAAAATAAGCCAAATTTCGCTTTTAGAATTCAAAAAAATTGTCCACATCTGCGTTGTTGGTGCATTGCCAGCGGAATTTGATAAAAAAAATTATATTGACCAATCATTAAAATTTTTGGGACTTAATTAGTCAAATTAAAAAGTTTAGAACTGAATTGTCATCTATACAATAAATTCGCCCTAAGCATCCTCGTATCTCATATCTTTTTTGATAACTACTAATATCCCTATTACTGTGCCGATGTGCATAATTTACACAACAACATATAACAAAGTAGAGTTGCTTGATTCCAAGGTAAACTTAGCTTTGAATCGGGAATCAACCTAACGACTCTTGATTCCAAAATTTTGGAAACGAAAACCAAATCAATAAGGACTGGTTTGACCCAACGTGGTTCTTGAGAAACGGGACAAAACACAGTCGTCCACCTTTTGTTCTTTGAATTATTTAAAAATAAACAAGGCAGCATGTCTTTTCGCTCACAAATTCAATGTGGGACACGTTTTAGGATGACTAAAAGTTAACAAAAAAAAAAAAACAATAAATAAATAAAGCCCAAGTGTGAGATCCCACATCAACTAGTGGGATTTTATATATATATACTTACTTTATGGTTTATTATAACATATTGAGAGTTATTGACTAAAATAGAAGAAATAAGTTAAGGTATTCAATTGTCTTGGTTTAGTTTGATTCCATCCTAAAATCACATTGATTCCAATTTTAGGAATTAGGAACCGGACCGGTTCATACAGGAATCATCCAAAACTAGGGGTGTGCAAAAATACCCGGAACCGCCCGACCGCCCGAACCGGATCGGAACCACCCGGAACCGGCGGTTCTTGAGGGAACCGTTCCGGTTCTCGGTTCCAATTTTGGGAATCGGTGGGAACCGGTGCGGTTCCCGGTTCCATGGGCGGATCCGCCCGCCCACCCACCCGGACCGGACCGGTTCCCTTTTAATATTTAACCAAAAAAAAACTACTAAAAAAACCTAGGTCTCACCGTCTCATCTCACTTCTCTTCGTCTTCGACTCTTTGGTTTCTGCAGCTGCCTCTCTCTCTCTCTGTCTCTTCTTGTAGATGTTATGTGATCATTTGTGGTGCCTCAAAATAACCATATGCTAGTGTGTTCCCCTCGTTGTCGCGACCTACCCTCGGGGGGAGGAAACAGGTTTAGAGGTATTGCTTAAAGGACGGGCCTAAGGCCCATAATTAGGCGCGGGCTCTCCCAAGCCCATACCTCCCGTGACATTAGGATATTTTTTTAGAATTTTGCACAAAAGGAGTCGCCACTAGCCTATTGAGGTCGGCTAAAAACCAAGTGAGGCATGGGAGTGTGTCTCACTTCCTACGCAACCAGAGAATCTAGGATCGGGGACTTGATTACACTAATTAACCAATTAGTGCCCTTTCGGTACCTAATCTTGTTCGTTTTAACAAAATGATGTTTGGCAAGCAGTTTAGATTGATTTTATACCATGTGAGGTGATCATGCAGATACGCAGTCATTAAAGTAACAATCATAACTACCAAAATCCTAATTGCAGTCAAATTAAACACGTACAACTAAACATAATTAGATACATAAATCAAACATGCAACATAATTAATATACGAGCAAATAAATGCCTAATTATACTAACATGGCAAGATATAGCAATTCCTAACCAAATCCCATCATTTTTGGATTTTTGAAATTTTAAATTTTTTTAAAGAAAAATAATTATTTTTAAATTATTTTTAATTTTTTAATTTTTTTAAAATTTTGAAATTTTTTTAAATATTTTTTGAATTTTGGAAATTGTTTTTTAATATTAAAATATATATATTTTTGAACTGACCGAACCGGTCCGGTTCAACCCAACCCGGTTTGGCCCGATCGGCGCGGACGGGTCCGGTGGTTTGATCCGGTTAGGAGCAAGTGGGCCCGAATCGCGGGCCCAACCCAAGAGGTGCCCCTCCTCCCTTTTTAAAAGAAAGCAGGCCCACAAGCCTATACTAAACCAGCCCAAGCCCAAAAGCCCACAAGCAAAAACAGCCCAAACCCGGCCCGATTCACCTAAAACCCTACCCATTTCTTTGACCCGGTTTGTACCTCCTCTTTAGGGTTTACGTGTTGACGGCGGCGGCGACGCGGCGGTACGGGCGGCGGGCGGTGGCGGCGACGCGGCGGCGCGGCAAGCGGCGACGCGACGTCTGCAAAGACGAACGGCACTCGGGCAGAGGAGGGCGTCACGGACGTGTGGGCAGCAGGCGAGGGCCGGTGTGGGGCTCGCTCGCGGTGACCGGCGAGGCTCGGACGGTGTCGTTGAGGGCGGTGATGGGTGAGCGACGGCACGGCCGGGCAGCCGAGGGGGTTCGGACGGCGACTAGAGCGGGACGGCGCGGCCGGCCGGCTCGGTGGTGCGGCGGAGTTCGATCAACTCCCGATCTCGGGTTCGTCTCCGGCCGGTTCGGCGTCGGAACGCGTGGGCGGCGAACAACGCGAGAAGCGACGAGGGAGGCGGTGTTTCGGCGAGGGGCGGTGACGACGTCGTGGTCGGCGAACGGGAGCTCGGCTGCCGCAGTTGCGTGGCGAGGGACGCAGCCGACCGGCTTGGGTGAAGCGGCAGGGCGCGAGGATCGGGAGCGAGGAGCGAGGCGTGTCGTGGGGGCTCAGGATCTGGTGTTCAGGCAGGAGGGGGCGGCCGGAGGCGTCGAGTTGCAAGGTCGACGGTAGCAATGGTGGCAAGCAGGGGCGGCAAATAGCAACAGCTCGTCGGGGCCGGCGGAAAAACGCCCGTTGGTCGTCGTGGGTCGGCTGCGGAGCTGCGAGAGATCGGCGGAGGGCGAGGTTGCTCATGGAGACGCAGCAGAACGGCGAATGTTGGGCCGAGGCGTCACAAGGTCGACGGGCGGCACTCGGACAGAGGGGCGGAGAAAATATTAGGTACCTTAACAGTGCCACGCAATCCGTGCTCTGAACCATTCATTGTGTGACACCTGTCCATGTGTCAGTCCACGTCTACTTTCTCTTCTCGTCGCTTCTTTCCTTCCGATAATGCTCGGCTCGGCTGGTGGCTCGGCTCGACTGACAGAAGAGAGGACGGATGGATGGGTAATAAATGCGCACCACTCGCGCTTAAAATTTCTCTCTCCTCTCATTTAAATTTTCTGGGTTTTGTCTCTCTCTCCTCGTGGAAGAGCACAGTTTTCTCTCTCCTCTTTGCTCTCTCTTCCTCCTCCGACGCTCATTCCGGTCTAGCGATTCCTCCGACGACCGTCGCTCCTCCCGACGACAGCCTTTCTCTCTCCCCTTGACGGCCTCATCTCAGGGCTCCATTCTCTCGGCGCACTTCTTCCTAAATTGCGCTCTCTCCCGACGTCCGATTTCGCTCGCCTCTCCCACGCCCTCCACGCTTTTGGCGGTTCTTCCCTCGCGGTTCGGTGAGGTCTCGGGTATGCTCTCGTGCTGCGTGTCTTCTTCCTTGCTCAGCAACACCGTACTGCCTCTCTCTCTCTGTGCATTCTTTCATCCATGAGGCAAGCATTTCGACTAGGGTTCAGGGGTTTCGCCTGAACCCTAGTCGAAATGCTTGCAAGGGAGATTATTGAGCAGGGAAGTGAATATTACTGATGGAAAACCATGAGGTCTTTTGAATTTGCCTTCAACAAAGGGCAAGGTCTTGAGAATCTGCTTCGTTTGGGTCAAGAAGGTGGGCTCCGCAGCCGCACAAGTCCATGGTCTCGCGCTGTATGGTCCGGGCTTGTAGCTCCGTCGACGGCAGAAGCAAGGTCTACAGAGAACGCGGTCCGTCTCCCTCGCCTAATTCCATTATGTTGGTCTTTCTCGAATGCTTTCATGTGGGGAGTTCTCTTGGTCAGATTTAGATGGAGTGCTTGGTTCATTTGCAAATGCACAAGATGAAGATGTCGTGTGCCCGACTTGTTTGATGATGAGTAGCATGATTAATTGCTTTTTGGGGTGTTGGCAATAGAACGTCTGCTTTCAAGTGGGAGGAAAGGTGACGCCACGTGAACAGGTTGCAATTGCCATCCCAAGATGTAGGGCATTGGACTCTTTGGAATAAATTGTGTGATATTGTGTCGAGGATGCCTGTAGGGAGGAAGAGACTCAGTGGTTCTTGCTACATAAAGTTTAGGGGAAACACGAATTGAAGTTGCTTACCTCGTGTTTTCAACAATAGATGTGCTTTCTAGAGTTTAGGGCCATTCATGGGCAGGCCATGCTGATAATGTACAGTGAGTTGTTGCCGTATCTGTTGTTCCTTTTCTGGTAGAGTTAAAATTTGGGACTCAAAAAAATGATAGTTTCAATCACGGAATATGGAAAGAGAAAAAAAAAAAAAAAAAAAGAGGCTGTTTCTGGTTAAACAAACTATTAGGAAAAATATTCTCAAGACTGTCTGAAGTTGCACCCACAACAAAAAGATACTCCTAAGAATTATATTGATGTTTTTAGAATGAAAGATAGTCTATGAAATGACAATAAGCAAGGATTTTTTTTTTCCTGAGCTCATAAAATTCAAACTGAGAAGGCAACTGTCTCATATAAGTGTTGGGAGAGTATTTTCTGTGCTGTTACAAATCATATTTGCAAGAATGATTAAGAAGTAAGGCATTGCGAAATATTTGTTTGCCTTTGCTATCAACTTATTATGTTGGATCTACAGTCTTTCTGTTTATCAGCTTGCATGCTCTAGGTATATTCTGTTAGGGACTAGCAATACCTATGTTGATGCTTTCTTGTGAATTTTTAGTTGTCATTTCAAGGCTGTTGTGCTCTCGTGCTTGGGAGCAGTTAAAAACTCATTTTACTTCTTGTCTTCTTCCAATCAATGATCTGTGCAAAAGGGTGGGGCCTTTTTTAATGATTAGACCAATGAAAGAATTCACTATGATTTGAGATGAAGCACTTGAAATCATACATATAAAAGAAACTGTCATATAATCTAGTCAAGGGGAATTAAGTGATCAATGATTTTTGTGTTCAGATTGAATTATCCAGGTTTAAGAATGCAGAAGCCCCTGTTTACTATCTCTCTCTCTCACTCTATAGGAATCTTCATGGCAAGTGAAGATGCCAGACTACAAAAGGTCCTATCCTTTCCATCAATAACTGAGGCTTTTTTGGAAGTGCCACCACAGCCAATATATTTCCCAACTTCCAAGTGCCACATGGATATGCTGCCGAGGCAAGAACAAGCTAAGCTTGCAGCTTGTCCTGGTAGCAGCATTGTCACGGGAAGCTCTGGCAAGAGTGGGAAGCACACAGTTGCTAGTGCAAGGGCTGTGCAAGGGTTGCGCTGGATATCAAAGTCTCCTCAATCGGAGTTCACCAAAATCCAATGCAAGTGGTAATTCAGCTATAATGTTATTCAAAAGTTTTGGACCTACTGGGTGCACTGCCTGATGAAAGCAGGTGGATTTGATCGGGTTCAACTGCAGGTGCAGCAACTTCCTATAATTCAGGACGGGTGAGAAGATCCAGCTACCTAGAGACCATGCAATAAAGACAAATCTCATGAATTGATTAAATCTAGACCTTTGGCCTATGCAGGTGGCCCTAATCCAAAGCAGTTTGCACTAAATAGATGAGATTAGACGGATGACCTCCGGTTGCTCTTCGAGATGGTGCATCAGCATCACTATTCTGATATGCATGGCTGCCCCTCTGATCACTGGACCGCTGCCCAGGATGCTATTGCTAAAGGAATCCCCATCCGTCATCAAGGCAATAAGAATTTGATAATATCTTAGAATGCGGGAGCTGCGTTGAAGGGTCTCAGACTAGTCTGATGCTAGTTTGACTTCCTGTGAGCGCAGCATGCCAGCTAGCTCATGTCTTGAAGCTTTAGCATTGAGGACATTTTCTCATGTAAACAGCATCTGCAACATAGCTTATGATAGCACAATTTATTTGTTGCTGGGTACGGAATTTGTGTCTCTAACGACATGCCACTCGGAATCTCGGATGGATGGTATCATTCTGGTTGTAAAAATTTGTGATTTGAAGTATTACTAGTTAAGATTTGGCAAATCGTAAGCGTGCAAAACGTCTCGTGCATTTTAGTATGTGAACTGGCCTAGGCTCTACAAACAAAATCTGCACAAAATGGATTATGGCCTAGGCTCTGCAAACAAAATCTGCACAAAATGGATTATCCAATTCCCAACTTGCTGATCGTCCTTACGCTGGACACCCAGTTAAATGCTAGTTCTCCTTTCCACTATTTCCAGCTAAGTCAAGTAGGACACATTGCTCCTGACCCCAAGATGCGCCCATGGCATTATACTAAAATCTTGATCGGTTCTTAATCTAATTAGACAAAGACATTGCCCTGAAGTTGCAATCGAGAATTTTGACTGAATCACGTAAGCTTTCACCTTATTCATCTCAGAATTGAGAGTTTAGTGCAACCTAAAATTGCTTGATGCCTACTTGTTTTGCGGGAAGCATTAACAAGTTTTGTTTTGCCAAGCAAACAAAGAGATTTGAGAACAAGTCAGTCTTATATACTTAAAATCTGGCTCCACTGTTTTGACAATTGAGATGAAGTATACTGAGCAAGTCTTCTACTCAAAAGATCATATGTACATCCCCTCTATTCAAGGATAGCATAAATATGGAATCAACTCAAACTAATCTCTCAAGGATCATGAACGATGTCTTGAGTTCATGTTAAAATAATATTTACTACAATTCGTTCATGCCATCACCTTATGCAATAGACCAAAATTAAACAGGTGGCGTTGATGAAATCAAGAAAGCAGAATGAATTAAACCATACTCATAATCCAAAACTTGAGCTTCTCTAGTTTTTCTTCATCTAGAAGCTGCTGAACATTCATTGGCAGTCTGTTTAATGTTCAAATGAACCCCTGGAGAATGATCATCCATTTGGTAGAAAAGTAGTCCAATCCCATTTGGGAAAGTAAAGTACCTGTAACTTAAGCATGCACAAAACTATAGGCAGCAATTTCCAGTATTACAACAAATGTAGTTCTTGCGCTGCCAGAAGATAAGGAAACAAACCAAGAGCATTGAGCATCTGTCATCCCAAAATATCATTCAAACAAAGGGGAAATCAAACACACCAATTTTGGCTACCGAAATTAGAAGTATAAGAGAGTGCTCAAAGCAACCAAAGCTATACACAGTTAATCCAATACATCACACGTTCCTGTTATTTTTGCCTGGACTTTTTGTCAGACTTTCGGCTCTCAAGTTTCTTTCTTGCAGCCTCAAACTCTTCTTCACTGGGTTCTGAACTCTGCATTCCACCACCAAATTTATTCAACAGAGATGAAAACATGGAATCAAAATGCTCCTTTCGCTCGCTACGGCGCTAAGATATAATTGCAAGAAGATCGTCTGACTTCTTCGCTCTATCAGAAATGGGAAACAAAGGTTAGCATTCCAATTCAAAAGAGAACATACTACTAACAGTACAGTCAAGAAATCGAAGCAAAAATTATGTAGAATAGAAAGCCCAGTGCAGCTGTGTCACTCACTTCCCCCTCTTTCTAAGAGGATTTGTAGGTGGTTCAGTTTTGGAAATTTGGTTTGCCCACTTCTCGTATGCCTTGGTTGTCTTCAACGTTCCTGTAGGACACAGAGAAACAGAGCATGCATTAAGCACTATATCAGGATAGTGTACGCTACATTATCAAGCACGCATAAGATCTAGGCTACTAAACACCAGTATCCTCAGACCAGCATTATTTAGAAACATAAAAAGACAAAAAAGGATGCTCTCCATAAAAGTAAATGAGCAACCTGTGCTAAATATTATCATTGTGAAAGAAAATTATTTTTTACATGTTGACCTCACTGTTATTAAACTCTATAAAACACGATGAAGCCCAGCCCTGCTTGAAGTCTCAAATTCTGACTGAGGTTTAAGAGTAAATCTAACGGTCAAGAAGAGATCAAATTGTCAAAAAACCAACCTGCTGCTATTGCATCATCAATGATATCCTTAAAGCGGTGGGAATCAAGCTTGGGATCTTAGCAGAGCATCGAACAGAAAAGCCTGTGAAGGAAAAGGTACAAAAGATTTCAAATACTTTTATGTCAGATTGGCATCTATAAGAAAGGAAAAAAGAGAGGAAAAAGGACATATCAACCCCACCTGTTCATGTTACCCTTGAATTTCTCGTATAGATCAATAAGATCATTCTTTTCAGAATCAGAACCTCTATAGTTTGCCTCAAACTCTTCGATGTCTGCTTCAGTAACCACCTGGATGAAGCCATGTCAGATAACTTCAAACCTAGAGATATTCACGCAAGAGAATGTCATTCACATCAGAAAGATGTCATTCCAGGTAGAATATGATCAACCTTGTATACAGCTCTAAAATACTCGTGCAGATTCTGAGCGACTTCCCCTGCAAGGTCCTAAGTACCAGGAAGATAGATGTGAGAAAAAGCACTCACAATAATGAAAGAAAACTCTAATTGCCCAATAATATAAATTATCATACTTGGGCTTAAAGTATATCACAATTTGATCATCTTTCCTCACATTTTAGCTAGGCCATTTCAAAGCACAGAGTCTATGGACCATGCTATCTTAAATATATTCAACTAAGTAACATAATTTCTCTCTTTGCTTGGAGCAGATATTTATCTATTGAATAGAGATCAAGACTTAATTCTCTCCTGTTTTTTGTGACTATGCTTCTGCAGAGATTCAGGTGGAACTCACAGCATACAAAGTGCAACTCATGTCGATTTTATTATCCATCCAACATCACTTGAGATGCTAATTATATCTCATAAGCAACTTAACTGATCATTGGCTGTGATCTTTATGTGAGATGAGAAGCATTTCATTCGAATAGACACAAAGCAAATGGGCTAACTCTACTACAAGCATATTATTATATCAATTAACTAGATTAAAACATCAGAATGTCTATATAGACTCCGACATTCTCGGTCAAAATATGACAATTCATTGGGGTCAAATGCACTTGCTGTAACAAATCAGAATGCCTCTGAACTGCAACAGTAGGTAGGGAGCCAGTCCTTCAACCCAGTCGTTCCGTGTACTCTTCCCACATGCTTTACAATAACAATTTACAAGCCTCAGAAACAACCATAGAAAGACAAAAAAAGGACTTACAGGTTTCATTATCATTTTGAGAAAAAGCGTGATGCAAAAAATTTCATTTTCATAAACAAATTGCTCTTTGTTGAAGGCAAATTCTCAAGACCTCATGGTTTTCCATCAGTAATATTCACTTCCCTGCTCAATAATCTCCCTTGCAAGCATCAAATAGAAAAACTTGATTTTTGCTTACTGTAAAGGTTACGCAGGAAACACTATAATGACCTTGCAACTAAAACAATTCATCCCCACCTCAATGTAGCTCTCGATTCGTGAAATGTCATTGCCTCAATTTTGGCCAGGTCATTATTAGGCAACACGACTTCACCAATGCTTGCACCAGAATTTTTCTGCAGAAAAAATGAATGCGAAATGGTCAAGTCCCCAAAACAGGGGTGGAACGATAGCTTTGATTAAAAGACAATACCTTGACATGACTTTTGGTAGAACTAGGAACTGAAGCCACCGATCCTTTCGATTTCTTCCCTTTCTTGTCCTCAGAAGTCGCCGCCGACACGAATTTGACACGCTCCTTTTGGACACCATTTCGCTCGTTTCGAGTAAGACGATAGAACGACCAGCCTAGAATCTCGGAGCAGCCATGAAGCTACAACGTGCAAAAAAGTCAGCAACGTGCTGAAGGACCGATCTGGAAAGAAAGACTATAAAATTCACGCTGGGTTCATGCAAAAATGAGAGTACCCGGACAAACTTCAAAGAAGGGGTGGCGAAACCCCTGAACCCTAGTCAAAATGCTTGCCTCAAGGATGAAAGAATGCACAGAGAGACACACTCAGAGAGAGAGGGGCAGTATGGTGTTGCTGAGCAAGGAAGAAACATGCAACACAAGGGCATACCCGAGACCTCACCGAACCGCGAGGAAGAACCGCCAAAAGCGTGGAGGGCGTGGGAGAGGCGAGCGAAATCGGACGTCGGGAGAGAGCGCGATTTAGGAAGAAGTGCACCGAGAGAATGGAGCCCTGAGATGAGGCCGTCGAGGGAAGAGAGAAAGGCCGTCGTCGGGAGGGAGCGACGGTCGTCGGAGGAATCACTAGACCAGAAGGAGCGCTAGAGGAGGAAGAGAGAGCAAAGAGGAGAGAGAAAACCGTCTGCTCTTCCACGAGGAGAGAGAGACAAAACCCAGAAAATTTAAGTGAGAGGAGAGAGAAATTTTAAGCGCGAGTGGTGCGCATTTATTACCCATTCATCCGTCCTCTCTTCTGTCGAGCCGAGCCACCAGCCAAGCCGAGCATTATCGGAAGGAAAGAAGCGACGAGAAGAGAAAGCAGACGTGGACTGACACATGGACAGGTGTCACGTAATGAATGGTTCAGAGCACGGATTGCGTGTCACTGTTAGGGTACCCAATATTTTCTCGAGGGGGGTCGGTCGAACGCCACCGCCGCCGCCGCCTTTCCTTCCGGTTTTCCCTCTCTTTTTCTCCTCTCTCTCTTTCTGCGTTTTTTTTTTCTCGGTCTCCGATGCCCCTCTGTTCACTGTCCTCCTGCCACTCTCCTGCTGCCCCTGTTTCTGTTCTCTTTTGCAGGTCCGCATGCGAAGGAGGAAGACAGCCAGGCATGGGCTGGAGGGGAAAAGAAGCTGGGCCGGGCCTAGGCCAAATTAGGCCCAACTCGACCCCCTTAAGCATTTTTGTTTTTTTGTTTCGTTGTTTTTTTTAGTGACTAATTTCTAATTTTGTACACGATTAAGTCCTAAATAAAGTGGCGAAATTTAGGTGTCAACACTAGTATTTAGTATTGAATCCAGCCTCATGGCATCTGTTAGGAGTTCTGTTTTGTGGCAATTGTTTCTGCCGTAGGATGAATACAAAGCTGAATATTGGGGAATTCTTATACTTTTTGGTTGTTTAGTTTATTTATTAATATAATGAAGGTGATGTATTCAATAAAGTCTTGTTTAGTTGCACTTCCTTTGTTTTCCTGTGTTTGGATGGTGCCTCATTTCACCTCCTTTGATTTATCTGTGCGACTTGTGATATTTTGCCGAACCTGATGAGGGATATGTCCAATTCATAGCGTTAAGAGAGACCCATTTTTCTTTGAACACTTACTACTCTCTCCGCCTCTATATCAACTTACGTACATCCATTCCTTCATTGGTTGCATTTATAGTTGCAACAAATGAATCTTTGTTCCACGTACTTAAATTTGGTTTTTCTTTCTTTGGCTTGCTTTGATATCAAGTAGTCGTTCTATGTTGAAAACCAAAATTGTTTCGCATCAAAATCGGTTCCGTGGATCCACCCGGGAACAGGACCGGACCGGCGGTCCGATTCTGGGTGGATCCCGGTTCCAATTTTCGGAACCGGTCCTTAGTGGGTAGTTCCCGGTTCTAGGTTGGGAACCGCCCGCTCGACCATGCACACCCCTACCAAAAACCGACCTGAATGGTGCTCGCCCCTACAATAGCCACGTCATTGCTTCAGCAAACTAGTAGGTGTTTTCTTCTTTTATTGGATCTATTCTTAAAACTCCAATTGCTTTCTCCAACTTGAGTTGAGGAGATATTAGAGATAACTTGGATATTTCTTTGATGTATATTAAAGATAATTAGGATATTTCCTTTAATTCTCATTGTCTCTCAAGATTATTCATATATTATTGTATTTGCTTTAATTCTCCAGTTCATGTATCTTTTCATAAGAACCCATCCAAATATTCAAAAATTTCACATTTCTCACGTTATCGCGTGGGATTATCCAAGTTTTTCAAAAAGAAAAAAGCCGGCAAAACCTGAAGAAGAGCAGCTTCACGTTTTCCATATGAATCAGTATGAAATCAGTAACTACTAACCAGCCCTACGCGTCTTCATCAGTTGACGAGAGAGAGAGAGAGAGAATCTTTTAAGGATTCTCTAGACCGGATTGAGTCAAGGGATTGTTGAAGAATTATACCTGGAATAGTTCCCTTAAACCTCCCATCATATTCACGATAAACATGCCAAACAAGGCATTGTGTGCCACGCATGAAATGAGATCTGAATAATTTCGACTGGCCAAGTTTCGATTTGATCATATCTCCCTTCTCGTCCGCAACCCGGATAATCTCGCCCTAATTTAAGTGGAAATTTCGCCATTTCCCTCTCCTTCCATTACCCCGCGAGATTATCATGTAGCTTTTGTAATATCGCCAAAATAACTTAACATACACTCATTGATTTCGTAAACAGGTGCATTCCTAGTCATCGTCAATAATTAGCAAAGTACCGAGGTCCGGTGAAACTTGCAAAACATTTTTAAAAAGGACAGTATTTGTAAAATAAACTGTACATAAGTTTTGTGATTTATATATCTTACTAGACTCACGGGGTTATATTATTATACTAAAGAGTCCATTTTTCTACGCGTTAGTAGCACATCGTCGTTAAATTTTATGATGACTTTGTATTAGTATTGACATGGACATGAGTTCTCCATCGGGCAACATAAAAAAAGATATCATCCTTAAATAACTAAATGTGGTCTCCCTCTCTCCTTGCCAATCATGGTGATACGATGAGCAAGGCCACCTATTCTAGGTTTTCCTATGATTGAAAGCCTTCAAGGAATTGGCTTACGTTTATACATTTGTGCACCAAAACTCACTCGATATCAATTATGGTTTTGGGGCAAACTACATCAAATCACAAAACGATTGCCAGGTGTTCCATCTTCTACTCGTTCCGGATCCACCCCAACATTGTACCATGTTCTGATTGAATGTTAATCATTGGAATTTAATAGTTTTCGTTAGTAAAACGTCACCCTTCATGGGGCGTCCAAAATTCGACACGTAATCTAAGTTCCCCAGAGTCCCTTTCACACATTATTTGCAAACAATAATGGAAGTTCACATCCATCAGAAGTCATGCTATAGTCTTGCCATTTACACAGCAAAAGCCACCGTAATTAGGGAGGCTAGAACTTGAAAACTTTTAGTCCATAGTCACTAGTCGAATAAGCAATAATAGTATCATACCATACGATCGATCACTCCACAGCTCGCCAACTTTTCCATCATTGAAAAACCGCATTGAAACAGGACTACTTTTGGGGGCGACACTTGGTTCGGGAATTCCCTGAAAATGTCGAGGTTTTCGCGTCGTCGCGTCCGGAACTATATTGAAGCTTCACACGATTTGGTAGGAGGACACAATAAGCAAGCGCATCAGCTCACGTTTCGCGGAACCACCGCTTTTGTGAAAATCCTCACGTTGTCAACGCGATGCTTACGCCAAGAAACCGCACGATATGGTAAAAGGAGGAGAAACCACAGGGTGAATGAATGTTGCATGAGAAAATTTCTTATCTCGACTCTCCTCCACCACCCGACAAATCCCGAAACCACTTCCCGAGTTCCAACCATCCATGCATGCGAGCCCCAAGAACCACATTCATCACCCAACCAGAAAACATAAATGCGCAAAAAGACCCATCATTATGTTCTGTGCATGGTCATCCCCCTTCTTGTCCTAACATGCCTCGCGCAACCGCAAAGCGCATGTGCACGAGGCTTCAAGAACAAAAAAAGCCAAAGCGGGGAGATGCCATGAACGCGCACGCACGAAACCTCTAAAGCTCTTCCCCGTGAAGGGCGCGCAAAAGAAGAGCGCTACGAGACAGACCACCAGCCATTAAAACAACAATAATACTAGAGAGAGAGAGAGAGAGAGAGAGAGAGAGAAGGGGGGGGAGGGGTAATGGTTCGGGATTTTTGAGTGCGGGGAGGAGTCAGCAAGCAGTGTTTAGTTGGGGGTTTTTGAATGCGGGGGGGGGGGGGGGGGGGGGGGGGAGGAGAAAGAAAACGGCTAAAAGACAATGAAAAAATCGCGGAACGAAAGTGTAATTTTCGGAGAAGTCACGTGAACGAAGCATTACGCGGAGGACAGCTTTGCGGTGGGGGAGTAACGTAACAATGCTTCGCGCACCAATCACCACTCTCGCCCGAGGGCGCGTGCCGCCGCCTCGGCGATTTTCCGATATTATGGACAGATAGCAGGTCGCATTTCACGCTTGAAGATCCTGATGATGATATGATTTTGGCTTATTGACAAAAAATCACATGCTCGGAATGAGCACTTTTCATGTGTACAAGAGTAAATAGCTAATAGAGGGCAGATGTCAGTCTCTCCAAGATCGTAGGCGGTTGTGGAAAATTGCGGAGAAATTTCCTAGTTTATGGGGTCCAATGCCTCAAGGAATAATGTGAAATGTTACACAATGACCTGGTATTTCATGAATAATCTCTAAAATTTTAATGGGGCGCTTTCCACATCTATATAATAGAGGGCAGAAGTCAGTCTCTCTAAAATTTTAATAGAGGGCAGATGTCAGTCTCTCCAAGATCGTAGGCGATTGTGGAAAATTGCGGAGAAATTTCCTAGTTTATGGGGTCCAATGCCTCAAGGAATAATGTGAAATGTTACCCAATGACCTGGTATTTCATGAATAATCTCTAAAATTTTAATGGGGCGCTTTCCACATCTATATAAGCCAACTCTGCCAAATGTTGATATCACGGCCAACTATTGCAGTTACTCTCTACATAAAAAATGGATCGCTCGGTAGGATCTTGTCTGATTATCCTGTTTCTGTTCTCATTCCTCATTGAAAGTTAGAGAGAGAGAGAGAGAGAGAAAGAGAGAGAGCCAGGGTTTCTCTCCAAACCCTGCTTTCTTTTCTTGGTTTTTGCCTTGGAGAGAGGAGAGGATATCTCACGGTCGGAGGTGGAAAATGGCCATCCTTGCTCACCACCATCTCTGGATCTTCACTTTCGGTATCCTAGGTAAAGAAGGAAGAAACCAGAAGCTCTTCGCCCTTCATCTCCATTTGCTTCTTCTTCTTCGCAATAATGCTGCTTGCTTGCGCCATTTCCTTTCATCCCATCCATCTTCATATGGTCTACATGCCTTTATTTTTTTCCGCTTGATGAATCGTTCGTATTAGTATCTTTAGCACGATGGTTAGCAGATCATTCTCTTCTTTTTTTCTTCTTTTCGTTTCGCAACTCTTTTTTCCAAAACCTCATTCTTTCTCTTTCTATCAATTGCAAAACACAAGTAAAGCAACAACAAAAATCACAATGAAAATGAGAAAATTTTTCCCAGTGCACTAATCTTGACACCGCTCTTCACAGAGTTTTTCTCTCTTTTGATGATACAAACCCCGCTCGAAATCAAACCTCCAACAACCCTTTCAGTCTCTTGGACTTTTGCCAACTTTTTCACAACCCTTTTGGCCATTTCCTCCAACGATTTTTGTTTTCACTCTAGCGCACTTTTAGAATTAGCTTTGAATGCTGAAGCCGGTACGCTAGCGTCTGTCTTGAACTTATGGCTCCGTCTTCAAGTTGTTGCAACTAACGTGGCATTTATATTGTCTCGAGTTGCTTTGCATTTTGTGAGAATTCATTCTTTTCATCTTTTGGCTATATCGTGTGTATACAAAGGTTATACACATGCAACATGATTTAGTTCAAGTTCTGTTCAACTACGCCGTATGTGCTCCGCACTTAGATTAGTAAATGACTGAGGTTGTTTTTCTTTTTCTTTAATTTTAACCCTAGCAAAAAGAGCATTTTCATCCGCATCATGCTTGCACAGAATAATCTAACGTTTGTGCTTTTCTTCTGCAATCGATGATAGGAAACATTGTCTCGTTCTTCGTCTTCTTGGCTCCAGTGTAAGTAATCAGTTTTTTTCTTTGAAGTTCTTTTCCTTCAC
This sequence comes from Eucalyptus leucophloia subsp. euroa, assembly GCA_017140325.1. NCBI lineage: Eukaryota > Viridiplantae > Streptophyta > Magnoliopsida > Myrtales > Myrtaceae > Eucalyptus > Eucalyptus leucophloia. The sequence continues at coordinate 24,800,696 of CM029476.1, forward strand.
TAGGATGAAGATAGTCTTATTTTATTTGATCCCGATACAATAACTACTGATTCTTTTTCTCTTCTCTCGTTGTAGGCCAACATTTTACGGAATCTACAGGAACAAATCAACCGAGGCTCTGTTATTGATACCGTATTTGGTCCCTCTATTTAGCTCCATGCTCTGGCTTTACTACGCATTCCTTAAAGGACACTCCTTCCTTCTCATCACCATTAACTCCTTTGGATGCGTCATAGAGATGGTGTACATCGCCATCTACATTGCTTATGCGCCGAGAGCTGCCGGGGTACGTATTGATCATTAGACCATGCAACGCTCATATTCTAATTACACTGAACCAAAGGCCTTGCTAGGAAACTTTCTTTGGCGATTCACACGATCTATACAATGAAAGCGAATACTTTCGACAAGAAGAGAACTGAAATTTTAAGAACACAATAAATCCCAATGGTAGTTTATCACTGATGGGTTAACTGAACGTGTGTTGCACTCTCCATCCTTGCCATCTAAAAGCTCTCTTTTTCCCCTATATTTATGTTTGTTTTGACTTAATGATTTTGATTACTGCAGAACTCCAAGATCAAGCTCTTTGCTCTGATAAAGAAGGGATTGTTCTCTTTCCTAATTCTCATCACGCGCTACATTGCAAACGATGATGCACGTGCCACGGTGTTCGGATGGATCTGCACGACAATTTCTGTGAGCATCTTCGCAGCGCCGTTAAGCATTATGGTGCGCACTTAAAAAATCCAATCTTTCTTTTCCCAAATTATCATATCTAACCATGGAAAACGCATTTTAATCTTCTCTCTTTTTTTCCCCTATTCTGGTCTTCTTAGGCACGAGTTGTGCAAACGAATAGCGTGGAGTTCATGCCCTTCTCTCTGTCGTTCTTTCTAACATTGAGCGCCATCATGTGGTTTGGTTATGGTTTCTTCCAAAAGGACTGGTGCATTATGGTAAGGGATCCCCATTTTTGAAAAATTAAATTAATGATCGTTAAGGATCACTTTACTTTGTATTTGAAGTGTATGTTCTGTCGTAATGTGCATTGGGGTATTGTAGATCCAAATATTTGTTCAGCATCACTTTTGGGTTGGCACGTCATTAATGGGCTAATAAGACTAATTAAATTTTCAAGAAAAGCTAATAAGAGCATATGCGGGTCCCATGTCCATAGACATCTGTATACATTTTGTGTGATTAGACTTTACTCTTCAAGTTGTTCGGGTAGGATGAATTTATGTAATTATTTAGCACGATAATAATTTTCGGTTTTTTTTCTTCATATTATACCATTATCTCATTTTTTGCGTTGAGTTCATAATATCTATTTTTGGAAAAAAAAAAGGTTAAATAATATCGACTGAGTGGGACACGTTATTAATGATTATGATTATTGGAGGATCGAAAATCTTACATTTGAAAAATGGACCAACGCGAGAATATTTAACAAAACTTAAAGTACATAACTTTGGGGAAAAAAAATTGATGTGAAATCTTAGATTCTCAAATGGTCAATCGATGTAAACACATAAATCCAATATCTTTTATAACTGTTACGAATGAAGATTATGTAATGAATGTGAATGCACGTCATCGAGTATATCGATACTAAGCCTTGGGGCAGACTAAAATGTTTCGTCAAGTTTTAACGGCCGAACTTAAAGAATATTCTTGACCTTGTCATGCAGATACCGAACATCGTGGGCTTTATCTTGGGACTGTCTCAGATGGTCTTGTATGGATACTATAGAAACAGAGGAGAGCTCCCGCAACACGTTGCTCACACCCCCTCAGGAGGAGGCTCTGGAGTGCAGCGCGTCACTGAATTCCCGCCCCCCATCAACGGCGGTGAAGCCCGAGTGGAAGTGGTAGTTTCCGGCGATGACCCGGGGTCTGATCAGCCAATTTAAGTTAGCTCAAGTCTAACGAGCAGGGCTTTACTGCTGTCTCTGTCTATCCATCTCTCTTGTACGGTTGTTGTACTATTGTATGAACAAGAAAGTGCTCCGGCAATCTCTCAGAAGTGTACTCATTATTCTGTTTTCTGTTTAATGAATAAGTTAAGGCGATGGGGACCGATTGTTACTAATTCGACCACAATCTCTCCACTGATTCTGTTCGACAGAATGGATATGCGCGACACAACATGAATGCCCTGTTTTGCTTCGTATGGTTCACAGAAAGCAAGCGAAGAGGCTCCAAGAAGCGAACGAAGCAGGAAATTCTCGATTACGACAACATGCCTTTAGATCCATTGAAACCGCCTTGAGCGTTCTGCCTCGCCAATTCTCTGCCCACACTTTCACCTCGGTGACGGCCCTTCCTCTATTCATGTCCCCTGGAGAATTGTTCTTTCCGGACACTGAGAATTGTTCTCTCCCCACACTACCAACCGCACGGCAATTCAGTGGATCAGATGCTGCTTAAAACTAGAGTTAGAATATGCAGCCAAATCCTGCTCAGAATAGACTTACAAGATTCAGCACAAGCACTACAAGACAATCTCCCTCTTCCTTTGGATTCTCTTATCTATAATGCTGTTCTAGCAATGATGCACACCCAACTCCCTCTTCCTCCAAATTTCAAGAAAGTATAAACAGAGAATGGAGAGATTAGACCTGAAAAAGAGCCGAGTTAGAGTAACAGGGACCAAGTCCTCCTAATTCAACCACAATCTCTGCTCATTTCCCTTCGACAAAATGGAATATGCACGACACGATGTGAATGCCCTGCGTTTGCTTTGTATAAGTTCACAGAAAGCAAGCCAAGGGGGGAGGCCCAAGGAGGAAATGAAGCGAGAAACTGTCGATCAAGACAACCAGCCATTAGATCCATCGAAACTGCCTTGAGTGCTCTGCTGTCCTTTCTCTCGCCAATTCTCTCCCCTCATCTTTGCCTCCACAACAGCCCTTTCTCTATTCAAGTCCCTATTTAACAACTTACCGTCGTCCTTGAAAGATTTACCAATGCAAGAAACTTTTCTAGTCCCCAATCCAATATATAGCATTACCCGAAATGAGAACTTTTTATTTTCCACCTGCAACTTGCTGTTATCTATTTCTACAAGGATATACTCAATGATGTGATGACCTCGATAGGCAAGATTTTTTCCCCACAACCTCGTTTAGCAACAAAAAATGCCATCGCCGGTCTGCAATTGAAGGGTAATTAGCAATTTTAACAAAGAAAAACAATGACCCAGCACATTCAGTATACTATCCTATGCATGGTTTATCCCAAAACGATAAAAGTTCCAAGTGAAGGACAAATACACCCATCGTACATGCAAATAGAGCAAAAAATACAGGTATTTCGACTAGCCTTGAAGAAATGGATAAGTGGAGCCCTTCTAATCTAAATGGTAACTCTATCCTTCATCACACTGAGAGGATGTCAAGAGAGTCTAAAATTGGTAAACTGAAGACAATCAATGTGAACTAAACCCAAAATTTAGTCTATTGGTTTATCGATTTGGGTTCGGTTTAACCAAGCCATTCAATAATATCCAACTTCAATCTCGATTTGCTTATTCTCAAAATTGCTAAATTAGACTGCTATACCAAAAAGAAAAAAAGTAGATGCCTTGAAAGAGCCAAAGTCGATTTGGTGTATCCGATATAACTCCAATTATCTTGGCACCACTGGGTTCAAACTCTATGAATGAAGAGCACGGTCTGCTCACCACTGCCGGGGTCTATTGTGAAAAAGGAAAACCGAGATAAGATTGGGAACCTTCCACACTTCGACAATTTGAAGCCATACTAATTGTTCTCCCATAGTTTCTCTCGTTTCGCTGCAAAACCAAGAAATGCCTCCTTTGGCTCCAGGCATTTGAGTCATGACCATCTTGCCAATGCCTGATCCTTATCGCCACAATTTTTTTTTATTTGAATTAAGATCACATGCTAATCCTACCCAGCTTTACAAGATTGTTAATTTCAACCATTCAAACAGGTCTCAAATCCGTTTCTTATGTAGTGTCAAGTAAGTGCTCGACATCTAAAGGTGTCCAATCTAATCCGAATCGAACCCAGCAAATAATGTTTCTAATAACCAAAAGTTCCGAGACTCAGCCTAACTTACAATTCCCACCGAAATGCTCAACCACGAAACCGGGATCAGTCTATATAACTCTGATAGGAATAATTCAATGTCCTATACAATGATGACTAAAGCAATCAGTGAACGTTGCATATGGCATTTCAGCATATGAATTATATTCCAGCAAAAAGATAACTTTATTCGCTTTGAGAAACCAAGATACCAGAATCTGAAACTACTTACCCTCAGCGATGACTCTCACTCCATCATCCAATTCGCGCTTCGACCCGAAAACCCGAGAAACCAGCCCCACCTCCTTCGCCTCCGAACCCGACACCCTCCGACCCGTCAACGCCAGCTCCATCGCGTTCCCGTACCCTACGATGCTCGGCAACCTCTGCAGCGTCCCGAGGTCGGCGATGATCGCCAGGTCGATCTCCTTCACCGAGAAGAACGCGTCCTCCGTGCAGTACCTCACGTCGCACGCGGTGGCCACGTCGACGCCGCCCCCGACGCACGCCCCGTAGACGGCGGCGATCACCGGCTTGCGGCAACGCTCGATGGCCGTCACCGCGTCCTGTAGGGACTTGATGTCCCGGCGGAGCCACTCCCGGCGCGGCCGCGGTCGCCGGGTGGGGGGTAGGAGTCGAGGGCGGCGAGGTCGATGCCGAAGCAGAAGTGGTGGCCGGCGCCGGAGCGGACGACGACGAGGGCGTCGGGGTTGTGGTCGAGGGAGTCGAGGGAGAGGGCGTTGCGGGAGGAAGGGCGGTTGAGGCGGAGGTGGAAGACGGCGGAGCCGGGGCTCGCTCGGACGATTTCCAGGGTCTTGAATTTCTCCATTTTCCGGTCGAGGAAGACGATGAAGATCGGGAAAGGGACGAGGTTTCTCGGCTCACCTCGGAGCAGGAGAAGGAACGGGTCGCTTTGTTTGTCGGGACTGTTCTTTTTGGGCCGAACCCAGTAGACCGTGGGCCGGGCAAGGGATGGGCCGTATTCGGGTCGGGTTTTTGGGTTAGACATATATCTTGTGCGAAATGCTCACTTCAAGTTATTTAGGAGTAATGTAACCTCGTACTCTAAGTTTATATATATATATATATTGAGAGAATGTTGACATATGCATAACAAGGTGATTGTAGAGAAGGTGAATGACGATGATGCATAAATTTCACAGGTCCTCACAAAGTCAATTCTTAAACTTCATTGCTAGTAATCTATCCTTTTTAATGGGGAAAATGAATTGTTACTTTTTAATCCCCATGATTAGCGCAGTTGGTTGAGGTGCCGTGGGATTTTCAACTTATGAACTGGAGAGTGGAGATCACTTGTTCGGATCCCACAAACTATTCATAAGTCGTTTTTGGTCGAAAGTCACTATCCACCAAAATAAGAAGACTGAATTTAATCTATTCATGAGATTTCGAGATATTCTCATGGATTTCTAGGTAATCTTTCTATTTGCTTAATTTACTGATTTTGTATATCATAACAAATTTAGTAAGGATGATTGAAAAGTTGGATGATTAGATGCGATTAGTTCATGTCTGGGTGACTCCATCGATATCAAGATTATATGAACGGATTGATAGTGGTGCATCTAACTACTACAAAAAACACGAGTGACGACAGAAATAGTTAAATCGATCGAGGAAATGAAAAGTGATGAATATGGCTACAAAAAAATACGAAGTGCCTCTCTCATTTTGCCGAGCCTAGAAAAGCTTCATCGATCCTAAATCTAGAGTTTTGGCAAAAAAGAAGAGCCTTAATTCTCAAACATCTTTTTGAAGAAGGCAAGCAAAACCTTCCCAATATCACTTCCTTAATTTTTCCTATCAATTTAAGATTTCAAGTGATTATCCATGTTAATTAAAGTGTCACATGTCCTTTATTTATGGGATTTTAACAAGATTCATATTTATGTAGTCTCCCTTCATCTATAAATTTTGAACTTTTAAATTAAAGTTTCTAAGTTTGGACCGAGACATCTACAACGAACAAGTACTCAATGAATGTGTTATATGTACTAAATTGTATCTAGACCTTACATCGAATGAGACCTACTCGATCCGACGATCATGACCGTAATCCAAAAGTAGTTGAAAGCATGTTCTTGATGGAAAAATTATCAATAAAATTTATGAATGCACTATATAGATGCCAATTTAGTCTTAAAACTTTTAATTTAACCAATTTCGTCTTACATAATTTGAGATTTGTTAATTTTGGCTAAAAATAGCTAAATGGACACTAGATATTCAACATGGCATGTCGGCCAACACTAATGTTGGAATTTTTTTTTCCTAAAATTTTTGAATTTTTTACGTTTTTTATTTCAATTTTTTACTCTTTTTTTTTTTTAATTTCCCTTCACCAGTTTGTAGCCTCATCGGTCATAATGAAGGTGTCATCTCCGTTCGTCTTAGGTCTCCTGGGGGCAGGCAATGAGTGATCTTGAATTGTTGGCAAACTCTGTCCATCATGGCACTGTCCAGGTTCGGCGCATTATCTGTGATGATTTCGTGAGGAACCCCATATCGACAGATTCTGTTGGGATTGAAAAATTTCACTACTCTAGCTTCTGGAACAGTTCTGTAGGATGCTGCCTCGATCCGTCATAACCTAATTAGCCTAGTGCCATCAAGGGTCAGTCGGTGACCCTTGTCGACCCAAAAAAAAAATAAATAAATACACATGAAAAGAAAAATATGAAAAAAAAGAAAAATTATAAAAAATTGCAAAAATTGTTCATTTCATGTAGGATGGCCGGTGTCCACTTAACTAATTATTAGTAAAAATTAGTCGGATAACTACATTAAAAAATTATCAAAATATTTAAAATTAAGTTGATCAAATTAAAATGTTTGTGACTGAATTGAAATACCTATAATAGATCTAAGAATTTTTTGAAAACTATCCCTATTTTTATCTGTCACGACCTCCTTTTTTTCGGTCCGGGGGAAAAGGAAGAAGGTTTAAGGGTATTTGCCTAAAGAGGCGGACTAATGGCCCTAAATTAGGCACGAGCTCTCCTAAGCCCATACCTCGCGCGACATTGGATTTTGAATTTTAATTCTTAACAACCTATGTAATTCCAGGAGTTGCTACTAGCCTATTGGAGTCGGCTAGAAACCAATCGAGACACGGGAGTGTTGTCTTGATTCCTACGCAACCAGAGATTTCTAGGAACGGGGACTTGTTTACGCCAATGTTTCTATTAACGCGCTTGCGGTACCACTAACTTGGAAAGTTGTTTATCTAAATGGCCACACAATCTTGATTACCAATTATAATCTTTATGAAACCACTAAGTGTCCATGCAAATGTTTTTGTATTTTTTTTTTTTATGTCTAGACTAATCCTAACATAATTTAGAAGAGAAATTTACACTCAAATTAATGAAAAGCAGCGCGTAAGTAAACATCCAAGAAATTGAAATGACTTGAAAATAAACGCGGAAAAGATAAACCTGATACAAGTCGGGCAAATAATATTACATCGCTTTGTTATCACGCCCCGGGACAGGACCCCCATGAGCAAAATGAGAATTCAAATATGCATGAAATTACTCTATATGCATGAAATTACTTTAAATAGTTTTAATCTACACAAAATGGATTATTTACAAAAATGGTTGTAAAATACCAAAATAGCATTAAATTAGGAAAATGACCTTTTAAAATTAGGAAAATTTCATATATGTCATTTCTATCCTAATTTGATGCTATCTAACATTTTTTGATATTTTTTGAAATTTTCATATTTTTCTCTTTTTTTAATTATTTTTTTTAAAATTAATAATAATTCCTTAAACTGATTTATGCTAACATGGAGTAACACAGCACATGAATATCACAATAGTCAAGCTCAAATCGACCGTTTCAAGATCGAAGCTTAGTTTGGGCATTTTGTCGAACACTTGGTGTGCATTAAACTAGCTCCAATAGCCTCCTCGAGCCATGTTTGCAGCTTCAATCTCCACTCATAAGCAATCTCATATGGAACTAAAGTATTAAGATTATACTACCACATGCAAAGAACAAGATTAGATAGAAATCATAACTAAAAACACACTAGAACAAAGCTAAAATCATCCTCAAATACACGGATTTGAACTGATTTTGCAAATCTGGGTTTGAACCCAAGTCTAACAAACAGGTTACATGCCCATATTCAAGCCCCGACACTCATCACATACGAGATCTAAGGGAAACACTACTTAATCAGAGTGAAAGTAGGTAACATGAGCTTTCAAATGCAAGAAACATCATAGAGAATGACCCACCGAACAACATCAAAACGACTTCTCCAAGAAGCACACATGCAAAACTCTTGAAGAGATTTCAACACTTCAAAAAATATCAACCTTAGAAATCAGTTTTCCGGGCTGATTTTCCTCTTGATTTTCATGATCAAAACATGCTCAAACTCAAAAATAAATACATCTAGGGTGCTTACCTTGCTTCCTAGTTTCCTTTTCAAGTGGTTATTGGCCGATGAAACCGACAAATTATCCTCGGGGGCCTGGGGAAGTTGGCTTCTTCAACTGGAAATGAGATCTGCAAAAAAAAAAAAAAAACTGACAACGAAGGTTTTCATTGACCTCTAACATTAGACTTCAAGACGTATTTTGTTGGAAAACTTGACACCACGCCAAACTGTGTATTCTAGATTGGGTTAAAAGTCAAGGTTTTCCTCATTTGTCTCTCAACTTTCTCAAAAACACTGGCTTTCCTCACTCGTGACCAACCAGTCTCAACACTTTGAAAAATTTTCGGACTTTCTTGGCCCGCCAGGAGGGCACTATTTCGGGGGGCTTTAGGAGGCCTTCCCGATCTCCATTTGGGACGCGCGACCTATGATTGGAAAGATTTTTGAATCAAGTTTCACTCTCTAGTTGGAGGTTTTGGCTAATTTTTGCCGCAAGTGTGTGAAAATCTCACTTTTCTCTCTCCAGGTCGGTCTGAAATTTCTGGGTCTCTTTTCTGGAGTTGCTTCTGAGGGCTTCTTTGGAGATCGATTCCGAGCTCTCTCCTCTCTCCCTCGTCTCTTTTTTCTCATCCCCCGAAAGACCTCACTTCCTAGATCTTATCCCCTGAATTAGAGGATTTTTGGTCGCCCTTTTGTCCACCTACTCAGCCTGTCAACAAGGTTACTTCACCCACTCTCTGACTTAGCCAATTTTTTTAGTTCTGCAGCTGTTGAGTGTGCGGACTTTGCTGCGATTTTCCCGTGCTTTCAGCAGCTTATCCCTGACCAATTTTTGTCCAATTGTAGTACCAATAATGGCCTTTCATCACGTGCAGAGATCGGGCTAAATGGGCGGCTGAGTGAGATATGGTGGGGCCACCAAATTGCTTATTCAGCAACTCCGAATTAAGACCAATTCGTGGATTGAGCTTTGGCTGCTGATTTGAGGGCTTTAATCCACTAATTTGGCTATGTTTTTTCATCAATTAGAAATCTCATGTATAGTAGTTTAAGATCTTGACCATTTTTCGCAATTGTCTCCACCCAATTTTGCAAGAAAGCCCCTCAAAGTTGGCTATTTTCTTGCCCGAAAATGCCAAATTCAATACAATTAGGTCCTTTTTGGCCTGATTTGATTGATTCGACCTGGCCCAAGCTCAATTTCAACTTAATTGGGGATTAAGATGATGATTTAAGGGTTCGGGTGAAATTTTATAAAATTTGCGAATTGGTGCCTTAACTTTTAGAAATTGCATTTTGGCCCTAGTTTGCCATTTTAATTCCAATCGACCTCCCGAGCTTGGCTAGTCACATTTAGATCATTGGCGCCAACTTTTTTTTAATCTTTTTTTATCTTTTTTTATCTTTTTTTTTTTAAAAAAAAAAGGAAAACATCTTCCAATTAAAAATATATACTAAACACCTAGATGAAATATTTTTGGGCAAAAATTTAGGTGTCAACATTATCCATGTTCACTAATTTAAATATATGTACACATCATCCTTCTAAGCTAGCAAACATGCTGTGATGCACGTTTTTAACGCATGCAAGTTGTTTCTAATAGCTTATTTAAGTGAACGTGAAGTTTACATTGGACGAAATAACTTTTTTTTTCTTTCTTTAAAAAAAAAAAAAAAAAAAAGAGAGGGTTGAAAGAAGGCCCGCAGAGCAAAAATAAGGGGTAGTCAAAAACAATTAAAGGCTGCCTTTCGAGAAATAATCTTATAAAGAGGACATTTATTCGCTCATATTCTCTTGACGTTGCAAAGAAAATCTAAATTGACCTTCGGCCAGATTGAATTTTTGCAGAAAATTTCTTTGTATAATGTTTTTGTTTGTGATAACTTATGAATTTATCGTGACACTTCATTGTTAAAAATGGATAAAATTGACACCTTTTGCAAATCTTAATTAGGAAAAATCATGTTATCCCTGTTAAAAAGTTAAACAAAAAAAAAATTAAGTCATTAGTTGGAGGGAAACAATGTGTTTATAAAGAGCATATAAAACTTGTTATCAAGTAATGTAAGATATTTCAACATCTCCTCTCACGTGCAAGCCTAATTAGAAGTGGCACATGGAATTTGATTAATGGGGTGGACACACAATGCGAAAGGGATAGCACTTGCCTATAATACCATGTAAAAAAAGTTCAACCCCAATGTTTAAGTAACTAGATGGAGTGAGACAACAATAAAGAGTATATAAGACCCGCTATCAAATGATGTAAGATATTTTGACACACCATCTTAGATGCAAGCTAGGTTATGAGCGGCACATGGAATTTGATTAACAGGGTGAACACAAACGTGAAAGGAATATCGCTTGACTCCGATACCATATTATAAAATTTAATCTAATAGTTTAAACTATTAAGTGGGGGGAGACCAACTGCATATCAAAAGCATATAAGATCGATTGTTAAGACCTACATGCAAGTGGGATTAGGAGTAGCGTGTAGAATTTGATTAACGGGTGGATATCCCTCGACTTTGGTACCATGTTAAAAAGTCCAATAAAAAAGCTTAAACTATTAAGTGAAGGGAAATCAAATGTATAAAGAGCATATAAAGCCTATTGTCAAGCGATAAAAAATATCTCAACATTCAATCTTATGTGCAAGCTAGATTATGAGCAGCTCACGCGAAAGGAATAACATTTGGCTTTAATATCACGTTAGAATATTCAACCAAAATCTTAAACTTTTAAATAGAGGGAGAGCATATGTATATAAAGAATATATAAAATAAAATTCATTATTTAGCAATGTGGACATTTCAACAATCCCAAAATCTCTCATAAATTCTAAACTTCATTTTATCTTGCCCTTCTTACATCAAATTGAGTCCATTTCTTAAATAATTCAACTCACATGATTCCTCTTTTTAACTATTGATTATCAAGTTTTGCACCTAATCTTTGTTCCTTTTTCCTGGGGAATATAATTTTTTTTTGGAAAAATCTAATTATATAACAATTTTACAACATAACTACATCATATTCAATTCTATTTTTCTTTTCAAAACACTTAACGATATAGACTTCCCAATAATTTGTGCTTGGGATGGGTCTAAAGTACTCTCTGGACCTTTTACTGCAACCAAAACAATTGCACAATGTAGCATGTCAGAAGCATAAAATTGAGATAATTACAAAAAAAAAAATCATAAATTTATTGTACAAATATCAATTCAATCATAATCATTTTAATTTGGCTAATTTAATCATAATTTTTTTTGATAATTTACCAATATAATAATTTCAACCAATTTTGTAAGGGAAATTGCTAATCTAATGGTCCAATCAATGCCAACTATTCTCTGTGGAATAGCTAGCCACTAATATAGATAATTTTTGCAATAATTTAAATTTTCTAAATTTGTTTTTCCTTAATTTCCTTAGCTAGTTGCCCTTCCACAGGTGAGGACCGACAAAGGCTGCCTTCGTTGAGGTTGCTTGCCTTGGCCAAATTTGGCCAAGCTACCCTCACTAAAGGCCGGGAAGGGCTACCTTCACTTCTGGTTGGCGGAGGATTGTTGAGGCCCTAGCAATTGAGTAAAGGGAAACATGAAAAATTGGAAAGAAACAAAATAAAATAAAATAAGCCAAATTTCGTTTTTAGAATTCAAAAAAATTGTCCACATCCACACTGTTGGTGCATTGCCAACAAAATTTGATTGAAAAAACTATATTGAACATCATTAAAAGTTTTGGGACTTAATTGGCCAAATTTAAAAACTTAGGATTGAATTGTCATCTATACAATAAATTTATGACTTTTTTGTAATTAAATGCACGCCCTAAGCATCCTCGTATCTCATATCTTTTTTGATAACTACTAATATCCCTATTACTGTGCTGTTGTGCATAATTTACACAACAACATACAACAACATAGAGTTGATTGATTTCTGGGTAGATTGGTCCTTTGCTTTAAATCGGGAATCAACCTGATGGCTCTTGATTCCAACATTTTGGAAACGAAAGCCAAATCAATAGGGACTGGTTTCACCCAACGTAATTCTTGAGAAACGGGACAAAACACAGCCATCCACCTTTTGTTCTTTGAATGATTTAAAAATAAAAATAAAAAAAAAAAGGTCGCATGTCTTTTCCCTCACAAATTAATTGTGGGACATGTTTTAGGATGACTAAAAGTTAACAAAAAGAAAAAGAAAAATAAAGCCCAAGTGTCAGATCCTACATCAACTAGTGGGATTATATATAAATATATATACTTTATGATTTATTATAACATATTCAGGGTAGTTGAATAAAAAAGAAGAAATAAGTTAAGGTATTCAATAGTCTTGGTTCAATTTGATTCCATCCTGAAATCACATTGGTTCCAATTTTAGAAATTAGGAACCAGACCAATTAATACGGGAATCATCCAAAACTAACTTGAATGGTGTTCACCCCTTCAATAGCCACGTCATTGCTTCGGCAAACTAGTAGGTGTTTTCTTCTTTTATTGGATCTATTCTTAAAACTCCAACTGCTTTCTCCAACTTGAATTGGGGGAATATTAGAGATAACTTGGATATTTCTTTGATGTATATTAAAGATAATTAGGATATTTCCTTTAATTCTCATTGTCTCTCAAGATTATTCATATATTATTGTATTTACTTTAATTCTCCGATTCATGTATCTTTTCATAAGAACCCATTCAAATATTCAAAATTTCACATTTCTCACGCTATCGCGTGGGATTATCTATGTTTTTCCAACAAAAAAAAAGAAAAAAAGAATAAGAAGAAGAGAAACAAAACCTGAACCTACGCATCTTCATCAATTGATGAGAGAGAGAGAGAGAGAGAGAGTCCTTTTAGGATTCTCTAGACCAGAATGAGTCAAGGGATTGATGAAGAATTATACCTGGAATAGTTCCCTTAGACCCCCCATCAGATTCACGATAAACATGCCAAATGGCAAATAAGGCATTATGTGCCACGCACGAAATGAGATCTGAATAATTTTAAAAGGCCAGCCCTACGTGTCACGGGAGGTAACGATTTTGTTGTTTTTAAACCTGTAAAGCTTTCGACCAAAAGAAAAATAAAAGCCTGTAAAGGTGGGGTACATGCGGGGAAATTTAAGGAAACAACATGCTGGATTCAGTTCAGGATGCGAATCAGTGAGCACATGCTCGACTTTAGGACGTACCTTGCATCTCTACCCTGAAAAGTGCTGTACCTTCTACAAGGACACCTGGTAGATTGCAAAATATTTTTAAAAATGACATTATTTGTAAAATAAACTGTACCTAAGTTTTGTGATTTTATATCTCTTACTATACTCGCGGAGTTATATTATATACTAAAAACATCAATTTTTCTACGCAACTAACGCACAGCGTCGTTATATTTTATGATATCAACATATTCATTTTATGATATCAACCTATTCTATTAGTATTGATAGGAACGATATTATACTAAAAACATCAATTTTTCTACACAACTAACGCACAACGTCATTATATTTTATGATATCTTCATAGGGACAACGTAAAGAAAGATATCACCCTTAAATAGCTAAATGGGGTCTCCCTCTCTCCTTGCCAATCAAGTTTTCCTATGATTGAAAGCCTTCATGGGATTGGCTTACATTTACACATTTGTGCGCTATAACTCACTCGATATTAATTATAATTTTGGGGCAAACTACATCAACTCACAAAACTATTGCGAGGTGTTCAATCTTCTGCCCATTCTAGATCCACCCGTACCATGTTCTTATTGAATGTTAATCATTGGAATTTAATAGTTTTCATTAGTAAAACGTCATGGGGCCTCCAAAATTCAGCACGTAACCTAAGTTCCCGAGAGTCTCTTTCATACATTATTTGCAAACAATAATGGAAGTTCGCATCCATCAGAAGTCATGCTATCGTCTTGCCATTTACACAGCAAAAGCCACCGTAATTAGGGAAGCTAGAACTTGAAAACTTTTAGTCCATATTTACTAGTCGAATGCAATAATAGTATCGTACCATATGATCAATCACTTCACAGCTCACCAACTTTTCCATCGCCGAAAAACCGCATTGAAACCGGACTACTTTTGGGGGTGACACTCGGGTTTGGGAATTCCGTGAAAATGCCGTTTTCGCGTCGTCGCATCTGGAACTATATTGAAGCTTCACAGGATTTGGTAGGAGGACACAATAAGCAAGCGCGTCAGCTCACGTTTTGCGAAATCACTGCTTTTGTGAAAATCCTCATGTTGTCAAGCGATGCGTACGCCAAGCAACCACACGATATGGTAAAAGGAGGAGAAACCACAGGGGTGAATGAATGTTGCATGAGAAAATATCTTATCTCGACCCTCCACCACCTGGCAAATCCTGAAACCACTTCCCGAGTTCCAACCATCCATGCACGCGAGCCCCAACAACCTCATTCATCGCCCAACCAAGAAACATATATGCGCAAAAACAACCCATCATTCTGTTCTGTACATGGTCATCACCCTTCTCGTCCTAACATGCCTCACGCAACCGCGAGGAATGAACGCGCACGCACGAAACCTCTAGAGCTCTTCCGCGTGAAGGGTGCCCAAAAGAAGAGCGCTACGAGACAAACAATTACCCATTAAAAAAACAATAATACTAGAGAGAGAGAGAGAAGGGGGAGGGGTAAATCAGGGCCGAGCCAGCAAGGCGTGTTTGGCTCGGGGTTTTTGAGTGCGGGGTGGAGTCAGCAAGCAGTGTTTCGTTCGGGGTTTTGAATGCGGTGTGGAGGAGAAAGAAAACGGCTAAAAGACAACGAAAAAACCACGGAACGAAAACGAAAGTGTAATTTTCGGAGAAGTCACGTGAACGAAGCATTACGCGGGGGACAGCTTGGCGGTGGGGGAGTAACGTAACGATGCTTCGCGCACCAATCACCACTCTCGCCCGGGGGCGCGTGCCACCGCCCCCGCGCCACCCCAGAGGGCCTCCGCCGCGCGGCGGAGGAAATCGAAATATAATTGAGGGGAGGTACGGCCGGTCGCGTCCGCACGACTTTCGACCCCAACAATGTGGCGGAGGAGTCTGTACGGGCACGCGAGGAGGGAGGCACGTGGGCCGACGAGGAGGAGGGAAGGAGGAGGGGCTGGTGCTGCTGAGGTGGAGAGAATGATTTTGTGCTACGCTACCTACTAGGCCTCCACTTGTCATGCGAGCACTATGAATTTAATACGCATACTCTCTTCTCTCTCTCTCTCTGTCTCTGTCTCTCTCTCTCTTTCTCTCTGTGGGCGCGCATGCACACACGGCAACCCCCATTTTTCTCCTGTGCTTAGTTGGATGCAACATTGTGTGTGTGTATATAAAGCCAAGCCATCCCTTGCAAGATTTTCATCGAAAGTTAGTGAGAGAGTCGGAGGAGAGAGACAGACAGACAGACAGACAGAAAGAGAGAAAGCTAGGGTTTCTCTCCAAACCCTGCTTTCTTTTCTTGGTCTTTGCCTTGGAGAGAGGAGAGGATATCTCACGGTCGGAGGTGGAAAATGGCATTCCTTGCTCACCATCATCTCTGGACCATCACTTTTGGTATCCTAGGTAAAGAAGGAAGAAACTAGAAGCTCTTCGCCCTTCATCTCCATGTGCTTCTTCTTCTTAGAAATAATGCTGCTTGCTTGCGCCATTTTCTTTCATCCCATCCATCTTCATATGGTTTACATTCGTTTATTTTTTTTCCGCTTGATGAATCGTTCGTATTAGTATCTTTAGCATGATGGTTAGCAGGTCATTCTCTTCTTTTTTTCTTCTTTTCATTTGGCAACTCTTTCTTCCAAAACCTCATTCTTTCTCTTTCTATCAATTGCAAAACACACGTAAAGCAACAACCAAAATCACAAAGAAAATGAGAAAAAATTTTCCGGTGCCCTAATCTTGACACCACTCTTCACAGAGTTTTTCTCTCTTTTGATGATACAAACCCTGCTCGAAATCAAACATCCGGCAACCTTTTTAGTCTCTTGGACTTTTGCCATCTTTTTCACAACCCTTTTGGCCATTTCCTCCGACGATTTTTGTTTTCACTCTAGCGCACTTTTAGAATTAGCTTTAAATGCCGAAGCCGGTACACTAGCTTTTGTCATAAACTTATGGGACTGTCTTCAAGTTGTTGCAACTAACGTGGGATTTATATTGTCTCGAGTCAGTTTGCATTTCATGGGAATTCATTCTTTTCATCTTTTGGCCATGTCGTGTGTATACAAAGGTTATACAACGACATGTAACATGATTTAGTTCGAGTTCTGTTCAATCATGTCGTATGTGCTTAGCACTTAGATTAGTAAATGATTGAGGTTGTTTTTCTTCTTCTTTAATTTTGACACTAGCATAAAGAGCATTTTCATCTGCACTGCGCTTGCACAGAATAATCTAACGTTTGTGCTTTTCTTCTACAATCGATGATAGGAAATATTGTCTCGTTCTTCGTCTTCTTGGCTCCAATGTAAGTAATCATGTTTTTCTTTGAAGTTCATTTCCTTCACTAGGATGAAGATAGTCTTATTTAATTTCATCCCGATACAATAACTACTGATTCTTTTTCTCTTCTCCTGTTGCAGGCCGACATTTTATAGAATCTACAAGAACAAATCGACCGAGGAATTCTAATCGATACCGTATTCGATCGCTCTATTCAGCTCCATGCTTTGGCTTTACTACGCATTCCTTAAAGGACACTCCTTCCTTCTCATCACCATTAACTCCTTCGGATGCGTCATAGAGATGGTGTACATTGCCATCTACATTTCTTATGCGCAGAAAGCTACCAGGGTACGTATTGATCATTAGACGATGCAACGCTCATATTCTGATCACAATGAACCAATAAGCTTGCTAGGAAACTTTCTTTGGGGATTCATGTGATCTATACAGTGAAAGGAAATATGTTTGACAAGAAAAGAACTGAAATTTTAAGAACACAATAAATCCCAATGGTAGTTTAGGATTGACTGTGTTAATCGAACGTGTTTTGCGCTATCCATCCTTGCCATCTAAAAGCTCTCTTTTTCCCCTATATCTCTAACTATCCTATGTTTGTTTTGACTTAATGATTTTGATTACTGCAGAACTCCACGATCAAGCTCTTTGCTTTAATGAACATGGGATTGTTCCCTCTCCTAATTCTCATCACACACTTCATTCCAAACGATAATGCACGTGCCACGGTGTTCGGATGGATCTGCACGACAATTTCCGTGAGTGTTTTCGCAGCGCCGTTAAGCATTGTGGTGCGCACTTAAAAAATCCAATCTTTCTCTTCCTAAATTCTCATATCTAACCACGGAAAACGTATTTTAATCTTCTCTCTTTTTTTTCTCCCTATTCTGGTCTTCTTAGGCACGAGTTGTGCGAACGAATAGCGTGAAGTTCACGCCCTTCTCTCTATCGTTCTTTCTAACGTTGAGTGCCATCATGTGGTTCGGCTACGGTTTCTTCCAAAAGGACTGGTGCATTATGGTAAGGGATCCCCATTTTCGAAAAATTAAATTAACGATCGTTAAGGATCACTTTTCTTTGTATTTGAAGTGTATGTTCTGTCGTAATGTGCATTGGGGTAATGTAGGTCCAAATATTTGTTCAACATCACTTTTGGGTTCAGCTGCACTCGATACATAACATGTTGCGTTGGCACGTCATTAATGGGCTAATAAGACTAACTAAATTTTCAAGAAAAGCTAATAAGAGCATATGCGGGTCCCATGTCCATAACATCTGTATACATTCTGTGTGATTAGATTTTTCTCTTCAAGTTGTTAGGGTAGGATGAATTTATGTAATTATTTAGCATGGTAATAATTTTCGGTTTTTTTTCTTCATATTATACCATTATCTAATTTCTTGCATTGAGTTCATAATATCTATTTTTAGAAAAAAAAAAAAAGAAGGTTAAATAATATTGACCAAGTGGGACACGTTATTAATAATTATGATTATTGAAGGATCGAAAACTTTATATTTGAAAAATGGACCGATGCAAGAATATTTAACAAAACTTAACTACTTGACTTTGGGAAAAAAATTAATGTGAAATTTTAAATTCTCGAATTGTCAATATCGATATAAACACATAAATCCAATATCTTTATAAGTATATCAATATGAAGATTATGTTGGGGTCATCGACTAAAATGTTTTGTCAAGTTTTTGTCAAGTTTTGGCCGAACTTAAAGAATATTCTTGACCTTGACACGCAGATACCGAACATCGTGGGCTTTGTCTTGGGACTGTCTCAAATGGTCTTGTACGGATACTACAGAAACATCATGGACAAGAAGCCCCCGCAAGACCCCGCCAAAATCGTCGCTCACCCCTCCTCAGGAGGAGTCTCTGAAGCCCAACCCGTCACCGTTAAAATCGCACCCACCATCGACGGCGGTGAAGCCCGAGCGGATGAGCAACAGCCACAGCCATCACAACCGCCGAAGGATGCCGTGGAAGTAGTAGTTTCTGGCGATGACCCGGGGTCTGATCAGCCAAGTTAAGTTTGCTCAAGCCCAACTCACCATCGATTGGGGCTTTAATTAAGAAATGTGAAGGCTCAAATTTGCGTCAATGTATCCTCCTCTCCATAGTGATCCTATGTGCTCTATCCATAGTAATCCTATGTGCTCTATCCATATCTCTCTCTATCTGTCTCTCTTGTTCGGTTGGTATGCAATTGTATGAAGGAGAAAGTGCTCCGACAATCTCTCAGAAGTGTATTCATTATTCAGTTTGCGGATTAATGAACAACTACTAGTACATTCGATGATGCTTGTGCTGAATTTTCTAATTGCCTAAACTCACTTGAATACCACGGTTGGGTAGAACTGACCTATTGTTCCATTTATCAGATGATGCTTCTGATATAGCAAGCGTTTTACTTGAAAATGCAGGCGAATCCTGCTCAGAATAAACTTACAAGATCCAGCAGAAGCATCACAAGAATCTCTCTCTCTCTCTCTCTCTCTCTCTCTCTCTCTCTCTCTCTATTCTCGATCTAGATTGCTGTCCTAGCAGTGATATACACATAAGTCTTCTTCCCCCAGGTTTCAACAAGAGCGTAAACAGAGAATGGAGAGATAGAACCAGAAAAGTGCGAGTTAAGGTAGTGGGGACCGATTCTTACTAATTCGACCACAATCTCTCCACTCATTCTGTTCGGCAGAATGGAATATGCGCGACACAACATGAATGCCCTGTTTTGCTTCGTATGGTTCACAGAAAGCAAGCGAAGAGGTTCAAGGAGCGAACGAAGCAGGAAATTCTCGATCAAGACAACATGCCATTAGATCCATTGAAACCGCCTTGAGCGTTCTGCCTCGCCAATTCTCTCCCCACACTTTCGCCTCGGTGACGGCCCTTCCTCTATTCATGTCCCCTGGAGAATTGTTCTTTCCAGACACTGCGAATTTCCACCTGCTAAGCCCGGGCCCTCCAGCATCCTCAAAACTCTTTCCATTCCAAAAGCACCTAAACATACTTCTGAAAGGAAGAAGTCCAAATGAGATGGGATTCATGGTCATGCAACAAGAGGCATAAATTAAACTAGAATCACCCTTGTTACACGGTTCTGTTACCCTTAGAGATGTCAGATTTGACAGTAAATTGTCCCGTCATTGCATGCCCCGGAGCAAAATATCCATTAGTGCCCCTGACCCTAGTAAAAACATGTGATCTGTCCCCTGGAGAAAATGAAATTTGCTGCGATGAAGCTTTTCGTGGAAAATAGGATTTTTATGCAAAGCACATAGTATTGGTAAACAACTTGCAAAAATAATTATCGCAAGAAAAAAATAAAATTAGAAAAGAATAATAAAGGAGAACGGCAGGCCGCCTAGGTTGTACGACCCTAGGCGACAAGATGGAGGTCAAGCAACCTTAGGGACTAGTCACTAATGTTGACCCAGCCATGATCAACTATGTCTTTGTCCAAGCAATTTAATGTAATCTATAGTTATGAATTAATAGAAAGATAATGTTATGTACCGAAATTTAAGGAACTACATTGAATAAATTAAAAGTTCAAGGACCACATTGTAAATTGAGCCAAAGTTCAGAAATCATATAGAATAAATTAAAATTTTACTTATCAAATTATACATTGAGTCAAAGTTGATAGATTGTTTATATTATTATCCCAAAAAACTTCATTAAGTCCCCGACTCAATCCATATACAATTGAATGAAGAAGAAAGTGCTAAAGGCAATATCTCTAAAGATATAAATCCTTCTGTTATCAAATCAAAGATCGAGTTAATTACTAGTATATTCGAACCCGATTCTTATGTTATCTAATTAAAGATCCAGTTAATTACTAGTATATTCAAACCCATCCTAGTCGATGATGCTCGTGCTGCGGTTGGGTAGAACTAACCTATTGTTCCATTTTATTGGATGGCCCCTCTGATATCACAAGCAATTTTAGTTGAAATCCATGCCCAGGAGGAGAGTCGAACAAACATAGTCCAAGCCTTGATCTATTCTCATGTCCCTGCTCTTCAGCAGCACGGCTTTGGTCCCGGTAACAGCCATCGGGGACTTGGAAGCAATCGCTGTGCGCAAAATAGAACCAACCTTTCTCAGAAAATGAGAACAGAGCATTAAAACTAGAAACAACTCCGCCTCCTCCAAAGATTTACCAATGCAAGAAACTTTTCTAGTCCCCAATCCAACATATAGTATTACCCAAAATGAGAACTTTTTATTTTCCACCTGCAACTTGCTGTTATCTATTTCTGCAAGGATATACTCAATGATTTGATGACCTCGATAAGCAAGATTTTTTCCCCACAACCTCGTTTAGCAACAAAAAATGCACATTGCCGGTCTGCAATTGAAGGGTAACTAGCAATTTTAACAAAGAAAAACAATGACCCAGCATCTTCAGTATACTATCCTATGCATGGTTTATCCCAAACCAATAAAAGTTCCAAGTGAAGGACAAATACACCCATCGTACATACAAATAGAGCAAAAAATACAGGTGTTTCGATTAGCCTTGAAGAAATGGATAAGTGGAGCCCTTCTAATCTAAATGGTAACTCTATCCTTCATTACACTGAGAGAATGTCAAGAGAGTCTAAAATTGGTAAACTGAAGACAATCAATGTGAACTAAACCCAAAATTTAGTCTGTCGGTTTATCGATTTGGGTTCAGTTTAACCAAGCCATTCAACCATATCCAACTTCAATCTCGATTTGCTTATTCTCAAAACTGCTAAATTAGACTCCTATACCAAAAAGAAAAAAAGTAGATGCCTTGAAAGAGCCAAAGTCGATGTGGTGTATCCAATATAACTCCAATTATCTTGGCACCACTGGGTTCAAACTCTATGAATGAAGAGTGCGGTCTGCTCACCATTGCCGGGGTCTATTGTGAAAAAGGAAAACTGAGATAAGACTGGGAACCTTCCACACTTTGATAATTTGAAGCCATACTAATTGTTCTCCCATAGTTTCTCTCTTTCGCTGCAAAACCAAGAAACGCCTCCTTCGGCTCCCAGCATCCTAGTCATGACCATCTCGCCAATGCCTGATCCTTACTGCCTCAATCTTTACATTTGAATTACGATCACATACTAATCCCCCACAGCTTTACAAAATTGTTAATTTCAAACATTCAAACCGGTCTTAAATCCGTTTCTTATGTAGTGTCAAGTAAGATGCTCGACATAGAATTCCACATCACAGGGAAACACCTCCAAATCATTGATTTGGAATCGGAAAGGTGTCCAATAGAATCCCAATCAAACCCAGCATATAATTTATCTAATAACTAAAAGTTCCAAGACTCAGCCTAACTTACAATTCCCACCGAAATGCTAA
The DNA here is from genome assembly GCA_017140325.1 of Eucalyptus leucophloia subsp. euroa. Taxonomy (NCBI): domain Eukaryota; kingdom Viridiplantae; phylum Streptophyta; class Magnoliopsida; order Myrtales; family Myrtaceae; genus Eucalyptus; species Eucalyptus leucophloia. Next base: position 24,823,030 of record CM029476.1, read on the forward strand.
ACCATGAAAGCGGGATCGGTCTATTTAACTCTGATAGGAATAATTCAATGTCATATACAATGATCACTAATGCAATCAGTAAACGCTGCGTACGGCATTTCAGCATATGAATTATATTCCAGCAAAAAGATAACTTTATTCGCTTTGAGAAACCAAGATACTAGAATCTGAAACTACTTACCCTCAGCGATGACTCTCACTCCATCATCCAATTCGCGCTTCGACCCGAAAACCCGAGAAACCAGCCCCAGCTCCTTCGCCTCCGAGCCCGACACCCTCCGACCCGTCAAGGCCAGCTCCATCGCGTTCCCGTACCCCACGATGCTCGGCAACCTCTGCAGCGTCCCGGGGTCGGCGATGATCGCCAGGTCCACCTCCTTCACCGAGAAGAACGCGTCCTCCGTGCAGTACCTCACGTCGCACGCGGTGGCCACGTCGACGCCGCCCCCGACGCACGCCCCGTGGACGGCGGCGATCACCGGCTTGCGGCACCGCTCGATGGCCGTCACCGCGTCCTGCGGCGACTTGATTTGCCGGCGCCGGAGAGGACGAGGACGAGGCGTCGGGGTTGCGGTCGAGGGAGGAGAGGGCGAGGGGGAGCTCGGCGAGGGAGTCGAGTGAGAGGGCGTTGCGGGAGGAAGGGCGGTTGAGGCGGAGGTGGAAGACGGCAGAGCCGGGGCTGGCTCGGACGATTTCCAGGGTCTTGAATTTCTCCATTTTCCGGTCGAGGAAGACGATGAAGATCGGGAAAGGGACGAGGTTTCTCAGCTCACCTCGGAGCATGGAGAAGGAACGGGTCGCTTTGTTTGTCGGGACTGTTCTTTTTGGGCCGAGCCCGGTAGACCGTGGGCCGGGCAAGGGCTGAGCCGGATTCGGGTCGTTTTTTTGGGTTAGGCATATATCTTGCGCAAAATGCTCACTTCAAGTTATTTAGGAGGAATGTAACCTCGTAGTCTGAGTTTATATATATATTACACATTGAGAGGATGTTGATTGATATATACATAACAAAATGATTGTAGAGAAGGCGAATGACGATGATGCATAAATTCCGCAGGTCCTCATAAAGTCAATTCTTAAATTTCATTGCTAGTAATTTGTCCTTTCTAATGGGGAAAAATAATTGTTACTTTTTAACCCCCTTGATTAGCTAGGTTGGTTGAGGTGCCATGGGATTTTTAGCTTATGAACTGGAGAGTGGAGATCACTTGTTTGGATCCCACAATCTATAAATAAGAAGTTTTTGATTGAATGTTACTATCCACCAAAACAAGAGGTCTGAATTTAATCAGTCCATGAGATTTCGAGATATTCTCATGGATTTCTAGGTAATTTTTCTATTTGCTTAATTTATTGATTTTGTATATCATAACAAATTTAGTAAGGATCATTGAAAAGTTAGATGATTAGATGTGATTAACTCATGCCTAGGTGACTCCATTGACGTCAAGATTATATGAACGGATTAATGGTGGTGCGTCTAACTACTACAAGAAACACAAGTGATAACAGAAGTAGTTAAATCGATTGGGGAAATGAAAAGTGATGAATATGGCTATGAAAAAAAAATACAAAGTGCCTCTCTCATTTTGCAGAGGCTGGCAAAGTTTCATTGATCCAAAATCTGAGTTTTGGCAAAATTGCAGTCTTAATTCTTAAACATCTTTTTATAGAAGTTGCAAGCAAACCCTTCTCAATATCAATTCCTTAATTTTTCCCATCAATTTAAGATTTCAAGTAATTATCCATGTTAATTAACGTGTCACAGTGTCCTTTATTTTTGGGATTTTAACAAGATTTGTATTCATGCAGTCTTCCTTTATCTATAAATTTTGAACTTTTGAATTAAAGTTTCTAACTTTGGACTGTTACATCCATAATGAGCAAGTACTCAATGAATGTGTTATATGTACTAAATTGCATCAAGGCCTTACATCGAATGAGACCTATTGGATACGGCAATCATGACCCTAATTCAAAACTAGTTCAAAGCATGTTCTTGATGGAAAAATTATAAAATAAATAAATATTATAAACGTACTATATATATGCCAATTTAGTCTTAAAACTTCTAATTGACCAATTTCGTTTTACATAATTTGAGATTTGTCAAGTTTGGCTAAAAATAGCTAACATGGACACTAGTTGTTTGACGTGGCAAGTTGGCAACCACTAATGGGGAAAAAAAAAAGTTTTTTTTTTCCCCTGAATTTTTTGAATTTTTATACTTTTTTATTTCTATATTTTACTTCTTTTTTTTAATTTCCCTTCGTCAGTCTATAGCCTCATCGGTCATAATGAAGGTGTCATCTTTGTTCGTCTTAGGTCTCCTAGGGGCAGACAATGAGTGATCTTGAATTGTTGACAAACTCTGTCCATCATGGCATTGTCCAAGTTGGGTGCATTATCTGTGATGATTTTGTGAAGAATCCCATATCGATAGATTCTGTTGCGATTGAAAAATTTCACTACTCTAGCTTTTTGAATAGTTCTGTAGGATGCTACCTCAATCCGTCATAACCTCATGAGACTAGTGCCATCAAAGGTCAGTCGGTGACCCTTGCCGGCCCACAATAAATAAAAAAAAAAAAAAAAAAAAGATACGAAAGAAAAGAAAAAAATGAAAATTTTAAAAAAATTGCAAAAATTGTTCATTTCACTTAGGATGGCTGGTGTCCACTTAAATAATTATTAGTAAAAATTAGTTGGAATAACTACATTAGTAAATTATCAAAATATTTAAAATTAAATTTGTCAAATTAAAATGTTTGTAACTGAATTGAAATACGTATAGTAGATTTAAGAATTTTTTGATAACTATCCCTATTTTTATCCCTATTCACTAATTTAAATATATGTACACATCATCCTTCTAAGTTAGCAAAACATGCTGTGATGCACGTTTTTAACACATGCAAGTTGTTTTTAATAGCTTATTTAAGTGAACGTGAAGTTTACATTGGACGAAATAACTTTTTTCTTTCTTTTTTAAAAAAAAAAAAAAAAGAGGGTTGAAAGAAGGCCCGCAGAGCAAAAACAAGGAATAGTAAAAAACAATTAAAGGCTGCTTTTCAAGAAAAAATCTTAGAAAGAGGACATTTATTCGCTCATATTCTCTTGATGTTGCAAAGAAAATCTAAATTGACCTTCGGCCAGATTGAATATTTGCAGAAATATTTCTTTGTATAATGTTTTTGTTTGTGATAACTTATGAATTTATCATGACATTTCATTGTTAAAAAAAGGACAAAATTGACACTTTCTGCAAATCTTAATTAGAAAAAATCATATTATCCCTGTTAGAAAGTTAAACAAACAAAATCAAGTCATTAGTTGGAGGGAAACAATGTGTTTATAAAGAGCATATAAAATTAGTTATCAAGCAATGTAAGATATTTCAATATCTCCTCTCATGTGCAAGCCTAATTAGAAGTGGCATGTGGAATTTGACTAATGGGGTGGACACACAATGTGAAAGGGATAGAACTTGCCTATAATACCATGTCAAAAAAGTTCAACCCAAATGCTTAAGTAACTAGATGGAGTGAGACAACAATAAAGAGTATATAAGACCCGCTATCAAATGATGTAAGATATTTTGACACATCATCTCACATGCAAGCTAGGTTATGAGTGGCACATGGAATTTGATTAACGGGGTGAACACACACATGAAAGGAATATCGCTTGACTCCGATACCATATTATAAAATTTAACCTAATAGTTTAAACTATTAAGTGGAGGAAGACCAACTGCCTATCAAAAGCATATAAAATCAATTGTTAAAACCTACATGCAAGTGGGATTAGGAGTAGTGCGTTGAATTTGATTAACGGGTGGATATCCCTTGACTTTGGTACCATGTTAAAAAGTCCAATAAAAAAAAAACTTAAACTATTAAGTGAAGGGAAATCAAATGTATAAAGAGCATATAAAGCCTATTGTCAAGCGATATAAAATATCTCAACATTCAATCTTATGTGCAAGCTAGATTATGAGCAGCTCACATGAAAGGAATAACATTTGGCTCTAATATCACGTTAGAAAGTTCAATCAAAATCTTAAACTTTTAAATAGAGGGAGAGCATATGTATATAAAATTCATTGTTTAGCAATGTGGACATTTCAACAATCCCAAAATCTCTCATAAATTCTAAACTTCATTTTATCTTGCCCTTCTTACATCGTATTGAGTCCATTTCTTAAATAATTCGACTCATATGGTTCCTCTTTTTAACTATTGATTTTCAAGTTTTGCACATAATCTTTGTTCCCTTTTTGGGGGGAATATAATTTTTCCTTTTGGAAAAATCGAAGTATATAACGATTTTACAACATAACTACATAATATCCAACTCTATTTTTCTTTTCAAAACACTTTATGATATACACTTCCAAAATTATTTGTGCTTGGGATGGATCTAAAGTACTCTCTAGACCTTTTATTGCAACCAGAACAATTGCACAATGTAGCATGTCAGAAGCATAAAATTGAGATAATTACAAAAAAAAAAAGTCATAAATTAATTGTACGAATACCAATTCAATCATAATCATTCTAATTTGGCTAATTTAATCATAATATTTTTTATAATTTACCAATATAATAATTTCAACCAATTTTGTAAGGGAAATTGCTAATATAACAGTCCAATCAATGCCAACTGTTCTCTATGGAACAACTGGCCACTAATATAGATAATTATTTTAATTTTCTGAGTTTTTTTTTTTTTTTCTTTTTTCCCTAATTTCCTTAGCTAGTTGCCCTTCCATTGGTGAGGACTGACAAAGGCTACCATCGTTGAGGTTGCCTTAGCCAAATTTGGCCAGGCTACCCTCATCAAAGGCCGACAAGGGCGACCTTCACTTCTGGTTGGCAAAGGATTGTTTAGGCCCCAACAACCGGTAATGGGAAACAAGAAAAATTGGAAAGAAATAAAATAAAATAAAATAAGCCAAATTTCATTTTTAGAATTAAAAAAAAAAAATTGTCCACATCCGCGTTGTTGGTGCATTGCCAGCGAAATTTGATCGAAAAAACTATATTCGCCAATCATTAAAAGTTTTGGGACTTAATTGGACAAATTTAAAAACTTATGACTGAATTGTCCTCTATACAATAAATTTATGACTCTTTTGTAATTGAATGCATGCCCTAAGCATCCTCGTATCTTATATCTTTTTTGATAACTACTAATATCCCTATTACTGTGCCGATGTGCATAATTTACACAACAACATACAACAACGTAGAGTTGATTGATTCCAAGAGGAATCAACCTGATGGCTCTTGATTCCAAAATTTTGAAACAAAAACCAAATCAATAAGGATTGGTTTGACCCAGCGTGGTTCTTCAGAAACAGGACAAAACACAGTCGTCCACCTTTTGTTCCTTGAATGATTTAAAAATAAAAAAGGTGGCATGTCTTTTTCCTCACAAATTCAATGTGGGACACGTTTTAGGATGACTAAATGTTAACAAAAAAAAAAATAGAAAAAATAAAGCTCAAGTGTGAGATCCTACATCAACTAGTGGGATTTTATATATATACTTTATGGTTTATTATAACATATTCGGGGTTGTTGAATATAAAAAGAAGAAATAAGTTAAGAAAGTTAAGGTATTCAATAGTCTTGGTTCAATTTGATTCCATATTGAAATCACATTGGTTCCAATTTTAGAAATTAGGAACCAGACCGGTTCATACGGGAATCGCCCAAAACCAACCTGAATGGTGCTCGCCCCTACAATAGCCACGTGATTGCTTCAACAAACTAGTAGGTGTTTTCTTCTTTTATTTGATATATTCTTAAAACTCCAATTGCTTTCTCCAACTTGAGTTGAGGGGATATTAGAGATAACTTGGGTATTTATTTGATGTATATTAAAGATAATTAGGATATTTCCTTTAATCCTTATGGGAGAATTACCAAAAAAGTCCTAAACCTATTGTAATTGTACTAATTCAGTCATAATTTTTTTTTTGGCAAATTTAATCATAAACCTTTTATAATTGTGCCTATTCAGTTCATCCGGCCAAAATTGACCGGTCGGGCACTGATGTGGATGCCAGCCGGGGATAGCTGGCCGGCGAACATTGATGTGGCAATTTTTTTAATATTTTATTCGAATTTTTGATTTTTTTTGAATTTTTGAATTTTTTTTTTTTTTTTTTCCCCAACTTCTTCTTCCTCTAGTCGACGAGGCTCGCCCCCACCAACCACTCGCGAAGGCAAGCCTCACCTAGCGACGACAAGGCCGTCGTTGCCAGATCTCGAGGGCGTCCCCGGAGAGGGTGCGTATGGCGAACAAGTCCGAAGGGGGCGCGGGGCCTTGGCCCGGGTCACCGACGACCAAATCTGGCGACGGTTGTTGACACCTAAATTTTGGCAATCTGCTCATTTATTTATTGCATAAAATTAGGGATTAATTTTATCCCTGAAAAAAATATCAATTGCATAGCATATAGTTTTAGGTGCATTTATTTTTAATTTGCATTTACATTGGACCAATGACAGATGGGTTTGAGTTGATGGTTCAGAACTTTAATTTGATGAGTTTGGCTAAGCCCACGAAGCAAGTAAATTAGCCCAAGCCTCTTTTTTTAATAATCAAAGATTATCTCGTGAAAATAAATTTGAAATTTTCCGGGATATGATTAATTTTTTTGGATAGGGCAAGTGCAATATTCGACAAAACGAATATTGCATTTGGAAAAAGAATCTTCATGGATATCGATTTGAAAAAATTGAAACCCTAATCGGTGGCTTATAAATAAGTTGTTGGCGTAGGGTTTCAGAGAGGCTACACAATAGAAACACATGGCCACAAAAAAAGAGAACTCACGTTCTCCACGGTGAGGGTCCGCAAATCAGAAATCTCAAAGCATATTGAGAGAAAACACGTTGAGAAGAGAGAGAGGAGCCTCATGGCTGAACACCCTCGGATGTGCGACCCTTGCGTCGACGATGCAACTCGACGACCCAGTTGTGTCACCAATCCACCTATTGCTCAGAGGCTGCACCTCGATGACAATCTATTACCGCCATCGCTATTCTTCACCAAGCTGCAGAATTGTTCTTTTTTTTGCAGGTGAGTGACGCCGACATCGCCGAGCACACCCACGGGCGAGAATCACCAAGCCAGTCCCACCAAACCTAGAGTCCACGGTCAAAAGGTTGTTGAAATTTTGGCGAAATAAGTAAAAGAGGGGAATTTGTCTTCTTCTGGGTGTTGTCTAAAAGTGTGATTGACGTGTGGATTTTTATGAGTTTATTTCATGCAAGCAAAGGGATATTTCTTGGGTGAGGATAACGTGAAGAGTTTGGTCCGTGGCGTCGTACAAATTTTGGAAAATATATAGTCAACGCTTCCTTGTCGAGAAGCTATCACCAACGAGAACCTGTGGTTCCCAGCTAACATCGCGCATCGATCTGTCATTGCAGTTGTCGATCTTTTGCCAGGTTGTGGAGTTGTTCCTCTGTTTTGCAGGTTATCAATCACCGAGGAACCACTCCGAGACTCCCGAGCCGTGACTCCCTACGTGATCTTGCTGATCATCCGTGAATCATCACCATTGACACCGCCAAGCACCACCACACACCACCAGTCACTCGTTGAGCGGATTTCGGTTCAAATTTAGCAATATTATTTGCGAAATTAGGTAATTATCTTATCTAAAATTGATTTGGATATTTTATTGCCTAATATATGTTTTTCAATATCTGATGTGCATATCTAAAAGATAGACGCGTTACCCGATTAGGATTTATTTGCATAATCCACAACCGTACTCCGATTTTTTATTCCATCTATAAGGTTTTAGATGGAATAATTTATCATGCGGGAATAAAATTGATATTTTGATCTTTAAGGCTTAAGATCAATTTATCGATTTTATTAGCGAAATAATCAAGTTCGATTAGATATCCTTTCCAAATTTAAACGATGGATGATATCTTTGGTGATCGTGAATGATTTGGTGCTTATTTTTTAATTGCTTTATTTATCCCAAAAATACAAAAAAAACTGCATTTTGCATTCCATGTAGATTAGGATTGATTGCATGATAGGTTAGTTATTTTTTAAAATGCATGTTTAGAAGGCATTTAGAATAGATAACATTTCACTTTAGTTTTCACTTTAGTTAGATTTTTATTTTTAGTGATTTTAATTACGAATTTTCATTAAAAAAATACAAAAAAATCATGCGCATGTCATGTAGTATTAAGTTCATGAAATACCTATCATCTAGTGATTGTTGCTAGGTTCATTTAGTTAGAAATTGCTCATTATTAGAATTAGGTCATTTGGTTAATATAGATTGCATATTTAATTGTCTCATTTCCTTAATTTCGAATTTTATGGAAAATACAAAAAAAAAATTAGAATAAATCAATTCCATTTTTTAAAATAGACTGCATCTTATTTATGTCATTTAGGTAGGTCATATTGCCATGTCATATCATTTCATGTTAGATTAGTAGCATGTGTTGCATAAAGCATGATTCTCGTTAAATAAGTGAAAACAAACAAAAAAAAGAAATTGCGTGTTAATTAGAAATCATATCTAGAACTATCAATGTGAATTCTAATTAACATTGCAAATGCTTTTGTTGTCATGAAGTAAGTCTTGCAATTTATTTATTACTTTATACGGGTGTTAAATTGGTGGTTTACACACCCGTATAGTCAGTCACCTCACATGTTAAGATAGTAAATTGAAATCAATTCATGCTACCTGCAAAACATTTTTTTTCAAAAATAAAATAGAAATGTATCAAAAGGGTGTTAGAGAAATCTAGCGTAATCAAGTCCCCGAACTCACAAATCTTTGATTTGTAGGAGTAAAGTAAACCTCTTGTTACTTTACTTGGGTTTTTAATCGACCTTCCAAAAATAGATTAGTGGTGACTCCTAATTGAAAAATCAATGTCATGTTAAGAACTTGAACCTAAGTTACAAATTGGTATGGGCTTGGGAGAGCTCAAGCTAAGTTTAGATTTAGTAATCCATTAGCCAAACCATAGGTGGTGCATTCGAAAATTTGTTCGCGACAGCTTAGCGACTCTACTGGGGACTTGAGTTAAAGCTTTTAGTGGACTTAGGCCAATTTTCTCTTCTAACATTTAATGTGTTAAATGTTCTTGCAAGATGGGAGGTATAAGAGGAAGTGTTTGCTAACCTTTGTTTCGCAGGGAGGTGTAAGATGTATGGTTTAGTTTCATGTTGAAGTATTGTTTGATATAAACTATTGTGCATGCCTTGCATTTGCACTACACTATTGCACACACAATCTGCCGCTGGACATGGGTAGCACTAGGATACATAGAATGGTATTGAGTTGGATACGACTTTAACCGCGAGGCCGCGTAGTACAGGTTGTCCAACTCAATCCCGAAAGCTTTTCTTGGTGTCAAGAATGTTTACTTCTGCCCACGAGACTGCATCACATTGGGGTATCATTCTTGACTAAGCCGGAATTATGAGGACTTGACTTAGTATGCGAGATTGCAACTAGTCATCCCACCCTGCTAACTTCACTTTGCTAAGCCTGTCTAGAGTAGAAATCGAACCCCACATTTCATGTGCTTGTCTATGTGATTGCCATTGATTTTCCTTGGTGAAATGAGGTTTCTATCCCTATACCATGCAATTTATTTTATCGTGCATTTGGTCGGTCCATGATAATTTAGGTTAATCATTGATTTAACTCATTTGTCAATTAGAAATGAAATGAGAAAATTGCCATGCAACGAATCATTTGGAAAATAACAAAAAAAAAAAAACAACTTTGGAATTTTGTTTTCAATTCCTGTCTTTTTTTGTTTTTATTAGGAAGTTTCAAATTTTGGCTTTCCCTAGTTCATGTTTAGGAAATTTCGTTCTTACTAGGACATCCCATGTCTTTATTTTCCTAGCTCTTTTTTAGGAAATTCCCTTCATGTGTGGACTTTTCATGTCAAAAAAAATAAAAAAAATCGATTAGATCATTTCATGGATTGACTCTCTATTTATACCTCATGCTTACATGTTCCCGTTCATTTGAATTAGATAATTATGGAGCTATCCCACTCACCCATCCGTACACGTTCAAAAGCTAAAAATGACGAATCAAAATGAGGTGCCAAACCGTATCCTTGATATTGACAATGATATGAACAAGCAAATTGCACACCTCCAAAATCAAGTCGATGAATTGTCTGCTACTGTAAGTTATCTCGTCAAGCAAAAGTGCTTTGATGACAAAGATACTCTATCTTCAATGAGAAATTGCAACCTGAATAAGAGAGCCAATATGACTTTTAAACCATCTCATTTTCCTGAGGTAGCCGAATTTGATGCCACATGAAGAGACTAGTGACATATCCGGAAGGAATCTGACCTAGAGGGTATGCATCACAAGACCAAGGAGGGTGAAGAACTCAAGCACACATGATTCATGAGCATTATTTTCTTGGCCTGAGGAAGCATCTGGAAAAGGCACATTAGGTTGCAATGATAGATCAATTGGCTCAACTGTTGCTCAACAAGGTCGATAACACATTTCTAAATGAAATGAGGGGCAAGTAAAAAGAAGACCATCCATCTTTGGTGAAAAAGGTACATCTCGTCATTGAACATAATTAATTTTGGGAGTTGACACTCTACTATTTTTCTTGCAGATGATGAATTGGGGACACTATAGATTCTAGTAGTGATATGACTAAGACAAAATCTTGATCCAAACCAAAATGGATGTGCAATTTGAATTTACATTTGATGTTGCATTGTATCTTATTCATGCACATTCTCTTGTGCATGAGCAAAAGCAGATTTTAATCTTGATTGATAGGGATAATCTAAGGACATCCATTGCTGAGGCAATCCCTTTGTGGAGCAATTCCCACAATGAATGCTTAAAATCATGCTTTGAGTGTGGTAAAATTGTCTATTTTCAAGTCACAAAAGCTTTTCATTCTTAAAGTTTCTGGACTCTTTTGAAAAGAGGATTCCTATAGTGATTTTACCTTTTTAACTCATCAATTTCATGTAAGAGATTTGTCAAGATGGACAATTCAATGGATTAAACATATTGAATAAGACGTGTCAAGATGATGAAAGGCAAGCCCTATCATATACACAGTCCTCTCTCATATACTTGTGAGATGAGTGTAAAAAGTTCTATATCCACAAGGAAATGAGTTCTCTCCCGAAAGGTACAATAACCAAAATGATGAGGGACAATTCATTTCTCTATCCCAAACACTACAGATGATCCATTGCTTAACCCATTTGAGCCATACACTTATGGAAAATTTTTCAAATTATCCTTGTCAAGAACCACCCCACATCAAGGCAAATTGGAGGTAAGACAATACAATATGGTGGAAAAATGAAAAGAATTTTTCATGCTTTCACTTGCATCAATCTTTAAGTTGTACTATTACATTGAATTCATGTGGTAATTTAAATGCCTAAGGATGACGAAGAGCATTTCTTTCTCTATCCTACATACTTATATCCTTTGTATAGCCCATTTGAGCCTACAATTTCATTTCTTCAAACCTAGTTGGTGATCATCCCCCATACTGGGGCAAGACAAAAAGCAATTATTTAAACAATATGGTCTGGAGTGCTGACAGAAAATGAGGACCTCCCAAAGGTCCAAATGTTAAAGGCACCATATGGTCATTCAAAATATAACCAAGAGGTATGAAAAAGTAGTATGCCTAGTAAAAATAAAGCCAATGCCCATGGAAAAAAAAAAGAAGTGAAGAAAAAAATGAATGAGAACTAGGGGCATGAAAAAGCGGTGTACCGGGAAAAGCAAGGAACAACTTCTTACTAGTAGGATTATCGGTTGAAAAAGAGAGTCAAGATAAGGATTATCGGTTGAAAAAATGTTGTATCTCCAATGGAGCAATACTCAAAGAACTCAAATGCTAAGTTTTTACAATCAGTGGGCTCCTTAAGAAGAGAATCCCCGATGGTGAAAAAGAAAACCGGTGGCAATGCCAAGAGGATCATCAACTCTCACCCTTTACATATATTTTGAGCCTAATGATCATTTCGTTTTCAACCCATGAACCCAGCTTATATTACTTCCCTTACAAAGTCTCTTCAGATTTGGGCACTTGAATTAACGTGGAAGTTCATATGTTTTTAAGCATTGCTTGAAGAAATGCGAGCAAAATTATTTATTTCTCATTTTGTAGGGTTCTTGACCTGTAAACCGGAGATGATTGTAGAGTTGTTCTTTCAATAGCCTTGACTCAAAAAGTCCCATTTGTTAAGCCGTTGACCGAGCCCACATTATGGTCCCTATTAAAGATCTCTCAGATTGGTAAGGTCGTACCGCTTGCGAGAATACTCGGACCCTTGTTGATGTGATGATGGTGAGATGGAGTGATTCTCATAAAATAGCCTTTCTAAATAAGAGTAAGTGAAAGTCTCTCATTTAGCATTCTTAAGAAATCCATGTCATTGTCTTAAACGACAATTCTCTTTTGTGGAAATTTGGGTGATGCAAATATGGTAAAGTCATTATGCATAAACCTTGATTGAATTGATGAAAATCTCACTGAACTTTGAAATGTGCATTCTAGAGTAGCTCAAATTTGTCTATGTCTTTAATGAATGCAAATTAGTTTTTGCTCTAATTATGTATGACAGGTAATATTTCCTTGAAGACCCAGTAATACTTGACGTTCAAGTTGCGCCTTGAAGCCTTAAGATTCAGCATGCTTTCATAACCCGAAGCCTTTTTTACTAACCTGGCGTGCTTCCATAGCCTGGTGTCCTTTTTATCGACTCAGTGTGCTTCCGTAGCCCGATGTCCCATTTTAATAAACCCGGCATGCTTTGGTAGCCCAGGGCCTCTTTCATCGACTTGGCGTGCTTTCGTAACCTAGAGTCCCCTTTATCGAACCAGCATGCTTCCATATCCCGGATTTCCTTCATATTGACCTAGCGTACTTTCGTAACCCGGAGTTATTTATATGGACCTGGCGTGCTTTCGTAGCCCATAGTCTCTTTTATCAAACCAGCGTGCTTCCGTAACCTGGATTTATTTTATTGACCTGGCGTGCTTTTGTAGCCCAAATTCCTTTTCATCAACATGGCGTGAGTCCCCCTATTAAGTCAACATGCTTCTGTAACCCGAAGTTCCTTTTAATCGACACTTGATTGAGCTGTACCCTAAAGATTTTTCTCCAGATTCAGTCTAATTAAGGCAACCGAAGAAAGGTTCAAGTCCTGGTCAGATGATCTATGTTACAATGCTAGGCAACCGTAGAAAGGTACGGATCTTGGACGTGTAACACCAATTATCTTGAATCATTCTACCCTACTTGAAGGTAAGATATTCTAGGTAGGTTCTTTTACCATTTGCATTAATATTTCCATTAAAAAATTTTGACATCTCAATCCGGACCCAGATGTCTTAATTATTTTTGTCTAAACATTTTATTTTGGATGTGAATTTTTTTTGACTTGTCTCGTTATATCTTAGTCTGGATCTAGGTATTTCGAGCTTAAAAATCATGACATTTCAGTCTAGACCCAGATGTCTTGATTATTGTCGTCTAAACATTTCACTTTGGATGTGGATGTTTTTTCGACCTTTCTTGTTATACCTTAGTCATGATCTAGGTATTTCGAGCTTCAAAAATCATGACATCTCAGTTTGGACCCGAATGTCTTGATTATTTTCATCTAAACATTTCACTTTGGATGTGATGTTTTTTTCGATCTTTCTCGTTATACCTTAGTCTGGATCTAGGTATTTTGAGTTCAAAAATTTTGACATCTTAGTCTGGATCCGGATATCTTAATTATTTTCATCTAAACATTTCACTTTGGATGTGAATTTTTTTTTTTTTATCTTTCTCGTTATACGTTAGTTTGGATCTAGGTATTGCGAGTTCAAAAAGTTTGACATCTCAATTTGGACCCAAATGTCTTAATTATTTTCATCTAAACATTTCACTCTAGATGTGAATGTTTTTTCGACCTTTCTCGTTATACCATAGTCTAGATCTAGGTATTTCGAGCTTCAAAAATCATGACATCTTAGTCTGGACCCGGATGTCTTGATTATTTTCGTTTAAACATTTCACTTTGGATGTGAATATTTTTTTTATCTTTCTCATTATACCTTAGTTTAAATCTAGGTATTTTGAGTTCAAAAATTTTGACATTTTAGTCTGGACCTAGATATCTTAATTATTTTTGTCTAAACATTTCACTTTGAATGTGAATGTTTTTTCGACCTTTCTTATTATACCATAGTCTGGATCTAGGTATTTCGAGCTTCAAAAATCATGACATCTCAATCTGGACTCGGATGTCTTGATTATTTTCATCTAAACATTTCACTTTAGATGTGAATATTTTTTCGACCTTTCTCGTTATATCTTAGTCTGGATCTAGGTATTTCAAGCTTAAAAAAATCATGACTTCTCAATCTGGACCTGAATGTCTTGATTATTTTCATTTCACTTTGGATGTGAATGTTTTTTCGACCTTTCTCGTTATACCATAGTTTGGATCTAGGTATTTCGAGTTTCAAAAATCATGACATCTCGTCTAGACCCGAATGTCTTGATTATTTTCATTTAAACATTTCACTTTGGATGTGAATGTTCATCTCAGTCTCGATGTCTCAATTTATTACCTATTAGACTCTTCAAGGAACCTGAGTGAAAACTGGGTACCTATGGAGTAAATGGGGATTTATCATGTATCTCAAGATGCTCTACCGCATTGATTGGTAAGTAAATGTAGGTACGTTCATTTCTTTCACATCATGCATTTGTATTAGCATTTCCATGCATCATATAAATTGGATTTTAAAATGGGATTCATTTTCTAAATAAATAAAAAATCATTATGTGCATGTGCATGATCAAAATTTAGGTTCCAATTTGTCTTTGAATGCAACATCTATGAGCTCACCTTCAAAGAGGGACAGCTGTTGACACTTAAATTTTGGCAATCACTTATTTATTTATTGCATAAAATTAAGGGTTAATTTTATTCCTGAAAAAAATATTAATTGCATAGCATATAGTTTTAGGTGCATTTATTTTTAATTTGCATTTACATTGGGCCAGTGACAGATAAGTTCGAGTTGATGATTCAGAAATTTAATTTGATGAGTTGGGCTAAGCCCACGAAACGAGTAAATTGGCCAAAGCCCATTTTTTTAATGATCAAAGATTATCTCGTAAAAATAGGAATTTGAAATTTTCCGAGATATGATTAATTTTTTTGGATAGGACAAGTGGAAAGGCAAATATTGCATTCGGCAAAACGAATATTACGTTTGGAAAAAGAATCTTCATGAATATCAATTTGGAAAAATTAAAACCCTAATTAATGGCCTATAAATAGATTATTAGCGTAGGGTTTCGGGGGGCTACACAATAGAAACACATGGCCACCAAAAAAAAAAAAAGAAGAGAACTCATGTTCTCCACAGTGAGGGTCGGCAAATCAGGAATCTCAAAGCATATTGAGAGAAAACACGTTGAGAAGAGAGAGAGGAGCCTCATGGCCGAACACCCTCGGCTGTGCGACCCTTGCATCGAAGATGCAGCTCGACGACCCAGTTGTGTCACCGATCCACCTATTGCTCAGAGGCTGCACCACGATGACAATCTATTACCGCCATCGCAATTCTTCACCAAGCTGCAGAATTGTTCTCTTTTTTGCAGGTGAGTGACGCCGAGCACACCCACGGGCGAGAATCACCAAGCCAGTCCCGCCAAACTTAGAGTCCACGGTCAAAAAGGTCGTTGAAATTTTGGCGAAATAAGTAAAGGAGGGGAATTTGTCTTCTTCTGGGTGTTGTCCAAAAGCGAGATTGACGTGTGGATTTTTATGAGTTTATTTCATGCAAGCAAAGGGATATTTCTTGGGCGAGGATAACGAGAAGAGTTTGGTCCGTGGCGTCGTACAAATTTGGGAAAATAAATAGTCAACCCTTCCTTGTCGAGAAGCTATCACCACCGTAGGTTCCATCGCGCG
This sequence comes from Eucalyptus leucophloia subsp. euroa, assembly GCA_017140325.1. NCBI lineage: Eukaryota > Viridiplantae > Streptophyta > Magnoliopsida > Myrtales > Myrtaceae > Eucalyptus > Eucalyptus leucophloia. Next base: position 24,839,044 of record CM029476.1, read on the forward strand.
TCGATCTATCATTGCAGTTGTCGATCTTTTGCCAGGTTGTGGAGTTGTTCCTCTGTTTTGCAGGTTATCAATCACTGACGAACCAACCCGAGACTCTCGAGCCGCGAGTCCCTACGTGATCTCGCTGATCATCCGTGAATCATCACCGTTGATGCTGCCAAGCACCACCACACACTGCCGGTCACTCATTGAGCAGATTCCATTCGGTTCAAATTTAGTAATATTATTTGCGAAATTAAGTAATTATCTTATCTAAAATTGATCTGGATATTTTATTGCCTAATATATGTTTTTCAATATCTGATGTGCATATCTAAAAGATAGACGCATTACCCAATTATGATTTATTTGCATAATCCGCAAGCTTACTCTGATTTTTTATTCTATCTATAAGGCTTTAAATTGAGTAATTTATCATGCGAGAATAAAATTGATATTTTGATCTTTAAGGTTTAAGATCAATTTATCGATTTTATTAGCGAAATAATCAAGTTCGATTGGATATTGTTTCCAAATTTGAATGATGGATAATATCTTTGGTGATCATGAATGATTTGGTGCTTATCTTTTAATCGCTTTATTTATCCCAAAAATACAAAAAATTGCATTTTGCATTCCATGTAGATTAGGATTGATTGCATGATAGGTTAGTTATTTTTTAAAATGCATGTTTAGAAGGCATTTAGAATGGATGACATTTCATTTTAGTTTTCACTTTAGTTAGATTTTTATTTTTAGTGATTTTAATTACGAATTTTCATAAAAAAAATATAAAAAAATTCATGTACACGTCATGTAGGATTAAGTTTTAGTGATTGGAATGGCCAGGCTTTGATTTGATCATATCTCCCTTCTCGTACGCAACCTGGTTAATCACTCCACCTCCCTCATTGATTTTTGCATGGTCTTGTGACCCAAAAGGGGCCCTTCCTTACTGTCAACATCTCTCCCTAATTTAAGCAGAAATTTCGCCATTTCGCTCTCCTTCCATTACCCCGTGAGATTCTCATTGATTTCCTAAACAGGTGCATTCCTAGTCATCATCAATAATTAGCAAAATGCCGGCACATATAATTAGAGGTGACAATTCCTGACATGACACAAGAAAACGACTTAGATGCAACATAAATTTACCAATAAGAAATCAGAATTTGGCGTGATGCGGCTTAACTTGAAACCGACATAACATGACACTTTGAAAGTAAATTGAAGAATTTTTCTTATTGGCATGGAAGGACACGAGTGGTTGACACGGACACATAACATAAGAATATGAATTGCCAGCCTTACGTGTCATGGGAGGTAACCATTACACGATTTTGTTGTGTTTTAAACCTGTAAAACTTTAGACCAAAAGAAAAATAAAAGCCTCTAAAGGTGGGGCACATGCGGGGAAATTTAAGGAATCAACATGGCTGGATTCGATTCAGGATGCAGTTTAGAGGAAGACATACGATAAGTTCCGACTTTCAAAAGTTCAGAATCAGGGAGCACATGCTCGACTTTAGGATATACCTTGCACCCTCTACCCTGAAAAGTGTTGTACCTTCTACAAGGATACCTGGTAGATTGCAAAATATTTTTAAAAAATACATAATTTGTAAACTAGACTTTCGGGGTTTTATTATTATACTAAAGACATCAATTTTTCATCACCAGCCGTGGTGGTTCCGCTGGGTAGGCTTCAGTCCTTTGAGGGAATGTTAGGAGTTCGAAGCCCTTGCAACGCAAGTTGCAAAGGCCCTGGCGGGCTGTTAGGTGATTGACGCGTGGCGCCTAAGTGGTTGTTTCCCCGCTAGCAACATCTGGAGGTTTACGTGACGGCTGTTGGTCAAAGCGGTTCTTCCAACACTAAAAAAAAAAAAAGACATCAATTTTTCTAAAAAAAAAAAAAAAAAAGACATCAATTTTTCTACACAACTAATGTGCAGCGTCATCGCATTTTATGATATCAACCTATTATATTAGTATTGACAGGGACATGCATTCTCCATCGAGCAACGTAAAGAAACATATCACCCTTAAATAGCTAAATGAGGTCTCCTCTCTCCTTGCCAATCATGGCGATACGATGAACAAGGCCACCTATTCTAGGTTTTCCTATGATTGAAAGCCTTCAAGGGATTGGGTTATGTTTACACATTTGTGTGCTAGAACTCACTCGATATCAATTATGGTTTTGGGGCAAACTACATCAAATCACAAAACTATTTCCAGGTGTTCGATCTTCTTCTCATTCCGGATCCACCCCAACATTGTACCATGTTCTCATTGAATGTTAATCATTGGAATTTAATAGTTTTCGTTAGTAAAATGTCACCCTTCATGGGGCCTCCAAAATTCAACACGTAACCTAAGTTCTCGAGAGTCCCTTTCCCACTTTATTTGCAAACAATAATGGAAGTTCGCATCCATAAGAAGTCATGCTATAGTCTTGCCATTTACACAGCAAAAGCCACCGTAATTAGGGAAGCTAGAACTCGAAAACTTTTAGTCCATAGTCACTAGTCCAATAAGCAATAATAGTATCGTCCCATAAGATCGATCACTTCACAGCTCACCAGCTTTTCCATCGCTGAAAAACCGCATTGAATCCAGACTACTTTTGGGGGTGACACTTGGTTTGGGAATTCCGTGAAAATGCCGAGGTTTTCGTGTCATCGCATCCGGAACTATATTGAAGCTTCACACGATTTGGTAGGAGGACACCATAAGCAAGCGCATCAGCTCACGTTTCGCGAAATCACGGCTTTTGTGAAAATCCTCATGTTGTCAACGCGATACGTACGCCAAGCAAACGCATGATATGGTAAAAGAAGGAGAAACCACGGGGGTGAATGAATGTCGCATGAGAAAATATCTTATCTCGACCCTCCTCCACCACCTTGCGAATGAAAAAACGGCTAAAAGACATTGAAAGAACCACGGAACGAAAGTGTAATTTTCGGAAGTCACGTGAACGAAGCATTACGCGGGGGACAGCTTTGCGGTGGAGGAGTAACGTAACAATGCTTCGCGCACCAATCACCGCTCTCGCCCGGGGGCGCGTGCCGCCGCCGCCCCCGTGCCGCCCCAGAGGGCCTCCGCCGCAGGCGGAGGAAATCGAAATATAATTGAGGGGAGATACGGCCGGTCGCGTCCGCACGACCCCGACATCGTGGCGGAGGAGTCTGTACGGGCACGCGAGGAGGGAGGCACGTGGGGCGACGAGGAGGAGGGAAGGAGGAGGGGCTGGTGCTGCTGAGGTAGAGAGAATGATTTTGTGGTACGCTACCTACTAGTGCTCTACTTGTCATGCGAGCACTATGAATTTAATACGCATATTCTCTCTCTCTCTCTCTCTCTCTCTCTCTCTGTAGCGCGCATACACACACGGCAACCCCCATTTTTCTCCTGTGCTGAGTGGGATGCAACATTGTGTGTGTTTACGTATATATAAACCCGAGCCATCCCTTGCATGATTTTCATAGAAAGTTAGTGAGAGAGTCGGAGGAGAGGGAGGGAGAGAGAGAGAGAAAGAGAGAGAGCCAGGGTTTTTTCTCTGCAAACCCTGCTTTCTTTTCTCGGTCTTTGCCTTGGAGAGAGTAGAGGATTTCTCACTGTCGGAGGTGGAAAATGGCCTTCTCTGATCACCACCATCCCTGGATCTTCATTTTCGGTATCCTAGGTAAAGAAGGAAGAAACCGGAAGCTGTTCACCCTTCATCTCCATTTGCTTCTTCTTCTTCGCAATAATGCTGCTTGCTTGCGCCATTTCCTTTCATTCCGCTTTCCTCCATCCATCTTCATATGGTCTACATGCATTTATTTTTTCCTCTTGATGAATCGTTCATATTTAGTATCTTTAGCATGATCAACAGCAGGTCATTCTCTTCTTTTCTTCTTCTTTTTGTTTGGCAACTCTTTCTTCCAAAACCTCACTCTTTCTCTTTCTATCAGTTTCAAAACACACGTAAAGCAACAAAAAAAAAATCAGAAAGAAAATGAGAAAATTTTTCCCCTTGCACTAATCTTGACGCCACTCTTCACATGGAGTTTTTCTCTCTTTTGATGAAACAAACCCCGCTCAAAATCAAACCTCCAGCAACCTTTTCAGTCTCTTGGACTTTTGCCAACTTTTTCACAACCCTTTTGGCCATTTCCTCCAACGATTTTTGTTTTCACTCTAGCACACTTTTAGAAACTGAAGCTGGTACGTTAGCGTCTATCATAAACTTATGGGTCCGTCTTCAAGTTGTTGCAACTAACGTGGGATTTATATTATCTCAAGTCGGTTTGCATTTCATGGGAATTCATTCTTTTCATCTTTTGGCTATATCGTGTGTATACAAAGATTATACAACGACATGCAACATGATTTAGTTCGAGTTATGTTCAACCACGCCGTATATGCTCCACACTTAGATTAGTAAATGACTGAGGTTGTTTTTCTTCTTCTTTAATTTTAACCCTAGCTAAAAGAGCATTTTCATCTACACCGTGCTTGCACAGAATAATCTAACGTTTGTGCTTTTCTTCTGCAATCGATGATAGGAAACATTGTCTCATTCTTCGTCTTCTTGGCTCCGGTGTAAGTAATCATTTTTTTCTTTGAAGTTCTTTTATTTCACTAGGATGAATATAGTATTATTTTATTTGATCTCGATACGATAACTCCTGATTTTTTTGCTTCTCCTGTTGCAGGCCGACATTTTACAGAATCTACAAGAACAAAAAGACCGAGGATTTCCAATCGATACCGTATTTGGTCGCTCTATTCAGCTCCATGCTCTGGCTTTACTACGCACTCCTCAAAGGACACTCCTTCCTTCTCATCACCATTAACTCCTTCGGATGCGTCATGGAGATGGTGTACATCGCCATCTACATTGTTTATGCGCTGAAAGCTACTAGGGTACCTATTGATCATTAGACGATGCAACGCTCATATTTCGATCACAATGAACCAAAGGGCTTGCTAGGAAACTTTCTTTGGTGATTCACGTGATCTATACAATGAAAGAAAATATGTTCGACAAGAAAAGAACTGAAATTTTAAGAACACAATAAATCCCAGTGGTAGTTTACGACTGACTGGGTTAACTGAACGTGTTTTGCGCTCTCCATCCTTGCCATCTAAAAGCTCTCTTTTTCCCCTATATCTCTAACTATCTTGTGTTTGTTCTGACTTAATGATTTTGATTACTGCAGAACTCCACGATCAAGCTCTTTGCTCTGATGAACATGGGATTGTTCTCTCTCCTAATTCTCATCACGCACTTCATTTCAAACGGTGATGCACGCACCACGGTGTTTGGATGGATCTGCACGACTATTTCCGTGAGCGTCTTCGCAGCGCCGTTAAACATTGTGGTGCGCACTTAAAAGATCCAATCTTTCTCTTCCCAAATTCTCATATCTAACCACGGAAAACGCATTTTAATCTTCTCTCTTTTTTTTTCCCCTATTCTGGTCTTCTTAGGCACGAGTTGTGCGAACGAATAGCGTGGAGTTCATGCCCTTCTCTCTGTCGTTCTTTCTAACGTTGAGCGCCATCATGTGGTTCGGCTACGGTTTCTTCCAAAAGGATTGGTGCATTATGGTAAGGGATCCCATCTTTGAAAAAATTAATTTAAAAACGTTAAGGATCACTTTACTTTGTATTTGAAGTGTATGTTCTGCCGTAATGTGCATTGGGGTAATGTAGGTCCAAATATTTGTTCAGCATCACTTTTGGGTTCGGCTGCATTTGATATATAACATGTTATAACATGTTGCATTGACACGTCATTAATGGGCTAATAAGACTAATTAAATTTTCAAGAAAAGCTAATAAAAGTATATGCGGGTCCCATGTCTATAGACATATGTATACATCCTGTGTGATTAGACTTTACTCTTCAAGTTGCCATGGTAGGATGAATTTTTGTAATTATTTATCATGGTAATAATTTTCGGTTTTTTTTCTTCATATTGTACCAATATCTCATTTCTTATATCTCATTTCTTACATTGAGTTCATAATATCTTTTTTTGGAAAAATAAAAATAAAAGTTTAAATAATATCGACTGAGTGGGACATGTTATTAATGATTATGATTATTGGAGGATGGAAAACTATACTTTTGAAAAATGGACCGACGTGAGAGTATTTAACAAAACTTAAGTACATAACTTTGGGAAAAAAATTGATATGAAATCTTAGATTCTCAAATGGTCAATCGATGTAAATACATAAATCCAATATCTTTATAACTGTTCAGATGAAGATTATGTGATAAATGCAAATGCAAGTCATTGAGTATATCGATGCTAAGCCTTGGGAGCAGACTAAAATATTTTGTCAAGTTTTAACGTATGTTTTGGCCGAACTTAAAGAATATTCTTGACCTTGACATGCAGATACCGAACATCGTGGGCTTTGTCTTGGGACTGTCTCAGATGGTCTTGTACGGATACTACAAAAACAGAGAGGAGCTCCCGCAACACGATGTTCACCCCCTCTCAGGAAAAGCCTCTGAAGTCCACCCCGTCAAAGGCGGTGAAGCCCGAGCGGATGAGCAACAGCCACAGCTATCACAACCAAAGGGTGCCGTGGAAGTGGTAGTTTCGGGTGATGACCCGGGGTCTGATCAGCCAAGTTAAGTTGGCTCAAGCTCAACTTACCATCGAGCGGGGCTTTATTTAAGAATGTGAAGGTTGCGTCGGTCTATCCTCCTCTCCATGATGATCCCTCTTGCTCCATCGATATCTCTCTCTATCCGTGTTCGGTTGGTGTACAATTGTATGAACAAGAAAGTGCGCTGGCAATCTCTAAGAAGTGTATTCATTATTTCGTTTTCTGATTAATGAACAAGTTAATTACTAGAACATTCGATGATGCTCATGCTGAATTGCCTAATTGCCTAAACTTACTTGAATACCGCGGTTGGGTAGAACTGACCTAATTGTTCCATTTATCAGATGGTGCTTCTGATATAGCAAGTGTTTTACTTGAAAATGCAGGCGAATCCTGCTCACAATAAACTTACAAGATCCAGCAGAAGCATCACAAGAAGTTTCAACAAGAGCATAAACAGAGAATGGACCCCCAAGAACAAGAGCATAAACAGAGAATGGAGAGATATACACTTCAATCTCGATTTGCTTATTCTCAAATTTGCTAAATTAGACTGCTCTCTCTATTCTCGTTCTAGATTGCTGTCCTAGCAGTGATATACACATAAGTCTTCTTCCCCCAAGTTTCAACAAGAGCATAAACAGAGAATGGAGAGATATACACTTCAATCTCAATTTGCTTATTCTCAAAATTGCTAAGTTAGACTGCTATACCAAAAAGAAAAAAAGTAGATGCCTCGAAAGAGCCAAAGTCAATTTGGTGTTATCCGATATAACTCCAATTATCTTGGCACCACCGAGTTCAAACTCTAAGAATGAAGAGCACGGTCTGCTCACCATTGCCAGGGTCTATTGTGAAAAAGGAAAACCAAGATAAGATTGGAAACCTTTCACACTTCGATAATTTGAAGCCATACTAATTGTTCTCCCATAGTTTCTCTCGTTTCGCTGCAAAACCAAGAAATGCCTCCTTTGGCTCCTGGGATCTGAGTCATGACCATCTTGCCAATGCCTAATCCTTATCGCCACAATCTTTTCATTTGAATTACGATCACATACTAATCCCACCCAGCTTTACAAGATCGTTAATTTCAACCATTCAAACAGGTCTCAAATCCGTTTCTTATGTAGTGTCAAGTAAGTGCTCGACATCTAAAGGTATCCAATCTAATCTAAATCGAACCCAGCAAACAATGTTTCTAATAACCAAAAGTTCCAAGACTCAGCCTAACTTACAATTCCCACCGAAATGCTCAACCACGAAACGGGGATCGGTCTATATACTCCGATAGGAATAATTCAATGTCCTATACAAAGATGACTAACGCAATCAGTGAACGCTGCATATGGCATTTCAGCATATGAATTATATTCCAGGAAAAAGATAACTTTATTCGCTTTGAGAAACCAAGATACCAGAATCTGAAACTACTTACCCTCGTCGGCAACCTCTGCAGCGTCCCGAGGTCGGCGGTGATCGCCAGGTCGACCTCCTTCACCGAGAAGAACGCGTCCTCCGTGCAGTACCTCACGTCGCACGCGGTGGCGAGGTCGACGTCGCCCCCGACGCACGCCCGGTGGACGGCGGCGAGCACCGGCTTGCGGCAACGCTCGATGGCCGTCACCGCGTCCTGCGGCGACTTGATGTGCCGGCACCGGAGAGGACGACGACGAGGGCGTGGGGTTGCGGTCGAGGGAGGAGAGGGCGAGGGGGAGCTCGGCGAAGGAGTCGAGGGAGAGGAAGGGCGGTTGAGGCGGAGGTGGAAGACGGCGGAGCCGTGGCTGGCTCGGACGATTTCGAGGGTCTTGAATTTCTCCATTTTCCGGTCGAGGAAGAGGATGAAGATTGGGAAAGAGACGAGGTTTCTCAGCTCACCTCGGAGATTGGAGAAGGAACGGGTCGCTTTGTTTGTCGGGACTGTTCTTTTTGGGCCGAGCCCAGTAGACCGTGGGCCGGGCAATGTCTGGGCCGGATTCGGGTCGGGTTTTTGGGTTAGACATATATCTTGTGCCAAATGCTCACTTCAGGTTATTTAGGAGGTATATAACCTCGTACTTTGAGTTTTTTCTTTTTATTACGCATTGAGAGAATGTTGAGATATACATAACATTATGATTGTAGAGAAGGCGAATGAAGATGATGAATAAATTTTGCGGATCATCACAAAGTCAATTCTTAAATTTCATTGCTAGTAATTTGTCCTTTCTAATGGGGAAAAAGAATTGTTACTTTTTAATCCCCATAATTAGCGCGATTGGTTGAGGTGCCGTGGGATTCTCAGCTTATGAATTGGAGAGTGGAGATCACTTGTTCGGATCCCACAAACTATACATAAGTTGTTTTTGGTTAAAGGTCACTATCCACCAAAATAAAAGGTCTGAATTTAATCGATTCATGAGATTTCGAAATATTCTCATGCATTTCTAAGTAATCTTTTTATTTGCTTAATTTATTGATTTTGCCTATCATAACAAATTTAGTAAGGATGATTGAAGAGTTGGATGATTAGATGCGATTAAATCATGCCTAGGTGACTCCATCGAAAGATTATATGAACGGATTGATGGTGGTGTGTCTAACTACTACAAGAAACACAAGTTATAACAAAAGTAGTTAAATCGATCGAGAAAATGAAAAGTGATGAATATGGCTGTGAAAAAAAGACAAAGTGCCTCTCTCATTTTGCCGAGGCTGGCAAAGTTTCATTGATCCTAAATCTAGAGTTTTAGCAAAAACACACGGTCTTAATTCTTAAACATCTTTTTGAAGAAGTTGCAAGCAAACCCTTCCCAATATCACTTCCTTAATTTTTCCCATCAATTTAAGACTTCAAGTAATTATCCATGTTAATTAACGTGTCACATGTCCTTTATTTTTGGGATTTTAACAAGATTTGTATTCATATAGTCTTCCTTCATCTATAAATTTTGAACTTTTGAATTAAAGTTTCTAACTTTGGACTGTAACATCTATAACGAGCAAGTACTCAATGAATGTGTTATATGAACTAAATTGCGTCAGGGCCTTACATTGAATGAGACCTATTGGATCCCAACGATCATGACCCTAATTCAAAACTAGTTCAAAGAATGTTCTTGATGGAAAATTTAAAATAAATAAATAAATATATATATATATATATATAAATATAAACGTACTATATATATGCCAATTTGGTCTTAAAACTTTTAACTTGACCAATTTTTTTTTTTTTTGTAAAGTTAACTTGACCAATTTCGTCTTACATAATTTGAAATTTGTCAATTTTGGCTAAAAACAGCTAACATGGACACTAGTTGTACGACGTCGCATGTCGACCAACACTAACGTGCAAATTTTTTTTCCCCTAATTTTTTTGAATTTTTTACTTTTTTTATTTCTATATTTTACTTTTTTTAATTTCCCTTCATCGGTCTATAGCCTCATCAGTCATAATGAAGGTGTCATCTTCGTTCGTCTTAGGTCTCCTGGGGGCAGGCAATGAGTGATCTTGAATTGTTGGCAAACTCTGTCCATCATGGCACTGTCCAGGTTCGGCGCATTATCTGTGATGATTTCGTGAGGAATCCCATATGATTGATTCTGTTGGGATTGAAAATTTTCACTAATCTAGGCTTTGGAACAGTTTTGTAGGATGCTGCCTCAATCCGTCATAACCTCATTAGACTAGTGCCATCAAGGGTCAGTCGGCGACCTTCACCGGCCCACAATAATAATAATAATAATAATAATAATAATAATAATAATAATAATAGATACGAAAGAAAATAAAAAATGAAAATTTATAAAAAAAAATTGCCAAAATTGTTCATTTCACTTAGGACGATTGGCGTCCACTTAAATAATTATTAGTAAAAATTAGTCGGAATAACTACATTAATAAATTATCAAAATATTTAAAATTAAATTTGTCAAATTAAAATGTTTGTAAATGAATTGAAATACGTGTAATAGATTTAAGAATTTTTTTTATAACTATCCGTATTTTTATCCCTGTTCACTAATTTAAATATATGTACGCATCATCCTTCTAAATTAACGATCGTTAAGGATCGCTTTAATTTGTATTTGAAGTGTATGTTCTGTCGTAATGTCCAAATATTTGTTCAGCATCACTTTTGGGTTCAGCTGCATTTGATATATAATATGTTGCGTTGGCACGTCATTAATGGGCTAATAAGACTAATTAAATTTTCAAGAAAAGCTAATAAAAGCATATGCGGGTCCCATGTCCATAGGCATCTGTATACATTCTGTGTGATTAGACTTTACTCTTCAAGTTGCCAGGGTAGGATGAATTTTTGTAATTACTTATCATGGTCATAATTTTCGGTTTTTTTTCTTCATATTATACCATTATCTCATTTCTTGCATTGAGTTCATAATATCTTTTTTGGAAAAAAAAAGGTTAAATAATATCGACTGAGTGAGACACGTTATTAATGACTATGATTATTGGAGGATCGAAAACTTTACATTTGAAAAATGGACCGATGCGAGAATATTTAACAAAAATTAAGTACATAACTTTGGGAAAAAAAAAATTGATGTGAAATCTTAGATTCTCAAATGGTCAATCGATGTAAATACATAAATTCAATATCTTTATAACTGTTACGGATGAAGATTATGTGATGAATGCGAATGCACGTCATCGAGTATATCGATACTAAGCCTTGGGGCAGACTAAAATATTTTGTCAAGTTTTAACGTAAGTTTCGACCGAACTTAAAGAATATTCTTGACCTTGACATGCAGATACCAAACATCGTGGGCTTTGTCTTGGGACTGTCTCAAATGGTCTTGTACGGATACTACAGAAACAGAGAGGAGCTCCCGCAACCCGTTGTTCACCCCCCCCTCAGGAGGAGCCTCTAAAGTCCATCCCGTCAACGGCGGTGAAGCCCGAGCGGATGAGCAACAGCTCAGCCAACTTAAGTTGGATCAAGCCCAACTTACCATCAAGCGGGGCTTTAATTAAGAATGTGAAGGTTGCCTCGGTCTATCCTCCTCTCCATGATGATCCTACTTGCTCCATCAATATCTCTCTATCCATGTTCGGTTGGTGTACAATTGTATGAACAAGAAAGTGCTCTGACAATCTCTCAGAAGTGTATTCATTATTCCGTTTTCTGATTAATGAACAAGTTAATTACTGGTATATTCGATGATGCTCGTGCGAGTTAAGGCAGTGGGGACCGATTCTTACTAATTCTACCACAATCTCTCCACTCATTCTGTTCGGCAGAATGGAATATGTGCGACACAACACGAATCCCCTGTTTTGCTTCGTATGGTTCACAGAAAGCAAGCGAAGAGGCTCAAGGAGCGAACGAAGCAGGAAATTCTCGATCAAGACAACATGCCATTAGATCCATTGAAACCGCCTTGAGCGTTCTGCCTCGCCAATTCTCTCTTCACACTTTCGCCTCAGTGATGGCCCTTCCTCTATTCATGTCCCCTTGAGAATTGTTCTTTCCGGACACTGCAAAGCTGAGCCCGCGCCCTGTAGCATCCTCCAAACTCTTTCCATTCCAAAAGCACCTAAACATACTTCTGAAAGGAAGAAGTCCAAATGAGATGGGATTCATGGTCATGCAACAAGAAGCATAACTTAAACTAGAATCACCCTCGTTACACGGTTCTGTGACCCTTAGAGACGTCAGATTGGATGCTAAATTGTCCCGTCATTGCATACTCAGGAGCACAATATCCATTAGTACCCCTGACCCTAGCGAAAACATGTGATTTGTCTCCAACAGGACCAAGCTTCGCAAGAACAAAAACAGAGAGCTTTGAATGGAACCTCTCGTCCAGCAATAAATTAGATGACTTGAAATCTCTATAAATAACCAGACCCTCACTAGGGCCTCGCCTATGGTCAGCGAGGGCGACCTCACCCAAGGCAAGGGCAACCCTCACCAACCCTTTCCAGGCATCGTTGGTGGCCAGCTATCATCGAGACCAACCACCAACGAAGAAGAAAGAACAAATTGGAAAAAGGAAAAACAGAAAACAAATAAGAAGGAATGAAAAAATTCAAAAAGAAAAAGAAAAAGAAAAAAATGCTATTGACCAACCACAAAATCAGGTCCTTCTTTGAAACTAATATAGCCATTTTGGGTTCTTATTTGAAATAAGATTCACTTCAACCCTTATTTGAAAAAATGAGAATATTTCAGGTCCTTATCTTAAACAAAGTTCATTTCTGGCTGTAATTTGAAAAAAATGAGGGCACTTTAGGCCCATATATAGAATTTCCCCGGCACATAATTCTGCATAATATTGATCACCCATAACTTAGGCAATATCAAAAGCTCACTGCAGATGGTTGCAACTTTATGCATCTTGAATCATGTAAACCTATCAGGGCTCAATTTAAATTGAGATACAAGAATCAATGCCTTCCAACAACATTTGCGCATCTCAGTGATAAAGCAGTAAAAGATGGGAAAAAAGAGAGAGGGTACAGCATCATGTCCACAGCAACAATCACTATCATTTATATAGAAGAAAGAGGAGCATAAAAAAAATTCCTCAACTTATCCGTTTAAAAAGGAAGCGGCAGATACACAATCATAGGAAGATTGGAGTTGGACAAGCACTGGCAGCAAAGAGAGAGGCGCATAATACACCAAGCCGGCACATCACAATCAACCAATTCTCCAGATTGTCCACTAAGCTTAATCCATGGCAAAAAAAGCATATACGTATTTAGCTCCATACCCTGCACTGTCCCAATGCTTTATGAAATGCTCCTTACATATTGGTCAAGATTTGTATTGAAAAGGTCACACCTTCAAAAAGGATAAGAAAAGGTGTAAGGAGAGAAAATAACAGCTTCTGCAGTTATGCAAATATAACTCACAGAAAGAAAGCAATGGTCACCACGAAATGTCTTTATCCCAAATTCCAAATCATACATCCACAGAAGTAATAGTATCAAAAAGATGCAAGCTAGGTCCTGAAACTGATGACCCGTATCAAAAGCATTGGGACAGTGCGGGGTTTATTATCCAGAATGACAAAAAAGTATCACTGAGGATTTTAACAGACAGATACTTCTAGCAGACAATCTGACTATTTTGGTCCCCTATACAACACTATTTCAATAATAGATCATCAACATTGACATGCATCATCTAATCGACCATTTTAAACCAACAAAAGTTCATCAGTCACCTGATAGGAGTTCCTGGATCATAGAGAGGGTTTTTAGCCACATATTCAACATATAGACTGTATATATACTTCAAAGCTTCTCGTAGATCACCAGTCCTGGGATGCGTTACCAATATTATCTGCAAAGGCATGAGGAATAAGATGACCAGGAAATAGGAAAAAAAAAAAAAAAACAGGAGAACAGATTGATGGTTAGTAAGAGTCTTCTAAGGAGAAGTACACTAATGGGCAAAGATCTGATCCAAGAATGCAATGACATTAATGTATTTGCCGAAATAGAAGCATAAGCCAAATCCTATACGGCAATGTGATTTTCAACAAATTCATTTTGCATTGTCAAGCATAAATAACAAGTAGTCAATGCACAGAAAAAAAGAGTTAACAGGAGCAAACCATTTCTCTCTTGTATTATGCGATTATGGAAGCACAAACACCTTCCAATTGTGGTTACCAAAAAAAAAAAACACCTTCCAATTGTGTGGTGCCTTTAGATACATTCCAAAAGGTGTCGGTTCCTTAATAATGCTCAGTTTTAACAGGTTTTGCTAATTTGCTAAGATATTTAAGTTTTTAGCGCGCGCTCATTATGAGCAACATCCGAGATAGAAAAATACTCCAAAGACTGCAGAATAAGGTAATCTAACCTTTATACCAGAAGGACTTTCCATGAAACTAAGTTTGTATGTGTTAGTGCGGAAACTGTGAAATGAACAACCCTGGCCTGGTAACTGCGGCACCACGAGATTTCCTCTGTCTGCACTGCAAGAGGAAAAAACAGAGAGCGTGCAAGTTAATCGCTGAACATCCGGTTCCCCTCTATCTTCTCCGACATACTCGGCACTTGGCTATGGAAAGGTTTTGCAACTTTATCTACTCATGAGCTACTTGAACTCGACTAAATGACTACTCGAATATTAAGTTAAGTTGAGTTTCGAGGTATGTATGTTTGCATGCACGAGGAGCATGGGAGTGCACATAAACAAAAGAAACACAAATTTCATGAAGTCTAAAATTTCTACAGCAGGTTCAACTTCTGTTAGATTTTTCTCTTCCTTTGAGCTCAAACTCGACTTGAAAATTTTTCAAAGTCCTCTCAATCAAAGGTTCGCTGACCATTCGTGAGGATAAACGGCAATTCCGCGAAAGAACAAGGAAATTACCAAATTAAAAAACCGGATTACCATCAAATGGTGCCTGACTTGAACACACACGATTCAAAAGGAATCGAAGACCAATTACGTAAAATAATCGAAGTCAAAGCAGATCATCAAGCAAGCGAACAGCATCTACATTCCTAAGACAACGCAAATCGAAGTCCTCCCGGTAGACCAGGCACACCCCGTTCCGCCGTCGGCGCCGGCGGCGACGGGCTGACGTCGGAGCCCCCGAAGAACTGCATCCTCCCTTCCCAGATCGCGATTTCGCCTGAAAGACGCCGCGAACAGCCCCCCGCTGTTTCGCGGGGAGAAATGGCGTTCCCGTCGATTTATATGAGAAGAGTGTAGAAAATGAAATTTGCTGCGATGAAGCTTTTCGCGGTAAATAGGATTTTTATGCAGAGCATATGGTATTGGTAAACAACTTGCAAAAATACTTATTGCAAGAAAAAATTAAAATTAGAAAAGAAAATAATAAAGGAGAATGGCGGGCCACCTAGGTTGTATGACCCTAGGCAATAGGATGGACGTCGAGCAACCTTACGGACCAATCACTAACGTTGACCTAACCATGGTCAACTATGTTTCTATCCAAACGGTGACCATGTTACACATTGAGCCAAAGTTAATAAATTAAAAGTTCAAGTATACATTGAGCCAAAGTTTAGAGATTATTTATATTATTATCCCAAAAAACTTCATTAAGTTCCCGACTCAATCCATATACAATTGAATGAAGAAGAAAGCACTTAATGCAAATCTCAAAAGATATAACTTCTTCTATTATCAAATCAAAGATCGAGTTAATTACTAATATATTCGAACCCAATTATTATCTTATCTAATTAAAGATCCAGCTAATTAGTAATTTATTTGAACCCATCCTAGTCGACAATGCTCGTGCCACGGTTGGGTAGAACTAACCTATTATTCCATTTTATCATATGGTGCTTCTAATATTGCAAGCGATTTTAGTTGAAATTCATGCCCAGGAAGGGAGTCAAATGAACGACTTGTAGCTCCAATCGGATAGGACCTCAAAAACTAGCATCATTTGCAATGTCCCTGTGATGAGCAAAGGAGCAAGAAACAGTCGAAACCAAAGGAGTTGCACTACCAACCGCGCGGCAATTCAGTAGATCAGATGCTGCTTAAAACTAGAGTTAGAATATGCAGCCAAATCCTGCTCAGAATAGACTTACAAGATTCAGCACAAGCATTACAAGACAGACAATCTCCCTCTTCCTTTGGATTCTCTTATCCATAATGCTGTTCTAGCAATGATGTACAACCAAATCCCTCTTCCTCCAAATTTCAAGAAAGTATAAACAGAGAATGGAGAGATTAGACCCGAAAAAGAGCCGTGTTAGAGTAGCAGGGACCACGTCCTCCTAATTCAACCACAATCTCTCCGCTCATTTCCCTTGGACAAAATGGAATATGCACAACATGACGTGAATGCCCTGCGTTTGCTTCGTATAAGTTCACAGAAAGCAAGCCAAGGGGAGGCTCAAGGAGGAAACGAAGCAAGAAATTGTCGATCAAGACAACCGGCCATTAGATCCATCGAAACTGCCTTGAGCGCTCTGCCGTCTTTTCTCTCGCCAATTCTCTCCCCACATCTTCGCCTCTGCAACAGCCCTTTCTCTAATCAAGTCCCTATTTAACAACTTACCGTCCTTTGGAGAATTGTCCTTCTCAGACCCCTCGAATTCCCACCTGCTGCGCCCGGAACCTCCGGCATCCTCATTCCTAAAAATCTTGCTGCCTCTCTCATCAACGCCGGATCCTTTGTTCCCATAATTAGAAGCTATGTTGGGATCATACGCCTGGTTCGCTAGGTAAGAAAGAGCTGTCACCACGTCCCCGATGAGAGGACGTGCAGCCGCCTGCTCTTGTATACACATGGATGCCACAGCAAGTGCCTGATATAGACCTCGCATTGGATAACGCCCTTGCAGACTTGGATCCACCAATTTCGAGAATTTTCGCCTCTCATTGAATAGTGGACGTGCCTGCACGGGCAAAACATCAAAAAAAGCAACTTAAAATTTGTTTGGAAAAGACCTTCCCTTCAGGGTTTTCAAAAATAGAGGCAAAGCCAAGCTTGTGAAACTGCTTTGTGGTTACCGTTTCTCAGAACTACTCTATAAAGCCCAGCTCTGAAAGCATCAAAAAGAGACTTTTAACTTACAATCGCTTTGTTTTCCTTTGTGTTCAGCTACGTTGCTATTCAATTAAAACTATGTAGTAACAGAACGCTTCACTCTGAAAACTCTGTCCATTCCAAAAGCACCTATATGTACTTCTAAAAGGAAGAATAACTAGAAACTTGTTTTCATTTTCATCCGTGAAGAAATTCTTCAAGAACATTAAATACTCACTAACTTATTCTAAGACATTGCCTTATAGGTTAACAAAGCAGAAGTAGTCCAATTAAGATGGACTCATGGTCATGCAACCGAGACATAAGTTAAACTAGAATTACCCATGTCACAAGGTTCTGTTCCCCATGCGGACGGGAGCTGTCGATGGCTTTTCGTCCAGTGATCAGCTCTAAGAAGACTACCCCAAAACTATAAACGTCAGATTTAACAGTTAATTGTCCCGTCATTGCATACTCTGGAGCACAATATCCATAAGTGCCCATGACCCTTGTGGAAACGTGTGATTTGTCTCCAACAGGACCAAGCTTCGCGAGACCAAAATCGGAGAGCTTGGGATGGAACTTTTCATCCAGTAATATATTGGATGACTTGAAATCTCTATAAATAACTGGGGGATTTGCTTTGTCATGGAGGTACTCTAAACCTTTGGCTGCACCAGCTGCTATCGTCATTCTGGTGTTCCAATCTAGCGGTTCCTTATCCGGTGGAAGATCTGTACCAATAGCATAATGCTAATATCAGTTGCTTATTACAAAGAGCTGATTTTCACATAATTGAGCCAGAATGTGAACACACGTAAACATAATAAAAATTATAGTACCAAATCTATATCTTCTTGTTAGAATGCAATAAAATTCAAGTTCACACTTTCAGTGCTAGGCCACTTCAAGCCAGAGTTCTAGGGAAGTGCAAAGAAATATATACTGAATTACCAAGATGAATTATAGGAAAAAAAAAAAACTTTCATTAAGGATAATCAATGTTACCAAAAAGATGATCTTCCAATGATCCAAAGGGCATGAATTCATAGACAAGAAGCCGTTGATCGCCATCAGCACAGTAACCAATCAGATTCATGAGATTAGGGTGATGCAGAAGGCTCAGCATCAGAACCTCCACCAGAAATTCACGGTTACCCTGGAGACCATTCCTATCCAGTTGTTTAACTGCAACAACCTAAAAATGACTAAGGTCAAAGTACGAAGTATGTATAACAGCACATACAAGAAAGTCATGAGTAGCTCCACAAGATATGAGAATTTAATGGAACAGAACCACAGCCAGCCAAAATATGGTTTACACAGTACTTGTCTGACAGCATCCAAATCTTCAATAAGGTTACATGATTTATCCTGGGCAGAAATTTTATGTACAATGTCAATCTGACAATTTCAAAATTCCTGACAATTGTGAGACAGATGCGATAAAGTTGAAGCTCTTAAGATGTCATTGAAAAATCCAACCATGTCAAACTCGCAAAAAAATTACTCCAAGTTTTTCCAATTAAAAGATCTGCTGCACCAACACAAGACTCTTCTGATTCAGCAGAAAAATTGTAAGGATTGATTGCACTGTTCACAGCTTGTGAACATACTTTAGCTCCAAATTTATTTGCCTAAGAATTGAATGCCAAAAAAGCCTTTCAACGAAAGAAAAAGGGGCTAAACAAAGTTCCACTAAACTGGAGGCAAACACACGAAAAGTGTTAGCTTCACTTGCCGAGGGATTGACATGATTTTCAAAAATACACCGTTCGACTGATTCAAACATCAACCATGGTCTTTTCAAATAATAGAGAAAAGAAGAAGAAGAAGAAGAAGAAGAAGTTAAAATCATTTAAGTAAAGAGTAATCTCCACCAATAAGTACAGTTCAATTGGATCTAACCTACAGGAATGAGTTCTTTTTTTATTTATTTTGGATGGTCAATAACTATTGTTCCAATTGACTGTTGATTAGTTGGTAAGAAATGCGACTAAGGTTGGAATGGAAATCGAATTTAACAGTATAATTTCTATGAATTCCTACCTTTTCTACATGTTAGATGATCTAGAAGGGCCACTTTAGGATATCACAAGTTCTAGCTAAATATAGTTTTGACTGTTGAGTAGTCAGTAAGAAATGCGACTAAGGTTGGAATGGAATTCGAATTTAACAGTATAGTTTTCTATGAATTCCAACCTTTTCTACGTGTTAGATGATCTAGAAAGGCCACTTTAGGATATCACAAGTTCTAGCTAAATGTAGCTTTCCAACCTCAGGTAAAAGAGTCGGTTCATGCACCAAAAACTAAAGCCTGGAAAGGGACAACTAGCTGATGCAGGTTTTAATTTACTAAAAACGCAACCATAAAAATGCCAAATACACGATAAAAATGAGCACATTTTCTACCTGTCCAGTGGTCTCGAGTTTCCCTTTGTATACACCCCCAAATCCTCCTTCCCCCAAGAAACATTCCGGCTTAAAGTTCTTGGTAGCAGCGGCGAGTTCGCGGAAGGTGAAGGTTTGAGCAGCAATATGTACACCCGGTACATCCTTAGGGCCAATTAGATCCCTTCTCGACCCCAAATTGCTCCTAGACCTCAGTCTTTCTACCCCTGTAAAATTCACCAGCAAACGGATGCAGATAATTTCAAATCACGCCACTCGACATTTAACAAAGAGATCTATGACCATGTTCACAGAGACAACAATCGCCCTCTGCAGGCACGAGCTCAAAGGTTTAAATCAGATACATCACTCGTATAGCTGAACAGCTATCAATCCGAAGGCACTCAACAGTAACAAGTGACTTGCAGAGTCAGCAAATCAGGGTGCCGACAAGCTAACCACTTGAACTAGAGAAACCGGTACCTTTCATCAATCAGACGGACCTGAACTATCAAAAATCATCCTGAGCTATTACATCAGCAAAAGAAATCCAACCTACTCTCCGGAAACTTCGTCGACGGATTGGACTACTAGTAATCAAGCTACAACCATGATTACACTCTCGGTGAAACTCACCTACCAAAGATCAGATCAAGAAGCGAAATACCAAAAAGGGCAAGAATTCATCAGTGAAAAACTAAACGAAACTGACCGGACGGCAAGCTGGAAATCTTGGAGGAAACATTCGGGACGCCGTGTTTCGGGTCGTCGCTCCCCTTGTCCGGGTTGAGCGTCTCTTCCTCCCTCGAATCAAAACAAGGAAAGCAACCCATCTCCTAAAACTCGCGATCAAGAAAGACCCACTTGCCTTTTACCGCGCCACGAAGCTCACAGAGTCATTCGAGCTCAACCAATCATCTCACCACAGCACACCCCCCCCCCCCAACCCACCAAAACACACACAAGCAACCAAGAATCCAATCCAAATTCCAAGAGGGTCCCGCCCGCGGAGGACGCCCGTCGTTTCTCGTCCCGATCACGGGTCGAGGAGAGATCAGCAGGAGGAGGGAGGAAGGAGGAAAGGAAGATGCCGATGTTCGAGAACAACGAGGAGAGCGGCACAGAGAGAGAGAGAGAGAGAGAGAGAGAAGCGGAAAGACGGAAACTTTCTGGCTGTGAAATCTGAAAAAAGAGAGTGGAAAAAGGATGACGCGCCGGCCTTTTTTTGTCCTCGGCTTCGTTTACAACCCCCGCTGAAACACACGCACGTTGCAACAGCAGGCGCACGAAGCTATCAATCTACTACTGCCATCCATCCCCCCCCCCCCCCCTTTTTCTTTGACCACCCGAAGAGAGAGAAAATTCGATAAAGGCAGCATTTTTTCTTCTTAGAAAGAGCGATCGAATTTCAAAGGCAGATCGGCTAAGGTCGTGAACCACGTAATTACGAAGCGTTGGGTCAATGGGGGAGTTGATCCTGCTTCATCCTTTCCACGGTGCGAGGTGACACGATTCTCGAACGCAACTGAGGATATCTCATCATTCTTGTCGTTGAATATGAGTTACTTTGCTCTTTATTTCTTCTTTTACTCATTTATGTTGATCAATTAATGCCCTCCGCCACCACCAACTAGGGATTTTCCAAAATTAGGCGAGCATAACTTGAAGGTGAAGTTTTGACCCGAAAGATAAAAGAGAGAGAAAACTTCACAGTGGGAGTTTCATAAGCAAATCTAAACGAGTTACTCGATTTCTCAAAAACCAGAAATGAAAATCACTAACTAGACCTTCCTTGCAATAAGAGCAACAACCATAGACGCGCAGTAAGACCGTCTGATTCTTTCATTTTGAACAATTGATGTTAAGTCTCTTTTATTAGTAATCCTTTGCATCATCCCATCTATTAAAGTTATTTTTATATATATATATACACGCACGCACATATCTGCTCGTGGGGTGAAAGAAACAGCTGCGATGTCACAGGCTTAGTCTTTTTCTGGCGATGAAGAAAAGAAACTGAAAAAAAAAAAAAAAGCTCAAATTCAGTCAAAGTGGCGACGAGGCAAAGAGAATATTGCTTTGATGCAAAGAGAAGGCCAGGGAAAAAGAGGCTGCACACGTTCGTCTAACCTTAGTCGTTGCACACAAATGAAGCTTGAGACTGTAAGTTGTCTCTTTCTTTCACCAAGCAATCAACCGCAAATATGTATCTTAAAGTAAGCATGCCTCATAAATTCAAATAATAGAATTAATGCCTTCTTGAATCTTATATTCCCGCATTTTAATGGGAACGCCGAAGCAGGCTGGCTTCAATCGTACCCAAGGGATCGAGGAAAAGATGGTCTCTTGGATATTGTTTGGACCGTTCTAGTGATAGCAATGGCAAGAGAAAAAAAAAATGAACTCTTTACCCGCAAATTATACTCACTCGTCGAATTTACAACTCTAATTTTGATCTTAGGATGCGAACATGGAAAATGAATTTTTAACTTATGTAGCGGGAAGTGATCTTTTCAATAGATGTGTAGAGCAAATATGGAAGGAAACAACTCAAACATCATGATATCTTATCACCTACCCCTTTCATTTAGATTCAACATTTAACTCTAAGTAAACTTTATATCTTTGTGTTGTTGATCAAGCAATTGGCCGGTTAAATTTCTCTAGGTTTTCTAAAATCGATTTTAATATCATGTACGTCTATCGTCCCTGATGGAAGGTTGCTAATGAATTCAACCGAACTTGGGAGCACGAATTCAACTAGATTTGTGGAAAAGTGATCTTCACGGAACAATCTCGTCAAGATACGCTCGATTCGTATACAAGTTTGAAAATGATGTCTAATTTGTCATTTTTTTGGGGCAATCCCACCATTCAAAAGAAAAACACATGCAAAACCTCAAAAAGCAAGTGGGAAAGGATGGAGATTGTCGTGCGAGATGGGCATACCAAATTCTCCATCCAATGAAGCATTGGCAAAAGATGTGGAGGAGATCAGAAGAAAAGGGGCCCGAGAAAAAGATTTTGTTGGGGAAGTGACGTGGGCAGATCAAGTGCCTTGGTTCCTAAGTTGACTTTTCGTTGACAAGTCATAACCAAAAAAAAAAAATCCAACGGATAGGATGAGTGCGTCGTGCGTGGAAAGATTATACAATATTCCTGTCTTAAATTAGTGGGGAGGCGAGGACTGTGCAGTCCGCGGCATTATTATTAAATTTAAGGAATGTTCAAGAACGCAATGAACACAAGTGATGTATGTTGCCCATGTTACTTTGACTTTTTCTTCTTTAATCTCCTCAAAATCAGTTGCATTTATGCACATATAATTCCTGAACTTTTGTTTCTTGATGTTTGATTAAGTGCTCAATTTATTTTTTGCAATTGGGTCCATTGTTTTTCCTCTTTTTGATGACTATACCATGTCAAGTTCCACATTGATATATGACATAAATAAAGTTTAAAATTTTTTCAAACGGCACAATTCCTTAACTTGGGGGACCAATTTACCCAATTGGTTAAGAAACTGTGCCGTTAGGCATGGCAAACTAACCGTGGGACTTTCATTCACTCCATATCACACCAGGCAAGGGACAGGGATTGGTTACCTCATGCCAGCTGAATCGTAGCCTGTGTTGCCATAGACGCAGTATTTTTTAGATTGGTTACCCACCTTCACCGCCTAAGGACCCCCAAATCCCTAATCTATATCTATCCACCCGACCGAGGGGATGGGAAGGCATGTATGGGTCTCACACCCCATAGCGATTTTCTCACCTTTTCCTCCATGAGCAGTTTAAGGACTTGCTCAGGTCCAAAATTCCACATTGATATATGACACAAATAAAGTTTAAAAAAATTTTGAATGGAATAGAATGAGGAAAATTTGGAAACAAAACACAAAATACGAAAGGATGTAAAGACTTTTTCTTTATATTGACACCTTGTCCACGTGTAATGTAAACCCAAATTAGAGGACAACTTTCTGCCGTCACGAATGCATCCAAACAAACGGATAAATTGCTTCCTCTTCTTTTCTTTTTTGGGTTCTGGTGAACCCCAAAGCCAGACCCACCAAAAGAGAAAGATTAAACAGAAGAAGGCAACAAGATGCAACCGGTCATCGTATCTCCTGTTGTCCAAATCAATTCGACTTTAAATTTCTTGTGGGCCTCCCCCATCCAAAACAAAAGATTCCATTCATTTGCTTCTCAACTTGTATACAATTCGCGCATCCGACATCGCGGACATTGATGAGTCAGGGCCGGACCGACCCGCGATGTTGACAATCGAACCGAGCCATCGCAGAGCCGTGACGGCTGATGGATACCTAACGACGAGCACCTGCACGACCGGTCGTTTCGTGTCTGGTCCGAGGGAACGACCCTTTGTGGGCTTCATAAGGGAGCCCAATTGAGTACGCCGTAAGATCTCCCGGGCATGGGCCCAACTCCAGAGGCCCATACGACGGCTCCTAAAGAGGGATGTTATTTAGCTTTTGATCGGAAATCGTTCCCGTCCACGATCGGAAGGCGACGGACAAGCGGAGTTGAAAAAGTATTTGTGTCAAGTAGAATCAAACGTGGCCAATTTTATAGGTCGGTTGATCTTTAGGTTATATTCTCCCCTATCTCTTGTAAGAGAAACTTTCCTCAGACTAGTCCAATTTTCAAGTATGAATAACTTATAATTCTTTTAGATTCATGTTAATAAGTGTCTCGGGACACTAATCAACTATACTAATAAGTAAATATTCGATTCTCAAAGTATTTACTATGCGTATCATGAGGATGATCGGGACATTGAAAATTCATTTGGTTACCTAGTAATGTATGTGGGTCAACATCCATTTTGTAACTCGATAATTAGATGTTTGATTGGAGGAAGTTCCCTCCAACCAAGTATATGGAAAACATAGTACTTTTCAATGCTTGTTTGGTATTACGATGGATAAACAACAATTGTTTTGTGTTTTGTTTTGTAACACGCATTTGGAGGGAAGATTTGGGTTGCTAAAATTTGTTGTAAACTATTGCAACTTAGGAAGTGTTGTGACCACAAGACAATGCCTTATAAAATTGTATGGCATCCTTTTTCATTGTTGAAATTCATACAGGGAAACTGAATTGAATAGTTCCTCAACCATAATCACATTTCATGACTTTGTAATCAGGATTTCAATTAGCGAGTAGCATTTGCTACTTCACCAAAGTAGAGGTGATCAATGTGCAATCCTGTACTAAGGCGTCGAATCTAGCCTAACTTGTTACCCAAACTTGCTTGCCAGCAAGAATATTATGTATTGGGTTTTTTAAATAGGTGATACTAAACCAAGCCAGCAAGGATTGGACCAGGCCTCTCCAAAGGCCCTCCTCAGGCCCGCCCAAATTATGCCTTCGGGCGCATATGGCAAGGGTAGGCTTAGGCCCATGTGAGCAGGACCACTCGGTGTACGATCAAGTCTGCTAGACATAACAGGCGGACCATTAACTTACCTAAGTTTAAAGACACCAAAATCACGTTAAGGGGCGCAGTTTTATGATCCACCGAGGGGCAGATTCTCGAGTCGTAACTCCCACAAAGAAAAATGTCGTGACGCACAACAACTTTAAGGTTTTACAATAAACAGGTGAAATTACCCTTTTCTTATTTGACATCACCAAGGGGTTAAAGATCCATTCTTAGTGATCTTTAGAAACGCATTGAGCCAAGAAGTCCCTCTCTCTTTTTAAAATGGCCGAACAATAAGAAGAGATTTTGATTGCTAGAAGGAATAAATAAAGTAACCTAACGGCTACCAACTGTTGTATCAAGGAAGTATTGCTCAGGTCGATTACACGCTAGAAAGATGATTTTACATTGCTTGGTGAAGAAAGGCACGCTTCGTGCTAACTAATCTTAATTTATTGGGTCTTTAAAACTTAAATGGGCCATCTCAAATCTCGCATCTATTAGCATCCATCGGATCTAAAAATCTCGTGTCTTTACAAACATGAAAATCCTATAATATAATAGAATTATTTAACCTCAAGATCAGTTGCAAAACATGTTAAAAAGCAAATGACTCCTTTATGGATGTATTTGGTAACATTTCTATTATAGAGAACAATTTTGTCTCAAAAATAGTTTTTTTCTTTTTCTATTCTCTATAATAATTTATAGGTAAAAGAATGCATTTGGTAAGTATACAAAATTTATGTTTTTGAAATAGAAAATGAATAGAAATGTGTTTATTATGATTCATAAATTTGTTTATAGCATAGAATTTCTTTTAATATTTTAAGATTTTTTTCCTTTTTTCAATGACAGCGGGCGGTGGCAAGTAACGAGGAAGAAGGAGTAAAGGAAAAAGAAAATAAAAAATAAACTATTTTTAGAAATTATTTTTGGGAACGATGTTCCAAAGCTATTCGCTAACCACTTTTTTATTTAGGGAATAGAAAAATTAATTGAAATTATCAAATATATTTATATTTTTTTCTATTTCAAGGAATAAAAGAAAAAAAAAAAAAAAAGCAAAAGCTTTGCCATGCACGCCGTAAATGGCTTAGTCTGCCCAAATTCATTTTTATTTCATTTACCAAGAAATCCGTCAAGTTTTCCGAGAGATGGGCAGCTTTAATTATAGAATTTTGGGCCCGATCATGAGCCCAACCCAACATTAAAACCTGAAAATTGTCATAAGACGAGGCCCGAACTCACTTAGGCCTGTCCATTTTATTCCGCAATTTTTCATTTTAAAATGATTGATACATTAATGCTAATCCAGTTCTAAACAGAAAATTAAGCATCGTAAATTTTAACCCTTTGGTTTTGGTGTTGGAAAACTTAAGTGTTTGAAAATGAGGGTAAAAATCTTTTTGATAGTAACTACAGGGCAAGCACGAAGGATCTTATTTTCTTTCCCGGAAACGGAACATCTATGTTTGAATAGCATTGATAGATTCTAGGCATGAAATTGGTAGAATTATGACTTCCACTACATATCTTTCTCTGCCAAACTTCATCTTTCATTACACTTGAGTTAATATTAATACAGGTGGCTTAATATTAATATCAAACTTTAATTTTCAGTACTTTACTCAATCCTCAAACCTAGGTTCGAGAGTGATTCACTGAGATATTGTATATTCTAACAGAGCATCATTGATATATTTACTTAAAAACTCCAGATCTATTTATTTTTAGGAAAATTTCATGATAAAGAACAATATTTTCATGTTTTCATCTTTTTTTTAAGTCTGGGAATTTGTTTTCCTAACCTTAAACATGTGTATTTTTTGGTCCATCCTAAATGATTTTTAGTTTAATGATCATTTTCAATTTTCAACGTACCAAGGACGTGAAAATTATTTCCACCTTATAACTTACAACTGGTAGATCTTGAGAAAGAAATTGAAAAAGAAAAGGAAAAAAAATTAATAACCAGGAAGAAGAAAAGTTAAAAGACAAAAAGACAAAGCACCCCTGCCAACCGAACGGCGGATTCGTCAACCAGAAAGAACCCGTTCGGCAGCAACGAAGTACTGCGAAGCCGGATCGAAAGAGAAGGAGGGCAATTAATGAGGGAAGCAAAGGCGAGGCAACGGGAGCGCATGTCAGAGCCCCAAGTCGTGCGCCCGCCGCAGCGGAAACGCGACGCTGGACGGCCCAACACCGACCAGCTCTGTTCCGTGGGATCCGAACAAGCCTGCCGCTTTTTACATAAAGTTTGGCGCAAAATAAGCAGACATCGAGGGAAGGGGTCTCGAGCTATCTGGTCGGGGGATCGGGCTGCCGGCTGCGAGCGGGCGCGCGCGCTGTCCGAAGCCCGAGCACGACCTCCGCCGACTATCGCCGCGCGGGCGTACGCACGCCGCCGCCTTCCTGCCAACAAAGAAGGCACCACCCCTCTGTGGAAACTGGAGAGAGAGAGAGAGAAGGGGGCGACGGGGGGCTCTGTTATTTATGTCCTTGTCACTGCTTTAGGAGGACATTACTCAATCCTCCTCCCCCCCTATTCAATTTCTCTTCCCGAATAAATCACCTGCTGCTGCTGTTGCTGCTGCTGCTGCTGTAAAGCTGTGATTCTAGGCTGGAATTTGTAGCCGATTAGGGGGGGCGCGTGCGACTGAAAATCGCGGCTCCCTTTGGGCCCATTTCGATCGGGTCGAGCCCGTTCGGCCGAGCGGGATGGACTGACACAGATGTTTCTTCACGTATGCCGTGCGGAATTTAGGGGTGTGTTACTCCGAGCCGTCTCGATCTCGATCTCGGCTTGCATGCCTGCCGCTCGAAACTCTACTCGCAATTAATTCATGAATGGAGTCGAGCTCGAGCCCTTATTAATGATGTTCGTGTCCATTTTTCAAATAACCAGTGCTATTTTCTTTTAATAAAAATAATGGAGCATGCTTCAATTCGCAAACCAGTCGAGCTGAGAGTTGTCAGGCTCAAGTTACTTGGCTCGAGAACATCCTCGAGTGGCTCGGGCTTGTGCTCCAACTTGAAATGGAATGAGCTGATATTGAGTGATGATTCAATTGAGCCCGAGCTACTTCCGAGTAACTTGACTCAATTTCATCCCTACCTAGGATTGAAGGGACCATGATTATCGATGCAAAAAGAAAACACAACTTGAATTTATTGACAGAGAAATTCAAACACGATATGATAGGACATGACCAGCTTGAAATTGGCACTTTCGAAAACAAATAAGAAGAAACAACTTAATTATCCAAAGAAGAAGATGATGAAATTTCAGATAATTTAGGATGTATTCGCCTCATTTCGATCTCCTGAAACGACTCCCTCTTTCGGTTTAAAAAAAAAAAAAAAAAGAAAAGGAAAAACCAAAGCAAAAGGTTTTTAATGTCGAGTGGCTCGAGGAACGACTTTCGTCTCCAGCTAATAGAAATAATCAACTGTCGATCAGTAGACAAACAAAAGTGAGGTCAGCTCACAAAACCGGTGAGGTCATACTTAAGTAAACGATGGATAATCATAAGACATGATTAACTTGGTCTGTTGTTATCCTCAAGAGACGTGCTTCGAATGGTGCCCCTACCGGAACATCGCTAGAGACAGACCAAACACGGTATAGCCCACAAAATTTAATTTGTCCCATGGAGTGAACGGACTAATTACGTGAAAAAAAAAGCACGTTTTGCTTCCGCCATCAATGCATTTCGTCAAATGGTGTTATGGGTCTGCACCTTACATCTTTTTAGGGCTTCGCCCGGCGGCAAAAAGCATAAGACGATTTGGACGTTATTGAATGTCTGCATCTAGCTCGGTGAATTATGGTCGGTGGCGTTTGGGATTAGTTTTTGAAAGATCGGAGCAAAGCTATCCCTTAATTTTTCCCATCAGATTTGGTGTGACTATACATGTTTCATTGAAGACCGTATTGACCGAATCTATGATTAAAAAAGAAAATTCATGCAACGAATCGTGATTGAACTCCTGTACAATGATCTCTTTTGCTTTATTCATCCATAAATTGGGAGGATTTAAATCTTGAGTTCTAAGGATGGATTGAACTTGGACGGTCGTCCGCTTCGGTAATGCTTAAAAAGCAAAAGAAAGAAAAAGGCTTTTGATATCTGGATAATAAAAGACGAAGATCCAGGTAAAGTCCAGGCAAAAGGGAGAATGAGAAAAGCACGCTATTTAGGCTTTTCATGGGAGGTCAATCCTCAGACCGTCGAGCATGATGCTGTTCGGTCGTCGTCGAGAATCCCAATCTAATCACATGCGCGTAATGGTCACGTCAGGAAAGTCACTTGAAAGGGCAAAAATAAAGAGGAATTAATTGATAAGATATTTGGTAAAAATACTTTATCTTTTTATCTTATCTTTTTAGGAACATAAGTTTTTATTGTGCCAAATTTTAGGGAAAATGTTGATTTTTCAATAGTTAACTAAGTTAGAATCAATGTATCACGATTCATTAATAATTACCCATTTTTGGTCAGAAAATGTATTATAAGTTGGCCATCGCCATTTTTGTAATCAATATTTGCTGGTCTAAAATAAAAAGAATAAGGATGGAAAGAAGGCAAAGAGAAAAACCATCCGACATCGAGGACGGAGACAGCCGTCTACTTTTCCTCAGACCTTGGCCCTGAAAAAGCCTGTGCCTCATGTCTCTTCGATTCTCAGATTTCGTTCAACTTTTTCCATCTTCCTTTTTTGGGTCTCGTGAGATTATAGAACGAGCCCGTGTAAGTACACCGTTTGGGCTCGAGGTTTATACACTGATTCTGTTGGCTTATTGAATCAAATCCAAAAACCGTAAGAATTGAGGTTCGTGTCGCGGTCTGAAACTTTTCTGGCCGAGAAGCAAGTCCAAGCCCGAAGATTGGACGCGAATTGCATCTTTCATAATCAACCGACGCATGCCTAATTTAGCTTGGGAATCCTATCCCTAGGATGAGATATATAGATCACCTCAATTTGGCTCGTCATTGCCATTGATAGGAGAGCGACGGCAACTCCCTGACTAATTTACATTTAGAAACCTGATGATGATCATTATTTCATCCTTAGACTCCTAATGCATATACCTAAATGCCCTCATGAAGTAGTTTAATCAACTCTTTTGAATTTCTCAATCTTCATATTGAGGTCACGAAAAAGCCTACTTTTGCATTCCACGTTGGTATGAGAGAAATTGGACTCTAAAAATAGCATCGATGACTCCATTCCCATTAAAGGGAATTTCAATCCATAAAAATTGCATAAACAATCAAGAGCTCACACAGCCGCCCATGCCATTAAAACTCTTTTCTCCTAGAAAATTAGTAGGCACTTTCTACTTTTGGAATGCATCGGACTTGGGTAATAAATTTGGACTCCACTTCCACCTAACCCACTACTAAATAAGGTACAATAATAAAAATCCCAAGAGATACCTAACTGAACGAGAAAAATCTTGTGTTTTTTACGTGCCACTTTTGCGTCACGCATTAAGTAAGATTCCATCCTTAGGTTGCAAGATTTAACTTTCATTCAAGTGCTTAATCACCAAACCAATTCAAACAAGAGCACAGGTGGCAAAGCCTGACGAATATCCTCGACCGGGCAGCAGCCAAAACCTGCTGCCGCCCCTCGACATCGGACGAAGTTATGGACAACGCCGCGGCTTGACCAGACCGCAAGGAAGGAAGTTATCCGTTGTTTCTTTCCGCTTCAGTCGACAAGCTCCCTCCCTTTCGCCGCCCTTCGACCCCCCTGCCATGTCACCTCTCTATCTTTCTCTCTCTAAAAAAGCGAGCGGGAACAGGGATTCGATTTCGCTTTAAATGCGTCGCATAAAAAAACGACGAGAAAACACACAACATAATTCGCCTTCAATACCCTCGACTCCCCGAGAACAGACAAACCATCCTTCGAAAGCATAACCCCACAAAAGATCGCCCCACGCACGCGCCGCGACAACTACAGACAAAGACCAATCCCATCATCCCCTCTATTCCATCCCCTATTCACCGCTTTGCCACCCTCCCCTCGTATATATAAATACGCCACGCCCCGTCATTCCCTTCATCCTCAACTTCACACTTGACACTTCACACTCCACTCGAGCAAAGCTTCACTCGTTCGATCCTACAGCTTCCTTTCCTCTTCCTCTTCCTCTTCCTCTTCCTCTTCCTTTGATCGATCGATCGATCCCGACCTCGAGTTCGAGCCGGGTCTAGCCTGTTCGTTCGTCAGTACGAGAAAGATGCAATACCAATCAGAGTCCAGCTGGGGGTACCAAATGAGCGGCTCCATGAGGAGGGGCGGCGGCCGCGGCATGGCCGGGATGGGGGGCAACTCGTCGGACCCGCTGGAGCGGGTGGCGAGGCTGGCGTCGGAGAGCGCGGTGGTGGTGTTCAGCGTGAGCAGCTGCTGCATGTGCCACGCCGTGAAGAGCCTGTTCTGCGGGATGGGGGTGAGCCCGGTGGTGCACGAGCTGGACCAGGACCCGAGGGGGAAGGAGATGGAGCAGGCGCTGACCCTGCTGCTCGGGAGCTACGGGGTCGCCCCGGCCGTCCCCGTGGTGTTCATCGGCGGGAAGCTGATCGGCGCCATGGACCGGGTCATGGCCTCCCACATCAACGGGACCCTGGTGCCGCTCCTCAAGGAAGCCGGTGCACTCTGGCTCTAAATCCAAGGATGGGGGAAAAGGATGAGTTTATTTTTACGTGTCTTCTCTCCATAATGTATCGTTCATAGTTTCGCTTAATGAAACACGAGCTTTTGTCCATGCACGACTTAAATTACATGTTCGACTTATTACTCTCTGCGCACATTGCGTACGGCGACATTTATTGCCGCACGCCATTGATGCAAAGTCTTATTATAATCCTGCCAAGATCAAAAAGCAATGCGTGGTCAAAGCTGTTCGAGAGGTTCATCGCTCGAGAACCAGATTTTTCTGTGAACAATTCGTATCTTGAAGGCGTAAACTTGGCTCGGATGAACTCGTCTGCATCGAGAGAAGATCGACCGATCCGTAATCATTGCTCACGGGAGTCTTGATACGTACATATATGGAGCGCCAATCATCTCCTTCGAGTCCGAGCTCTTTGATTTGACGCGACGTATTCGTCCGACAGGTCGAGATACCTACGAAAAGAAATTCACCCTCTCCCCGAGGGACAAGATCGATTCACTGATGACCGAGGTCTCCCCACGTCCACACGTGAAGGGAGCCCTCGTCCGACAGAGCCTCATGCAGCGAATGATGATGCCTGCGGTTTCGCCTGCCGTTTGACTGAATCCTTGGAAAAGCTCGGACAAAATCGTGACGAGAATTGATGAAAGTTTGGTTTGATGAGGCGAGGGTGAGATTGGTCCCGCGATGGCGACCCTTTTTCCGGACGTTATCATAAGAGCGTTCACCCACCTGGGGTGCTGAGCGCGAGGTTGGAAGCGTTCGTACACATGAAGTGAATGATTGCTTATGTGTTGTGAAGGTTTCCATAAAGTGAATCGCATGTGTCTATCTACAACTGTGAAGGTTTCCATAAAGCGAATCGCATGTGTCCATCTACAACTTATCCGTTGGCAAGGATCTATTTTCTTGGAAAAATGAGAAAAAAAAATTTTAAAAATCTTAAATTTATTATACTTACCAAGTCAATCCCAAATCTTTTGATCTAGTCAATTCAATCCTAAACTTTGTAGGATTTGTTAATTTAGTCATTCCAACAAATTTTTACCAAAAATTGTTGGAGTGGTAGTCTTGTCAGTAGTGGGACAAGTTGTGGAAAAAACCCTTTAGGCCAAAATAGGGATTTTGTCCTTAAAATCACAAACTTCATTTGGACTATAGATAAGGATATCATTAATGTAAATTTGGGCATTGGTCATGATAAGCTGGAAAATTCTATCCAGACTAATGTCCTCATGACAATTGATACCAGATCTTCAACCATCCAAGCTTGAACCTGTTATCTTTATGGTTGACCCCCTCAAGGTAGAAATGCAATCAAAATCATCTGACTAAAAAGTAGTAAATCTTCATTATCCACTTGGTGTTAATATTTTTTTCTATTTTTTAAAAATTTTCTAAATTTATTATTATTTTTTCTTTTTTTCATTTGCTTTTTTCTTCCTCTTCTTCTTTTGTTTTCCTTTTTTTTTTTTCCAACTCCACACCTCCCCTAGTTCTAAGCTCGCATCAGCTAGCGACATCATCGGCTCCAGTTGGAAAAAAAAGAAGAACAAAACAAAACAAAAAATAATATAAAAATAGAAATAAATAATAAAAATTATGAAAAAAATTTCAAAATTTAAAAATTGCAAAGATTTTTCAGGTCAACACTAGTTATGCCACATAGGATAACCAATGTCAACTAGACCTTAACGTCAATAATTTCCAACCAAAATTAGTCGAAATGACTAAACTTGCAAATCATCTAAATGTTTAGGAGTAAATTGATACAATTGAAGAATTTATAACTAAATTGACATGTTATGAAAAAGGTATAGGGTTTAAATAACTAAATTGAAAGGTCTAGGACAAGTGCAATAGCTTTAGAACTTTTTAGGTAATTTCCCCTTCCATGTTTTTTTGTTTTATAATTTCCCCTTCCATGTTGGGTGCTTGATCATGCTCATCATTTGAAACACGCATAATGCTTATTTCAACACTTAATTGAAACAAGCCTTAATCATTTAAAAAAAATAGTTTATGAAATTTTTTTTAGAACATGTGGAGTCCAAGCAATGGAAAGAGTAGCTAAATGAACACAATGACCTTCGACTATACTATGATCAAGTTTCCATAAGGGGTAAAATGATGGAATTTCATGGACCATTTTGTTAATCTAAGGTTCCATTTGTTTCGTAGAAATTCAATGATTTAAAAATGTTTTACTAAAAATAATCATTTATATAGATTGACATAGTCAATTAATGAAAAAAATTTCATCATCAACAACAATTTATATCTAATTATTTTCATGAACGATGAAAATATTTTCATACAAGCTACTATTAATTTTTTTTAAAATTATTGACTTTTTGCAAAATAAACGTATCCTAAAAGAATAGATAAATGAAGGTTAAAAGATGAAGGGTCTAAGCGAGCTGGATGTTCCAGCCTTCCAAAGTTGTTCAAGAGAACCTCAAATTGATAATTCAAATTAGACCAATGCAGAAATACTGATTTATCGCCGTCTTGACGTTAATCTGAGAAAATATGAATCTAATTAAATTGGCGTGGCCTCAAATATTCTTTAAATTCACATGGGGCTTAAATTAAAGTAAAGCCGAAAGAGTTTCCAAATAATCATAAGATGTACCAGTTCCATTCGGTCCAGCTTTATGATCTATAGTTTTAAACAAGGGACAAAATTCAACTTTGAAGGGCCCATCAAATAGAAAAAAGGCCCACTTAGAAGAGGCCCAAGGAAGTTGGGTATTCACACAATACACAAGTAGAAAGAGAGGAAAGGAATTCATTCTCTCCATCTCCATTTGCTAAGGGCAATATCGTCCTCTTACCTTGCCTCCAATTTGGTGGGTCACAAGATACCAACATAATCCCCACACAAACTTGACCAAAATGCAATGGGGACCTACAATTGAGATGCATGATTAGAGAAAACATGGCCATGTGCTGAAAAGGTCGAAATACCTTCATTAAAAGAACCAAACCAATCGTCACTACCTAGCGTCCAATTTGGACCATCCTCACTCATGATTAGAATCCATAAAGAATCAAACCAGTTAAGAATATTGCAGAAAAAAGAAATAGAGAATTGTGTATATTTCAATATATCTTAATAAAAAGCATATTGGTCTATTTGTAAGTTTTTTGAAAGCTACCAAAAGTATAATATATTAGTTATGATATGCATAATCAAATGAAATTTCACACAATCTTGAGAGGCACAGAAAATCAACAGAAATATTTTAATTATCTTTAATATAGGAAAATATCATGAAGAGTTATTCGACTTATTTCTAACAAAGACGATTGACTCACGAGAGAACAACAGCGAGACATCGTTTGATCAGGAACCGACACATGCCGGTAGACATTTAATTAAGGGACCGACCCCTCGGTGTATTGTCCCTCACAACGTCGCCATTCAAGATGCAATCAGCTGCTGTTCTAATTCTTCGGCGAGGTCCGTATCACTGGTGCACTTGATTTGGATTGCTGAACAAAAAAGCAGGAACGTACGTTCAGGGGTAAGAAACATTCATTCCGTGACTTCAGTAATCGAGCTCTTCAGAACGAGAAACACGACATCGTCACTTCAATTCCTCACTCACTCGACACCAGATACCAGACCAATCCACAACCTCCACCAGAAAGAAAAGAACTTGAAATCCCACGCAAACTGTGACATCCCTTCGGTGGGTCTCGCCGCAGAAAGTAAAAGCTTCCAACCACAAATCATCTTCACGTTCTTCGCAAAGCAATAATGTTCTTCTGTATCCGTGACTTTCAGCAAGTATCGATAAGTGTCAAAAGAACAGTAAACATAAACACGACACATAATATATCTTAATAGCCTTTCACACATATCAAGTCTTACCAAAATTTGTCAGCACGGGAGAATATCTGTACGTAAAATTGAAGTATTCACAATTATTAGGACATCTTGTTCTGCCACAGTCAATTGCTCTGAAAGGACAGAATGATGAGTCTTGAATCCCGTAATATGATCAAGCATTGCATCAGAAGAGTTCACTGCAATGGAACCTCTGTTCCTACAATCATTCCAACTCCTCCCGAATCATCTCTCTTTCTCTCTCTAATCAGCCAAAAGCGGATTCACATGTCTTTGTTCGGAGCGAATAAATAAAAAAGGGTTTGTCTTTGAGATAATCTCTGGTCACAGTTGGGTCCTCCTCATACCAATAAACTCACGGGCAGATCACTGCTCTGAGCAACGATTTGTTTTCTAGTTCTCTTTGTCGACGCCAAGGGCCAAAAAGATAAGAGCTTTGTAACAACACGCCATTTCTATAGAACCTTCTCTCTCTCCCTCTCTCTTTCGCTCATCCCAAAGCTTTGCCCCCTCTCAAATGGAGTTAATAATTTGCATTCTCGTTCTTCTCTCATACTTGTTCACTCGCCCACTTCACATCCTAGCCCAGCAGGCGGCACAAGCCGCGTTGCCCTTGCCGACCTCTCGCATCACAGTCGTCGGCGCCGTGTACTGCGACGTATGCCACACCAGCAGCTTCTCCAAGTACAGCTACTTCTTGCCAGGTGCTCACAAAGTTCATTTCTTACACTAGTAGTCACACCAATTCAATTACTTTTAAGTGACTGTCGGGCTCTGGAGTTTGAATCGTTGGTGTCTTTTGTCAGGTGCTGATGTGAACATCCAATGCAAGTTCAAGGCGAGCACGCGAGAGACCGCCGAGCGGATCGACTTCTCGGTAAACCGGACCACCAATAGATACGGGACGTACATGTTGGACGTGCCCTCGGTGGACGGGGTCGACTGCGTGGACGGCCAGGAGATCGCGTCCATGTGCCAAGTGAGCTTGATGGGGAGCTCGTCCTCCGCGTGCAGCGTGCCCGGGTTGAGGACCACGGCGGACGAGGTGACGGTGAAGTCGAAGCAAGACAACCTATGCATATACAGCATGAACGCGCTGACCTACCAGCCGGCCGAGCGCAACGTCACGTTATGCGGGAACGAGAAGGAGGGGTCATCGCAAGATGATCTCAATTCCTCCAAGTTCTTCTTGCCTTATTTTCCACCGTACGGCTTTCCATGGCCACCGATCCCTCAATTGCCACCGCTTCCTTCTATCCCGATCCCCCCGTTACCGCCTTTTCCATCGATACCGCTCCCGCCTCTTCCGCCATTCCCGTTCCCCTCATTCCCGCCCTCGCTGCCGTTCCCGTTCCCACCTCTCCCGCCTCTGCCTCCGTCAGGCATCAACTTAACCGATCCCCGGACATGGATCCCAAGAACCCCATTAACTCCTTCTCCTCCTCTTCCGGCGCCGTCGTCGCCACCGGCATATAATCCTCCTCCTCTTCCGCCGTCGTCGTCGCCACCGGCATATAATCCATGGGACCCGAGGACTTGGATACCGCATCTCCCTCCGTATTCTCCACCGAGAGCTCAGGATCAAACACCCTAGCGTAGCGTGCACCGACTTATGCCGAAATGTAATCTTTGTATGGCTTTGGTTTTGGTTTTTGGGTTTTGGTTTTTTGTGTATACTATGATTTATACACCATAGTTTGCCTCCTGGCAAGAATGCTTGTATGCATGTCATGTATATCTATTGACGTATTTAGTACGAACAACAGACAAAAATGGGGGACAGGGAGGACGACAGCAGCCATAAGGTTCACACCTGAGTTGGCCTGTCAATTTCACAGCTCAAGCCTCAGTTGTCTTCAAGCAGAGAAATGCCTGAAAATGACTTTCAGTTGATTGAGATTCAGACTGCATACTGCTGCTAATTCATATGCAAGATTGATGCCACGACTGAAGATTTACTGAAAATTATGGTGCAACAAAATGTGAAAAATGCAGCAATTTTTTTTCTTTTCTTTTGGTTCGCCTGACTCTGAGAGCAATTCATAGTAAGTTAAGGCGTTTGGAAGCTTGGCTTCGTATTTGCAGCACAGATTCTACTCCAAAAGCCACCAGACAAGAACAGTTCTCGCGGGTTCATTGTTTGGAGTCGAATGACTGGTAGGTCGATCTGGCTTCGTACAGACGATATTCATTCCGAATTCGGAGGTATTAAGGGTACGCTGATCAGTAAAAACACATCATCAAGGATCAATCCTTGAGATTAGGAAGGTGTAATTTCAATCATCACGTTTTAGAAAAGTTCGAACAAACTTATTGCATTCGACTTGACGCCCTACTTGATGCGAGGCAATGATTTCTCCATGATCATAATGTGCTGGAGAATTACAATTCTTGGTGCAAATCCAATTCCATATAAGTTATCAGAAATTGGGTTTTATGCCCAAAAGAAAACAAAAAAAGTCGTGGTCGACTTTGTCTATAACAAAAACTCATGTCGAGTTTAATAGGGCAAAATAAAATGGAATGGATTGGAGCGATGAATTCAACGTATTTTTTGGTGGATTGTAGGAACAAAATGGATTTGTGTTTCTTGTGATTAATTATAAAGAAAAATTGGCAAGGGTGGAATTAAATGGGCATTTTCTAATAAAATTAATTCTCATTGTGCTTTGCTGTTAAATATAATATATCAAAATATGTACAAGGAAAATAAAATTAATTATAAGAAAATAGTATAAATATTATATCTCTATATATAACTTATAATTTTTATTTTGTCAACATTAATCACAGTATCCATTTATTATTAATTTATTGTAACTTGTCTTATAATGTATTTCTATGATTAACTATTAGATATACCTAGAATTAGTAATCACTTAATATCAATCGTAATTCGTTAACTATAATTCATTATTGTTAAGTATTATTTATTACCAAGTAGCATGAAAACTATTTTTTTTTTTTACTTGCTTATAATTTGTTTAAGAAATGAAATGAGGAGTCATGATTCCTATTATTAGAGGTGGAATGTCGGGCGTGAGCAAAAAAGGCTGGGAGCCCAAAAGGCTGGTCCGATACGATTTTTCGACCCGAATAGGCTCGGGCTTGGATTTCGGGCTCCCCTTTTTTCTATTCGAGCCTGTCCAGGCCTTCGGAATGGCCCGAACTAATTTCTAAAAATAAAAAATATATATAACGAGTACAAAATACGAGAAAATAGGTAAAATAGATAATATATTCACTATGCTCAAATAACGTTAGTATTTTCATAAATAAGTTGAAAAAACATAAACATGTAGAAGAAGTGATTTTTGAAGCCAAAAATATAACAAGTAATTTGTTTATATATATATTTTAAATTCGGGTTGGGTGTGAATCGGCCTAGCCCAAATGTTTTAGTTCAGTCCAAGACCGGTGTGACGACCTAGTTCAATGAGGGTAGGGAGTGGCCATTGGGGCTCAAGGGCTTAGACATTGAGTGGGTTATGGTAGACTTTTAGAATGGCGTAGGGGACTAGAATAAACTGCATAGCACACTAAACAAACAGAGAGCGTGTCTAGGATATACTTATGGAGACACCTTTTAACGTAATGGCAAACTTATCACTGGAACTTCTAGGAAAGTGCTTAGGTAAGAGTAATACCATGATAAGTGTTCTTTTGAGAAAATGCTCACCTATTCGCCAAAAGGACAAAATCGTGAGGCTCGATATGGAATGGGTCAAAGTAAATAATATTTCGAGTGACTTAAATCAGAGATATAGCATCTGAAAATTCCTGTCTCGTGCTCAACCTAGTGGAACGAGCTTTTCAATTTAGAAATACCTATTCCAACTCTTGTAAATGCACCAAATGCACAAATGAAGAAGTCACACCTTCCATCAAATCAAACATGCAGTAACTAGATGAATGCAAATAGTTAGGGAAAATTGCCCAAAAAATTTTAAACATATTGCATATTTACCAATCCAATTCTAAACCTTTTAGTTTTACCAATTGAGTCATAAATCTTTTCACTTTTTACTAGTTGAGTCTATTCAGCCAATTTTGATCGAAATTTGCTAACCTAGACAAAATTTATTATTTTTCAATTTTTTTTGAATTTTTTGAATTTTTTTATTTTTTTTCCTCTCTTTTCATCCTCTATTGGTCGTCTAGCCTCCAACGACCAACCGAAGGTTGCAACCGACGAGGGTCAGCCTCACCAGTCTCGAGCAAGGCTTGCCCTCGCCAAATCCGGTGAGGTTGATTCTCGCCAGAGGCCATCGAAGGTCGGCCTCACCAACCTCGTGCAAGGTCGCCCTTGCTGGGAATTGGCTAGAGATGACCTCGCCGGATCTCGGCGAGGGTGACCCTCACTGGCCTATAGAGAAAAGGCACTTTCACATCTTCTTAACTAGAAATGGTTGGGGAGAGGAAAGGTTCCTTTTTTTTTTTTTTTTTGTACTTCCTAGAACAGATCTAATGGAGATAGGACAAGGCCTATAGCCAAGAGAATTAGAGCACGTGGCTATGAACCATGGTGTCGGGGGTTCAAATCTCTCCTTGCCTACAATTGGCCCAAATAGGGAAGGACCTTTCCTTACAGGAGAGGCTTGACCTCACTAGATTTGGTGAGGGCAAGCCTCACCTGAGGCCAACAAGGCCAACCTTCACTGATCACAATCTTTGGCCGGTTGCCGGACACTGGGCGACCGACAGAAGAAGAAGAGAGAGAGAAAAAAGAAAAAAATCAAAAAATTTTGAAAAATTCTAAAAAAATATTGAAAAATAATAAAATTTGTCCACGTTAGTACTAGCCATGTCACGTAAGACAGCTAACGTCCACGTCAATGAATTCCGGCCAAATTGACTGAATGAACTCAATTGATAAAAAGTAAAAAAGTTTATAATTCAATTGACAAAATCAAAAGGGTTTAAAATTGAATTAGTAAAAGTGTAATAGGTTTAAGGTTTTTTGGACAATTTTCCCCAAGTAGTTGGGAGGGACTTGGAAATCAGCACTTTGACAGACTTTCTTTATGTGCATGGCTGTTTCACTTCCAAGAATGTTAATTTTGTAGTCAAAAGCAGCAGGCTCCTTTGCTAATACAAGATTTCACAACCAAAAGTTAAAAAGAAGAGGGTTTAGCTATGCTAATCCCCACGCAGGGGCATGCATTATCGTACAAGCTTTTACTTGTCGACTTGATTTTCCTATGGCATCTCATCTAATTATCGACACTTGTCGCGTCCCGCCCATCAATTATATGCATTTTCTAGGCATGAAAAGTCATTTTTTTCTTGCTTCTTAATTTAATGAATTTTTGAATTGAAATAGTGCGATATCGGTTTCTGTCAACGAGCACGTAATCGAGTTATACTAGTGCACGCATGATGGCAAGCAAAATTGGAACGATGACATTCTCTGCAGTATTTAATTAAGTAGCACAATAATTCTGGGATTTGTTTGATTAAAAAATAATTAAGCAACAAGATAGCATGCGCATGGCCTCACTCTTTGTTTAATCTTAAAAGAATAAGACTCATGAAAGTCAGCCTGGCTCTCAGCCCTAAATTTTATGCAGTTGGAGGTGATCTTAGAATGTTATTTTATGAAATTTATCAAATCTTTTAGGAGTAATGACATAAATGGCCTTTGAACTTTGGTCTAATGTTTAATGTGTTCCTCAAAATTTTAATTTATTCAATGTGGTTTATGAACTTTAGCCTAATGTTT
The DNA here is from genome assembly GCA_017140325.1 of Eucalyptus leucophloia subsp. euroa. Taxonomy (NCBI): domain Eukaryota; kingdom Viridiplantae; phylum Streptophyta; class Magnoliopsida; order Myrtales; family Myrtaceae; genus Eucalyptus; species Eucalyptus leucophloia. The sequence continues at coordinate 24,880,234 of CM029476.1, forward strand.
AATGTGGTCCATGAACTTATTAATTATTCAATGTAATTCTTTGACTTTTGGTACATATTCAATGTAAGCCCTGAATTATATGAATATATTCAATTTAGTCTTTCCTTTAATTTAAGATTAAGAATAACATTGAACATTTTCATAAGTTTAATTTCTTAAAAAAATTCCAAACTTTAGGTTCAATCTCAATTCTATCCTAAACTTTTTTTTTTTGTCTCGGAAAAAATCTTAAACTTTAGGTCAAGTCCCCAATCTGTCCCAAACTATTTTTTTTTTTTTTTAGTCTTAGAAAAGACCCCAAAATTTAGGTTTAGTCCCAAATTTTGTTTTTTCTAAAAAAAAAAATACCAACTTTTAATCTATTATCAAATCTATCCCGTGGTCCACTCCCAACTTAACATTGCATTTCTACATCAATGACAAATCCACATTGGCAAAGCAACATGAAAAATTATTCTCAAAATAAAACCATTCTATGACATGAAAATTAGGGACGACTAACTGCAGCTTTTAGACAGAGGGCTAACGGGGGCAAATTTAAGACCAAAGTAAAAATTGATGATTTTTCTTTTCAATAAAGAAAAGTTTGAGGTAGATTTGAAATTAAACCTAAATTTTGGGTTTTTTTTTAGTAAAAAATTGGGTTTTTTATTAGAAAAAAAAAAGTTCAAGGAAGATTTGGAACTTGAATTAAAGTTTAGGGTTTTTTTTTTAGAAAAAAATTTGGGACGAAATTGGGATGAGACCCAAAGTTTGGGATTTTTTAGGGAATTAGCCCCATTTTCATATAATCTATGACCTAAATTGAACATGTACCCAAAGTTGATGGACTATATTAAATAATTTAAAAGTTCCAGGACCATATTGAACAAACTAAAAGTTCAATGATCACATTGTACACTAGGCCAAAATTCATGGACCATTTGTGTCATTTTTTCAACCTTTTTATACATATATGATACATAGCCTTTTAATGAAAAGCAATTGCCTATTAATAAAATGAATTATACGAAAAAAAAAAAAAAACACGAATATTTGTCATTTTTTGGACTAAGTGCGTGGAAATAACCTCTTGTCCTCTTGAATTATCTTGCCACCTTATTTACCAATCCAAAAGAAAAAGTCACTAAGATAAGTCAACTCTCTAACGTAACTCCCATCGTGCTTCCATTTTCTCCCCCAGTTGTCATCATCGAATAAGCTTTCAAATACCAAACTACATTAACCTTCTAGGTTTGGCCAGGTGTTATGTTTATCTCAAACAAATTTTCATATGCCGGACTAAGTTAATTACGAGTGGTTTTTCGTGGGTGTGCCCCAGAGTCGAGGCTCGTTGAATAATCCTCAAGCTCGAACCTTGTGCTTCGAGGCGTGAGAGCCTCCGAATGGCTTTACCAATTCAGCCGACTGCAATTAACGGGAGACCATAATCGATCAATTTAGTATGTAAGTGATGAGGTTGACGGAATCAATCATCGCGTGAGAATCTTATGAGAACTTATTCTTTTTAGTGGGATCTAGCTTGGGTCCCTACGAATTCTTAAATTACAATTAACTTGATTTAGTTATTTAGACAATTCTTTCTCAATTGACAGCTTTGGGTTAATAGTTTTATCGTAGTAACTCCTTCACTGAGTCAGGTAGCATTCGAGGAATGAGGACAATAATCAAATGATCAGGTAAGAATTCAAGAGCAGTTCTCTCAGAAGTTAATTAGGAATATCAGTTGAACCCTCCTCTTTACGCTTCTTCATCATTGAGCAACCAGATGGTCATTAACAATTCATTTCCACTTCCCACATTTCGAGATATAGATCAGTGGTGGACTGAACCCAAGATTGGCAATGCAAAATGCGACTCGAATTAAACAAATGTATGATTGGATTGACCAAGTCAACAAAGATGACCTCCACTATATAATGTCACTCAAGACTTTTATTAAAAAGAGAAAAAAAGAAAAAAAAATCATATATATATTTTTTATAATTTTTTTGGGCGAATAATTCCCATTTGACCTTCACTGCCTATAATGCCTATAATGACCATTTCAGAAATTAATAATAAAACGTGAGTGATGTGCGTAATGCATAAACGTCGACCGGTCATTAGCCAATTAGCCGAGCCCAATATACAAGGCGTTGACAGGGTATGCATCTGCAGCCACAAACGCCCACTGGCCGGAGCTTTCTATTTATCTTTTTTATTATATACTTGGTCCAACTAAAATTTTCGAGCCCCCCTTCTTGAATTAGTTTATAATTTTTTAGAGGTAAGCCCCAACATCCACCTGTGTAGGAAGAGGCCAGGTGCAAACTTGTGCAGTTAGGATTTCTTATTTATTTGCAAATAATCCTGGCCTAGTACTTACAAAAGGCATTGACGCAGACTATAAAACAGTTTGCTCCTATCTTTTGACTTTGGGTTCGGGCTTTTGGTAGTATTTCAAGAATAAAACCTCGAATGCACCAAGTTATACACCAAACCAGTTGAATTGCGTGGAAACTTATCTGGACATTACTTGAGACCTAATGATTAGTTCATCTTTATATACGTAGTTTTTTGGCGGTCGAAGGAAGGTGCATGTGTGAAATAGGCACAATATTCAGTTAACCTTCTCGGATGGCACATTTAAATTATCCATGTGTCATATCACACCGAAATTTAGGAATTATTTTTCAAAAAGTTCTAAACATACCATACGTCAACCAATTCAATTATAAATATTTTAATTGTGCTAATTTAACTCTAAACATTTCAATGTGTTAATTTAATACTAAATTTTATGAAATTGTTAATTTAATCATAAACCTATTATTTGGATAATTGGTTGGAATAACTATATTAGCAAATTGTCAAAAGATTTAGGAATCAATTAGCAAGTTATCAAAATATTTAAAACTAAATTAACACGATTTAAAGTTTATGATTAAGTTGACTATTATATAATAGATTTATGATTTTTTGAACAATTTTCTCCCGAAATCTAAGTGGGTATTTTATAAATTCGAAATTAATGTTTCATTTGTTTCATGGAAAATAAATAATTTGGAAAACATATTCCTAAAATGATAGATCGTATCTTTTAAAATAATTGATCAATGAAAAATATTTCTTTTACCAACAAAAATTTATATCTAAACATCTTCACAACGATGAAAACATTTCCTATTCAAAAGCGATTCCAAATCATTGTTCTTTTCGTGAAATAAACAAACCTAACACAGTTGCCGACCCCCTTTTATGAAGTTGCGCTCTAGAGGGGAGAGAGAGAGAGAGAGAGAGAGAGAGCCTATCCTCTCAAAAGCGATTCCAAATCATTTGTTTTTTCATGAAATAAACAAACCTAAGACAGCTGCCAACCCCCTTTTTTGAAGCTACGCGAGGGAGCGAGAGAGAGAGAGAGAGAGAGAGAGAGAGAGAGAGAGAGAGAGAGAGAGAGAGAGAGAGAGAGCGAGCCCTACGCTCCCCCCCCTCCCCTCCCACTAGAGGTTCTCTTCAATCCCGATCTAGCCATAGATCTAGGATTTACAGGGTCTTATCTATACTCTTCCAACCTATTGGTGTTGTTGTCGTCTTTCTATGGTGGTGGTGTTGGGAATGCTAAAATTAGATGAGCACCGCCTTCTAACAAAGCCGTAAGTGCTAGAGAGGAAAATTACGGCGTGTGCTCATCATTAATAATAATACAAATTTCAGTAGTCAATTGTTAGTTATGCTTTGAAGTTATAACAAATTCTCTTGTGAAATGAGCGAGATTCTACAAGCTGTGCTAAGTTATTTTATTTTTCGAATTTGCACCAGGACCCTAACTTTTTTAGATTTGTTTTATGTTGAAGTTATGTAATTCTCTTAAATTTTCCTCTTGACCCAAAAAAAAAAAAAAAAAAAAAACAAGCCTACACCAAAAATAGGATTGATTGCAAAATTGCTGCATATTCACTTATTAATTGCCGTCAACCTCCTCGTTGGCACATCCCTCTCCTCCCTCTCCCTCGGTAACTCTCGGGCTGACTTAAGCCCTACAGATTCAGCCCCCCTCAAATTCGCCGCTTACCCGCCTGCGAAGGCACTGCCCAGCTGATGCTGCCGCTGCTGCTGCTCTCATCCGTTCTACCTTAGTATCCATTCCCACAAATTTTTACAGCTAGATTGTACAAAGACAGACAGATGTCCTCTCCTATTCAATCAATCAATCAAAAGCAAAAACTGAGGTGCCGTCTTTTGACAGCCACCTTAAATTCCCAAAACTAAAAGCCAAATTTAATAATCTGCAGGAGCGAGTGGGTGTAGTTCCTATTCATCCATTAATTCATCAAAAAATCGTTTTTTTAAAGACGAAGGAGGTGGCGCACGCCTTATATTTCCTAGAGCGTTGACAAATGGGTAATAGTCTTTTTTTTTCCAATTATATATATCAAGGGGTGCTTCTCTTCCTCAAGACCTATCCATGGCGAAACTCAAATCGAAGCGCCATTCCTAGAAACTCTTTCCGCTCCCTTTCTGATTTCCTCTCCTTCGTCTTCTCCCCCGACGTCTCCCGGTTCGGGTTCTGCGTCGTGCCAGTCCCGATTCCTCGTTTTCTCTCGCTGGGTAATCCCCGCGTATACATGTGTCCTCGTTTCCGGCCAGCGAATCCCGAAATATGAGCAACATCATGAGGCCGAGGCTCAAGGTCATGTTCGATTTGATTTACGACAGAGGTTAGTTAAAACGTCAAGAAGCCTAGGAGGGGCCAAAGTAGTTGTCCGTGGGCACCTAAATTCGAGAAAGTAACGTTGTGTTGTCGTGCGTTCTTTGATTTCATCCGACGTCCAAAGTTGTTCTCTCGCTCTTTCGCGTCCTTCGAACCGAACTTGCTTTGTCCGAAACAAATATGGACGACACAAGAAGAAAGCCAAAGAGGGGCCTGATTTTCAAGACGTGGGAGCGGTGCAAGAGCCTCGGCCGGGCCGGCAAGAGCTCCTCCAAGCCGAGGCTGACGCACGGCCCGAGCCTCGCCAAGAAGAGCAAGTCCTGGAGCGGGTCGCTGCCTAGCTTGCTGAAGGAGGTCGACGCGCCGCCACCGCGCCGCCACGGCAGCCTCAAGCAGCTGCGCGCCGCCGTTCCCGAGGGCTGCTTCTCGGTCTACGTGGGCCCCGAGAAGCAGAGGTTCGTGGTGAGGACGGAATGCGCCAACCACCCCTTGTTCCAGATGCTGCTCGAGGAGGCCGAGTCCGAGTTTGGGTACAGCAGCAGGGGGCCCATCGAGCTACCCTGCAACGTCGACCTCTTCTACCGGGTCCTGACCGAGATGGACTGCGACGGGGATGGGCACGGCAACGGCAGGACGAGGCGGCTCGGGTGCGGTTATGGGATCGCCGCATACCAGCTCCTGAGCCCAGCTCGGATGATCGCCGTCGGCCACCGCTATTAAGTTCTTAACTTTGGCTTTTAAGCGTTGATTATGTAAAGTTCAGTATCATCTCGTCATGTATGTGAACGAAACAACCAATGTAAGTTCCATACGAGTCTGGTGTCAAGCGATGAGCAGATGCAACCAGCAATCCATGTTGTAATATCAGTGTGGCATATTATATATAAATATAATCCAATATCATATGGGAGTGGTTTACCAAAATCCATCCAACGCCGAATCCTGGAATTCTTTAATTTCTGTTCTGCCTAGTTGGCCACAAAATTTTTTTTTTTTCTTCCTTCTCTTCCACGACAGGATTAGGGTTTCTCGACAGGCTTGAGCCTGAGCTCGACCGATTCGTCTTTGAAGAGTATGGTCATCAGTTTTGGAACGTAAACTGTAAAAGTTGATGAAGAAAGTGTCTGGTGCAGTTGGAACTTGAAATATGGATTGTCGAGGCTTTAAGCTGATTAAGATGTTCCATGGCGGCAATGAATAATATCAAAGCCAGATTAAGTTATTTTATTTCGCAGCGGCCCAATTGCTGTGCTGAACAACTATGGATTCGCTACATTCGATCAAGAACTCCTTGGACGCGCAAGATACTCCCTTGTAGAGATGCCCGCCCCGTTATCGCCCCCAGAAAGCTTCGAAAGCCAGACGGGTTTGTCAATTTTTCCCGGTCGAACCCGTTATATTGTGGCGTCACGGGACTCACAGATTATGCCTGAGGCTTTGGGGATATTCTATTGCCGCCCCAAGTGTTCAAGCTGTGTTGCTTTCTCGACCACATGTATCACAGGCTCACGTCAGGCGTGACAAATCCCCCGGAGAAAGCCAAAGGAGCAGAGGAAAACGATGCACTTTGGTCGGCCTCGGCGGTACCTAATCCGGTGGAAACCTCATGACGGTGGAGGGCGTGTCCGAATGATGACATCTCCCCCGTCGTCTTCTTCTTCAAGGCCCGTTCTTCTCCTCCAAGCGGTGCCATGAAAAACAAGCAGAGCTCGCAGTTCAAAAGAGAGGATCGTCGAGTCGTCGTTGTCTTACATGAACTCGGAGTTTAACTGCAGAACTCCAGGGGATCGTCGCTCTGACCGTGGGGTTAGACAAGGCCACCGTCGGCGAGATTCTAAATTACTTATTGCTTAATGCTGCATCGTCACTCTAAGGGGAGGGCCGACAGTTATGGCACCATGAACTTCACGCGTGTCCCTGAAAAATGAGATTCTAGGGAAGGACCTTTCCAGGCCGCACGTCAACGGCAGTCTAAGGTAGCTTCTAGCCTTCTAGGGGGTTGGGGTTATTGCATTGATCTGCCCTGCTTTACTACCTCCTTCACTTTAAAAAATTACTAAAAATATCTTAAATCTATTAAAAGTACGCCATTGGTAAACATTTCAATTGATTTGTTTAATTGATTTATTTAATGCCAGACCTTTCAATGATTTATCAATATTTTCAGCCAATTTTGACTGGTAGTCACTATAAATGTTGGCCATCCAATGTTGATATGAACAATTTTTTAAATATTTAAAATAATATTTAAATTTTTTTAAAGAAAATTTATCTTCTTTCTTTTTTTCATTGTGACTGAGCGAGGCAATGTCACAAGAGCTGCCTTGCTTGTGGTCAACAAGGATGTAAAAGAAAAGGATATGAAAAATATTAAAAAAATAATTATAAAATCATAATTTTCAGTCAAAATTGGTCAAAATTGACTATATTGACAAATTATTAAAATATTTCTGCTCAACAAATTTAATTTTTTTTGGTAATTATATCTCTTTTTCTCCTTTCTCATTCTTTTAGCCTTTAAATAATGACTCCTATCCAATGTTCCCACTCTATGATGTAAAAAGATGACTCAAAACTTAATCAATGCAATTAATTTTTTAAGGTATTCAATGAACAGTCAAGATAATCAAGTCTTTGTGCTCATATCCATGAATTATAACAAAAGAAAAAAATAGGAATTTTTCTCTTTGTATCGAAAGGTGTGAGAACATAGAATTTGATGCTTGTACGACATAAAAAAATTCAATCAACTTCATTTTGTATGAATTCATATTACACTCTTCCAAATGCAAAACCTAGAAGATTGTGTTAATTCTACTTTTCCCAATTACTTCTTTTATTTTTCCGGTTGCCTTCATATGATTATAAAAGCACGTCAAACATGTCATAAACTTTTGCTTGTCCCGCCGCAACTCAAGCAAATTATCAACTTTTACCTTAAATAGTTAGAATAGATCACAGAAACCGACAAGTCGTATAAGTCAACTTCAGATTCCTAATTGGATTTTGGTTCAATAAATGCAAATTCGTCCACTTGCCATTTAACCTGTTAGACCATGCAAGATCAATGTTTAGTATCCTTGGGGTCAATTATCGAGTTAATTATTGACATTATGTCGTTGATGTATGAATATACACTCACGTCACATAAGATCGACACAACTTTGCGAATAGCAATCCCAGAATTTTGCATTGGGGCGATGGTAAATTTTAATTCAAATTCTCATGTGCCTTTGGACAATTCGATCTGCCAGAGAACTTAGTTCTTAGAAGATGGGCTTAGAAGTTGAGAAACGAATTCATGTGGAAAGATTAAGTGTAAACTATTTCTCTTATGCCGAACTTATGGGAGGACAAGGGCACGTCTTAGAAAAACCAATATATGATTATTGATTACTCTTTTGGTAGAGGACTATGATCATAAGATATCCGACTTAATTTTATATTTCTTCCACTCACAAGTTGCTGATAATTCATTGTGTCACTATAAAAGTAGCGTTTTTTTCAACGCTGAAAATAAGGATACCGTTTTTGAAGGTTTCCTCGGTTTTTCATAATTATCTATATTTATTTGGATTGGTGGGGGCAGGAGCGTGTTCGGAAAAATAGTTATTGCAGAAGTTTCATAAAGATGCATATTCTGCCCGCTCGACTTTCGAACCTTGGAATTTTGTCTAGGATCTTATTAACGGTAGGAGAACTTGTGTCTGAGACGTAAATTTTTTTAGATGCTTTAGGGCAGAGGGAGGGAGGGACGACTAATTCACTTAATTATTCATATTCCTTTTACTAGTTGCAACAAAACCTTGATTGGAATAGTGTGTATGTTGTGCTTTGGGGAGGGAAGGAGGGAGGGAGGAAGGGAGGGAGGGCTGATTCACTTAATTATTATTCATATTCCTTTAAGTAATTTCTACAAAACCTTGATTGAAATCGTGTATATGTTATACTCTGGGAATGCCACTTTGTTGATCAATAATATCATACACGAGTCAAAGCTTCTAACTTTTAGCTATTTGTTTGACCAAACAAATATTGTGAAACATAGTTTGCGAAACTAGTTTGCTTCTGCTTTCGATTTGAATAGCCATCACTTCAACCAAAAGTAAAAGGCGCTAAATTCTAGGGATGGTATTCAGACCTACCCCGGTAAAGGCATTGATTTATCAATCAACAAAGAAGAATTTTGAGATAACAATCAAAATGACAAACCGATTGAGATGCTAGAATTAAGGGATTGACAACTCTTGTAATATAATGATCTTTTTGTTTATTATTTTCCATTGTTGTATTATTTCAAAACAAAGCGTACATTGTTTGGCTCTTTTGGTATAAACTCCCTCATATGGAAATTGGCATATATTGGATTAGGCTTCACAATACTAGCACGTGCTCACTTGAGAAATCATCGAATCATTTGGAGTGGGTACACGTGCTATTAAAGAGTTAGTAAGGACATCCATAGAGGAATCTTCATTTGCCATATTGGATGGAGAATTAATCGGAGCATTGGACGAGCCACCAATTTCAACATGATTTTCATGAACATGTGATTCACCTCCATCAACAATATCTTCATGAGAAGTATCATGGATGGTAGAATTTAAGAAGTCATCCTACGATTGATTAGAGAACACACGCTGTTGCAAATACAGAGGTGAAAATTCCTAGTGTGACGCTATCATGTCTTGATTTAGCTGGCTTATAAATTTAGATATCCACCCACTTTATCACTTTGATCCCGATATAATGAGCTGGGCACGAGATAAGGAAATACAATTTCATAAAAAAAGATATGTCGTAAAATATAGATTTGATAAGTTGGAGGATAGAGACATCGATATCCCCTATGACGATTACTATAACTGAGAAACACACATGACCCGTCATTTAAACACGGGTTCTTCCAAGCCCGTACCTTATGCAACATCAAATATTCAAATTAACGGTATGAAAATTTTCTAAAAAATGAATCACCACTAACCTATTAAGGTTGGTTAGAAACCAAATGAAGTATGAGAGTGTACTTTACTTTCTATGCAACTAGAAAATCTAGAGTCTGAGATTTTATTACACTAATTAACCAAGGGTTTTGCTAGCATAATAGTATTTTGTATACTATGAAAATAATAGTCTATTATGAGCCATAAATTATTAAAGAAATGGGTCCCACAACAATTTATAATTATTTATAATTTGAATTTTTTGTGATCAAGAATAGATTATTATTCTCATGGTACATTAAAACTTATCATGTATTATTTCTTAATTAAATAATTAATGCTACCTAATTTTGTTTATTTCAAAAAAATATTTTTATCAAACAGCCTAAATTGATTTTATACCTATCTACTAATATATGAAGTGCTCATGTGGATGCGCAATCATTAACATAACAATTGGCAGCTAAAGGGCATTAAATAAATAGCAAGGGAAGGCAAGCACTTAACACTAAGAGATAAATAAATGCCAATCCTAACTAGTCTAATGGTAAATCGTCATTATGGAAGAGCGTAATTGAGGGCATTTTTCTCTAAGATCAATCGGAATGCTATGATAGAGCCCTAGAGGCATTGTCCAATTTTGAGCACAAGTTTAGATCAAAAGGCTTCCACTTTTTAGAAGAAAATTGTCCAATAGACTATTTTTGAACTTTTTGAGGAATTCTAATTTTTTTTAATTTTTGAATTTTCTAATTTTTTGCAATTTTCTGATTTTAAGAGAAATAAAAAAATGAATTTTTAGTTAAATTTTATAATTTTTTTACAATTTTCGGAATTTTATTTTTATAATTTTAATTCCAAAAAAACTCCTGACCGGGTCAGGGAACGGATATGGGTCTGACCCGGACCCTGAGGTCCGGGTTGGGTCGGGAATTCGGTGGGCCTAGTCCGAATATAACCAATTTCTATTCTGGCTGCGCCTACAATTCCCAACCTTTGAAGCCCATGACATCTGACCCACATTCCAGCCTAAACTGGCCCATTCTGCCAATCTAACCTCCAGCCCGTCCCCACAACTCCGCCCAGCCACCTGATCCGAACTTTGGTTACTTTTCTGATTTTTATTTTTTATTTTTAATTTCTTCTGCATCCTTTCCCTCGCATGGTCTTCTTTACTGATTTTCTTTCTTAGTTTGACACAAGATGTATCAAACAAAATGCAACGTGACGACTTCATTATCCAAGAAAACCGAGTTTAACAACTAATAACCAGACGAGCCGAATCAATCCCAGAGGGATGAATTGACGGATATACCAAGTGGTTAATGGTTTTCATCAAAAGAACATCTAAAATGTAACGAGTTTGCATTTCAAACAATCAAGGACCACACCAACTAAAACACAGATGTGACTTATGCATTTTGTCGACAAATGGCGGGCTTCTTGGGAGAATGATTCTATTTGAGAATTTGAACCCAACAGAGAGAAGGTTTGACTCGTGTAAACGCGAAATGACCTCAATCATGATCCCTTTTCAAGCAAATATTTGCATATTGATGTTGATGCGGGAGCTCAATCATGACCCGATGTTTTCAGGCGATGGATCATATTCAACCCATGCATCGATGTTCAGACCAAATTCTTATTTTATGAACAAGCAATGTACAGTGCTTTGAACTTAACCTTGGCAGGGAAAAGTTTTGGACGAAATTGTTACTCGAGCTATCACGAGCCGGAGGGCAAACATTGACAGCAGAATCTTTGGAAAGTAGTACGTGAAGATGGCAGAGTAGGTGGTGGTGTGTAAGGGACTGAACCGCAGTGGAGTTCGAGTGTCCCAGAGGAAGAAGGGCAACAAAAGAAGGATCTTGGAGCCCCCTTGCAGTGAGAGGCAAATTCTTTGATATGTGAAAAAAAAAAAAAAAAAACACCAAATTTGGAGAAGTCTTAATGGGGCTCTAAGAGTTCCTCGGCCATTTGCTTTGAAACGATTAAGAGATACAAAAGTTTAGGCAATGATCATGTGTGTAAAATAATTAAATGCACACACTTGGTTGATAATGTGAGTGACTAAAGGATCCATTGTTTTTTGGGTATGTTGGAATATCACAAAGCCAAAGAACATGAGTAGGAAGACACAAGTCAAGAGGGGCCAGATTGTCTTCCTCCGGGCAAGCTAAGTTCGGGCAGTCATTCTCCCTTATCTAGCTAAAGAGATGGTTCAAGTCAATCTCACTGTAGATGCGAGCTATGCAGTTTGCACATTTTGCTTGTCCTATTGAATGTGAACCTGTTTCGATAGATTTGATAAGATAGTTTCTTCCTTTTCTTTTTTTCATTTTTTCCCTCCAAGTACAAAATTCTTTTTTCATGATTACTTTGGCTATAAGAGAGATCAAGTAAGGAAATTATTTTTCACTTTTCAAAAGTGGAAAACATTTTCCCTTATTCTAGAATACTTTTTTCTTTTCATGGAAAACATTTTCCACAAGAAATTCATTTTCCATGAAACAATGTCGGAAAATCCGGAAAACGTTTTCCCGGAAATTATTTTCCACGAAACGAACGGAGCCTAAAGTAGCTTGTCTAGTTACATTCACGAAGCAATCGCAGAAACACAAGCAGAGGAGGGAGGCACCTATTCGGGGTTTCATGTTGACGGCGGATTCCACCTAGGATTTGACTGCGATGAAGAGGTCAGGACACGTTTTTGAGTAGAAATTAGGGAAAAGCTGGGCAATATAAGTGTTTTATATGTGCCATATACATGCGATATACGTGCAAAATACGTGCGATATACGTGCAATATACATGTGCGTACATGAACTTTCTTAGTTCTCTCAATGGTCTTAAAACCAAAAAATATTTGTTGCTAGAGGAGGTTGTTGTAGTAACTGTTGTCAAACGCAATGGGAGACTACAAGTTGAGAGGGGCTAGATTGTCCTCCTCTAGGCCAGCTGAGCTTGGGCAGTTATTCTACCTTATCTAGCTAAAGAAATGGTCTAGGTCAGTCTCATTGTAGATGCGAGTTACGCAGTCTGCACATTTTGCTTGTCCTATTGAATGTGAATCTGTTTTGATAGATTTGATGAGATAGTATCTTCTATCTTTTCTTTTTCTTATTCTTTTCCTCTATCTTCTATCTTTTCTTTTTCTTTTTCTTTTCCTCCAAGTATAATCAAAATAAAAGAATTTTTTTCATGATTACTCTAATGATAAGAGAGATCAAGTGAAGAAAATATTTTCCCCAAGGAATTCATTTTCCGCGAAACGAACGCCGTAAAATTTGAAAAATATTTTCTTAAAAATTATTTTCTAAACGAACAGTGTTTCAAAACAAATCTTTATGCAGGAAAACATCAAACAATCATCTCTATGCAGGAAAAGATCAAAAGCCTTTAAAATATTCATTGGGTAGAGCCGAAACCCCGAACCCTAAAGTTAAGCTTCACGGCCCAATTCAAATATCAAAAACAAATGCTTCTGCCTCGCTCTACGCTCCCTCGTTTTCATCGACCATAAAAAAATGAAAAAAAAAATCCGATCCGCACCATAAATATCTCGTTTCATCAGCCGTCGACATTGACCACCCGACCCGAGGGGCAATTTCCGGGTCCCGGGAAAGATCACCGTGTCCCAACAAAAGAAAAGAAAAACACATCATCGAAAGCCCTTGAACGACGTGGTCGGGTCGTCCGTGCTCGTCACGCTAGCTGGACCATCATAGGCCTACGCGAAGGTCTTGGTTCGGGTCTTGGTTTAATCTATCATGTTCATGATTGAGCTTCCACCATGTAAAGTTTTCTTCTTTTTTTCTCGAGTTGTTTATTCATGAGAAGGGATGGACCTGAGCAGGTCCTCGAGAGGCTCAAAAGAAAAAAATAGATAGAAAATTTATTTTAGGATAGAAGATCCTTCAATATCACCATTCGTACTCTCTCTTCCAAGAAAAATAAAATATCAAGAGGGAATTGGAGGTATTGGGCATGTGAGCATTAACACGTTGAAACAAATATCGCAGTCCCAAATTACTAAGCAAGCGGTAGCGGCCCAAGCATGGGAAGAAACACCCCACAGCTTTGTGATTAGTGACGCATATTGCGGGCTTCCCTAGTAAATTTTTTTTTTTCTCCTATTTTTATTCATGAGGAGGGAATAAAAGAAGAGGGGAAGAGCCCGCGGTAGAAAGAGAGAGAGAGAGAGAGAGGTGCACGGATCACTTCGCGCGATAATTTGATTCCGGGTTTTAATTTGTGCTGATTTGGGATGGGTCCCTTTAAAGATAAGATACAATACTAGTACCACTCCGCGTAATAATTTGATTCCAAGTTTTAATTTGAGCTGATGCGGGACAGATCTCTTTGAAAGATAGATAAGATACTCTCAGCAAAAATAAGAGATGTTCTAAATTAATTAATGAAATTTTCAAAAAGATTAAAAAAATGAAATGAATTTTTTTTTTACCAAAATCGGGAAAATTTATTCATTTTTTATTTAGACAAATAAAATATTATGAAAGCTTAAGAAGGCAAGGGGATCCTTCTTAAGCTCTCTCTCTCAAAACTTAACCAATTCGATAATTTTTGTAAAATGTTTGATGATCTTTTAAGATAATCGAATCTTTGCACTCATACCCATGAAATATAACCAAAAGAGGGAGATTATTTTGTATGGAAAGGTATAAAACATAGAATTTGATGCCGTTGTGACGTTAAGAAATTCAATCAACTTCATTTTATATAAATTCTCCCTCCCTGCCTCTCTCTCTTTCTTTCAAAACTTTAATCAATTCGATAATTTTTTTAAAGTATTCGCTGAACATTCGAGATAATCGAATCTTTGCACTCATACTCATGAATTAAAACCCAAAGAAGAAGAAGATTATTTTGTATAAAAAGCTGTGAGAACATAGAAATTGATGCCGGTGCGACCTAAAAAAATTCAATCAATCTCATTTTGTATGAATTCACATTACACTCTTATAAATGCAAAAACCTAAAAGGTTGCGTTGATTCTACTTCTCCCAATTACTTTTTTTATTCTTCCGGTCACCTTCATATGATTATATTAGCTCATCAAACACGTCAAAAACTTTCACTTGTCCCACTACAATGCACGTGAGCAAATTGTTAACCTACTTTAAATTATTAGAATAGATCACAGAAATCGATAAGTCGTATGGGTCAAATTTGGATTCCTCATCGGTTTGTGGTTCAGCAGATGCAAATTCGTCCACTTGCAATCTAACCTGCTAGGCCGTGCAACATTCAATCGATTGATATTTACGATCCTTGGGGTCAATTATCGAGTTTGATTATTGACATTATGTCGTCGATGTATGAATATACACTCATGTCGCATAAGATTGATGCAACTTTGCCAATGGCGATATGAGAATTTCGCATTTGAGGCAATGATAAATTTTGACTCAAATTCTCATGTACCTTTTAACAACTTGATCTGCCAGAGAACTTAGCTCTAAGAAGATGGGCTTAATAGTTGGAAAAATGAATTCGTGTGTAAAGATTAACCGCATGCCAAGGGTATGGCTCTACACACCATGAAGCTTCAAAACAATTGCAATTTTTGGTTGTCCATGTTGTGGGATTTGGCTCATGTTTATGCCCTAAGTCCTAACCAGTATATAAGATTAGTAAGATATTTCACGGGTCGAGCTTCATTTGATGCGATCAGTTATACATAATTTCAAAGCGCAAACGTTAAGAATTCTCAACTCAAGTGAGTTTCGGAACTACAGCATTTGAAAATGGCTGTGAAAGGTGATTTTCTGATATGTGGCAATTGTTATTACCCTTCCACCAATTCAAACTGCTTAGGTCCATTTAAATGGAATTTCACCTATGTTGCTAGCAAAAGTAACGTTCCAATTTGCCAAAAAAAAAAAAAAAAAAGTGCACATTTTGTTCCATTGCCCTTTAAGAATATAACTTCGCAAATAGAAAATATTACCCGACAGTTTTAATTTATTTTGTAAATGACTATATTTTGGATAATAAATTAAATAAATAAATAGTTAAAAATTATTGCAAGGTCAATTTCTTTGAGAATTTATGGCTTACAACCAGCTGCCAGCAAAGCTTCTTGGTAAAGAGAAATGATGGCAATGAAGATATTTTCATTAATTTTTTAGAAAACAAGAAACACCTCTTTTTTAGGGTTTTGTTAGCATAATAATTTTTTTTGTTATTATAAGAATAATAACTTATTTGAGTTTTACAAAAAAAAACTTATTGTGAGTCACAAATTCTTAAAAAATGCTTTGACTCTACGCATCATCAAGCTTCAAAACAATTGCAAGTTTTGGTTGTCCCTATTACGGGATTCGGCTCATGTTTGTGCCCTAACTCCTAATTAGTCTATGAGATTAGTAAGATATTTCACAAGTCGAGCTTCATTTGATGCATACAGAATTTCAAAGTGCAAACACTAAGAATTCTCGACTCAAGTGAGTTTTGGAACTATAGCATTTGAAAAAGGCAGTGAAAGGAGATTTTTTTATTTACGGCAATTGTTATCACCCTTCCAACAATTGAAACCACTAAGGTCCATTTAAATGGAATTTTACACGATACGTTCCAATTTGCCAAAAAAAAAAGTGCACATTTTGGTCCATTGCTCTTTCAAATTATAATTTCGCAAAGAGAAAGGATTACATGACGATCTTTAATTTACTATGCAAATGGCAATATATTTTGGAAAAAAAATAAAATAATAAATAATTAAAAATTATTATGAGATCAATTTCTTTAAGAATTTATGATTCAACCATATGCTAGCAAAGCTAGCAAAAAAAAGAAAAAAACTTCTTGATAAAGAAAAATGATGGTTCATTAATTTCTTAGGAAATGAGAAACACCTTGTTTTTTAGGATTTTGTTAGTATAATAACTTATGAATATAAGAATAATAACTTATTAAAAGTACAAGTTTCATTTAAAAAATAAGTTTCATAATAATTTATTTTTATTTATTATTTAATTTTTTGTGATATAGAATAAATTATTATTTTTATAATAGATTAAAGGCAATCGCATCATCATTTCTCTCTCTCTTTATTTTTATTTTTTGTGGGTCGAGTTTCAATTTCTACATTGTTTGTCATGTAATGAAAAGCTGAGTCGTGCCACGACAACGAGCGCGGTCTGCCTTTTCAACTTAAAAATATCCAATCCAGCAGCGGGCGCTGTCGTGCTCCTCCACCGCGGCTGCTCAGCACAGCAAAAGCGACCTCAAAGCTCCGGACCGGCGATCGAAAATGGAAGCTCCCGGCGGCTCCCCGATCCTGCTCCTCCACAACGCCACCGTCGTCACCATGGACTCCGAGAGCCGCGTCTACGGCGACGGCGCCGTCGCCATCGAGCGCGACAGGATCAAGGCAGTCGGCCGCTCGCCCGACCTCCTCCGCCGGTTCCGCGGCGTTGCCGGCGAAGTCGTCGACCTCCGCGGCCAGATTCTACTCCCAGGTCCTCTCCCTCCGCGTACTTTCGATCCGGTACTCGGAAAGCAGTCGGCGGTTGCTTTCTGCCGGTCGGTTCTGACTCCGATTCATTAGTGAACCAGGCTTTGTCAACACGCACGTGCACACGTCTCAGCAGCTGGCGCGCGGGATAGCCGACGACGTCGATCTGGTGACCTGGCTGCACGACCGGATATGGCCTTACGAGGCCGGCATGACCGAGGAGGACTCCTACGTCTCCACCCTGCTCTGCGGGATCGAGCTCATTCACTCCGGTGTAAGCGCGCCGGACGTTGCGGGATTTTTCGGCTCCGGTGTTTCGTTTGGGTTTTCCGGAATCGCAATCGGTGGTGGTGATGTTGTGTTGATTTGATGGAGCAGGTCACTTGCTTTGCCGAGGCAGGAGGGCAGCACGTTCCTGGGATGGCTAGAGCGGTGCAATCGCTGGGCTTGCGCGCGTGCTTGGCTCAGTCCGTCATGGACTCCGGTGAGGGCTTGCCGGCATCTTGGGCTGTTCGAACTGCCGAGGATTGTGTGCAGGTTGCTGAACTGAACGAGTGCTATCAATCAGTAATGTGTTAAGGAAGTGTATGTCTAGACAAAGTCAGTGTCTTTTGGGGCTAAATTGGACTTAACAGTAGTAGTTCAGTGCGACAGTTCGGCGCTATAGCTGTGGTTTTGGCTTTGGCGATGGTAGTTTTCAGTTTTTTTTGGCATACATGCACGGACAATGCACTCAATAAACAGAGGATAGATAGAAGGTTTAAATCAACAATGGACTCCTTGAAGAATGTGACCATAGAGACAGATATCAAACTTGTATGGAGATTCCTAAAAGGACTTGCCTAGTGTCCCTGAGAAGAATCTACATGGACATGGATAGAGGCTTAGTTGCTGTACAGTATTGTTGTCCTTATCAGTTGTCTTTAAAATGATAATGAGCCTGTGATGAAATAAGCAAAGTTTTAACTTCTAAACTATTGATTTATTGAACAAGCCTTCAAAAAATAATAGAGAGCTTTGACTTGGGAAATAGTAATACCCAAGTTCTTTTTTGATTTACTTACTGCGGAAACTCCTGCTTTCCATAATTCATAGAATCACAGAGATTACATCACAGTATAGAGGACATGATTTCTTTTCTATATCCTTCTGCTTTGGTCATTACGTTTTCTGCAGGGTTGAATCTAGATGCCTCTCAATGTCTCCCTGGACTCTGGTAGATATAGATATCACAAATCTCATTATTTGTCTGGACAGATATTGCCATTGAGTTGGGTAGAAAATTTTCTTGTTTTAGTTATATCTGTATGAAATTGCATAATAGGCTTCACTTTTTCCTCACATGCCTAGCTCTAGTTTCAACTGCATTCAAATGAGTCATAGCTGCTGTCAACAAAATACTCATGGCAATTGGCTTAAAGGATGCAGTCACAGAAGGAGCTCTATGAGAAGCATCATGATACTGCTGATGGACGTATCAGAATATGGCTTGGAATCAGGCAAATTATGAATTGCACTGATGAACTACTACTTGCAACAAGGGATACTGCAAGAGAATTGAAAACCGGAATTCACATGGTACTTGTTCTTTTATCACTCGCCTTTCTCGCTAGAGCATCACAGTGAATGGGCTTTGTCCTCACACATGTGCTCAAAATCTCTGATGAGAGCCCGTAAAGTGAGAAAACTCAACTATTCAACCTTACAGCTTCTTTTCTTTCTGCTTCTGGCTGTGATCTCATACCAGCCTTAATTTTTTCTTCCTTCCTTTTTTTTTTGGAAATATTCTTTGTTAATTTAATGGGGCCTTCAACTGTTGTAATAATCGATACTGAAACTTCCAATCTATTCTCCAAGAATAGATCAAACTGAATTTTTATTTTGTGACAATTTAGCATGTAGCAGAGATACCCTATGAGAATCAGCTGTTTTTATTTTGTGAAAATTTAGCATGTTGCAGAGATACCCTATGAGAATCAGCTGGTAACTGAGACACGGAATGTTGATCATGGAACGGTAACATACCTGGAGAAGGTTGACTTCTTACAAGACAACTTGCTTGCAGCTCACACAGTCTGGGTGAACAGTACCGAGGTGAACTGCTGCTGCACTCTGAAGAGTAACTCATCTTTTTTTGCTTTGCAATTGTAGTACCATATCTTGCATCTTGTCATTGAGGATTACGAAGTCATCTTGTTGTGTTTTTCTTACTCTAGATCTTTCTCATTTTTTATAATTGATTCAGCTTTAACAAGAGAAGAACAAATTGCTGTTTCCATATATTTAGGATAGAATTTGCAGAAACTTGATAAACTTCAATCTTAACAGTGATAAAAGTGAGAATACCAAGTGTTTGCCCATTCTCCAGTTTTTGATGGATCAAAAGTTCGAAGCTGACTTCTTTTCTCCTTTAAAAGGTTCATCTCTACAGATTTCCTTTCCATCAGCCGTTGCCAATTTCTAATATATAAAGGGTGGAACTCGAATGGACTAGAACCATTATAGTATCTCAAACTAGAGGTGATCATTGGGCAGGCTTGGGCCGGGCTTTCTTGTTAAGAGCATTGCCCGAGCCCCCCATTTACCTCTTGGGTTTGGGTGGACCGGGCAAGCCACCCGCCTGTTGATCATCTCTATCCGGAACAGTAATATAATAAGAAGCCTTTTCGGTTTGTTGTTTGCTGAATCATACATTTAGTCCCATCCAACTTTAAATAAATCAATTTTGCCGTGCGTTCATGCTTCTTGGAGATTTAATCCTTATAAAGCTTGTATTAGGGGTTACTTTTGACACTCCGTTCAAAGTGTATTATGCAAATTCTGGTGGTTTATATTGAAGTTGAAAAGATGATACATTAAAGACCATCCATAGAACTGTAGTAGTTATCCATGTCATATCGACTTTATGTTCAATTTTATTGTGTGTGAAAATTCGGTCTCAATAGATGGTCAGGGACATCATTGTTCTGAGTGTCCATAAGTGCTTGTTGTAATATGCCTTCATGTTGTGCCCTTGGTTATGAAGACCATCCTTCCTCTCCTATAGGTTGGTTTTCTTTCACATGCTGGAGTTAAAGTTTCTCATTGCCCCGCTGCTGCAATGAAAATGCTGGGATTCGCACCTATTACGGAGATGCTTGATGCTGGAATCTGTGTTTCATTAGGAACGGATGGCGCGCCATCGAACAATAGAATGAGCATTGGTTCGTCCAAACTTTTAAAAATGTGTGTCCAAATCTCATATTTTTCTTGGCAGATGATGGTTTCTTATTCTTTCTGCAACTGGAAGCTTATGTTGAAAGAGATTTTCCTATCTGTTCATTTAACGGCAATCATGATGATCCCAGCTTCTTGACTGATAATATTAACTTCTCGGGAAACTATGTGATGGTACTTGGCATATTCATCAGAATAGCGAATTCCTCTGATTCATGCATACTCTATTTGGCACAGTTGATGAGATGTACCTAGCTTCACTTATAAACAAAGGATGTGAAGTTTTCAAAAATGGTGTAACTGATCCAACAGCACTTCCTGCTGAAACTGTGCTCAGAATGGCAACGATAAACGGTGCCAAGTCAGTACTGTGGGACGATGAAATTGGTTCACTTGAGGTTGGGAAAAAGGTATCATGGCCCATGTCACTCCTCACAAATTGCTTTTGTTTCAACTCATTCGTATTGCTTGAGATCAGGAAAATGATTAATGACTATGTTTCTCATTCATAGGCTGACATGCTCGTGATCAATGCTTCCACTTGGCATATGGTTCCTCTTCATGACTGGTATGCGACTATTGTTCTGAAAACTCAACATTGTGTGGCGTTCATTCTATTCTAGTTCGTCAATCATGCAGATGTACGATGGGTGTATTCTTCTTAAACATGTCTGGTGTCTGATAAAGTGTTCCACGGAGTGTCAAATTCTAAACATAATCTAGAATTCAAAAAGGGAAAACTCAGTGAGAAGATGTGGCCACTTTGCGGAGTTTCTGAATATTAGAATATTTAAATAATAAACTATACATTTATTTAATAGTTTAAGTTTTTAAAACAGTTGACGGTAGTTTAAAAAAGATCTCACATAGTATTAGAATAGGAGGTTATGAATTCAAATCTTTCTAGGCACTTATTTGTCTCCCAATTTAATATTGCCACACTTGGCTTAGGCCAAAGTCCAGCCCACGCATGAAGAGGAGTGTTAGAATATTTAAATAATAAAACATACATTCATCTAATAGTTTAAGCCTTTAGAATAGTTGGCAAAGGTCCCACAAAAATTTCACACCGAACAAGTTTATGACTTTTTTTTTTTCAAATTCATCCAATGTGTTATTCAAATTCATCCATTGTTTTCTTTCAATCTCTACTTTCCTCCTTGCTTTACCTTGTTCCAACAAGAGTTATTTCTTGTTTGTCATCTGCAGCATTTCTGGCCTTGTATATTGCATGAGAACCGAAAACATTGTTTCTGTGATGTGCAATGGTCAGTGGATTATGAAGGACAAAAGGATTTTATCGGTCGATGAGGTAATGCTCTGAATGCATGCAAATGATTCACCAGGGTCAAATTGAGACTAAGTTTTTGCTTCTCATTCCTTCAAGGTCATGTTTGTGTGGATCATGCCATCATTTTGAATGTCCTTTTTGAAATTCTTTACCTTGTTTCTTATATGCTAAAGCATGAACCTTCCCAAAGTTCTTCTTTCCTTCTTTTTCCTACCTGTTTGGTTATGAGACTTTTTTGGTCCTCCCTTTTGGAAGCTATCAAAAAAATTTAGTTTCTGATGAGAGGGTTGATATTTACTCTAATTGTTCTCTTCTTCCTACCCATTTTTAGAAGAATATTAGAAGCTTACTGCTTGCTGAATTATCAGACAGGCTGTAAAATTTTCAATATATGTTTGATGTCTCACTTTTAGTCTCACACTTTGTCGATTACTTATTTGGTTCTTGATATTGTTGGAATACCACAGGAGGAAGTTATTTCACTAGCAAAGCGGGCTTCAAGTGAACTCTTGAAAAGAGCGGGCATCAAAATCCCAAATAGAATGAACATGCTTTAGTAATTTACTCCTCTCTGCAGGTGTGAGCTCATGACATCTCGGACAGATGCTGTTCGAATGTAGTTTCGCTTTCCTTGGACTCCTAATTTACCTATAACTCCAGAACTCCAGAAAATTGCTGTGGAGGGTGGGTGTTACCAGTTTGCTCTTCCTCGAGTGGCATGGAGATATTTCTCGGTGCTTCTCACCCGAGCTTGGTTCCAGAGGTTCATTTCCCTGCTTATTTGTTGGCCGCTGCTTACGATACATTCATCACCTCTTGAATCTTATGTAGTCCTTAGATTCAAAGAGCAGGCTGAATAACCATTTAGCTGTAAGTGGCGTTTGGAACGATTCTTCCCTAATGTGATTCGACTAGAAATGATTATTTTTATTCGTTCTAAAACCGATTCTGAGTAAAAAAACGAGTTTGATAACTATCCAAAATTTTTATTCCTCGAATAGAATTGCGTTTGATACCGTGCTAATTGATTCTGTTCCAAATTAATTTCTTTTAATTTTTAAATAATTTTTAAATACGTTTAAATACTTTTTTTTTTTTTTTTTTTTTTTTTTTTTCCTTTTTCTCTCTTTTCTCCTATTCTTCTTCTTCTTCATTTGGCCGGTCCCCAGATTGGCGACGCCGACGAGGGCCGATGCTCATCAAAGCATTATCGGCCCTTGGCGAGGTCGCCTTTGTCGACCGAGCCTTGCCGGCAAGGCGGGCGAGGCTCGGCCCAACCCCGCAAGGCTCGGCCTTGCCGGTGGCCGAGCAAGCCTCGTCGTAGTTGGGCGAGGCCCGCCTGCCACCGATGAGGCCGAGCCTCGCCGGGTGGCTAGGCTTGCCTCCGGCGAGCTCGCTGGACCTCGCTCGGCCCGGCAAGCTTGCGGACCGGCGACAAGCGGTGGACGACGGGCGGTGGTGGACGACAATCGCGAGATGTTAGAAGGAAAGAATGAGACTTTTACCTGTTTTGATTCTTTTTTGATTCTCGGACGAATAATTATATTTTTTTTTTATTTTCAATTCTCTTCCCAATCTGTTTCCGGGAACAAAAAATTTTACCAAACGCGATTCTCATCCCAAACCGATTCTAAGAACAAAAAATCGGGAATCGACTTTGACTTCAAGACGTTGCTAAACAGGCCCTAAGATAACCTTCGAATATGTTTGTTTCATGAAAAATGAACGATTTGAAAAATATTCTCCAAAAGGTGATCATGTGTATAGCTTGAAATAATTAGTCAATCAAAATTGTTTTTAACATCAACAAAGTCTATTCTAAACATTTTTGAAATTGAAATTATTTTTCATTTATTCATTTTTATAGAAAATACAAGCAATTGATTTTACTAAGACATATTTTAAATTATTCATTTTTTGCCGAACGATCATATCCTTTGTCTCAAATAGTGGGCACTAGTGAGATTTTTATCCACGTTGCCCATAAGAGCAAGGCCCATCTTTTGCAGCCTTCTCAAGTAGTTCCAAAACAAAACACAATAGTTGCCGAACGAAGGATATTCCAAAGAGGCCTCGAGGGGTTAATAGTCCAATTAGGGGAGCAAATTTCTTTGATGGGTTGTGGCGGCCTAAGGGCGCGTTTGGTAACGATTCGTTGCTTGGGAGTAGATTCTCGGGCGATTCTTTTTTTGTGTCTTTAACCGATTCTAAGATTTTGCCGTTTGGTAACTCGTTCAAAATTTTTTATTACGGAATAAAATTGCGTTTGGTACCATGTTCATTAATTCTGTTTCAAATCAATTTCTTTTAATTTTTGAATAATTTTTTTCCTTTTTTCTTTTCTTTTTTTCATGTTTTTCTTTTTCATTTTCCTTTTTTTTTTTTTTTTTCCTTTTTTATTTTCTTTTTCTCATCTTCTTCTTCTTCCGGCCGATCGTCGGGCCGGCCGGACGAGGGCCGCGACCTCACCGGCGTCGCCGGCCCTCGGCGAGGTCGGCCTCATCGCCCGAGCCTTGCACCGGGCGAGGCTCGCCTAGCTTCGCCGGTGGCCGTGCCGGCCTCGTCGGGGGGTTGGCCGAGGCCGCTGTGCCAGCCACCGCGGGCCGGGCGAGCCTCGCCGGCCACCGATGGGGTTAGACATCGCGAGGCTTGCCCCCCCCGCCCAACCCCGACGAGGCCTCGCCCGGCCTCGGGAGGCCCGCCCGCCACCGGCGAGGCTCGGCCTCGCCGGATCTAGGAGGTCGAGCCTCGCCGGTGGCTAGGCAAGCCTCCCGAGCTCGCCGGTGGCTAGGCTTGCCTCCGCGAGCTCGCCGGGGTGGCTAGGCTTGCTCCGGCGAGCTCGCCGGACGGCGACGGTGGCAGCGGCTGGCAGCGGCGGACGACGGCCAGCAGCCCGGCGGTGGAGCAGGGCGAGTGACATGGACGGTGGCGAGTGGTGGTGGACGGTTGCGAGATGGCAAGGGATGAAGAAAATTTCTTAATTTTGATTCTCAAATTCGTTCCGGAATAGAATCAACTTTTTTTGGTTCTTGATTATATTCCCAACATTTCGGAACAAATTTGTTCCCGAGAACAAAAATTTTTTTTGCCAAACACGATTCTAGTTCGAAACTAATTCCGGAACAAAGAATCGGAATTTGGCCCTGTTTGGATGGTTACCAAAACGGGGCCTAAGCTGTTTGGCAACGTGTTAAAAGGCTCGATTCTAATTTTTTGTTCTCAAAATCAGTTTGGGATGAGAATCGCGTTTGATAAAAAAATTTTGATGAGGCCGGCCTGGCCACCGGCGAGGCTCGGCGAGGTTGGGCAAGGAAGAAGAAGAATAGGAGAAAAGGGAAAAAAAGAAAAGAAAAGAAAAAAAGTCAAAAAAGTATTTAAAAATTAAAGAAATTGATTTGGAATATAATCAATTGAAGACGATATCAAATGCAATTCTATTCTAGAATAAAAAAATTTGGATAGTTACCAATCGCGTTTTTTTACTCATAATCAATTCGGGAATAGAATAAAAAATAATTATTTCTAGTCAGAAGTAGTTCCCGGGAATAGAATCGTTACCAAACGCGCCCTAAGTTTGCAAGAGAATTTCTTTTGCAGCCTTTGCTTTGCCTCCGCTGCTATTTTGTGCTCACCTAATTAGAGCAAAATCATGACATGGTCAAAACTTGAGTTCCGTAAATACCAAATGCGTAATCACCTTCTTATCGTCATCTCATAAAGTATCATTTTCTCTTTAGATTAGTGTGAAAGCTATGATTCTCAATACTTATGGGAGAAGGTAATTTGGCTTTTACACTTTTGGAGATGTCATTGTACGCATTCTTGTCTCCCAAAGCTTGTATCGTCTTAGTGGTGGAACTAGCGGCACTTAAAAGATATTTGAATGCTCAAAATATTAAATGTGGTGATGATCTATCTAATTTATGAATAGACTTTAAATCAGATGAATATTAACTTTTATTCCCTCAAAAGCAAAGGCGGCGGAAGACATCCTTTGCATGCTTGCATAATTTTCGCAATTAGCTTCGAATTGATAAAAGGCCGCCTCAAAGGTTGGTAAAACTACTGGGAAAAACTTGAGAAAAGGCCAGAGAAATTGAGGAGGACAGAACCATGCGATTTGGGTGTTTTTTTACTTACAGAAGTTAATTTTTTTAATAGAATGAGAAAATTATGATTTAAATGTAGAATCCACAACAGGTTCATAAGATAATCTGGCATTTAGGGAATTGTTTCATTTTAGGAAATTCATTAATTGGCTGTAAAGTGTACGACAAGAAAGATTTAATAATAAATTAGGTATGTGATACGTACACGTGAGTTACCGATCTTGAGAACCTCAAATTACATATTTATACTTTAGATAAAGATGCGGCGTTATCGCAGAAGTTTATGTCGTACATGGGTTTTCAGGAATTTCTCGAAAAAAATGTCGACGCCCCCACCGTCATCGAGTGCAAAGGGCATGATCGGCGGAAGGAGCTTTGACCAAGAATCATAAGCTTCCCCCATCAAATCGCCTGAGGTTTGATCGCGCACGAAGAAAGAAAAGATGGAGGGGACGTCCATGGAAACAAATAATAACCTTGAATACAAACTCAAGAAAAATTAAAATATATATAATATAAACATGTATATTTGCATATCTATATTTCAAAGCGCGTATTTTCTTAAGCATACTCAAGAAAGAAGGAAATATCTTTACATAGAATCCGCTTCCTAATTTGATTTTGTGTTGGATAATTCGTGGGATTGATAGTCTTAAATATGGTATATTTTTTTTTTTTTTTGTAAAGCAATAAACCGGAGGAAATTGCTACACGCTTCACGGTTGCGCGGAGGGAGTAAGTCCTTCGAGTGGAATAAACCGCGGAGAGTCACCACTACCTTTACTCTCAGAGTAAGTCGTGAGTTCCTTTCCAAGGAGACAGACCAGTCAAGGATTCGAACACTAAATCTCTAGCGAATGGAACCAGCGTTCAACCACTACGCCGCCACCATGGGTGATCTTAAATATGGTATATTCGTACCATATTTATCATAAAAAAGAATTCAAAATAATTTTTTTGGGTGAAAACAACGCGAGTATATCAATTTATGATTTTTGTAACTTTATGATGTATCTTATATGAGTACACCAATTTGAGATTTCCAATAATAACCTAACTATGAAAAAGGACTTGACCTTGGCAAGAGCGAGCCAAACATAGCAATTCGTTCAACGATGTATCATTTCGCATGATAACATTTCTATTCTCTTGCTTTTGGAAATAGAAAAAAAATCCGTTTAGTAATATTAATTAAATTTTCTATTCCCCGAAGTAAAAGAAGTGACTGATGAATAGATTTGAAATAAAAACAATAAATATAAAAAGTAATTTCTTGTTTTTGAAAATAATTTCTAAAATTAAGTCATTTTTTCTTTTCTTCTTCTTCTTCATTGCCACTTGCCAACCCTTGCTGCCGCACGGCCATTAGTGGACGGTGGCAGCCAACGACGGTGGCAATGAAGAAGGAGAAAAAATATTTAAAAAAATTAAAAGAAATTTTACATTTGAATTGTACTAAAAGTATTCTTTTTTTTAATTGAAAATAGAAATTTTTTATAGTTATCAAATATGTTCTTTTATTTATAAATTATTTAAAGAAATAAAAATAAATAAAATATTTTTAAAAATAAATTATTTTTTAAACTAAAAATGTTACTAAACGTGCCGTTAATGTTTATCCCCTTGCAAGTACCGACAATATAATAATAATAATAATAATAATAATAATAATAATAATAAATCTTTCATTCCGCTCATTCATTTATTTATTGAGCCGAAGAAGTGAAACGGAAGAATCTACGCGTGTCCAGATACTTCTTCCTCCTGAAACTTCTGGAACTTCTCGAATCTCAACACCCCCTATTAAATTCCTCTCTCCCGTCTCCCTTCGCCATCACAGAACTCAACCAGAACTCGCAAAAGCACGAGAAGAAACAGATTTCAACGCAGCAAGCTGACGATGGACAGCCCGTTCTTCAGGAGCCGCTGGAGCTCGCCGCCCCAGCCCCGGCCCCGTCACTACTCCCCGCCGAACGCCCCCGCCCCCGCCCCGATCCGCCGCCCCGCCGCCCCGAAGGTGGTCTCGATCCCCGTCCACTTCGTCGGATCGGAGCGGCGCCGGGCCGAGTCGGCGCGCCGGATCCAGAGCGCGTTCCGGGGGTTCCTCGTGCGGAGGAGCGTGCGGAGGATCGCGGCGGTGAGGAAGGAGGTGGAGGAGGTGGAGCGGAGGATCGCGACCCCGGAGGCGGCGGAGCTGATGCGGCGGGACGAGAGGGAGAGGCTGAAGGTGAGCGAGACGCTGATGAGCCTGCTGCTTAGGCTGGACTCGGTGCCGGGCGTGGATGCCGGCGTGAGGGAGTGCAGGAAGGCGGTGATCAGGAGAGCGATCGGGCTGCAGGAGAGGGTGGACGCGATCGTCGCCGGACGGGACGGGGGACCCGTCGGCGGCGATCCTGCGGAGGAGGCAGATGCTGTCGAAGGTGGCGATGCGGCGGAGAAGGAGTCTGATGAGGCCGACGATCCTAGCTCTGGTGTGGTGCCTCCGTCGAGCACAACCGAGGTCGTCACGGCGCGATTAGGAGGAGAAAGTGGACCGAAAATGGCGGATGCGGAGCACTCGGTGGATGCAGGTAGCGAGAGTTACCAAGCAGAGGAGACTCCAGCGGAGCGTGAGGTGCGTGCGGCGCCAGAGGCTGACGTGGCAGCGATGCCGGAGGGGGAGCTTTCTGTTGAAGCTGATGCGGCGAAGGAACAGTCGGCGGCCGAAGAAGTCGATACAGAAGCAGGCGAACCAGAGATTGAGACGCACGCGAACGAAGATGAGATCACAGCGGACAATTACACTGTTCAATCCACGTGCGAGCGCGAGGAAGATGGCGCGGCCGCCGGACCGGAAAGCTCGGCCAATTCCTCCGCCAATTCTCAGAGTCCGATCGGGGGGATTGACGAGAACGCGTCGCCAAAAGAAGACGCCACCGCGGTGGAGTCGCAGAAGCCCGACACAGACGAAGAGAGCGGAGGAGGCCGCTGCGGGAGCGATGGAAAGGGCGACAGGAGGAGCAAGGAGCTGCTACAGAAGATGGTGGAGGACAACGAGAAGATGATGCGGCTGATGGCGGAACTCTTCGAGAAGAACGAGCGGCAGACCCGGTTGCTGAGCTCGCTGTCGCAGAGGGTGGAGCAGCTGGAGAGGGCCTTCGTGTGCGAGAAGCTGAGGAGGAAGAAGAGGAGGCAAGCCGCCGGTCGGGGCGGCGACGCGATGGACTGCTCGGCCACGTCGCCGGACCCGAAGAAATGCGGAAAGAGATGAGACGGCGACGGCGATGCGATCCTGATGTCGTCCGGAAGTTGCTAAAGAATCGATGTACGGGATAAATAAAAGTTGCAGTATTCTTTCTATCTTTTCTGTATATTTTTACCCTTTTCTTCTTCCGCGTGGGCCTGAATTGGTTTCAGTTTTTTCTGGGCTTCGGTATTTTTGATCTTGTTTCACGAACCTAATGTTGCACTGCAACCCAAACAAACATCAAATCCCAATTCAGGCCCATCTATCGAGCTTTGCTTTATGTGGGCGGACAATTCTTGAGATGGTTCGTGCATGTAGCAGACCTGAAAGCAACTCAGTACGGATCATAGAAGCAAATGAGAAGAAAAGAAAGCAACTCTTTTTTTAGCTTTAAGTCGGAAATCCCTTTTTCGTCGATAAAAATAAGACCTCGTAATTCTTGCATCTTCTAGGTGGAGCAGCCCTTTATTTTTTTTGCCTTGGAAAAAGCATCCAAAAAAGAGGCGTGGTGGCCGCTTTTGCCCGTACGACCTCCCCCGCCCCCCCCTCCAAAAAAAAAAAAAATTATTTCCTAACGTGACCTTTAACGATTCATTGAATTTCGATTCCAAAATTCGATTTTGGTCTTTCGGATCGATCTGCCCTTTGCATAATTTCAAATTGTAAAAATTAAGGGGAGTCAAAACGCATAAAATTCGAAAGGAGTAGTGACTTCCTTGACGATCTCGAAATCGTCGTTTCTCGAAAACATCGTTTCTCCGCGCACCCACCCACCCCAGTCGCCCACCTAATCTCTTACAGATTAATACCGACAGGCGCTCAAAAACCTCAACGCCTCCCTCGACAGTAGGAAAAAAAAATATCTCCGTTCTCTTCCCTCTTCATCGCCTTCCATGGCGGCTTCTTTCACAGCTCTGGTAAATCCCCTCGTTCCCCTATCCACTATTTCGTAGCGTACCGCCGATGCTTTTCAGATTGGAGGCGCTGATTTTTCCTGTTAATTCGCCATTTGCATTTCGTCGCTGTGCAGTCCAATGTCGGCTCGCTTTCCAGCCCGAGGAACGGCTCGGAGATTAGAAGGGTCGGGCCCTCCTGCAGAGTCGCCGCCAGCGTCCGGCCGCCTCCGTTGAAGGCCGGCTTGTCGGTGTCGTCCTCGAGCTCTTTCGCCGGCGCTCTGCGCCTGATTCCCCTCGGCTCTTCTCCTCAGAGGAAATTCCGTCCGTGCTCGGTTCGAGCGAGCGCCGAGGTATACCTATGCGGTCTTCCGCGTTCTCTTAATTCTTTGTGCTTTTCGCAGCATAGGGACGAGAAGGAAGTGGATTGACAGTTGAGTTGAATTAGTTGTCGCTGTCGTTGTTGTTGTGGTAATGAGTCCTAAATTGTTGTCAAAACCGAAGTTAGAGCAATGTATCCCGATAAGCAGTGGACGATCTTTCCAGGAGCGTGCAGTGTTGTTCTGTGCAGTGGATTGAGGACTATTATCCCCTGAAACTAATTGGCGTCTGCATAATCTAACTGCATACACTGTTGGCTATATTTCTTATGTACGTGTGTTGGTGTCTGCTGGGATTTCAGGCTGCGGCCGCTCAGTCGAAAGTCACCAACAAAGTCTACCTTGACATTAGCATCGGTAACCCTGTTGGGAAACTAGCTGGAAGAATTGTGATTGGATTATACGGCGACGATGTCCCACAAACAGCAGAGAATTTCCGCGCTTTATGCACAGGTTCTCTTATTCTCTACTGTGGAACTAGCTTTATCAGCATGTGTCGAGTTTCACATTATGTGAATTGGAGGCTGTTTCCAAATAGATGATTATGCGATCGTTCTTTGTTTTCTTCAGGAGAGAAGGGGTTTGGATACAAAGGTTCAACAGTCCACCGTGTCATCAAAGATTTTATGATTCAGGGAGGTGACTTTGACAAAGGAAATGTGGGTACTTCATCGGTGTCCTCAAATTCACATTATAGTAACTTTGGCCTGTTTTCCTGTTGATGGTTACCGTGTTTACCTCTTCTGATTGGAAGTCATGTCATGCCATAATAGTTGTTAAGACTCTTTGCACCCATTCTTTCCTTAGATGGGAGTGAAATTAGTCAATAGAACAGGGTAATGTCAAGGCCTGGTCTCACTGAGGCCATGTGAGTGATGGATGATGCAGATGGCTTTGTCATACTTGTTGACAATAAGTCAAAACAAATGAAGTCTTTTTGTAAGATAACTCGTAGGCAGTTCAGAGCTCTTCCGCACCTAATAGAGCAAATAACTAAAAGCAGAAAAAGAGAAAACCAAAGCAGCGTTAGATTGGGGAATCTATAGGCTGTTAAAGGCATTAAAGGTGATGAGACAGAGTATTTCTCGTAGTAAGTTGTGAAGCCAGTTCTTTGAATTAATGAGAACACTAGTTCAAGTTGAAGAATATGTGATGATCTTGACTCATGATGTGAGAGAAGTTTTGGTACAGACTTGCAATGCATCATAATACCAACATTTTTATCATGAGCCTCCTGGGGGCGCCTGTTTTGGTGGTTTTCATCCCTTAGTCTCAGATCATAAATTAAGTCAAGTATCACAGCCATTTCTAACCATTATGCATATTTGTCCTTTTTGTTCCATTTTTAGGTTTTGTCTGGTATTTGTTAGCATTTATGTTGAACGCTAGGGGCAACCTTTCTGAAAATGTGGCAATTCTCAGTGACTTTGTAGCTAATATCTGTGAGTTGCTGCATTTTTTCCTTGAACAGCTGAGATTCTTTTGGAACTGTATGATTTTTTTTATAAGGCATGCTATATATGCTCATAGAACCATTTAACTTAGTGTGTGTTGTAACTTGTGCTGATTCTTGTTGGGTAATATTGGTTTGAGAGTATTAACAATTGAAAGGAACTCTCTCCAATTCTTAATCTGTCTAAAGTGAGAATTTATTGGCATTCTGTTTCCCTTAAGAGTGGTCCCAACGATGATCTTTTAAATGATTCTGAATTAGTCTGACATTTGTCTCTATTGCAGGGAACAGGGGGTAAAAGCATATATGGCCGTACTTTTAAAGATGAAAACTTTAAGCGTAAGACTATTTCTCTTATGCCAAACTTATGGGAAGACAAGGGCACATCTTAGAAAAACCAATATATGGTTACTTTCTTGATAGAGGACTATGATCATAAGATATCTGATTTAATGCTTAATGCATCTCATATTCATTCTAACTATAGTGGCTGTTGTCAATATGGATTTCTCATATTTAATTTTCATACGTAGAAAGCATGTGGTGGCGGCAATTCCTAAGTTGAACTCACTTCTTCTGAGTGCTGTCCTTCATTTTCTAGCCAAATTTGAAAATATAGTTATTTTGCTATTGAATGTCACGCATGTCAAGATCCCACTTATTAGGAGTAATGGAATTCGTTGCAGTGTCTCATGTCGGACCTGGGGTGGTCAGCATGGCAAATGCAGGGCCCAACACCAATGGTAGCCAGTTCTTTATCTGCACTGTGAAGGTAATCTTAATTTTATATTTCTTCTACTCATAAGACGTTGCTGATAATTCATCATGTCACTAGAACAGTTGTGTTTTTCCATCGATAAGGATACCGTTTTGGAAGGTTTTCTCAATTTTTCATAGTTATCTATGTTTATTTGGATTGTGGGGGCAGGAGTGTGTTTGGAAAAAAGAGCTATTGCAGAAGTTTCTGTAAAGAAGCATATTCTTGCCCAGCTCAACTTTTGAACCTTGGAATTTGGTTTAGGATCTCATTTATGGTAGGAGAGCTTGGTGTCTGAGAAGTAAAATTTTATTAGATGCTTTAAATTACATTTTATAGGAGAAGAGAGAAAAAAAAAAAAAAAAAAAAAAAAAAAGGGGGGGGGTGGGGATGACTGATGTCTTCTAAAAGCCTGGCCAACTTAGACCATTTTCACTTAATTATTCATATTCCTGGCAGTTACCACAAATCCTTGATTGGAATCGTGTATATGTTATGCTTTGGGGATGGCACTTTGTTGATCAATAATATCGTACATGATAGGCTAGTGCATTGCATGGACAAAGCTTCTAAATTTTTGGCTAATTGTTTGCCCAAACAAATCTTGTGGAACAAAGTTTGTGAAACCAGTTTGCTTCTGCTTTCGATCTGAATAGCCATCACTTAAAC
This sequence comes from Eucalyptus leucophloia subsp. euroa, assembly GCA_017140325.1. Classification (NCBI taxonomy): domain Eukaryota; kingdom Viridiplantae; phylum Streptophyta; class Magnoliopsida; order Myrtales; family Myrtaceae; genus Eucalyptus; species Eucalyptus leucophloia. The sequence continues at coordinate 24,913,344 of CM029476.1, forward strand.
CAAAAGTAGAAAACCTCTCAATTTGAGGGATGGTATTAAGACCTGCCCCAACAAAAAACCCACACCACCCCAAACGGGGTGAGTAAAACCCACAGTTCACGGGTTTTCGAGTGGGGATGGGGTCCCACTTCTTTCCATAGGCCTTCCACCATTCCTGCTGTGTCATTTCTATTTCAGGACTCCCTCATGGGAAGTTCTAAGGAATTTACACTACCAAAATCTATAATCTCTTGGAGAATTAGATCAGTCTAACGTGGCTGTGGAAAACATCCCCACCTTGCTTGAGCCAGACTTTTAAGCCAAGTTCTTTGTTACCCCGTTTGAGTGGAAAATTGCAATCAGGGGTGATGGTAGCTGAGAGGCAACTTCTTATTGCAAATTTGTCACCTATTAGTGATCTACTGATTGTTTGGGTACCCTAGTGACCTCTCCTATATATAAAAATCTCATTGGTGCTTCAATTTCTCCTTCTCATTTTTTTTCAGCCATGTCAATGATTCATCTTGTTTAATGACAGACACCGTGGCTGGACCAGAGGCATGTTGTGTTTGGGCAAGTGCTGGAAGGCATGGACATTGTCAGGCTCATTGAGTCACAAGAAACAGACCGAGGAGACCGTCCCAGGAAAAGAGTGGTCGTCTCTGACTGCGGTGAACTTCCTGTGGTGTGATATGCCTTGATTGGTTTAGTTCTGCAATTTAGTACTGGCTAAAATCTGAGTCATGCTCTCCCTCGAATTTTCTTCTTCGTTCATTTCTCTGTTTTGTTGAGAGAGCAAACTTTGGGAAGAGCCAGGTCGCGATTGGTAATGCTCAACTATTGTAGTGTACCGACGGAATTTTCCTTAAATTGGAAGCACAGAATGATTGCGCCTGAGTCTCTTCTTTAGGGCAGGACCCCTTTTGAGGAATGGATGATATGATACCGTTAGACGTCTGCGATTTGCTTGAATTTCCCTTTGTCCTAGCTACCCAATCTTGTCGGATCCTTCACCGAGCTGTAACGTGGATTTGTGATTTGATTCTGCTTGGAAGATAAGAGTGACGATAATTGGGCAACAGAGCCGAAGTGTGCAACTTTGCCGTGGGCGTATTCCGGGCCAATATCCCTGATTTTCACGACGAAGAGCAGTGCTTCCGCTTGGCTGCGAAAACAGCTGAGTACGAGTCTCTGTTTCAGCTTGGATTGCAACCATAAATCCAGAGGGCGTTTTCCATCGAGATAAACGACCCGATCGCGTTGGAGGAAGCATTGAGTTGTGGCTTTATGCTCCTTATCTGCTGGAAGCGGCTTGATGGGCTCTATAACATCATCTCACTAAATAATCACACATGTCATAATTGGACTTCTGTACGGCGGTAATGTGAAGTCGATCGAGATTGCACGGTGATGAACAAAACAAAGTGAAAGTGGTAACTAACGAAATCCGGGCCCAACCTCAATTCTACTGTTAATTTCTTTCCTTTTGTTTTACGTTCTTCTTTGTGTTGGGAATATACAATTTCAGCCATATCTACGATGATAAGATGATAAGGTTAAGGCGAAGATCCATTTCATCTCCACGTCTCGAAACGTGCACCGAGGTGGATTCGGGACAAGATCCTCCTCCCCACGTGACTCTTATCAAGAAGATCCCACCATTCTTGGTTTTGTCTTGGGTAAATTGGCGCCAATCCTACGACAAAATGACAAAATGAAAAGCATTTTATTGCAAATTATTTTGTATTTGGGATGTCTATCCAACGCGAGAGGAGACTATTATAATATCATTGTGATTAGGGATGTAACCAAGTCTCAGATGAAATAGGGAAATTCAACAAGATTTACTTTTGGAACGAGAATAAAGAACTTAGATATGACTCAAATTTCAATTCAGATGATTGCACGTTCTAAAAGCTTGTGCTTAGCTTTACTTAATTATTGAAGAGAGGCTTTTCGACGATAGTTGCATCACTCAAAGTTGGTCAAGAGCCCAAAAATATCGAGCCGAGTTAAAGAATCCTAAGAATTGAGTTTGTCTAAGGCATTTGGATGAACTTCCAAGATGATTTCAAGGCATCTAGTGAGAGAGGGTTCCAATCTTGTGCAAAACTCAAAACTATTGTCTTGGTTTATAAAACAATCACCATTCTCACATAATCTTGATAAATCAACATTTATCTATAGATATAGGGGAATTTGTTTGGAAAGTAAGAAGTCCATGTCCTATTTCATCCCTTTGAATTTCATATTTGAAATTGCAATTTTTTGCTATAAGTAAATTAAAAAAAAGTGCCAACATTGGATTCCTTTTTATTTAAGGAGAGTCATAACTCATTATGGTTTAGGTAATGACTTCAACTATGACCAGCTTCTATAATGTGTTAAGAGGTGTGTAAAAGGTTCGGGAACAAATTCATCACTGTATGATTGATTAGCGATTACTAGTGATTCCGACTTTATATGGGTGAGTTGCAGCCTGCAATCTGAATTGAAAATGGGTATTTTTGGAGTCAAGCTCAAAATACGACGTGAATTTGAATTTTAATTACGTGCCCTTATTTATGATTTTTGACGGTTCTAGCGCGAGGGGGACACCATCTTTGACGCTACAAGTACAGAAGTTACACGACACAACCGCAAGAAACCAAAAGTGGGGGGGGGCCCACCGACTGTCGAAGGGGACGTGACGATGATGAGTACCAACAAGGTGGGCCCCGCTATGTACTGGCGGCTGATCGAGCGACCCAAGGATTCGTAATGCCACGTGGACCACGCCAAGTGGGGTTGACGAGAATGACAAGGGGAAACGATCTGGTCGGAAAGCAACGGGGGATTCTGTCGGGTGATTACAGAATCATTTGCGAGATCGAGGGCCGTTATCCACCGTCGTTTTTGGGCTTTTACGACTTCGGTAATCATTTGGTGGCTCCGTTTATTTTTTCGGCAACTTGGCTTTTACCCGCCGTCGTTTACCGCAGATGCAATTGTACGGTGATCCTATCCAGATTCTATCTAAATTTCACTGGAAACCTTAAATTTATCCATTAAAATATATTTCCTAAATTTTGAAACAAGAAATTTAACCAAAATACCTAAAAGTTTAGAACTTAACTTATCATGTTCCAAGACCTATCTAGATTTTACCCATACTAGCAATTAAATAATTGCAATGAATCATCACTAATTATCATTTATTATAATTTACTAATCATAATTCATGAAATATTAACTAAATAAAAGTTTCAGTTATAAACATCGTCGGAAATAAAAGTTTAAATTAGTAGTTTCAAATTACACACTCATCATTAAATGTCATAAAATGTCGTAAGATTGCGCAAAAACATAGAAAAAAACACAGTTTTATTCCAATCAAAGCAGGACAAAACTGAAAAGAGAATTCGTCGAAATTAGCTTCGCCAATTTGTCTTTTCTTCGCCAATTTCCTGCCATTTGAGGAACGCATGATGTGATTAAGAGGCGAGTGAAAACGAGTGAATGGGGAAAAACACGAAAGTGATGTTTTGTTTTCTAAATAAATGAGGATCGGATAAAATTGTTGAGGTGGAATGATGCCTACAACCATTTGATTTTTCCTTAGGGTTGGATTTTAAAAGTGGCACACTCTTCATATTTATTGACACGTGTAGCCAAAATCATCTACATAGTTCTCGCGACAAAAATTAATGTTCATCTTTTTTTTTTTTTTTTTTTCAAATTCCAGTTTATCATAAATTTTCTTTGGATTAGTTCCTTGAGAAGGCATGTATGGTTTAAAATTTTCGACAGTCCATAATTAGCATGAGACCAACCTATCGAATTTTATCGTAAATGTTACTATGTTAATACAAATGCAAGATATTATTAAATTTATGATTTTTTTAGAACCACGAAATTTCCTAACAAAAATATTATGACATATTAACCAACTAGACTTGAACTTCTAATGATTCTACTTATTCTTTTGATCTCACTTGATGTTATTTCTTCATAAATACAAATAAAAAGATATGCAAAGTTAAAACATCTTAGACTTCCATTTTTCCTTTGCACACTAGTCTTATTAATGTGTAATATCGTCCATGAACATTTAATTTATTCAATTTGACCCCTAAACTTTTGGTAAATGTTCAATTCAGTTTATAATATATGAAAATATCTAATATTATCATTAATTAATTCAAATCAACATAATCCATTGATTTGGCTTCCAATCTAGTAATTTAAATGGTGGACAAAGAAAATAACATTATAGATAGATTATCCATGTAAAATTTTTAACTCAAATCAGGATATAACAATTCACGTCATCAAATAATATGGTTAATCATATTTCTAAATTGAACAAATCAAACAAATTAAAGGAGTATTGCATTCTAATTTGAGTTAAATATCTTACATAAGCAATCCATGCGTTACCTTATCTTTTTGTTTGCTGTTCAAACATACCAAATTGGAACCCAAATCAACATATTTAAATTAATAGAATGACAACATGGAACTAGGCATTAAATTGAACATGCAATAAAATTTTTAGAACCACATTGAAGAAATCAAAAGTCTAAGGACAAGACTATAGATTTGGCTAAAATTCAGGGATTATTTGTGTTATTTTTCTAAATGTTATTGTTTGAAATAGGCAACTTCCTTAGAACGCGTTGTTTTCTCAATTCCTGAATTATGTCAACCATATATTTCTACTTATTTTTAATGGTGTAAGTATGCTCTTGAGACTTGCTAAAAGGCAATAGGGGTGAGTATGGTTCCAAGTTAGAACCCAAAACTTGAGAATCGGACTAATGAAAATCTGTAGGTTCTAGGTTTTCAAGATTATATAGTAGGTTCTAGGTTCCAAAAAAACAAGCAACTTGATTTGACAAGTAGGTTACAGATTTCGGGTTTTTAGTTGGAGAAACTCGGAATTTAGAACCTTTTAATCTAGAAGCTAAAATAAGTTTTAATATTTTTTTTGGTTTATGTCTTTGTATGATCTTGCGATATTCCATACTATTTAATAATGAGTATATAATCTAGAAGCATAAGTTTGAGTTTCCATTTTATGATTGAAACTTTTACTTTATTAATGTTCATATTTTTTTATGTATCTTTATAGTTAGTAAATTGTAGAAGCAAGTAGTGGTCATTAAGGGTTTTAATTCACTGTAATTATCAATTAATAATATAGGTGAAATCGCGTGGACCTCGAAATCGACTTTAAAACCAGCAACATGGTAGATTTCAAGTTCTAAGGAATGCAGGGTAGATTCCAAGTTCAAAAAATTAAGAAATTTGTTTCAATGAGTAAGTTTCAGGTTCCATATCAAACATATACGAAACTTGTAATCGCTCATCCTAAATAAGCAAGACTTAGTTTGGAAAAGAAAATTGTCCAAAAATTTCTAAACTTATTGCATTTTTATCAACTCAATCTTAAATCTTTTAATTTTGCTAATGGAATTCTAAATCCCTTCACGTTTTACCTATTGAGTTCATTTGACCAATTTTGGCAAGAAGTTGCTAAGTAAATATCAACCATCCTACTTAACACAATTGATGGTGATGTTGGCATTTTTTAATAATATTTTTGCATTTTATCATTTTTTCTTTTCTTTACTTTATTTTTTAATTTAGGGCTAGCAAGGGTCAGGATGCCTTCATCTACACCAAGTGAGGACATCAGTTTTGTCTAAATCTAACAAGGGCATTGTAGCTCTCGCCAAATCTAGGTAGGATGTTGCGCACCTTCGCTTTAGTCGACGAGGGCCAAGATGCCCACATTGGCCAAAGTGAGGGCTCGTGATGCCCTCATCTGGGGCCAACAAGGGTGTCCTAGCCATTGCTTGTGGCTATCGGCCCTCACCAACTATATGTTAAAAAAAAAAGGAAAAAGAAAAAATAATAATAATTCAAAAAATATTAAAATATCATTAAAAATGTTTACGTCAGTGATTTTCGGTCAAAATTGGGATGATTGACTCAATTAACAAATTGTCAAAATATTTAAAACTCAATTGATAAAATTGAGGGTTTCTTCAATTTCCATCAAGCCGCCGCCCAACCCTCCTTTAGACATCCTAAGGGCTCTTTCTCTCCCTTCCCATCTGCCTGTCCCTTTCCCTATCTCTATATCTCCTCATCTTCAAGACTTATTCGTTGATTTTGCGGACATCGCCTTTGGCATCCTCCACGGAAGCGGAGAGTTTTGTCCAGTGAGTTTCAAAGTTCGAAGTGCGAGCGCCTCGGAAGAATATATTCTTTCGGATTTGCTCGCTCCTCTGGCTCCAATGCTTGCTCCATATGGTCAAGCACTCTGCAAGTCTCCAGGGCTTCTTTGATACTGCCTTTAGTCGTCAGCTTATCTGAGAATGATTTTATTATCAACCGGTATCTCTTTTGTGGGTCTTCTTCTCTGATTTAGAATTAAATTAGTTTTGGGTGCTCTTCTATTCCTATATATATGGAATTTACAAAGCATTTTTTATGCTCTTTCAACCTATTGGTGTTGTTGTTGTCTTTATACAGTGATGATGTTGGGGACATTGAATCTAGATATACACTGCCTTTTAATAAAATTATAGCTACCGAAGAGGGAAATCTCAACGTGTGCGTATCACTGATGTTAATGCAAGATTCGGTGGTCGGCCATCTTTTGTGCTTTGATGCTATGACAATCCCGTCTTTGTGGAATGAGGAGTTTTTACGGGATGTATCAAATTGATTTATCTTTCAAATTTACTTGCTTTGTGAGATTTGCATCTTTATCTCTCGAAGTTATGTACATCCCTTCATGTGAAATGAAAATATTTCCTTGAAAAAAAAATCAAAAGGTTTAGAATCAAATTGACAAAAACTGTAATAGGTTTAGGATTTTTTGGACAATTTTCCCTAATTTGGAGTATACCAAAGTTCCTCCTCCTTAATTGCACACCTCCTATCAGCCTAATCCAAGCCTACTTATCTTAATCACCCTTTTCTGACAAACTCTACTCTAAATTGTGATGGTTATGTCTATCTACCAGGAGACTATTCTATGGCAGCATCATTATAAACGTATTGTCGACGACACATCCCACTCGCCCTATTCCCCACGAGACATCAAAAGCAAAGCATAACCTTTTTATGACGTGGTCATTGACAAAAAAAAAAAAAAAAGACAAGAAGATAGTTTTGGGCCAAACATGATCATATTATGACAAAGAAAAAATAGTTTTATATTTCACTGAAAATAATTTAAATATTACAATCGAGAAAAGGTAAAGATGAGAATTTGCCACGTTGTGCACGCCACATGGGAATGGGATGAATCGAACCTTTTTCTAGAATATTTCTAGGAGTGAGTGCTGATCTAATGATGATGATGATTCTACATGCTTTGAATCTGGGCAACTTGCGCACATCCTCACTGCCCGGATTCGATCACTTATTGGTTAATCAACTCATTATTTGATAGACTCAGCCGCCGGCTCCTAGTCATGATCATTGTAGGAGAGCACTTCCAAAAGTCAAGATATGCAATTAAGATGCTTTGCAAGGCTGTCTTCTTCGACCTATTGATTGCAAAAGGCGAATATAAGGAGAAAAAAAACACAAGAAATCAATTCACAATTTCCATCCTGTTCTTTTTTTCAGGCGTTTCTCTGTAAGCTCGGAAGTACATGTTCAGGGGGCAATTATTCCAAGAATTTAAGGGAGCATCATGATGCCTTAGTCCGAAGTGATGGATATGATGGCATAAACGAACAACGAGAGGTCTAATCATGCAATCATCATTTCGCTGAAAATTAGTAATGATTGACGTGCAATTAAGCACGTGATATGCCATGATTCCTAGAGAGTTAAGTGGGTATAGATTTTCGCTACTTTCGGGCAACATACCGCGCAATTCATGCCGGAAAAGACGGGAATTCATCGATAGAGCTCCTTTGTGATGGGAGCATGATCGGGATGAATCTGGGTCGATAATTGCGGTCTTGTAGACCCCAAGGTGTCTCTGTCAATGAGCTGTTGCCAAAGGTCTTTGATTTGGGCAGTTTCTCCCACCAGAATCTCCTCAATTCATGTCACTGTGTCAAGTACAAATGGGGGACCAGTTCAGATGACTCCACTGAACTCGACTCCCTTTACAACTAGTGCTCTTTGGACATATGGTCTCCTGAGGAACACGAAGGCCCTGTCACGCACGCGCAGCACGCTACGGAAGGGAAACATAACCGGCCCCCCTAATCATGTCCTAGTTTGAAAACCACATATCAACAAATCCATCTCAATCGTCTGAGAGACGTCAAAATCTCCCACGTTTCGATGTCTTGTTCTGCGTTGGCCAAGAACTATTCCGTGGTTCAAAATAAAAGAGAGTTGAGGACATCCGAATTGAAAGCGAACCATGCCTAGACTCTGGTTAAAACCTCGGCCTATGTGGACCGAGCCAGCCAGGGATTATGCTGTAACTTTCGAGAAGAAATTCTCAGTAATAATCTATGTCAACCACAAAGAGAAATGTATCGAGAGAAACCAGTAAACAGGACTTGGATTGAATGATTGACCAGAGTTGGGGAACTAATATATTTACAACATCCTTCCGTACAGCAACAGATGCTGCTAAAGAGAACTATGTACAGGGTACTTTACAAGCCAATTTTTATGATTCTACACACTTTAACCCCCGACCCAGATCAATTATGGTCGATGCAATGTGGTCATGAATGAAAACCTAACAGCGAGCTCTGAATCATCCTACTGCCTACCGGCACTACAGAAAAGGTACATTCTTCCTAAATTGCCTCTAACGAACACGATTTTATCAAGCCCAGATTGTAAAGGAACTTCTCTGACCGTGAGCGGAAGAGGTTGCCCAGAGAGAATTTACCAGTGTCTTGTGGTGGAGACTGCGAGTAGGATTCATCTTTAACGTGAAGTAACGCCATGCCAATCTGTTTCCGGACAGACTCGATTATCTCGCTCTTGACTGGATTACCAGAGGAATCAGTCACATAGAACGTATTCACAGCTTGCGACCCCCTAGTGGTAACCTCGGCCCGAGTAACTGACAGGCCATTTTCTCTAAATATTCGAGTCGCATCAGACAGAAGGCCAACTCTGTCAGGACAACAGAGTTCTAGCTTTATTCCCTGCATACCAGAAAACCAATTTTACCAAAAGGAGGAGGAACCTAGATGAATAAACATTAGGACATTATACGTGTGCGAGTCACGAGTCTCTGTGGATCTTGTACCTCAGAAGTTCTCCTCTTAATAGCAGCACCCAAGCAATGAATCACCCTTTGCCTCTCTGCCTCAGAACTAATCGGGGAACCATCCTTGTGCCTCATGTAGTATTCCTGGCGCAACAGAGGTTAAAGAAAATATCAAGAGAGATCCCGCATGAATTTGCTAGATTAGACAGTCTTAACACAAAATAATTGTGAAGTTCAGTGCAGAGAGGAGGGTGCTTCAAGAAAAAAAAGCAGCACGAAAGATGAACCGGTACGCCATTTGGTATAAGACAATCTTTCAACACAAACGTAGGTTGTAGAAAACTTCTCTAACACAAACATTTGAAGCACTTCAAACTGTATTGAATTAGCAACTCAAATCAAAGGATAGGAATTAGTAGGTCTGATACCTGATAAGCCTCAGGTCCCTCGGCAGTAACAGTCCCATGGTACACAACATAATCCATATCTGTCAATGTGCACACCGTATCGAAGATTAGTTTAGGGCGATCCTGGCATCTCAAGTTCACAACGGTATATCCCTTGTCCATGCAGTTGTCAACCGTTACAGAAAGTTTGTTCTGTTCTCCCGTAGATCCTCCGTCCACACCATCCATGTCATAATCGCGATCTGCGTACATCAACTGATGGAGCCTCCTCTCGGTGTGAGTAGAGCCCACCGTGACAGCGGTATTTGCACTCTTCTTATCTCTGTCGCCCTTCAACACAAACAGGAGCAGCTGCTTTATCTTAGCAAGGCGATCGGGATCATCAATTGGCAAACTGGACTCTTCATCGGTGATATAAACGACAGACGCCATCCTCGAATTGTGGGTCCAGACTTCAGCAGCCACTACATTACATTTTAGGTTGACCAGAACAGCAAAAACCTCCGAAAGCAAGCCCGGCCGGTCTCTCCCTGTCAGTTCAATAGTCGTGTTTTCCGCAGCAGCTTGGACACCGACAGAGCTCCTCAAGGAACGAAAACTCCGTATTCTGGGGCCCAGTGACTGTCACATGTAAATTGAAATTCAATTGAAACTCACATGATATAGCTCAAAATGCAGATGAATTATCAAAGTTCGGCGCGAACAGCAATATAGCTCTAATTCTTTATAGACGCTATATCTGACATAAACGAATTCATCAGCTCATATGGGGTAGATGCTGATGTTTCAATCAGAAACCTCCCGACTGTTTATGTTCATATGGCCATTCTTTGATCCTCTCCAAACTTTGTTCCCCAATTCTTACCAGAAAAGATTTAATTAAAACGAAGGAACAGTTTCCAACTTGTCAACACTGTAGTCGAGATCATGCATTTACTCTTACACCAGTGATTCATGAAACATTCTCACAAAAACAAAATACTTGCAAAATTGGAGTGTAGAATAATTCAGCCGATCTACCTGCTGAATCCGTTCGGCAACAGCATCTTCAGAAAGCTTGTTCCCTTTCTGATCCGTCACGTGAAACACTGCGAACGATGATCGAAATGAAAACCGGTCATTGATAATGCAGTAAAAAGCACATGAACAGGAACAAGAGAAATTAAATTCAACCGTCTCACCATCCATAAACCACTCCCCATCAGAAGAAATATAGGCGCGGCGAATTATGAGATTCATATCCGTCAGGACCTGAACCACCTCTAATAAGCTCCCACGCTTATTCGCGCTATCAACCTAACACAATTCACAACAAGCGAAACAAAAATTACGACTGAGAAATCATGTCATACACCGGACAATACAGAATTCAAGAAAACCATCAAAACCAAGTACCTTGAGCAGAGTGGCCTTTTTGCTGGAAGCATTATCGACCGCAACCCTGAAAATTCACCGCCAACCACAGAAAAAATTAGCACAGCAAGAAACCCGTCAACACCTCGAGAACAAAAGTCAAATCCCACCAACAAAAGCAGAAGAAAAACCAAACCCGGGCCAGGAACAAGGAGAAGCCCACTTTGCATCAGCCAAAACAGAGGAGGCGCAAGAAACGAACACACGCGACACGAGACGGACCCGGAGAACAGAAAAGGGAGCGGACGGGGCACAGCGGGTCGACGTACCTGGGCGGGTTCATTCTGAGAACGAGTTTCTCAAACTCGTCGTCCACGGCGAGAGGAGAAGTCCAGCAATCCATTCTTCCCGTACAAAACCCAGAAAGAAGGAAGAGAGAGCGAGAGAGAAAGAGGAAGAACCGAGCGCCGCCGAGCGACCACAGAAAGAGAGAGGAGGGAACACGCGCGCGCGAGGTTCTTGCACGGGTTCTGCCCTGCGCCTCCTCTGTCCAAACTCTGTCTCCCTCTCCCTCTCTCTCCCTGTCTCTCTCTTTTTCTGTCAACTCGTTGCGAATTTAACACACGCCATTCCGAAATCCCGAACGGGGTGTTTCCCTTTTGCGTCGTTTCAGGCCTTTTTTCTATGTATGGCGAGCGGGTGCGTCGGATGGTGGTGGCTCTTGCGTTGGACGAAGAGTTTCTTGGAGGGACACCAGATAATAAAAGAGCAGATCGCACCAGCCGCCCTTGCCCACCCCTTTCTCACCAGTATTTTTTTTTTTTCTTCTCTCTCCTTTTAATTTTTTATAATACGAATGCAAGAATTTTGCATTGTGAATCTAAACGATTTGAATATTCCTACCTGCGAGTACCCATCTGGAGTTCTCTTTAAAAAATCAAAATTTGGAGTGGTTTTTTTGTTGTACGGCGAGATCAAAGAGTATAATAATAATCGTCCAAGTCCATGTATGGATTGCGTTGCTTTGCACGGTGGACTGTCGTCGAGACTCTCGATAGAAAGAAATCACTTTGGTGAAACATCTGCGCGCAATTAGAAATGGGAATGTTACATACAACCCGATAGTAAATATGTTCTGCCAACGTCTTACGGACAATGACACGAATATTGGGTAAATCCTTTTAACAAAATCTGGGATATGACACGTGAGCATGAATTGCTGGATGTAATTAAGTCGTATGTCATGTGCTTTCACCGTAGATCAAATTACGATGTTCGTTCGACATACGCGTGGTTGGCCGAGTTCATGATGGTCGTCTCCCTCTGTCTGGTGTGGGCGAGCTTTGTGGCGATTTCTGCTGTTCACACGGCGGCTCTGTGAATGAATGTCTGTCCTTTTGTTTTTGTGTATTGCTTAGCATTCTCTCGCTCGCTCACGTTCCTGCCTTGTTTTGAGGACACTCTTGCTTTCGCTTTAGGATATATTAATAACATCCTCGAACCTTTTCTTCTTTTTCTTCTTCTTTTCTTCTTTTAGTTTCTGAGATTTCAGCTTTTTCTCCCCCGGAAATTTACTTAGGATTGAGCTAGGCCAGCAAAGTTTTGCATCTGGTGTCACCAACAAAAAGTCTTTTAAGCTCGGTTTCCCCGTTTAAATGGGTGCCGGTTCATGTACTCATTGAAGCATTCTTGATTTGAGTATTGCAAGAAGCTCCAGAGCTTTTATCAAAAGATAGTGGATCGAAAGGACCACGATGGAACGGAAACTGAATCTCTTTAATTCTGAGTGCTTTATTAGTAAAATAAATATCATCGGTAACATCAATCTGCAGTGAAACGTGCAAATCGTAGAAATGGAAAAGAAGGACAAAAGAAAAGAACAAATTTCTTCTGACCCAATTTTTGTAAGTTCCACATCATGTGGTCTGGAGCATGTGATTCACTGATTAAATTAACTTTTCTTGCTGAGATTTAAACAAATGATCTCCATCAAACGCGGGGCCCAATGAAGAGATTTTCTGTCAAATCGGCATGTTACTACTGTGTATATGTTGTGACCGGGAAACCAAATGCTGATGCTGCCCTCGCCAATTTGCAGATTGACATAGTGAAAGCCTATTGAAAACATTGAGGTGCAAAAAGCCCTATATGGTCTAAAGGCTGAGCCTAGGTCTCCCTTTGTTGTCCCCAAATCAGAAAAATCTTTTGTGGGAGATGGAATTGATTGCGCTTTTTATGGGGGTGACTCCTTTGTGGGGGCTTGAGGGGGGCATGTATGTCTGATTATCAAGGCTCAAGATCTTAGCCAAGATCTCTGCTGTGCTTAAGGAGGACATCTTCCCCAGCCTCTCGTCTTACTCTTTTGCCAAATCTAAAGGGAATCTGCCTTTTTTTGCCTAGCAGCAGGATGCCCATCTCTCTCTTCTCTCTCTCTCTCTCTCTCTCCTTCTTGGTTTGACTGTAGGCTCCCTATTCTGCTCCGGGGAAGCTTTTTGCTCGTGCGCTCAACACTTTCTCACCGTCAAATTTTGCATAATGATATGGTAAACGGACATCTTTAAGCAAGTCTTTGAGGTTAGAGTCAAAGATGAAAATTCAATACATTCAATCCCATTGATTGATCTCAAGCTTTTTTGTATTGGGAATAGTCATATTCTAAAGAGAGTAAAAAAAAGCCTCTCTCCTACCTTTTTATGATGTGTAATGTTACAACGTGTCACCGTAATTAAATATAAAAGTGTCGTGCCGCATTATAACATCATGATGATTTGCATTACTCGAGTTTAAAAGGATCATAAAGAAAAGTAATGGTACTAGCAGTGTATCTTGTGTTGCTAATGTGAGATCAGTATATACATGCTTTTTTTGTATGGTTTTGCCCAAGCTCTGCGAGGTAGTCTGTTGAACGAAGTCCACCTTTGCCCTCTAGTTATTCTTTTTATGCAATAAAATACCTATGAAAAATAATTTGTTTGGACCACCGACCGCGGTGGCATGGCTGGATAGGCCTTGGACCTCCACGAAGGAAAATACCTATGAAAAATAATTTGTTTGGGAGCCGGCCTAGTTCCTCCAAAGACCAAAAAAAAAAAAAATAAAAAAAAATAATTTGTTTGGGAGCCGGCCTAGCACACGATTCCTCTAAGGATATACTAGAATAAAATAGAATAAATTAAAATAAAACCTAGTGTCAAGGTCCACTATGATTGGATAATCCCAACAACCCCCACTATATATATTGCGTCAAGTGTGGATATTTCTATCAAGTTTTAATTTATTTAATGTGATTATTGAATAAAATCATTATTATTTTTAATTATTTCACAAGTAATTCTTAAATTTGACGTACCATCTTTGAATTTTTAATTTATTTAATGTGAAGTTATCCATAAATTTTTAATTTTTCAATATAATTCTTAAACTTTCAGTACATGTTTAATCTATTATTTAGATTGTATAAAAGTGTTCAATGTCATCTAAGGACTATATTAAACAAATTGAAATTTTAAGAATGATATTGCATGGTGAGTTAAAATTCAAAAATTATATTGAACATAATAAAAGCTCATATATGACATTGTACGTTTGCTCAAAACTCAGGGATCAATTGTATTATTATTTTTTTCCACTTACTATTTTACATTTGTTTAAGACGAATCGTTGTAACTTTTAAACTAATGTTATCGTGTGTTACGGTGCTTCATGTCCTTAATTATGATGATATGTCGTGATAGGACACTGTCCCATCCAGAGTACCGTACAAGTTGCAGTCCTATTATGAGGTGTACTTGTTACTCAAATCATGGGGCAATTCCCCCGCCCCCCCCGGCTTTCCTTTCCTTTCCTTTTTGTTTTACTTACGCAATAGACAAGATATGTCATATTGGAGCAAGAGTAAGACTATAGAGCAACAAACAACAATGTCATGAGCCAAAACAAAGAAATTCAATGAATATTATCAATCATATCATTGGCTATCTTAACATATTAAAAATAATGATATATCACTTGACATCAAATGGGTCGATGACACGGTACAAGACCAATCATATAGCATGAGGAAAGTGCAAAATGGTAAATGGGATATTTGAAGATAAAAACTTAGGAGTGACATAATGTGATAACTCTTTATCATCATAACGCATTAATAGCAAGAAAAGTTAGATGTGTTCATGATGCTCCGGGTTGGTACGAACTGAAAAGAGGAAGAAACGTGGTGGGGACGAGTCAATGCTCAGCTCAAAGCGACGGGCACATATAGAAAGTCACATTACTTATGTCTGGCAAGTAATTGTGGTTTGGTTTCTTTGATTCCTTCTTCTTTTTTTGATTTCTTTTGATTTTTTTTGCCATTAATCAGAGTGGAAATCATGTTAGGAATGACAACAACGTCTAACAATACCCCACAAAAACAGGGAAAGCCATCTAGATGACTCAATTAACCTTAACTACAGGATTTATTAATTGCTATTTTTATAAAATTATTATATTGTAAACATCACACATTTAGTAAATACTAATGCCTTTTATTGACTTAAGTTTTTCATTTTTTTTGGTCAGATTCTTGACTCAAGTTAAGGGTGTTGGAGACTCAACAAAATCCGTTCCTTAAAGTCATTTGCCTACACTTATCTGCCGCTTCCGATTTCCGTTCTATTTATGACTTCCTCTCGGGATTACTTCTTAAATAAAAGCGACGATTAATTTTTGAAATTTTTGTATAGGATTAATTAGGTAATATCTTAATGTCTTTGCGGATTTCAACTATCGAACAAAGTCAAGGCGCGTGGTTGTTTCAAGATTTACAACAAGTCAAACGGTTAAAACAGAAGTCACTACGCAAAGCTAATTTAAAGGAATCTCGCTTGTCATGCAATATTCCGACAAGGAATTTTCTAAACGTCAAGTAGGAGAGATAGGGTTCATACAGTGCAGTTTGGGTGTTCTCATGTTTATATGTAAGCCCCACGGTATGTTCGGTTTATTAGGTGTTCCATTGGTCTTCCGACAGTCGAGTTTACCGGGCTCGTACATTACAAAGTCGGGTTATTTCACGAGTGTCCAGATACTGCAGTGTCCGTGTCCGTCCATATACTTGAATGATAGAAAAGATAGTGAACTGGAAACCGAATTTAAACACCCATTTAGGCTTTCTGCACACCCAAACTTCATATAAATTCAGCATACGCCGATTAGAATACCTACCTTGGTTGGAAAAATAGGGTTGTCTTGTTATATTCTGAAAGATTTTATCAAGAGAAACGAATCTAAGTATTCCATCATCTCTACTTAGCTGTAAAATGCCATTTCCAATTTGACGAGTTCATGCTTTAATTGGATGATATGACAGGGAAAAAGTCTTGATTACTGAACTTATCGTTGGTCGCTACATTTTGGCCATTATGGTCGGTGGCATCCAGCACAAAGCAACCGAGAGGGGAAAGTGCCAAAAAGTTAACCCTTAGGAAAACCAAGAGATGGAAAAAGAGGGAACAGACCGTCACATGGCAATTGAAGTGCGTTGATGTAATGGCGTCAGGTCATAAAAATTCACATCTTCATAGACCCACCAGATGGCTCAAATGATGTCTAACCATGATGGGTTACATTCACTCTTTTACTCTTCTTAGATCGTGTCCATATCCTTCAAATTTTTCGCCCAAAAACATGACATTTCGAAATAAGCATCTGCAGTCGTTGACACATCCAGAAAAAAACACATTCAATTTAATGATCTTTGCACATATCGAATTCAATCTCTGCTTCATTTCATCGGCACCTGTATTTTCACACACAAGTTTTGCTTTTGCACCTTCTTTATGGCTATCTTTACACATAGCTGAAGCAGAAGCTGTGGGGGGTCTATTTTTCAATACCACAAACTCCAAAGCAACGACCCCACGTCGCGCTCGAGCTGTCACGTTCATCACGGATACGTTCAAGTTCGGGGGGGGGGGGGGGGGGACCTCCCGCTTCCCCAGATTCCTTTTGACTGAACCATCAGAATGTCTTTTTCTATTTTTCCTTCTTCTTCTTTATTTTCGCCCCCCATTCTCACCTGTTCTTGCCAGTCCACAGCTGTGATCCAGTTTCCGTACGAGTCACACGACAGGCAGCAAGGGGAAAATTTGGGCACTTTATCGAGGACCATCGAATTATAAGATAAGAAAACAAATCTCGATCGAAAATTTTCGAATCGTTTGTGAAGCACGACATCTTGGGCAGAAGGTACAATACAGTATAATACGACGTCTTTCGGACGATCAATCGGTTTTCATGAGATCCAGTGAGGGGGGTTGTCTTGATCGAATCTGAGCTCTCTTTGATGAGCAGGATCCCATATATCTTTGCGTGGTCCAAGAACAACCCACGTTTGGACCACTCGCGACCCTGTCTGGTTCTAACCAATTGCAAAGTCGTCGCCCCACTTTTGTTTGAAAAGAAGGAAAAAAGAAAGAGGGAAGTGATTTTTCTTCTTTTTATTCAATTGCCGACTCGAGTCTGGAAGATACGTGATCAGTGGGCAGAACGAGCAAAGTGGGTTGCTTTTGGCTTTGCTTCGAGCCTGATGCAGCAGGCTGCAGCAGAGACTGTGGAGGGGCTTTTTGTGGCCTTTTCTAGGATGAGAAAATGGTTTGCTCAGACCCCTTGGGGTGAAGCCAAAAAAGTGTGAAATGCGTCGAGGGTGAAATCGAATTTTGTCCCTTACAAAGTAAATTCCGACCATGTGACTTATGTAAGATCTGAAGTCTCTGAAAGCTTTCCCCTTTCTGCGCACAAAAGATAGAGCCTCTCAAGAACTGCACGGTCAATAACAACAACATGGGGGACACTTCTAGGATACCAGAGTGTACGGTACTTAATTACATGTGCATTCGTAATTAAGTACAAAAACGTCGTAACACATAACAAAATTTGAACACAGGCTCGGGTGATAGAAATTGTTTATGGGGCATCTAGATAGAATGCAAATTCAAACCTGCCTGTCATTAAGATATCTGAGCATGCATAAACGTTTTTGAGCTTTAGTATAATGAGCCAAGCAGCGATGCGATTGGAGGCAGTGTGATCACATGTGTGCGAGCTTCACGAAAAAGTTCATGCACGATGGGAGAGCTGAGCTGGGGCATTTGGGTCTCTTCAATCCTAGTGAATACATATCTTTGTTCCGAGCGAATGTTCTAAATGTACACAAAAGGCTAGGATAAGAGATGTCCCAAGTGGCAAGAACACGATGTTGCCTAATTTAGAAAACCGAATAAAGTGGAGAAAAAGGGAGCCAACCATACCTGAATTGGTGCAGAGAGGCTTTAATAGGTTGCTGGTTTTTTATAATAATGGATCATATCAGAACATATTCCTCGCAATTGCCCTGATATCTACTGAATTCTTTTAAACGTTGACTTTAAAACATTAAAGAGAAGCAAAGGAAGATTTATTTCCTCCTCAGCTTTCTCTGTAGACATGTTGCGATAAGAATCTATTCCAGATTTTCTAGCTTTTCGGGCATCCTCTGATTCAGGATGTGTAAAATTGAAAGGATCCACACAACCTCATTCGAATTTCGAATAGCTCAAAATGCTCTTCCTCGAAACTGGAAGTGTGCGTATCACGCAACTTCAGATGTCCCAATAGCAAACACATGAGCAATGACACCTACCCAGAATAGATGATTCCGGGTCAGGAAGTGAAGTAGATAAAAGAGATGAGGATCGTTTATGGGCTTCTGATCAAGTACGTGATTGGCCTAAACAATGATTATGAAGAGTAGCATCATTTGCCATCCGAATCCGAAGGAAAAAACAAAACTGGGGTTATTATTTGTATTAATGAAAGAGCAAGTTATTACAGTGTTGGAGAAGTATTTGACAAGAACGAATGGTAAAGGAAACTTTAAGGCTCTTCCTTGGCCCATGTATTTGTAGGATCGAGACTATTTTGTACCCGTAAACTGAAGCCTTTCACGTCTGGCCAAAGTCCTGATAAATGCTCAAATTTGTGCAAGGAGCACTTCCTGGACCAAGATTACAACTCATGCAACTAGAAGAGGGAAAAAATATGAACAGAAAAACGAACAAATAGAAGAATGTCATCTGTTGTAGATCATGGGCCTGTGCAGAGATCACCCCACTTTACGTCGTGCCTTGCAGCAAGACGGTGTCCCGCAACAGGGCCCTGACTGCCGTAAGGATAGCTCTCAGGGACAGTTTTCTTCTCCTCAATCTCTTTCAACGCAGGCGTGAAGATAGCCCAAGCAGCATCCAACTCATCGCTACGGATAAAAAGCCTCCTTTCCCCCTCGATAGCATCAAGCAAAAGCCTCTCATAGGCATCAGGAATCTCCTTTGAATATCTACAAAAGGCACGAGCAGAAGTTGTCATGAGCGTATATCACTAAATGAAGCATTATCACATGAAGTGTCGAAACTTTGTTTCTCTTTTCCCCTTTTTTCCCAAGCATTTCAAATGTAAAGCCACTTAGACATTGTGCTAGAACTTTTCTTTATAACTACAATCACAGTCAACAAATTAAAGGAAGCAAAAAAGGGACAAAGAGGATGCTTGAAGAAATACTACAGTATCTATGTTCTACAGTAATTAATGTGAACATGTTTTGCTAGTTGTATCTCACTCCCAAAATATGTCATTTCAACAAAAGTAAAGGGGAGAGATCTACAATTGCATATGCTCGCCACTATGGACAAGAAGTATATTTTGCCAAAAATTCCTAAAAAATGTCAAAGTTATGATTGTACCTCGCGGCATAGTGTAGATTCAGATTACTGTGGTCCAATTTCATTTCCAACCCAGGGACCTTATTGTTTATCATCAAATAAATAGCCTCATCTGGCTGCACTCTAATGACAAGCTCATTTGTGGCTTGATCGAGATCCGTCCCAAGTTTCTGGTTATACAAATTGCCAGGCACATGCCTGAACTGTACCCTTATCTCAGCCCTGAAAAATAAAGGTGCAAAAAAGCAAGGAAAAGTTGGACGGCTGGGCGCGATATGGACAAGTATGTAATACAAAACGTGCAAGTTTTATATAGAATAACATATAGATATGTTGAATCTGCAACTTTTAGTGACTCTAGGTACCTCCGATCTTGTAATGCTTTTCCAGCTTTCATCAAGAAAGGCACCCCTTCCCATCTTGCATTGTTTATGAAAAGGGCTGCCGCTGCGAAAGTAGGTGTTAAGCTCCCCTTTGGCACGGTCTTGTCATCGGTGTAGGCTGGGTAAGTGGTGGATCCCTCATTGTGGCTTGTGTACTGGCCAATTACCACGTCATCTATATGTAAAGGCTTCATGCAACGTAAAACTTTGACCTGGTATAGGCCACAGAAAATTTGAGTTATAACTCAAGCAATGACGCTGAGCTGTTTGAAATACTAATCAAGCATACAACAAAAGAATTACAATATGTCATATAAAGATTCGGATTAGAACCTTCTCATTTCTTATATCCTCTGCATCCAAGCTGACTGGAGTTTCCATGGCAAAAAGGGCCAGTATTTGAAGTAGATGGTTTTGCATGATGTCCCTTATTATTCCGTAGTTGTCAAAGTACCTATAAAGATTAACATCCGCATACAATGACTATATGGACTTCCATTTGACCTTGAAAGGAAAAAATAGGAGAAAAATTTACCCCCCACGCCCTTCAGTGCCAAAATCTTCTGAGAATATCAACTGTACATTCCTAATATACTGTCTCGACCACAAAGGTTCAAAAATGAGGTTTGAGAAGCGGAGGACTGACAAGTTCTCCACTAGCTCCTTTCCCAAGTAATGGTCAATCCTGTAAGGAAATGATGCATATCAATTCAGAGTAATAGTGTTCGTACATGAAAAGAACCGAATTGTTCAATAACCACTCACCTGAATATTTGATTTTCGTCTAAGTATTGCTTGAGTGCTTTTGTCAGAGCAGCAGAGGATTCTGAATCCCGACCGAAAGGTTTCTCCACAATTACTCTAGTCCAGCCGTTTCTGGATGCAGCTGATGAGCTTGAACATCTTACAGCATCTACGAAGATATTTGGAGGAATCGACAAATAGAAGAGGCGATTAGAAATTCTCCTGCCCTACACACCAGATTAATGGAAGTCAACTCAAGACAGGATGAGGGTCATTACAAAAGGCAAAAAGGTAAATGCACATTGAGACATCGATCAAGAAACCAGAAAATTAAGGATTTGTTACGTCATCTGAATTTACAACATCCTAAGAGGGTGTACATCAGATTCTGAGATAGAAAAACATTTTGCTTATGATTTACAAATATTACGTGACTAGGAATCACATACAACCGCATAGTCTGTAATTCCAGTATACACCCTCCGATACTGTAACAAGAACCAAGATACAGTGCACTCTGACAAGTCATTGCTGACCTAAGTTTCAAACGCACAACTTATTTACCAGACAAAAGGAACAAAAACTACACTCCCATGTAGCACATTAGTTCTCAAAGTGAACCTTTATGTATTGATGCAGATCCCAACAAAGTTATTGACTCAAGACAGCAGATGGACATGGAGTTTCCTAAATAGTTGACTGTAAATAGTGAAAGACACTGGCAAAGCAGCATAAATAGCGGCTGAGCATCTGTTGGTTTATACCAGGGGTGGCCTTTCAAAATCAAATATTCAAAACTGCCTGGCCCTCGAACTGTTCTAGTTCAGCATTTCTATCTGTCAACCCCCACATCTTCCTTCCCAAGCCTCCCATTTTAAGGGCAACTCAAATGCCTGAATTACTTGCCAATATAGTTGGCTAACCCACCACTTGGACTTTCAATCAAGATTAGTCTTCTGAGAGTTATGTAGGCTCAAAGTTGCCCAGGGAACTCTAATCGCCTTCCAAGTCATGATCTTGGTGTATTATGTCTAAAATCAACCAAGTTCGCATCCAAACATTCCATCAGTAACTCAAACCACTGAAATGCTCTTAGTAAAATAGAACTAACTAAGAATCTTGACTTAAAGTCATAAGATATGTGGATCAGCAATTTCATTTGAAACGACTGACCAAACTCTAGTCAAAGTCATAGAATATATATAATCTCGAAACAAAAGAGCTAAAAATATTTTCAAATTCATACTACATGCAAGAACAAGTCTTGCATGCACTTGGTGCCTATGAGCATACTCCATCTCAACCATTAGATCACGTGGATCTCAAATGGGGTCCCCACCACTTAATGGCTGAGATGAAGTGGATTCACATGCTCTGGGTGGATACAAGAATTTTTCCATGAGCAAACCAAATAAACCTACTCTTGGAAGACAACATGTTTTCAACAACTAGTACACCCCCATTCCAGTTCATCTACCACAACTGCACCATACTTTCATCAAAATAACCACTAGGACTATATTTGTAGCTGCTTATAAAATCTTACAACACGATTGAGAGCACAAGATGCAAGCTAACATGTACCCAGCTCATTGTTAACACAAATAAAAAAAAATGTATCCTGTTCAATTACTTTGCCAGCTTACCTCGTGCAGCTTCAGCTTCATATCTAGCTCTGCAAAGTTCTCCAGGCAATCATAATGGCCTGAATGATAGAAACATCTCTTCAGGAACTGGTCCATCTTTTCTTCACAGTTCTCACTGAAAATCCATCAACGGTGAGGATTCACATAAATTTAAAAATCCAAAAGAGAGGTCTAGACTATTTTTTTTTTGGGGGGGGGGGGGAAGCATCTTATATATTGTATATACCGCGCATCACCAATTAGATTTTACATATTGGAAATTCAGAGACAGATTTCCCCATTTGTCATAACAACAATCCTTTTGTAGAATAGCAACTGGCTTGTTGCGCCATGCTAGCAGTATAACTGTTTGCATCCTGTGATTCTTTTCTACGGGGTTTATATATACCTTGTACACTAATAATCTTCATCTGCCTTATAGGCTTAAGCCATCCATACTTAACTATGGTACTAGACCGAGTTTAAATTCTTTATGGCCATTCACTCTGCACAGAGTTCTTGCTTGTCCTATGCCTATTTGTTATTTCCACATGCCGCTCTTCATTCGGCGTGCTTATGAGAGGGGTGCTGATATCCCGTATCACTTATCCATAGGCTTCAAATTGGCATTAAACATATAGTCTTCCTACACCCAGTAGCTTAATCTTTTAAATTGGAATTGCAAATAGTTGCACAAAATACTTTCATGACTGCAACAAAAGAACTAAAGAAGGATCCATGAATGAGAAATATTAGCACTTTTGGTCTACAAGCTAAAAGATGTATTTACCTTTTATCGATCCTGCAAGTTAGAGATTTACTGATCATGTTTCTGAGTTCAGCATCAGTCATCTTACTCCGAGCATAACCACATATAGTGAAATGCTGCAACCACAAAACCAATAAAAATGGGTGAAGCAATTTGGATGAAGTCCTTGAGGCTCAAGATAAAAACACAAGACTGAATCATGACTAATAAAATTTTGAAAAGGGCAACTAGAGAACTTCCACACCTTAGGGAGACAGTCTTCACAAAATAGCGCAAAAAGCGCAGGAAAGATCTTCTTTTTGGCAAGGTCTCCAGAGGCCCCAACCACTGTGATGCTGACGGTAAACTCATTCTCGCTGATATTTACGTCTTCCACCTCAGGCAAGGTCAATGACAAGGAGCCTTTTGATTTCTTTAATGGAAGTTCATTTTCAACTGGAATGATTGTTGTAGCCACTGAACCTATAATTAACAAGAGCCGAATAATAAGTTAAGAACCAAGCTACTCATGAGTGGAGAAAAACTGAATCATGGCAGAGATACATTCATTAGGCAGAAGAAGATGCGCAAGAAACTCTCATATTTCATAATACTCTTCTGTTCAGCTCAACGAAATTTTTTTTTTTTTTTTTATCCTACCCCGCTCGAACCAACTTCAACGAAAATCTAATCTCGTATAAATCAAAAGGGTCAATGAAAATAGGCTACAGCTAATTCTGTTTGCAAATATCAAAATCTTTTCTGTGGCATCTACTCCTATCAAATACAATTCACGTTCCCTTTTCCCCTTTGAAACAGAGAGAAGCATGCATCATCTTATGTTCAAAAAGATCTTCTGAATCTTTACTCCTGCATCATAATTATCCCATCAAAACCAATCCAAGCTTCACTGGGTTGGAAGAAGTAATATCAACACAACAAAACGAAAAAGGAGCCACTACGCAACACTGCCTCAATCCAAAAGAAACAACCTTCACAGGAGGCAAAAAAGAGAGTAAAAAAACAGTAATCGCACAGCCAACTAGTAATAACTCGGACAGCAACAGTACCGGAATGGAAAGGAAAAGGAAAACTTTTGGTACACATGCCAAAGAAAAACAATTGCAGTACCATATTCAAAAACTACATTACGGGTGGTGGGCATTGCGAACCGAACGTGTATTATCAAGAGGAAAGCGCCTATTTCGACGAGGGTACCTTCATGCAGACGAACGGCATTGGCGCGGCGACTCCTGCGGAGCCGAGACGACGGCTGCGCGCGCAACGCGAGCCTGCCTGCGATGGAGGAGGAAAGCGTCGCTCGGCGATCATGACCGCGATCCGAAGGACATGGGCGAGGCCGGGACGACGGGGAGGATGGGGTTGTCGCATGTGATGGACAATGCGTAGCAGAGAAGGCTGCCATGTATCGCGCTCTCTCTCTCTCTCTCGCAGTTGAGCTTTTTTCCGTGCAGGATTTCCTGCTTTTCTGGAATCGGCTTGAAGGAAAAGGAACGTGGAGAGAGGAGAGAGAAGAGAGAAGAGAGAAGAGAGAAGAGAGAGGGATAGAGAGAGATTGCAAGTGTGTGCGTGTGTGGAACTAAGAGCTTCGGAGAGAACGAGGGCCGAGGCCTTCGGAATCTCCGAAGCCGCAGGAAGAAGGAAGAGTGGTAGATGCAGAGGAGAGTGTCCGGGTGATTTATAAAGGTTGGTCAAATTAGGTTTAATCGGAGTGGCTAAGATGGGTTTCATTGAATGGGCTCCACTCTTTATGGGCTAAAATCCATCGTTATATCAATTTTTTAAGGAGAAAAAGCCAAAAAACACTTCAAACTTTGGACACACACATTTGTCCAAAACTTTTTTTATAACACAAAAAATCTCACATTTGTACCATGTAACATATTTATCCCAAACTTATACAGCATAATATATTTACCCTTATATAGTGTAATATATTTGTCCAAAACTTATTTTTTCTAACACAAAAAAATTTTAAATATTTCCAGTGACATAAAAAAACCCCAAACTTTTATCTATAACACATTTGTCACAAAAATTTGGTGTCATAGATAAAAGTTTGAGATTTTTGATAAAAAAAAAAAGTTTGGATAAATTTATTATACGGATAAATGTTTGGGGTTCATGGTGTCTCAGAAATTTTTTTTGGAATAAATACGTCTTAACAGGTAAAGTTTGAGGTTTTTGGTATCACAAAAATTAGTTTGGGGTAAATGTGTGACTTTGTACAAAGTTTTGGGTTTTTTTGTGACTTTTTCCTTTTCCATATTTGATGGACTAGATTGTTATTGATTAATTTTATCTAGTAAATCAATTATAAATAGGTGACTCTATAGGTTAAAAATAAGTTCAATATGAGTATTAATACTTCCATGACTATCTATACACTATCACTTGATCTCATACTCTCTTATTTTGTGCTCTTATATCAGTTTGGATATGATTTTTCTTGGATTGGAGCAAATTTAGATTTGTTTAGCAATATTGGCTGGGCCTAGTATTGATCGATATATTTGTATTGCATTAAAATTAGTAAATTGGTTAGACAATTTTCAACCGACTCACCCATTTGATAGGTCTATTCATGGGTTCAAGGCTGAATTGATAGGTCAGACTCACACTCCAACACAAATCAAAGTGACATGAGCAATCTTATTGTAGTGAGTTTCACGTAATGTCACATGAAAAACAATAACTATAATAGAGTATTGACTCTTGATATAATCTAATTGTAGCACAACTCTGAGTCCTAAATAAACACGGATCTCCTTATAGAAAGGGAAGCAATGATTTGAAGTTTAAAATCTTGGATGGATGTGTAGCTTTTCCTAATAGATAGTGCATGAATTTATCTCAAATTAAATTTTTTATGACAAAAAGTCGCAAAACCGTACATCTATGATAAATTTACTCAAAATTAATTTTTCTTACCACTAAAAACTCTAAACTAGTATATTCATGGCAAATTTATCCTTTGATTGGATTGATATCATGAAAATCATAAATTAGTACACATGTGACAAACGAAGAGTAAAACCCCAAACTGATATACCTCTTAACTATCACGTGTCATCTAACTCAGCAATTTGACATATAAAATTTGATAGAAACTAACGAAAAGTAAATTTATCTGGAGTTTTTGGTGGTAAAAAAAGGGTAGTTTGGAGAAATTTGTCATAAGTATTCCGATACGAGATTTTTTATTATAATAATCCAATTTTAAATGCTATTAATCTCTAAAGACTTTTTAGAACTTCATTTTTTGTTAATCTTTGTTTGGTGATCATATCTTCAGCTAGTATAGTAGTTGTGCAACTAGTATAGTTTAATTCAGGATTTAGTTGAGACTGGCCTAATCGATTTGGCTCAAGGTAAAACTCAAAATAAATTAGCCAAGCTGTCATAGGTTCCAAAAATCACAAACTGATATATATGTGATAAATTTACTCAAAAATAATTATTCTTACCACCAAAAAACCTAAATTAATACATTTATGACAAATTTATTCTCTATTAGTTTTTGTTAAATTGAATTAATACCACGATAAATCACAAACTAGCCCCAAATCGGTACATCCATCAATTTTACTTGTCATCTAACTCAATAATTTAATGATAAAATTTTATTGAAACTAAAGAAGAGTAAATTTGTCACAAGTGAGATCTTTTACAATTAAAAAATTAGTTTAAGTTTAGGGAAATTTGTCACAAGTATATCAATGTAAGATTTTTTTTTGTATTAACCCAATTTTAAATGCTATTAATCTCTAAAGATTTTTTTTTTTTTTTATGACCGAGGAACTTTGCCGCAAGCCGCTATTTAGACGTAAAACCTCGGGGGCTAGCCTAATAATCCACCCTTGGGACCCCTACTTAAGTCATGGAAATGCAACGAGAGGATTCGAACTCTCGATTTCGGTGATGAAGAAGAGAACCCACACCAACTACGCTGTTTATGGGTGGCTATCTCTAAAGACTTTTTGGAGCTTCATTTATTGTTTATCTTTGTTTGGCGATCATATCTTTAGCTAGCATAGTGGTTGTGAGACCAATATAGTTCGATTTAGGATTAAGTCAAAACTAGCCTAATCAATTTAGCTAAAGGTAAATACTCAAAAAAATCAGCTAACCGTCATAGGTTCCATGCTATGAATTTTCGATTCTTCTTGGAAATTAGACTATACAATCTTACTCCAGGATAGAATAGGCAACCTGTTTTCTTCCTTTATTATTAAAAAGAAACCCTACGAATATACTAAAATTAGGACCGTGGGATGTAATGTGAAAGTACACTCAAATTGCCCAAAAGAAAAAGAAAAGAAGAAGAAAATGCACTCACATCACAGCTCAACTAATAAATTATCATGTAACCACTTTTAAATGTTAGAGGAATTTTGAAATTAGCCTGTTCTTAATGTTCATAACTATAATCGGGGAACCCGATTCATCATTTTTGAGATCGGGACCTATAAGATCAGCCAAAAATTGTTCATCTTTCTTTTCCAGGACACGTTGCAGAGTCTTCATTGCTGAAGGACGGACTTTTGTGACGTGCCATGTCTCCACTGAGGCTAACACAAGTGAAATAGCATGCATAAATTTTAGTGAGTTCCTATTTGGTTAAAACCCGTGAAATTTATTATAGTAATTTTGGAGGAAGTGAACTCCTAATGATAAATCGCCTCAAAACTTTGGAGACTATATATGCAAGATAATTCATGGATACATTCCTTTGTTTTTCTAATCTAAATCATGTCCTAAACCTACTATTTCAAAAGTCAAGTGTGGTCTGTGATGCAAAATACATGGTGGAGTCATGCGTCGGCGCATATTCAAGATCTGGCCTCAAGCAACATTCGCTTGTTAACCCTAGCAATGAACGCTTCAACTCTCCTATTCAATTCCTCGGCAGGCAATTCCTCCTCCTCCTCCTCCTCATCTTTGCCCTTCTCCAACAATTTCCTTGTCCCTTCTGCTTTCACTTCTTCAACTCCATGGTCATCTTTACCCTTCTCCAACAATTTCCTTGTCCCTTCTACTTTAACTTCTTCAACTCCGTGGTCTTCTATAGTAAAGTCCTTAGAATCCCTCTCCTTATCGTTTTTCTTCTTTGGAATGGAATCGTGTACTATGAAACCCTTCTTGACTGGACTGATTCGGTTGATGTATTCAGCATAGAGATCGTCGGCCATAGAGGAGGGTGAGGACCGGAGTCTCGATTCACCAATGAGGAATACGATGATGACATTAACCACCACAAAGAGGCATTTCGGGTGAAGGAAGGTCGACTTCATGTGAGGAAGCGTGACGGATAGAAAATGATTCATGTAAGGCTCCAGGGAGGATGAGGGAAGCAAAAAATGGTTAGAACAGGCTAAAATGCACATCGATGCGGTGAGAAGATTGAGAATCAGATGGTTATCGGACGGGCCACGGTGGCTGCTCTTGTGTTTCTTCATGGATCTGAGCTTTCTTACTCTATAAGATCGATCCATTTTCAATGTTTGGGCAGTGAGAAGGCAATAGAGGCACGTCTCTAGGAGGTTTTGAAAGGAGAGGGTTAGAGAGAATTCTTTGCCATCTGACTGAACATTGGAGAAGTGAAAAGATGGACTTTATATAGAGGAGAACGGATATTTTGGTGAGGTTCTGTATATTCCAATTATTATATGTACGCAATTCTAATAATGTGGGAAAAAGCTAAACTTTTACAAAGGCATGATGGCACAGGTTGAAAATGTGCTCATCGGGGTGCTTTTGCTTTGGCCTCCCTTTACTTATTTATTTGTTTCTTTGTTTCTTTCTCTATTTTTTACTGTTTGCTTGTCTACAGCGTGCTCTAATGGTTTTGAAACAGCTTCAATGCTGCAAGCTGATTCTATCAGATCCTCCCTACAGTGCTAAAAAAAAACCCCCTTCTTTCTCAATGGAACAGCTCATCTCTATCCCTTATGGTGTTAGCTTATTTAAATCCTACGAATTCCCTTAACAATCATCCCATCTTCGCCATATCTCGTCCCATCTTCTCCGGGTTAAAGCCAGCTGTGTTTGGGCTTTAATAAGTTCCATGAGTAGTTTTATCGAGCTGAGCCGGGCCTTTCTCGTGTTGTTGACGAGCTTTAGCTCTTTATGCATCTTTCTCCTATTCTTTTCGTTGGTCAACAACCGGTATAATTCCCAAAGTATCCACCAAGACAATACAATATAGGAAAGGGTAAGGGTAACGCCGTAGTTCCCTCCTTTGGGGTGTCATCAATGTTCGGTCCTCCACTAGGTATTACCCTAATTTCAACGTGCACAAAAATCAAGCTTGACAGAGTTTATTAGAGTTTTTTTAAGTAAACATTAAAACTTTGGATCAAAGGACTTTAGGACTAGGAGTCCAAATGCTTTTCAGATTCTTCCGAACTCATTCCTAGGCCCTCAAAATGAATAAAATTCTTCTTCCTCTATAGATCTTCTCTAAATCACATTAGTGAATCACTATGTAACCTCTTCTAATTACGTCAAGTAAGGTTAGATCTGTCCCAATTTCATGCTTTAATTGAGTTAATCGATAGCTTTAATTATTATTGGAACAATTTTCCCGTTATACGACATCACAACTCACTATTAAAAGATGAAAAACAAAAAAAGGTAAAAAGCATATAGCTCGTGCATCTTGCCTTTAGTATAAAAATAGAAAGCGAATGGAGAGCTGAAGACCAATGACGCTCCTCCATGCTTTTCTCAAGAGGTTTGGCACGCCTTTATCCTTAATAATTGAAGATTAGGTATTCGCTAACGTTGAACTTGGGAACCACCTTGACGATTGGCAATATGAGTGGCAAATTTCTATTTCTAAAGACACTTGGCAACCCAACAACATGTAATACTCTATAGTGAGACGTATAATTTATACGGTCAAATCGATTTGAGGGTCAATGCGCGCATGGATTATTAGTTGGTGGCGGCACCATCGTGGCCGTCCGACCTAAGTTTAATGCGTCAGGATCTATAGTTTACCAACGGGATGATTCCATCGGGATATTCTCGCCACTCTATTGCTTGAAGTACTCCGATAGCAGCTTCTCCAACGCATCAGCATGGGGATTAATTAGTCATCGTAAGGGTATCGCTCGTCTAATTAAGGTCTTCCCTTTGTGAACATTGGTTAGTCAAATCTCTTATATGAAGTAACTTCTAATTGAATTTTATCAGCTCGGGATGCAGCTTTATTTTTAGGTGTGATTCCTCGTGGTTAGCTCAATTTTTTTCCAATCAATTCAAATCGAAATTTTCTTACTTGTGCCTCCCACGTCCCATCCTTTCCATATGCTTAGATTATCACGACAAGTACGAGTTGTAACGCACGAGAGCTTCATTACATGCACAAGAAAACTCACAAAAGTCAAAGAATTGAAAATTATGGGGTCACTTTAATGTGGAAGTGGAGATGGTATGGCAAAGCACTCCACGAAAGACGTAATCAATCATGCGAAGTGGGCAGTTTCTTTATTTATTTCTTTCTTTCTTTCCCTTTGCGTTGCCTGATTGAAATAATGTCCTCCTTCCTTTTTCTCTTTCCCTTCGTTTCGGGTTTCCTCTTTAAGAATAGCTTTCGGCTTTTGTAGGGCATCGAAAGAAAGTTTCCAGGGAAACTCCTAGAGCTGGTTCTTTTGAACTTGGAAATTCGACCACGAGATGGTAAGCTGCTTTTGCGAGACGACGGATCTTGTGATTCGATTCCCAAGCCGCAGATTCTTTGAGAAAAGAGGGAGCGACCATGTGTGTTGCAGGTTCGAGGAAGGATCCCCGAGAGGTTGACAATAGGAAAAGTAGGACTTCAAGTTGCCTCTGCAGATTCGTTTTTGCACTGTTTAGTGACAATTATTGAGGAGACGCCTCTGGTTTTGGTGCTGTTAATAGAAGCACGCTGGTTTACGGCATAAAGGCACTGAGGAGAGTATAATTGTTAAATATTTCGTACTGTGTTTATTTTAATGCTAAAAGTTTTCGTCATCTCACTTAAGTAGTGCTAAATTGGAGAAAAAACTATTACTTAAGTGTTTTCAAAGAGAAATTTTGCCAAAACAAGTACATGACTTTTATAATTGAAAGTTTTATTTGACGAGGCTTATTAATTTAATTAAGAAGGCATCCAATGAGGACTTTTAAAAGGGGCTTAAACGACGTCGAACAAAGGCTGTTCTACTTTTGAATCACAAGGGAGAGCAGAACGCTGCCATTATGGCTATTTTGCATAAACGACAAGGTAGAAAGCATGACGACATGAACGACGTCGCTCGTCGCTTCCTTCCTTGCGTTTTGTTCAACGCGTTCGAGGCTTGTGTTTTTACTCTCCCTCATTGTCATTGACGTTTCGCTATCGCTCGGTAGCCATCGCTTGGTCGCCATCACTGGCTAGCGTCGCTGGCTTGCATCGATTGCTATATCTCTCGCTCTCAGCCACTCTCATTCTCTGTCACTCTGCTCAAATCGCAAGGGAAAAAATTAGGGCTCAGCTCGATCCTTGGAGGAAAATTTGGGGGCTTTTACTCTCTACTTAAAAATTGAGCTGTTAATTTTGGGCAAACCAAATTAGAGTTTCAATATCAAGTTGAATGGTTGTTAGAATTTCAATTTGGGAATTTCATTCAAGTTGTGATGCAGGTTTCTATTGGGGGCAAACATTGTAGATGATATCATTAAGGAATCCATATACTAACTGGGCATGAACGAGCCAAGTTGGATAAATAAATTTTAAAATATGGTGATATCGGATTTTTTACTACTCAAATTGAAGTTGATAGTTAAGTAATTATTTAAAAAAAAAATAGCTTTTAAGTGATCCAAAAAAAAAATTAGCATTAAAGTGAACACCATATCAAATTTTTAGCACTTTTATTGTCCTTATGCCATAGAATTCTATTAAGTTATCTTAATTTTAGTATTTTAAGAATGGGCCAAGCATTTACGTGTTTCTAATTACCAATGTTTAACCCACCCAACAAAAGACTTATATATCCTACGTCTCTTCATTAACCTACCATCATCCCCTCACCATCTCGCTACCATTGTTGACACAGCTTCCATTTGAGCCTTGTACAAAAAGCTTTATATAGAAAGACAACATTCAACATTTTTCATATAATCCGTGGACAGAATAAATATGTATAAAAGGTCGTCAGTTCAAAGATGACAATACAAATTAAGCTAAAGTTTAGGGATCACATTGAACAAATTTAAAATTTATGGACCACATTACATAGCGGGCCAAAGTTCATGAACTAGTCGTGTCATTATCCCAATTTCATGTGAATCCCTACCTCATTATCGCAAATTGGGTACAAACAAACCGAATCGTCTATGTGAGGGAGGAGAAGAAGAGCCCCCAAGTAGCGTATTGAGCTCACGTTTACTCTATTTTTCTCATCGTGTCCATAAACAATAAAACTTAAAAGGAACGAATCGATACGATAGGATAATTATATTATTCCTTTGCGCGGCAGTGAAACAGCTAAAAAAAGAGGAACCGTGCTAAGAAATCTTTCCCATGTTTACATGACGGAACAAGACTGGACATTCTCGTCGTTGAAAGCATTCTCCCAGCAGTAACAACAGAGGTTGTTCATGCAGCACTGAGAGCACGGACAAGGACAGTGAACCCAGTGAATCACACGGACAGCATCCTCCTTCTCCTCGCCTTTCTTCTTCTTCTCCTCCTCCTCCTGCTCCTCTTTCTTGTCCTTCTTATTCGCCTCGCCTTTCTTCTTCTCCTCCTCCTCGCCTTTCTTATCCTTCTTCGCTTCCACCTTCACGATCTCCGCGTGCTTGCCTGTTTTTTCTTGATGTACTCCATCAGCTTCGGCGGCTCGACAGCCCCTTTGACAGCCACCGTTCCCCCGGCCATGTCCGGTTTCACAGATAGAACACCTGATATAGGAACATAGGGCACACGAAAGTGTATATTAGGAATTTATTGCATAATTAACGAGAAGATATCACCTTCCATTTGGTAGATGCTCTTCTTGATATCACGCACACAACCCTCGCAGTGCATGAAAATCTTGAGCACTACTGTTTTGACCGGAATCTGCAATTATAGAAAATTATCATTAACCTTAGAACGGTATATCGATCTTGCCTAGGTTATGATGCATAAAAATCAGATATGCTGCTAAAAATCAAACCTCTTCCTCCTTCTTCTCTTCTTCTTTCTTGGCCTTCGGCAGTTCTGGGCTTATTAGCTCGGCATTTTTGTTAAATTTCTTCCTCAACCTCTCCAATACCTTCACAATATCCACACTCTCGCCCTTGACAATGACCTCGTGTTTCTCCGGATTTGTGACAATCTCTTCGACACCTAATTTCATTACGCAAAATTTAGTTTTTTTTTTCTGGCGAGAAAACAGCAAAAGTGGACTATTGTGTATGATGGAAATAATGCTCGACGTTCAATGAAAATATGTGAAATGAACTTTCCTATCCCTTGCCTTTTCTAAAATGAGGGAACGTAATGAACACGACAGCACGGGAAATGACTAGGAATTTCTTCGTCTTCTGCAATTGAATGGCTGCCCTAGACAAACAATGTTTCAAACACCAAATGAAAAGGAATGAAGGGAAATGCCGATGTACCGTCGAAACCTCTGAGGCAATTACGAACAGTGTCGGCGCATCCCTCGCAGTGCATGTTGACCTTTATCTTAACATCTTTTCCTTTGTTCGTCATGTTCTGCACCAGCTATTTGCAATGAACAGCAAAAATTTACAGCAAAACGAACTGCGAAATTAGTTTATGATGTACTCCTTCTTATTTCATGTATAAGCATAATTGCTTGCCTTCTCCCTAATTTATTGGGACATCTAGTTTCCTGATTAGTTCGATTTTTCGCCCATTACGCTCGTTTCATTCTTGTTATGAATGGATATCAATCATTTGGAGTTTATGAGCCCATTCTGGCGAAATTTGGTCTTAATGGCCTATCAAAAAAATGTGAAGTTTGTCGACGATACACATACAAAAGCTTGAGCAAATTGGTTTTTGTACAAGCACCGTACAAACAGAATCTCTCTATGTGTAAAGAGATTGGTGATAAATGCATTAAAATAGATATTTCACTTAATATTTGAGTGTTAGTGAAATCCGTGATTTTATGGATAACTCAAGGTGATGTGGATTGAGAAGATTTGCTACTAATGTCATCAGGAACGCCAAAGATACAGCGAAGATCTAAAACGACAGCCCAAGCCTTGGAAGAAGCAAAACTTAGGATCACCACAGAAATCTCGAATACGCAACGTGCCGCTTTAGAGGGGAAAGGCAAAGCGAGAATCATGTGTAATTCTGCTAGAAAAATAATTGATTAAAAAACCAAACAGATGTCTAAGAAGGGAAAAATTTCAAAAAGCCCCATGAAGTGGAGCTGTTTTTTTAAGGGGAATTAGCAAAAAAGTATTAAATCTATTACACTTGTGCCAATTTAGTTTTAAATCTTTTATTTTGATTAATTTAATTCTAAATTTTTTGATGATTTGTCAATCGAGTTCTTCTAGTTAGTTTTAGCTGGAAATCATAGATACGGACACTAGCTATTTCATGTGACATAATCAATGCCAATGATAAATAATTTTTATATTTTTGTAATTCTTTTTTTCTTTTTTTCTTTTTTTATTTTTTACTTCTAAGACCCCCTCCGATCATGGGCGAGGATTGATCAGCCCTCACTTGGACCGCCAAGGGTCGGCTAGCAACCCTCGTCATACTTGGTAAGGAAAAGAAAGAAAAAATAACAATAATAATAAAATAAAAACAAAAGGTAAAATCTTCACCAACCGACAATCACGTGGGTTGTGCATTTTCCAAGCGATGGCTAGGGGCAATTTAGGGTGTCTTTGATAAATGTTATATTCTTAGGAATAATTTTTGTTTGAAAAAATTTTTTTTCCATTTCTATTCCCAGAAATAAAAAAATAGTTTTCTATTCTAAATCTATTTTATTATCATTTTTCTATTCGAGAAAATAGAAAAGTTAGTTAATGTTATCAAATAAATTTCTATTTTTTTACTATTTCGAAAAAAAGTAAACATAAAAAACAGGGAAAATTTCAAGTAAGGACCCAAAGTGAGCTCATTTTCTCAAATAAGGACCCAAAGTAGTTGTTGTCCCAAATAAGGATCTGAAGTGGCTAACAAGTCTCAAATAGGGACCTGAACCCGCCGGCCGGTGAGCGTGTGGTATTTCCGATGGCCGGAGCATGGGCAATTTTGTCCACAAAAAATATTGATAGAATTTGACAAACCCTAAAAACAAACCCCACGTCTTTTGACCTAAAAAAACCTCTTCACGTTCTCCTTTCTTCTTCTCTTCATCTTCTCCGTTCTTTGTCCTCTTTTGCTTGGAGCACTGAAATTTTCTGTTAATGGCGAATTGAAACACAAAACGAAATCCCTACCTTCGTTTCTTTACATCTTCTTCTTTTGTTTTCTATCTTCATTTCTTTCCAACGAAGAAAAAAAATCTCGAGTAAAGCCACCTTTTTGTTATTGAGACACTCGTGTGTAACACAAGGATCTCGATTCTTCATTATCCTTTCCTAGGTTTGCCATACACTTTGATTCACACTCCAGTTTCGTTCAAATTGGTGCAATCGATCCTTCGTTCGTTCAAAGTGGTTGTAACTTGTCGAAGCAACATGTCGACAAGGCGCGGGCATGTGGTGGAATATCACACAGATGGCAGCGAGGATGGTGATGGTAGGACGAATTCTTTTGTTTTATGGTGTTCTTTTTGCTTGTTTTGTTGGATTTCTGAGTTTATGTCTCTTTTGTCTGACAAAATGCATATGAGTTGTGTCCACGATGGATTTCTAATTAGATATTACTGCTGTTGGGGTCCTACATGTTGCGATGGTGGTCCCTGTTTTGCGATTTTTTTATACTCTCTTTTTGTCTTTTTCTAGTTTATATTTTGTCGTTGATGGTTGGAACTCACGGCCTGTCATGGAATTTAAACGCCCACACAGATTCTCATAGGGAAAGTAGATAGACATTTAAAAAAAAGCTATAATTACTCTGATATGGGTACTCTGATAGAAAGTATTTAGAGGACAAAATTTGGTGGAAACACGTTGAGACAAAATCAATTTGAGTCTATGTGCGCATGAGTTTACAGTCAGAGCATGAGGGCATCTTGTTTCCAATAATTTTTGTGCGCACTACTTATTAGGAACTGGAGGTGTCTTGTTTTCTGCATTTTTTGTGCACTGGATGTAACTTCTAAAGCAGCAATTTGTTAGATTACTTGTTAGAAGTTCCTTCTTCTCAAGTTATTAATATGAAGACTATTTAATCTTTGTGTCAAGATGCATCGTAGATCCTGCTAGTTATCATTCCACAATTACTTAGTAAATTTGCAATTAAGTCTTCTTTATAGGATTGTGTTTTCAGCCTTGTTTGTTGAACGAGAAAGAGAGATTTCAGACAAAAGTTGAGTCGACTAAACTTAGTAGTTGTTTCCATAATTTTCAAGCCGATAACATATGAGCCTAAGAAATGCTTTGAATGGGATCAATTTTCTTTTCCTTATGGTATATATCTCTAAGTTTGGTCCTCGGGTCACCATGGTTGGCTCGCCTAAGGAGAAATTTATGGCAACATCGAAAACATTTTAACTCCATAATGCACAATATTTTGATAAACAGTATCCAATAAAAGAGTGGTATATAGTCACTAGTGTGCCTAGTTTTCTTTCATTAATCAAAGCATGGTACAATTTTATTGCAATTGTTTACTATTTTTGTCTTGTTTTTTCCTGGTGTACGTTTTGCATGGAAATATATTGACTTTATTTTTGCTTCATTTTGCACCAGTTGAGGGATGTGAAGAACTAAATTATTCAATATATGATGGTGGGTATGATGGCGTTGCTAGAGAAGATGGGTTCGCCTTTGTTGATCTTGACGAGTTATACATGAGAAATGTAAGTTGTGCTAACAGTGATGGTTCAATGGAGAGGGATATGGAGGTTGGAGACATCAGTCAGTATGTAGATGTGTTAGCTGACAATTTAGATTTCTTGAATATGAATGGCGAAAATGAGTATACACATCCCGAGTTTAATGCTGAGGTTGATATGGAAAATCCTGTCTTCAAGTTAGGAATGTGCTTTAGCAATGCTGAGGAGTTTAGAAAGGCCGTTAGGAACCATGCCATAAAAAATGGGAGAAAGGTGAGGTTTGTTAAGAATACACCTAATAAATTGAGGGCAGTGTGTTCTGATGGTTGTGATTGGCTTATATATGCTTCCAAAGTGCAAAGGGAGCATACTTTACAAGTCAAAACCTTTAACTCCATACATACATGTAATAGAGCTCTACATGTTCCTCAAATAAGCACTAAATGGTTAGCAAACAAGTACTGTGATAGGTTGAGAAACAATCCTACATGGTCAGGTGCTTCTATGAAAAAAACAATGGAGTCTGAGAATATTTTAAAGTTGTCGAGGACAATGGTTTATAGAGCTAGGGCAACGGCAATGAGTATGATTACCGGGAATGAGGAAGAGCAATTTCGATGCTTAGGAGCTATTGTCAAGCACTTCTTGATGCCAACCCGGGATCCACGTGTATAATCAAAACCGAGCAATATCAAGACCAATACAAGTTTAAGGCAGTCTATATTTGTCTCGGATGCATTAAGGAGGGGCTTTGTAGAAGGATGTAGGCGCTTTGTGGGTTTTGATGGTTGCCATTTATCATCGGGCTACAAGGGTATACTTCTAGCAGCGGTGGGCATCGATGGCAACAATCAAATGTATCCCTTTGCATGGGCAGTTGTCGGACAAGAAACATATAAGACATGGCATTGGTTTATTAGTTTGATTGCAGAAGACTTGGGGATTACCGACCCTGAAAATTCAAAGTACCTTGGACTTTCTTATGTGACAAACGAAGGGATTGGTGCAAGCACTAGCAAATCTAATGCCCGAAGCGGAACATAGATTTTGCTTAAGGCATCTTTATGAAAACTTCAAGCTACATCACAGAGGGGTAGAACTTAAAAAGCTCCTTTGGAAGGCTGCCATGGCGACTAGAGTATGTGATTTTGACTTGGCAATGGAAGAGCTGAAGGCAATTAATAAGAAAGCTTATGAATGGTTGTCTCAAAGGCCTCCGGTGCAATGGAGCAAGTCCT
Organism: Eucalyptus leucophloia subsp. euroa; assembly: GCA_017140325.1. Lineage (NCBI taxonomy): Eukaryota > Viridiplantae > Streptophyta > Magnoliopsida > Myrtales > Myrtaceae > Eucalyptus > Eucalyptus leucophloia. The sequence goes on from CM029476.1 coordinate 24,951,710, forward strand.
ACTTCAGGACAAGCTCAAAATGTGATATTTCATTGAATAATTGGTGTGAAAGTTTCAACAAAAGCATCATTGACGCAAGGGACAAACCTATCATCACAATGCTTGAAGCTATAAGAGTGCAGCTCATGGAAAGAATTCATAAGCAAAGAGATGGGATGGCTAAGTACACTGGTATGATATGTCCTAATATCCAAAAGATATTAGATCTTCAAAAACAATTTTCAGCATCATGGATTCCTAGCTGGAATGGGGAGGATGAATTTGAATTGAGTGGCCCATATGGTGACAAGAGAGTTGTTAATATTAGACATATATCTTGTAGTTGTAGAAGATGGGACATCGTGGAATCCCTTGCTTTGTCATGCTGTGGCAGCTCTTATATACATGAGGGAATAACCCGAAAAATGGGTTCCCACAAGTTTTGGTAAGGAAACATTCATACAGATATATAGTCATGTTGTGCATGCTGTAGATTCTAAGGACTCGTGGCCTGCTAGAGAGCCATTACTCCCACCGGATGTGCCCAAGCAAGTTGGCGTAAAGAAGAAACAAAGAACAAAATCGTGAATGAAACAAGCGATAAAAATTTGAAGACAAGAAAGAAGAAAGTTGTGCAAGAGCCCGAGGGAACAAAGTTGAAGAGACAAAATACTACAATCACTTGTGGAAAATGTGGCGGCATAGGCCATAATAGGTATCATTGCAATAATCCATCAATAGTATCGATGGCAATGGCAACGACAACGGTAGCATCGGCATCTTCAGCCCTTGTAGCATCTTCAGCCCCTTTAGCCCCATTAGAATCACAACCTGAGATAGTTGAATTTCTTGCTTCAACTTTTGGTAACATCTCAAGCTCGTCAACATCTATAGGAAGGACAAAGATGCAAGTATTCATTTACCCTTGACTTTGTCCTAGAAGTGTTCTTATTTGCACCTTACTTCTTTTGACTAATTAATTTATTTTTTGATTCAATCGTAGGTAAAGAGGAGGATGTAAGGATCTCAACTTGAAAGAAAGTGGTAGACGAGCAATTTTTTTTTTTGGAGAAACGCAGGACCAACAACATAATTTCTCTTCTTGTTAGTTGATGTGGATGGGTCTATTTTGGTCTAGTAGGGAGCATTTTAAAGTATAAATATGTATAGGTCTACTTCGTTAGGAAGATTTCTTTCGTGGGATATTTATTTTTTCCATCATATAGGCCGTATTCAGCTTCATAGTTATCATCCTCATCTTCGGAACTCACATCTTCCAGTCCGGCAAGATCGTCATCCTCAACAGATACCATCTATAAAATTCACAATAACCCACTTTGAATAGAACAAAGTTTGAATGTTCAGATTGATTGTGTTAATGATCGCTCTAGACCTCCAAACATATAACAGAAATAAGGTAACTCTATAAAAATGAGAAATTCTTTGACAGCCTAACAGAGTAAAAGTTCCCTAGAGCTTGATTCATTCAATAATCATCATCAACAAGACACCCAAGCCACTTTCTTATAGCATGGCAAAAACATGCAGTACAAACCTGTTTTCGACTTCTCTTCCCCTTCCCCAAGGCATTAAACTCCTCGACTTTGTGCACTTCATATCTATCTCTTAACAGCTCTTCCCAGAAATTTGTTCTTTCTGAATTGCTCGTGGTAGATTTACTCTCTTCAGCAGCCTTCTGCGCTTCTTCTTCAGCCACAGCCTGAAGCTGCTCTTCCTGGAATTCAAACTGGAAGAAGGCCTTATAGAAAGAGATCTAGGGGTATGTCAATTTCTTTTTCCATTTTAGCCAGTGCAATTTGTGCTTGATTACCATATTGTGCTTTTTCACCGAAGTGCTCATCTTTGATCATGTTTTCAGCGGTTGACAAGATGAGCCGCTTCCTCTTATGGAAGGTGAAGGACGATCATTTAGGGTATCTGGGATTCAATCAAAATCAGCGGGCAGCCTTTGTGCAGATTTTGATGAGGTTTACTTTCTCGTATATGCAAAATTCAATCATCCATTTGTTGGGTTCATTAAATCCCGCAAGCTTGTGCGTGATGAACAGACATGTTTTCTTTCTTTTTTCTCTCTCTCTCTCTTCTTCTTCTTCTTCTTCTTCTTCTTCCTTTTTTTTTTTTTTTTTCCGGGTATCTTAATTGCTGATTTTTTTTTCATAGGTTATCGTGGATTCTGCATTTTAGAAAGTGAAGCTTATTATTGAAAATGTATTATTATGAGTTAAGAATAAACTTTTATAATGAGACTTACTTGGAGCTACGATGCGATTTGGAGTTGGTGACTTTGACTGGAAGGAATTTACTCCCGTTTAAAGCAGAAGACTTATGAGGAAATTAAAGAGTAATGTGTTACCATCTTACTTTATAGTTTTGAGAAACTAGGGATTGGAACATGATTCTAATATTTTGCTCTTTTGTTTGATATTTTCTGTATAAGATATATTCTGTTGGATGAACTTTTGCGGGTGCTGTTATGTGTTACTTAGGCAACTCATACACTTGAACAGAAATGTTTGAGTTACATTTTTCAATTTTCCTCAAGAATGAGTTTTGGTTTTATCAATTCTCCTTTTCTCGGGATCACTAGATAGCACCGGTCTAAATAGGCGATTATGATCTTTCGCTTCTCATATAGTATGCTTTAGGCATCTTAATACCGTCAATTAAGACGGATTGGAGGATTGACTTATTGAAGCTTATTCCACGTTTATATATAAGACTACTGGGAGTACTTGGTACGCTTATGGTGGGATATTGCAATTCGATGTTTAGTTTGGGCCTTCCCCCCCTTTTTTTAGAGAAAGGGGGAGAGGAGGAGGAGAGAGAGAAGACCGGGGGGGGGGGGTTCAGGTTCAATGGAAAATGCTGAGGTTCTCTGTAAAAGGAAGTTCCGAATACATTACAATCACTGAAACTGGAGCAATGTTGCAAGTTCAGCCGTTCAGCTCATATCACTGCTTTGTCCTTATATGGTGCATGTTTATATCTACTTCATTGAGTGTAGATTGTCGCATGGTTGCACTTGTAGTATTCCAGTTATTTTGTCAATTTAGTTCAGCTTACTATATGCATAGTGTGCTGTGTATGATTGTACAAATCGATCGTACTACACATTGGTAAAATATCCATTGGAGCAAGATATTAGTTTTTGGTATATAATTGGCTGAAGTCATCACTTTTGGATTTTGGATTGATATTTGGCATGATAAATGTGTATGCCATGCATGTTTGAGTAGCATCAAGCCATAATTGTATTCCTCCTAAAGCTGTACTTGTTCTAGTTATAATTGGTGTTACTAAGGAGTGGATCTGTTCTTACAGATACGGAAGACTATTCTTGAGTCATATTGCTGAAGAAATTACAGATTCGCCAACCTTTGCGGGTAATTAGTGCTTGTGTCCTCTGTTTACTTAAATCTAGGGATTTTGTATGTCACATTTTGTTAATTATCTTGCTGCTTATTGTGCCTTGTTTCTCATGATGGTTTTTTACAGATGGTGTACCGAAGGAAGGACTTAGAATACAAGATGTCCTTGTCCGAACTGCTCAATTGATGCTGGTAAAGGAAAAGGTAATTTTTTTGATAGTGCTTTAATCTTTCGTCAGGTGTATCAGACAAACATATATTGAAGTCATTCGTTGACGGGTGGGCTGGGTTTTTGTGCTTGTCTTTTGCATTTGTCTTGTTTAGTAACACCGGAATCAATTATAGCATATGCGAGAGATGGGTCATTTGGCGTTCATTAGGTCCGAGGCAATTTGCTTGATGCTTGGGCTATGATCAATGCGATTATCTAAGTGAAAAAATAAGCGATCTGGATCAATTCTCACGATTTTGACAGACATCAAGTTGATCTCGTGATAAGCATATGATATCATAGTGCACCGATTATCTCGAGTGAAAAGACAAGCCGATCGGAGCAATTCTTACGATTTTGACAGACATCAAGTTGACCTTTGACAAGTGTATGATATTAAACTGCACCAATGTGGTTCCTCCTATTTGCAACCTAGTATTTGAAAAAGATCTAAATAATGCAACATCCCTCATTTTGAAGGCCTGCCTATCTTTCTCCTCCAAATAGTCAAAAAAATGGAAGCGGGGATTAAAGACAAGACTTTTCATGTTGTTACAACAGGTTCAATGGAGCATAGGAGAAAAAAATATGTATAATGCTTACCAATAGAACACCTGCTGGCTAGCGCCCAAGCGTTTCTCCCCAAATTTTGTATGGTTAAATTTCAACCCCCAAAGACTCCCATAAAAAAAAAAAAAAATCTGTAGGTTATTTACTTTTCAAACAAATCTTGCAAGGAAAAGGTTGCCAGCTTCTGCTGTGTACAAGTAATAGCTCCGTAGGCTCATTTGCCGGGGAAGATCCCATGATAGCTATTTAATAGTCATCGATAATCTCTCCATTAAATGATTATTTGCAAAAAGGTATTTTGGAGGTCAATGGCTTATGATCGGGTCGTATATCTTGTGGTACTTCTCTGTCCATTGAAGCCCAAGGAAATGCGGGTGTACAACTTGAGTTTCTCGTTAACATGTTCTCATGGTGCAATAAGGAAAGAGAGAATTACAAATTTCCATCTTTACAGTATCCTTTGTAGTTTCACATAGGGAGATCACGACGAGACTTTCTTGACATCGAAATTTGTATCTACGCAGAGCACTTCTACATCATAATTGATTTTGTACCACACTAATCCATGATTTGTCCCTCTGTTCTTGTACTTCATTGCCATTTTCTCGAACTCGATTCTAGGAAATTGCTTTGCATACTCCTCAACATCGTGGCGAAGTTTAGGACCCAATTGTAGCAATCTTTGATTGAAAGTGAGGGAAGACCGCATTGTGGCCAAGAAGTCCTTCAACTTTGTTCCTGCTAGACAAATTTTTTTAACATCAAATAAAGAAAGCGTGAACAAAAAAGAGGAAGCAGTAGATAAAAAGCATTAAGCATGCTTGAATGCAAGAGGTGATTTGAACCATCTATAATTGGCAAACAAAAAAATGAATTTGGTAGAATCATTCATCTTTGGTTATGACCTTGATTTTCACTACCCAACCGACGACAAACATCAAAGAACTCACTACTTCCACAAAGTCCTCTTCGACAAGAAAGCAACAAGATGGACAAATTTATAAGTAACCAACATAAAAACCCTGAATCTGAAAGCACAATCTAGTCCACAAGAAGCCTCTACCGATGGCGGATACATCTCCTGCAACATAGCAATATGAACAGATTCCATCACATTTTCAACTCTGGAACCATCAATTCCTTACAAAGATTTGAAAGCAAAAAAGAGGGATAAATTGATTCCTATTTTTGATGGGTTAACGGTAGTACAATTAAAGTGCCTACATTACCTACAAGTAAAGGGTAGATGAACTATAAGATTTGCGTAAGTTCTTCAAGATATACTCATAGAAAGGAGAGAATGTGAAGTTTTTGCATTACCTTTTTCTTCAAGTTTACTAGAACCGAATGACTTTCAGTCCCCCAGAAACTAGTTCAATAAAAAAAGGAAACAGAGGTAAGAAAGTAATACAGAGTATTTCACAAACATCTCAATCTCGAGCACAATTCAAATCCACCCAAGACAGAGGACATCTCCATCTCAAATACCCACATCTCGAGCATAATTCGAATCCACTTTCACGGACCCAACCATGAGAGAAAGAACATCTCCATCTCGAGTATCCACATCTCGGCGCAATTCGAATCCACTTCCACGGACTCAACCATGAGACAAAGAACATCTCCATCTCGAGTACCCACATCTTGGGCACAATTCAAATCCACTTCCACAAACCCAACCGAGAGAGATAGAGAGAAAAGGAGGGCACGTACCTTTGGAACTCGGGAGCCGATCTTGCTGAGTGCCTTCGCGCACCAGCCCCTTCGGTTTCGTCCATGGCGATGGTCAGCCCTTCGGTTTCGTCCATGGCGATGGTCTTGACCATGTTCTCACCCAGGTGCTGGGCCACCTCCAACACGAGCCTGATCGAGTTGTCGAACACCTCCAGGGCCGTCAAGACCGGGGGCAAGCCCTCGTCGAACCGCACGTCGACCACGGCGCTAATCACCTAGCACACCTGCTTGATCGCGTCGGCGCCGGTGAACTCATCGGTGATCCTACCCTTCCCGGCGCCCTTGGCTGCGGTGACGGGGGAGGAGGGGGCGATGCGGCGGCGGCGGAGGTGGAGTAGGGGGCAGCGCGGGTGAGGAGGTAGCCGGGGGGGGAGGGGCGGTGGTGGTAGTGGTGGTGGCGGGGGGTGGAGGAGGGGGTGAAGAAGGGTGCGGATTTGGGGTTGGAGGAGGAGGTGGGCCGCGACGGCGATCGGCGGAGGGCGGAGCGGAGGAGGGTCGCGGGGAGCCGGGCGCGAAGACGGCGACGCCATGAAGGAGGGGTGGGGGTTGAGAGTGAGAAGGGAGGAGTGAGAAGAGTACGAAGGGTTTTGTTTTTTTAGGGTTTGTCAAATTCTATCAATATTTTTTGTGGACAAAATTGCCCATGCTCGGCCATCGGAAATACCACACGCTCACCGGCCGGCGGGTTCGGTCCCTATTTGAGACTTGTTAGCCACTTCAGATCCTTATTTGGGACAACAACTACTTTGGGTCCTTATTTGAGAAAATGAGCTCATTTTGGGTCCTTATTTGAAATTTTCCCTAAAAAACATGATGATTATCAAATAATCCCCTAATCTCAAGGCTTTTTTTTTTTTCCTATATACTGTTTTTCTCTCTCTTATGTGAAGCCGCAGTGTTGACACGAACTCAACAATGTCTGATGATGTTGAAGGGGACGTTACGACAGATGCTCGAAACGACTCAACACAAAGATGACTCGTTTGTTAGTAACGATACCATTTTGGCTAATGACTAATTTGCAAGACGCCTAAGAACAAATTAATATGTTGCCTATCCTTTTTAAAAGAAATAAAATCGGACAAAGCTGGATAAAGCCCATGACCCATCGAGAATGGTCCACTTCAAAATTAGGTAGATTTGGTGCTATTCGCTAGGGGTGAGCATGGTCCGGATTAGTCTGGGCCACCTCCTAACCCTAGGACCAATCCATACAGTGTCGGTCCTGAATTTTTAGGACCGAGGACCGATCCTATTAGCCTAAGGCCAAGGACCGGACCGACCCAATGGGTTCGGTCCGGTTCCAGGGTCAACCCGGGACCGATCGACAATTTTTTTCGTCTTATTTTTTATCTCCCTAAAAAAGTAAATCTACAAATTCAAATTACACATCCATCGACAATGCCGCATTGTGCAACTAAATTATAAATATCAATACATATTTAGCAAATTTAAGATGACACGTTAATATAAATTTTGTACTTGCTAACCGCTCATCGAGATATGGAACAAGATGGAAAGTCCTTGTAATCATATATCTTTAATATTCATAACACCATATGCAAAAGCGTTTTCCTGTATTTGATCATGTAGAGTCCACTCAACCAAAAAATGAGCTTCATACCACTTGACTAGCAAATCACCATAGCAACCGAAGTACTGCTCTACTCTTCAAAAACTTCTACCATTTGACACAAATTGAAAGGCAAAGTGCAGCTATTCATTATTAAAATATAATTAAACCATAAAAAGTTCAAAATACTTAATATAAACCGTGAATATATAACTTCATATCTTGTTAATTCACTTGAACTTCTAAATACTTGAAAACAAAATAAACAACACATAATTAATACTCAACAAAAGTTTTAAATTGAAATTACTATTAGTGCTATTGATAGAACATCTCAATATAATATAATATAACAGACATTTTACTTAGGTTTGAATATATAAAAAAACTATAGATAATATAATATAATATAATATATAGAGTTGATCCAAGGTTGTACCGACCCAAAACTTTTAGGACCGATGACCAACCCACACAGTGTTGGTCCTAAAATTTCAGGACCAAGAACCGACCTAGTTTCCTTGGGAATCGGACCAGGACCGGTAGGGTTGGGTCGGTCCAGGGTCGGTCCAGGGTCGACCCTCGACCGTTGCTCACCCCTACTATTCGCGCCAAATCAGCAAAATGGTCTCAATGTGCAGTAATCGCACAAATCACCAAAAGAATAAAGTGACACAAATGATCTATAGCTTTTTAGTTTATTTTACATGATTTCTAAATTTTTAATTTGTTCAATGTAGTTATATAAACTTTTGCTACATATTCAAGTTGATGTTCAATATTGTCCCTTATATTGAAAAAAATGGAAATACGACATTGAATATTTTCATATAGTTTGAGAACTATATTGAATATGTATAAAAAATTTAAGGATCACATTGAATAAATTAAAATTTTGGATATCACATTTCCATATTAAATAAATTAAAAGTTTAAGATCTATATTGTACATTAAATTAAAGTTGAATAACCATTTTAGTCGATCACTTTGAGCCACTATTGCATGCCCCCCCCCCCCTCCTCGACAATCGACACACGTGTGTTGTGTTCGATTTAACGGGACAGTCTCGTTGCGCTCCGAATGCATGTGTGGAATCATTAAATGATGTTAATTAATGCTGGTTTCCTTTGATCCCGAATAATGTTCAACTTTATAAAGAGCCTCTTTAATGACTAGCCATCTTTCATGGCGTGTCTTGCCGCTAAATAATAATGCGTAGGCTTCATCTATCCAATTTGTAGGTGGGAACATTTCTAAAGGGATTTTTTTTTTTTTTATTAAGAGCCCAGTTTTTTAACATAAAAAATAAATAAAAGGTGCCTTTTTCCATCCAAATTAAAAATATTGTTCGAATTTTAGAATATTACTATCCGTAATTCCATTTATCAACATCTAAGCATTGTGAAAGTTTTCAAGAGTTCAAAATTTAAAAAGTCAAAATTCATGTGTCGCAATGTTTTGATTAAGTAAAAATTAAAAGGTAAGAAGTAAAAGGCAATCTAGATTTGTCCCGAATCTTGTTTCCTTACTTAGACAAACTTAGGATGAAAAAACAAGCCAGAGTTTATTTTTTTTATTTATATGTACCAATGCCGTTCAGAAAATTTGTCAAAGAAATGTTTTTGTTGATAGCGTCCAAGGGCATCGCTAAATATTATCATAAGTATTACATTTGCAGTACATTTGTTTGGTCAAGTAATTTTAAGAAATTGAAATATAGAATATGGAGTGTGGTATTACACACAGTTAAAAAAGTAAATATGTACAAATTTCCTTTTTAGATATTTGAAAAATACCTTTGTTGTTTTTTTTTTTTTTGGTTGAATAAAAATACCCTTATTGTAGTTAGGTTGCATTTGTTTTGCTGAAAATCACATAATAAAAGAAAATAATTTCTGTGAAAATCATTTTTAATGGTTAGTTTTCATTGAGACAATTACCAAAAAGTCTTAAACCTATTTCCAATTCAATCATAAATATTTCTTTACGTAATTCAATCTTTTATATTTGTACTAATTCAGTCAATCCAACCAATTTGGCTTTGGCTTGACGATGCTTATGTGGATATTACTTGGTGCTGAGCATCCGCCTGATGCCAATGTGATAATTTAAAAAAAAAATTATCAAATTTTCTTTTTTTACTTTTTCTTTTCCCTTTTCCTTTTCTTTCTTCTTTTCTTTTTTCTTTTCCACTTAATAGACGGCGAGGCTCCACTGACACTTGCCAGCAACTGAGTGAGGGCCGCAAAGGCCCCACTCGCGACCCTTGACATGGAAGGCAAAGCCTTGAACGGGAGATTTGCAATTTGCACGCATAAAGAGAGAGGGGGGCTCGAACAGTGGATTTGCAAAAGTCATTCGTAGTTGATCATTACCCTCACCTAGCCTCATCAAGGCCTCGTTAGCCACCTTGCTCATGGCCCCGGGCCTTGCCTAGATTTGGGCAAGGCTAGGCGAGGGCCGTGACTTTGCCGGCAGCTAGCAAGCCTCGCTAGCCACTAAGGGGAAAAGAAAAAAAGGAAAGAAAGAGGAAAAGGAAAAAGAAAACAAAATTTAATAAAAAATTCATTACAAAAATTAAAAGTTACCATGTCCACGTCAACGCTATTGTCCAATGTCCAAGCTTTCGGCTTTCCATTGAGTCACCTAAAATTGTCAAATGAATTGAATTGACATAAATGCAATATGTTTATGATTGTATTTGCACAAAGAAAAAAAAAGATTTAGGTCTAAATTAGTACAATTGCAATAAGTTTATAATTTTTTGATTATATTCCCGTTTTCATTCATTTAATGATTTAGGGGAACCGTTATCCTTCTTGCCTTTATTTCCCTTAAATCCAAGCTTGTTGTTCTTGGTTGATGGAAAATTTTTCCATAAATTGATCAGTTTTCTTTTATCTAAATACATCAAAAAGTCAAAGAACAATTTCTCCTCAAACGGACGTGCCACTTATCAAGTATGCCAACTCCTGAGAGCATTTCTTCATATTTTTCGATTAAAAATTTCTTTTGAACCGCCATGATAAGTTGTTCAATTTAAACCCGAGATTTACATGTTCAAACGAAACAAGATCATGGCAAACACTTGTAAGTTTAGGCCACACTCGATTAATTAGAAAAGATAGCCAAAATTCAGTTGATTCTAGGAATGTAACCCCAAAATATTAAAAAAAAATTAAAAATTTTATTGAACTTGTCAGGTACTGGGAGCCTCGGTCTTAGACCGCAGCGTTCAAACCCGATGGAGCTCGAAAGTTGTCCAAAATCACCCATGACCGGCATGCTCAAAAGCCGCCGAACCAAAGGTTAATTGATCAAGTTCTAAACCCTTACTCCTCTCGAAAAAGTAAATTAATGAAAAAGATGCATTTACGAAGGTTATGTCATTACTTCAAAGAAGTAGATGGATTTGAAGGATGGGTTGCAAACTTGGCATCCCATCTGATGAACCATTGATTGAGTCTATATTAACTTACCTTTGGTGTATATTCAAAAGTCACAATCAAATTTGATTATATCTATCAAATGAACGGGTCAAATCAAGTAAAAAATGATCAAACCCAAATTGATCAATTTCTATGCAATCCAAATCTAGTGATTCATACTGGATCTAACACAAATTGGTTAATTTCCATTCAAATCTCACAAGTGGGTCAAAAGTCATAAGTCGGATTTGATTATACCTATCAAATCAATGGATCGAAATCATGTAAAAAATGTTACAATCCAAATTGATTAATTTCCATGCAGTCTTAATTTAGTGACCCATATATAATCTAACACATATCCAATCTAATCCATATTACTAGAATACTTATGTATTTAACTAAACGTAGAAAAACTCATCCTCAAACTAAGGTGAAAACACGAAGTGAGCGAACGTGATATAAAGTGAGGGCAAGAGAGAATCATAGAATTAGATTGGGTCTAAGTAATTTATGAACTTATTTAACACCAACACTATCTTAGGTCTTACAATTCTAAATGTATTTATTGAATACAACAAACCCATCTAACAAGCTAGCCTATCAAATACGAGTCAAAAAATAAATTTATGATCCATCTTTAACATGTCTATATTTGACCAATTGCAGGCATCGAAGCGGACGCAACCACATTAGCCCTAACAATTACCGCCGGACCAATACGTGATTAAAAAAATATCTGGAATTTTCTATATGACTAAAGACCGACCAAGGCCCAAGAAGCAAATAATAATTTATGTTTGAGGGTGAATCGCATCGATGCGCCTCAACCCTACGGACCTGTGGGCCTACTCAAGCGCTAGAAAATTCAACAGGCTAACAGGCTCGTGTATCTATCTTTCAATTAGGCTTGAATAATTTAAGAGAAGAGAGTGGCACCGAAAAATAAATAAATAAATAAAATCGAAGGAACTGGAAAACAAAAGAAGGGATTAAAAAGAGAAAATGGCGCGATTCTCTAGTACAGGACGCATGGGAGACCGTGAGAGCGGGCCGCTAATAAAAACGCGACAAGTGGCGCGCACGCGCTCGGACGCGAGCGTCGACAGACAACCTTAGCGCCTCGGCGGGTGGTCCCCCCTCTATTATAACCTGAAAAAGAAGGGAGACGGCCTCCCGTCCTTCTCTCACCAGCGTCAGCCTTCTCTAGCAAGCTAATAACACCACCTCCCCAAGGAAAAAAATTACCCTACTTTCTCTCTCCTCATTTCATCATCTTCACCAACCCAAAATCTCTCCTTCCTTCCTCTCTCTCTCTCTCTCTCTCTCTCTAGTTTCTCTCTCTTTGGCCGTCGCCCCTCTCCCCTTCCCTCTCTCGGACACACCCCTCCGGAGCAGAGATGAAGATAAAGAACAAGGGCAAAGTCCACCCATCTCCTTCCTCTTCTTCTGCTTCTGCTTCTGCTTCTGCTTCGCACTCTTCTTGCGGCAGCGCCACCAGCAGGGACGTCCTAGCTGTCTTGAAGCTCCTGCCGGCGGCCATCTTCGCCCTCGCCACCGTCCTCTCCCTCGAGGACCGCGAGGTCCTCGCCTACATGATCACCCGCTCCCTCGACACCGCGGCTCTCGCAGCCGCCGGGGCCGGGGACGGGCCCGGAAGGAAGAAAGGGCAGCCGTCGAAGAAGGCGGCGGCGGCGGCCGCGTCGGCCCCGAGCTTCGACTGCGACTGCTTCGACTGCTACGGGAGCTACTGGCACCGGTGGGACTCGTCGCCCAACCGGGAGCTCATCCACCAGGCAATCGAGGCCTTCGAGGACCATCTCGCAAGCGGCGAGCTCAGCAAGAACAAGAACGGCGGCGGCGGCGGCGGCGGCCGAGGCAAGGCCAAGCGACGCGAGCGGGACGGCAGGATGGCACGGCGGGCCGCCGCCTCGAGCCAACCCCAGCCAGAGCCCGAGCCCGAGCCCGAGCCCGAGCCGGAACCCCAGATGCCCGTGATCGAGACCACCGCGCCGCCTGAGGCGGAGGACAGAGTCGCTTTTCCGCCGGAGAACGAGGCGTCCTCAGCAGCTACGCCGGCTGGCTCTCCGGAGAGGACTGGAACGGAGAACTTCCCCGAGGAGGCTGAGCTCAGCCGCCACCCCCGCCGTCTCCGGAGGTCCACGACGTGGCGGCGAGGAGGGCTCCGGCAGCGGTGAGCAGCCACAAGGGTTTGGCGAGGAAGGTGCTGCCGGACGTGTTGGGGATACTGAACTCCCGTTTGTGGAGCCTTTGGAGTCCGGATGTGTAGTCAAAAGAAGCCATCATCAGAAAGTCCTCATGTTTTTTCATTAATTAATCAAAATCAATCCCATCCAATCCATCTTTTTCTTTTCTCGTTGTTTTTTGTGTGTTCCTCGAGCCAAGAGAAGAAAGCGAAAGGGCAACAGGGCAAGGCTCATCTTTTTTCCCCTGGGCGGGACGGTGCGGTCCATCGCTACGCTAGGTTTACGACTATATTTATTTCCAAAGTAAATAAATATACACAAGATTGCCTCGGATCTTTTTGTTCATTCCCAATATCCTAAATTAAATATATATATTTCCTCCCAACAAATGGACTGTAATGTCCGGGCGGCGCCGCGAGGAGTGGAAAATATTTTCTTGCCTTTTCTGGGGGCGATTTTGATTTTGGGTGTCGCCTTTTTGGCGTCGTTCTCTTATTGCTTGGTGACTAAGTTTAGTGGTGACTAATTAGGTGGGCGTAGGTATCAGATTTGATTCTTTCGTGAGGTGGCGCGACACAATTGCACGGCGAACTAATCTCTTTTAGTTAGTGCGACATTAACTTATACGGGGAATGCTCCATGATTTTGGTCACTCCTTTGCAACATATTCTGTTGTCCTTTTTGTTCGAGAATGTCAAAAAGGGACGTACCAGGCCTCCTTGCTTTTTCCATTTTGATACCTTTGCGGGGGGGCATCGTGTAGCATGAACAGCTCCTGGAATTGAAGAGAGAGCGAGGGAGAGACCAAAGCGCCCCTCGGCTCGGCAGGTAATTTTCCTGCCCCTGCAACAACAGCTACGTGGCCTCTAACGTTGTGGTCGCTTTCGTATGCCTAACTGGATGGCACCTGTTTCCAGTCGGATCTCGTTTGATGTCTTGGCTTGTTCTGTTTCTTTCTTCCTCCCTCTTATGGCCGTGGAAGATAGGGCGTCAAGCTTCGAATTTCATGTCAAGGGTTGGTGGGATTGGTGCGTTGGACAGTTTAGAGAGCGTAGGATCTGGTGGGCTTTCTTTTCCAGCGAAGAAAAAGAGAGACTGAAGCTTTGGTTGGACTGTGAAGCTGATGTTGATGTTGAAACCGTAGAGCTAGTTCTGCTTCTTCTCGTGCGCACAGCAAGAATATAGATGTACAGCTGGACTCTTATGATTATCATGTTGTGGCACCGTATCGTTTAATGGTCCGATTGAGTCAAAAATGATTGACCCAAATTAATCAATTTAACCCATTTCAGTTAATTTCCATACAATACAAATTTAGTGAATATCCAATTTAATTCATATAGCTAAAACACTTAATTATTCAAACTAATTTAGGAGAATTTATATCCAAATCGAGGTGAGTGTTGGAAGTAAGTAAGCGCAAGATCAAATGAAGGAAAGAGAGTCATATGGGTTAATAAAATGGGCTTATGACTCTTTTTAACAAATCCAGGCTGAATGGACTTTCAATATTGGTAAACACATAGTAAGTGAGTGCTTATATGAAGTATTTATGTGATCTACAGTGAATTGCATGTGTCTATACTATGATAAATTGATGATAAATTCAACATGTCTATATGTTTAACCTAATCTGGCTATTGTCATGATAAAATAATTCGACATTGTTGTAAAATATCGCGTGGCGAATATATAATAGAGAAGAGATTAAAGAAGAGAAAGCAAGTGAACACCGAAATAGTAGAGAAAGCCGGATATTTCACCGTATTGTAATTCACGTTGTGATTGTGTATTGTACATCAAAACTAAACTCCTATCTATAGGAGAACAAAAATGTACTTATCATTAATATCAATATATCGAATGATACATGTACGGGATAAGGAAGACGAACGTTCATTGTATAGGGAGATGTACTTAGAACATTTGATACAAATGTACCATAATAAGTACATTGGATAAGATGAATATAATGAATATTCATTCATGTATTTCATAACACTCCCCCTTGAATATTCATCATATTCATTACAAATGTGCATCGAATGATACTGCCTCATTAAAAACCTTAAGCCGGAAAAACCCAGTGAGATAAAAACCGAACAAAAGGGAAAAGAGTGCAAAGCACAAATGTTATGATATCTCCCTTTTATGGATGCATTAATTGCCTCGTTAAAAACTTTAAGCCAGAAAAACCCTATGGGAAAAAACCGGACATAAAGAAAAAAGAGTGCAATGTATATATAGCCACTCCTGGGACTAATCATTATTGCATCTTGTGAACTAGCCGCATATCAATGCTGCAATGCATAGTTCATAATATCTCCCCCTCAATAGAGCCATATAGCCACTTCTAGGGCTAATTAATCTTACATCTTATGAACTCGCCTCATACCAATGCCATATACTAATTTCTCAAAACTTGATGTTGGCAATGATTTGGTAAAAAGATTTGCAAGATTATTTATGGATCGAATCTGTTTAACATCAATTTGTCGACTTTCTTGGAGTTCATGAGTATAGAAAAATTTAGAGGTGAGATATGCTTGGTCCTATCACCTTTGATATATCCTCCCCTAACTTGTGCAACACAAGCAGCATTATCTTCATAAATTATAGTGGGAGAATTGGTAACCGGTATTAAGCAACAAGAATTATGAATATGTGTTATAACGGATCTTAACCAAACACACTCCCTTCCAGCTTCATATAAAGCAATAATCTCAGAGTGGTTAGAAGATGTAGCTACTAGTGATTGCTTCGTGGAACGCCAAGAAATAGCGGTGTCGTTATAACAAAATAAATACCCGGTTTGAGAGCGAGCCTTATGTGGATCGGATCTATATCCAAAGATCAGCATATCCAACTAAACCAAAGTTAGCGGAATCCTTGGAATAATATAATCCCAAATCTATGGTTCCTCGGAGATAACGGAAAATATGTTTAACTCCATTCCAATGTCTCCGAGTTGGCTCAAAACTAAAACGTGCCAATAAATTTACCGCAAAAGCGATATCTGGTCTCGTACATTGTGCTAAGTACATCAAAGCCCCAATTGCATTGAGATATGGTACTTCAGGACCAAGTATCTCTTCATCAGATTCTTTAGGACGAAATGGGTCCTTTTGGGGATCCAGAGACCTTACAACCATAGGGGTGCTCAATGGGTGAGCTTTGTCCATGTTGAAACGTTTAAGCAATCTTTCAACATATGCTTTGATTGATGGACGATTATTCCATTTGCTTTATGCTCAAGCTCTAGATCAAGACAAAGTTTGGTTTTACCCAAATCTTTAACTTCAAACTCCCTTTTCAAATATTCAGCAGTTTTAGCTAACTCTTCTGGAGTTCCAATTAAATTTATATCGTCGACATAAACTGCTATAATAGCAAATCCAGTTTCGATTTCTTAATAAACACGCATGGGCAGATAGGATCATTTTTGTACCTTTCCTTAATTAGGTACTCACTTAGGCGTTGACACCACATGCGGACCGGATTGCTTTAACCCGTACAAGGATCTTTGCAATTTTATTGAGAATAAATTGCGGGGAGTGCATGCTTCAGGCATTTTGAATCCCTCGGGAATTTTCATATAAATATCGAGTCTAATGAGCCATATAGATATGCTGTCACAACGTCCATAAGACGCATTTCCAATCTTTCAAAGATTGCTAGGCTAATGAGAAAACGAAATGTAATCATATCCATCACGGTGAATATGTCTCATTATAATCAATCCCAGGTCTCGGGAGAATCCTTGGGCAACGAGTTGGGCTTTATACCTAACAACCTCGTTTTTCTCATTTCGTTTTCGGATAAATACCCATTTATATCCAACGGGCTTTACATTATCGGGGGATACGAGTTACGGGTCCAAAAACCTCTCGTTTAGTTAAGGAAGCTAATTCAGCTTTAATTGCTTCCTCCCACTTATGCCAATCTTGCCTTTGACGACATTCAATAATAGATTGTGGTTCATAATCATCATCTATAATTTGATGAGCAACTGAGAATGCAAAAGCATCATCAATGATGATTTCATTTCGATCCCAAATTTCATTACAATATGTAATGGAATTCTCAGTATTCCCGAGGCTAGTGCTCCTTTCATGGGTTTGCGCCTCTTCAGGGGCAATAAGCTCTTTGGGAGTAAGCACAACGCCAGGCTCTTTTGGAGCAGATTCCTGATTATTTCTCCTTCGTTTTCGAGGAGTAAGTATCTTTTGATCCTATCGATCTACCACGCTTCAAGTGCGGGGGATTTTGATCAATTTTAGCCTGTTCTTCGTGAACAACTATCCTAGTTGGAGCATTTGCAGCTGGAATATGAGACTTCGTTACCTTAGTAGCATCATTAAATGCGTTAGGAAGTCTATTGGCGATAGCCTGTAAATAGATTATGTACTACACCTCGTTTCACATTCATGAGTCATTGGGTCTAATTGAGATAAATCTTTCTCATTCTAAGAGAAAACCTTAACTGATTTTTCTTTTACAGACATGGAAGTTGTAAGTATCTCAATTAATGGAAACCTAATCTCATTGAAATAACAATTTGCAAATCTGGTAGTAAAAAGATCACCGGTAGTTGGTTCCAAGAACCTAATGATAGATGGTGAATTAAACCCAACATAAATGCCCAAACGGCGTTGGGGACCCATTTTCTTCCTTTTTGGCTGTGCTACAGGCACTTGTACTGCACAACCAAAGGTGTGTAGATGTGAAATATCTGGTTCATAACCAAGAACCATTTGAAGGGGAGATTGTAAAATACTAGCAGTGGGGCGTAATCTTATTAGAGCTGCCGCATGCAAAACGCATGACCCCATGCTGTATCGTTGAGATTCGTTCTCAATAATAGAGTGCGGGCAATGATTTGGATACGTTTAATCAAGGATTCGCCAATCCATTTTGAGTATGAACATATGCAACCGGGTGCTCAACCTCGATTCCGAGTGAAGCACAATATGTATCAAAACTCTTTGATGTAAATTCACCAGCATTATCCATCCTCATGCTCTTAATTGGATAATCAGGGAATTGTGCCCGGAGCTTTATAATCTGCGCAAGTAAACGTGCAAATGCGACATTACGCGTAGATAATAGGCAAACATGAGACCATCTATAGGATGCGTCCACTAATACCATAAAATATCTAAATGGTCCACTTGGTGGTTGTATTGGTCCACAAATATCACCTTGAATTCTTTGCAAGAATAAAGGAGATTCAAAATTAACCTTTGTTATAGAAGGTTTAATAATGAGCTTTCCTTGTGAGCAAGCCTCACAATTATAATCTTTGGACAACAATACCTTTATATCCTTTAAAGGGTGCCCTTTTGTATTTTGAATTATCCTACGCATCATTGAAGTGCCAGGATGACGAAGGCGATCATGCCACAGTCCAAACTGATTAGGGCTTACCAATCTCTAGGATGTGGTAGCGTAGGTTTCAACAGCTTTAATCATGACACAATACAAACCCATAGAAGAAGCTTCTAGCTTCTCATGGATGGTCTTCAGGCCCATCTTATAAGAAGAAATGCCAATGTATTCCTTATCTTGCTCATAAATAGTCTCAATATGGTACCCATTACGGCGTACATCTTTGAAACTGAGCAGATTCATTTTTGATCGAATGCTTAAAAACGCATTCTCAATATGCAGGATTGTGCCATTTGGCAAAATAATTGTAGCATTCCCATAACCATCAATAATCGAAACAGGACCTGATATTGTATGGATTTGTGCCTTACGCAATGTCATACTCGAGAAAAAGTGTCTACTACAAAATATAGTATGTGTTGTTGCACTATCAAGCAAACAAACATCTTCTTTTTTCTCGGTATTTTCCATTTGCATTTATATTGACAACTTCAGGTGTCAAGTATCATAAAAGTTACATATTAGTTATATAGTCGAATAAAATTTCAAAGATAAATATTATATAAGGTTCATAAGTATTTCATAAAGAACAATAAACAAAAAAAGTAATACATTTAAAGCGAAATAACATAAAATTCAAAGTTCAAATTATCATCCACCAATCTGATTCATCAAAGTAATCAGAGGTCCTCAAAGAAATCAGAGACATCCAATGATGCATTTGCTACTTCAGGAGCAAGAGGAGTCCCACCAACGGAGATATTGTTGGTCTCAACAGTGGTTATGGTAGTAGGATTGATTTCAATGGCATGAGATTCACCACGCTTACCCATATGCTTTAAAGATGCCTGGTATAGGTCAACAAAATGTTTTGGCGTACGACAGTATGTGACCAAAGGTCAAATCATGCCAAAGCGATGACAAATACTTTCATTAATCACCTTCTTTTGCTTCTTTTCTTTGCCACGATTCAGGCCAAAGTTTGATTTCCTAGGGCGGTTAAATTTCTTGCCATCCCTTCTAGGATTATATTCTTGCTCGCGCTTATAGCCCTTAAAATGGCTAGTATTTTTCTCAAAATTAGCATGTGCTTCGTGCAATGCTTTTGAGCCAAACAGGTCTAAGATCATGATTTTTGAGCAACAATTCATTAGTTTGCTCATAAAGTAAGAAGCACAGAAATTAATTTAGAATATGTGGCAAACTAACGTTGCCCGTATTTTTGTTGCAATACAATATTCGAAGCATGAAAGGTGGAGAAAGTTTTCTCAAGCAATTTCGCATCGTGAGTTTGATACCGCATAACTCAAGTCGAGAAACGATATCAAATAAAGCAGAATTATAGTCGACACGATTTAAAATCTTGCAGTCCGAGATTTTGCCAATCATATTGTGCGTGAGGGAGGATAACGGTTTTTGTATGATCATACCTATCCTTCAACCTCGTCCACAAGATATGCGGGTCTCGAACGGATAAATATTGAGTCTGCAAGCTCTCATGCAAATGACGACGAATAAAAATCAGCGCATTTGCTTTATCCTTTTCATTTGAGGTTCCATCCTCTGTAATTGTATTAGCGAGACCTTACCCTTGGAGGTGCATTTCCATGTCAAGACACCAGGATAGATAATTCTTTCCACTCACTTCCAGGATGTGGAATTTGGGCTTTTCAATATTTGCCATAATCCTTGCAAAAATAAATCCTTAAATTAATTAAAAGGATTTCCAAATATCCACCGCTACTTCAGGAGCAGAAGGATACTTTTAGATTTAAAAGTTTTGGCTTCGGGCCAAGAAAAATAAAAATGAAGAATTGATAGAAGAATATGAAGTATAAGTTGATCAATAATAAGAATACCCACCTTGCAAAAATTACTTACTCAGTCGGTATATCTTCGTGCTTGCAAAAGTTACTTACTCAATCGGTAGATCCTCGTGCGATAACGTGTTGTAAAATATGGCGTGGCGAATATATAATAGAGAAGAGATTAAAGAAAAGAAAGCAAGTGAACACCGAAATAGTAGAGAAAGCGAGGATATTTCACCGTATTGTAATTACGTGTGATTGTGTATTGTACATCAAAACTAAACTCCTATTTATAGGAGAACAAGAATGTACTTATCATTAATATCAATGTATCAATGATACATGTACGGGATAAGGAAGACGAACGTTCATTGTATAGGGAGATGTACTTAGAACATTTGATACAAATGTACCATAATAAGTACATTGGATAAGATGAATATAATGAATATTCATTCATGTATTTCATAACAGACATCCTTATTTAGCGAGGGTATTGTTTTTGGCCGTACGTAATGGGACAAAGGACTTGTTCCCTAAGGTTTATCTATAACCCTTTAGGGAACATTGATCACAAAATGAGCGCCGCATGTAGGGTACTCTCGAATAATTTATTAGCCTCTTCTTTATAACGTAAATATGCTTCACTTCTCCTGTTCATTCAATGGCTGTATTTTATACATCATGTCTAATAAACTGACGGCAGTGGGGATAAAAGAAAAACAATTATTCGATAGCATGGCCCCATTTATCTAAGTCCATAAATTATATCTTGTGAATCAAATTCGCAAAAAGAAAGATATTATGTCCTTAACCCTAATCTTGGGTAATACTAGCATCGGCACGCATGCCGGGGGGACCCTTTGGGCGGTGGGGCATCACGTTCGACGATCGCAATGGTGGCAATTCCTTATCCAACTTGGTGGCCCATGCTCTTGCTGACAGAAATGTCCAGTGGACCTCCGTCGATCGCGCTTTTTCCCTCCTTCACTGCCGACGAGGGTACTCGCATCTGGGCTTTAGGCAATCACGTGAATCTCCCTTGTCCACAACTTGCAATGGGAGAGACGGTCGAACGTACGTTTGGCCCGAAATCAAGGCCATCGCGATGGGGAATTAGTGCTCCGTAAATCCATGTTCGGACGCGACGCACGTACTTCAATTGGGGCTTGGTTTCCTCGTTGAGATAATTCTCCGGTCGTCGATGCACTGTCGCCTCTGATGTTGCCGAGGTATCCCCCGACGCCTTCTCGCGATGGAGTAGAGCGATTCGAGAATGAATTGGGAGTTCGAGGGAAGTAAAGCATTTGAATTATCGGATTTGGAGTCTTCTTTCCAAAAGTTTCTGATGGCAACTCTTCTCCACGCTCATCCCTTGGAAGCAAGGTGAATTTGATCCTTATCGGAATTGGGGAGACCAAAAGCACCTTCAAGTCGCTATCGGACAGATGCTAACTGCCACGTGAAAACGGTACGAGAAACGAAAGTACTCGAAGTTCGTAAATTGTCTCGTTCGATGATGTTTCTTTTGTTACTCCCTTGACAGCAATGATATTTACTTTGAGATGGAGAAACACACATGGTGGGTCAACCGAACAGCCTGTGCGGTTTAATGAATTTCGGCAGCAATGTCTTTCTGATCACGGTGAAGAAGAGAATCCGATGGCGTGGGTTAGTACGAGCTGATGAAAACAAGAACTGGGTTGTCATCAGATTTCAGTTTTAGCGATTACCAAACAAATTCTTTTGCCTATATTTTCAGTACTCGAAGACAAAAGTTGAAATTCCAGAACTTATGTCTGGAGATCAAACAAGCTCAGAGATCATACAATGATGCCTTCGCATGTTTCATTAGTCTCGGATATAGGCAACCAAATGGGAGAAAAAGAAAAACATCGTTCTGGATTAAAAAACAAGAGGCGTTCATGTTGAGGAGCCTCATCGAGGTAGAGGCGGATTGGTGCACCGATCGCCATTGAAGAAGACATTGCTCGAGAAGTTCCAATTTCCAGGACTCCCCTTGTAACTTATTACAAACTTCGCCGTGGAATGACCGCTTCCGAGTGGCCCTAGCCCTCGATCGTAGTTTTCAATCCCCCACAGCACGTCCATGCTCCCTGCAATTGGAACGAGCAAGAAGTTCCTCTGTCACGCTCTCGATGTTCTTAGACCGACACGAATCACATTTAGCATACCATTCGAGAATTACAGCACAGTTAGAAAGAAGATTGAGAGCAGGGCGACTACTTACCTAGCTCGGGCGGCAGCGACCAGTAGTTCATGTTGGCATTGACAAACTTTTGCACCGCCGGATGCTGAATCATGAGGATCCAATCCGTGTAATTTGCGAGGCGATTCAGGTTCGAGATCGACACCTCAAACCACCGAACGCTTCCCTGGCTTTTGGACAGCAAGTGCCAATTTATGTTGATGGGGCACATGTGGTTGGTGCACTGGACCGGCGATTTCCCACGTTCCGTTTTGCCGGAACTCCTGAAAGCAAACGACCATTTCCCATCTCGCTTGAACAATCGTGCCTTTTCGCATTCTTTAAAGACATGAAAATTCCATACACCAGGTCTATGAAGATGTCCTATGAACCTCACGACATCGAGTAAGATGTGAGTCGAAGCTAAGGCAGACGACTTATTAATGAAATTATTTGCACTCGTCGCCAACGCATCTAAACGGGAAAAATTGTCAGAATAGTTTTGAATTTATTGCATTTGTGCTAATTTAGTTTTAAACTTTTTGAGTTAGTGCCAAGTCAATTATTTTAGCTAATTTTGGCAAGACTTTATTGACATAAACACCGGCCAGCCAATGTATCAGTTTTTTTTTTTTCCGTTTTTTTTTTTCAACTGGAAAGGGGAAGAAGGAAGCAAAAGAAAAAAGGAAAGAGAAAGAAAATAAAATAAGGAAAAAAATATAAATACAAAATTATTAAAATACTATTAAATACCACGTGGGTCGGTCGATATCTACATCAGCAATATCCAATCAAAATTAGTCGAAAAAACTGAATTAATATTAGTTCAAAAAGTTTATGACTAAATTTATATTATTAAAAGCTTTATGACTAAATTAACACAAATATAATAGGTTTAGGATTTTTCTAACACTTTTCTCAAAAGGCATAAGCATATCTATTTTTTAGAGTTATGAAGGGAATCTTTGGTCGTGAACATAGTGAACTATCAACTATTATGCGCTTTGCGATCTTTCATGGGTAGGCCTACCTGCTTTTAACGAATCGAATTGGAACATCTTGGGTATCGACTCAATAAAAGCCCAATAATTCGGGTGACTCCGCGATTCTAGGACAATGGCATGATAATCATGGCCTCATGCTCAATCCGACCCACTTCTAAATTGCCCAAATGTCTAGGCATCACGAAAAAGACAAGACATGGAAAAAGACTTACGGCGGGCACGACTGGGCGTCGGAGGGCTTGCAGCTGCACGCACATGTAGCGCACGGGACCTTCATCCCTTGATCGGAGGACAGAGACACGCAGCACGGTGGCTTGTATCCTCGCGGCGGAGCGTAGCGGCACACCACCTGCCACGTCACTGAAGCAAAAGAGGTCATGCAGATGTATGTTGCCGTGCTTGATCTTAATTAGATCTTAACGAGAGGGGATCGCACTTGAATAGCCTATTAAAACTCGTTTGACGTAAAACTTTCTGCCATGAAGATGAACTTACTCAAGGCTAGAGTGAACCTCTTCCGATCCTTAGACAAGAACTTGGTGGGCGGCACGATCTTCGCGCTCGAGCAAGAGTACCCGCCGCCCCCCGGGGCGGCCAGCGTGTAGTTCTTGGGCAGCTGAACCGTCTTGCTCGTCGTTCCTGCAGCCCCCACGGCGACCTGAAACTTTGCTACTGACTTCCGTGCATCCTGGAGCTGGGTCAACAGGACTCCCCCCTTGCAACAGCCGTCGATCTTCTCCCTCGAGGGCATATTAGCCGTCAGGTCGGCGACCGTGGGGCTGCGCGTGCAGGATGCGGGTGCGTTGCCCTTGAACGAAGAGCAATCTCCTCGGCGCAGCGGCCGCGCTCCGACCATGCTCCATATGACCTCCCTCCGGGCCCACGTCCACCCCAGCCGCCAGCCGGGCTCCGTCACCGTCCGATATTGCTGGTAGTTCATGATGTCGACCGATGCCTGCCGTCGACCACGTCAGCACTGTCCGGCGAGTCTAAATCGGAGGCCGAAATGCAGGGGGACAGAAGCTAACTTACCACATAGCCGTCCGGCGTCCACGACATGATGTCCCACCGTACGGTGATGTTGCCGTTAAGATTGAGGGGATCGTCGCTGCCGCCGCCGCGAGCGCAGGTCAATATTGCCGTGAATGAGAGGAGACATAGCAATGGAGGCCACATTTCGAAGGGGGCTGCTCCGGCTCTAGCGAGATCTTGGGAAATTGCCGAGAGAGTTTACGATCCAAGGGTCAATCCTGGGAAGAAAAATTAGTGTCAAAATCAAGTATGTCCAAGGATGACGTGTGAATTTTCCTTAAACGATAAGGTGCGGAGAAAACTATACTGTTTTCTCTTGGGTTTTGGGAATTTTCGTAACCGGTCAAATCCGCGCAACATTATATTTCCAATCCACGTTTTACCGGCACAAATTTTGGTTTTCAATTAATAAATTTCGTGAGACCGTTATTAACTATTCAAAATATAAATAAGTATTTTAATACAAAAATACTCCTCCTTATGAGCATGTTAGAATTTAGCCTCAAATTAAGAGCTAAAAAAGATTTGAACTCGAAGAACCTTCTCCTTCGGTACCACTATTGAGATTGTGTGAAAGAGAAAATATGCACAGTGATTATAAGAATTTTTTGCAAGATCACTATTGATCATTCACCTATTATTAGACTCGATCGTGTCCATAATTTTTGGATCCAAATTTCTCTTAAGAATGTCCACGCGAATCAGATTAGCTGAGTCCTAAAACAAATGGGATCTTGTACCTTGAAATGTGTGAGATTTTTTTTTTTTGGTCATAAGAATGTTTGAGATTAAGCGTTATATTTTGCAACAATTTCGGGTCAAACCACGATGAAGTGATTTATTGCGAACTCCTGTTCTCGAGGTGGATGACAAAACTTTAATTAAATGGGAAGATGGACATAATTTGATAGCAGGAACTATTTTAGTAACTTTGCCAGATATTAAAAGAAAAGCTCTCTGGCTCATGGAGCAGAGGAACGCAGCAGTTTTTCGAGCAATAATGCCAAATCCGCAGGGCGTGGTGGCTTCAAAACAAAAATTCAAAAATCCAACTTCATCACAGCAGCAAAACATCAGCAAAGCTACCGAAGTACCTGGAAGATGGAGACCGCCTGGATGGGTGAAAATTAACGTCAACGGAGCCTTTACACCAGGAACTAACAACAGATCAGTAGCAGGGGTGTGCAGGGACGACAATGGGGTGCTGGTCGGTGGTTTTGCTCGCACGGTGAAGGCACAACCTCCCTTGCATGTAGAAACCCTAGTTATATGCGAAGGCTTGGAACTTGCTGTGAAATGGGGAAAGAAAAAAGGGTCTGCTGCGTTTTTTGGTCAGAAGGGGCTTGTTGACACCTATTTTTAGCAAATCTAGGAAAATAAATAAAATAAAAATTGCATTGGAACAAATAAAAGGAAAAAGGGGGAAAATTGATTTGATTGATTGCATGGAAGTTTGAAATTGATGAGTATTGATTTTGATAAATGCGAAACAATTGAAAAATCAAGTGAATAAGAGGCAAGAATTTTGCAAAATGGAAAAAATGAAAGCGGGAATTGATACGAAATCACGATTTGCGCGCTTGATTTAACGGAAGATAGGAAGTCGGAAATCTTTATAAAAATGGCCATCTGAAAATCACTATAAAAGGAGCCATAATTTTCGTGAGCGGTGGGGGGAATGAATTCAGAAAAATTTTCTGAGGAGGCGAAAAAAAAAAATTGAGAGAGAATCCGCTGAAATTTTCGTGAAAAGAGGGAAGGAATTCGGAGAGGGAGAGCAAAACGGCGAGAGGCCTTCCTTCGGTTTTGGGGGATAAAAAAAAAATGGATTTCTCCTTCGTTCTTTGAGAGAGCAAAAGGACAAAGCTTTAGAAGAGAGAAAAGTCAAAAAAGTACAAAAGTCAGCAGGGAATACGTGCGAATAGAAGTGAGAGAGAAGTGGGAAAAAGAGAGAAAAAAAATAATTGACAAGACCCCTACTGTTCATCTTCTCCAGGGTTCTTTTTGCTGCTTTGCTGGTTCCTGCATCTTCGGTCTCTGGGTTACGCCGACGGCCTCCTTCCACCACGCATCCGCCAACCACCGCAGGCCCGCGACCCGAAGCCCGCTCGCCGCTGCGCCACCACGAGCACCGTCGCCACGCCACCGGAGACCACGCCGACCATCGCCGCGCCTTGCCGCAAACGCCGCACCAGCATTCCCTCGTGTTGGCCACCGCACCTCCGCGTCGTACCACCGCGCCTCTGCCATCGCCACCGAAGCCCATCGTGACCTGCAGCCCAGCACCGTCGCCGGCGTGTCCGCCCGTTGCTCGAGATCCCACAACCGAGCTCCGCACCGCAGCCGACGCCACCGCCCAGCGACCCGCGACCTAGCTCCGTGACTCGCGACTCAGCCCCGACTTCGCCGCTTCCCTGAGTTGGAGCCCGCCGCCGTTCCCTCACAGCCATTCCCTCGCCGGAGTTCCGACGACCGATCAAACGACCACCCGGCGCCATTCCCCGCCGATTCCCTTAGGTAGTTTTTATTTCTTTTATTTATTTTTTTAACTTTTTACTTTATCTATAGTTTAGTTTCTTTTACTCTTTTTATTTGTTATGTTATCTTTTTGTGTATTTCATTTGATAACATTTTTAGTTTAGGTATTTAATTTGTAATGTTGGATGTTAATATTTGTGAATTTAGTATGCATTATCCATAGGGAATTTGTCCGAAATTAATATAATTATTAATTTGATCCAAGAGACATCGGACCATTTTTCTAATTATTTTTAATTTTTGGGCTTTTTTTGTAGAATCTCAATTGTTAAATCATAATAATTATTTAATTTGGTCCGTAAGACTCCGGACTAGATTTTTAATTATTTTGAGTTGTTGTGATGATCGGGGTTAGAATAATTGTTAATTTAACTTTGTGAGACGTCAGGTTATTTTTTCAATTATTTTGATCCTTTATTTAGTGATTATATTAATTGTTTAGATTTAACCCTTATTCAATTTAAAAAAAAAACTTAAAAAAATAAAAAAAATCAAAAATCAAAATATTCAAAAAGATTTGCATGAGCATATAGGACATTAAGGTTTAACATAATAATGTAGGTTTAATTAATCAAATTTTTAGGATTATATTTCTAGGATTGCATTTTTTGATAATATTTTTAGGACTGCATTTCTAGATATTTTAAAAGAAATAAGTTAGGATTAGACTTAAATAGCCTTTTTAGAGTTTTAGATATAATTGTCACATTTTCATCCTCTTTTTAAAATATAAAAATAAAAATAGTCTCCTAAGACAGAATAGGGTTTAAGTCAAATTAATCCCAAAAATGGATTAGAAGATTATTTTTAGATAGATTAATTAGGGTTTTCATAAATTCTGAATTTCAATAAAAAAAATGCAAAAATACTAGATGCATGTTAACTAGTTTGCATAATAGAATCATTTAATCAGAATTTGTTAATTAGTAAAATTAGGTCATAAGGTGCATGTTAATTAGTTCGCATAATAGGCCCATTTAATTAGAATTTGCATATTAATAAAATTAAGTCATTTAGTTTTGCATTTTTAATAAAAGAATTCTAATTTTTAAGAAAATCCAAAAAAGTTGTTTGCTTACTTTGTGTGATGCAATTTATTTATTTGAATGTTTTAATAATGGATGAGCACCACCACCGCCCTCGGTGGCGCGCGGTTAAGGCTTAGTACCCTCAACGCCGAGGGGAGAGTTCGAGACTTCGCGTCCGCAATAACGCGCGTCTTACCCGCGCTTTGGGGTCGGCGGTGGGGGCCCTGGGCGCTCAGGGGTTTACTCTCCCCGCGAGCGGCGTTCGGAGGTTTTTGGGTCATCAAAAAAAAAAAAAAAATAATGGATGAGCACCCGTGTGGTCACCACATTTGCATGATAATGATTTAGCCTAAAATAAATCCAAGTGCTGCGAAAATATTTTGAAAATTAAAAGAAATGGTAGAAAGGGCACTAGAAAATTCTAGTGTAACCAAGTCCCCGTATCCTTAGTCTCGGGTTCGTAGCATTAAAATAAATCTCCCTTATTTTACTTAGGTGTCTAGTCGACCTACCATAAACCGATTAGTGGCGACTCTTAGATAATAACCTCTTGCATGTTTAAAAAGCTTGAACCTTAAGTCGCGAATTGGTATGGGCTTGGGAGAGCCCGAGCTAAGTTAAAGACTTAGCAGTCCATTAACCTAGTTTTAGGTGGTGCACCCGAAAATTAGGTCGCGACAGGGCTGCTGTTGAGTGACCGCTACACGGCGGCTCAGACGATTTTGGGGTTAGATACACCCTAGGGAAGTCAATGAATTAGTCCAAACGGGCGGGCTGCTCTAGCTTCATTTCCTGGATTAAAATTGACCCACCGAGATATCTAAATAAAACCGCCGATTGGATTGCCAAAGTCCAACTTTGCCAATCTCCACCTCGAAATTGGGTCTAGAGTCCCCCTCAAATCTCTTTTGGATGTTCTTTGTTCTTAAGCATATTTGGGTTGTTTCTCTAATTTTACTACAAAGCGGGGACTTTTTCGATAAAAAAAATAGAAGAAGAAATTTTTTCTTTGCTTTCCAAAAATGCTAAGTACTAAGTGGGATCTGGTCACATTAGGTGGCGCTTTATTCTATCTGGTGCTATGAGTTTGCTTATTATAACCCATAAGTCAGGATTAAAATAAACAAGTGCCTAATAATCAAAGCTAGCTGGATTGGTCGAGTTGTGGCCGTTGTCTTCTATATTTATTAGTGTGAGCCTGTGAGGCGAGAGAATCGCTTCCGTTCTTCACTTCTTATCTAAGATGTTAAAATTGATATAATATATAAATATTAAATCTCATTCTTATATAATATCTTAAGCTTTTAAAACGATTATTAATGATCTCCTCAAATCTCATATGATATCAGAATATGACACTAAATTTGAATCTTTCTAGGCCCCTATTAGCATTTTTTAAAAATTTGTAGTGATCTCGCTAAATCTTATAAATATATCTTTCATTTTCTTTCTCAATTAAATAATCTAAAAACGTAGTTCTTTTCATTTACTAGTGTTGATTATTTTGCTCCCGCTTGAGTCGGCTTAGTCGAACTACACCGCAACTTTGCAAAAGTTTTGGGTGTGGAGGGTTCTTAAATCCTGACTAGTGCCTTCCATCTTGCCTCCCCACGTCCGCCTGTTGTCTAAATAGACGGATGGTCTATAGGTATGGCAGAAAGTTCTAGATGTTTCGCACCTTGGGCAATTGAGATTCAAACGTTTGATTTTAATCGATTGACGTCTAAACGTCTTCCAAAATGGAGAATCAAGCTGTCATCATTTTTGCCTAGAGACATTTGGACGGGGGGCATCGCATTCCACGATCGCAATGATGGCTTTTCCTTCTCCAACTTGGTGGCCCCATGCTATTGCTGACAGAAATGTCCAGTGGACCTCCCTCTCTCTGTCCAGGCAATCACGTGAATCTCCTTTGTCCATAAATTGCAACGGGGAGGTGGTCGAATGTACTTGCGGCCCGAAATCAAAGCTGTAGCTGTAAAGTTGGTGTGGCCATTGAAATGGAGGTTAGCAAGTTAAAGGCGTTCGGTGATTCCACACTTATTATCCTTTAGACTGTTGGAAAATGGAGAATTAGAGATGCCAAACTAGTCCCTTATCATGATTACCTAGAAGTATAAAGAGTTTGACGAAGTACTTGTCAAGGTCTCATAATCAGTTTGCAAATACATTTGCAACTCTGTCGTCTATGCTAACAGTTACAGAAGGATTACAAATTGAACCTTTATAAATTGAAGTGCTTGCAAAGCCAGCCTATTGCATGATAGTGACAGAAGAACCGGACAAAAACCATGATACCATGACATCATACTTCGATTGAGACTCCTCGTCGAGATGTTCTCCTAGTCGTTGATGCACCGTCGCCTCTGATGTCACCGAGGTATTCTGGAACACCTATTCGTGATGGAGTGGAGATTCGAGAATCGGGGGATTGAGGGAGGCCTAGATGATATCGAGAGGAGATTATATGTCTTTGATAACGTGAAGCATTTAAATAATTGAATGCGAAGGCTATCTTCCGGCAGTTTATGATGACAGGTTTTCTTCACGGTCGTCCCTCAGAAGCAAGGTGAGTTCGATCCTTATCGGAATCGGCGAAACCAATAAGCACCTTCGAATCGCCAATAGGCGGATGCTAACTGCTACCTGAAGACAATACGGGAAACGAAAGGAGCTGAAGTCTGCAGGTGTCTCTTTCGATCATGTTTCGATTGTCGCTCCCTTGACAGCAATGATATTACTTTGAGATGGAGGAACATACATGGTGGGTCAACCGAACAGCCTGTGGCGTTCAATGAATTTTGGCGGCATTGTCTTTCTAATCACGGTGAAGAAGAAAAGTCGGCTGGCCTGGATGAGTACGGGGTGATGAAAACAAGTACTAGTTATCATCAGATTTCAGTTTTAGCGGTTAGCAAACAATGTTTTTTGCCTATATTTTCAGTACTTGAAGACAACCAATGATCTTCCACTACTGTCTGTAGTAGTCATTATGCACTCTAATCAGACAAGCTCAAAGATCAGATCAGACAATGACGCCTTCTCATGTTTCATTAGTCTCGGATATAGGCAACAAAATAAGTGGGGGAGGGAGGGGGGGAAGAAAAACGTTGTTCCGGATAAAAAAAACGAGAGGCATTTATGTTGAGGAGCCTTGTTAAGGTAGAGGCGGATTGGTGCACCGATCGCCATTGAAGAAGACATTGCTTGAGAAATTCCAATTTCCAGAACTCCCCTTGTAACTAATTTTGAACTTTGCCGTGGAATGACCACTTCCGAGCGGCCCTAGCCCTCGATTGTAGTGTTCCATCCCCCACAGCACGTCCATGCTCCCTGCAATTAACATGGAACAGGCAAGAAATTTCCTCTGTCACACTTTCGATGTTCTTAGATCAACATGAATCGCATTTAGCATACCATTCGAGAATTACTCACCAAGCTTGGGCGGCAGCGACCAGTAGTTTGTGTTGGCTCTGGCAAGCTTTTGTGCAGCCGGATGCTGAATAATGAGGATCCAGTCCGTGTAATTTGCATGGTGATTCAGGTTCGAGATCGACACCTCAAACCACCGGACGCTTCCCTCGCTTTTGGTCAGCAAGTGCCAATTTATGCTGATGGGGCACATGTGATTGGTGCACTGGACCGGTGATTTCCCACGTTCGGATTTGCCGGAACTCCTGCAAGCAACGTACATTTCCCGTCTCACTTGAACACCAGGTCTATGAAAATGTCCTATAGACCTCACAACATCAGGTAAGATGGGGAATCGAAACTAAGGCGGACGACTTGAAATTAATTGCACTCGGCACCAATTCATCTAAACGACATAAGCATGTCCAGTTTTTTGAGTTATGAGGCCTGTCCATGGTTGTGAATATCCAAAACTATCGATTGCTATGTGCTCTTCGATCCTTCATGGGCAGGCCAACCTGCGTTCTATGGATCAAAGAGGATCATCTCCGATCGAAGTATTCGATCAGATTTGGGCCTCAGGGTGCGCTGATATGCACGGTGTTCGGTCAGATCTTACCAAATGTTAAGGCATCGTTGAAAAAGGAAAGAGAAAAAGAAGAGAAGTAGACATTGACGTAGAAAAAGACTTACGGAGCGCAGGACCTGGCGTCCGAGGGCTTGCATTTGCATGCGCAAGTAGCGCACGGGATCTTCATCCCTTGATTGGAGGACAGGGACACACAGCATGGCGGCTTGTATCCTCGCGGCGGAGAGTAGCGGCACACCACCTGCCATGTCACTGAAGCACCGACATCGGCGCAGTGATATAATTAATTTAAAAGCCGTGAATCTTCTTGTGCTTGATCTTAAATATTGACGTTCTAATGCGGATCGATATCAAAGTGTATCCGGGTCAGTTTACATCTTTGAATGATTTAGAGAACAAAATGACAGATTGAAAATAGAGGTAGATGGATGTCTGCGAGTCAAGAAAAGGCCTCGTGGACCTGAATCTTTTCGCCGTGAACTTACTGAAGGCTATAGTAGCCATCCTCAGATCCGGAGACACGAACAGGGTGGGTCGCACGATCTTCGGGCTCGAGCAAGAGTACTCGCCGCCTGGCGTGACCAGAGTGTAGTTCTTGGGGATCTGCACCGTCGCGTTCGTCGTTCCTGCGTTCCCCACGGCGATCCGGAACCCCGCCGTCGACTTCCGAGCGTCCTGCAGCTTGGTCAACAGGACTCCCCCCTTGCAACAGCCGTCGATCTTGTCCTTCGAGGGCGCCTCAGCCATCAGATCGACCACCGTCGGGCTGCGCATGCAGGAAGCGGGTATATTCCGCTCGTGCTTAGAGCAATCTCCTCGGCGCAGCGGGCGTGCCCCGACCGCGCTCCGTATGACCTCCTTCCGCGCCCACGTCCACTACAGCCTCCAGCCGGGCTCCGTCACCATCCGGTAGCGCTGGTAGTTCGTGATGTTGACTGATGCCTGCAGTCAACTCCATCAGGACCGTCCAGGGAGTCTTGAATCATAGGCTGAACTGCAGGGGGCAGAAACTAACATAACACGTAGCCGTCCGGCGTCCACGACATGACGTCCCACCGGACGGTGATGTTGCCAGTCGGATCGAGGGGATCGTCTCCACTAGCGCCGGCGAATATTGCCGTGAACGAGAGGAGACATAGCGATAGTAGGGTGCAGGGGGTCGCCTCCATTCTCCCTCCGATGCACTCCCTCCCTCCTCTACATTTCGAGAGATTATATAATCCAAGAGTCAATCTTTGGACGAAAATTAGTGTCAGAATTAAATCTGTACAAGGATGACGTGTGAATTTTTATTCAACGATAAGGTATGGAGAAAACTATTTGCTTTCTCTTGGTTTTGGCATTTTATGTAACCGGTCAAATCCGAAATATTGTATTTCCCGTCCACGTTTTGCGGGGGCAAATTTTCGTTTTCATTTAGCAAGCATTGCTCGATCGGTATAAAATTTTATAAGACCACTGTGAGCTATTCAATTTATTTAAGTTGTTAACTATTCATGTGGTTTAACACCAAAACCACTCCTTATGCGCGTGTTAGAATTTAGTATAACATTGGGGTTTGAAAATGTTTGAATTCAAGAAGATTTCTTGCTCCGGCACTATTATAAAGGTTATGTAAAAGAGAGAATATGTGAAAAGTTTATATGAAATTTTGTTAGATTATTCTTAATTATTCTAAAAATTTAAATAGTTAGATGAAACTATGATTTAATATCTAAATGGTTTGAATTCTACACGACAATGATGTGGCTGATCCCTTTTGCCCTTTAGAGAATTTTGATTCCCCTATCATTAGACTTGATCATGTCCATATTTTTGGGAAAATTACCCAAAAGTCCTAAATATATTACACTTTTGTTAATTCGATCATAAATCTTTTAATTTTCTCAATTCAGTTCTAAACATTTTCACTTCTTACCAATTGAGTTTATCCAACCAATTTTGCTTGGAAATTACCAACGTAGACGGCCAGTGTTGACGTGGTAGTTTTTTTTAATAATATTTTGAAATTTTTATGGTTTTTTCTCCTTTTTTTTTTTTTTTTTTTTTTTTAAGATGGGGTTGGTTAGGTTGCCGGCCGACCCTCACTAGCTCTTGGCAAGGGGCTGCCGACCCTTGGTGGGCCTACGCAAGGGCATCAAGCCCTTCACCAGCCCTGAGTAAGGATCGTGACACCCTCGCCGGCCAAAGTGAGGGCATGCGATCCCTTGCCCAAAATCGGCAAGGGTGTCTCGGCACTCATCGATTCTAGGTGAGGGCTTAGAACTTTTTGAATAATTTTCCCCATATTTTTGAATTGGCTGAGTATTAAAACAGCGACAGATGGAATCTTGCACCTTAAAATGTGCGAGGCTAAGTGTTTAATTTGCCATAATTTCGGGTCAAACCACGAAGAAGTGGTTTATCACAATTTCCTGTTCTCGAGGTGGATGGCCAGTCTTCATTTGAATGCGAAGACGGACATAATTTAATTGCAGAGGATATATTAGTACTTTGCCAGATCATTAAAAGAAAATTTTCTTTGCTTTCCATATGCTGAGTAGGATATGGTCAAATTTTCTTCGAGCATTATTCTATCTGGTGCTATGAGCTTGCTTATTATAACGCAGAAATCAGGATTAATATAAACAAGTGCCTAATAACTAAAGCAAGCCGAGCTGGTCGAGTTGATTCCCTTGACTTGGACATTTATTAGTGCGAAGTAGATGAATCGCTTTGGTTCTCCACGTCTCGTCGGAGATGTTTAAATATGTTTCGTTTTCCTTCTCAATTCAATCATTTGCCAAAAAGTAGTTCTTTTGATTTATTAGTGTCGCTTATCTTGCTCCGCACGTTATCCAAATAGACAAATGGTATAGGTATGACGGAAAGTTGTAAATGTTTCGTACTTTGATCAATCGAGATTCAAATGTTTGATCTAAATCAATTGACTTTTAAATATCTTTCGAAATTAGCAATCAAGCCCTTATTACATTTGCTGAAGGACAATTGTCGGCGTTAGAATAAGCTACGTAGGACCGAATATGAGTGAAAGATTTGGTTGCACATTTTTAAACGTTTAAAACTGAACTGACCAAAAATAAACATTTGAAACTCAAATGACTAATGGGTAGAACGGGACTTTTCCCCACGGATTCACAGACAAATAGTTTCCTTCTTGAGCCCGTCTGTCTTAGCGGGGCGCTCCGGACCAGATCATTTCCTTGTCTATGTCGGTAACATGAAACCATTTCTCATGTATTGTTCATTACGATAATGGACGGGCTTCTGGGCTCTATTAGGGTCAAGTATAATTCCGGGCAGCGATCTTATAGGAATGGAAAGTGGCGCTTAGGCTGGTTTGGAAAAATTGCAGGCGTATGTTCGACTTTGAGCAGGATCATGGACCCCGCTTTGAGGCCGTTGTTTTAAGCTGTGCTTGGGAACACAATTTGCATAGTCCTTCGGATCTTTAAAGACACTTGGGTAAATGCTAAAGTGTTTGGTTAAAAAAATAAAATCGGAGTCCTAGGAAATACTAATTTTTCCTAAGTCTTCCTATCAAGGCCACTACTCACCAGCATTGGTATTCAAATTCAAAACGATGGAACCCATAATTTATGGAACTTTTTATTCCAATTTTGCTTCTCAACAATTTCTTGTATTCCTATTTTACTCCCGTATATTGGCACATTGCTTATCCCTCTCCACAGCCTATCGGTTCTCTTTCTAAACCAAGGGTACTACGCAAACAATCGCTGAGGGACAGTCATTAATGGTCGAATGATGTCCACGGTTGATAGTGGACGATCGCTAAGGTTAGGCCAAATCTGGAGGGTCCATGTGAGATATGGAGAATCGAGGGTCACTAAGGCTCATTGACAATTGCCGATGGTCGCAATGCTGACGAGGGTCACGCGATGCTTGCTCTCAATTTTGTGCCCTAATATAGAAGTAACTGCATGAAGAATTTTGGAATCTCAATTGTTCATGAGAAGAGAATTTTAACATGACCATAGACGTTATAAATTCTTAAATTAAAATTTAGAACAAGTAGGAGCTTTTGATCACATTGTGGAGTTCTGATATAATATTTGCCTTGGGCATTTTTTTGGTCTGAAATCCCTTACAACGGCCCTAGTTGGTTTAATTTTTTTGGCTAGTATGGGCTAGTTGATTGATATATTAGGGACTTCCAATTCTTAATTAGAACATGATTTTTTGCAGCGAGGTTTCAAGAGCTTTCAGGTAGTCGGATCTCCATGCCGATATCCCAGTAAATCGTACGATAGTTACTATCTAGTTGTCACGAGTAATGGTACCCGATAAAGAGCCGCTTGCCCCGTCTACTTCGATTTGGGTTCAGTGTACAACATGTGCAAGTCTTTCCAAATGATGGGATATGTAAAAAGTATGCCGCCCCCTCTCTTCTCTGGAGAGTTTAGAATCAGGAGTTCATTATAAGTTAATGAGGGTAATGACAAACATGGCCATTCTGTTGGGTCCATGGAGCAGTGCACTTTGTAGTGGGAATCTATGCTTCGGAACGTGAATGATTTGAGAGTTTTGGGAAATAATGTATGCACCTGTTTTTACTCTATCTCTATCATTGATCCTGCTATGGACACGTCAGGAGTCGGGACGATCCGCCGGCTCGTTTTACACTCATCAACCATTGAATTTGATGGATCTCATTGAATTGCTAAAAGTAATGATCCAAATTCACATAAAGTCTATGCAACGGGCCTACCGATAATTTTTTGCTGTGCACACATAGGTCACTTTAGATGGAGCTAGATTGCCATACAAAAGGTGTGTTTGTGCAATGATGCTACTTGAAGTTCTGTGTAACTAGGGTTTGCATGATTGATTGATTTAACATTTTCTCCTGAGTTATCCGTTAGAATAATTAAATATTAAATCTCACATTCACTTAATGGCTTAAGTTTTTAGAATAGTTAGCAGTGGTCTTACAAAATCTCATATGATATTAGAGTTTGAGGTTTTGAGTTCAACAATTAAATATGTCCATAATTAAGTTATTAGAATAGTTGTTGACACTTATATTGAATTTGAGTCCATTTATGGAATATTTGAAAATATATTGAATCTAAATATAGAATTTAAGAGATTCATTGATTACTTGCCAATCATTTCCACTAGCGCAAATTACGTTTTCTCAATCTATAGTCATGTGAGGTGTTAGTGCATATTGTGCAACTTAAATGTATGCATGAGTTTTTTTTTATGAAATTGTTTCGGTAAAATTTAAACCTAGTGGTCAAGCAAATATTGGAAGTTGCGTTTAAAAACGAGTTATACTAATTGACGTTGCGCCGGACTTATTTATCAATGCAACGATCTTTGCTTATGCAATGTAAGATCAACTCATATCTTACGCCGAGCAATCCCATCTTGGCTTCGATACCCCAATAGGCAGCCCTCTACCACCAACACAACATTTGGTCACGGTGTATCCGCCCCTGGATGGCTCTAGTACGCGTCATTTCAGTTCAAAGTTGATCGAGACTTATCTACCGCCGCGATAGCTCAATCCCGAGCTAAGCAAGATCAGACACACATCCGACACCTGACGACTCAAACTCGCAAAAAAGACCTTGTCCCCGGGTTTAGCATAATGTGAGTCGCTTCTTCTGTTTCGGCACATGCTATTCTTGCACTAGCACAACATAACCTTTGGCGCACAAAAGCTTATGGCGATGCGAAACATACCTTTGTTTGCCTCGCACCATGAACCGAACGTCATGCCAAGCGAAAGTACTAAGACTGATTGATGGTCTCTGTGCGCTTGGCGCTGTATGTGCGCGCGACCTGGTTAACACCAAACGAAACCAACAAAAGCAGCGAGGAAATGGCGGAAAGTGAATTCGCAAAACAACCTCAGGAAATGGACAATACGCAAGATGGCTTCTAGACCGTGTTGAATCGCTCAACTTGGGAGCTTCAGGACCCCCACCTCCTCCCATTTCGCCACATGATTTGCTGTTTGCTACCCTGACAAGTTGAATTACAACCACCCCAGGATTTCTTATCTTCTGCGTGTTTCGTTCCATCCATCTCTTTCTTGGAACATTAGCGGACCGCTATTAAATATTTTATCGTTTGGAAAAAGTTCATTCCAAGCACTGTTCTCGCATCACCGGAGCGATCGAGAACCGAGAGCCTTTGCTGGACGATCGGAGATGAAGGTAAAGCCCCAATTCCGATGTTAATGATTGTGTTATGTCCCCAACGATCGATGGATTGAATGTTCTGTTCCGGTGTCTGCAGTTACTCGGTTGGATGCACCGCAAGTTACGGCACAACGGCCACGAGCCGCTCAAGGATTTTGGCGCCACCGCAGGTAAGTCCGGGCACGTGAGTTCTTTGTTTCTCTGAAGTGGGCTCATCTACGGATTGGACTATGTAGGTGCGGATTCGATCACAATGTGTCTAGCTCAGTCGAACATCGATGGATTTACCAAGTACTGATCTCGTAAACAAAAGAACGTGTCGCAAGAATTGACTTTAGATAGGGTGTACGAAAATCGTACTCTAAGGAAGGCTCTGATGAGGATGAAATCGTCGATGCGATGCGCAACTTCTTATGGCAATGCCACAGTAATTAACCGCTATCTGAAAGGCCGAGATCATGGATTAAGAGAACTTATTGTCTATGAGAGTTTTCTCTCGATCTCGTGAAAACCAAAGACCAAACGACATAGATGTGCCTTTCCCACTCACAAACTCTCACTAGTATATGCTTGTTCTTTCAGCTGTATCACGCCGCCTTATCCGTCTAATTGTCTTTCAGGACAGCCTTGTCTGGATGATCAGAAATTCTCTCAAAGGCGAAGCTGCGGTGCCGAGCACCTCAAGCAGTCTCAGCGCGAAGTCCTCAGAAAGTCCTTTGTCTGCTTGGAATCGGCCATTTCGCAGGACGATGAACACTACAAAGAAGAGCCACTAGCTGCTGAGATAACTGACCTTTTCCATGGTTTCCTGGCGATCGGCACCCTCGGTTCTGAGCCCGCTCTTGGCCCTGATCCTGCAACTCCGACTTTCTCCTACTCTCTCGAGAACATAACCGAGAAAGAGACTGAGGTGACCGAGAACGATCTGAAGCTGATCAATGAAGAGCTGGAGAAGGTGCTCGCAGCTGAGGCGAACAAGGATGAGTGGGGAAACCAGTCATCCGGGAGGAACAGCCATGTTAGCACGGGGAGGAGCAGCCACGTGAGCACCATCACGCTCGGCGGGAAGGTGGAGGCACAAGAGACCAATTCAAGCAATGGGAGTGCTGTGTGCCCGCTTCAGGGCTACTTGTTCGGCTCGGCGGTAGAAGTGCTGGAAGCACCTAAAGTGGATAAGAAGGAGCACAGGACGTCGCTTGGGGAGCTGTTCCAGAAGACCAAGATGACCGAGGAGGAGTTTGGCTATGGCAAAAAGGATTGGGACGGTTCGATGGTGCATTTCGTGAAGAAGAAGCTGAAAAAGAAGGCCCTGCAAGCTAATCCTGCAGCCCGGAGCTCCTCTTTTGATGCAGGGACGAGTTCCGATTCTGGTTCGGCTGAGACTAAGCTACACAAGGTAAGCGTTTATAATATCAAGTCATCACCTTAGGTTTCCTTAGTGTATCCACTCACACGAATGTGAACAGACATAGGAATAGATCCCAAAATAGCAATAGGAACTGTCCTGCTTGCCAAGCAAAGGAATACATGGCTGCTGTCCTTCTCCGGATAACATAGACCGATCCAAGCATAGATGAGCATACATATGGCGATATGCATTTGACGCGCCGTATCTACACCGTCTATGGGATGTCCAAGAGGTTTAATGATCTCCTAGAGTCCTTCTCTATGCTTGCTGGCTGAAATAAAGATGGTTCTCTCATGTACTCCTGTAGCATACAGAATTGTTGCATTCTAGAGAAAACTTAACTCAGGTAGCTGCACCTGCCGTGTACTGTGCAGATCCTGCATATGTTCCACAAGAAAGTCCACCCTGAAAACTCATCTGCGGCAAAGAAGTCCTATGAGCAGCAGAAGATCGAAGTCAAGAAGAAAGCGACGAGGGGCCACGGGCACAACATCGCGAACCAGGTCCTTCCTGAAGAAGACATCGTGATAGTCCCCGAGAAGATCCTCCTGAAGGAGAAGATCCGGCGCCTCAGGAGCCAGTCGAATCGCGCCCGGATTCTGGTCACCGGGGACGAATCCAACGGGAACAGGGAGTGCTGGATCAAGACCGATGCGGACTGTAAGTTGCGTGTGCCGTGCTCATCCTACCCATCATTCGTTCTGTAGATACTAAAGTTTTTCTATGTTAGGAAATTTCAGTAAACTCACGTAGATTTAGTAATTTACCAACTCAGCGTGTGAAATTACTAATTTCAACTTAATTCATTCATCAATTTTTTTCCTATTAAGTTGTCAATTAATTTTGACCCTTTAGGTTGCTAACTCTTATTTGAATTAGTTTACTAAACTTTTTTTTTTATTTGGTCTTTTTCTGTTTTACCAACTTTTCCATGGTATACTTTAATCGGAAAAGAAAAAAATTCGACAAGTCAACCAAATAGATGCTGATAAATTACGTATGATAGGTAGTAAGTTTGGGACTTCGGCAAGAAGGTAGTAAAAGTTAGTGATTGTTATTGCCAAGTAGAGGTTGATAATTACATAAAATTAATTAGTTTTGGATAAATTTGTTAAATGTGTAACGGTTTGGAGTGTTTGATGATAATAACATTAAAAGATGAGAGAATTCTTTTGTGAGAGAATTTGGCAATTGATAATAAATAAATAAAACCTACATAAACATAGGTAATTAACTCAAAATGAGTTCAACCATTGGGGGTTAAACTCAATGACTACCCTTCCCACATGAGAAGGGAAAGGTGGGAGTTTGATTATTTACCTTTTCAGGGATTGTGGTAAGGACTTTTGATTTTAGGTGTGTGGTTCAACTCTCATACTTTGTTGAGATAGGGAAAAAGTCTAAAAGTGAAATTAAAAATTAGAGTAAGATAAAAAAAAAAATCAAAATGAGTTCAAAACTAGTTGGCAACTTAATTGTAAAGAACATTGATAACCAATGCAAATAAAAGTCGTAACTCGATAAATTAGACAATTGCTAAAATTTAAAAGATCAAACAAAGCAGCTAAATCATAGTTGGTAATTTAATAGGAGAACAATTAGTAAGTTGAAAAAAAAAAAGGTCGGTAGTCTCTTATTAAATTATTAGCTCCGGTCCGGATCCCACCATCAATGGAATTATTTAGATATTAAAATTAATTGATTAAGTTGTCAAAAGTAATGAGACTCGCATCATTTATAAAGAATGTTTTTATCCTAACGTAATTGCCCAATCAATCTTATATCCATTGTACAAATGTCAATTCTGTAAACTTTCCAATTTTACTAATTTGGTACTAAATTTTTGCACAAAATTCTAATGTAATTATTTCAGTTAATTTTCGTCGCAAGTCATTGTAGGATAACAATGATGACTAGATCATCATATTAGTGATTTTCAGCAAAAAATGACTAGAATGATTGCATCGGAACTTCGCTCAAATATTTAGGACTAAATTAGTAAAATTAGAAAGTTTATGATTAAATCTGTATTCGTTCAATAAGTTGAGGATTAGTTCAGTAATTTTTCCCTTTTTTCTTATTTAACTTTAGTCATTAAAAACCAAAATTTCTATTTCTTTGAATGAATTAGAATATTTTTTTTCTCTTTTTGTCATAAATTAAAATTAAATAATTTATCCACCATATTATATTTATAACAAATTAAATAATTTTTCCCAGAGTATATTTTTTCTCTTTTTTTTTCTGTAAAGAAAAAGTAAATATTTTATTCCCTTTTCCCAATATCATGTATATCTTACTTCGTTTTCCCGACATCTTAAAAAAACACTTAAATTGCCAAAATTCTTTCTATTATTTCGAAAAGTCATCGTATGCATGTACATGTAACTTCACGAATAATTTGCCAAAAGTCTTAGAGCTTACCATACTTGGTAGAGCAATTGTAAAATATGTATATTGTAAAAAGTTAGCTGGCCAAATAAAAAGAGATAATTCGATAGGAAAACTATTAAGCTTAAAAATAACATATAAGAATTAGTAAGAAACTCAAACAAGAATTGATAACCAAAATAAGTTGGTAATTTAATTGAAGAAAAGTTACTAAATTACCGAAATTAGTGGTAAATAAAAGTGATAATCTGAATTTTGATAAGCTTAAAAATAACAAATAAGAATAGGTAAGCAACTCGAGTAAGAGTTGATAATCCAAAATAAGTTGGTAACTTAATCTAAAAAAGTTGCTAAATTACTCAAGTAAATGTTGGTTACTTTATGTAATAGTTAGCATAATTAGAGAAAAGTTGGTATTTACTCTAATTACCATTAGGGTTGGTAAATTTAAAAGGTTAGGAAGGTAAATAAAAGTGATAACTCAATAAAAAAAATGGTAAGCTTAAAAGCAATAAGAATTGGAAGATTATTTAAAAAAGAGTTGGTAAGCCAAAATAAGTTGCTAACTTAATTGAAAGAAAGCTGCTAGGTTAGTCAATTTTTAAAAGGAGTTGGTAAATTTGATGAGTTAGTAAGCAAGCCAAAGAAAAGTTGGTAACTCGATAGGAAAAATTAGTGAGCAAGTTAGACGAGACAAGCTAGTTAGTAACCATGAAAAAGCCCACGGGTCAGTAAATTCTTATAAGATGTGATAAACTTAATGTATTTGTAAGAATGACAAATAAAAATTAATAAAAGACGCCAAAATTTGGTAGGTAAAAAATCCAAATAGAGCTGGTAACATAATTAATTAGTAATTTAATTGCAAAAAACCCAGTAGGTTAGTCAAACAAAAATTGATAAATTCACATAAATAAATTTAAGGTGTTAGTAAAAGAGACAGATAAAAATTAGCGAAAGATACAATAAATTACGTAATTTGTAAACCATCAATAAGATTTGGTAATTTCGTAAAAGTGTTGATAACTAATAAATTAGCAGAAATTAGGTGATCAATAATTTATTTCAGCGACAATTTTTTTAATACTTCCTAACTCATTCGAATATCTACCGGTACGAAAAAAGAAAATCCAATGCTTCTCTTCGAACTCATTGGCATATAATATAAAGACTTTTTCTCCGACTCTTTCGCAACTCCCGACAGGGAACTAAGCTCTTTCGTCGATACTGTGGTGAATGCAGATCTGGTGCTGGAGCTCTGAAAAGCAGACGACAGAAGCCGTCGGACGACCGGAGCGCGAAGACGTCGACGACGACGACGCGGCGATTTGTGTTCCGAGCTTGTAGCGGCCCTTTTTATGCACTTATTATTTGTTATGTTGCTGGTAGTGTGCGAGTGATATACGAGGAGCTTTTGAGTGGGAACTGTCGAGAATAAGAAAAGAGGGGGCCCTCCCTCCCCTCTCGAGACCTGCTTCTTAAATATAGCATGCGAATGATGACGATGATCGCTTCTGACTATGCTTATGATTATGAATGTCTGAAAATGTTACTTGTTTGTATGCTAGTTTGTTCTCTTGATTCTCGAGCGCTAGAAGCGCAAACTCATTACTTAGTTTGTGCAAGACAAGGAATTGCTGCATAAGGCGATGATTAATCTATGGGGTTAATGCCACAAAAAACTCAAAACTCATACACTTATATCAATTTGTTTCGTAGTATTATTTTAACTTAATGAAACTAACAAAGAGTAAATTTATTGTAAGTGTACTAATTTTGAAATTTTTTGTGACAAAAAAATTAATGATGAGTAAATTTATTATATATGTACTAGTTTAGAGTTTATTATGATATTAATCGTTAACTTATGTGAGGGCCTGTGTGTCCCAAAGGATTATCCTCAATACATGGAGATTACTTTATAAAAACGATTTAATT
The DNA here is from genome assembly GCA_017140325.1 of Eucalyptus leucophloia subsp. euroa. Taxonomy (NCBI): domain Eukaryota; kingdom Viridiplantae; phylum Streptophyta; class Magnoliopsida; order Myrtales; family Myrtaceae; genus Eucalyptus; species Eucalyptus leucophloia. The sequence continues at coordinate 24,995,719 of CM029476.1, forward strand.
GACACGATGAATTCCTTTAGTGTATGCTCGAATGTGATCAACCTGTTAAAACCACGTTACGAGATAAATCGATTATTCAGATAAGTTAGTGGTGCCATTACTGTCTTGAGCGGGTCGATTCCGAACCGTCGGACCTCAACCGAAAATCTTAAATTTGAACCGGACCGGTCCGTCCGATGGGCCCGACCAACAAATCTTATCGTTCGAGCCCATGGATGCGACGACAGGTCCATTATAACCGGTGGGCCCATCAGCAAAAGCCCACCTCGCTCGCCGCGCCGAGCCGGCCCCCCGAGCGAGCGGCTCGGCGTCGGGCGCCGATGACGGCGTCATCTCCCACCATTTTTCCCGCTTTCGGCACTGCTTCGCGCGCGCTAATCTAGAGCAAGCAGAGAAAGAGAAGAGAAGAAGAGATCCAGGACGAGAGAGAGGAGAGAGAGAGAGAGAGAGATGCAGAGCCTTGGGACGCGCAGGGTTTACCACCAGAACGACGCCGTCGCCGTCGCCGGCGCCGGCGCCCCCTCCCCGCTCCCTCTCTACCGCTCGGCGCCGCCGCTCGAGGTCAGGCTCGAGGACTTCGAGGCCTTCGCCGTCGATCGCCTCCGAGGTACTCCTCTCTCTCTCTCTGTAAATCCGGCTCTCGTTTCTCGTTTCTCCGGGAATCTCGCCTTCCGATGCCGCCGCCGGCTGCTTAGGGAGTAGAACTGGTCGGAAGATTCCATTCGTAATCGATGGCTTTTTTTCTTTTCTTTCTTGAGCGTATTCGCAACGAATTTGGTATTGAATCGGTGTGTGACGCAGTTCTCAAGGCGATCTCCGATGGATTGTCCCGAGGAAAGAAGCCTGAGGAGATGGAAAACCTGGTAAGGCGGGGGGAAAATTGTATAGACAGAGTTCGTTTTCCATGGTATCGTGTGATTAAGCTTGTGCTTTTGGCTGCGATTGCTTATCGGTTTGAAGTTTTATAGGTTGCTGAACTGTGGAAAACGCACATGAGGCATCCTAAGCCGTCGGAGGCTGTCAACAAGGACATCATCTCTCATTTCGTCCTGCGTCTCGTGTACTGTAGAACGTATGATTCCGCCGTGCTGCGCTAGTTGCCTAATTTACGCAATTGATTCGGTCGTGTTTGACTTCGATTTGATGGTTTTTTCTCCTAGTGAGGATTTGCGGAAGTGGTTTCTCTCGATGGAGACGACGCTCTTCAGATACCGTTTCAAGCGTGAAGGTGCAGAAGCTCAGGTAGAAACTGATCTTTTTGTGCATCACCATACCTTTAGGTGCTGAAGTAGGGGGACTGACTAATTGCATCCCATGATAATTCCTTTCAGAGAGCACTTATGGCTGATTTCGACCTCCCCTACAAGGCAGTTAATACTGCAGAATTTGAGGTAGGAAGATACCCTTTTACATGGTTGGATTATGACAAGAGAGAGAGTTAATGAATTACAAGTTTTGATACTCCAGTTTTCATGCTTGTATTGCTTGACTGGAAACCTAGAAGTTGAACAAACCCTTATTTGCCACAATGTATTTACTTGTTTGAACCTTCCGGAAAGGCTGTTAAAGTTTTACTGATCTGTTGTCCTGCAGAGTGTAAAAGATAAATTGGGCCAGGTTGCACGTTCCTTTGGTCAGCCTCTGCCAACAGGTGCGATAATTTCAATAAATTACTGTTTGTTAACATTTTTCCTTGAGTTAAATACCCAGGCTACAAATCATGTGTCAGTCATAATGCATCAATGCCTTCAGAAAAGAATGTCTCTGGAGAAATCTTTTAGATTTTGCTATTCCCTAAAGGCTTGCCTCATGATGTCCTTGTAACATGTCTGTTCGGTCTCCAGTAAAGTGAGGAATAGCCAAATTCAAAGAGAAAAGCCTGGGTGGATTTGAGGATATTCCATCTCATCTTCTGTAACTCACAAGTTCCAGCTCAAGTCATTGATCTGTAGCTATTAATCATGTATAACAGATTTCTTACTTGTTCAAACTCTAATCAAATTTGTTTGACCTTTCTCTGTTGCAGCGGATGATATATTTTACAAGGTGAGGTTAATCTAACTTCACTTCGTCTATGTTTCTTTCTAATGAAGTTCTGGTTACTTGCGATTTACTCAGTTTGATATTACTACAATATTTTAGTTTAGCTAGATACTTGTTTTGGAGATCTTCGATTGAATGTGCTACAAATGATTCATTGAATCAAGTTCTACATATCTATGAAAGGATGAGTGTCTTTATTGAGCATCTTGAGTTTGGTCAGCGAGACCATATTGGCTGCTGTGATTGGCTGCTTTACTTACCTCTGTCTCAACCTGATGAAGGTACCTTTCGAAGATGTTCCAGAACTTGTAGCTGGCCGCAGGGTGTATATCCATCGAGGAAATGCTTATGTGGCTATGAATCAGGTGACACATAATGTCTTCAATTTTTGACATGTCATATCACTGTCAACTCGGTTTGGTTGCTTGATGGCTCGATGATGTTATTTTTCTCCTCAGGTGGTCTCGCTTGTTGTCACACAGTTCCGTAGTTTTCTGTCAAAGGCGCTCATCCTGACAAACAGGTAATTTTATCCGTCATAGTTAAGCTTGCCATATTTTGGTATCTACTTTTTAGCCAATCATTAGTCTCAAAGACAACATTAAGGGTAGTTGATGCATAAAACCAAGAAAGAGGTTGCATGTAGCTAGGGCATTTATCAGATGCAACAAATTGGCTGCAAGGGCTTTGCATGCTGAGCCTTTCTGTGGTTTTACCCAAAAGAGATGTTTCTATTGATATAATTTTTCAACACCATCACTCTCCCTATAAAATAATCATCTTGGTCTAATTTTAAAGGCAATCTTTAGTAGGGAACAACTCTAACAAGACGTCCATAAAGATAAAAGCTATCTGAAATCTAAGAGATAGTGCATTTTTTTACTAAAATAGGAAATGAAAATGATGGAGATTTCATGGTGTGTTTTAATCTCATTCTTTCTGATATTTGGTGAATGACAGTTTCTGTATATTGTTAGATGCTGCTGCCTGCTTGGTACTTGGTAAGGAGACATGGTGAAATTGCCTGCTTGCTGACTCTGTCAAATTCTACTTTTGCCTGCAGGAAATGGACCTCGTCTATCAAAGAACAAGAGAAAGATCGCTTGACCCCTGTAAGTGTTGCCCAGAAGTAACAATCCTTTACTGAGTAAAAACAGTAACAATGCTATGTATTTTATGCATGGCCTCAGACCTTTTCACTATTTTTTTTTTTTTTTTTCATAACAACATTTAGATTGTTGAAGTTTTGTCAACGAGCTACTTGGGTCCTGATTATTCACAGGTATTTACACCTTTATTTGAACCACATTCTTTTAATTTTTATTTTAGAATTTCTTATGTGCTGACTTAGACAAAGTGCATATTCAGCCAAGGGAATCTTCTGAAATATCACTGAAAGATATAGATCACTTGGCTAAGAGTTCCTTCCCTCTCTGTATGCGTCACCTCTATGATAAGGTCTGTGTTATAATTCTAAAGCAAAGCTCTCTACTCTGCTGCTGCGTCACAACTTTTTCCCCTGTTCTTCATCTCCCTTGATACCTGTTTTTGCTCTAAATTGCAGTTGAAAGAGGACCATCATTTAAAGCATGGAGGGAGGATGCAATTAGGTCTTTTTCTCAAGGTTAATTATACTATGGCGTTTTATGGTTATCTGAAGCTCTGTGTCTTATCATAACTCAATCTGTAGAAATGTGGACAGTTGTTGCGATGCATGAAAATCATTTTAAATTTGTTTTAAGAATTAAAGTTGTCAGTTGACATGTTAATTGTTATATCTTGACATTCTATGAATACTTCTATTTTAAATATGTCTCGAGTTTGAGCTCCTAATGGAAAAGTGAACCAAGTAGGTTTCCTGATTAGAGTTGTTTAACTAAAAAGGATTTGCTATTATGAATCCAAATAATATATTTATGAAAAGTGGGTATTTTTCATAAACAGCATCTAAGAGACTTGAGTGGTTAAGCCAATGAATATTGTGGTAAGATTTGAGAATTCCTTTGTGAGATTGAGAGATTGTCTTGCAAGGAATTATATGGCTAAACACTATGAGTTATATAATTTGGGCTTGGGAAAAAGTTTAAGTCACTCGAGTATGGTTGTAATCTTGGTTTTACTGCTTAATCTAGAGTGGAATCTTGTGCACTCTCCTCATGGAATAGGTCTCACTGGTCAAATTGTGTAAATCTAGTGTCCATTTTATTTCCTTGTACTGTTTATTATATCTATCACATGTTTCTCACAACTTTTCTTTTGTTGTATTGGAAAATCTGGTTATAATCGCATGATTTAACATGATTATTAAATGGTCTCCATGGATTATTTTGCCGAATTGTGAGAAAGGATGAATTCATTCCACATTTGATGCAATTAGCAGTTAAATGTATCAAAATTTCTGCAATTTGTACATGTAAAAAAAAAAAAAGAAAAAGCACTGGCAGATACCAAATATCTGCTAAAGTTAATGTGATTAAGATGATGATTCTGAGATATCTATGTGTAATTGGATGACTGACATGTTTTTCTAGCCATTAGTCAGTAGTCCTTTTTCCTCTCTCAAGTTTGTCTGTCTGTATACAGGGAGTTGGCTTGAAGCTGGATGATGCACTTGCATTCTGGAGAGCTGAATTCTCCCAGAAGGTAAGTTGGTTTATTATTTTTCCATCAGACATTAGCTTCTCAAGTGTTCTGGTCATCTGAGATCTTTTTCCTTTAATGCTTATGTTTACAAAGTCCCATGCAGTGTCATTTTTCTCCCGCTTTCCTCTATTGAAGAAGAAAAGGCTAAGGGTGAAAAGATAAGAAATTATTGGTCATCTGTTAAGCTAATGCCACTTCTCTTCACAGGCACATGTTGTTATTGGCATGAGAAACTGCTATGCATTTTCTTATAGGGGATCATGCCTTTTATGAGATTAGATGTGTGCTAATAACTAGATAAAGGTGCACTGGTATACTGCAAGGTATTTTGCCATGCAAGCAGACATTTGAGTGCATGTGCACACTAGTTTGCATTTAATTTGAATTAGAGAAAAAGAATGGTCTAAAGTGGTAGCATATATGTGGTTCACTATGGCCAATGTTTATGGCAAGTGAAAAATGGATATATTGATATTCTTCAGATTTTTTAACTGTTAAATAACCAATTTGGGAATTCCTCTATTGTTTGCCGACATGAACCATGTTAACTCTGAGGTCTTCATGGAGTTGTAAAGCATATTTTAGGGGTTGATAACCACCCGTAGCATCACTTTGCATACATAGATTGGTGTGTGTGGGTCCTCTGTACATGTTGAGTTTGTGTCTCTATTTGCCAGTGTGCATAGGCATGTGTGTGTGTTGTTCCTTTTATATGTACGTTGCGAGCATATGATGCTGCTGTTCAGATGTACTTGCAGAAGGTATGGTGACTTGTATCACATGCAATATTTTTTAGGATTCTAGTTAATGAAGAAAAGTTGTCATTTTGTTGGAAAGTGACTAGGATTAATTGTTGCTTGTCGTTGTTAGTGTAATTTTAATGCTTTGATCTTCATGAATGTATATTCTTGGTTCAAGAGGAAATTGGGATTAAAGGAGAGTCATATGATTGTTATAAATCCATCTATCTCTGTCTTCTCTCTCTTTCTCTCTCTCTCTCTCTCTCTCTCTCTCTCTCTCTCTCTCTCTCTCTGATGATGATGATGATGATGAAGTGCATCTACATGGTATCGTAAGCCTTAGAATCCCCAATAACTCATGGACCTTTAAGACACCAGCCAAAGCGAAAGTGGGAGGCCCAAATGCAAGATCGAAGGCATGGGTAATGAAACCTGTTTCATGTATCCAATCCACGCAGACATCCATTCTTTAATAAGCCAACATTATAGGGTTTCCATATTGCTTGCTCTTAGAATTACCTCACTCCTTAGCAATACTTAAATTGAAACATATACTACTTCGGACCTCAAAGATTTGTAAGTACTGAATTCAGTACAATACTCTTCTTCATGGACTTGCAGCTTGCCATGCCACAGATTCATTTTGAGTTGTTTTTGTTCTTATTTTGGTTGATCCACTGATGGTCATAGAGGTATTGCTTTACTTACGGAGACCTTGCAACTAATTTGACCCCATAAGCTCTTTTTAATGAGCGAAAGGCACTGGAGGTGTTTCTGACTAGTTAGGCATTAATACCAATTTTAATCCAAATTAATTAAATTGAAAAAACCACCTCAAAGCAGCCTTTTTCTAGGGACCACTGGGTTCACAATTAAGCATTGATATAAATGGTTTGTAATTGAGTAGAGACTTGGCTTGATGTTTTCTGTGGTGCATTGTTCTCAGTATTTATGCATTTGTTGTGGGCTCAAATGTTGCATCATTTAGTTATGATGGATTATTTTCTTGTAGGTTGGCGCTGAAAGGTTTGAAAAAGAGTATGCTTATAACATACGGCACAATTATGGAAGAGAAGGGAAAAGAACAGTAAGCATTCTTTATTTCTCCCTCACCTTCCTTGCAAAAATGGCAGTGACCTATTTGATAACCATTTACAAGATGTTGTACTTGTCATTCTTTTCTGGGATTTGCCACAACAATGTGACAAATTGCATTGTGAAACCAAAATTCTCTTTGCATATCCTAGCTTCTGTGAATTTAATACATCATCATCTTTTTTCTTCTTGTTATTGTAGGATTACACACCGTTTTCTTGTCAAAAGGTCATTTCATCAACTCCTGGTGTTGGGGATCATCATGGGTGTCCTTTCCGACATTTCAGGTTCAATTCAAGTGCTAATGATATTTCATAAAGCATTTGTGAAGGCAAAACAATTTAACTGCCAACCTCTATGTGTAAGGTTATGTATATGTCAATTTATGATCAAGGCCAAGGAGCAAGGAGAAGGAAACACTGATTTCTCTGGAGTCACATCATTTTAGGCCATGGAATTAGTGCCTACCACCTGATAGTCCTAAATCACTATTTTAAAGTTCACTGAATAGCATCACAGTTCTCTGTTTCTCAAGGAATTTCTTCAAAGTCCTTGCCTACTCTTCATCTTGTGAAACATCAATGTGGCCTGAAAGATGGTAGTAGAGACATTTTTGGTCTCTCATTTGACCATGCTTGGGAACCTTCTGTTATTCTGAATATTGGATAGCAAATCCTACATAACTTGAAAACCTTGCTGAAATGTGGTAATAATATGTTAGGTGCCTATGGCGTATATTTTGTATTCATTGAAAGAATAATCTGGATGTTTTTTGTTTAGGTAACAACAAGGTGATAATTGAATTATTTGGCCTCACTCATGATGCAAGTTGTTCTTTTCCTCCTCGACTCTTGCAAGGAGGAGAGGGTATTGACTGGGCATGTTACATGTTCCTGACCTCCAGGATTAGGATTGCAGTCTCATTGTTGCACGTGTAATGCAACAACTATTATGTCATCAATTATGACATTTAAATACTATTTGATAATGGGAGAAGGCCTGGATGTGTCCAGACAGGGTTCATGACCTAAGCCACTTGTGATTCTGTAAAATCACAGTTAAAGCTATTGTACAATTGATCTTGACTACTGATGATTAAATTTCCTTATGCCTAGGAACAGACTACATAATAACAACCATGTCATATGATAGTGATGTTTACATCAGTTGAACAAACATGTGAACTACCTGACTGGATCATCTCCAAGGATTCTAAATTTGTAGAGGCATCTAGAAAGCTGTCATACTGGAGCTCCACATTTTGTTTGTGCTGATGCTCTAATAATGGATGAGAATTACTGGCTTGTCTATCCAATTGCTGTATTGATGTCTACTTGCTTGATCCAATTTTGAGTTAGATGAAGAGATGCGTGTAGTAATAAGGAACATTTTGGCTGCTCCAGTGCATGTGAGCCCAACTCATATTCCCTGTCATATAAGGTTGGCCCCTTGTGGGACTTGACAGCTCTAAGGTGGCATGGGTTTGGCTCACCTGCACTAGGTGCAGCAAAGACTTGCTCTGACTACCAGATCACATATACAATTCTTCTTATTTTTATAACTTAAGGATTTGTCTCGGGTCCTTAATTGAAGTTTTATATGCTTGTATGGATTTTAATCTGTAGTTAACCTCAAAGATTACTTATCATATGCTTTTTAAACCAACACTATTGCATCCATCTTTATGGTAATATCTATAGAGCAACATCTGACTCCATTTTACAACATTATGCTGCTTCTGAAACATAACACAGACAGTATTTGTGCTGAACCATACATATTGATCTTGGTTCATCAATTGTATGTGACAGTGAAGAAAATCTAAGGGCTGCTCTTGGTAATATGGGAGTAGGTAATCGAGGAATGGATGACATAATTGACAAAGTGCGAAACCGACATTATCAGGTCTGAGAACACACCCCATAACTTGCTTTTTAGTGCTTGTTATTTCCCTTTACCGTCAAAGTGTTGCTCATGAATGTTCTTTTCCCATGAATTCAGGTGGCATGTACATTAACATTTGAAGCTGTTCATGGATCATCATGTGATGCTGGCATCAACCATCCCAATCAGTACTTTATTGACAGCCAAAAGATTCTGCAGTCTAAGGTGAGTTCACTTGATAAACTACTTAATGCTGTTGGGTAAGGAGATTAGCATTTAAATAACGTCTAAGTTTTGTAAACTTGAAGTGATAGACAAATGAAGGCGTGAGATTTGAAGGCCAGGTTTGGCCATATGTTATTATAAAATCTCAATATGTTTTTAGCACTTTATCAACTCCGGTGGAGCACATGCTTTTGGATGGTTGGCATGTTATCAGGTTAGATCGGTACAAAGATGCGCATAATATGTAGGTCCCTAATTTGAGGCACCTCAATCAAAGCCTATTCATTTTGATCATAGTAGCTTTAGGGCACACAATATGCAAATATATATAACTTGAATACAATATATGCAAGTCCTTTTTTTCAGCAGTAGCTAAATTGAGACAATTTGCCAGGGTAGAATTGTGGCTCAGTTGAAGCCTAATGCAACTGTCAGGTGTATGTCCATGTAGACACTTGCTCTTAGGAATACTAAGTTGGGAATGAGTGTGAAGTTTGAACTTATATGTCAAATAATAAATCCTTCTGACTCCTTGTCAGACTCGAGTTCTCAGTAACCCACAGCACAATTGTTGTTCCCTTTGCTTTACCAATTGCTGTCACATTTACATCCTAGGCTGTGTGGTTCCGCAGCTCATGGGATACGTGCTAATGGCAATCACACTCCAAAGTCAAGGTGCATATTACATCTGTAGTCCTCGTAATTTGCACACAAGGATCAATGATTTTAACACCGGTTCACCGCTCAAATTCAGTTGACATGTAAGCCTTCCACAAAACTAGTAGTCCTTTTGAAAAAGGGTCTTTCATTCATGAATCATATTAGTACACTTAGCTGTATATAAAAGCCTCCATGAGAAAAATAGAAGATCCTGGACATCAAAAAGGTTAGAGGTTGCTAAGTTAGTCCCCACTAATTGACTTCTTAGCAGCTCTTACAATGCACGTCCTTCAAGGATGTTGAAGAGACAATAATCTCACTTGCAAATATATCAATCTGTAGTAAGCTTTGAAGGTCGTAGACATCAGTGACAACCTCCCATGGGGGAGTAGAGTTATTGTCTGCTAGTTATTTTTGCTGATTGTTAAACAACCATCCAAAGACCATTGGTGACATTGTGCTGCTCGTGCTTCTGCCATCAATGGTGCACAGGAGTTTGATGCTTCAGGAGTTCTTAAGGGCTGATATCTTGGCTCTTTCCTCTCCTTTAGCAATCCTATGTATTATTGCCTGTGATGTAGGCTGATGGTTCTCGAATCATTCACCATTGGGCTGGGGCTTGGCTTGTCAATCTTAAAGAATGAGTTTCAATTGACCAGTAGTATTAATCATCATCTTTAGTCACATGACAAATGAGATGGTCATTTAAGCCTCACGTGTAAACCTTGCTCTATGCAGTAATGCAACTTGCCTGTCCATGTTTACTTTGGTCATACATCTCAGCCTAAATGATTTCCTTGCTTAATTTGCATCAGTTTAAGAAATTGGCCATTTTTTTTTTTTTTTGGTTCTAATTACACTTACTACTGAATTGAGATGACTTACTCTTTTTTTAATGTACAGAACCAGCCCACCACGTAAAGCAGTAGAATCTTTGAAAGTCACTAAGATCTGATCATGTTGCCTCATTCCCAGGTTTGAATATTTCTTGTTCTTTATTTCCTTTCCGCAACTAGCTAGTAATTCTCTCATTCTCAATTGTTTATAATAATAGTATATATAAGTTGAGGACCTGAGACTTCAAGTTCCCTAGCTTATGCATGCCGAACATGAGTTTGCCAGTTTTTTTCTTTTCTGTGTAGGATTAGTAGCTTCTTTAGGTTCTTCCTTATATCTACTACCGTTGCTGTGTGAGATTCTTTGTCCGTCAATTTTGCATCTACCAGGATCTTAATTTGGAAACACTGCTTTCTTTTTTCAATATTAATCCATCAGTTGGAATTACCGTTCACATTAAAATCATATTGTTAACTGGACATTTACTTTTCTGTGTGCTCCGTGAGATCTGGGAAACACCTAATGGTACCTAGTAGCAAATCTGAATTCAAGGGAATCTGTCTTGAAAAGCCTTCTTGACAATTGCCAATATTTGTGGGATCCTTAACCATACAATTTGTCATTCAGCCTTGTTTGTTACGGACTTTTGTATCTAGCGAAAGGACAGTTAGACGTTGGGATCAAAGGCATTTATAAAATTTTGTGTTGAGTTTAGTTGGCTTGAGTTGGATAAGCATGGACTATATCTGCAAATACTAGCAATGAGTGATTAGAGTCTACCAATTTCTCCAGGATGTTAGACTAAATTGCTTTTCGTTTAGAACAACTCTAAAAAGGATGTGGAGATTTTCCCCCATGTGTACTATGTGGTAGCCATGGATTCTAGTAGAGAACCTAGGAAGAGTGCATATCCTTATTTTGATAGTTTCCTATAGATTTTTTCCTGTAAATATTTAGTTTATTTCAAACTTTCCAAGAGATGGAAATTAGATGTTGGGCATGAGGAAGCACCTTTGGTTTGTGGCACTGTAGTTGACGTTTGGATTTAGTTCACCGATGTTACTGTGTGTTTTGTTTTGACCATCTTTTCATTTGTTCACCGATATTACTGTGTGTTTTGTTTTGACCATCTTTTACCTATAAGCTGTACAACTTTTGCAAGTTCTGTTATGTTGATCAAAATAAAAAAGATGCTCATGAAGGAAATTCGTTGCCAAACTGTTAGCTGAAGATTGTCACGTTTTCCTTACAGTGTAACTCTCAGTTCCTGGAGAGGTCGCAATCATTGAGTTGTTCGTGATTCCAAGGAAATGCATCCTGTTGTAAATTCTCGACATTGACCTGTCCTACTAAAGTCCAATTATATACATATAAGATCTGGTGTATTTATTTATCCAGTCAGGGTAGTCTTCAGTGCAATTATAGTCCATACAGCAAAGCCAGTGAAAACCCCGGATAAGTTAAAATATCTGGGAATTTCTCTGCTATTTTGTTTTAAATATTAAATGTTGCTGCCAAATCTAGATTTATTCAAGGTTCTGCTTTTCAGAATCTCGAATATCCAAGCTTCTCTTGCCGGAAGAGCTGCCTTCTGTAGCTGTATGACTGCATTTTTCATTTGGTGGCTGCCGTCTCAATATTAGTCATGGGCCTCTATAATAAGGCTCACGCAATGATGCCCTGGTCAGTTTCTGACCATTCATGGTGCTATCCTTAGCGGCGATACGCCACAGTGCACTCTCCATCATTGATCAGCTCGGCCTAGACCTTAGTCAGTTGTGAAGTGATGAATTGCTTGGTACTAAAGAAACTAAAAGGAGGATGAGGCTCTCTTTAGAATAATACGAAGGACGGTGGAAGAGGCAGAGGATTTTCTAACTTGGGCTTTGATGGGCTATGTGGAACTGGGCCTCATCTTCGCTCTCGGAAAGTAGGTTTTTTTATTTTTATTTTTATTTTTTTGCCGTTCCATTCCCTTCTTATGAGATTGAAAGGCAGGAGAATAGGAAGGCTCGTTACAATGCAACTTCTAAGCAATTACTGATGAGAAGAGGTAAAGGGCAAGCCGTGCAATTCATTCATACCTTCTCCGACTCGACAATGAGTGACCACATTCAGAAGGGACCATTGATTTTCCTTTCTTTTTTTTTTTTTCTTTTTAGTTTTCTTTTTGAGATTAATATGGTTAGGAGATCGGCAGTCAAATGACGCTAGACATTTCGATTGATGAATTAGAATCGGGAATCTAGTTGTCCTTAGATTTACCTAATGTAACCCTAAGTAGTAATTACACTCTCGGCTGAAAACGGCTTCCCATTTGTTGTTCGAGGTAGAAAATAGGTTTTTGGTGGGTTAGTTGAGGTAGCTAAAGTAAAGGCATTATTGTCGGCTTTGAGGCAATTGGCGCAATGCTGTTCTCAATTCTGGCATTCTAGGAAAGTAAATCAGTCATATGCGATAATTGACCACACTACTTGCCTACTGGCAGTGAGCACACAAGAGTTGTTCATTGACATTGGTGGCTATACCTTTAGGAAGGTCCTTCACGATATTACAACAGAAGGTCCTTCATTGACGTGGGTGCCAACAGAAGGTCCTTCATTAGCAGTGAGAAAGGGCGACTTGTGTTGGAAAAACTAAAATCTATAAACTGCGCATATCGCATAAAAAGTACGATTAAGTTTTCTCATTTGATATTTAATCTTCTCGGTCTTTTCTTGAAGCAAAAATGCTAGCTTGCATTCGTGAAGGAGTTTTAAAGTTCTCGAACAAGTCATGATATGAACGGACATACAATTCCTCTACTTTCTTTCTTTTTGTTCTTTTTCTATTACTAATCAAAGGGGAACTTTTTCTTCTTGTGGATAAGCAATTGGTAGGACGCTCAACACCAACCAGCTCTTTTCTTTCTTTGCCTGCACATGAATTCAAAGATGTAGGCGCAACCGTCACACGACAACACGCGTAGACCAGGCTTTGTTGTGGGGGGAGCGGGGATCTTCTTAGCCCGCAATGAACAACATAAGACAAGTCCTTAAGTGGGCAATCATCTAAACTCTACGATCGACGGTTAATAGGTTGCGACGATCGACGGGTAATAGGTTGCTTCAATTCGTCGGAGAACGATGTTTACCAAACACCCTTTGCCCCTTGCACCTTTTCACGTGTTGTGACATTCATTCTCTAAACGAAGAATGTCAATGCCGTGCCATAATCTGCAACTAATTCCTTTTTGAGGATCGAGTCTGGAAGTTGCCAATACATTCGTATGGAATTAGGAGGTCGAGAGTTGCCAAAATGGCTAATGAAAACTATTTGTTTCTTTATCCGACAAATTGGACTTCGCACAAGCAGCTATCATATTCCTTTCTTGTATCTTCAGCATAGTTGTATTTGGAGACCCGTGTCACAAATTTAAATTGTAAATGTATGGATTACGTATCATGAATTGAATTGTAAGATTCAATGTAGTGCCCAAAATCGGTATTTTGTGTCACGCTCACTTAGAATTTTCGTAGACAACACTATATAATACGAAAAGGTAAAGGTGAGCAAGATTTATGATTTACAAAAAGAAAAAAAATTAAATTTTGAGTACAAGCAATGAATTCTATCCAAAAGAAGATATAACTTTTCGATTGTTTTATTTAACATAAGGATTGCATTCTAATAAGCTTTATGTGTCATTTTGCTCAAATTCAACTAATTCAATTTCAATGATTTTGTAACTCTCAAAATACAACATGCATCATAAAATGTACGATAACATTACACTGTTTGGCACGTAAACATACAAAAAATTTGAATCACTTAAATTGATGGATATGTATTAAATTGTAAATTGACTTGCAATTAAGGAGATTAGCAATTCTCCTAATGAATACATATTGCTTAGATCTTGAATCATACTACACGAATCGATTTATGCCTACAAAAACTTCAATTCGATATTCTTTTTTGGTATTTTGTTCTAATTAGGTGGCATTGGGTCCAATTTTCACACACCATAAATTTCCCTTTCGGCTTAGCCGCATTGGCTCTATTCTAAAGCCTATTATTCACACTATTCTCTATGTGGCCAAACCCTACTATGGTCCAAACACGGGTTCTCGCGTTGACTGAACAACTTTTGCTGAACAAATACGCATTAATATTGGAAAATTCCTAAGCTCCTAACGAAATTTATGGTCCATTTGTATGACAGAGAACTGTTTCCAGAAACTTATTTTCCGACTTTTTGGTGTTTGAATGACGAAAAACTAATCAACCTATGGAAAATATTATTTATAAACTAAAACAAACAGGCTTAAATTAGGGAGGAAATGACTTTCCCTTCTAATTAGAATGAAATTATTTCTCTAAATTATTAAACAATGAAAATTAACAATTTTCTTTTAGAATAAAGTTCATAAAAAGATATTTTATAATATTATGAAATTTTCAATAAAACAAATGTATAACGCTAGAAAGGGACAAGCTCGAATTCTGGCATAGAATGTGCTGCAACGAAGCTACAAGGGTCTGAAAATTGAAGGAAAGGAAGGCAAGAAACACGTGGGGAAAAGGGGGGAAAAAAGGAAAAGACGAGAAAAAAACGAAAATACACGAATAACGAGAAGTACATGCTATTATAGAAATTGAAACATGATAGCCAATAGACAATATTTAAAGTTGCTAGGAGGTAGGAATGAAGGTAGTACAAGGTGCGGTTGCCTCTCGCCGTTGCTAATGCAATGCCCTACAAAATACAAGGACGCCAGCAAGAGGACCACGCCTTCCGTTCTAACTGGTCTGCTTCGAGAGGATTTACATCGACAAATCAACATCAAACAAGACCAACATGTGGTCATAACTCTTGACTTGGGATATCGCAGAAACTAGTATATGCAGCTACCGCCGCTTATTAGGCCCACACTCAATTATTGGGAAAATTACCAAAAAGTCTTGAATCTATTGCAGTTGTGTCAATTTAGTCATAAATTTATTATGTTGGCCAATTGAATTTTAAACCTTTTACAATTGTATCAGTTTAGTTCATCTGGTCAAATTTGGCAAATTTGGTGTTGACTTGGTTCTTTGGTTAGCATCAGTGACAATTTTTTCTAATAATATTTTATTTCCTCAAATTTTTTGTTAATTTTTTTTATCTTTTTTTTCTTTCTCTTTTTTCCCCCTCCCTCCTCCTCCCTCCATCTTCCTTTGGCTCTAGCCCTTTGACCGGTCTCTAGATTGAGGCGGCTAAGTGAGCTCGCCTAGCCAATGGCAAGGCGAGCCATTGCCAATCGACAAGCTCGCCTCGCGATCACTAGGTGAGGGCGAGCTGCCTAGCCACTGGTGAGGCGAGCCCTTGCCCAACAATGATGAGTTGACCTCGCCCAGCTGCTTTAGTCTAGTGATAGCCAAAGGAAGAAGGAGGGAAAAAAATAAGAAAGAGAAAAGAAAAAAATGAAAAAAATATTTAAAAAAGAGTAAAAAAATAATTTGAAAAATTTTTCTCAGATCAGTAGGTAGCCACATTAGCACTAGCCAACCAAGTTTGGTCGGATGGATTAAATTTGCACAATTGCAATATGTTTAAAACTTAATTGGCAAAAAAAAAGTTTAGAATTAAATTGACACAACTGCAATAGGTTTATGACTTTTTTGATAATTTTCCCCTCAACTATTAGTCTATCTCAATACCTTCACCTAAAGATTGTTGAAAGGAACTCAAATCGAAATTCATCAATACATTCAATAATTACCTTAAACCAATGATTTGTGACAATTGCAAAATATTTAGGATTAAATTGACGCAAAAAAAGTTTAGAACCGAATTAGCACAATTATAATAAATTTATGACTTTATTAGTAATTGACCAGCAACTCTGGTCCCAAATAGTACATATTAATTACTCCATATCATGTCAATTCTCTGATGTATGACTTTTTACAACTCACTAAGAGGAGGCCAAATCTCCATTATAGAACTTTTTTAACACAATTCATTGAGAGGGCTACCAATTGACCATTGGCTCTTATACCAACTCATTGGGATAAGGCCACTAATTGGCCATCAACTCCGATACCCAATTGTTGAGAGTGCTTAGCAAAAATCTAATACCTTCACTTGGAGGAGATTGAGAAGAGAGTTCAAATTCAAACCCATTAGTACATTTAGTTGTATCCTTCTTCGCTTGAAAGTTTGAATTAACGAATTAAGCTATGTTTTTCCAACACAACTCACACGTGTATCTCAATATAAATGCATGATATATGTGGATTTCACTCCTTCATTTGCACTACTCATTTGGAGCTTTGACATCCATTCGACTCCATTTTGTGCCACTAAATATTGTTATAAGGGAACAAGAATTTCATTCCCATTTTGTTACCTCTATTTTTTGATAACCAAACAGAACCACTCCAAGTCCTTTAGCGGCCAATACTATTTACTTCTACTTTCGTGATCGACAATATGGCTGATGTACAAGAAAATTATTAAAAAAATCGTAAATTTATTACAATTGTGCCATTTTAGTTCTAAACTAATTTTTTTAGTCAATTGAGTCATAAACATTTTGTAATTATGTAAGTTTAGTCTTTTTAGCCAAAATTGGCCAGCAGACACTAACATGGCCACTAGTCGATGCCGGCAATAATTTTTTAATAATATTTTATATTTTGCAAATTATTTTATTAATTTTTATCTTCTTCTTTTTTTCCTTTTTTCTTTCTCTTTTTTCCCCCTCCTCCCTCCTTCCATTAGCTCCAGTGATCGGCTAGAGGGTAGGACTGGTTGGTTGTAAATTGAGGCGGCCAGGCGAGCTCACCTCGCCATCGTTGGGTGAGGACTTGCCTTGCTAGTGTTTGGATGATCCATCGCCCAACCACTGGCAAGGCAAGTCCTCGCCAGATTTGACGAGCCCTTGCCAGAGCAGGGATGGTGAGGTGAGTCCTCGCTAGATTCGGCGAGCCCTTGCTTGTTGTTGGGTGAGCTTGCCTCACCGTCACTAGGTCGCCGAAGCCAAATGAAGAAGGAGGTAAGAGGTAGGAGGGAGGGAGAGAGGGAGGATTAAAAAATTATCTCCAGTGCCAATCAATGGCTACGCAACACCGACTGGCCAATTTTTGCTGGAAGGATTAAACTAGTATAATTTCAAAATATTTAGGATTCAATTAGCCAAAAAAATAAGTTTATGATTAAATTGTCACAATTACAATAGTTTAAGACTTTTTTGGTAATTTTCCCATTGATATACTTTTAGTTTTTCATGGCATGAAAAATAGGTGAAATTTCCTAGACAATGTCAAAGGTAATTGTACAGGTACGTAGGATAACTTGTCGAATTCCTTGTCTCATTGGCCATGATCTGGCCCACACATCCATTGATTGAGGAATCTTTCTCACCACATGGGTTGACGTAGTGATGGGGAACCAGCTTTCAAACCAGCTTTTGTGCGTGGGTTAGGCGCACAAAACATATTCGATCCTCATGTTTCAAGGTGTGTAGACGATGATGAGATGAAAAATGTAAGATTAAAATTTGATCTGGTCACTCCATTATATATATCCAACCATCCAAGAAAAACTTGTATAGAAAGCAAATCATCAAATCTGGCACGAAGAAGATGTCAAGAACCCCTTAGATGACATATCAAGCTTTGACTTCGAAATCTAATCCTGATTCGGAGATAACTCGACGGCGATACTTGTCCAATGGAGGAGCAACGAGAGATGCAAAAGAATATAGCCATAAAAGAAAGTCTTCTTGCCATCGTCAATCCAATTTTGTGCTTGAGGCCTCATTTGATCTAAAATGACGGCGTGTCTTATACTAATTGGGCAATTCTTTGTCGCTTTTGTGCCTCAATCAAGTAACGAATCCCTTATGTTTAAAAAGTAAAAAAAGAAGCACTGAATCCTAAAAGAAAAGAAAAGGATAATGGTCATTTTCTTTTGTTGAAGTCGATATCAAATAAATAGTATAGCTGATTTTGATAAGCGATTGCGCAAAAAACAAGTATGGAAATGACATATTACACAAATTGAAAAGGCCTAGATGTTGTCATCCCTCGTTGATTATTTTTCGAATTGATTGATAAATCCTTATATTGATGGGAAATGGAAAAGGGATAATGACAGGATCCCACGACATCCGAGAGAGAAATATAAGAATGAGATAATGACATAAATGGGCCATAAGATTTAGCCAAATGTGCAATGTAGTTCCCAAACTCTTAATTTGCTCAATGTGGGGTGCGCATGGAAACGTTTCTATTTTGAGGAATTTTTTTTTTTTTAGAAATAGTTTTTTTCTATTTCTACTCCGGGAACAATTCTTGAGTAAAATAAGGTGTTTTGTAATTATATAAAATTTCTATTCTTGGAATAGAAAAAGAATAGAAATGCGTTGGTAAAAATTTATAAATTTTTGTATTTATTTATTTTTTCTTTTTACTCATGGACCGTTGATCGTTGCACGAACGCTACATGACTACGGCACAACCATCACATACAATCGTCGCACAACCATCGTACGACCGTCGCACGATCACCGCACGACTGCCAGCTATCGCCGCCAACCACCCTGCGGGATTGCCACCCACAGCCCATCGGCCGCGAGAGGGGGTGGTGGTTGGTGAGTTGTGGGCGCCGGTCCTGTGGTGGCGATTGGCAATGATGGTCAACGGTTGTGCGAAGTTGGCCATGGCAAACTACCGGCGAACGGTGGCGGTTGTTGGCGGGTGGGTGTTGGCGGCGGCTGGTGGGCTACGAGCAATGGCAATTGTCGCGGCAATTGGCTACGGACAATGGCTGCGAGTGGTAGGCGGCTAGCGGTGGCTGCAATAAGGAAGAAGAACAAAATAAAAATAGAAAAGAAAAAAAAACTTATTTTTAGAAATTGTTCTTAGGAACAAAAAATTACCTTTTTTTTTTCTTGTTTCTATTCCAAATCTATTCCTCAGCCATTTTTCTATTCCAGGAAATTTGAAAAATAAGTTGGCGTTACTAAACAGATTTCTGTTTTTTTTTTGTTCCAAATAACAAAAAAAAAATTGGGAGAAATAAAAACGTTATTATGCAAGCCCGTAGTCATTAGACTTTTGGTTCTCTAAATTATATGAAAATATTAAATATTATCCTTAAACATTTTCGTATAGTTTAGTTGCTAAATTAAATATGTATAAAAACATTATGAATCACGTTGAATAAATTAAAATTTCACGAACCATAATTTACATATTACATTAAAGTCTAAAAGTCATATCGAACAAATTATATTATATTATTCATTGAGTCAAAATGTAAAAATCATTTGTGTCATTTTCTCGTTACAAATTGATGTGAATATGAAGTGTAATTAATGCTAATATTCATTTCGAAATTAGGTTGAGCATAGCCCAAATATAAACTCCCCTTCCCCTCGAGTTCGGCGAAACGACTTCGGCTCGAAAGACAAGAGAGAAAGCACAGCTAAGACGCGACTCCTCTTGAAGGGAAGTCTTTGCCATTCTTAGTATAGAGTCCCCTCCGTATTTAATATCGATCTCCATCATGCCCACCTTAAAATGGCAAGTAATCTGACAGTTTTTCAAAAGTACCTGTGGTGGGCCCCTCCCCCCCTGGGCATCGATCCTCTGCCATCGGATTCTTCGCGGAAAGATCTCTGTGGTCCCCACCTCGGCTTGCTTTTCCTTTAACGCATTTCACGGGCTTTGGACAAAATCGTTACCTTGAAACGCAGGATTATGTCGTAGCTTCTCCAGACACTGATGATGTCTTGCGTTAGCTTGATATTTAGGATTGTTTCTTCGAAAGGGTGTTGATGATATATCTTTTATGTTATAACGAAATTGAATCGACAATGAATTCCTTTTTGAATATGACAAAACTTATTAAATATGCTTTGTTGATCTTAGACGGGAAAGTAAATGACAAAAAAAATTAAATGTATGAAAATTGGAGGCGGTCATAATCAGATATTTAAGATAAAGATAAATTTGCAATAAACATTGAGTTTTGTGAGCGATTAGATATTGTGCAAAGAGTAAAATGTGACGGTTACAAACAGTTATGAAATATGAAAGATATAGCTTCCCAATTTTATTTTCATAACAAATAACATCCTAATCTAATTTGCAATTACAAGATGGTACATTATCCACCATAAGTTACAAAATCCTAAAATAGTGGCAGTAAGTATGACCGCCAAGTAATTACCTATTATCTAGCAAAACTTATTTAAAAGAAGTTATATATCCGAAAATCTCAGCAATTGCATGTCAATGTTAATGACTTTATCCTCTCAAGTGGGAGTTTTCATCAATAAAAGATGTTTGATCTCCATAGCTTCCTTGACAAGTTTTCAATGCTCTTTAACTTGTAAACTGTTCTTCTCATCGATCACTTCTATTGTTTACAGTATTATGCTATTATCGACCAAAGTCATCATTTGCCAGTTAATAAAAGTATGTCATTCTAAAGCGTCGACAAAGGATATGATTTTAGTGAGAAATGAAACAGGGTTAGGCTTGTTGTTGCAGTCAAAGAGTTGGATCGACCCAAGGAGTAGCTTGGCGAATTGGAATTGCCAAAGCGAGAATAGTCACTCGTGGTACTACCATGTTGTCTTTGCTTTCTCACTTTACTTTGTACTACGTTCTCTCCTCTTTTGCCACTTTAGGTTGGGACAATACCGAGTACTTTGCCTAAAAAATGAAGTAGCATTTCTAGAGGCTAGGCCAGTTACACCCACGTGAATTGAAAGATAGCGAGAACTCTGTTTGCGCGGTTCCTTTCTATCAATCTATCATCTTCATTTATCTCCTTCACCCAATTTACCATTTCCTGTGTAATCTTCCGCCTCAAATTGGAAGAGTGCATTCCTATGCTTTTCCACAAAAGTGATTGATGCCCTTTTGTTGCACATATGGCCTGATATTATCTATCTCCTATTCTTATCATCAAGGCCCTTTATACATATTGTCTTTGTGAAGGGATAATGACACCATAACCTAAATTTCTCTTTTGTTCGATCAAATGCCTTTTTTCAAATTTGACTCAATGCGAGATCTCTTTTATATAAATTGCCGTGTCATGTGATTTTGCTAAAATGGCTCGTTTATTTGGCAAAAGTTATGCCATCTTTATTTAGGTTACACGAGAGAGAAAGGGGGACGGGGGAGGGAGGGAGGGAGAGAGATGACTTGGACCATTTTAGCCTTCCAAGATGTCCTCATTAACCTATCATTTCAAAAGGCCACATCAAATGCCAGTGTGTTGTTATTTAACGACGTGAATGTCCAATTTGGCATTCTCGTCCATGATTTTAACGGAGGTTTTATAGCATTAGAAGTACTTCATTGAATAAAAGGAAAGTTTGAATACCCAGTAATAAATTGGACAAACGTTCATGCATTTACTGTGTGTTTACCTATTTTATGAAATATTCTTGCCAAGGAGGGAGAGAGATAGTGGTTTTTCTTTTGGGTCTTTTCTAAAGGACCCGCATAATTCAACTTAGTGAAGAAAAAGTCATTCTTATCGAGAGGAAAAGGTGTATTTATCAGTCTCAGAAGTCTGAACTTGCAATGTAATTTCAATTTAATCTTCGACTCAAGATCAGCAAAAACAGTTCCCTAAATTTGCGGAATTAATTATTTTCCAATCAAACCCCTTCCATCACCAATTATAACAAAGCAAAATATGCTTATTGATGCATCGAAACTGAGATGCCGAAATGATGAATGCCGCCACTGATCAAGAACCATTGAAAATTATGCTTGATTGCACAATGGATTGATGTTTGTGAGATTTTGGTAGATCACTATTAACTATTCTAAAAGTTTAAGCTGTTAAATGAAAGCATAGTTTAATATTTAATTACACTAACACTCCTCATCACGCTTAGTTTGGTCTGTTTATCTAGTATTAGGCGTCAACTCTCATATCGTGTAAGATTTTGATGGATAACTGCCAACTGTTTTAAAAGTTTAAATTGTTAGAAGAATGCGTTGTTTAATATTTGATTATGCTAACAATGTTCTTGCCATCTTGAAGTTTTTTTTTTTTTTTGGTAAGGTTGCCATCTTGAAGTTTGACTGGTGTGAAATTGATTAATCATAATGTCACTTATCTGGTCACTGTACTTTCGTACTGACGGTATGTGTTACCTTCCATTTTGCGGAATCCGGACGGAATCGGATGATGTAGCGATCAAAGACTTGATTACAACAACTGTAAACTCGAGGACTGCATTGAAAGCCGATCCACCTACCGAAAACGATAAGAAGGAAGAAGGATCGATCATCAAGTACAGAGGGACGAACACATGCGCCTTCGATCTCTGTAGCCCCCGACCGATTTCGCTCCGAGATGTCTCGGCTCTGTCGCCGTCATCGGATCCGTCCACAATCCAGTTCATTGTCATCCCCCGGTCCCATGCCGACACCTGCTGGCTCCTCCTGTACGTTTAGACCACATAGCATTGCGACCAAGCCCATGTGGCCCCTCCTAATTATTCATGCGCCTGTAGCTGGTCCCCGTGCCATCCCCGTCGCATTCATGCGCATCAGAAAATATGGACCGAGACTCGATTGGTGAGTAATGCGGTGATGTGGCGAACAAGGCGAATCGCGGTAGAGAAAGTGCATGGAAACCTGTTTCTTGATGAGACCCGAGGGGGTTTTTATGGATTCATGAAATGTGATTGGTGTGATATGATGGATTTAGTCTATACCATGTATGAGAAATGGAGATTTCCATTATCTCCAAAAAACGTTTTCCGAAAAGCTGGTAGCAATTAGATCTTCGAAAATATTTATCAATGATCTATTGAAAACAACATGAAATTGATGGTCATTGGATGCACATAGATCAACTATTCGGGCACTTATTTCTTACATCACTTTGTATAGGAATTACGGCATTATGTATGTGAATAGCAATAGAATACTTAAATATTAGATCATACATTTTTCTAACGAATTTAGGTTTTTAGAACAATTTGTTGTGTTCTTACAAAATCTTTTATAATATCGGAGTAGGAGAGCTTGAGTTCGAATTTGGCTTAATTTGTTTCATGAAAAATGAGTCATTTTACTTTTCAGTATTTAGCAAAAACCTAAAAATGAATTTAAAAACATTTTTTGTCTTTCGAAATGAAAAAATTAATTTGATTTTCCTTAATAAACATATATTATTCAAGCATTGGTAACTTGTACATGGATCCTAACTCGGGCACTATGGGCCATGAATAACTTGATCTCAAGCTCGACCTTGATGGATCAAGGCGGGGTTCTAGCCCAACTTTGATGGACTCAAGCACAAGCACTTGCACCAATGTCCTCAGCCTTAGCCTTGATTACCTTGGCTTGGGCACAAAGGACCAAGCCCAAGCATCAAAGATTCGGGCATAGCCTTTGCGGACCTAGGTCAAAGTGCGAGGGACCAAAGTTGAGAATTGGGGACCCAAGCACAACCTTTGTGGACTTGGGTTAGGGTGTTAGGGCATAAGCATTTCGACCTTGGGTTCTTGCCTTAACCTCAATAGACTTGGGTGTAGGCACCAATTTGAGCACAAGCACCAAGGTCGCGGGGTCAACCTGGATGGACCTGGGTGCGGGCTTTGGAAAACTAGTCCTAGACGTCATGGACCTGGGATTCAACGTTGGGGTTTCTGTGTCTAGAAGATAAAGTTTTGGGTGTAAGCGTTGATACCTAATCATATTTTGGAAAATGATTTCTGATTTTTTAAAAAAGAAATTATTTTCCTGAATTTAAACATAGGTTTTCTGTTAACTCATTTTCTTAGGGAAAATTGTCCAAAAAGTTGCTAACCTATTATATTTTTTCTAATTCAATCTTAAACATTTTTCATATTTTGCCAATTGAGTCGATCCAGCCAATTTTGGCTGAAATTCACTAATGTGGAAGTTGGCCGCCCTACGTGGTATGATGTGGACAAAATTTAATAATAATAATTTAATATATTTTTTGATTTTTAATTTTTATTTTGCTGATTTTTTTCCCTTTTTTTTTTTTTCTCTCTTTTTTCCCCCATTTCTTCTTCCATTTGCTAGTGGCCGGGCTGGCTAGGTCAACTGGCCTCGCTTGCCACAAGCGAGGCCCAACTAAGTGAGGGTGAGCCCCGGCAAGGGGAGCCTTTGCCCAAGCAAGGCCGGCAATCGACCTCACCCATGCTAGATCTAGCAAGGGCCGGCCACCTTACCTAACATCACCCAAGCCTGGGAAAAGGGAGCCCTCGCTGAGACTTGACCTCGCCCAGGCACACACATCGAGCGAAGGTGAGACAAAATTGAGGCTTCTCTAGAACTTCAATCGAGTAAAGAGAGACAACGATTAGGGTTTCTAGAGTCGCGGAGCACCGGAGGAGACGAGGTAGTGAACTTCGAACTATGGATGAGAAGGGATGATTCCTTGGGTGGTCATTCTTGCCCTCGCTAGATCTAGCAACACTGAGCGAGGTGAGCAACGCTTACCAAATCTAGCTTGGGTGAGGGCTCCCCTTGCTAGGGCTTGCCCTCACCCGACTGGGCCGCCTATGGTTGGTGAGGCTGGCTAGCTCTGCCAGCCTAGCCACTAGTAAAAGAGAGAAGAAAGGGGAAAAAAATAAGAAAAAATGAAAAAAAAAATTAATAAAAAAATTTAAAAAATAAAAAATTAGAATTTTCACGTTAGCGCTGATCATACCACGTAGGATGATTGGTATCCATGCCCGCTAATTTTGACTAAAATTGACTGGATGAACTCAATTTGCAAAATATGAAAAATGTTTAAAATTCAATTAATAAAATTAGAAGGTTTATGTTTGCCCGCTAAGGGATGATTTAAGACTTTTTGGACAATTTTCCATATTTTCCTAAGTGAACCAAGCACTGAAAAATGAGGAAATTTTTTTGCTTCTGAATTTATTTATTTATTTTTTTGCAAAACAAACAGAACATTAATACTATGCAAAAAGACCAGACTAAGTATAAGGGGTGATAAAATATCTAAATATTAAATTACACTTTCTTTTAATATCTTAAACTTTTAGAACATTTAGTCATAATCCCACAAAAAGAACACATTTCAAATACATTAGAAAAATAAAAGAGAGAGAGAGAGAGAAGGGGTGATGGGCGGCGACGGCCGCCCCCTCCAACTAGTTGACTGGTCTTTGAATTTTTCCGTTTCTGTTTAGGTTCGAACACTATGAATTTTCTTTCTTTTCATTTGAACCCTTTCATTGAACACGTAAAAAACATGCTTATTGTTGAATCCAATGGCAGTACCATGCTCCGCCTCACTGGACAATTAATGACGATGTGGATTAAACAGACACTGAGAGAGATCGTACGAAAGTCATGAATTTATTCACATTGAATGGCGAGGCTTGCAACCCTTTGTCATAGATCTGGGCGATGGTCACTGATGATGCAAGGGTCGACTCTCAATAGAGATGACAAAGAGGAGGCAGACTGACAAACGTTGGGCCATTGGTCGCCTCTAGTCGTTGTAATTGTAACCGATACATGAACTACCTTTTCCTTCCTTCTCTTTTTGGTGCCTAAGTGTCTATATGTTATTGTTGTCATTGTGTCGCACGAGTTTGCTGGCTATGCTATGATCGTGTTGCAAAAATACCATAACTTGTGTATTTGGTATTATGCATCAGAAAGTTGCAATACCTCAAAACTGGCAAGACTATATGTAAAAATCGACATGATAGTGAGGACTTTGTTGAACATCTCATGAAAGGCTATAATGTCCTTTTATAGTTGCAACTGCTGGGAAAAAAACCTGTTCTTAATCTAAGTCTTGGAGTCAATTGGAAATGGGTTGCAAATTGTTTTCCACGAAAGTTCAAGGTTTGGGAAATGGACAAACAATGTCTACATAACACGCTATATAAACTTCCCCTGTCGTGGAAGTCGGACCTTACGCACACGATGAGGGATTCGGACGTAATTAAATCAGACAAATGACGGGGACATAAATATACAAAATAACAAGAATAATAGGCATGAAGATGAAAAGGAGTGTCGGGATTTCAACTTTTCACTTGTGCTCCGTATATTGGACTATCGGGAAGATAGCCAATAATTTATAAAAAATGTTGTTTATGTTACCCCCGAAATGTCACAAACGAACATGTGTATATTTTATCTTTTTCACTAATTACGTTGACCGCTTTCCAAATCTTTTTCGATAAATAACATTTGTGATGTACATATGCCAATTATTAGAAGTGTAATAATTTTTATTTATTTATTGAAAAGCATTTGTCTCACAAATTTTTTTGATGCAACAAATTATAGTGGCGCAATTAAATCCGCCAATAGAGAAAACCCTGAAGTACTCTGTAGGAACATACGAGTTTGCCTAAGCCTTTTGTTAAGGTTAAATTGCATGATTTTGCCCAAACCTGAAAAGAAATGGTCAGTTTAGGTGGACCCTAGAATGATGTCCACTCCTCCTCTTGACACGTGGCAATGATCGGTGACCTTTTGCATTGGTCTCGCCAGCCTCTCCGAGGTGTTCCTCTTAATTCGTGGTTCACCATTATCTTTCTCTCCCTGTCTCCGTTAGACGACGTTTCTTGAGCTTGTGTTCCTTGCTCCTCCACCGTCCGATTGGACTTTTGTTCCCAACGATACTATAAAAAGAACCAATCGCATCATATAAATCACCAAAAAATTCATATATTTCGACAAGATTTAACTTGTGAATCCTACAAAATAAATATCTTGATATGTGGTTGATTCAATCTGATACAATGAACCTGAGTAACATTTAATCGCAACTCATGGTTAACGATTTTTCAAAGTCTTACTTTTTAGGTGGCAATAATACATGCACGAACCACTATGCAATCAACTAATTGGGAAGGTTTTTTTTTTTTCTTTTTGGGGTGAGAGGTCTGGTTTATTGGGTGGTTCTGGTCTCTTGACATTGTAATTTCCCCTCAAAAAACCGCCTCATGACAAAAAGTACATGGAGGGGCTACTATCTTTGTTGACTTTTACCGTGTAGAGGCTCTAAGAGAGAGGGGGGGAAGAGAGAGACCATGCATAAGTATGGCTAGACACAAGAAAGGTTGCAGAACTGAGAAGAGATCTCTTTTGAAGAAGTGAACAAATTTGAGGGATTGTGGGTTGGTGACGAAAACAGCAAAGACAAGAGAAAGGGGAAAGAAAAGAAGGTAGGGCGGGGTGGTGGGAAAGATGGGGAGAGGAAGGGTGGAGCTGAAGAGGATCGAGAACAAGATCAACAGGCAGGTGACCTTTGCGAAGAGAAGGAATGGTCTTTTGAAGAAAGCTTACGAGCTTTCCGTGCTTTGCGATGCGGAGGTTGCACTCATCATCTTCTCTAATAGAGGAAAGCTGTACGAGTTCTGCAGCAGCTCGAGGTATTATCACCAAAACAACAACAAATTATTTCGTATAGCATCCTCTCCTAAGTTAGAAAGAGAAGAAGAAGCAAGGAAACCAAAGTGAAACCTACCATTTCTCCCTCCCTCTCTCTCTCTCTCTCTCTCTCTCTCTCTCTCTCTCTCTCTCTCTCTCTCTCTCTCTCTCTCTCTCTCACTGACTCTATCGGGTCATCTTAGATTCTCCAGATTTTGGTTGTTTTTAACCTTTTCTTCTGCTTCTTTTCATTTATATCGGTTTTGTGCCTTTTGGGGTGGTTCTTGAGGGGTGATGGTTTCCTGCTTTTTTCGGTCTTCTTTGAAAATTTAAGGGAAATAAAGTTGCTGTATCTTTTTTCCTCTCTTTGATGTTTAGGTTTGAACGATTTATTTCTTTTTTTCCTTTTTGATGAATGTCTCGGCGTTTTCAAAATGTTTAGTTTTTCTTTGATGTTAGATCTGCAAAAGGGAAACCATGGAAAGAAGCTACTGAGCCTTCCGTGGCTCCTAGTTTTGTGTTCGTCTTTCTTTTCTCTTTTCTTGAGCTC
This sequence comes from Eucalyptus leucophloia subsp. euroa, assembly GCA_017140325.1. Taxonomy (NCBI): domain Eukaryota; kingdom Viridiplantae; phylum Streptophyta; class Magnoliopsida; order Myrtales; family Myrtaceae; genus Eucalyptus; species Eucalyptus leucophloia. The sequence continues at coordinate 25,023,790 of CM029476.1, forward strand.
CTTTCTCCTTCCCTCTCTCTTTCCTTCTTTGGTTCACAATTTAACGTAAAAATCAGACATTTTTATGGTATGTCTGATCAAAGTGAGATCAGACGCACTGCCTTGAGAACACAAACCAGTTTTGGACCGGGTCATATCCTCAACATAATCCAATCTTTTGGTTTCCTTGACGTGATAATAAAAAGAAGAGCTTTGAGGATGATGCTGCGAAGATTTTCTGATCCGGTAAAGCTCCTGAACCTCGAAACTTTTTTCGGTTCCTTCCATCAAAAGGGTCTCGTGTGAAACTCAAAATCTTGAAGAGTGTCTGATTAGTTGCTTTCCCTTTTCATCTCTGAATCTGCGGCCCCAGAAAAGGAAGCCGACACTTTTGCAGCAGATCATGAAGATTTGTCCCAGCAGAAACCATCTTTCAACCGACCCACTTGATTTTTCGCTTCCTCGTTTCAGAATCTGTTGGGTTTTAGGAGGGTCTCTACCTTGAGGAAGAGATTTAGGTCTTGCTAAAGCTTATTCAGCTTCCCATTGTTTTTGGGTTCTTGTCTATGCCATTATATCAAATTTCCCTTTTTCTTTTGTGGTTTTTTGCAGATCAACCTCACTTGCTCAACTTGACTGCAGTTTTTTCTTTCCTTCGGTAACACACTTTTTCATAGACAGAAAAGACACCATTTTCCCCAAGAGATGTTGCGTTAAATCAATGCTTTAAAAATCCAAGCGACGAATGTTCTATTCCATGTTGGTGTTGCCTATCTTACCGCTGTGTTTTAAGCCACTTCTCTTTCTTTATCCATATATATTGACCTTGCGCAGTCAATCCGATTGAACATCCAATCCAGACATCAACCTTCGTCCTAGGGTTTGATGTTCCCGAAGTTGATGGAAGCCTAGGGTTTCCTCTCTCTCTCTCTCTCTCTCTCTTCAAGTCTCCGTTTGTGGGTGTGCTTGAGTGTTTCCTAATGATTCGTGGGTGGACTTCTCTCAAACGCGATCTCCGCCTGCGTGTGATTTTTGTGTCCGAAAGGTTTGGAGATGTGCCTTCTGCAGAGATTCTTGTTATTAACCGTAGGATCGCTTATTTCCTCTTGAGACTGAACTATTCAAGCTTCCCATCTTAAGCTTTTTCCCTTCTTGGCCAGAAACTATTCCATTTCCTGTCTGATTGTATTTTTTTTTCCTTTGTGATTTACAAAAAAAAAAAATTATAATAAAAAATACACTGTACTTACACGAGCTTACAATTTACTAGAATTTTCTAGGCGACACATTGAGTCCATAATTAAATTATTTGCCTTTTGTTTTCCTTGATCCGTGGATTTTCAAGCAATAGTTTTACGAAATTCTGCCGACACCCTCAGTTTAATCGATGTTGTGATATTTTCAATGGGTTCTATTAATCTTTCCAAAGTTTTCATCTTTATGGCTCTTGTTCATATGCTTTGTGCTACCTTAGCTTAATATCTTCAAAGCAATGATTCGGATTAGGTCACTTGCAAAGCAGTTCCGGTGCTTGTGTAAGTTGCTCTTATCTTTGAATTCACTCATTTTGAACGTCTCCAAAGGAGCACAGTATCTTCTCCAGCGATTAGCGACGGCTTGAAAAGCATTTGAGAACTTTTACCACATGTGGATTATAGTTCGCATATCTACGTGCTTTTATTAACCATTTCTTTCTCTATTCCACTCCTAATTCATGCTTTTCGTGACAATAATTTTGTAGCATGCTCAAAACTCTAGAGAGATATCAGAAGTGCAACTATGGAGCCCTGGAGCCGAATGTGTCCGCAAGAGAATCCTTGGTAATGGACTGTACTGCTGGTCACAATATCTCTCTGAACATACTTTAGCTTTCCCTCTGTTAGCTGAATCTTCCTATTATTGCCGGTCCCGATCTTCTCAATGCCTGATCGTAGCTTGTATCAAGTAGGATCACGAGAAGCTTATTCACACACTCATTCACGTTCGTTCACTATCTATTAGAATGGTCTATAGTTTGCTGACAAGGTTCGATGAACTTACGTCTGATTACATCACATTAACTGAAAGTGCATGCTCTCTACCCAACCAGTTTGCATGAGTGAATAAGGAGAAAGCAATTGTTAATTTGTTATTAACTGGTGATTAGTTTCTCATCTTGTCTCGTCTCTCTTTTCACCTTGCTGGTCACAAAAGGTTGGTGTTTTCTCTGTTTCTTTTACCATATGAGGAGCTACAGATTTCTCACGAGCAAGTTTATGCTCTAGCTAATTAGCCATATGCATCTGAAGCACAAACATGTCATGCAAATGCTGGACATACAATGGCGTAATTCTTTGGAAAAATAAGGTCATATGGTGTGGCAAATGCATAATGCAACACAACTAACGGTCCTTGATTGAGTTTGACTTGTCTCACATGCTTGTGGCTGGATAAGTATTGAGGGGATTCGGTTAAAAGGATCCACGTTTCCGATTGCTTCAAAAGCTTAATTTGTTAAATTAAGACATGATTTAATATTTTAATACTTTAATAGAAAGAAACATAAATAGTCTTTTTGTAATCAAGTAAGCTGATCATAAACCTGATTAGCCAAACGATGAATAAAGATGAGTAACGATTATGGTTTGGTGGATGTGGTTTTTACAAGTGAAAATGAATGTACGTCTAGGTATGACGAAAAAAGAAAAAGGAAAAGGAAAAAAGAAATAAAAAAGATGGTTGTGGCATTTTTTTTCCTCCAAAATCCAAAGGCATGAGTATAGATGCCCCGCTATCTCGATAGTCGATTGTGTTTATACTGTAAGAAGATATAACTTCATGGAAGTAAACATCACCAAGGTGGTAATGAAATTCAAGTCTAGAGTTTATCACCAACGGTGAGTTTCTTTTGCATGAACAAGAAAAGAAAAGAAAAAAGAAAACCTAAAAGATATTAGAAAACACCTTTTAGTCATTGAACTTCATATAGTGAATCGAGCATCAAATAGTGCAAAAGTATTATTTTGAATTAAGTCCTTTAGTAGCAAAAAGGCTTGGTTATGGTATATCAGTGCATTCAATTGTTGTTGCGGTTGCTTTTTTATTTTTGTCTTTGTTGTGGACTCACTGGAAACCCCTCATAAGAAAAAGGAAGGGCTAAACGTGAATTATTAGCCGCATTTTGCTCTCATATGATAAACCCTAGTGAGCCAGTAGGCAAAGGACGGTCGTCTAAGCATTCTAATAGAGATTGGTCCATATAGCTTTTGGATATTATCGATCCTTGAGGGATGTGGATAACAGTTCTGTAAAACCCTTGTCTTTAAGAGCTCCTCAAATGGTCTTTGTTAGAAAGGAATGTCACTGTAACGTTGAGAATAGTAATAGCAATTCAACATCTGCTACTTGTTAATTTGTTTGACCAGGAGAGGAGGAATTTTCAAGCTTGATAAGACATTGTCTGCAATCTTCTTGAACGGTTTTTAAATCTGATTGGCTGTTTTACGACCAATCAGGCTTTTAATTATGAAGTTTCCCCTTTCAAATTGCCTATCAATTTGGACTGAACAGTGACTGTCGGTGTCTAGTGACTAAACCTCTGCTCATCATGAACGTTTCACCAAATTTGACTGTTGCATGCATGCGCCTGGACATACACCATGTCGTGTAGCGAACTTATGTCGATGCAGTACTTGCGCCAAAACTGGAATCTGTAGATATGTACTGCATATATTTGTTACCAAAAACGAAACTATTGCTTGAGCCTGGTGAATATCTGTTTTCTAGCTCTTATTGGCCTTTCCTTTGGTCCGCATGTAGGAGTTAAGTTGTCAGCAGGAATATTTGAGACTTAAGGCACGTTATGAAGCCCTACAGCGAACTCAAAGGTATTGAAGTTTCTATTGTCCTCTTAATTAAATGTCAGCATTCGCGGGATGGAGTTCTTTTCCTACATGATTGGGGTCTATCTGTGTCATCGTGAACTAGGAATCTTCTGGGAGAAGAACTTGGCCAGTTAAGCAGCAAAGAGCTCGAGTCCTTGGAAAGACAGCTAGATGCGTCATTGAAGCAGATCAGATCACGAAGAGTACGTAAATTATATTCACGAATTCTATCTAAGTCACATCCTGAGTCATTATTGTGAATACAAGTTACTGTGTCGATCGCTGTGATTAGTGTTCATCAGTCTGCCTAACTTAGTAGCGAACCAAGGAAAAACGAATGCGGGGATCTGCCGTCATTTTACTGTTGCACTACTAAAATACTGCTACTGTCAAGACAGATTTTGCAAGAAGTGCGAAGACTGCATTGAAATAGTCAATCGGATGACTTTGTTTCAAGAGAAATGACATGCTAATACATGTTCCCTTGGGGCTTCTTCTGCTAAGGCTTGTTTACTATTGTGCCTGTCGTCAAGATTTGATGGATGATCCGAAAAGTGCCCAAAGCTTTTATCTTGCACCTTCCCCTTTAAAGAATTCATCCTACTTGGCGAATTTATTCCTCTCTATATTGTCTATTTAGCCACGATGATCTGACTAAGCATTCCTAGCATACCTTCAAGATAACACGACTGTCGTTCATATTTTCGCCAGCGTGTTTGATCCCGTGTTAAGGTTATCTATCTCGTCATCAGGACGCACGTCATGTATCTATTCCCTGTTGCATATGACAAAGCTGCCTCACGAATGTTTCACTGAATCAATTTTGTTTTCGAGGATTTTGCACAATGAACTTGCTCAAACTTACGTGCACCCCGGTTTCTTCACTTTCTTCTTTGATTTTGCAGACTCAGTACATGTTAGATCAGCTGAGTGATCTTCAACATCGGGTGTGTTATCTTCCCAACTCCCTCTGTTAATTCTGTATTCATCTGTATGTTCAGTCCGTTGTTAATAGCAGCAATTGCATGTGCAGGAACAGTTGCTCCACGAAGCAAACAGGACCTTGAATCAACGGGTAGGCCATGCGGAACCTAAGTTTAACGACTAGCATACTATGTCATTTTGTGAAAATTGCACCTGCTCATTAAACTCAACACTCTGATATTACATCAACCACTAAAACTTCAATATGTTCACACAATGCATGCGAGATTTAAGTTTGAAGAAGTATTAAAAGATTCCATGAATCACCCTGTCGCCTTGACTAAGTCGACACTACGATCAAATTCGAGTCGTATTATGTGTTTGAAGGATCACCTTCTCATCTCGACCAAATTGATATTATGATTTTGTCCCTCTGCATGATTATGGTTCATCTTCACTGAATATAAGTTACGGATTTTGGGGTGATGGGCTTTTTCAGTTGATGGAAGGATACCAAGTGAATGCGCTCCAGTTAAATCAACATGCCGAGGAAGTCGGAGGATACGGTCATCCGCCGCCACCGCCACTGCCGCCACAGCCACTTGCTCAGCCTCACAGCGAAGCCTTTTTTCATCCCTTGGAATGTGAACCCACTTTGCAAATGGGGTAAGTAATCCTTAATCAAGCCAATCATCATGTTTTGCTACTGATCATTCCTGGTTTTGGTTCTGATTAGTTCCAAGTAGTGACTTGTATGGGGTTGAAAAATAAATGATTTTGATGGGCTTGAGTCCATGTCACATTTTACTGTTCACGACCCAATTGCATTCATACGTGGGATTGGATAGAAATTGGGTTCGGGTTTCCTTTGAAATGGTTAGATGAAGGATTGGATTGGAATGGATTTGATGGGCTTGAGCTCGTGTTGCTCTTCACCTAAGCACGATCCATGTCACGACAAGCAACGAGCGTTCAATTACATATACCAAAGTTGACTTGCTCTACAGGTGTCGTGACATTAGCGTTGTTTAAGGAGATTAGTTTTGCCTGCCCAATAAAAATCCTCCTTATAACTATTGCTCCATCCATTAATCTCGGATTTCTTTTCTTTGGAATGATGGATTGCAGATACCAGCCCGATCCAGTGTCGTCTGTTATAACGGGAGGACCAAGTATAAATAACTTCATGCCCGGATGGTTGCCTTGAAGATAACACGGCTGATGAGCCCTTATGTCGATTCTGGCCATAAGAACCAGTGTTTTTTATGTGTCGTTTGATGAACATGCCGAATCGATAATGCTATTATCAACTTTAATTGCACTGGACCTTAGGAGCTTTGTAATCCTAAATGCTTTTGGTCGTTTGCTTGCTAAAGCATTTGATTAGTACTTTCAAGCTTGTAGAAAATAATCTGCCTCTACAAGCTCAATGGATATGTGCCCTTTGCAAGTGGCTTTTGAGTCGACAGAGAAAGAGAGAGAGAGATCTTTGCCTTAACTGCTCTCAAAGCATCACATCGCTTCATAAATTCATCCAATCAATCATGGACCATCAATCGTCGTTAACTTAGTGAATATCCTGAAGCTTGATAACTTTTGTTTTGTTCTTCATGATTTGCTGTGCAGACGATTAGGTCAATTCGTGTCATTCTATCGACTTGGATTTTCTTAGGGCCTAATTGCATCGAATTGGGTGGAAGTGCCCTATCATCATCATCATCATCACAATCATCATCATCATCATTATCATTATCAAGAACAATAACGAATGGACGAATGGAAAGCATCAAAGTGAACATAAGACTAGTGTTTGTTTCAAAAGACGAATGATTATCTTATGCGAAGTAAGGGGCAGTCCTCTAGTCAAGTGGTCTTAGTGGGGGAAACGCTAGGCTGTTTAGTGGATTGGAAGAAGCTGTGAAAAGATGTATAATTTATATTTATTTTATTGCGTTTGACATTCATTGAACTATACTATCTTTTAAATCAAACATTCGGGTTTGGTCGTTTGAAAAAAAATAATTTTTGAAAAGTTATTTTTTGATATTTAAATGATAGAAAATTAATCTATATATATAACATCAATCGTGAACTAAAAACAATAAGTTTAGTTTTGAGTTTAGATTGGGCAATGAGTACTTTTCTTTCTAACAAGAAGTTAAATTTTTTTTTGAAACTATCAAAAAATGAAAACTAACAATTTTACTTGAAAATAATATCTATTGAAAATGTTTTCTTTTATCTTGAAACTTTTGATGATACAAATATACCTTTCATTTATTTCATGGGAAATGAATTTTTTTCTTTTTTTGGTACCAGAGAACCCCATACGTCTGTCAAATGGTACGGATAAACCCTAAGGCGACGCTAGCGGAGGATCCACCACCCCAACGTCACACGTAAATCACCAAGCAACTCAGTCAGCCCCCTTGTTTCGCAAGGGCTTCGAACTCCTTTTCTCAGGGCGAAAGGATCATAGGAGCCTACCCAACTAAGTTACCACAGCCGGTGGTATGGGAAATGAATCATTTTGAAATGTGTAAGTTTGGAAAACTAAATTCACCAAAAATTTTTCTTTCCAAACGCGTACATCCTTAGTGGCGACCGAAAGAAAGTACATCCTTAGTTTCCACTGTCCACCCCTAAAAAGTCTCATATACCTCTGGAGATTCACCGCCCTTTTTAACCAAAAGGTGGGATAAGGCACATCCACTTTGCCTGATATTTTGCCACTCGTCCACCAGGTCCGTCGACCTCCCTCAAATAATACAGTGCATGTGCACCCATGAAAGCACGCTGTCTTTTTTTTTTTTTTTTTGTCGGAAAAGCACACTGCTTCAAAAAGGCACAAAACGTCAAAGTCCTCATTCGGATGTCCGCGGCTGAAATGTTTAGCTTACGAGACCGGATCTATCCATAACCAAAAGTAAGATGGCGATTTCTCCCCCGTCTTTATCTGTCCACGGATCAGAAATCATTTGACCCAATTGTCATAATAAGATGCTTCAGACAGCGATACTTTTGAGAATCAATCGGTGTTTTTCATCCCCGTTTAATTATTTTTGAAGAAAAGTACGTTAAAGACTGATGCCTGGGTGAAAATATTATTGTTTGTTGCCGAAAATAACAGTTCATAGTTTTTTGGAAATTAATTTTGTCAAATTTAATGTTGCTGATAATACCGAAAACACATAAGACATGTGAAAAAGTTTTAAAAGTTAGTTATTGGTGGCGATTTCTTGAATATCAAGTTGCAATAAATTCCGTTTTTCGTGATTGGTTGGGAGCTCTTTTAGCATTACTACAACTGTACCATTATTATTTATTTTTATTTTTTTGGTAAGATTACATTATTATTTATTGAAGTTGTACAAATCTCATCCATATCCTGAAAGCAGCACTAAAAGATCGACGTACAAAATTTGACGAATAGCACTTTTCGAGAAAAAAGTCACGAACCCAAAATAGAAACTTTTACGATAAAAAATACAAAGTATGTTATAATTGGCTGTTATAATTTTTTAGAAATTTCTATTAATTGCTTTATCGTAACATGATTATGTCATGGGTTGATCATTTAAGATCAAGATCATGTGCCAACTTAGACTTTCTTAAATCCATATAGCACCTAAATTAAGTCTTTCTCAATATCGATTGCTCACTTATTCACTCAAGTGGTAGAAAGAGAAGTCTACAGGGAAGTTTTGGGAAAAAAATCTTATGTATTGTTAAAATGTTTAAATGGATACAAATAAGAAGAGAGCTCCTCGATTTATACAAAAAGTGCACCCATTACAATGTTGATTGACATTCGATCTTTTCGGATGAGATTGCATCCTTGGCATTTAAGTTAGGAATACTCTAGAACTCAACACAATTACTATATTTTCCATCCCTAAAGATGTTTCAAAAAATCCTAGGTGACTTTGGACGGACTTCTTCAATCGAGCACAGTCCTTTATCACGGGAAACCTCGAGTGACACTAAGCATGCACTTTATATAATAACCCCATTGACCGGACTCTAAAATTTTTTCCAAAAATAAAGAAAAGGGATAGCAAGTTCATCAATTAGTGTCTTGACAGCAACATTTAAGATCGCTAAAAGTAGTAATGGGCACAAAAAGAAAATTCTAAAAATGCACATTTCGAGAAAAGGTCATAAGCTAAAAATAGAAACTTCTACGATTAAAGATGCAGTTGGTGATTTTGCTAGGAATTATAAATTTATAGAAATTTCCATTAGTTACTCTACTGCCACATGCTTAGCACCCACTTTATAAAATAATCACAATAATAATAAAAAAAAGGATTAGCCAGTTCCCTTCATGAGCATTGAATAATAAACCCCATCTGCCGAAAAGGCGTTCGCGAACCGAAACATCATCATAAGTCCGAGAGCGGTGACGGCAAATCCTGGAAAAAGCGGAGAGGTGGAAAAGAAAAAGAAGAGCAGCATCTCGGAGGCGTCCCACGGCATGACACGTGTCGATGCACCTAATTTCCGGGATTATTTAATCGTTGAATCGACCAACTCGACATTAAATTAGATTTCTACGAATCAGCGGAACAAAAGGGAAGGCTGGCGTGCGCGCGTTACCCTTTTCAGTTCACGGCGGCCCCCCTTCTTCTTTCGACGCGCCCGCACGCACGCACGCACAGCACAAGCACACTCTCGCTCTCGCTCTCTCGAGGAGCTTTTTCTTCTTCGATTCGGAGCGCCGGGGCCGGCCGCCGCCGCGTATGGGGCGTAGGAAGGTGGAGATTCGGAGGATCGCCGACAAGAGCAGCCGGCAGGTGACCTTCTCGAAGCGCCGGGGCGGGCTGATGAAGAAGGCGCGGGAGCTCGCGGTGCTCTGCGACGCCGACGTCGCCCTCGTCGTCTTCTCCGCCCGCGGCAAGCTCTACGAATTCTGCAGCGGCGGCAGGTGCGCCCCTCCCCTTCGATTCCCTCTCTCTGTGTCTCTCTGTCGCGCTCTCGCGATTGCGACGAGCGGCACGGTCGGCGTCGCTCCTCGCGCTGCGGCCGCGATTTTTTTCGAGCTTTTGCTGATGCTACTGCTGCGATTCCGGCGGTTGATGCCGACGCATCACCTGCTGTGTTCGTTTGCTTACGATTCGATTTTTTCGTGGTTTGTTACTTATCCGCTTTCAGGATTTCGTCCTTTTTCGCTGCTTATCTTTTATGCACTGTGCGTGTCTGCTGTCTCTCGCGGTCCATTTTCGCTTTAAATTCGGGGCTAGGTGGATTATAGGCCTCTGACCCGGTCGCTTACGCTATTCGGCGTGGGAACTCGCGACATTCCTTTTCATTTCTCGCTTCTCTTGGTTTTTATCTTCCTTGTCATTTCAAACCGCGGGGGAGGAATGGAAGCGTCATGCAATAACGAATCTCGAGATTTAAGCGACAAGAAAGGTGGCTTGTTACCGAGTGGTACTTTCGTCGTTAAAGAGAACTCCGCAATGGTCAACTACGAAAGAACTGATGCCATGGAAGTCAATTTGACTTTGTCAAGAACCTTGTGTTCAAAAGATTCATTAGGAGTCTTTTCTACACGTGTGACTAACTATATGCTAGGAAGTTTAGGAGTGAAAAGTACAATTGGCAATTGTGATGACGGAAAAATGCAATATTCTGTACATTATCAAATGCGAGCCTATTTATAGGCTTTACATAATGATTATCTAAAGTAACATATTATCAATTAAAATTAATCGGGACCAATTAAGGGAAATATACGAAATCTCTTAAATATACTTCTAACATCCCAGCAAACTTAAAGTGATTTCAAAGAGTCAACTTAAGTTTGGAGGAAAGATCCTAAAAATGCCCAAGTAAATGTATTTTGGTGAAGACATCAACAATATGTTCAGCAGATGAAGTAGAGACAAGTCAAACAGTGCCATGGAGAATATGTTATCAGGTGAAGCGACAGTTTACTTCAATGTGCTTGATGCATTTACGGAATCGATATATGCTATTTGGGATAGCACTTCGGTTGTCGCAATGAATTCCACTACAATGGCATAGTCTCATATCTTCTAGTAATTCTCATATCATATCAACAAGAGTTCGATATTCTGCATTTGTACTAGAGTGAGGGATAGGGCCTGTTTTTAGTACTTGAAACAATGGCCATAGTGGAGTGACGATCTTGAAAGTCATCAGCCCAGTCCATAGCAAAATAAACTGTCAACTCCAATGTAGAACGAGCAGAAAAGTGAGGGCCATGAAATAACATCCCTATTGAAGTGAAGAATTCGAAGGACCACAACAAAATGACTCGTACAGGGTGCAATCATGTTCGAACTAATAACATGTATGGTATAGGCAATTTTAGGTCGAGAAACAGTGAGATATATAAGACCGCCGACTAGCTGCCAATAGGGTGTAGGGTTTGAAAGAGGAGCCCCGTCTTTGGAATTAAATTTGGCATTGGTCTCAATAGGAATTGTAATGACATTTTTGTTAGTGATTTGGGCTTGAGAGACAAGATTACTAGCATATTTGGCTTGTGAAAGATGAATGAGATATAAATATGATCATCGCCAATAATAACTATATCGTCCACATATAAGAGCAGCATATACCCATGAAATATGAATTGAACAAAAAGAGCATGGTTTTAAGAATTGAAATTGAAACCTAGAAACTCCATGGTGGAGCTAAGCTTAGAAACCATGTATGAGGAGCCTGTTTGAGGTTATATAATGCTCTATGTAATTGACATACTTTGCTAGAAGGATGAGTATCAGTAAATCACCATTCATGAATGCTTTTTTAACATCCATTTAGAACATACACGAAAGCTTGATTGCGACAACAATGGGAAAACTATGGATAGAATAAAGGTGTGCAACAAGAGCAAGTTTTTTCATAGTGAACTCTATATTCCTGAGTAATGCCTTTTGCCACTATTTGAGTTTTGTAATGGTCCATATTACCATATGCCTTTGTTTTAATATCATATACCTAATTACATCCTATATGAACTCATCGAGAAGCAAATTAACCAAAACCCATATATGAGATTTGTTTAGGGCTTGTAACTCATATGTTATTGCTTTTTGCCCGATAGAACAAGTACTAACTTCTCTATGTGCGAGGTACAGAATGAAAAGCAATGGTAAAGTACCAATGGTAGTTATGCAATGAAATAGAAGGTTGACTTATTCTAGTGGAACAACAATGTTGGTTAGTGAAGAACTGCAGATGGAGTAGACATGGTAGAACAAGGTAGTACGCTTGTAGGACTTGCATCAAGATTAGAGGAAGAAGGTAGTTTTAGAGAGGAAGATTCACAAGTGGACAAAGGTGTGATATAATCCCTTGAATTGTTGGTGAAGAAGGGAACATGAGTCAATGATTGTAGGGATTGAAAGATGAAAATATCTTGTGTTCCCAATAGGTAACATGGTGGGACACATGAAGGCAGTTAGAGATAGGATCCTTACATCTATACTTTTTATGCTCAGGTCATACTTAAAGAAGCAATGTAAAAAGGCATGAGGTACTAACTTTGCGCGTTCATGTGAAAGAAGATTTATAAAACAAGCACTATCAAAGACTTGCAAAAGACTGTAATTGTGGACACTACCACACAAATGTTCATGAGGAGAAATGTTATTGATGGGTACGGTTGATATTATATTTAGCAGTAAGACAAGCCTCTCTCGAAAATTGTTCCAGACAATAAGCAAAGACTAGAAGAGTGGGTTTAACATCCAAAATATAATTATTGACATGCTACTCAATCATTTTGTTGGGAAGTTCTTGAATAAGAACAATGAACTATAGTTCCATTTTGGAAGAAAATTCTAAGAAATTCAATATCTCTATATTCATGGCTTTATTATTATGAAAAACCTTGATATCTTGAGAAAATCATGTTTTTATCACGACAAAAAAATCACGATATATGTGAGTAAATCTAGATTGATTTTTCAAAAGATAAAATTGTGTATAATGAGAATGATTATTCACAAAGATTATAAAATAGCAAGAGCCTTCTGTGGTAGGGGTGGAAGATGGTTCCCCAGATATCAAAGTGAATGAGATTAAAAGGAGCATGAAAGGCAGATTCACTAAGATCAAATGGCAAGGCATTGTGTTTATCCAATTGACAAGGTAGAGCTAAATGATGACTTGAAATCAAAGGTCTCAATATAGAGGAAAAATAATGACCTAACTGAGAATGCAAAGCTTTGGCAGCACAATAAGCAAAAGAGCTAGGAGTATTCAAGGAGATGAATTCAAATAAGCATCCCACTCTACGGCTTGTCCCTATTGTCTACTCTGTCCATGGATTTTGCACATGACAACCATGAGGAGAAGTAAACGTGAAAGCCAAATTTACATAATTGTTATATTGAAATCAAATTTAGGAGATGGTATGGGATTTTTAGGCATGGATAATACAAATGTTGAAATGTCTTTTGCATGACTGACTCTCATTTGTAAATCATCAACTGTGTGAATGGTAGAGGCATGTGAAGTGAAGTTTTTGACCGAAACAAATTAGAATATGAAGTCATATGATTGCAGCAAATGGAGTTAAAAAGTGACAAATGAGAAGTATGTTGAGTGATAAACATAATAAATGTAACAAAATTCTCATGGAAGGCATGGAGATAAGCCAGGAAAGCCAAGGACAAGGACAAAACAATTGGTAAACCAATGATGACTAGTAAAAACTTAGGTAAGTCAATCATCACTACAATACCATCTCCCATTTGACTTTAGTTTACCCAACATAACTGTATTTCAACCAACCTATTCATTTGCCTCTTGGGGATGAAAACCCCTAATTTGATCTGCTAGTTTGAACACTTGGATCATGTCAAGAAGAGAAGGTGAAGAAAAAGACTGTTGGAATCGATCAGAGGACAGACTTGCATAGTAGCTAAGAAGTTGCAAGATAACTGCACACCTTCCATGTTCATCAGATCCTTCTTGAACCCCCATTATCAAAAAGAAGCTTTTTCCTATACTCTAGTTGCAAGTCTATTGGCTAGAAGAAAGGAATGAAAATCCTTTAATAAGAGAGTGATAGACAATCTACTAAGAGAAACCTTTGCAATAGCAGCAGTGGCAGATGAAATTGCACGTATACTGCAACTTGGAGGTCAATCAGCTGTCTTATAAGTTGCTTAGGACATAGTTGATGGTAGTTGGACATCGAAACTTCTAATTTATCCATAATACGCATTTTACTAGTTTCAACATAGTAGGTTAGACAAGCTAGTTTCAACAGAGTAGGTTAGACAAGAACTGCAGAGAAACTAGTATTTGAAGAACCGATATGGAGAAAATAAGGCCAAAAATGGACTCTACATGTGGAAATACTATGAACAAGCCTAAGATTGCCAAGAATCGATCAAAAAGTTGTTGAATTGTTCAGAAAAGTGCCTCGAAACCGATTTGTTTTGATTGAATTATTGGTCAACGCCAATCAACGCTCGAAGTCAACTCCGATTGATGGCCGGTGGCGTAAGGTGGCGGATGAAGTTAGCATGCGGGAGGAGCGCCTGGAGGATGGATGTCGAGCATAGTGGCTTTTGGTAACGCGTATGGGTGCATGCAGCGGGTTTTGGCAGCGAAATATGGGTGGCTAGCTTGTCCGCCAGTGGGGATTCTAGCGGTGGTGTTCGTTTTATTGAAAGAAAACCACCAAAATGTGTCGGAATAGCATTGAAACGTGACGGGTTTAATAGATAAGAGAGGCGGGGATGTGTGAAGTGGTGTTCATCGGTTGTGTGCAATGAAATTTTAGGATCTAACTCCTCCGAGGGTGGTGAGTCTGGTGGTAATGTTTGTTTTCTGAAGTGAAAGAGTCCCAAACAACAGCTACAATTGATGATTCGATAGAGAATGAGAGTGACCTGGCCAATACGGTTGGCATCATGATTACAACTGTGGAGAAACATGACCAATGCGGTTGGCATTACTATGAAATAGATTCAATGTGTGCTTTCTTGAAAACTAAGTTAAGAATTGTGACGATAGAGAAATGTAATATTCTATATATTACCAAATGAATTAGCGAGCTTATTTATAAGTTTTATAAGATGACTATCTAAAATAGTAAAATATTAATTACAATAAATCAGGACCAATTAATAAAAATATATAAAATCTCCTAAATATATTTCTAGCAATTATGACGCAAAATCTAGCTAGCTACTTAAATTAAGCTGGTGATACTTTTGAGTACAAGTTGCAAGCCATTTTCATTATGTGAATCACTCAAGGGCTTAATAAATTCAGAAATATAGAACACGGCATAAATTGCGTCTGACATTGAACACAGCCAAATTTCGTTTGTATTTATCATTTTTCTCTAGCAACCTGCACGTGAAGTCTCTGAAATTTTTCTTCCAATCTTGTGCCATTTATGATGTATTTCTTTACATGTTAAACATATTTCCTGATATTTCTGACAAAGTAGCCTGCTATTGTAGCTTTACCGACATCCTCGAGCGATATCAGAACTATTTGGGAGAAGCAGAGACCTCCAAAGATGCCAAAACGGTTGAGGTATGTAAGATTTGTTAAAGCAACGAGAAGTGGTCATCAACACATATCATCAAAAAAAAAAAGAGAAAGTAGGAAAGCCATGCCTCGGTTTTCCATCCATGACCGAAAACATACCTCGACTTTTAGAACTACAAGTTTGCTTCTTCAACTCAGCAAAATTTATGCACCTTACAAGATTGTCAGTACGAGGGAAAATACTAAAAACATGCCTGAGTTGTCCATCCATGACCAGAAACAAACCTCACCTTATAAACTACAAGTTTCCTACTTCAACTCAGCAAATTAGCGTACTTATGTACAACATTTTTTATTTTTCCCAAAATGCCCCTACCCTTTTCTCACATCAACCCACGTCCAAATCCTAACTAACCAACAAAGCACTTAACTTAAAATCGTAGCTTAGACAACATTGATGCCACCCGCCTCCAACCTCTCTGGCCAGTTACCTAGATTCCCTTCGATGCCACCACGAAGCCGCTAGGCAAGCATCACCGTTGAGCCCGACTTTCGCCCTGAACCTCTCTCACTGGAATCACATCTCGCCTAGGGGACTCAATTGGAGGTTGCCAATGGCCTGGTGACCTCGGATCAATGTCCTCAATCCCATGGGCGACCTCATTGAGGTCAGCCACAGCGTCGTGACCTCACTTCAAGGTCGCCTATGGCGTCGTGACCTCAATCCAGGTTGCCTATGGCCAACGGTAACCCCAACCCAAGGTCCCGGCCGGGTGGAGGGGTGATGTGAGAGAGAGTGAGCCATGATGGCAATGAGCGGAGTTGGGTGGGCGGTCTGAGTCAGCAGAGGTGGTGGCCGGTGGCAAGGGAGAGTGGCAATACATTTGGATTGAGAGTTTGGGTGTTCTAAGTGATACGAGGATACGTTTTAGGGTGTGTTAAACAAGAAAGGGTAATTAAGTTATTTAGTGAGGCAGAGATATGTAACTTGTAATTTTTAAAAAACGTGAGTATTTTTGGTCATGGAGTGAAAACTGAGGCATGTTTTTGGTGTTCCCCTAAAATAACCAAAATTCAAGCAGACTTGTCACAAGCACATAGAACTTTACAAAGGAAAGAAATCTAGGATACATGGAGAACCTGGCACAATAGCTGAGCAAATAGATTTATTCCCATGCCTTAAATTTTAGTTACTTCAAATCAGACAGAGACTTGACCTATTGATAATTTTTTTTGTGTAATTGTGTTCTTTTACAAGCAGTGCACGTCGGTGAGACTATTACTGTCCTTTACATAAAACAATTCATTTTGAAATGAGGACATCAAAGCATATTCCTCCACCTTCTAGAAATGACATTTCGAGAATTATACGCTGGCAAGTGTAGTAGGGGCATGAGCTATGCCATGTCGGTATCAAGTAATCAGGGTAAACTTAGATGTCAAGCTCCCAACTTAGTGAGGTTTGTTAGAACACGTAGCAACATTCAGATATTACCTACACAACTGTACTAGTGATTGACACCTAAAATTACCTCTTTTACAGGGAAATGGATCTGAAGATGCGGTTTACTGGTCACATCCTGAGATTGTTCAGATAGTTCAAAGGTTGAACTCCTATTTATGGGCTCGCCTCTCTGTGAAAAGAATTCAGTTTGTTTTCACATGAATATCTTTCCTTTTCAGATACTTGAGAGGGCCAGATATTGAGAAGATGAGTGTGACCGACTTAGTACAACTAGAGAAGCAACTAGATTCTGCACTGAGACAAACTAGATCTAGAAAGGTGCCATTCTATCTATCCTTTTGTTTATAGTGAACGATAACATGGTGCAAAATTTTAGTGCAATTGAGTAAAGAAATTGACTGAACATAAATTAAATGGGAATGCTCACTGACAGCCCTGGGACCGGTCTTCGTCGATGAAGATGAGCTATATCTTGAATTCATTACTAATGAGTAGTGGAAATGGTTGTGAAATAACAAAGGAACTAACAGATCACGCACAATCTAACACAAAAAAAAAAAGAAATTATTAGAAGAATCAAATAGGAGGGATATGAGAAATTTATGTGATTCAATTTTAGTATCGATAGCCACCGTACGAGAAGAGCTATTCGCAAAGAATTCTACTATAAATTCAAAGAATTACAGTGTTTCAATCACTTAAATGTTTCTCAATCTTAGATTACATCTAAAGCAAACTATAAGTGTTATCTTACTATCTCTTAAGAAAACTTACTTAGAAAACTCACAAAAAGAAACTCAACACTCCTATTGTTTGCTCGTGTGTAACAATTGAGTAAAAATTTATGTGACATGTCGACTCAATCTAGAAAACGTACTCAAATTAGAAATCCAAATCCAGTATATAAAGTATTTCAATAATCTTTCACTTGTTTGGACATCAAACCACAAGTCTCTTTATTTGAATTGGGTTTCTTTCACAAGCTCATATTCAAGACTTATCTAACAATTTTCCGTCTTAGCTCTTGTAGTCAAGTTATAGTGTTTATCAACTATATTGGCTTTTGTAAAGCTTGGATGGGTACTCGACCTTCATAGATGTCAATCAAGCCCAAGCTATCCTCGAACTTGTCTAGAGGAAGAACCTGGTCTAAATGTTTGGAAGATTCTTCGTCATAGGAAGCTTCTTTACAGTCACATACTCCTAATATGCTATATCTGATATAGAAATTTTAGTCATCAATGTACTTGTTTCTCTAATGATGTCTCTGGTTTCCACTAGACACCACATCAACTCGACGTCCCAAGGTAGCATCACCAATCGAATCATTAGACCACACCGCCTCTTTAGCTCCTTTCATTGTGATCATGCCTCACCATGACGTCTCCTAAGTCAAAGCACATCTAAGAGAAACAAAGGAATAGCTGTCATCCTTCATGCTCCATACGTGACCTGAGTCCATAAACTAGATATCACCACACTACCTAAATTGCATCCTTCGCAAGATACCACCACATTTGTTGTTCGCAAGAATGAGGATCCACTTCACTACATCCTCATGCGCACTAGAATTAGCCAACATATTCTCCTGCGCTTAAAAGATTAAGCCTAGTACTATTCACGCCATAACTTGGACAACTAGCATGTGAAGCACGAGACAAGCATTCCACCTCCATCAAGGTATATAGTGACAAGCCTAAACAATTTATGATAGGCTAAAGGTGGGGTACTTATTACTCTTAGTCACTCACAACGTTACGGTAGTTTTCACTCTGTCTCCAAACCTGAAGCCATCTCTACAACACCCAAATTATTAATTTCTTTATCTTCATATGACCATCGCTTTATCTCAGCCATCTCTACTGACCACCTAGAAAGTTCATCAACTCCTTGGAGCAACCGTCAATTGCTATGGAATCAAGTGACTTTATAGACACTGTCATATCTACCCCACCTTGAACATCTCTTGGCTCTCTCCAAAGCTTCACTTGTTTTTGAACACCTCAAACTTTTCTCTATACCAACCCTTCATTCTTATTAAAGAAAGCAAATTTGTTAAAAGTAACTTCTCTGTTGAACATAAAACTAGGTGATATCATCCTCAATCCACTACAGATCCCATGTACATAGTTTAGGAACAAGTACCTCCTTGCCCTTAACCCCATTGTGCCATTATACAAATGAGCATAGGTAGGGCAACACCAAACACTCTTAGCCTAGTGTAATTAGTAGGCTTACTCAATCATGTTTCCTCGGGAATTTTCCAATCAAATTACTAGTGATGGTGATTTGTTCACTAACTAATAAGCTGAATTCACTACTTCAGCCCATCTTTACCTAGTGGTGCATTGGATAGTAAGAGCAAGCTCTCACTGATATAATATTGTTTATCAGTTCTATGACTCCATTAAATTGTAGTGTGTTGATGTTGAGTATTTCATCATACCTTTCTCTGTGCAAAACCAAATAAGCTCTTGAGAATAGAATTTCAATTTTGTCAGTTATAAAGCACACAATCTTTCTTGCTACGTAAATTTCGATCGTCTTTTATGATATAAATTGACCAAGCACCTCACTCTTGTGTTAGACTAATCCAACTTTCTTGAAATGCCATTGACAAAGAACAACGCATACCTAGCACCATCCTTAGACGAAACTTGAGAGAGTCCTTATAAGTTTCAGCATACGCAGCCTACAATCTCCAAAGTTCGATGAAATCTCGTGCAAAACTCCATCCTCCGCTGAGTATTGATGTTGAAGTGTACACGGAAGTTAAACTTCTCTATTCAGTGACTTCCTAGGAACACCCTCTGACTCAAAACAATCATTTCTCTTTCACTCATTTGTCCAAGTCTCATGTCATCCCTATCATCATGGTAAGCACACCTGGAAGAAGCTTCAAATATCTACTTTTAGCGAAGATCTGTATCCAAACTCATCAAAAGCACTGAGTGAAATAGGTTTTTTGCTTTGCTTTTGGTGTATGTCTTAGGCCACTCCATTGTGCATTTTAATCTGAATTATTTCAATCCTTACTATTTTACAAGCAAGTTGTTTCCCAAAAGAGCCTTACCACATATATGTTGAGTGGTCTTGAGCCTCTCTCAACCCAAAAGTTAGCTCAAAGGATGAAACTTTCCTTTATACTTATACATCGAACAACTAATATGGGATAACCTCTATAATCTTCCCTTCACACATCGAGCTTAGGTCGGAACTGTAACAATTCACAACTCTCCCATGTGATTATTGGGTCCAAACTTCTTGGCAATCTAAGCTTTGAGACCAGTAGCTCTTCTATGTAATTGTTGGTCTTAACTTATTGGCAATCTGAACTCTAATACTAGTGTTGGGTAGGCCTCTCTCACCCCAGAAACTATCTCTCCCTCATATATCAAGCCTAAATTAGAGCTGCAACAATTTGTAACTCTCCTATGAGACTGTTGTGTCCAAACTTATTGACAACTCTTTTATGTGACCATTAGGTCCAAACTTAATGGCAATCCAAACTCTGATATACTAGTATTAGATGGTCTTGGACCTCCCTCATGCTCCCTCATGCGAAAAGCTATTTCCTCCTCACACATAGAGCCTGGATCAAAGACATAATGACATGTAACTCTCTAGTTGGGTTGTTGCTTCCAAACTTGTTGGCAATCATAGCTCTGATACTAATAGTGGGTGGTCTTGGGCTTTTCTCATCCCAAAAGATAACTCAAAGGGTAAATTTTTTCCTTACACTTTTAAACTAATTACCTACCCCTTCCACCATGTGGGATAACCCTAACAATCTCCCTTTAACATATCGGGCTTAAATCAGAGCCGCAACAACCCTCTTTGAGTAACCATTGAGTCTATATTTGTTGGTAACCTAGGCTTTGATATAAGTGTTGGGTGGTCTTAGATCTTTCATCCCAAAAGTTGGCTCAAAGGGTGAAGCTTTTCTTTATACTTATTAATCAATCATTAGTGTCTTCCATAACCGATGTGAGACAACCTTAATAATTCATGCAGTGAGAGGTAGAAAATTGATGTCTATAGGAAGTCACGTGATGAGAACTTTCAAAATCAAGCATTGGGTCATCCTCTTATGAACTTGTGGTGATTGCTAATGCATCATTAGCATCATTAAACCTATTTTACATCAAATAACAATATTTACCTCACCACAGATTTCACCTCAGCTCTTTTGCCCTTATACATCAAATAATTTCTCCTATAGTGC
Source organism: Eucalyptus leucophloia subsp. euroa (assembly GCA_017140325.1). NCBI lineage: Eukaryota > Viridiplantae > Streptophyta > Magnoliopsida > Myrtales > Myrtaceae > Eucalyptus > Eucalyptus leucophloia. The sequence goes on from CM029476.1 coordinate 25,044,737, forward strand.
CCCACCTCATGGTAGTAATAACATCGTGTCGTCTTTACTTTGGAAAATAAACTTTGTGTCAAATATCACCCAACCATATCTTCTCGTAACTTCTTTTGCCCCCCTAAGAAAACAAAGTGGACTTTACCTCTTCCAAGATAATGTAGTGTGACCCCATGGTAATGAATTGGTGAAGTGCACAAAAGAATCTAGGAGACACTAAAAATATTATACCTTATTTCTCATCAGGCAAGGCCTCATTGCAATTCTTCATGTCCATTATGAGTTTGTTGAACTCACCTAAATGGGTTTTGATATTTGTTTGTTCAACCACCTAGAATTGAAACATCCTTTAAAGCATGTACAAACAATTATTCAAACCCTTGATAAAGTGGCTAAAGTTTATCCACAATCATAGCATCATATCTCATTGGCCACTTCAATTAACATCTCATCTACTAGATTCAACAAGATTGTACTCTTCACCTTTTCCAACCATATTGGCCTCTTTCATCATTTCGAGCAATTTATCCTTTGCAAGCCTTTGCCAAACCTTTGGTTATGAGCACTGCATGCATCTTAATGGTCCACAATTATAATTGTCCCTCCTATTCTCAATTCTTGCTTCATACGTAATTGTAAACACGATATTTCTAAATAATAATCAAATGAGCCCAAGATCCAAATCAACCCTAGAAACACTAAGCATTCTTCTTATACCAATTGTTGTGAAGTAATGTGGAACTTAATAAATTATGTAATTCAAATCTAATGTGGGAAGAAGAAATTATCAGAGAAATCAATGAGAAACGATAAAGACAATAGAGATTTACGTGATTTGGTCCGAGCGTCGGTACCTACTCCACGAGAGAGCCAAGCCATCCACAAAGAATTCCACTACGAATCTAGAGAATTACATAATCACTATCGTCCCTTAAGTGTTTCTTCACTTTAGATTACATGAAAAATAAATCAATAAGTGTTATCTCACGATTTCTCATAGATAACTCACTCATAAAACTCACAAAGAGAAAATCTTAACACTTCTATTGTTCGGTCTGTGTAATAAGTGAATTTTTATTTTTACATGTTCATACATGACTTACCAACTCAAAGTAGGAAACTTACTCAAACTAAGAATCCAAATTCAATGTGAAATTTCAATTTGCTTATTCGGATGTCAAATCACAAGTCCAATTCAGATTTATAATTCTATTTGGATCAGATTTTTTTCAGGGACTAAAGTTGAGACATACAGAATTGGCAATTTATCCAGACAGAAGAACCCTTTTTTTATGTCATTTTGTCTCCTCTTGCCTTCTGCGTGATCATTGGATTTGACCAATTATAGATGATGATTAAGTGATCTCTACATGTGGCCTTTACGAAAGGGAGTTCAATTTTCCTGTATTTCACTGGCTGTTGTTTCCCTAGCTGTCGTTTGCAGAGAGACCTCAGATCCTGCATCTGAAAATTTTCTCAGAGAATTGTCTGCCAATAGCCAGTGCTGATTGCCTCAACTTTAAGATTAAATGAAACAAAAGCCAAAGAAGATGAGTACACATGATCAAAGCTTTGAGATCAATATGCTGTACCACTTTATGTTGGATGCTGATCAGTGGATTGCATGGACTAGGATTGTTTGTCCCTGCTAATTTATTATGTTACTAGTCATATGCCTTGCAATAGCTCTCACTCTCACGTTACTGATTTTGTGTTCTTTTTTTGAGTCACTCAAAGATTAAAGAAGGCATTGTTGTGGCCGAGGCCCACATTTGATGGGTTTCCACAAGTGAGGTGGCATATAACTCTGGCTCTTTTCCTTTTGCCGTGTTGACTCTGCATCCACGTTCACTTGTGTCACTCATCTCCTGTGAGCTCAGGCTGACGGTCTTTCTTATCAAAAAGGGGAAAAACAAATTAAAAATTTAGTTACTCTTTTACAATTCTGAACCTTGTTGAGTGACTTCACAATAGCAGTCGCATGCTTCTCCACCAAGAGGTTATTGTTTGCGACAAAAGTATCATGTGTAGGTACGAAAAGCTGATTTCAGATGCACTTCTGTAATCTGATGAACAGATTCATGTTCTAGAAAAATACTGCTGTTTCCTAGTTGAGATAAAAGTTACTAGCCATCCATTCTACTGATTATCTCTCTGTGTCTGCATAAACTTCAATTCCTGGCGAAGTCTTAAATGACTTCGTTCATATATAATCCATCCCATCTGCAAAGTAAAGTTTTTTATTTCATGCAATCTCCTGCTGAAATCTTTATGCACATTTCAAACTGATTATTACTTCCTGCAGACAAAACTAATGTTGGAGTTCAAAACTACCTTGCAGGAACAGGTATGAAACAGTCTCTTATTTCTTGGATTAGAATTACAACATGTACGCTCCCGATAAGTAGCATTTAATCTCTGCGTCTATGCTGCAGCATGTACTGAATTATTATGATACTTGCCAACAATGGACTGAGTAATTTTTTTCACAGCCACAAATCATAGTAAAACTACCGACCTGTCCATAATGGGTTTTCGCAACACTTATACCCATTTGCACCAATATTCCCCCAGATAATCTGCGTGCTGCAGCTGTTCTGTCTCACATAAACTTTCACATTTCCAGTTGTCCACTACCTGGTATAAACCCAGTAGAGACACTGTTGATTACCAGTCAATAATTCACCGATCAGCAATATTGTTCCTGTTTACCTTAGTCGGACTGGAATTTCCATCACAATATAGATATCCAGGGGCCTAGTTCCACAAAGACGGAGCAGAAGAATGTGTGTGCACACTTTTAAAAACAGAATTGGCAGTTTTAGAATCTGGAGAAACATGACTTTGGCTTCTTCATTGCCATTTTGTTGTTTTATTTTTTTTCAGAGCTACGAAGTAGGTCTTCAATCAACATAGATTCTTCATTTCCTTTACCCTTGTGTAGTCAGTACCTTGAAAAATGTTATTCAGCATTCCAGAACAGATATGATATGCTCGTCCAGCTAGCAGGCCTTGATTTCCCAGGGCTCACAGAGAAATAGTCATTAGCAACTTTCAAGAGTATGTGGATGATCAAAAGGAGTTTGAGAATTTCATCTTAACAACTCTGGGTGTTTGATTTTACTTTTTCTAGAGCGCTTTAATCGAATAGAAATATTTGCTGATGGATTCAACTATTCGAGTTAAGGGTCCAGCAGGAAGGAAAATAGGCCAGTTCAAACACAACTAGCAAGGAAGTAGCCCTGAACTAATAAAATAAGAACAGAGGATGAGCTAGGAAGAACTGCTATAGAAAGAGAGAGCAAGTTGCATCTACTGTCACTTGAGAAAGCAGCCTGATGAAGTTTACATGGGGTGCCACTGGCTTTAAGGTGGAGTTAAACTATTAATTCAGGGAGGGACAAGAATTGAAGCGTGGCTCTTCACAAACCTGATTTATGTGTTTCTTTGCCATGTAAACCCACAGAACACAAGAAACATGAATTTGGACAGATACTTGTGAATATTCTGATCTAATCTTCTGAACAGGAAAAGATGATGAGAGAGGAGCGTGAGTCTCTGAAGAAGGAGGTAAGATGACTCTTGGACTTGCTTCACAACAAGTGAGTGGTTTTGCAGGAACCTTGCAAAGACCTTAATGCTGTTCATGGCTTGCAGATTGCTTCCCTGGTGAGCTACGGAGATAATGTCAAGAAGGTTCCTCTGGGGATTACCGAAATGAACACTGCAATACATCATCCTCAACCGGCTACTCTCCACTTACTCCGATAGTGGCAGAAAATGGTTGTGCAGTTACTGACAGAATCTACCTTGACCTGCTGCGATCCACTTGTGATTGAATATGATCTTGGCTTAGTACAGTTATCATGCAAGATCAAACCTTGTTGTCTTTATGGACCTTATGACCTAGTTGACACACTCTCTTTGCTTTATTATCTATGGTGGGCACAATGAAACGGTAACGTGGGGACTAATAAGAGATTCTCACTGAACTTCACATCAACCAGGACAGTAAAAGTCAGTGACCAGTTAGCAGAATTGAGAACGGAAATCCCCTTATTACAGGAGGGTACATGTAAGACATAAGTCAACATGCCTTCTTTCAGCAGGACAGACTCCAGACTCGTCCGACGCAAAGGTAAGAGAGCTTCAACTAGGGTATATTGCATAGATGTCCGCCATCAACACCGGGCAGATCCATGTTGTCCCCAATGTCTGTTTAATGCCAAGGAGTGTTACTATGATCCATCTTGCCTTTTATATTCAAATGGAAAGAGGACAAGCCTTTTATAGAAAGCCTAGAGGATACCAAAAGGTAAAGAAGGTATATACATAGCTAAGAAGCAAGTACTGCATGCTTCGGCTTGCATGCATGAATGGACGCATCTTATCTAGCAATGCGTGTGAGTTGGGCTTTACATGTTCTGGGAACACCCATGAATTTGGTTTGCTCTATTTCTTGGTGCACACATGGTATCATATGTAAGGACATGCCAATGGGTACCAACTATATCACGAGACTCATGGAAAAAGAATATATCGATGTTAGCTGCTTCGGTCGGAGAGAGAGACAAACCATATAAGCGGGGAAGTGCCATACCTTCAATGATCTGTCGGATCGAACTGCATCAGACCGCATGCAAAAGCAGAGGAAGCGCACCAGCGTTCACAATTATAAACACTGACCTGTCAAGTAATCACACATCGCGACCGTGCCGTGGACACGCGAATTTGATCGAACACGAGCATCGAACAATTGCTGCAAAAGAGAGAACAACCGGTTCATCTTCTTTAGATCGTTGAAGAGATCTCCCTCTTCGACCGGACGAATATAAGTTCGATCATGGAAGGCAAGATGAGCTAGGAGGAGTTCCTACAAAAACTAAAGCAGAGATATCAAACTACTATAGTACGAAAGAGGGACGAAGGCAAGCGTGAGAGAGAGGAAGAGCTCTCGAAATGCAGCACCGAGAGATCAACATGCTCTGGCGCGAGAAGCTCACTCCGCAGCCCCAATCGGAGAGATCGGGAGCTTAAGATCGCAGCAATGGAGGGTGACAAGTGCTTTTAAGGAGCAGAAAGGGCGTAAGGAGAGGAGAGTTGAGACGATAGGAAGTACGATGATGAGTGGCGATGAGTATTGTCCTAAAGCAGAGAGATTTCCTTCAAGAGGTGGAAAGCGTATTCTAGGCTGCTGATTCATGCAAAGCAGGTGTCTACTTTGCGAAGGTGACAGCAAACATATTCAATAAACAAAATTCATAACTGATGCGATAAACAGCACTGCTTGCCATGCTGCATTACGGTATAACGTGGCACCCTATGGTTTTCACAGATTGTGGAGATGGAGTCGGCTAATTTAATCTATGAAATAATTGCTCTTAACCACTTAGACCATGCACAAATTAAATTCCCTACAGCTCTGCTCACGTGCTCTCCTCACATGCCGTAAAATGAATATACTTGACGTGTTTATGATTTTTGGCCTCTTCCTCGCATTTACAGACTAAATATAAAATGATCATCAACTTTTGCACGTCGAGCTCTGATTTCCCGTGTGATGTTTGAGGTCCAGACTTATTGATAACCTGAATTATAAATCTCGAATCTATCTTAACTTAGAAGCCGACTTCTCCACAAACGGTACAGTGCAACCCGAATATTAATTACGTCAAGTCATAAAAGTTACCGTCGACCAAATTCTTTTGCTGCACAGACCGAGAGGTCGTCGTACGTCCTGATTCGTTGCCAGTTGGATCATCCACCCCGCTCGATCAATCCTCTTGTGCTTCGTGGCCTCCCTAAAGCTCGAACTCACTTTATTTCATATCTTAAGCTTTTTCTTTTTCTTCTCTCCTGGCGGTGGACGGAACCGAGCTCGACCCTTCCGCACCCCCAGGACCCGAAAGCAGGTCTGGGGTTTTTGGTTCCCCTCTTTCGCAAGGAACCATTGCCAGTGACAAGGCTTCGCCGATTTTTTGCGTAATGTTTCTGTTAGTTAAAAACTCCATCGACGCATTCGACATATGCTCCTAACGTTAGCAACTATATTTTTGTTTCTCTATGATTAATTTTTTTTTAAGAAAAGTCGTACTTGCAGAGCAAAAATACTAAGTATGAGAAATCGGCACGAGATGTCCGCGTGCTATAAACAATGCCGAAACTTGATGACCCATTACCAGCTCTCTCTTTAATATCGATGTACTCTCTCTAGGAGTTTGGTTCACATGAAATTTGATGTTTATAGCTTAAGTCATCCTTTTTTTCCATAACTTATTCCGAATCGATGGCATGTATTGGTCTTTGGCTCTCAGTTGACATTTTTTATCCACATATAACACGCCGAGCGAAATACGAAATTTATTTCGAAAATTGGGACTTAGTATGGAGACACTGAATCTTAGACCATAATTAAATAGGGACAGTTATAGAGGGACCATTTTCATAATTTCCAACGAACTTTTAATTAATTTCTAGCTGCGCGTAGCCGTCATTTTTGCTTGATATCCAGGCAGAAAGAAGATAATTTGTTCAATAATGTTTACGGGATATTTATTGTAGACCGCAATATCTCTTACGAGATAAAGTACACAGATCACTCGTCAAAAAGAAAAAGTACACACATCAAAGTTAGCGCCGCCACAACGACGGTTCTAACAAAAAAAAAAAATTGATGGCACGGATCCCACTTGCGTTGAGTCTCAGCCAGTGGGCTTTGCTGCGGTAACGATGGGCCCATTGGGCCCGTCCTGGGCCGGCCGAAAGGAGAATCACTTGAGACGGGAAGGCCCAAAGAGCCCCCACGCGCCGCCCGAAAGTTAGCGAGCTCCCCGCTATTCAGAGCCTTATCCTAAATCGTGGGGGGGCAAAACAATGATTAAAAACAAATACAAAAGCACCGTCAACCGCTCCACCAGTCGCCGCCCCCCCACGCGCCCCGCAGCTAACCACCGCGTCCTCAGGGGAGCAGCAAAACATGTGGCCGTCATTGGCCCGCCGGGCCGCCGAGAGGATAAGCTCCCCACGTCGTCATCTGGGCCCCACCCACCAACCCGGGGGGCCTCACCTCCGTCCGAAGCGCGTGCCCCCTACGCGCGCCCCGGCCCGACAGACCCGCCGATCGATGACGTGTCGCCCGCCCTTAATCCGTCGGTTGCTTACGGATAAAGCACAAGATCTCCATTTTCTTTTTCCTCAAAAATCTAATATTTTCTAATCCACTTGATGATGAATTATTCAAACCCAATCCTGACCCAAAAGAAAGAATATTTAAATCCCAACGAGAATTTCGGGGGAAAAAAAGGATAAATTAAGCGGATTACGTCGCGCGCTTTTGCCCAAAATCCTCCTTCGTCCGGAAATGATTGCGTCGCCGCGTCCCTTTCTATCCCCGTAGAATTCCCAAATCCTCAGTTTCTTTTTCCTTTTCTATTTTCCCGAGAAAATAGTAATACGGAGCTCCTCTGCGCATAACGACTCGCCCATTTTGCCGAGAAAATTTATCGACAACTTGGAATCAAACCCGTACCTGCGTAGATAAAGCGCCCGCCTTTATCCGCTTGCCTCGTTTTTGGCGAAATTCTGGAGTGGATTTTATCCGATCGGCGACGTTCGGGGGGATAAATTTTTCACTTTTTTTCCGATTTCCGATCAGATTTTTCTCCGACGAGGGGGGTCGAAGGAAGGAGGAGGAAGAGACGGGAAGAGGTTGAAGATGATGAGGAGGCAGCAGCAGCAGGACCACCAGTCTCGGCCCTTCTACGAGCTCTCCGCCCTCGTTCTGAACCTGCTGCGGTCGCCCCGGCGCCTCCCCGTTCCCCGACCAGTCCCCGGCGGCGGCGGCGGCGTCGTCGTCGAGGAGGTCGTCGGCGGCGGCGGTGGCTCAGATCACGCCGGCGGGGTTCGCGTCGCTGATGCTGGGGATATCGTTGGCCCTGATGCTGTGCGGATCGGTCACGTTCTTCATCGGCTTCATGCTGATGCCGTGGGTGCTCGGGCTGGTGATGTTCCTGTACGTGGCCGGGATCGTCTCGAGCCTCTCGGTGTTGGGGCGGTCGATCCTTTGCTACGCCACCGGCCCGCCGACGCCGCGGAAGGAGATTCCGTGTAAGAAATTCCCTCCGTCCCTTCGCGAGCTGTTTCGTTTGACCTCGTGTCCGCTTTTTGGGGGTTGAATTTGTCGCTTGCTCTTAAATTTCACATGGCTGTTGATAGATTTGTTGCTTATTCGTTCTATTTGATCTGGCGGTAGCTTGTGTTGATGTTAGTGTTAAGCTTTTTATTCGTTCAAGAGCTTGTTCATTTAGGTTATTCATAGCAAAAAGGAAAGCAGGGGAGCAACCTATGATTAGGAGGCTAACTTACAACTCTTAAATTAGGTTTTCAATGATGAGATAAATTACCTATGGATTTTTGGGTTCCTAATGTTGCTGTTGACAATTTTTCTTGTTTTTGTTTTTGGGCTCTTTGGGATCTCTGTGTGAAGAACTTGTATTGATGCGAACCTTGGGTCGTCTATTTCCAGTTGCTTGAATTAGTTATGCTCAATTGATAATGAGAAAATTCGGAAAAGAAGTGTCTTTTCTGTAGTGTCTCTCCCCTGACATGTTCAATTTCTGTATAGTTAGGCACTGTCATAGGTTGCTCTTTCCAATTTTGACGCATGGTCTTTTCGATGAAATAAGGACTGATGTGGCATTGGCTTGTAAATTCAAGTTTGGAAAGTTTTGGAATTTGGATGATGAGCATTTGTGTACTTGCTGCCATGATTTATATATCAATGATGTTATGGAATCTTAGTTTGATTACGTTTTCTACACAATAGTTTCTATATTCTTTTCTGGACTTTCACTGGTTTGACTTTGCCATTGCTCTTATGCCGACAGTGAAGTCTCTGCTTGCACATTTTGATAAGTAGATTTCCGATGCAACACTTGCTGTAAATTCTTTTTCTAACTGGTAACTGGTTCAACTTTTTGATCAATCCAACAAGAAACTATAAACCATTTACTCAAATGAGAATTTCTCCAAAACATTTCTCGTCATGTATTGATAAACGTATGGGATTCTTTGGAGTCTACATCTGTATGGTATTGTGTTAGGATTAGGATTCTTTGGGCAACTTCTAGCTGACGTCAAACCTGCTTATATGCATCTGGGTGTTTGTACCTTGATTTTCCTATTCATCAAATTTAAGTAGGTAGGACTTGATAAAAGTCTGAAAGGGAAATGACTAATTCTCAGGCTTCTAGCCAAGTTTTCAGAATGTCATGGTTGGCTGCTGTCGGAATTATTGGAAATGCACTTTCATTTGATGAAGCTCAAAGAGAATTTTCAGTTGAAATCGGCTTGCTTCACCTAATAGAATTGCCAAAAGATTTTGTTTGAGCTGTCCACAGAAATTTCTGCTCTGGTCAGTGATCATTCCCTCTGACTCTGTCTGTCAAGAATTTGGCTGGCTAGGAAAATGGGAGAATTGGCTTTAGCCAAAGGTTATTTAACTGATCAAGTCAGATAGAATTGCTTACATTTGGTCATTTGGGCATTGAATATATGTAACAGAGTATGCTGCCAAAACGAGTTTCACTGGTGCAAGTTATAACTATCTGTGTTGTGCTCTTTTATTCGACTTTGGACATCTTGTGATGACTCCACATAGTCTAGCGATGTTTTCCTTTGTTTCTTGCTTTTCTTTCCTTTTACATTTCTGATGTACTTGAATTTTTATATAACTGGTACACAAAGTGCTCGACTTGTTGGTCAGCTTCATGTGCAGGTGGCAATAGCTCTTCTTTTCCTTTTCTTGTTCATATTTCGACCAGTTTCCTGTGTCTACATGATTTAGAAGAGTGCAGCGCTAGTCCATGGTTAGTTTTCTAACATGTCCCTTTTTGTGAATTTGAAATGATCAGCATGGAAGCTATTGTGAATGGAAAGTCCGTTTGGAGATGTGCTGGAGGGACGAATTATGTCCCAGAGGATTGAGAGCACAGAACTCAGTTGTTTTGCCAATTACTACCGCCTTAAGTAAACATATATAGGGACATTAAGATTACGGAGCTTTTCAAGTATTGATGCAGAATTGTGGATACCTTTCTCTTTGTAGATTCTGCGGATATATTTCGAGATGGCTTTTCAAGTAGTTAGATTTAGAAATGATGTATTGTCAAAGCTTCTTTTTGAGGATAATACACAGTTCGATACCTGCTTTGGATGATAGCTGGGGAGCTAGTACTCAGTTCCTTTGTATCTCGCATTTTCAAATTTTTATTCCCACACCTCCGTGTTTATGTATTTGTAATTTGCGGGAGGTCGGCATTTTCAATTACAGTACTTTGATTCGTATCTCTCATCTTTATAACTTCGTTCTTCTACCTTTCTATTATTGCTTTGACGATGATCAGTTCAAATCTCAAAATTCCGTGATTGTCATTCCATGGTGACTTCCATCGTGGACTGAGCCTAGGTTAAGAATATGCCCGTTTACTGGCGGTTCTATCACTGGATAATTTTTTGGGCAGAAGAATGTGTGCAACGTTTTGAGTGTAACGAGAGAACACATTGAATGTTGGTCCGTATCTGAGATGTCTTCAAATTCAGTATCGTCGTCCTTTGTCCTGTCATCTCTATGGCATTAAATTCACGCTTATCTGGATACGGAAGTTGGACCGGATTATCTCCAAGTGACAGCTCCCATGGCAGGATTGGCGGAATGGGATGCTGCCACAATTTAATTCGACGAACGGTTCTATCCTGATCGCCAGTCTCTAGCCTGGTCTTGGTCGTGCCTGGGAACTTTTTATAAAGTGGACATAAGCTCGAGTCATTTTCATTGCTGACTTTAGCAGCACTTGAGGTGATGTAGTTCTTGTTAATCGTTGTCTTACGCTACTTGCCACATGCGATGCAAATCTGGAATCCGTGATCATGTGGAATCATTGAAAATGTTTGCGATCCTAACAACAAAATTATATTAAAAGTGGAACCCTGAGGATCATTTCGTGTCATTCGGTTTTCTAGATTTCTGGGCAAAAATAAGCAAAATGAAAGGGTCTTAATGTGTGGTAAGTTTTCAACTTAAGGCGGTATCTAATCAGAATCGACTCGTAGAATATTAGATCAATTCCAAACAACCAATCATGACCGCATCACATCCGTTTGACTTTCAGGTGCATTCGGTGATCAATTCATCTGATTTGACCCGTCACGCTCGGATCTTGGCTTTGCGAGTACCCTTTGCTTGTTAAGTCTCGAAAAAATGGAAGGAGAAATGAATCAGTAGTCATGTGTGCACTGTCATATATTGTCTGGGAGTTACAATTCAGAGGGTGATGGCATAGGAAAGAAAACTATCAAGAGAAGATCCCTAGCGTTCCCTCTGGCATCGGCCGAAGAAAAAGCAGGAACCTGGAAAGAGCAGATCTTATCATAGCATCTCCGTCACTCAGGTACACTTGACTAAAATCAAGCAAACAAATCCAACAAAAAACAAACAGAATCAAAACATTAAGCCAATCGAAACAACCGTCACAGGAGAACATAAAACTATCCGGTGTAGATGTGGACGCCGACGGCGATGAGGAAGATGGTGATGAGACAGAAGAAGATGATGGTGTGGACGAGAATGGAGGGCCCGCTCGTCTGCATGTTCCCGAACTCCACCACCTTCATCTTCCCCGGCAGCTGAAACAGCAGCCCCGGGCTGAGCAGTATGAACAGCACCACCGCTATGACCACCGGCCCCCAATCCGCCATCTCTCTCGGTCTCTCTCTGCGCGCACGCGTCTCTGTGTGAGCGTTATTGGGTGCCTCTAGCAACTTTTGGATGTCTCTCTTGGTTTAGTTGCTGCGATTTGTCTTCTTTATACGGAGGAAAAAGAAGGGAAAAGAGAGTTCGTGTGAGCTTGCCGAGTGCAAGAGGAGGAAGAAAGGAATATATCACCGAGACCGAGCATCAGTGACGGCGAAGAAATCTTTCTGGCAAGCGGTCGGTGATGCGTTTGGCCTTGTGCTTGGCTCTGCATCACGTGCTCCGTCCTTTGTGTTATTGAACTTCGTGTTCACGAAGGACGATGGAGCGTGTAATAATGAATCCATTCCTTCCCTAAGAACGAGATCCTTATTTGTTCCGTCGATCGTGTTCTCAGTCTGTCATGAAGTACGATGTAAAAGAACTGAGAACTAGCTCTTGCCTAGGGAGATGCGCGAATTCTGATATAGTAGTCAGTCATTGCGAAGAAGACGGTATAGAAATCCATTGGTAACTAAGAAAAAGCGAAACAATCTGGTTTGAACTCGTCTTTTGTGAAATGATGGAGAGATCGAGAGCAATTGCCAAAAAGAAGATAAGTATCGACTTTTGTGTTTACTATATTGTTTTTGGAAATTGAATTTGTTTTGATAGTTGATATAAATTCAGGCGGGGATAGGACCTGTCATTTATCAAAAGAGGGCTAAAGTGGAACCGATGTTGATTGCTAAACACTAGCGAAAAAGATTCCTAGCCCTCCGCAGACGGGTTAGTCCACGTTCTCGTGTCCGGAATTCTGAAACATCTGAGATAAGATCCGGAGACTTGGCCAATCAACACAGGACACAGGGCAATTTCTAAGAGAAGAATGTGAAGCGCTCTCCCATTGAAAGGTGAAGGCTTTACCTACATAAGCCCAAAAGGAACGAAGTAATGATATCAAGATCTGCCCTCGTCGCAAAAACTAATGGATCAGCTTAGGCAAAAAATTGATTGGACAGGACATTCGAAATCTAAAGAAGCCCCGATTAAAATGGCCCCCGGACCCGAGAATTCCATGGACAAACTGGTGGGCTCATGCAGCACCCTTGTATTGGAAAATGCTGGCCCGACCCATTTTTGACCCAGCTCGACCCGACCTGGTCCTAACATTTCAAGGGACATCATAGCTCATGGGGAAAGTGCACAGCGCATTAGACCTGAATTTTGGGCCCAATTTGCTCAATTATTGCGTCTAATCATCTAGTACCTATTGATTGACAAGAAAGAAAAGGAGGACGGTACCAAGGAAGTATCTGAATTTCAAAGTGAGTCTCGAATCATGATAATTGGCACGTAGTAAGAAAGTATTTTCGTGAATCAGGACAATTGAAACGCAGCAACATTGCGTTTTAACATCGTATTCTTATGCCACCCTTTTTTTATCACTAAATCAAAGTGAAGTTTGACTCAACTCAATATAGATTCAATATTCTTCAAGATTACCCTACTGAGTTGGATACTGTATTAGCTGCGGATTCCACTAGCTAATGCAATATATACTTTGGTCATAATGACATATTTCAATTAAAAACATAGCACAAATTGTTGAGAGAATTTTTCTTAAAAGGTCAAATCTTGTGCAGTAGGTGACGCCGTACATCTTATTGAATGCAGAAGCAACCTAGTAATCCCACGTGGATCATACATAAGATGCACTGCCGACTTGTTTGTTGGAGAAAGCACCTACAATAATTGATTCAAAGAATCAGTTGCGACAAATTAGTATGGTTCCTATCTCGATGACTTCTCCACCGACTTAAAGCCAGACCTCTCCCATCGTCATTTAAACGTGCGCAAACTCGGTCAAAGCCAGTTCAAATTATGCTTGCCACTGTCTCCGTGATCAGGGAATTGCAGATTAACAAAACCATGTGGGGAGACAAGGGATCGTGCCAAACTTGACTTCACAGTCATCGCCAAGAAGAAAAGAAATCGATTACAATGCTCAAATCTTGTCGTAAGAGCAACACGATTTTGCCCGAAAATAATAGTGGATGATGGTAATTGCGAAAGAAAGAGATGACTCACCACTTTCGAATTTCCCTAAGGCCGGAGCACAAGTTTTAGTCGAGATACACGTGAACCTTGAGGGCCAGAACAAAGACGCACACGAGGCAGAAGTAGATGAGCGAGTGGACCATGATCGAGGCGCCGCTCGTCTGGAAATTCCCGAACTCGACGAACTGGTGGCGGCCCGGCAGCTGAAACAGCAGGCCCGGCGTCAGCAGCACGAACAGCACCACGGCCACGAAGACGGGGCCCCAATCCGACATTCCTCCCCTGATCGAATCCCCAACTTTTCGTTTCCAAATTCAGAAATTCCTTTTGCTTTTGGGGAACTTGGAGATAATTAGTTGAGCGACAGTCAATGGAGTGGTTCATGAGCGAAAGCAAAGGAGGAAGGGGAAAGGACAGTGAGGAGCTTGTGGATGGAATTAGGAGATGGAAAGTGTCCTAGTTTAGTGGTGGACATTGCATGAAGCATAAGGTACAAAATTTGTCATTTTTCTATTTAATTTCTGGGTGCGTTAACAGCCAACTCAGGGCCTAGGATGGTTTCTATGGATGATTGGATCAATTTCTTTCCTTCCTTTTTTCTAAAGGAACCAGTAAACAAAACCGATGGTCCTTACCAAAAAAATACAATCGATCACGAAGTCTAACTTTTCCCGATTGAAAATAATGCGGTCCACAAACCATGTGTGCTTTTCAAGAATTCTTGTTTTTATGTTAAAAGCAAAAAGAAGAAAAAAGTTGTCGTGATCCTTTCAGAGTTATATGAGGTCACGATAGTTGATAAATTGCCTTTTTTATCAGCTTTGTCGCTCATCGAAAGTGTGATGATTAGGATTTGATTTTGAAGCATACAGAACAATTCAAACTATCCCAAAATCCTCTTGGAGGGCTAAGGGCAAGAATTATAATTATTCTATTTTTCTACTTCTTTTTTTTTTTTAAAAAATGTTTGGATAGAAATTTATTTTAGTAACGCAATTTCATTTTTCTATTTTTTGGATAAATTTTTAATTCATAAATAGGTTTGAAATAGAAATGATAATTAAAAACTCTTATTATTGCTTGTCTTTGCTGCCTTCCCCGAACGTTTGCTAGGAAAATATTTCAAAAGGTCTATCAGACAAATTTTTCTTTCAAGAACAAAATAATTTTGTCAAAGCTTGCCAAAAGCCTGGTAATTATGAATGCTTTGTAAAAAGCAGGAGCATTTCAAGGAGATAAAATTCAAATCTTCGGGAGGAAGAGATGTAACTTTATATGCAAATCAAAGTTTCCAAAGAGAAGGAAAAAATGCAACAAATGCTTTATTTGTGGACGAAAAGGGCATTTTGCTAAAACGTGTTCCAAAGTAGGTAACAAAAATTCTCGTGCTTTAGCTTGGAGGTAAGATTTGATGGTCTATCTTTTCTAGCATTGATCAACAATAGTTAGATGAGTAAGCATAATATCTAAAGTTCTTATAATTTAAAAATTTCTTTCAATTGCTATGGCAAGATCTTTTGGAATGGACATTAAGGTTGTGCGTTTGGCAGTTATGATAAAATTTGGGATATGACATGATTTAATCTTATCTTATGTTTGGTGTTTCTTCATAATATAATAAAATCGGATATAAAGAAGATATAAGCTAGATAAAATTATCTCATGGAGGAGGTGAGGTAAAGGTGGATAAGATTTATAATATTTATAATAGGAAATTTATTTTTTTCGAATAACAAACTTATTAAATTAACAAAATTGAAATTATATTTCAATATAAATAATATTTGAATTATAATTTAAGAAATAAAAAAATTATTTTTTAAAATTTAATCTTATTTTAATTTATATATTCAACTTTAATTCTATCTTATAAGAAACATTCAATCTATAAATTACATATTTATATTTATTATATATTTTAGGTATTTTTGTATTTTAAGTATGCTAGTACAGTTTATTATTTGATAAAATTTTATTAAAAAATGATGAAACGGGAAAAATAAATAATAAATAAAATAATTTTTAAAAAGATGAAAAATAATAAAAAAGAATTAACGAATAATGTCACGAGAGATTTTTACTGTTTATGCTTATGAACTTTTAGTTTAATTTGTATAAAAAAATTGTACGTGATATGATATAAATATATCCGACTTTAATACTAAGATTCACCAAACAGTAAATAGAATATAAAAAAATTTCAGGATTTCATATAATATCCTATCTAGTCTTATCCGATTAGAAATCTGAACGACCAAAACATCCTAAAGAGACTATCTTGAGGGTTAGGTTAGCTTTACATCATAAAAGAGCCTGATAGAAATTTAAAGAGAAAGAGGGACAATTAGTTTTGCATGATTTAAGTACACAAACATCCAATTTTATTGGTGACGGCTCCTCTTGCCTCAACACATTATACACCGTGCATTTTATCGGCAAAGAGAAAGAAAAGACAAATAAGATTAATCATTGACGGTACTACTGCTGTTCGGAAATTCATCCAGCCTGAAATTGTTGTCAGGAATAAAACGAGCTTTTTCCGTGCCCTAAGTACCGAGGAGCATGAGAAGTCGGCGAGGGCCGAGGGACACATCCTCACCTCCAATTATCGAATCCTACGCCCATCGTGATAAACGTGGTCAAAAGGAAGATGGTGGAGGGACAGCCACGGCGATGCGCACTCCAAGTCGTGAAATGGACTCTACATTTTAGCCAAAAAGTAAACTCCCTTTTTTCCCCCCTTCGATATTTTTTGATTTCATTGGGCCCCGAGCCTTCAATTTCTCGCACTAATTAAGAGGAGACCAAGACCACCCCGAAACTGACTTCTCTCCCTTCAAGCCATTAAAAAGAAATTCAGCGTTCTGGCCCGCCACGCTTGAAATTATTCTATCTTCCGTTAGAACAGTTCTTAACTTTTGAAAATCCATCAATGGTAGAGGTCGGTGATCACATTGAAACTAACTGGACAGCACATAAGTATAAACGAAGTATCAGTTATAAGGATGGGACTAGAAAGGGGTTTTAGCCAACGAAGATGTTCGCTCTTTCAGGAATCAGCAATGCATAAATTATGTCAAATTAAGTCTAATCAATATCTGATCAGACTGAAATCCTTTGGTAACATAATTTTTCTGTTTTTGGTCAAAGTTGATGTCTCAATAAAAGGTACTCACCAACTCGTAGAAATCTGCATGTCATCCCCAAATTGATTTCTCACTCTTTTTCTTCTGTTCGTGTTCTCTAGGGCAAAACCATAAAAAAAAAAAAAAATTAGTATTCTTGCCGTGCTACGCATGCTCGAAATTAGTCTCTCTTTCACACCAACAATTCTTAACTTTTGAAAATACGTAAAAAGTAAAGATCGAGGATCACATCAAAAATAGCTAGATAGCACAACAGTATAAACGAAGTATCATTCAAATAAACACACCTGGAAAAAGGTTTAATTGACGGAGATCCTTGCTCTCTCGAGAATTAGTAAAGCATAAATCGTGTCAAGCTAAAACCAATCAATATCAGATCACATCCAGATCTCTTAGCAGAGTAAATTTTTTACGTTTTTGGTCAAAGTTGGCGGGTAAAAGGAAGGCACTAAACCACGCGTGGAAATTTACATGCCACCACAAAAAAGAAGAAGAAGAAGAAAAGCTTGCTTACGATTCTTTATCCTTTTTTGCTAAGCTATCCGTTTTAGTTTAGGGAGGAGTAACCTAAGAAAATATCAAGGGGCGAGACCCAACGGCAGGGCGCCACGTCGGCGAGATTTCAAAGCTTCCACGTGCGCCCGCTGGCACTCGATCCTCGCCCGCGATTTCTTTCCTTTCTTAACTTTATTAGGCCCGCGGGGCGCCAGCCCTGTTTCCTCGTTACTCTCAATATGAAATGAAAGCGAAAGGGCCGGGAAGAAGACGTCGAAGACCGTACGGCGCGCGCGACCTTCATCGGCCCGAGTCAACACCGCCCGCTCGGTCCGCAGCTTGCCCGAGCAGTTCCGCCCCCTCCTGCTTCTTAAGCCCCTGACAACCGCCTCTCTCGCCGGAGGAGTGAGTGCGCGGGAGCTGCTCGGGAGAATCGCCGTCCGCCCCGTTCGATTCGAGGCGCGCGCGGTTTTTCGCTTCTCCGAATGATCGCGAGCGCCGTCCGCGAATTCTGCTCGCTGCTTTGATACGGAAACATGATGCCGTCTGGTAATCGTTCGTTCCCGTTCTCTCGCGTGGCGTGCTTCCGATTTGGCATTCGAGGCGGTTCGATTTTTTTTTGCTGCTCTAGAGTGGGAGGAGATGAGATGGTTCGGCGAGCTTTAGCGGTTTGATCGTTTGAACTCGCGCGTAGGGTTTTTTTATTTTTTATTTTTTTAAAGTTCTTTCTTTTCCGAGGGGAAATAATGAGTTGGAGTGGCAAATGTAGCGATCGAGTGGAGGGAGACCGGCTGCTATCGTATAAATTAGGATTTTCTTTTTTTTTTTTTTTTGTAGGAATATGTTAATTTCATGGCGTTTGAACCTCGTAGTTTATAACGGCTAGGGATTGCTCCGGTGGCTACCGTTTCTACATGGGAAGGGGGGATGTTCTTACTTTTTGCAAAGAAACTGGACAAAAGTCTGAGAGTGAGTTGAAAATTAGAGTAGGATAGACCAAAATAAAAAAGAAAAAAAATCGTAGTTTATGGATCAGGATACGTTTGAGCAGTCTATCTATTAGCTTTTTTTTTTTCTTACAACCATGAGGGGGACCAGGGCAGCTATCTTTAGTTAAACATGCGCTTGTGGGTTACTGACATAAGGCTCTCCACTTCCTAGGTGATTTCTCTTATCATGCGATTGTAGAGGTAATGCGGGGCTTGTTTGTACTGATTAAGTTGCCACATCGTGGTCTTGGGTTTCTTGGTTTGTGAACTTTTCTTGCATTTTATGTTACGAGCAGGTTATTAATTTAATAGAAGAAAGTTATGATGGGGTAGGGTTGGGGGGAGATCTTGGGCACTTTGATTTCTAGGATGATATGAGACTGGATAAGTACAAAGGCGTAAGGATCCCTGCAGTCGACCTCATTTTGGAGGAAAATGGTTATTTTTTGTCCTGGCACTGTTGCTGTTGTTGTATAAAGGGAAGGACTTTAACAAATCCTATAGGCTAGTTGCTGCTTTGAACTGTATCCATTATGGCTTGCATCTGAAATATTGGCAACCTTACTGATGTCATCAACTTATTTGCCTGGACGGTGTTTCTTTTTGTTTGGGCTGCAGTGTAGCGGAGCCCTTGGTGGTTATAGAGATAGTGACTCTTTATTGGTAGAGAAAATCGTTAGGCTACAATTTGCATTATTATTCTATGGAGACCTTTTTGTGTTTCTGCTTCCTCTGGTCTCTGTGCCTTTTCATTTGTTTTGCCTCAAGCAGAGAAGCACTACATGAAACTACCATCAATACTCCTTTTTTCTGAATTCTCAGGATACAACATTAGTGATCTTTACCAGGAAGCTCAATATCGTTGGCTCAAACCTGCAGAAGTGCTTTATATTTTGCAAAACCATGAAAGCTGCCAGCTTACCCAACAGCCACCTCAACGTCCAAGCAGTAAACTTCATCTCCTTTGTGCCTCATTGAATAACTAGCGCTCTTGAAATCCTCAGTTAGGTTTGTAATGAATGGCAATGTACGTATGACAATTCTTAACAGGTGGATCCTTGTTCCTTTTCAATAAGAGGGTTCTTCGATTCTTCCGTCGTGACGGGCATAATTGGCGGAAAAAGAAGGACCAGAGGACTGTTGGGGAGGCTCATGAACGGCTCAAGGTCTGCTAATTAAGTAAAATGGACATATCTATTATTTCTCTGTTAATAAGTAAGTAGCTCATAATACGTGATAATCATGGTTATTGTCACTTCCTTTTGCTGCATTTTCCATGGCCGTTATCAACTTTTCTGTGTCTAACGGGAAATTTCTTTCTTATAAATGTGCCAGAACTGATGATCGAATTCATTCATGTGTTTAGGTGGGAAATGTCGAAAAATTAAATTGTTATTATGCACATGGAGAGGACAACCCAAATTTTCAAAGGCGCAGCTACTGGATGCTTGATCCGTGAGTGTAAATATTGGTAGCATATCATATTCTCTTGTGATTAGTGCTTGTCATTACACTTTTGTAATCCTGTCCTATTAGTGCAGTAAGGCATTGGGAATTTGAGTTATTTTGATAGCCAAAGTCGTCCTAATAAAGTAAATTGACTCAACTGTACACTCTCTCCTAATATATTTTTACCTTCCTCTTTTGAATAAGCTAGAATTAGAATTTCATTTATCTAAGAAAAAAGGCCTCTGTACTGGCCACAATAAGTATAAGATTACAACAGAACACTTGCAACACCAAGTAAACTTCAAGAGCAGCTTAGAGAAATTCCTTCACCTTCAGATGTTAAAAAGCCTGATCAAGTTCTTCAGTCCAACTTTCTGTAATTTCTCACTTGATTTAGAAGACGCAACTGCTGCCACATGGGACCAGAGAAAGAGCACTTGAAGAATGAATAACTTCTAGTTTAATTATGCAATTGACATAGCACACGGATACTCTCTGCAGATGAATACCCCCTTGACAATTTCCCTGTAGTGGGCAACTTAACTAGTAATACCAAGTGGCAATACAGTGCTCTGTATGCTAGGAGTAAACAACACAAGTTTGTGCATTGGAACTTTAGAAGCCGCTACAGGGTATTCCAAGCAATATTCAAGGTGAAAGCACCATTCGGTATTACGAGCCAAACTCCCTTAAGGTGGCTAGCAGCAGTAAAAATGTGTCCTAGCAAAACTGATCATGTCCTTGGCCACTCTCACTCATTTATGTCAATTTGCCAGAAAACTTAATAATAGCATCAATTTACCAGATTACATTGTCTCGCACCTTCTTTCCCTTCAAAATAGCAGCCTCTTATCTTGGATGACTGCTGAAAGAGCCTCCTTTCTGACGGATCTTCGATACGTCCATTCAAAATGACAGAGAAATGACGAGTAGTGTGACAGCTTCTCATTCACTGTGTAAACTGTTCAAAAAAGCTAAGCCATGAAGAATGTTGAACATAAATGTCCATTCCACCAAATCCAAACACCTTTATAAGATCAGCCTTAATAACAGATGTAGGAGATATGTTCTTCCATTGTAGCTGTTAACAAGTTCCTTGCAACAAGGATACTATCGACGATATGCATACCCTCTATAAAGGGTGACAGATTCATGCTCTCTGGTGGCAGCCTTTTAAGCCTCAGAGTCAGAATGCTTGAAATCCATCAATACACAGTATTACAGCATGAAATAGGATAGAGAGTTGGACATCTTTTAGGGTTCGTACCACACTCACCTCCAGTCCTCTTATTTCTCTTCTCTAGGATGAAGAGTAGGACATAAATTCACTCACACCTTGCTTTTGCTTTTTTGGTGGGCAGGGCATGTGACCACATAGTTCTCGTACATTATCGGGACATAACTGAGGTCAGTTCATAACTCCTGGATCCAGCTTATATTTTATTTGATTGGTCTATGATTTATCAAGTCCCTACAGTCAGCCTTTGATCGAATGCTGTCTACCAAATTGGCCCACCCAACACTATCTGTATAGGGAGGGAGGTGTGGTTGATATATGTTCTGAGCATGTTTTTGGGAAAAGCCGTTAGCTGTGTAGGACATAGCGCAGGTCAAGAGCATGTATCATAACTCACTCTCTTGTTATTTTGACACATGTCCTTGTTATTCTGATCCTACTCCTTTAATCTGTTTGATGCAATTATGTTGTGTTTAACATGTTAGGTTTGGCTTACCTTAAGTGGGAGTATTGAGAAATATGCTTAATATACATGATGGACCTATTTTTTGACAGGTTAAGTTTTGGGGAGAACATTCCTTAATATATTGATTTTTTTTTTTGTCTTTACCGGGGTTGACCTTCTAATGTACTGCTCCAATTCCCACCCACCCATGACCACTAGGCTGACTGCTAGGTTCTATTCAATGGTATTGGATTTAGCATCATTCTTTGCCTGTGTTGCAGGGAAACATAGTTCTGGATCCAAAGCACTGTTTTCTCCAGGGTCATCAGCTGCTTTAAGTCCTAGTCCGAGTCCCAGCCCTTACTCTAATCAAAATCAGGGTTCTGCCTCACTTGACTCTTGTCAAACTCATTCCAGTCCAAGTTCTGCAGAGTTAGTTCCATCAATGCTATCATCAACCATGGAACAGATAACTTGGACGGGGTGGAAGGAGCAGCACTTTGCAGTTCGTCTGATCTTGATGTTAGTAAAGCTTTGAAGAGGATTGAAGAGCAGCTCAGTTTGAATGATGACGCAATTAAAGAAATTGTTCCAGTATTGGATGATGATGAATATCTCAATTCGGTAGGATTGCTGGACTATGAAAGGGAGATTTCTCAGCAAGATCAGCATGAAGCATTATTGCAGGTTTCAGACCCTGTAAATTATCAATTTCTTAGTGAAAATGATGGCATGCGAAATGTTTCAAGCAACTATATGCCACTTAAGGATACAGGTAACACATCTATGCTTTTTGTTCTTAGAGTGGCGACAGTCTGTTGGCTACTTGTTGACATGGTGGTACTTATCTTGTGAGGAAGAATTCTGTAACATTATGCAGGGACCACTTTGACATTTTAAAGTTAAGAACTATCTGTAGTCTATAGTCTGGAACCCACCTCGATTGGGCAACTATCACGTTAATGTGGGGTTTGTCATCTGCTATTGTAACCTTTTGGTTTCATATTGAACAGTATTTACTAGTTTCAGTCACATCTCATCACTTTGTGAAACATACCCCAAACTTGACTCATTCTTAAGGAACTACATGTGATAGGTTCATTTTTTCTATGGGGTTGGCAGGTGTGAGGGTATTAGGATTTATATTGTTGAATTTGTCACCACTTATGTCTCTTCAGTACGTAGGACTCCATTCATTGTCTTAAATTGGTGCTCGCTCTCATCTGCCCTATCACATTTCTAGCACAATTGAAGGCTGTATTGCATGATGATAATGCTGCTTTGAGAAGCCAAGTATACAAACCAAAAAGATCAAGATTTTCATCGTTTGCATAAAAAATTTTGCATGTTGCAACTAAAGTGACATCAAGCTTCCCAGTGACTGCGATAGTAAGCAAAGCAACCAAAATTAGCCTCCTCAAATCATAATTAACCATAAAAAATGCGGCAATGCCACAAAGCTACCCCAATTTTTTATCACAAAGTAGATTGTACCTACTTTTGTGCTAGGTACAAGTTCTTATTCTCAACAAGGTGAGTCTTATTCTCAATTCTATCCTAATTTAGGCAGATCTTCTCTTCCTTCTTTGTCTATGCCTTAAGGAGGAGGAAAAGGAGAATTTTGACTTTCTACCTATTAGAAGTTTCATATAGCTAAATGGCATTCCTAGAAAATTCAGATTATTTATTGGTGTCACTTGTTCTTGAATTTTTTTCCCCCAAGTAAAATTTATAGAGGGTAGTGATCTTTGGTATGAGAAATAGACTGTAACTTCTGTCTAACCAGCAAGATTATTTGTCTGAAGAGGAAATGTAGTGTTTATAGCAAATGCAATTGAAGATTATAGGTATAAAAGTGTGCAGGACTCATGCAGCCGTTTTCTGCAGATGATGATGGCCAGCATAATCTTCAGGCATTTGAACAGGCGCATCTGGTTAAAGAAGAATCCTTTTCCTGGACAGATATGGAGTCCTACTTGAACCCATCGGCCAAAGGATACCTAGAGAATAATGCTCAGATTCCAAATGAAAATGTGAGACATTATATGAGTGTAAAAAGCTAAATATATGTGTTTCTGAGGTTAGCTTGTTTTCATGGATTTCTTACTGGAAGTGTCTTAGCCATGCCTATATGTTTTAACTGAGGATTTGTGTATTTGGCACATGTCACTTTTCCATTCACTAAATCTGGGTTGAAGTCTGACCAATCCTTCCCTCGCCTGTCTGGAGAAAACAACTATTTCTATTCATTCCAGTCTACCTCTTTGGAAACTGATATCAGAATCATATAAGTGGGCATGAGATCTTTCTTTCGGGACAGTTGAACAGCTTTAAGTGTGCATAGGTTGTGTACTGGTAGCATGTGGTTGTAGGCATATAAGTTCTAATAAAATTTGATACAGTTCATGTTATAAAATTTTAATATGTACTTATATCAGTCTTTCCTGAATGAGTTTTGTCACCTATTTGGTCAATGTGCCACAGGAAAAATTACACTCTTATACACAGACAGGACCAGCAGAAGGACAAGAAGGCTATCTCCTGTCAGATGCTAATAAGAACAGGGATCCATGTATGATTTTTAGAACCCTGCTTAATAATTACTTAGTTGGAACCATGCCTTTTCTATTTTGGGCAGTGAACCGTACCTAAGTATATTTTAATTTGGGTCTATATCCCTGTCTAACAAATGTCATAAATCTCTTGCTTCAGTAGCCTCATTGTTGGAACTTGACAATTTCGAAGTCTCTGCTTACCCTTCCTTTGGAGAAACTCATGGGGCAAATCCAGAATACTATCCTGTCTCGTTTGGACAAGGCCAACTGGGAATATCAGTTGTGGGAAATTCATGTTTGACTGTTGCAAAAACTCAGAAATATACAATTCGAGAAATATCTCCTGAATGGGGTTACACCACTGAAGCTACAAAGGTGGGTATGAATTGTTACATTGTTCAGACTGAATTCTAAGTGAATTTTCCATTCATTTATATATAATGATTTGTCCTTTTCTATGGCCACGTCTAATGATTTTATCTAAATCCTGCCATGTTGTATCTTAAGGGGAGCAAACTGGTAATATATTAGGTTCTTTTATTCTTTTGTAGTCCTATTAGCATGTTTGTGCTGCTGTGTCATTGTGGTGCTAACTCCTAGCAACAGTATAAATTGCAAATGATTTTCTTTAAAAGAGTTGCACTTTCTCTAGCTTATTTATCTATTCTATACATGGTTCGTAAACCAAGATCAAAATCCTGAATGAGGAAGCTTTTCATCGAATTGTAGATTTTGAATTAACCAACAGTACTAGTTGAATGTAACTACATGGTGCATTTGACCAATTTTAACCGAAAGTTTTGAGTTTATCAACTTTGATGCTGATAGGAGAACTCAAATTGCATAAATGCATGGCAAATTGGTTAAATACATTACATGCTGAAGAACTAGAATTACTTGATAATAGCAGCCTTTGTTGATTCCTTCTAAACAAACCTCTTAAACATTGATTTGATTGTAATAGTTTCAAGATGCGCTCATGTGGAAACAGAAACTTAAAAGTGCTTCAGTGTTTCACCTTCACCTATTTGGTTGGCTCTTTTCTTTTCTTCTTTTTCTTCTTCTCCTTTTTTTTTTTTTTTGGATTGAGTAATTTGTTTAGTTAGAATGGGTTGGAATGGAATAAGACTGGCAGTTTTTTTTGGGGGTTTCCTTGTCTTTTCTTTTATTGCTGAATTATATCTGTCTTGAAATTAGTAGAAAAACTTGATTATTCATCAATAAAATCTCATATTGAGAGTTAATTTTTGTTTCCAGAGTGATTAGATGAGATTAAATCACATCTTGTGATGCAGGCAGTTTACAAAAGAGCATGTATATGTGCAGAATATCGATTGACATTTCAATCACATGAAATATGACATTTCAAACTTGAAAATTTATTAGTTTCTTCATGCAGATTGTCATTGTTGGATCTTTTCTGTGTGATCCGTCGGAATCTGTATGGAGTTGTATGTTTGGTGATATTGAAGTTCCAGTAGAGATCATTCAACAAGGTGTCATTCGCTGTGAAGCTCCTCCTCACTCAGCTGGGAGGGTCACACTTTGCATTACTTCTAGCAACCGGCAGTCCTGCTCCGAGGTCAGAGAATTTGAGTATAGAGTAAAATCGAATTTGTGTGCTCACTGTAACTTGGAACAGACAAAAGCTGCTAG
Organism: Eucalyptus leucophloia subsp. euroa; assembly: GCA_017140325.1. Lineage (NCBI taxonomy): Eukaryota > Viridiplantae > Streptophyta > Magnoliopsida > Myrtales > Myrtaceae > Eucalyptus > Eucalyptus leucophloia. Next base: position 25,070,480 of record CM029476.1, read on the forward strand.
GCACACAGAAGAGCTGTTGCTACTCGTTAGATTTGTGCAAATGCTTTTATGTGATTCAGCAATGCAGAAAGAAGACGGTGTTACTTTAGGAATTCATGTTCCGAGAAATTCGAAAGCTGAGGATGATTCTTGGAGTCACATCATAGATGGGCTCTTGGTTGGCCATGAAAATTCATCCGAAACATCTAATTGGCTTCTTCAGGAGCTCTTAAAGGATAAATTGCAACAGTGGATTGCACTTAGAGCCAGGCAAGAACATGACCAGGGAGGCTGCTTCTTGTCCAAGAAAGAGCAAGGCATTATTCACATGATTGCAGGCTTGGGTTTTGAATGGGCTCTGAACTCAATTCTTGAATGTGGAGTCAATGTAAATTTCCGTGACATTAATGGGTGGACTGCTCTCCATTGGGCTGCTCGTTTTGGAAGGTATGCAGGAGCATCTTATTCAATTTATTTGGTATGTGAACCACAATAATGCTTATTTGGAAAATATTAGTTTAAAGAGAAGAATAGTACAAACACTTCTAGTGTTGTACTGAACCATCAGTTCTAAAAAAAGAAAGAGAGGGACTTCTTTGTTACGTGAGTTTCTTTTTTCTTTTTTCATTGGTCAGATCTAGGTTATTGAAGAAAATTTTGTTCTTGGTTTTAAGCATGAAGTCACCTGAGTAGTTCACAAGCAGTAACATGCCCCAAGGAAATGGAAGCTCAAATATTTCAAAGTCTGCTAAAGCAATTGTTTAGTTTTTTCAGCGGTTCATTTTAGAAAAGGGTGTGCAGTGCCTTCCTACTTCTTAGTACTTATATATGATGGGCATTTTGAAGAAACATTGCACTACCACACTTTTATCATGTCAGTATTCTGTTAGATTCCAGTTTATCTTTCTTTATTTTTAATGGAGCATGACCCGTTCGCTTCTCCCTGTTCTTATATTCTGGCTTTAACCAAGTCATAAAGTAGTCAGCAGTAAATAGCACTAGAGTTTTTTTGTCCTTTCGCATAGTAAAAAGTGCTACAAATGGAAGCATCTATTTTTCTGCATCCATTTGCAATTCTACTCGTGTTTAGATTTTCTGCTGCCACTGAAGCACATGAACTGATTGGTATGAGACATCACTGATTCATATTTGACAATTGGATTCTGTCTTTTTTGGATAATACTGTAATAAACTTTATGTAGTAGACGGATATGGGAAACAGCTATGTAAGTAAAGAGAAAAAACAATAGTCTGGGGGCAAAGAGGAACATTGAATATCTGGAGTGTAACAACTCAACCGCATCCTGTCCAATGTACAGATACCTAAACAGCTATTTAGGTTATTTGGATCATTCTACATCCTCAACTGTATGAATACGCTATATTACCATATTTTGGCAACCCAACCCGATCCATGTGTGCTAAGCCCCCGAAGGAGTATGCAAATGTTGGCTGTTTGAGTTTGATCTTTACATATGAATCATTTTACGAGTCCTCTATCATCTACTGTGGGATTTAGGGTGTCATGATAACAAATTACAAAACTAGTGTATATAAAAGGTGAGTCTGTTGGCCCTAGATCGTGTAAATTTCGAAAGCTCTCCATGAAATCCAATATGGAAACTCATTATTACTTGCCTTTCAAGCAGGTTGTCAGCATTGCGGAAAAATTTACACGTTATTGTGTGATAAACTAGGAATTCCTTTATCCTGTGCATCAATGTCTTTTAGCACACTAGATGCTGCCCAAGGGCTTTACATAATGCACTGCAAAGTATTACAAGTCACATTCCACCTACAGGAATTCACCCCTTTTTTGCCTTAGTGACTTGTCGTTGTTGGTAAAGATGCTCATGTCACACACCTGGGTTTACTTGCATCCATAATGAGTCACATTTTGACTGTCTGCAACTTTTGAATTAGGGAAAAAATGGTTGCTGCGCTGGTAGCTTCAGGGGCATCTGCTGGGGCAGTCACAGACCCCAGCTGTCAAGATCCTGCCGGTAAAACACCTGCAAGTATTGCTGCCTCCAGTGGACATAAAGGACTAGCTGGCTATTTGTCGGAGCGGGCCCTGACCAGTCATCTTTCATCTCTTACAGTCAAGGAGAGTGAGCTTTCAAGAGGCTCTGCTGAGCTTGAAGCAGAGAGAACTATAAATAGCATCACAAATCAAACTCTAGCTACCGATGAGGATCAACTTTCACTAAAGGATACCTTGGCTGCAGTTCGTAATGCTACTCAGGCTGCTGCACGTATACAATCTGCATTCCGTGCTCATTCATTCAGGAAGCGGCAACAAATGCAGGTTGCTGCTGCTTTTGATGATTATGGCAGTTCAGGTGATATTCAAGGATTTACAGGAATGCTGAAGCTTTCCTCACGCAATACTCGTGATTCAGCTGCATTATCCATTCAGAAGAAATTTCGAGGCTGGAAAGGTCGGAAAGACTTCCTTAGATTTCGCCAGAAAGTTGTCAAAATACAGGTATCATCTGTGGAACTTTCACAGCAATTGTAGATGCAGGGATTGAGCCTATGCATATTGCATCTGAAATACTTATTCGCATGCTTTAAAGTTGTCCCGCTGTAGGGGAACTACGTGATCATCTTCTCTTGTCCTTGCAGGCTCATGTGAGAGGTTATCAGGTTAGGAAACATTACAAGGTACTATGTTGGGCTGTTGGAATTTTAGACAAGGTTGTACTGCGATGGCGAAGGAAGGGGGTTGGTTTACGAAGTTTTCAAAAGGAGGCAGAATCTATTGAAGATAGTGATGATGAAGATATTCTCAAAGTTTTTCGTAAGCAAAAGGTGGATGCAACTGTTGATGAGGCAGTTTCACGAGTTTTAGGCATGGTTGATTCTCCAAATGCACGTCAGCAGTACCGGCGCATGCTAGAAAGATACCGTCAAGCTAAGGTTAGTTGTAACTCCTTAATCTAATCATAAAGTATGAGGGCCCTCAATTAGGTAGTAGGTGCTATATGTCACTGGCATTATTTTGTATCACCATCAAACATCTGCTTGCTAGTTCTTAGCAGAGGTAAAATACAATATGTGGCTTCCACTCGTGCAACCAACTGTTTTGTCATGCACTCTTCCTCTCCAGCCACTACAGAAGCTATCCCTTTTTAGTCTACAGCTCACACGGTTTAATTCACTTGACGGTGGCAATCCCCCTTATTAAAAATCCCATAGGTTTATGCTGGAGGTCACAATAGCATGAGTTCCTCATAATTATACAGTGTCTACGATATTAATAGTAGAATGAATCTGCATAAAAGTTTACTTTTTCATTTTTCCAAGGAGCATGACTGCTTAGACATGAAAAAGCCTCTGGGGGTGCTTTCAGTGTCTATTATATTTGTAGTAGAATGAATCTGCACAAAGTTTTTTTTGTTTCATCCTCTCAAAGAGCATTCCTGCTTAGACTTGAACAAGCCTATGGGGGGTACTTTCGCCTATCAATTGATTATTTTGCTGAGAGCCAGTTGGTGTTAGCTCTACTTAAACTCAGAAAATTTTATTCCTCTCTTTCTCCCTCTCTCATGCATTGGGTAGATGAGACAAATTGTACATGTGGAACATGATGACAGAGAAATGCTTTGCTCCTGCTATTTCCTTTAGTGGTAGGTGATGAAGTGCAGTTAAATTGAATATTTTTAGAGAACAATGGTTGCATTGTGAATTGCCTGTCTTATACTCAAGTGTGTGTGGTGTGCGTGCATGATTGCATGTGTGTGCATGTGCATGCACGTGCCTGCATGCATGCAAGCCAGGGGTGTTCCTCACCAAAATCTCGTGGAAGCGAAATGATTCTCCATGTTTGAACTATTGTTGCAGGCTGAACTCAACAGCACATCTAGTGAGGCAGCACCATCGCCTTCTGAGGAATTTAGCAATATGGACGATGACAACTTCATATACCAATTCCCATGAAGGCTCTAAGGCGTTTAACTCTATGCCGCATTGTGTATATTCGTCCAATATAGCATTGTGATCTAGCTGATGTTAGAGAGGATACCGGTTGATTGTACAGTCATATTTTTAGGGTCTCGTAGAAAAGCGTGTAAGAACTCCTTAGTGAACATGTATTAACTGTTAAATTGTCATGAATATGTCTTCCTTTTTGCTTGTTGGCAGTACTTAACGTCAAATGTATTTTCAGTTTCTCCTGATCGTTGTGACAATTAACTCGTGGTCAAGGAACTGAAAGAACGTGCTCGGTATTTTTCGGGTGGGATGATCTAGAGGTCTCGATGAAATGATTTGGGGTCAGATGTAAGAAACATGTTTAAATTTCCCCACACCAGTTATAAACAAGCTAGTGGTTGAGCTATCGACACCAAATTCTAACTTGGTACCTTGAGATTTAATTGCGTGTTAAGAGTATCTCAATTTGCTGCATTTCAGTCCTTTTGGATTTTGAGGTTTTCAATCTCTTTCTCCTGAGATTTTGACCGGCAATGGAACAGAATAAAGGAAATGGGGTCTTTGGCTTCAGGAGAAATTATTCAATTAGTCATTAACCTTAAATTTTTCTTTTCGGTTATAAACATTTTAATTTTATCAATTTAATCTTGCACTTTTATGCGAAATCCTAATGTAATCTGTAAGATTAATTTTTGTCAGAAATCATTCACATGGCAGCTTATTCATCGTCTGTCATATTACGTGATACACTGCTAAGTTATCAATTTCCAAAAAAAAATTGATCAAACTAATAGAATACAATTTTGCATAAAAACTTAGAATTAAATTGACAAAATTGAAAAATTGATAATCGAATTGACATATGTATAATAAATTTAGGACTCATTAGACAATTTTCCCAATTAGAGCTTTATCTCTGCCAATCCACTTGCTACAGTTGCAATAAACCAATAAATCTGATCCCAGGTATGTTATCCTTATTTCGGAAATGCTGAACATGTAGTTTTCCGTAATACCAGAAATGTACAGAACCGACCAATGGCTACTCAAATCAACTACAAGACCATTGATCATTGTCCAAGGAGATCCGATAACTTGGCGAATCATAAGCAAATTGCAAACAGAGGCGCATCAACGGATCTCTAAGCTTTAAAAATTCATCGAAAAAAAGCATAGATCTTTTCATCTGAAAATTCACCTCCTCTAAAACACATGATGTCATGCGGTCCAATTCAAGCGAAATCCAGATGGAGAGGATAAAGGTCGTGCAAGCAGGTATTGCCTCCAATTTTTTTAGGAAAGATCTTTATGGGCTAAATCAGTTGATAGTACCATGAACAACTAACACAAATGGTCAACACCAGTGTATGGACTACCATGCCGTGTTTCGTGCACGAGGAGCATGAGTAGGCAAGAAAAAATCCAAATAGAGAACTGCAAGTCGACATTCTTGCAAGCCTATTATGCCTGCAATCATCGTTTAGACTCAGATGTCTGCAGCAGCTAGAAGGCTGTTCTTTTTTTCTCCCTTCAAATCAAGCACAAAGATCACAAGAAGTAGCAATCTAACATAGGCGACTCAATTCAAACGTGAATTCCAATTAAGACCTTCACAGTTCCATCTTATCAAACAGTATAGAAATCTTTTTCACACCCCACCAATCTCAACAAAGACATCCTCGAACGGTTCAGCAATTGAACATCAAAAACATCGACTGAACATCCCAGCCTCTTCAAAAGCCTAGGAAAATTACAGAAATAAGGCAAACAGTTTCTGTCTTGTGGCATTCAATATCAAGACAAGGCAGTCTCACACCTGTTGAATCCAACATGTCAATCCTGTCTTCATGCATAGTTCAACCGAAAAATGTCATTCAATACATAAAAGCTTCCTTGTGGGGTGGGCATCAAATGGAACATCTGAAGGCAGATAAAATCACAGCAGAGTGTTAGCCAAGTACAAACAGGGCAAAGAAGTAGAACAAATAACTACACGAATTTAAAATGTACATGAGCACACGACTTGTATCATCAAAATGCAATACACCACATATATTGATTATGTATCAAGCAACCGTGTGAAAAATGTGACTTGGTGTCTCCTAGAGTACCAAGAAAAGGGAGCCAAAAGGTCAATCCTACTCTCATTCAATATTTTCTAACAAGGTATAATATCTCTTGTGATATCATGAACCCTGCATCAAATACATCCTGTCAGACTGACCAAACCTTTGGGATATAGAAATGTATCCAATCTCTTAAAGAAAAGAAGAAGAAGAAGAAGAAGAAGAATCCCCTAAGAATACTTAAAGTAGGAGAAGAAAAATTTAACAAAATTTCGACAATACTCAAATCCTAATTGACAAGTTAATCCTTTTAGGTCTCTTATTTGAGTTTAGGATTGACCCGATGTCTTTGCACCAAAATCAGATGGCAGTGGAAATACCACAGCAAATATCAACTCATTCGTTCAATTTTGTGGGCTACTTTGGAGATGATTTCATCAAAGGACACTGTCAACATTGCGAGCCCTCCATCCTGCTGATGTGTTCTCATCGTCCCTCTTTACCTCCCAGCTTTCTTTCCAACATAGTCTCATTGTCGAGTCACGTACACCAGAGACTTGACCACGTCTAATTCCCAAACTAGGAAAGCAGCAACAAGCTCATCTGGTTTTTCCCAATGCCGTCCAACCAAGACAAGATATGCATACCGTGTATCTGCAGTCACTTTAAAGTTCCACAACATGCTATGACTAGTTGCCAACCAGTGCCAAGTTGCTCAGGCCGGAAGTAATAGATCTTATCATATCAGTTCCGACTTCTTCACCGCCAGCAATCGATCCGCCGCATAAACAAATCGGATAGATCAAAATGTGTATATCAACAGAAGTGGCAACAAACTAGAACCGCCAGATCTCGATACCTCTAAAGAGATTGCACAGATAGCTTTTTTTTTTTTTTTTTCGGAGAGTTCATCAGAGCAACAATTCCGCTCGCTATATAAATCTCATAAATACGTAATCCGTCGACGATGACGAATGAACGGATCATCCGATCAACTAAAGATCGCTATCCGAACCCTGCTTCGAGACTCGAAAACAATCTAACAAAATACAAATCGATCTCTACGAATAAACGGAAGGAATCGAAAGTAAACATGGCGCGTCAAGCCAGATCCACGCGGAATCGACCAGCCGAGAGAGAGAGAGAGGGAGAGACCTGGCTGAACTTGAGGGCGTGTTGCTCGCCGGCGAGCTGGAGGTTGCCGCTGACGAAGACGAGCATGCCGCCGGCGGGGCCGGAGGGCTGGCAGTCGACGGTGGTGATGCTGTGCTGGCACTGCTGGAAGGGAGGGAGGTGAGCTTGGCGACGATGCTGGGGGAGCCCTGGATCTTCTGGCCCTCGAAGGTGAGCATGGAGCCCTCCTGGTAGAGGTTGCACAGGGCCGCCCGGTTCGCGTCGAACGTCGAGTAGTAGTGCTCCACGAACGCCTTCGCCACCGCGTCTGGATCCATCCCCTTCTTCCTCCTCTCCGATCCTCCTCTCTCTGCTGCTCCTTCCTTCTGGTGCCTTCGAGCCTGCGCTTCAGACCCACGCGGCGAACGAGACGGTACAGAGGAGAGAGAGATTGATTGATTGATAGAGAGAGAAAACGCTAGGTCAAAAGAGCTGGCTAGCTTAGCATATTCAGCGATTTATGGGCTTTTTTTTTTCTTTTTTTTGGGAATATCGTGTAAGGAAATTTTTTCGATAGGTGATTCTATTCCTATAAAGATTGAGGTTTCTACATTAATTGCCACCTTTTTTTTTTTTTATTATTATTGTTCAATTTTAAATCCTATGTTATTTAATTTAAACCAGTCAATATTTAGTTTGACAATTCGAACTATTTCGGGATCACAAACCCACAAAATTTAGATAAAACAAAAAGTAACAATCAATTTAGAGGGAGTTATCAGTACTATTGCGTATTTACCCCATCACAGCAAGAGCTCAAACGGGTAAATAAGTGATGTACATTTGCCTGCGAACTCGGAGACTCGGAAAGTCCAAGTGAGGCAAAAAGTAATCATGCGGACGAAGACAATGCCATGGTACGTCCCGTTGGAAAAATGTTTCATAACATGAAAAATATATTGGAAAAAATTATAACATAAAATCAATTATTTGAGGCATGCATACATTTTTTAAGAATAATTTCACCCCTCAAAGTTTGAAACCAAGTGTAATAGACTCCAACGGCGATCCTCATAAGATATAACTTACCTTATTCTTTATTCCGCATTGAATAATAGCAAGAAATGTAAATAACGTTATATGTATAGCCTAGTAATGAAAGGAAAAATACGTAACGATATAGGAAAAAAGAAATAAGGATATTTTGATTTTGATACATGGATATCTTATGTTCAAAATTATTATTTATATTTAAAAGAAAGAGAAAGCCATTTGAAAATCGTTTAGATCAATTAGTACTTAAAGAAGAATATAACCATTATAAAATAATGAATAATTTGTGAAGAAATAAATCCAAAGTTATAAAACCATTAAAAAGCTATTATACGGCCATTAGAAAGTCATTACATGCCCATTGTGAAACTATTAAAAAAAAAAATGATAGCTTTCATGGCGGTCATACTAAAATATCCAACAAGACCTGCAACTTTCATTCTTACATTTGAATCAAACATATAGTACAGACTCCAAAGATAGTGGCTGTCCTAAGATAAGAATGACAAGATCCTTGTGAATGGTGAGTTCACATTAATATGGGCAAAAGTACACTACAAGCGTCAAAACTTGGTACGATGGATACTTAAATGTCAAAATTTATGAAAAATATACATAAGTATCATTTTTTTTTAAAAAATTCGGACATTTGAGTGCTAAGTTTGACAACTCTGATTGGAAATTCTACGTGGTAATTTTTTATTAATATAACTTGCCTATGTGACTCATCGAAGAGCTGAGTCAACAAAGAAGAGCCAAGACAATGTTGTTTTTTACTAATCTAAATACACCAGCATGCAAAATAACGTCATTTTCAACTTATAGCCACGATAGTGTGCAAAATGACGTTATTTTGAACTTATATGAAAAACACCATATTTGGCCAGATTTTCTTGCTGTTGGTACTTAACTGATCTATTTTGCTCTAATTTTGATATTTAAGTGTACATTTTCAAGGGTTTGATGATACAATGTCATCGCTCTTGCTATGATACAACTTATTCACACTATTTCCTGGGATGACTTCTTATTTGGTATTTGAATCCCTATGAGGAACTTCTATTCCCTTGACTGCTGATCTAGCGACTTCCTGGGTAAATTAGCATATTTAGTGAATTCGGGTCCTTCGAGTCTGAGCTCGTGCCACGGTATGTGACTACGAATTTCGCTTTCCCAAAAGCAAGAAAGAAGCTTAAGAATATAAATCTGGCCAGCTGGTTATTGAAAGTTGAAACCAAGCAAGATAGCATAAAGCTCGATGTCCTCTAATGTCATACGAGGATATTAATCTGGACACGGCATCATTGAAGCCGATACGGTGGGGATGCACGGTAAGATTTTGTCGGTTATTAAACTCATAAATAGTATCCAACATGCTGAAGGGCTCGACACAATAGGTCCTTTCAGATTGTTGATGAAGGTCCATCGTTTGCAAAATGAGGATTCCAAATTGTTCCATTCGTTAAACCAAGGATTCAAACAGACATCGAGCCCTTTTGACCGAAATCCCTCTCAATGCGAGTTGTTTATATCATTATCGCGTCCCAGGTGTTAATTGACAGCGCTGCTAGGTATTAGGATTCACAAGAACAACTTCCAGTAATAGCTGGATCTGCATTCTCTCAATTAGTGTAGCGTTTTTTTCCCTTTTATAACAACTTCCTCCTTGAATGCTTTGCTTACATTTGATTCATGGACCATCGAAGCCTTTGAGAGACAGAACCACGACTGCTCCATTTTTTATTTTATTTTATTTCTTAGATGAAGGAGGGATCCTGATTGGTTCAACACTTCAAATGAGCTTTGCGACTCTAAAATCTCTTGGCCAAATATAAATAGCATTTAGTTCATTTTTTGTTTAACTTTGGGAAAATACAACTGTATCTCCAAAGCACTTTAAGAGCCTTTAGCCCAAACTAGGTTTGGAGGTCCATTGGGAAGTTGCACTCTTGGAATGCAAGTCTTGGCCTCTCATTAATTGTTCATTTTCTCCATGGGTTGCATGGAGAAGTTGAAAGGAGGTTGATGACCGCCAGCCTAGGGGTCAAGCGTGCCAGCAATCACCATTGGGAGGTCGCGACCACCTAGCTACTACTACCTAGGGTTGTGCGACCTCAGGCAGGCATCGACCAAGGTCACGTGACTAGGGCGTCGGTCACTAGGGTTGCAACAACTTAGGTGTCGATCACTTAGGTTTGTCTGACCTAGGTGTCACTCGAGTCACGTGACCTCAAGCGACACATCATGGCAACCTAGGCGACATCGCCTGAGGTCACAAGACCTCAAACGAGCTATCCGGCGGCCAGATCTAGCCGTCAGCAATTGGCCAGCAGCTATTTTGGCCACTAGTGACTGAACTCCACGAAAAAAAAAATTAGAAAAAGTTCTTGACAAAATATTATTTTTACCAAATGGTATTTAAGCCAAAGTTGTTTTTCAATACACTTTTAAATTACAATTCACTAAACACTATTTGCATCTTGGAAAATCTCTTTAACCTAAAGGTATATGCATTTTCCCAAGCACGTTTCCCCAAAGCCAAATCAAACAAGACCATAATTTCCCTCAGGTGCAAGCCAAATGTCATGACTTTGTAGCCCATATCTATTGAGATTGTCTTCACATGAGTTGTGGAATGGGTTAATGGTTGATTTATAAAAGTGAGGGAATGCCTCATCCTTTGAGTTAGTTTTTGTGATGAGAGAAGCCCAAGACTATTCAACACTGATATTAGAGCTCGGTTTGCCAACCAATTTGGACTAAAAATCAAATGGAAGAGTTACAGGTTGTTGCGCCTCTAACCCAGGCTCGATATGTGAAGGGGAGATTGTTGATATATTGATTGAGGAAATGACTAGTGATTGATTTATAAGTATGAGGGAATGCCTCACCCTTTGAGCTCAATTTTGGAGTGAAAGAAACTATTGCTCTACTATATCGTTTCCCATTAGATTTACATAAGAGGAGCGATTACTTTGTTCCGTTGTATTAATCGAATATTATTCGAATTGTTGGTGATTCGTGGATTTTTTTTTTTTTAATTCTGGTACACACAGACAGGATAAGCAAACTAAATTTCATTTGCGGCTAGGTTTAGCTTTTTCATTTTTAACTCTATGTGTATTCTTTTTTACACCACTTGTTGAACTTCACTATATGAAACGTTTATTACAAATGCGCACCTTACACTCACAAGTCTCCTCACTTCACTCATACACAAGACACTCTCATGTCACTCTGCTTATGCCATTACACTCACACGCCACCCACTATAGCACTATTACAACTCTCTTCTTCTCACTACCACATAAGACCCCTATCACTCTACACTTGTACACACTTTTCACAACAACCACAATGGAAGAGGAGATTGCCTATTTATAGGCACAAAAAGTTGGTGGAGGACTTGCTCTAGCAGATTTCCACAAAAGATTTCTTGTGGTAGTTCACACATTGCCAACTTGCTATCTTCATTCTCCAACAACTTAGGTTACTTTCGCAACAAGAAACAAAACCTTCTAGAAGTGCAGCAAAGGAAAAATCTAGAGAGAGAAAGAGAGAGAGAGAGAGAGAGAGAGAGAGAGAGAGGTGGTGATTAACACTCCCCCTCACCAACTACTCTCTCTTAATTTAGAATTAGTAGCCATGCCAATATTTCTTTCGAACTCTTCAACTGTCTTCTTCCATTATGCATCTTGTGAAGTTGCTCTATGGCTCTATCTTCAGTTGCTTCTACTGCTACAAGGCTTTAAGTAGTTTGGGTTTCTGCAATGTCAATTTGACTTGTGCTTTAGTCTTCATATTCGGCATATCTCCTAAAAGAATTTTGGGATTGAAACTCACTTGATCAGCCCTCTCATTCATGACTTTCATTTCATGCTTCAATTGATTCAATTCTATCCAAAGTACTTCAATGGAGACATCTTGATCCTTTTTCTCAAAGGATTTCTTCTCCTTGATCTTATTCCATCAATTCTTGTGCCACAGGTTATAAGGTGAAGATGGCCTCATTTTCTCTATATAAAAAAAAAAAATTCTTTTTCTCCTACATGTGTTTGTTATCTCTCCCTGTTTGACCAATTGGGACTTCACTTGAATTCCTTAAGTTTTTGCAATTACACCGGAACTTCTCAAGCTCTCTTTCTTTTGCCTTGAGCTCCTTGTCCTTTTGCCTGAGCATTTCATCTCTCGTTTTTAACATCTTTTCTATCTTCATCTTTTTGATTTCTAGCTTCTTCATCATATCCTGCATTTCTTGTAGTTCCTTCTCACAATTGCTTGTTGGTGTCGTTACTTGATTCTTCGAGTTCACCCCTCACTTGCTCTTCTTTAAGGACATGACGAAAGTTGTTGAATCATTTGACTCAATCATACAAGCGATTACCAACTCTTCTCTATCCTTTACTACAACAGCCGCTTAAAAGTCCTATTCTTCTTCGCTTCAATCTCCTTATTGAAGAAAGTTACAATATTGCATTCTTCCTGCCTATACCAAGAGACTCTAGTAATGCGCCCTATATGATAGGAGTTGTTGAATCATTTGAACTAGGAACCGGACCATTGGAATCATGCTCACTGCTATAACATATCTTTTTTATGGAGGCTACAATAGGCATTGTTAAAAAGTATTGAATAAGGATAAAATTGATCTCTTGGGTCCCCTTTTGGATATGTTGGCGGTACTAAATTACGTTTTTTTATGTTGTTGCTTGATACGTCACCACTATGTATGTTTTACATTTTAATAATATGATCCATGCACATTTGAAATTTGCATAGTTACTCTTAACGCCCTCTTGTGCTGTTATCTGCCTCTAGACATTCCATCTGAAGCCAACACCATAAGAGGCTTTTACATAGTAAATGACATGTTTCGTGCATTACCATAAAGTCAAGTCATGGGAGGTGCGGCGCGTATTAAGCATTGATTTACCCATCCTCCCATTACCATCAACCAACAAAGTTTCAGTTTGAGATTGCTCATGTGTTTAATAAACAAACTTGGCCAATGTGATGTTGTATGCATTTGATACCTTGAGTACGAGAGTGAAGTCCTAAATGAATTGAGTTGGGTCATGTTTTAATTGAGTCACCATTGTCTAATGACTATCCCTTATGAAGTTTCACAAGGGGGAAAATAATTTGTGGGCTTGGATGTTTTTCTTTGCTATGTTTGTGAGTTTGCAAAATGTGAGACTTGCCATACTCTAATTGCATCACCACAGGAGCCTTTATAGTTTATTGATATTTTTTATATGCTAATATAACCAAAATTTCAATACCACTCATTGGACCAGTCTGCATGATAGCAAATTTCCATTTGTCAAAGGCTGGGCCAACTTAAATACCTTTGTACTAATGACACTACGGCCATCAACAAACTTAGTCTTATTTTGTTAGGTGGTTGTCAAATGTATGAAAGCTTTTTTTAATCTATTGCAATCGATTTTATGTCAAGTCTTCTGAAAGACCTCGAAGGTCCTTATCTTCTTGAGCTGTTATGTTCATTGTTGGTGGAATTTTTATTGACAAGACCCTATCACACAATCGATTGCCAACTCCTCTGTCCTTTATTACAATAGCCGCTTGGAAGTCCTATTCTTCTTTATTTTCAATCTCATTCTTGAAGGAAGTTACAACATTACCTTCTTCTTGCCTATACCAAAAGACTCTAGCAATGTGCTCTACATGATAGGAGTTGTTGAATCATTTGAACTAGGAACCAGATCGTCGGAATCATACTTACTGTTATAGCATATCTTTTTGATGGAGGCTATAATAGGCATTGTTAAAATGTATTGAATGAAGATAAAATTGACCTCTTGGCTCTCCTTTTGGATATTGTTGGCGGTACTTAGTCACGTTTTTTATGTTGTTGCTTGATACGTCACCACTATATGTATGTTTTATATTGTAATGATATAATCCATGCACATTTAAAATTTTCATAGTTACTCTTAACGCCCTCTTGTGCTGTTATCTGGTCTTAAATATTCCAGCTGAAGCCAATATCATAAGGAGGCTTTTATATAGTGAATAACATGTTTCGTGTAGGCAACAACGCACCACCATAAGGTCAAGTCATGGGAGGTGCAGCGCATATTGAGCATTGATTTACTCATCCTCCAATTGCCATCAACCAACAGAGTTCCAGTCTAAGATTGCTCCTGTGTTTAATAAACAAACTTGGCCAATGTGGTGTTATATGCATTTGATACCTTGAGTACAAGAGTGGAGTCCTAGATGAATTGAGTTGAGTCATGTTTTAATTGAGTCACCCTTGTCTGATGGCCATCCCTTATGAAGTTTCACAAGAGGAAAAAAATTTGTGGGCTTGGATGTTTTTCTTTACTATGTTTGTGGGTTTGCAAAATATGAGACTTGCTGTACTATAATTGCATCACCGCAGGAACCTTTATAGTTTATTGATATTTTTTATATGCTAATATGACCAAGATTTCAATGCCACTCATTGGATTAGTTTGCATGATAGCAAATTTCCATTTGCCAAAGGCTGGGCCAACTTAAATACCTTTGTACTAATGACACTACGGCCATCAACAAACTTAGTCTTATTTTGTTAGGTGGTTGTCAAATGTATGAAAGCTTTTTTTAATCTATTGCAATCGATTTTTTGTCAAGTCTTCTGAAAGACCTCGAAAGTCCTTATCTTCTTGAACTGTTATGTTCATTGTTGGTGGAATTTTTATTGACAATGCCCTATCATACAATCGATTGCCAACTCTTCTCCGCCCTTTACTACAACAGCCGCTTGGAAGTCCTATTTTTTTTTGCTTTCTATCTCTTTCTTGAAGGAAGTTACAACATTACCTTCTTCTTGCCTATACCAAAAGACTCTAGCAATGTGCCATACACGACAAGAGTTGTTGAATAATTTGAACTGGAAACTGGATCGTTGGAATCATGCTCACTGCTATAGCATATCTTTTTGATGGAGACTAAAATAGGCATTGTTAAAAAGTATTGAATGAGGATAAAATTGACCTCTTGGCTCCCCTTTTGAATACTGTTAGCGGTACTAAGTCACGTTTTTCATGTTGTTGCTTGATACGTTACCACTATATGTATGTTTTACATTTTAATGATATGATCCATGCACATATGAAATTTGTATAGTTACTCTTAACGCCCTCTTATGCTGTTATCCGCCCTTAGACATTCCAGTTGAAGCCAACACCATAAGGAGGCTTTTACATAGTGAATGACATGTTTCATGTGGGCAACAACGCACCACCATAAGGTCAAGTCATGGGAGGTGCGGCACGTATTGAGCATTGATTTACCCATCTTCCTATTGCCATCAACCAACAAAGTTCCAGTCTGAAATTGCTCTTGTGTTTAATAAACAAACTTGACCAATGTAGTGTTGTATGCATTTGATACCTTGAGTACGAGAGTAGAGTCCTAGATGAATTGAGTTGAGTCATGTTTTAATTGAGTCATCATTGTCTGATGGCTATCCCTTATGAAGTTTCACAAGGGGGAAAATAATTTGTGGGCTTGGATGTTTTTCTTTGCTATATTTGTGGGTTTGCAAAATGTGAGACTTACCGTATTCTAATTGCATCACTGTATGAGCCTTTATAGTTTATTGATATTTTTTATAAGCTAATATGACTAAGATTTCAATACCACTCATTAGACCAGTCTGCATGATAGCAAATTTCCATTTGTTAAAGGCTGGGCCAACTTAAATACCTTTGTTTACTAATGACACCATGGCCATCAACAAACTTAGTCTTATTTTATTAGGTGGTTGTCAACTGTATGAAAGCTTTTTTTAATCTATTACAATCGATTTTATGTCAAGTCTTCTAAAAGATCTTGAAGGTCCTTATCTTCTTGAACTGGTTATGTTCATTGTTAGTGGAATTTTTATTGACAATGCTCTATCATACAATCGATTGTCAACTCATCTCTGTCCTTTACTACAACAGCCGCTTGGAAGTCATATTCTTCTTTATTTTCAATCTCCTTCTTCAAGGAAGTTACAACATTACATTCTTCCTGCCTATACCAAGAGACTCTAGCAATGTGCCTCACGTGACAGGAGTTGTTGAATCATTTGAACTAGGAATCGGACCGTTGGAATCATGCTCACTATTATAGCATATCTTTTTGATAGAGATTATAATAGGCATTGTTAAAAAGTATTGAATGATGATAAAATTAACTTTTTAGCTTCCCTTTTGGATATTGTTGACGGTACTAAGTCATGTTTTTTATGTTGTTGCTTGATACGTCACCACTATATGTATGTTTTACATTTTAATGATATGATCCATGCACATTTGAAATTTGCATAGTTACTCTTAATGCCCTCTTGTACTATTATCTACCCTTAGACATTCCAGTTGAAGCCAACACCATAAGGAGGCTTTTACATAGTGAATGACATGTTTTGTGTGGGCAACAACGCACCACCATAAGGTCAAGTCATGGGAGGTGCAATGCGTATTGAGCATTGATTTACCCATCCTCCCATTTCCATCAATCAACAGAGTTCCAATTTGAGATTGCTCCTGTGTTTAATAAAAAAACTTGGCCAATGTGGTGTTGTATGCATTTAATATCTTGAGTACGAGAGTGGAGTCCTAGATGAATTGAGTTGAGTCATGTTTTAATTAAGTCACCCTTATCTGATGGCTATCTCTTATGAAGTTTCATAATGGGAAAAGAATTTGTGGGCTTGGATGTTTTTCTTTGCTATATTTGTGGGTTTGCAAAATGTGAGACTTGCCGTACTTTAATTGCATCACCTTAGGAGCCTTTATAGTTTATTGATATTTTTTATATGTTAATATGACCAAGATTTCAATACCACTCATTGGACCAGTCTCCATGATAGCAAATTTCCATTTGTCAAAGGCTGGGCCAACTTAAATACCTTTGTTTACCAATGACACCACGGCCATCAACAAACTTAATCTTATTTTGTTAGGTGGTTGTCAACTGTATGAAAGCTTTTTTTAATCTATTGCAATCGATTTTATGTCAAGTCTTCTGAAAGACCCCAAAGGTCCTTATCTTCTTGAACTGTTATGTTCATTGGTGGTGGAATTTTTATTGACAATGCCTTATTTTTAGAGTGTTAGAACAAGCGAAGATTGAATATGGTAAACCTAAACTTGAGGCAGTACAATTTGATCTGCGGGAAATACTCGATGATGTCTTGTCGTTTTTTTCTGAGAAGTCCCAGGAACCCTGAAAGGAGAAAATATTCATTAGCATCATATCAGCAAATCACGTGCTGATGTGGCACGCATGTGTCTAGTCAACACCATTCAAAATTCAACATCTGTAAATTTGGAGCATCTCAAATTAAGAAAAACAAATATGTTGGCTGTGAGTATAATTTGTGAAAAACGAAATAATTAATTGCCCTATCAACGCAATAAATGCCTTCCAAATTTCAATTGATCACTGTCATCTTCTTTGCTGAACTCAATTATGTTCCTTTCCATTTCCTTTTCTTTGAAACGAAAACCTCCATTAGAGAAAAGCGAAACTCTAAAGGTAAAATCTCCATTACAAATGTGCAAAGCTTTGGTTTGTGTATTACTTGGTTCAATTTTCTTCTTCACTCTTTTACTCTTTACGATTAGAACTTTTTCCCTTTCATTGACTTTCCCCAATTTTTCTTTTCTCTTTTTTTAAGGAAAAATCTCCATAATAAAGGTGTTGAGCTCTGGTTCACACAGCACCTAGTTGAGTTGCCCTCTTAACCCTTTCACTCTTCTACGTTAAAAAATTTGTCATTTCATTAACTTTTCCCAATTTTTTATTTTTTATATTAATTTCTAAGGGAAAAATTTATTGTATTAAAGTGCAAAGCTCAACTTCGCACAACAAGAGGTGCAAAGGTTGAGCGCGACACTCCACTTTGGTTCTGCAATGGATATGTGGGAAAGGTTAAGCGCATCATTTCACTTCGATTCACGTAAAAAAGGTGTGTTGCGGCACTTTGCTCCGGATCGCGCAAAATAGATTGCGTTTTGGTTTTGCTCATATTTTGCATTTGCAAAAGTCTTAGTTTTGTAAATGAGCCGCACTTCCTTCCAATTCGATTTTATGTAGACTTTTCCCGATTATATAAATTGTTGTATGTATGTTATGCCACATTGCTTTGGCACCATCAATCTAAATCCTGTCAATTAGCTAAAACTTGGCATATTGAAGTGTGGATAGAGCGATTTAAAATGTAAGTTTCTTAACAATTCTGAAGAACCCAAATGATGCCCACCAACTATGATTGTTTTCACCAATGATCCTGCAACATAAGAAGGGGGAAAAAATTTAAGACCCTTGAATTCAGGTTATAGAAAATTCTAGCCATTTATGTCGTTTTTGTTTTGAGAGATTTGAACCTGAAATCTAGGAGGACCCCAGAATGCTTATTTCTTTAGGTTGCTTTGTTCTGTGCATTATCTCATTAGGAATGAGTGGTGGACAATGTTGAGGTAATTAACTTTAAATCCAAATTGATTTTTGATAATTTAGGTTTTTATTGTTATTGATGCATAAGTTTCGGATGAGAAAATATTTGGACTTTTGTGTTTTCTTTTGTTCTTGTAACGCACCAAACATGTTCGACAATCTAGTTCTTCTGTTGCTTTGTTCTTGGTAATGCCCAATAGTGCTCATGCTGTTAACAACCTAGACTAAATACATATGGATTATGGGTAATTGTTATTTATATTGTTATTTCGTTTGCAATTTTAGTAATTATTTATTGATGGGTAATTATTATTTATATTATTACAATATTTAAGTTAGAAGGTACTTGGATGGTGGCAGTGATTATAAGGTTTGAATGCCTATATGTGTAATTTGAGAAGCCCAATATTGGTTAACACAAAAACTCATGTATAAGATTTACTTCCGGTAAAATTCGTTAATGTTCGCGAATGAAATGGGTGTGTCTTCATCTTTTTAGAAGTAAATTTGTATTTACTTCATTTTTCTTTCATTTTTCTTCTTTAAATGATTAGATTTTTTCCTCAAATTGTAGAGACTTCAAAGGATAATATCATCGTGCATAATTGAATTTAAAATTAGCATGGTGTTTACTAATGAGAATAAAGTTTATAATACATATAATGCATATGCAGTTTGCAAGGGACAAAAAACAAATAATAGTAAATGAGTATTGCAACACATTTGTATGTAATTATAAATGACACTCTCCACCAATCCTAATTTATGAACATTGAGATGCTTATAATGCTGAATGCTTAATGTTGCCCCTCCCCAGCTTTCAGCATTGAGCATTCGGAATGCTCATATTTGGGCAAAGGAGTTTTCAAAAAATTTTCCAAACACCAAAAATTTTCTCCAATGGGCTTTGGGGGCCCAAAGCCCCTTAGGAATGCCCAACCAAATGGCCCCTATAAGATAGTAAAGAGAACCAGCAGTCAAGCTTGCAATATTTTAAATCAAAGATGAAGTTTAGAAAGTTACCAATTTTAAAAATATCTGTAATCATTATTTCATTGATGATAAACAAAAACACCTTATATGGTCGTATTGATACATTACGAATACTAGTAAAGGTATTTTGACTTCTATGACTAGGGTTGGTTTAGGGACTACAAAAGCATATTCTTATTTTAGTGATGAAGTAGGGGGCAGAATAATATTTACTTCACATTATGTGATTATCAAAATTTATCACAATAAAAAAGAAGGAACCTAATTAGTGTGGGTAATTGTCAAAATCTTATCAACCATTTTAATTGCTTACAATCAAATGGAATCAATTTTTCTTGTACATCTCAATTGGATGAGAAACGAGAACTAGCCAACTTTTTATTTTATTTTATTTGATGGTGTATCCAAGTTGGAATATAAGAATTTTGGAGATGTGAGGTATTTGATACTACTTACCGTGCAAATATATACAATATGATATGTGTGTCTTTTGTTGGCTTGAATTGTTGTTGGAAAAATATTCTGTTTGGTTATGTATTTCTAATGGATGAAACTATTACTTCATTTGTTTGGGTATTTCAATTATTTTTGGAGGTAATAAAGAATAAAACACCAAATATTATTTTTACTAATCAAGATCATGCTATGTCAAATGTCATTAGAACTATTTTCCTAAATTCTAATAATCGTTTATGTGTATGGCATATTGGGAAAAATACTACACATCATATTGTACATATTCTTGGAAGGCCGAGTTTTCGTGATAAATATTAGTACAAATTTTTATATCATTGTGAATCTGAAATTGAAATGGAGAGTACTTGAAAAGTTACGTGTTAAAAGTGGAGCTTTGTGACAACAAGTAGTTGAAAGAAAGTAAATAAAAAATAATCTCATTACTAGCTCACAATATTTATGGCGTAAAGAGACAGCAAAAACGTCATAGATGGTGGTTAGTAGCCATCTCTTATCACAAGGAGTCCCTTACTTTGTAACTTTTGTCCATCTCTTCATAAAATATTGTGATGGAATACTTGTAACATTCATAATATGAGTCAACATGCACAAAATACACATGCACAACCATTATTGCATTTCAAATAACTTGCAACTACATGTAATGGTAGAATCGTTCGGACTAAAATGGACATTATACTTCATTTCATTACTTTTAGGTCCCTAGATATAAGTATGCAATGACCCATCAACTTTTAATCTAAGAACATATTCAGACAAAGCATACAAGAATTTAGTCTAGAGGTTCTTATATATGATATGAGTGTATACATTTGCAACATGTCTTAAAATTCCACTATTTTCAATTATAATATGTGGCTTCCCTCAAGCACACTCAAAAAATCAACAATTTCATTGGTGCACATTTTCTGCTTACTTTTCATAATAATTGACAAATTCAAATAAAGTCATCATCTTTGCTTTTTGTCATAGTGTCATTCACTGTTATTTGTTTTTTGTCATTTTTACATTTCAAATCCCTCGCAGATTGCATATGCATTACATTTATTATATACTTCTTCCTCGTTAGTAAATGTCATGTCAATTCTAAATTTAAAATCTTTATCAACCTTATATACTATACTATTGTCCTTTCGAACCTTTACAATAAATAAAAATCTAATCATTGAAAGAAGAAAGATAAAGTGAAAATAAGTTTAATTGTACAAAAAGATGACGCCATACCAATTTATGCTGAGTACAAGTCAAGCTAGCTATAGGGATTAGGAATAATCAACCGCATTTATGTGAAAATATAAATTAGGAAAATCTACCATCATCATCAATCATCACGAATTACAAGAGATTTGCCTAGAAATCTGAAGCATCCTTATAATAGAAAGAAATTATGATCGGAGAATGAGAGCGTTTGAGTGGTTGTGTTGGAGTGCTTAATGGTGGTCAACCATGATCAACCTTTGCACATTTTTACTCGAATTGTTGGTGATTAATCAAATATTATTCGAATTATTGGTGATTCGTGGAAATATATATATATATATTATTTTGGTACACACAGACAAGATAAGCAAACTAAATTTCATTTACGGCTAAGTTTAGTTTATTATTTTTAACTCTACGTGTATTCTTTTTAGCTTCCGTTTCTCTCGTGGAAAAAGTAGATATTTTTTATGCTAGAAGTTTGAGTTAAATATTGTTGGTGAGATCTAATTAGATACGGAAGTTCTCCTAATCGCTGGAAAGAAAAAATGTGGGCTTTGGGGGCTCAGATCCATACTATGTGATAAATGACCAAACTACCAACACATTATTTGGATGTATTTCATTAGAAACTTGGTTATTCTAATTGAATGCATATACTTTATACAACATTCTTTCATCCTCATCTTCCGAGCTCACTTCTTCTAGACCAGTAAGGATGGAAAAATACTGGAAGAAATGATCAGGTATATATATTCATCATCAACACAATCATATCCTTACTTTTTAAAATTCGATGAAATTTTTCCATTAAGCAGACAGTAAAAGCACAACCAATAAACTATAAATAATGGCTTATACGTTATTTTCATGACAAACAAAAATGCAATTAAAGTACCGTAAAATACCGTAAGTCTCATACTCCTGCAAACCACTTTGCCAACAAACATAGTACAGGAAAACATTTGCGGAAGTTGCAATGTAGTTTTTTTTTCCTCTCTTCCCTTCAAATCGAGCACCTAGGAAAAATGTCAAACTTAATAAGAAATAACAATGTGACATGGATGACTTAATTCAAACATAAATTTTACATAATTATCCAATATACATTACAAATCCTCATACATATTTCATGATGCTGAAAACTCAAATTCCACCATCTAGTTTGGATTTCAAAATCGCCAGTCCCATAAAAGGGACCCTAGACACATATTAGCTCATTCTTATGGAAGTTTCCACAACTAAATCTGAGAAAAGAAAGTAATAGTATGTGTAAATCAATGTTTAGCTTAAGCTATTATTCCATGTCTTTATTCTGCGATGGTATAGGATTGACCAACCAAGTAATGTCATTCTTTATGCAATAGCCTCCTTCTGCTATTGGCATTAGGTGAAATGTTTGAGAGCAAATGACAGTACAGCAGGGTGTTAAAAGTAACTATGCAAGTTTCACATGTACACGAATCATATCATCAAAACGCAAAAAATACATATAATAGTGATGTCTCAAGCAACGACATAAAAAATGTGACTTAGTACCCCCTATAGTACCAAAAAAGTTATTGGATAATAAAGACAACATATTGGCAACATGTCAACTTAGTGGAAAATCTGCCAGAGCATGTCCTCCACCGATTTCCTATGCCTGTTATGGATGGCACATGGGTGCAATGGCATGAACAGAGTACCATGAGTATCTTGTGTGTGAAACTTGTGAGTGAGTGAGTGTAAGACAAGTGTGTACGTTTCATATAGTGAAGTTCAACTAGTAATATCAAAAGCTACGCGATGCTCCTTAACAACTATGAGATCAAATTAGCAGCAAGAGAAAAAGCAAAGACAGTATCGTGTAGTTGCGTTTAGGTAAAATAGAAAATGGACTAACATAAATAATCAACACAATTAGGCAAACACTACCCAAATAACTCTCCAAACAATAAAATATAGAACAGTCAGATCTCAATGCCCCTAAAGAAATAGCAAAGATAGTTTCTTCCAAAAGATCATCAATAAATCTTATAAATATGTAATATGTTAACAATGAAAACGACATCCAATCAACTATTTGAGGTTATAGGTTTAAGAGAGAAGAAGCGGTTATTTGAAGTATTATACCAAGAGACGTCAAGTTTGAAATACTCAACAATATTACTTTCAGCGTAAGGGAATCCTAAAGTTTATATGCAAGTTATTGGGCTCTAGCCCATATGAACCCAAATAACTGTACTTTCACCTATTGAACATATTATTTTGAACTATATTAACAATATATCCAACAATCTCCTCCTATATTCACCATACAACACAATCCAATAAGGTGATCAGTGTAATGTTCAAACAAACAGGAATAATCTACATTCATTCTAAGACAATCAACTTGGATCGGATCAAAGAGTTTTTCAATAGTAAAATATTAAACTCAATTATCATTTGCAATCCAAATAAGTAAATCATTCTTATCATGAATCTATTCCAAAATCAACAAATCAAAATAAGTATAATAATGTTCATAAAATAAAGATAGCAAAATACAAGTCTCGAGTAAATGGACTCCATCAAAATAGACAATAGTAGGTAAATTGTCAAGTCACCACACACTATAAATGATATATATCCATTCATCAAATAGGTCATCCTGGTCAAGATTCCACTTATTAAGCTCTCATCCATCTCTGTCATCTCCTATAGAATGTCAATATGAATTTCATATTATCATGAATTCAATCATTTGAATAAAAAACTTAACACCATTCCATCAATGAGAGAAGAACATATAGTATCATAATATCATGTTCATAAGTATCAAGTCAGTTTCATAAATCATGAACAAGACCTAAACAATGTGATTTACAAAGAGCCATCAACTTAAGTTTATCGGTAGGAGAATAACCATTATCTAGTTTCAAATAACAAGACTAATAATCAAGTCACTTACAATAATTAGTCGTGTAATATCGAGTTTTAATTAAGAATAAGACCAGCAGGCTTTTTATGTAAACAACCGTTTCTATGTTTCAATTTGGAATGTAATAGTTACTGATTCTTTATAGTCAAATAATCTAGTATCAAGTTTGGAATGAGATTATTTAACCAAAATGATAGTTCAACTTAGTTGAATTGTATCATCAAGTTTGGAATGACACAACCTTCCCCAATAGAATATTTGAATTATGTTAAAGTCATTTTCATCAAGTTTGGAATGAGACAACTCACTATTTTCAAATTAGTTAGCAACTGTGAACATCGATGAAACATATAAACTGTGCTTATCATTGTGACCAATAAAGGAAGATTCGATAATTCAAAACACACAATTAGAAGGTAAGTAAATGGTAATTAAGACTTGCCCGTATAATCTTTAACCTCATTTCCCCCACTATTTTGAATAATTAATATTTAGGCATACCTTTGGTGAAAGTATCGGCTATATTATCATTTGATCTCACATCAATCGAGGTGATAACTCCATGTTCTCTCAGATAATTTAACAACGCATATCTCAGTCTCACATGTCTTCGCTTTGAATTAAAGAGAGCATTCTTAATAACTTGGACAGCTGCTTGATTATCACAGAATAAGCTTAAAGAATTAATCTTTAGCAGAGTCAAAAGAATATCCATAATCAGATTCTTTATCCACTCGGCCTCTTCGCCGGCTGAGGCTAAAGCAAAAAGTTCTGATTCCATAAACGACGATGTAATACAAGTATATCGTTTAAATTTCCAAGTAATAGCAGCTCCACCCAAAGTGAATACATATCCACTAGTGGACTTACTATTTTCAATATTTGAGCACCATGAGGCATCAAAATATCCATTCACAGTTGGAAAATAATCAAAATAATAAAGAGCATAATATTTAGTACATTTAAGGTATCTCATTAGCCTATTAAGGGCGTCCCAATACTCTTTACTAGGATTACTAGTAAAACGACTTGGCTGCCAACTGTAAAAACTATATTAGGTCTAGTGCAACTCATAGCATACATAAGACTACCAAGCAGTTTCGAGTACTTTAATTGATCGATGCTAATCCCTTCATTAGAACTCAGTTTGTTATTATAATCACACGGTGCCTCACTCGATTTACACTTATCATATCTCCAAGCAGAAAGTAGCTGCTTAATATGATGAGTCTGGCTAAGGGAGATGACTTGCCTTTAAAACTTACTTTCATACCAAAAATGATATTAGCAATACCAAGATCTTTCATGTCAAATTCTTTAACTAAAGTAGCTTTCACATCATTCATTACAGAATGATCGGAACTAAGAATTAATATGTCATCAACATACAAGCAACTGATAACTATCTTATTTAACATAAAACGATGGTAAAGGCATTTATCTGAATAACTAAACTGAAAGCCATAATTCTTTACTACTGTGGCGATTTTCCGACGAAACAAGTGTAAAACGACATCGTTTTGGTACTATCGTAGTAAAAAATTAATATAAAAATTAATTAAATGAAATTTTAAAACTAATATTAAAAATACAAATATTAAAATATATATATAAAGAGAGGCGGCTAAGGGCTACGCCGGGAAGGGCCGGTGACGGAGGGGGAGGAGGGTCAGCCCGAGGTCGCCAGCCTTTTTTTTAAAATATATTTTTAAATTTTTTAATATTTTATTTCTTATTTTTAAATATTTTAAATAAATTTAGTTTTAAATTTCATTTAATTAATTTTTATATTATTTTTTTACATGTGAGCACCAAAACAACGTTATTTTTGTATTCTCTAGCCACGTCAGCATGCAAAACGATACCGTTTTGCACTTATTTCGCTGGAAATTGCGCACGTCAACATGTTGGCTGAATTGGCACTTAAATGATCCATTTTGTTCTGATTTAGCACTTAAGTGTCACTTTTGTAACTTTTGGCACTTAAGTATTTATTTGTGCCAACTTTTGTCATTTGAAGCGATATTTTGCCCACTACAAAGTGTTCAATAGATGCCAAAATAAGAAGAATTCTTATAGTTGATAAATGACACATATGTGAATAGACATCAAAATAACCCATTCCACTCTGTTGTTTATAACCTTTAGCTATTAAATGTGTTTTGTATATGGCTATTGATCCATCACTATTTAATTTTTTCTTCAATACTCATTTACCTATAGTCTTATCCCATTTAGGCAAATTTACTAGCTGTCAAGTGTGATTATGTAGCAGAGAGCTTATTTCATAATCTATGGCTTATGCCCATAAGGACTCCCTAGATCTCATTGCTTCCTAATAGGAGAATGAATCATCCTCAAGATGGTAAGTAACAAAGTCATCACTAAAACTTTTGGGAACTCTCTTTCTTGTAGATACTCTAACTGGAAATGGTTCAACGATTAGCTGTGTGGAATTAGTGTCCGGAGGGCCTACTTCAGATTTTATAGGAGATTCTAAAATCATATATGTAGATCTAGAAACATTCAAGCCTTTATCTTGAATAAACTTGTTTTTAAAAAACACCACTTCTCTAGATTCTATCACTGTGTTAGTAGATGAATCTAAAAACCTATTTGCAGCACTATCTTCTACACTACTTAGATAGATACAAGTAATGGTTTTAGGTCCCACCTTAGGTCTCTTAGGATCTTGTATGCTTACATAAGCAATACAACCCAAAGTCTTAAGAATATCATATCTACAATGGCACTTATGTCATATCTCATAAGATGTCATAGATAATTTAGAGTGCGGCAATCTGTTCAAGATGTGATTAGCAATTAAAATAGCTTTTCCCTAATAAGAGAAAGGCATGCCAGCTGTAAGTAACATAGAATTTAACATTTCGGTTTACGTTCTATTCTTACGCTCGGCAACACCATTTAATTGGGGTGAATAAGGAGTAACGGTTTCAAGTATTATACCTTTCGAAGCACAAAATTCATTGAACATTGTCATTATATATTCTCTTCCTTTATCATTCCTAAGCCTCTTAATTTTCAAGTTAAGTTGATTTTCTACTATAGACTTAAAAATCTTAAATTTTTCAAAAGCCTCATATTTCAATTTTAACAAATAGACATGACAATATCTAGAAAAATCATCTATGAATGTTATTAGATACTTTCGACCATCTCTAATAATGTAATTTCTAAAATTACAAATGTTAAAATATATCAGCTCAAGAAGTTGTATGCTTTTAGAAACCAACTTAAAGGGTTTTCTAGTGATCTTAACCCGTGCACGTACTTTATATTTGTCAAATCGAATAGAAGTATCTGAGGGAATGTTGTGAGTTTTAGCTAGATGTTGCATTTTCCTGTAATTCACATGTCCAAGTCTATTGTATAGTAACTTTGGATCAATCAAAATAGAATTCATATAGTTTATGCTATTAGAATTTAAACTCAACCTATACATACCATTAACCATGAATGCACAACCGAAATAACATGAGTTAACAAATAAAGTTACTTTACCATTCATAATTGAAAAAGACATACCAGCTTTATCAAATAAACTCATAGATATCAAATTCTTTTTAAATAAGTGTACTACTCTAACATATTTCAGAGTTAGTAATTTACTCGAACAAAGCACCAAATTTGCAATTCCAACATAAGTCATCTCTATCTCACCACTATTGCAATTTTTCACAATGTATTTCATTTATGTGATCTCAGTGAGTAAATTCTTGTCATTTAAAGCATGACAAGTAGAGCCACTGTCCAACTACCACTCAGAAGAGACACTGGCCTTTCCATTCTTTATCATTCCAACGAAGGCTCGATGCTCAGATTCACTAATTAACATATTGGCCTAATTTTGTAGTGTGTCATTCTTTGGCTTTTTGGTAACCCACACTTTGCTGCCCAGTGACCCCACTTTCCATAGTTATGGCGCTTGTCATTTTTCTTCTTTTTGGATATATTTTTTTTGGTCTCTAACTGTAAAGAGAATTCACTTTTTGGTGACTTAGACTTTTTATGAAGTTTATTGGAGTGTAAAACTAAGTTGGCAACTGACTTTTGTTGTCCTACTTGTTCCAAACTCTTTCTATTAATGTTTTGATCCTCATGTGAATATACATCTTTAACTCATCTAGTCACATCCGTACGTTCAATTGGTGCATTTCAGTCTTAAAAGAACTTCATTCAATTAGTAGCTTGCTCAACACAAGACCAACAAAAAGATTATTAAACATATCAGAATTATTATCTTTCAGCTTGTTCCTCATGTTCTTAAATTCAACTAACTGAGAGGTAATGCTTAAATTCATAGTGAATTTAAAGTCAAAGAATTTATCTACTATGAGAGTTTTAAAGAGCACCGCTTGTTTTTGGAACTAAGTGTTCAAGTGATCGCATATCTCTTTTGATGTCTTATACTCACTATAAAAATCATAATCAAATTAGGATTTAGAGAGTTCAACAAGTAATCTCTACAAAAATCATCATCTTTATTCCATTGATATTCATTCGCATCTTCAATGGTAGATGCAAAATAACTTGATACAGTATAGAATATGTCACGTTCTTTCATGCCAAATTGAATATATAATTTCCAGCCATGAAATTCAATAACATCAAATGATTGCAACTTTATAATATCATAGGAACTACACTTTGCCATTTTAAATAGAGTAAAGTGTTAGAAAGAGTGTACCTTGAAGTCCTCGTAGCCACAAAGTCGAATAACTCCCATAACCTTGAGCAAACTGCTCTGTAGAGATGGAATTTGCCAAAACAAACCCCAAAAACAGATCTGGAGTGCCCAAAAACCTTGAGATGGACTGCCCTTGTCGCTGAAACTCGCTAGAAATTTCTATTGCCGAAATTTGCTGGAAATTTCGTCGCCAAAATTCGTTGGAAATTTAGACAGAAACTTCCGAGTGCCATAGCTTCTCAGTCGACGCGAGTGACCACTCAAAACGTTCGTATTGGTGAGTGGAACAAAGGCCAAGTGGTTTCACCCTTTGAAATTGGCTATAATTTTTGGGTTTTTGAATTAAAGATTTCGGTCACCCGAATCTTAAAACTTAGATCCTAGCCAATGCCACCGTCGAAATCAAAAGTAAATTACACCCGTGAATTTATCTTGACGAAATCTTCAAGAAGACACCTTATTCGCTCAAATCCGACACACAAACATAATACTTCAAGATTGTTGGAGGTTATAGGCTTGAGAGAGAATAAGCGGTTGCTTGAAGTATTAAATCGAAAAACGTCAAGTTTGGAATGCTCAATAGTATTACCTCCAGCGTAAGAGAATATTAGACTTTATATACAAGTTATTGGGTTCCCGGCCATATGGACCCAAATAACCATGCTTTCACCTATTAGGCTTGTATGTGAATATATTATTTTAGACTATATCAACAATATATCCAACATCAACTAAAGATCATAATCCAAACCATCTGACACTTAAACAACACGAGAAAGGCCAGTCACGGAACACATACTATATTTCGCATGTCTTGCAAGAGACAATTTCGCAATACTAACATCTTAGCCATGTCACGGAAAGACGAATAGCTAACTGAGCTTCCCATTCATCTTATGTTATGTGGAAACAACAGCAAATTCAGCAAAAAGCTTTTCGTCTTGTTAATGATAGTATTTTTTTGAGCTATTCCTTCCCTCTCATTTCAATCAAGTCACTTCGTCCCTTGGGAAGTTACTGATTCAATTCGTTCTTAGGGGATCTACGAACTAGTGATTTCAATCATTCATTCATTCGTTCACCCTCTCCCTCTGATTCAATAGCATCTCCTTCAAAAAATCTAGGGTTAGGGAGAAAGCTTGACGCTCCCATATTTTTGGGCCGTTGGCTTTTTTTTTTTCTTTAAAATAAGGCAGGTTATTCAAATTTGAACCATTAGAATGTTCAATTCTGTAGCCTCTGACTTGACAACAACATACCAAATCCATAACAACAAATGTCGATCAAGCCACATAACTAGCAAAGGAGATAGGAAAAACAATGCCCTAGCATCAGCTAAACAATGAAAAACTCTTTGACCCACTTGCACTTCAAATTAGATTCAGCAAAATGAATTAATAGAGAGAGAAGGGATAGGGAGAGAGACAATAAGAAACCTCGCTAAAACTTAATGTCATATTTGACTTAGTCTAAAGAGTAGGGCCCTCAAGTAGAAAAGAAAAGAAGAAGAAAATAAGTGAAGGAAAAAGGAGGAGGAGGAGAGATCGAGAGTCTTCGGGAGAGAGGAAGAAAAAGGAGAGAGAGAGAGAGAGAGAGAGAGAGAGAGAGAGAGAGAAGGAAGCACATTCAGGCAGAAGAAAGAGGGATGAGA
Source organism: Eucalyptus leucophloia subsp. euroa (assembly GCA_017140325.1). NCBI lineage: Eukaryota > Viridiplantae > Streptophyta > Magnoliopsida > Myrtales > Myrtaceae > Eucalyptus > Eucalyptus leucophloia. The sequence continues at coordinate 25,101,019 of CM029476.1, forward strand.
GAAATGAACGGAAAGAAGAAGAAGAAGAAGAAGGAAGAAGAAAAATGAGTGGATTCTCATCACGAAAGCCTCGCCAACCCAACTATGTAACACGATGCCTGGTAAAGTGATCGCACCCCTCCTTCGTCCAATCGTAGTATTTTTTGGGTTTAAAGCTCAAATTTGGAATTTTAGGAAAATCAAGCGGCGAAGTCTAATTTTTGAGTTGTTGAGTTGCATATTTTTATAAAAATGATGGTTTAGGGTGTTGTCGAGTAGTAGGATTTTATGGATCGTAATTTGAGCTTACAATTTACCTGAAACAAAATTTCGAAGTTTCCCATACGCAGTGAACAGTGCGCGTCTAGCAGCTTCGGGCCCATATTTTGTTGATTTTCGGCTTGATTTTGGGACAGTCAAGTTGGGATTCTTGTAGTATGTGTGAAGGCCTTTCTATTGACTATAAATATGTTTAGAACGGGATTCGAAGAAGAAAGTTATGGCATGACAAATATTTCGCGCTTAAGCTTCGGGATGGACAGATTTGAGAAATTGCTTTGGGTGAGCAATTTGTTGGTTCGTGGGAGTCGTTTTGCAAGCATTTAAGCTCAGTTTAGTCGAATCTAGTTAAGGTAGCGTTTTACTCGATTTAATGTTGCTTCTCGCTTATTTGATAGGATCACAAGTTCGACGATTCGAGTAGCGCTTGTTATTTGATTGTAAGTATTCCAAAGTGAGTGGTACTATCTCTTCTAAAAATTTATAAGCTCATGTCTTCAAAATGATAAAGATTTGATATTTTATAAGTTATGAATAAACATGTTTATTGCGTAAAAGTTGGATTGGGCATTTACTACGTTTTGATATTTGAAAATAGTGTGAGAACTTTCTGATGAATATATATTCTATTTGATGAACAAAGTTGAGAAATATTACTTGTTTTGGGTTTATGAAACCTTTTCACGAAAAGCTCGATGTTGAGATGATATAGATATTGATTTGTGATAAGTTTTTTAAATGTATTTGATTTAATTCGATTTGTAAAATTGATTTATGAGACAAGTCTTGAAATTAGTTGAGAATGTTTATGAAAAGTATTTGACGGACAAGTCGAGTTGCGAAATCTTTTAGTGATACGTAGAATGATTTATGGATTTGGTTTTGTGAATTATGGATGGTGTTGTTCTGCATTGATATTGATGATCAATATTGTTGTAAGCCTAGCGAGGGGCTTATGGGTATGCACATACTAGTCTAGGATATCATTATGGGCCGAGCCACCGGCTAATAATAGGTGAAGATCTTGCCAAGAGGGGAATCTTGGTTGCTTTGTTACTAGGCGTTGTATCGTAACCATAGTTTGATATTGAGCAACGAATAGGTCAAAGGAGTGGACAATTGACATGTGATATGAGTTTGATCGATAAAATGGACCATCGACGTGTGATTTGAGATTAGTTATTAGAATAGACCATCGACGTGTAATTCATTAGACCATTGATGTTTATTTTGATATTATTGTGAAATGATTATTTCTGTTATAAACATAGTTATGTTGAAGCCTATGTACTTATTATTTTATAATATGTTTGTTATATCCCAGATTTGAATTAAAAGAGTTGTAGTTTGGTTTTGTAAATATGCATAGTGGGTGCTGATTCGCTTAGAAGAGATGCACTACTCACCGAGCTGTGGTTGCTCACCCCTCTTTTTGCCAATCTTTTTAGGTTCCTCAACTAACGATGAGTAGTATGAGAGCCATATCAACGAGGGGATTTTAGAAGTTAGATTTTGGGAGCTTTAAAGCTACGTACTTCAAGTGGAAGGATGGCTGTGTTATTCCCCATTCATGATGGTCTTGGGGTGTGACACTGAAGATTTGCTTATCGCGGCCTGACTCGGTGAAATCCGACTGGCGTAGGACCTGGACAAGTATGCCCCCGCCATTGCCGTTGGGTTGGCTGTTGACGTTGTTAATGGTGTGCTGGCTCTACTCCAAGTGGAGGGAGTTGAATTTGGCCGAGATCTCTGCCTTGCGCTGGCACAAATGACCTTAGAAAGTCATCGAGGCGTCTTCGCAATACAGATTATCTAAATTCCCAAAGTTTCCGTCGAAAGTCCCGTAAAAATTCCTCGCGAACGGATCTCCCAGAGTGGATTCTACAAGATAATTATTCATTGTTTCTCCCAATCATCTCCTTCGATCTGCCTTCACCTTCAAGTCTGTGCATCAAGCCCACGCCTGGAGCGAGACGAAATCGAGCAGACGATGAAAAGGGTAGGGAGTTGAAAGAAAATCAAAACTGGACATTGATTAAATTGCATTGTATATTTAACACACGTTAATCATTTATTTATAATAGCTACAACGATTTTCTTTATATAAGAAATCATTTCATTAATCGATAAGTAGAACATGATTCTAACTATTTAGAATTCTATAAACTATATAAAGATATTAATTAATTTAGATAAATATTATTTATTATATATAACTAATAACTTTTAATATTAGTTAGAAACTATATTGGCATATTAGTGGATTGACATTTATTTTTGGACTAAAATCACAAAGAATCCTAAACTCGTACACGACAAATTTACCTCACCAAAAAAAAAAACTTTCATTGGCGATTAATTTGATTGATAGAAATATGACATTTTAAATTAATTTTGAGAAAATTTTCAAATTAAAGTATGAAATACCCTAGTTTTATTGAATAATAGCTCGAAATGGATATTGTTTCATATAAAAATTTGAAATGGTCAAATCGTCTCAAATAAGGATATTTGGCCAATTGATGACTATTTTGGCCATCGGTAAGGGGTATTTTAGTAAAAAAATTGTATCTATATATTTAATTTTCTTGATTTTTTTCTTTTGTCTTTTTTACTCTTCCCATCCTTGGCCATTATTGTCAATGGCTGGTGAAGATCGTTTGCCTCAACCGAAGGCCACCCTCGTTGATGTCAGGCAACCCTCACCAACCTAAGTGAGGGTATGGGTTGCCCTTGCCGGTGTTAGATGAGAATCGCCTCGCTTGGATTGAGCCGATGAGGGCATCTCTTGCTTGAGTTGATGATCTCTACCATGGCTAATAGAGGGAAGAAGGAAAAAGAAACAAGAAGAAAATTTTAAAAAATAAAAGACGAAAATGCCCTTTGATAGGAGAGATCTGGTTGCCACATCACCATCCTACATGGCGCACACAAGTATAGATGGCTCCACTAACAAGTTGACACGTGTCCTTAGAATTAGACCAGCTGATAAATAGAGAAGTCAAAAGTCAGAAGATTTGTTTTACTCTCTTCTATGTTGCGGCTGAAAAGAAACTCAGCAGAAGCAATTAATTAATGCTCTTGCCGCTCAAGAACCCCTCTCTTCTTTTCAAATACGTTCTCTTTCTCCGGCACGCCCGACCGCCTCCGCCTCCCCCTGCCCCTGCCCCCCTTCCCCTTCCCCAAAGCCCCCGTCGGTCGCAGGTGCTGCTCAGATCTGCCTCAGCCACGGGGTCGCAGCTGCTGGGTCCCGAGCGCCCTTTGCCTGCACCGTCACATCCGGAGTCTCATCGGTGGCTACGATTCGTTAGCTCACTCTTCTATCCCCCCATTCTCTCTACAGCATCTTGCCATTTCCAGCAGTCGGAGCATCAACAAGAGTGTCTTCGAGCTGCCCGCGTAAGACCCAGCGCCGGAACTGATGAGGAAGGAGAAAACGCGCAACAAGCTCGCTGCCTCTGGTCTTGCTCGTGTGTACGGCTGTTCTCTGGTTCTTTTCCAATCCTGGTACAAGAAAACTAGGAAACTTCACACACCCATTGAAGCTGAGCAACAGAGCAACCCATTACACGAGGCTCTGACCTTGACTCTATCATTCAAGAAATCCAGGGAAAATTCAGAAACACTCCTCGCCCTATCGACGCAGATGAAGATGGGCACTTCTTCGATGCACATGTAAATCGGGCTACACGTCCACGGCCCCCACTTCCTCCATCTCTCTCGCCTATCGGATTAATTGTTCGGCGGCATTTGCAGCTAACGCTGTGGGTCAGAGCCATGGACCGGAGCTCACGTTCTTTAGCGTGCTGTGCTCCAGCTACTACGCCCGCGCGGCACTTTTCGTGCGCGGACGGGGCCTCCATCACAGAATAAACAGAGGTTTTTCAGGTATGAAGGCTTGATGATAGTGGCTGCTTCGGCTCCTAATTCCAGCCGGAGTCGGAGAGCTTATCGGGAGGCCAAGAGGAAGAATTCTTTGCTGGCCGTTGTGGCTCCTGTGAAGCAGATCGCATCCTTTGCCGTTCCCGCAGGAGTATTTGTGGCCCAGCAATGAGCACATCGAGAAACCATGGATCATCCGAAAAAAGATTCATAAGTGGTTATTAATGGAGTTGAAGTTACCAAATTCTAAGGAGTCGGTATCGATTTATGCCTAATTGCTCCACATATAGTTCCTCTGATCACATTTTCTAAACAAACCAAAGCCAATCCGAATTGATCTTGTAAGAGATCCACTACAGAACGAAGTACGCTTATTTTTCAAATGATTCGTGTCGTCAAGTTTACTCATTCCAAATTTCATGCCAATCAAATAATCATTCAAACTAATCTGCCCACTTGGCTTCTCTATCAATTCATGTATCTACTCCAATCAGACTATTGTTCCGTACTGTTATCGAAGAAGATTCAGGGAAAATATGCAGTTCTTTGGGAATGTAAAAACATCGATCTAGTTCATTATCGAGAAACCCTGGTATTGAAAATAATGAAGGCCAGGCGGTTCATGGAGGACTACTACAGGACGTTCGACACAAACCGGGCGGACTTGGTGAACCTGTGCTAGGAAGAGTCGGTGTGGATTTCGAGGGCCAGAAGATCGAGGGCAAGGAGGCTATCGTCGCCAAACTCACCTCCCTTCAGTGCCAGTACCGAATCGGAAGAATCAGCCGCCTTCCCACCCGCAATCCCAGCAGCGGCACGACCGCCATGGGTCAGCGACTTCATCTGGCTAGACGGCAAGCAGGATGCCCTCATGTTCTCCCAGGCCTCTCTCTCTCTCGGTAAGGATCCATTTATATTTTTATTTTAAATCTTTTTGAGTGTGGAAGGATGATGATTTGAATGGGGATGGCAATTTTTGTTGATTGAGACTTCCTTCGTTTCACAAAAGGAACGAAAATAAATTAACTGTAGAAAATGTTTTTCACCAAGGAAGAAAGTCTTATAAAAGATGGGAAAATGTTTTTCTGTTTTGAGAAAGAGAAAACATTTTCCATATCTTATTTTACCTCACTTTCTTTTAATAAACATCTTTTTTTGGTAAGTTCTTTTAATAAATATCTTTTCATTTTAAAAAATCGAGTTTTAATTATTCTTTATTTTTTTTCATTTCTTTTTTTCCTTTTTCTTTCCTTTTTCCTTTCCTTTTTATTTGGTTGGTTGCTAGTCGTTGGTCACTAGCCCAAACGAAGGCCAGCGACAAACGACCGGCTATTAGTGACCATAACTTGCCAACGATTGAGCCTCATAGATCGTCCCTGGCAACCAACTGAGGGAAAGAAAATGAAAGAAAAGAAGAATACAAATTAATTTAAAATTTGAATTTTTTAAAATAAAAAGAACTGAAAAAAAAAAATAAAAATAAAAATAAAATGATCAAAAGAAGAGCATGGAAGAAAATCAAATCAGATGCAAAAAATATTTTCCACTTCAATTTTAAGTTTCCGATGAACGTTGGAAAATATGGTTATATTCCTAAAAAATGATTTCTAAGAAAATATTTTCCAAAAACATTATATTTTCTGCGAAACAATCTAAATATCACTTCATAGCACTTCATAGCAGAGTTTCTACTTAGAAGAAGATTTATAGCGGAGCCGAATTGTTGCTCCGATCAAGTTCAAGAAAAAGCTAACTTTTTGGGGTGATGCCTAAAGAAATTGACCTTTTTTAAGTTATTATTTCTTCCCTCCTCCTCAATAAATCAATCTGTCAATCCCTCTCCCTCCAAATTTCTCATGTCATTTTATCGGAGGAATTCTACCGCTATGTTACCTGTCCCGTGGGAGTTGCCAGATGCCCTCCTTGTAAACTTGCACAGTCTAGCAAGATGTTTCTGATGCAGGGTTCGTGATATTGATAAATATAAAATGGTCTTATTTGACAGTATTGAATGAGATTAAGATATGACCTTTTGAGTCCCTTTTCGGTACGCTACGCTAGGAGTTGCTTCACCGCGTTTTTTTTTTTTTTTTTTTTTTTCACATTGTTGATTGATGCATCAGCTATGTATGTTGTGTATTGCATTTTGATGATACGACCCGTGCAACCATGTACATCTCCAGGTTTGCTGTGATTCTGCCCTCAGTTGCTCGATTTGAACCCAACACCCACAAGGAAGCTTTTATGTATCATCCCTAAATTGGAGGACCTTCGATTGGATACAGGATCTTGGACAGGGCAGCGTGTCGGCAGTACGCTCGAGATTGTCCAATGCGAACCGTTTTCTCTAGGCCTTTCAGAGGCCGGGAATTTCAATCTGTTTTTCCTTTCGATAAAACTTATCGTAGGACTGTTTGAAACAGATTTCTATGTACGTGATTTGGTAAAGATAGAACTGCACGTCTAAGAGGAGTTCATGTTCGAATTGAGTCTGCCTATGTCAGGTTGCTATTTCATGTTCAAGTTTTTATATTCCGGTTCTCCCTGGTGCATGATTTGTTAGGGAGAAAGAGAAGAACTGCAGCGTAGCGTTACATAGACCATTATTGTCGATCATGTGTGCGGGGGTTCATGGTATACTATCATCAACTGATTTAGCCCATCAAGATCCTTCACAAAATCGTAGGCAGCACCCGCTTTCAAGGCCCTACAGTTATCCTCTCCATTCGCATTCACTCGGACTGGGCTCTGCCTCGCTGTTTAAAATCTTAGAGAGCTGGATTTGAGTCACTTGAATTTGCTGCCAGCCAGCCTTGCGACCTCAACTTGAGGTTGGACGGGCCAAGCGGCCCTCGCGAGGTCGCACAACCTCGGCCAGTGCCAAATATGGCTCGCTGGTGGCCTGAAATTCAGAACTGTTAAGTAGGAAACTAGGCACATCCAAACGGGGCAAAAAAGAATCATGCAACGAACATGAAAGTAGACAACGCTATGCTAAGATCTACAACTTTCATTCTTACATCTGAATCCAACACTCTAGTTCAGACTCTACAGACAGTAGCTGTCCTAAGATAAGAAGAACAAGGTCATTGTGAATGGTGAGTTTGCTACATATGTATAAGAAAGACGACACAATGCCGCCATTGCTGCTATGATACAACCAATCCACACGATTTCCCGGGACTTATCCTTGTTCCGAATCTGAATCCCTCTAATGAACTTCTATTTGCTCGGCTGCTGATGGAGGTCACACGTGATGAGATGAAGCGCGTAAGGAAAAAACAACAAGCGTTTGCTATCTATGGACAATCTGTCAAAAATCAATTTGCCGGCAATAAGGCATTGCTCTATTTACACACTCTTCCACATAATACCTGAAAATGTCTTCACAAGAAAGCAAGAAATTACGGGGAGGTTCTCAGCTTTTCTTCATATAATCAGCAGTTAGCAATACGCAATAAACAATTTGGCTAACACTTCAAATTTAAGAATAAAGTTGACAGAGGCAGAAGCTTACTTTGGTGAAGAACTTTGACTTCATTGAGGAGAAGTGAGAAGAATGGCGATCCATTATGAATTCAGCGACCTGCAATGGAGTCACCTTTACAGTTTCCGACTCTCAGCTGATTAGGAAAATCGTGAAACTTCCCGATAAAGTTGTTCTGCTTCAAAAGGCTTCGAAACATATCCATCCATTCCACACTTCATGCACTCTTCATGAGTCGCATGAATCACGTCCGCCGTCATGGCCAAGATGGGCACATGCCAATTCAAGACGTTTCCACGTGCTTCTGCAGATACTTCCCCAAGTTGGATTTTCCGGTTGACACTTTTTTCCATGTCTCGGATTGTTTTTGTAGCTTCAAACCTTCAACAAAGCATTAAAGCCGTCATCAGAGAGAGCAACCTATGTGTACTTCACCTTAAGTTAGACCCATGAACAAGCGAAAATCTTACAAAGAGAGCTGCACCCGATAGCCAACAGTTTGAATCTAAAAGAAAAATGAAAGAACTAAAGCCCAAGACTTCTAGGTAACTTCCATTTCTAGCCAAATTTCACTAATCATTTCATTATGAAGTGACATCGAGACAGAAAATATGCCATAAACTGATTGAATCTGTTTTTGTCGGGAAACACTTCTTACAGGTACAATTAGTACAAGAATATGATTTTATCATGCAATCATGCTTTTTATGGTGCAAAATGTACAATGAGAACTTCTAAAAAAGAAGAAACCAAGATGGACCAGCAAAACTAATGTTTCTCAAAAATATTCAGCATGGATCAAAACCTTTAACTGGCTATGATGATGGCCATGCTATCACACACAAAAACCAGTTTGGACCATTGACACCCCAGAACAAAGCGATGAATTCTTTAAACCAGATTTGACAGGGCGTATATCAAATAAAAAAACATACATACCCATCCATTCCCGGCATCTGGATATCCATGAAGCAAGCATAGAAGCTGTGTGGTGGTGTAAGCAAACTAATCGCCTCTTTCCCACTTTCCACACAGACCAGTTCAGCTCCATATCTTTTCAATGCACCCGCAGCCACTTTAAGATTCACCTTATTGTCATCTACGATTAGAATTTTTCTTCCTAGAAGAAGATGCTGCAGAGATAACCTGGAGACTTCGCCGTTGCGGCAATTTCCCTTGTTCCCCATGTTACCCATGGTTCGCTGTAGACAAGCGGCCACCATACTAGCCCTTAGAGGTTTCATGATGACAGCAGGACGATGAGTATCAGAAGTCACATTGTCACTCCGGGTTGAACTAATGGATTTTGCTAAAAGGAAGAGTCTTGGAGGAACCTTTTGGTCTATATGCCTTAACTGATCAACAAAAAGAATGGAAAAATCTGAATCATTGTTCCAGACCTCCTCTTCAATAAGCACCATGTCGATTCTGGGTTTCCTGCTTTTTAATGATGACAAAACTTGATTCAAGTCTGAGACGATCTCGACTTGGATTCCAAGCCTCTGGACATGATACTTCGATACTTTGGCTCGGACGGATCTGGGATCCACCACTAGTGCACTCATGCCCTCGAACTCCGAGTTTGCAGACTTGGATTGATTGTTCATTTGCTGGCACGTGTACTCATTCAAATTGGAATGGCCATTGTTGAAGACCGCCGTGAAGGTAAACGTGGATCCTACATTGGGTATGCTCACAAATCCAACCTCTCCGTTCATGAGCTCAACCAAACACTTGCTTATGCTTAGCCCTATGCCAGTCCCTCCATGTGTACGGGATATGGAAGGACCAACTTGCATGAAGGGAGTAAAAACACGACATTGGGCCTCAAATGGGATCCCAACTCCTGTATCCTCAACTGATACAATTAGATTGATGAGGTCGTAGGTAGAGGAAGGGTAAGAACAAACACGTTCATGTTGGCTAAAGGTCTTGAATTTCGCCCAGCTAAGACGTCTCTCAGCAACTTGGAAGCCACTCAAGGTATTCTTCGACGATGACTCAGTCTCAACATCTAACGAGTCCATGACCTCTTGAGCAAGATGCACCGTGACAAAGATATGGCCTTTCTCTGTGAACTAGATTTATAAACTCATAGTTAGTTTTTTATATGGATGCACCAAAAGATCAAAAGAAACAGTCCAGACATATCTGTACAGATCCACAAGATTCAAAATAAGTTTTGACATAATGTTATATAGTTTGAAAAATTTTTTAGAGCCAAAAGTTAATTTTGAAATGCAGTGAAATGGCCTACAAGATACTCACTTTAATCGAGTTTCCCATAAGGTTGGTTATGATTTGTCGAAATCTTCCAGGGTCACCAATTAACCTCTCAGGAACTTGATCAGAAATGAAAACGGCCAACTGCAGATTTTTGGAAGTCAAGAAGTCATCTGTGAGACTAGCACCAAACTGACATAGTTAAAGTACAGATCTGATTCAAGAAGATGATTGATACCTCCACTCCTTTTTCCTGGGACTTCCCAGAAAAGAGGGACAATACATCATCAAGTATGGCCCGCAGATCAAATTGTACCGCCTCAAGTTCCAGTTTACCAGATTCAATCTTCGCTTGGTCCAAAACCTCATTGATAAGTGAGACCAGAGCTTTTCCACTGGCCTGGGCAGTTCTAACATAATCCTGTTGAGTTACATCTAGATCCGTGTGCATCAACATATGCAACATTCCTGATGAATTAGCAGAACATTTAAATTTGTGGCGGAACAATACTGTAGGAAAGTCACAATATTTTCCAAGAATTCACAGGAAACTCTGAAAGTGGAATAGATTAATCCGATATGCTTACCTAAAACACCATTCATTGGAGTTCTAATTTCGTGGGAAACAGTGGCAAGGAACTGAGAAGTGCATAGGACAATGTTAGGTGACAGACACATTCGCATAATCTAAACACTGAGCTTATACAAAGCACTTAAACATGAAAACCTGTGACTTTGCTATGTCAGCTGCCTCAGCCTGCTTCTTGAGCTCCATCATTTTCTGGTAGTCATCTTCAACTTTGGCAATCCTATTTACTGTTGCATAAAATATATGCCCAGTGAGCATCGCAATCACAAGAAATCCATACGATGTTGTTATCGCAAGCCAAGGCCATGGAGGTTTCTGCTTGAATCTGTGTGAAGAACATTGTTAATCTCAGCAATGGCATTAAAATTTAGACTTCAGCAGAGTTAATGTACTTTAAGAGAGTTAATGTAATTTAAGAGATAACGGTCCCAGTCCTTTTTGCCATGCAGAAAGTGATGATGCAAATGATGCTTCATCTATTTATAACCTAAAGGACCTCTAAGTATCAGGAAGCATCAAGAAGAACCTATTAAAAGACTACATGCTTCCACCCAGTCTCAAAGGACTTAGCATAAGATTGAACCAGAATGCATTTAGCTTGACCACAGTCCCATAAAAGTAGAGTGGGTCAGAATAATGACTGACTAGGTATCTTCTATCTTTGCAAAAGGGGAACCCATTATTTTCTACTCAACTTAATATTTTATGCTCATCATTTACTCTATACTCTTCTTAAGAAAGCACCAGGAAGAAATCCGTATTGAGGACAATCATGTCCTTATTTTGACAATTTTCAGTAGTATTAAGTATCCCACGTCTTATTCAACTGATTAAATAAGTTTTATACATCAATCAGATTAAACCACTTCAGTTTCAAGTATTCAGACTCATGAAGTACACTTTTATTAGGTCCTTCATAGGCATGTTTGTGACAAAACGAGTTTCAAAAGTTTTCCTGCGAAGCATCTTGTCCTATGCAAGCTCTTCAAAGATATGGAAACAGATACATGCAAACCTGAAATAGCCAGGCTGAAGATGCATTGAATATGTCAGATGTGGACAAATAGCTGATGGATATCATACAGAATAATAATCAATAATGAGGGACAATTAAATGCTTAACTCAGCCACAAGAGGAGGAACTAGTATTACCTGCATTGCATTTCATGCTTCCTAAATGGATCACCAAAATTAAGGGTACTGACATACTCCAAAGCATCATCCGCTTCATCTGAACCATACATACTGATCGGATGTGACTGATTGGTGGTGTCCAATACGTTCAGCACAATGTTCTGCTTGCTAGCCAGCTGTTGCAGCAATTTCTCCACCAATGATTGAATATGAAAGATACCACCAATGTACCTGTCCATCAGCATCGCATTAATGTAAGTACCATATTTCATTAAGCACAGTAAAACATTTTTGGGTGTTGAGCTAACTGTGGAACCAATCATTGAGTAAGATATTGCCACTGAATTAATATACAGCAGAAATTCTATATAAGGACAATATCTTCAACTAATTGTCACATAAATGACGAAATGGCATACCCAGCAGTTGCCCGGATTCTCTCATCCGGAGTTGCATTTGAAGGAAGATCAGTTTTATAGACAGCAAAGGTCAATATGACCCCCAGGCGGTTCGTTTTAATCAGCCTGAAAGGAGCGGTAAGCACCCCTTTTCCTGAAGCTCTTGCACGCAGTACATTTTCACGATCCTCCTGTTGCAATAGAAATTCATAAGACATCATATTCTGCAGAAAAAATCTTAAAGCCAAAAATTCAAGACAAAGTCTAGAATGTAATCCAAAGAATGGACAGACAACAACCAGTTCAGAAAAATCCTTCAGGCTATCCTAACGGTGAACTCAGAAGGAGGCCACGGCCTTCCTTCTTTTAGTCACCATCGATCATCAGACGGAATTACCAAAATCACAGCAATAGACTGCAGTTACTCATAGCAAGACAAAAAGGAATTTACCTTTCCTGAGAGTAAATCAATGGAAACTACGTGGGAGACAGTATCTTGAGCGAAAATGACGGGGGCGTATTCTTCCTGAATTGGAGAGGGCTCCAACACTTCAGGGTCAAAGTCATCCTTATGAACCAGATTTTGCTCAAGGGTGTCCATTCTCCGGATAGGCCAGCCTTGCTGTTTCTCGAACTCTGCCCTCTCTGAATGGAGCACTCTCACTGCATATGCCACACCACTAGTGAGAGGCCTCTCAAATGCAGTTCTTTTGGTATATTCAGCAAAAGTTGTCTGTGGATTGAGAAAAAAAATTTGGTGAACACAGTATTAGTGATTGTAGGCAATTGGTTCAAATGTCAAGCTAAACATCAAAGGACTTGAAGATTAAGCTTTGACCTGAGATATTTAATTGGGGAAATATCATAACCATAGAATGGAAGTACAAATATCAAAGGAATTCAGATTAAGCTTTGACCGGAGAAATAAAGGAATTAAAGATTAAGCACTCGTCAAGATTCAGACTGACTATTTGGACAAGCAAATATGAAAAACTCTTTTGCAGACAAGGCCTAAGGCAGAACATGTTCAATCTCATACAACAGAACTTTCAATAAAAGCAAGATTGCAAAAAATCGCAAGCAGCACAATTAATTGCAAGCGGCACAATTAATCGCATCAATCGTGTGATCTGTGAATCGGATGGAGTTGATTTAGAAAGCATATAAAGCAGTTCCAGATACTGAAGATAACCTGGTCAATAGCAGAGGGGCTCTTGCCATGGTGAAAGGTTGAGATCAAAATCGACATAGCCTGAACATGGTTCATGCTCACGTTGAACTGGTCCTGCAACATCTGAGCCCTCTCGTCGCACATACTAGCTAGTGTCTCTTTCCTCTTCTCAATAGCTTGCGAGCTCATGTATGAGAAAATCCACAGAGAAAACATGGTCGCACAAAACACCCATGTGTACAACAGCTTCCTCCACAATGCGTTGCTAATTTTCTTGGACCCAAACAAGTGGTCATACTGATGCTGAATCTTGACAATTTTCCCCAAGACTTTCTCACGCCAGTTCAGCGAAATCTTGCCATCCCCTCCAAGCAGGCCAGTCTTGGCATCCATGAGCCCCCCACTAATGAACCAGTTCGTTGAAATTACGGATACTATCGACCACCATAACGTCCAAATTAATTGCCCTGCCTTCAGACCAAACCCAAGTACATAGAACAGACTCATCCAACACGGTAAACTAGACAACTTTGGCCATAAACAGTACCACCAAGTTCTTTTTCCTTCCTTCTTTTCCCAGTCATTCAAGGCCGACCTGAAGAGCCAATACCAGATCCAGATAAACAGTCCAGCTACAGGGAAATTCTCAAAAACCTCACCTTGGTGATTGTCGTACAGCAATCGAAGAGGCAAAGAAGCCCACTAAAACCTCCCAACTCAGCACCCAAAAGAGAGCAGATCAAAAGGGAGCTCCTGAAGCCCAGAGACAAGATATGCTGTTTTATCCACCCAAAGAGCTCCAGCTTCAGATTACAACAGGAGGAACAGAAATTGCAGAAAGGTTGAAAAGAAACAAAAAATTTAACCCAACCAGCACCCCAACACTACCCCAAAAAAAAAAAAAAAAAAAAAAACAAACAAACAGAACCGACTAGTCCTCAGATTCTTTTCTGATACCCAATCAGAATGTGAAGTTATATAGTTAGTTGCTAACCGAAGAACCCGGAATCGAGAGATGGGTCCAAAGCCAAACCACCAAAGATTCCAAATTTAGCTGCCTCAAGCAATAAAAACCGGAAGAAAAAAAGCCCCGCCCCACCCTCGCCCGACTCCATGGAAGAAGAATCTGATGGGAGTCGTAATTAAAGAAGGGCCCTCAAGAAATGACTCCAAAACTGTGGGAAGACGAAAGAGAGAGAGACACACAGAGCAAGCAGAGTTCTTTGAGGTTTGACTCTCGTTGGAAGGAACCGACCACCCCCTCGAAACTAATATGCTATGCGGAGAAGTAACTGCAAAAGGAACCGACTGTAAGAGGCCGAAAAAGCTCTTCCCTTTTTCCCTCCCCGACCCTGCTCTTCGTAAAAGCGAAAATTAAAGTAAAAGGGATGAAAGAAGAAGAATCTGCGTGAAGAGGATAGTGAAGAATATGGTGGCGAGGATCGTCGGCGGGCAGGGGGGGCTTTATCTATATTTTATCCCGTGTCATTATTTTTGCCCGACCGAAGAGAAAATGATGTGTCGTTTGATAGTTACTGACAAGTTTTTTTCCGATATTTCGGACCGTGCGCGTTCCCGAAAAGGCCCGGTTCCCTAAAAGGACCTTGAATCTCGATGGTATTTCGGTTTTGCCAATGGTGGTCCTTCTCTTCCGAGGTCAACTGAGTTCTCCCCATGTCTTTTCTCTTTCAATGCTGTCCTCTTCTTTACATGTCTGTAGAAGGCCTAGATGAAGGCTTAGAAATCCTAAGGCCGTGTTCAGTTGAAGGGAATCACGTGGACGGAATGAAAGTAAAACGAACCAAACCGGAGTATCGTGTTGTTGGGAACATAAATGACTCAACTTCTCATAATAATCACGTTTTAGAAGCGCCGATTTCGGATTGAAATTCGAACCATAACTTTGTTGCAATATGGAAAAGAGGAGTTGGTTGTTTCCTATTTTTACAGTATAGTCAAAGTTACTTTGTAAGATTTCCCTTCTCAACAACTTTCAATTGAAAAAAAGTCTCATTCTAGCATTGCTTAGTCTTATCCCCAAACAAAAACATGCTAAAACTATAGGCATGCTTTCCATTCGTTCCATGCAATCAAACACCATTTTGGAAGACAGAAAAAAACAATGGACATCCCATTATCCGCACTCCTCAAATTTGGGATTATGCCACTTTTTAATACAATTTCAAAAGAGCTATCAATACACAAGCAAATTATTTGGAATTTCATCTAATCGCGATCATATGATTATGAGAATATTAAGCCCCCAAATATGTGGTGATTCACCTCATTTTTCGCGTGCGAATAAACTTCACAAACACACGCGAGGGGGTAGAAAAGAAAAATTGTAATAATGCACTGAAAAAAAAAATAATGCCCTTCCTAGTTCATGCCCTCAAAGTGGATGCCCATATTCGCCAAAAAAAGAAATTAAAAAAAAAAAAAGTGGATGCCCATAAAAAGGAAATCGTACAAAAAATTGTGGTTGCACCCAACTCTCCCCCGCCCACCTACACCGCTTAGGTTGGGGTCAATTTCCCCAGGGAGCGAAAGCAACCAGGAATTTAGCAAGAAGCACGGGGCATCACCGAAAATAGAGTAGACGCTCGAGGGCAATCCTGTCAACTCACGTGGAGTTAGGCGGCCACAGTGGCGGGGCAGGTAGATAACGGCGCGACGCGGGGGCACATGAGTAAAAAGGATGCAGGGAGCGGGGAGGGGGGGATACGATACTATGCGATGCGACCCACTTTGGATGGTGGGCTCTTTCTTTTTGTCACCGAGTGATTAGCGCATCACCACCGTCCATAGCGTCTACTCCTACGCCCCCGCCATTCCCACTTCCCCTTCTTTTCTTTTCTTCTCTTTTTTTTTATTTAACTTTGGTGGGGAAGAAAGGAACAGCTCCTCGGACAGCGACGGCCCACGTCAGCGCACCGGTTCTCCCGCCGCCGTCCGATTAAAGAGGCGCACGTGTCGTGACGGGGATGGCTGGCCCCGGCTGGGTAAAAAGGTGAGAACGGGGGAGGCATCACCCGTTTTCCATGCTCGCACGTGTGCGAAATCACGGGACCATCCTCTCTATTCGCACAGTATTTTTTTTTTTCCTGGAAAAAAAGCCACCTAAACCTTCAAATTAGGAGAACCTCGACACATTTATTCTAAAAATATTCCCAAGCTTATATCAATATAATACATTTATCTCAAATTTTTTATAACATCAAAAACTGCAAACTTATACTTTCATATATGTATAAATTTTGATTTGAATATGTCACATGAGTACAAATTTATAAATTTTTACATCATAAAAAAATTTGAAATAAATGTATCATATTATTTTCTCTCTCTTTTCAAGTGGCACGAGGGCTTCTCCTTGTTATTGAGTAATTGAGGAGATTTATATTCAAAGTTAGATACAAAAAGGGAATTCGACTTCAATGAACAATGGAATGGTGAATTTTACTTTCTCAAAATAACCTTAGAAATGTGTGTATTGCTATCTAGACAAGAAGTACATGTTTTTCTTTTTCTTTTTATGTGATTTCCAAACACGCGTCCTCCTGATTTCTTTATTTACTCCCAACGACTTCAAAATTTTTTTTTTTTGAACGACCAACGACTTCATTTGAATTGTGCTGGTTTGTGCTCCATTGGTTGAAAAAAAAAAAGAGGAAGTAAAGAAAACATTAATAATGACCGAACGAGCGTAGCTAGCTATCTTGTCTAATTTGACTATTTGCCCCCCGCAAAATGACGAAAAAATAAATGAATAGATACAAGAAGTGACCTCACCCCGCGGTTTCTCCTCCGTCCCCTTTCTTGGTGTCTTCTGATAAATGCTGGGAAGCGATGGTTGGCTGGTTGGCTGGCCGCAACTTTGAAATCATTGACGAATGATGCCCCTGGCGGACGGATACTCTACCATGCGTGCTCTCGCTACAGTAAACGAGTCAGAAAATGTCTCCAAGAAAGGGAGGGAAAAAATATGGAACGATCGCCTTCGACCTCATTGTTACAGCGACTCTGCCGGAAACGAGCCGCGTGAGGTTCTGAATTTCTGATGAACTTTGTAATTTGTAAGGCGAATTGAATGCTGGGCTAGCGTACGCGCACGCCTGCAAGGGATGGCATTTAACGCTTTTAAGGACAACAAGGGATGGCATTTAACGCTTTAGTTGTCCTTAGATATCCGTTCAATTTGGAGCGTGCAAAAAAAAAATTAGGAACAGCCTGGACTGTCTGGAATTAGATCGAAATCGACAATCCCAAGGAAACTTGTCCGATTCTAGTTTCAATAATTTATTAAAACTGTCGAGTACTAATCCGATTCCTGATTCTAGATATGAAACCACCCACATGCTCACCTCAATATGACCGGTAATATATAAGTATATATTTCTTTTATAAGAAAATTTTTTGATCAAAAAAGTTAAGAAAAATGAAAACCCAAAAAATTCCCGATTTGAAGCTTAATACTCATTAGCTAAGCACTCATCTCATCTCACACTAACATCATATGAGTCGTTTTCACTCATGGCACCAATTCTCAACTTTTAATATGAGTCCAATCATTTTATTGATCTTGCAATTAAGCATATGGAAGTTCTTTGTTTTTTGCATTACTTTTGGCTTGCCAAAAAATGTAGCACAGTGCATGAGGCATGTTAGGAACACACCTAGGAACTAGATCGGACCGATCATCTGATTCCTAAGTGAATTTATGAAACCAGCGAGTGGTTCTTGATTTCATTGTGAAACCGGTCCTTAGTAGGGGGTTCCCGACTCCGAGGTGGAAACCGTCCACTCGAACCATGCTCACCCTTACATTCGATGACAAGCGTGAGTGTTTTTGTCTTGCATCTTAATTTGAAACTGCTATAAAGCATTGAATTCGGTTGAACAGGTACATGATCAGTACTTCTTTTAAGTGTTCGGTGTTGCAGCAGTTGAGGAATTACGTGACATTTACATTAAGATATAAAGGTACCCCAAAGTGTCGCAACAGCCGATGTCTAAGTTCATGTTCCCATACTGGCATAAAAATATTTCGGCCGGCCACATCGATTGGTCCCGCGTCATTGGTTATCATAGCTTCCCGAGACCTAAATTTTGGCTCTGAAAGGGGAATTATTTTGCTCTTTGCTTCGTGCACACAAGCTCCGCTTTGCGTGTCGTTTACTTTAGAAGCACCGTTGTTTGCAATGAATTCATTGCACGAGCACGAATTTAAACCTCTTGGGGCACGTGCCGTGTGTTGGTTGCGGCGTCGAGAGATTTTTCAGTTTGGGAATCGTAGGCCGCCTGTTCAAGTCCTACCAACAGCCCGCGGGTGTTTGTCACGAGCCTAATTTAAAGTCCTACCAATAGTTAAGTATGTCTGAAGAAATATGTTGAAAATGTTATTTTATGACAATAACCTATCTACATGACCCTTCCTTTCGATGGAAACATTGACTTGGTAATGTTTTCCATTGCATTTGTATAAAACTACAATGCAATTCAATATTATTAGGTGTCTGCAACATACCTTCCTCAGGAGAGAGAGTCGAGATGGAGCCCAAGTCAGAACTCTATCAGCATATTCAGTTGAACTAATTCTTATTTGGATGCTTAGGTTAATAAATTATATTAATTATTTCACACTGCACCAATCATCCAACATGGAACTTTTTCTTATGTGCGTATCTCAACAAATATCTCAATCTCTACTCTACAAAGTGAAAATGACCATTTTGATGCCCCGCAACAAATTAAAAACTCCACTTTAGATTTTTATTTGAAATTCGCCACATTAAATAAATAGACTTTAAAGCTCCTTGGGTTACACGGGAGGAGCATTTCTCAATTTTTTCCTTCTACGAAAAGCATAATAAGAGGTGCTCCAAATAATGGGGACACAGGAAATTCCGACCAGGCAGCGCGCAGCTCCATCTCATCGGTTCCGTGAGGACTAGGCCCTTTCGATAAATGGGGTTAGGCCGCCCGCAACAGCCGACATTTAATCAAACCTCTTCCCGCACGCAACCGAGTTGAAAGAAGGATGGGGCAACAACCATTTTGGAACTTGCTATAAAGAGCTGTCCATCACCCTTCTTTTTAAGTAGTCAATTAAGGAAACATTAAGGCTCTTGTTACGGGACGTGCTATAAGGTGTTTTGAAGATCGAAACACATTCTGCAAAGTACGTGTGGCTAGGGTCTGATGCCGCTCGATGATACGATCCTTACTTCAAATTTGGTATGCTTTTTAACGAAAGAAGAAGTATAGAAAAAGTTTTAAATCTATTACAATAATACCAATTTCATTTAAAACATTTTGATTAGATCAATTTAGTCATAATTTTTTTCATATTAATACAAATTCAATTCATCCGGCCAATTTAGATAGGCAATCGCCAACATGAAGTGCAACCATCCAGCCTGGCACAGTCAGCACTAACATTAACATTGTTAATAATTTTTTGAATTTTCGACAATCTTTTATTTTCTTTTTTTCTCCCTCATTTTGCTTGCGGCCCGCCAGCAACTCTTGCCAGCCCTTACAAATTTTGGGGGAGGATCACCTCGCCCATGGCCAATGGGCCCACAAAGGCCCTAAGCGAGGGCCTTCGCACCCTCAGCTGCTAAAATAAAGAAAAAAGAAGAAATAAAAATAATAAAAATAATAACGCCGGTGCCAATCATACCATTAGCACCCACTCTAACATATAAAATGACTGGCATCCACGTCAATAAATTTTTGACTTAAATCAATTGGATGAACTGAACCGCTACCAATATAAAAAGGTTAATGAATCGATTGGTCTAATTAAAAAGTCTAAAATTGAATTAATACTAATACAATTGGTTAAAGATTTTTTTTTAGTATTTCTCCCAAATAGAATAAAGAAAACCGACAACTTTGAGTACATTGCTTTTCTTGTGTTTGGATTTATAACCAACAAGTACCCTCAAGACACTCATTAACAAAATACTTATATCATCACGTGAAGAGAGAAAAAAAGTTTTGGAATCAATTTATCCAATTGAAAGGCCTAAGATGGAATTAGTACTAATACAATAGGTTTAAGACTTATTATTTGGTATTTTTCCCAAATCAAATAAAGAAAACCAACAACTCTCAATACATTGCTCTTCTCGCATTTGGATGTATAACCATTTCTTCTTAAGGATATGTAATAAGTACCCTAAAAAGAATCGTTAATAAAATACTTATATCATTGTGTAAGGAGGAAAAAAAAAATCCTGCGCCTGATAAATCAAAACCCTTGTAACTTCATCCGTTGAAATTGTTGTCTTCTAACCGGCTCAGATATGTACATCATCAATTAACTTCTCTAACAAAGTCTAAGTTAATCTAATCAGTCAATGGAGATAAACTTTTTTTTGTGACTAACCATTTGACAAGTCATCCTCAATCAAAACAAAACAAGATTAGGGCATCGCGAATCGAGGCATGCACTGCATGCGACCGAAAATATAAAAGAGAACGGCTGACGAAATGCCGATGCGGACCAGGAGCATAAAGTTCAGTTCAGGGCAATCAAACTGGCCTCTCCAATCAAATTGCTCGCTTATCCTTTCGATGAGAATCGTTATTATTTTAATTGTTATTCCGCCCCCATCTATTTTTTTTTTTATTTTTACTTTTTAACGTTGTTGTCTAGTTCACGAAAGCCACGTTGGAAGTGCCGGCTCCAAGTGAGGCACTTAAGGCATCAGGCGACGTGGCCGTCGGATGGTTTCCACGTGTAGGGATCTTGTCCCCCCGGGACGATTAAAGTCTTTAATGGATTGATTAGATGGGTTTAATTTAATCCGTGGAGATTAGGAAAGGGATAACAGGTATTGATTTTTGGGACCGTAGGAAGGGGGGGTCCATGGGCATCCAGAGCAATTAATTCTGGATGATAGCGATGTGTCCACGGATGGACGGTGGGAATTGGCCAACCGTGCTCTCTTTTTCTTTCGCTTTTTCAATTTGTGATTTAGATAAATGCCCTCAAAAAAATCTCACACACCTGTCATAACACATTTGTCCTAAATTTTATTCTCACGTGACGAGTTTTCAGTACCTATAACTATTTTTTATGATACAAAAACTCAAATTTAGACTAGTGCCACATGTTTGTCATCCATCAAGAATTTTATTTCATTTTTTTCTTTTTTTTCCTTCCTCTTTCATCTTTACTGCCGCCCTAGCCACAATCGCCACCCTTACTGTCACCGTTACCACTGTCTTCACTGTCACTAAACCAAAGAGGAAAATGAACGAGAAAGCTAGGACAAATGGAAAAAGAAAACAAGAAAAAAAATTCACTCCAACACTACTTGCTTTCCATCAACATTGTAGGGTACCACATAAGAATTTTAGCTGCATTCAAAGGAAATTTTGATGAAGGAAAAACGTGTTATACAAATACAAGTTTGGATGATTGTATCATTTGGATACAAATTTAGAGTCTTTGGTGTCGTTGAAATAGGTCATATGAGTACAGATTTGGAGTCTATAGTGTCAAGGGAATAAGTTTAGAGTAAATATATTATAGTGGACATAATTTGAAGTTTTATGAGAGAAGAGATTCAAACCTAGTGGCCAAACGCTTCAAAGAAAATTGTATTCAGTTTTTGGCTAACTCACTCAAATTTTCGAAGGAAATTAGTTGGCCAAAAAGGACAATTAGGAGTGGGATTAACACTTTGGTTGATTTTAAAAAGGGAAGGGAGATCAGGAAAATGGAATATTCGGCCATGGCTGGAAAGCCGCATGCACTATCAAATCATCATGAGTTTTAGTTATTCGGATTAAAGTAATAATAATCATCGGTTTAGCTGTGTTCCTTAACCTTAAATTGCTGGGTGACTCGCACCGCAATAGCCGTACCAATCATGAGGAATTATCGTCTCTCACTTTTTTTAACATTTTTTTATCAAAAAAAGTTAAAGTTGGGGGGAATCACCATGTTCCTCCAGCGAAAAGTAGATAAATAAAAACTTGATTGGATCGCCATCTTCAGTTGCTACGTCCTAATCTAACATGAGAGATACTGCTAAATGTGCGCGATCATTATATTCGAGATTGATCAATCAATTAAATACTCCAAAAGAAAAGAAAAAAAAAAAAACGCGTCACTTGTCGTTGCTTACATTCTCGTCATAGCTAGCACGCGACACGTGCCTGAATATCCGAATGTGCGAGGCGGCCTGATCGAAACAAACCGAAAACAACTTACTGTGTTGAACACACAAACGAGCTGAGCGATCAAGAGCGTCTTTTCCTATCATAGCTACAGTAAAAATGTTCCTGAAGTTAGGTTGGATGGCTAAAATTTGTAATCCCTTTTTCTCAGGCTAGTCAGGTCCCTATTTGCTTTAATTGACCAAGCGAGCCATTAAAAAGTCCAAAATGCATGCTCAATACTCATTGCCATGTGGCCGAAAACCAGTGATCGAGGCGTATGCGTGATTTTTGGGTTTGGTTGCTCCGACTCCGACCGATTTCAGGGCAAATGTGTGAGCATAGAACGAGCAAAAATCTTTGTGAAATTGGGGAAATTTTTGCGAAATTCACGCGTCAAATGGATTCGTGTAGTAGTGGAAATCAACCACACCGTTGATGGTCCAGACAGTCAAAATGCACAATTTGATATTTGCCAAACTACCCTTTTTTGTTTTGTTAATACGGCTCTTTTTGAGTTTAGACACAAGACATCAAGAGACATGCCTTCCGGACACCCACCTGACCTTGTGGAAAAAGAAGCATGAATGTTTTTCTTTGTTTCCCTTCAATTTGTGATTGTTTCAAAAGTCAAAGTCCTACATGTCGCACACTAAAAGCAATCTAAGCAGAAAATAATCCCCGCACCTTGTTATAAGTTCACATAACCTCCAAGTTAGTGCGGCCACTGTTTTGATGGTGGGCCAATCACAACTCTCAATTATCGTAATTACAATTACAAGTTTATAGTTGTTGTAGTACTGTACCAATTACTATTCACTATTGTATGTGTGAAAGGAAACCACATATATGTAAAAAGTAAATGAAATGCACATGAGACACCCATCTAACCTTGTTGAAAAATAAGCGTGAATGTTTCTTTATGTTCCCTTTCAATTTGTAATAGTTTTGAAAGTCCAAGTCCAACATTTTGCACACTAGAGACAATTTGAGTAAAAAGTAATCCCAACACCTTATTATAGTTCACACAATTAACAGGTCGATCGATAGTGAGCTAATCACAACTCTTGATTATCTTGTATACAATTATGAGCTTATATTTATTGCAGTACTATAGCAATTACTATTCACTATTGTATATTTGGAGGGAAACCACATCTATGTAAAAAGTAAATGACATGCACATGAGACACATGGCTAACATTGTGGAAAAACAAGCATGAATGTTTTTTTATGTTCCCTTTCAATTTGTAATAGTTTTGAAAGTCCAAGTCCAACATGTCGCACACTAGAGACAATTTGAGCAAAAAGTAATCCCCGCACCTTGTTATAGTTCACACAACCTGTTGGTCGATTGGCAATGGGCCAATCACAACTCTTGATTATCTTGTATACGATTACAAGCTTATACTTGTAGCAATTACTATTTACTATTGTATATGTGGAGGGAAAAAGTAAGTGAATTGCACACGAGACACCCACCTAACCTTGTGGAAAAACAAGCATGAATGTTTTTTTATGTTCCCTTTCAATTTGTAATAGTTTTGAAAGTCTAAATCCAAAATGTCGCACACCAAAGACAATTTGAGCAAAAAGTAATCCCAACACCTTATTATAGTTCACACAACCTACAGGTCGATGCGGCCGTCAATCCAACAGTGGGCCAATCACAACGCTCAATTATCTTGTACATATGAAAAATAAAAATTATTAAATGAAGTTGCGGTTCCTCTCACACTTAATTTAATTCAAATTCAGAATTTCTAACTCTAAAATATTACAAAATTTTATGGAATCACTACCAACTATCCTAAAATTTAAGCTATATTAAAGAACATATACACCTAAATAATCAAGCGAGGTGGGTCGACATAGTTAATTTTCATTTTTTTATAGATGAATAAATTGTGTTTAATCACCGCCTGCGATGGCGCAGCTGGCTTCGGGCTCTCTCTCCCTCACGAAGGGGAAGAGTTCGAATCCCAGAGACTTTGTATTCGCGCAACTCATCCACGGCTAGGCCTGTGGTGGTGGCTCATCCGGCGAACTCACCACACTAGGCATGGTGGTGGCTCAGTCATGCCAGGTTGCTTACGCCCCGACTACATTGTATATGGTTGGTGGTCACAAAAAAAAAATAATAATAAAAAATTGTGTTTAATTATTATTGGAAGAAAAGTGCGGTTGCTTGATATAGACGTGAATAGGAAACGAAAGCATGTGCGATGGTTTCGAATGATTGAGAAACCCTCCTTTTCCGGCTCATGATTTTCCTACATGATCGTCGGCACAAGGCCTGAAAAAGATCCGACAAGGATAAAGATAAGACAATGATGCGGTTTAAGAAGAAAGCGCTAAGACCGGGGAAGCTTTGGACTCGTGCGATTGATTCCCGATAGAGAAGGAGTCTGCAGGCAAAATTAGATGGGCCGAATGCAGTTTTCTGGCGGCCCATTTCATCAAGTGGTGTAAAAACCGCAGTCCACTGGGCTGTCCAAAGTGGTTCCTTGGCTCAAGAATAAAAGTGGCAACCGTTTCGAAAGAACATCTCTGAATGATTTAGGATGTGACTGATGAGGGAAAACTTGGAAATCCATCGTTTTAAAGTATGTGATGGATCGGTTGTATCGCGGATGTGGTATGACCAACCGATCATATTGTCTGCACGATAGGTATTTCTACCAACTTTGCGTTTGAATTTTCAAGATTCTTATTTATGATTGACTTGCTTCTTCACGTGTCACTGTCGCGTGTTTCATTTGATGCACAAAATATTTCTTCATTTTTATGCTATTATTGTTGAAATAAGTGTTCCAAGTATCACCTGAAGTAATTCAAATAAGCGAATGACAAACTTTGCAGGGTTACATATGTATAATCGCATCATTTGTCGATGATTTTATTTCAAATACAAAAGATGTGTTTACTAGGTTTTATGAAGTAACATGAATAGAATATGTTTCATTGAAGTTGAGACATTAAATTAGGGAAGAGTGTCTCAAATTAGGGAAGATCTCTCGGTGGTCACTGCGAGATCGAGCCATTCGATGAGCTACTTAAGCTTGTCGTCCTTCTTGCACTTTCATCATTTGTAGAGGAACTTCCAAGGGAGGGACCAGGACTATGATGTTTGCCATAAGTTGTCTTTTTGATGTTAGATTCCTGAGAATTAGAGTTATCTGAGCGAGAGTAGGTGATCTCTTTGTCACTAATTATCAACACCATGAGCTGTGTCCATGACAAATAGATGCATGTGTCATAGGTCAATCGTTCCTTGGGCCGTGACACACCCGTGAGTAAGCTAAAAAGAGTGATTTAATTAAATTCTTAACTAAGTCGAACGCTCAATGGTTTAATGTAAACTTCTATTTTAATATCTCATTCATGATGTAAGATTCAAATTCTCGACCTCTTCTCTGTCAAAGACAGTAGATATCGCCGAGAAAATTATAGTATTAGTGAAACTTTAACGCGTTGAAATCACTCTAGAAAAATTGTAAAGCTGAGGTTTCCAAAACTTATAGCAAAATGCAGAATTTGTTTTCTAATGTCTGGTAGATGAAATTGTATGTGTTGTCCCCTTGTGTTAGTGCCACATTTATGTAGCTCATCTATTTGATAACAACGGTTGAGTTGAAGATAAATATTAGGATTAACCGACACCTTATGCATAAGCATATCTTGTTAACAAAATTACATGTGTATGAATATTTTTAATATAAAGAGAGATATTTGCAACAAAATAAAAGAAGCTATTTCTTGCATTTGTCTCGCTAAAAAACTCAGATTATGATATTCGTGTAAGTATTTCCAATTTATCTTTCTTAACGGCCAATTTCTTTATATGGGTAATTTTAATTCGCAAATGTTAAGCAATCCACAGTAACCCGAAAATATGGAAATTCCATGTGAAACCTAATACAAGATCGGACGAAGAATATAAAATCGAGGATTGTATTAATCAAATCTGCACTTTCTTCAAGAGAAAAAAGAATGGATTTTATCAACTAGTCAATGAATGCTTGAACGGGGGGAGTTAGTGGATTAGAGCTGGTCGACTCAGTTCTGTTTGTCGGACCAATTCAATGCGATCTGGTCTTAGTTAGCTATTGGCCAGCAAGATCGCCGCGTTATAAATGAGATTATATTATACAAGCTCTATGTGCCAACTGCTTCATTGATACAAAGTCAAACTAAATTTAATGGTTGCAGAAGAAGAGAGACCAACCGGAAGAGGTCAAGCCACATATTGAGTGGGTCTTGAACTCATCTTTTAGGTGGGAAAAAGTCGGGATTCATTTTTTTTTCTCAGACGATTAATAGGGCGAATATTAGTTTAACGATTTTTTTTTTAGAAAATTATTAAGCGTTTCCAAATTATCGAAAAGGGAGCGGGGGCTCCAACATGGGTCCATCCCGCATCTAAACATTGCCCGGAATTTGACGACCCTTTTAATGCGAAAGCGATACGAATAGCCCTAATTATTCTTTAGAAAATCAATCTCTTGGACATTATAATAAACACGTATAAGTGTCCATGCCAGTTAGAAGCTTATCAAATTATTCAAAGCCGAAGTTTTTTTTTTTTTTTCTGCATCTAGACTCGAGAACAACACAAGCCTTTCCTCCTTAGAATGAATTACTTAGCTAAATGTTATGCTAATAACACGTGACTTCCAAGTCTAAATTTATAAAATCTCTGCTTATTGCATGGATAAATATCAATTTGCAATAGCCTCGTTTAAAAACATCCTGACACTATCGACGCACGTGTTAAGAGAAATTAGATTCTGCTTTCTATCCTCAATAATGGAATAACTAAATTACAAAACATACCAAAAAAACACAAGTAAGCATCTATTAATATATATATATATATATATATATATATATATATATTTAAAGATTATAAATGTTTCATATAAAATAGGAGTCTGTTTCTCACATCCGTTAAAAAGGAAAAGAAATATAAAAGCAAAAATCATCCAAAGCAGATATTGTATATGAGAATGGATTTCTAGAATAAAAATAAAAGTTCTCGTTAAAATGAGAATTATAATTAGTTACGTTGCGATGTAAAAAATAATTTAATTTTATAATTAAAGAATTTCACAAGTCAACAATCTAACGTTGAATATAATCAGTCATGTCCGATTTGCCGGACAAAATTCCCACATGCGTCCGATGAATCATTCCGCTAAACGCGACGCGCCGCCGGGGATTGTTTCTGGTGAGGGCTGACGGTAACCGAGACGCGCATGTGGGAGATTGATTAGAAGTCAAAGAAAGGGAGAGAGCATCGACACCGTTCCTTCGCCTCCTCGCTGCAAGCAGCCAATGGGATCCCGACGCCTGTCCGGATCCACGTGTTCCAGCCAATGGGACGAGAGTCGGTGACGCTCCGCTTCGAAGTCGGCCCCCGTCACCCTAAATAGATTTCTCGGCTGGGGAAAGCTCTATAAAAACCCGGAACTGCGGATCGTTCCGCCTCAACGATTACATTCGCCAGCGAGACCGAGACCGAGACCGGATCGCCTGCTCCCGCGCGCATTCTTCTTCGGCTTCGTTGCGGATTTGATTCGCGTCCGTCTCTCTTCGGGATCTCGCCTTCATCGCCATGGTAAATCTCGGCCTCCTCCTTCCTCTTCCGCTTCGTCTCCCGCGTTCGGGTTCGGGGTTCGGGTCGGGTTCGGGTCGGGCTGGTCGTTGCGGGGGAGCTTCTGGTTCTTCCCGTCCCGATCGATGCCGCTTCTTTCGGATCTATCCGGAGCTCATGGATGATCGGATTCGAATCGTTCCCGATCTGGAAATCTTGCGGCGTTTCACTGATTTATCGATTCGAATCGCGACCTGCAGCGTCGTTGATTAGATCGAGCTTTCGGCTGTTTTGAGGATTTAAGAATGCAATGGCGTTCTCGGTTGAGTTGATGTCCGTGCTGATCCGGTGGAAAATTGCTTCGTGCAAGCATGCATCTTGAAAGGTCGTGAGGCTCCAACTCGGAAATCGCTTCGATCTATCGAGTTTCAGCCCATTAGCTTCGCGATTTATCGTTACGGGTCCTCGGGAAGGTCGTTGCATCTGCAACTGCAGCGACTTTCTAGAAAGATAGAAGTCCATGAAGCGTTGATTAGAGAGGGATCTATTCCGTGATTAATGCCCGTTTAGCAATGTTGGAGTCAATTAGCTGTTCCTGATTTTATTAATCTTAGAGTTGCTTGATAGAAGTCTATCTTGTCGCATTGTCCTCTATTTGTGCTGTGATTTATGTCGGTAGGGTAATCTGGAAATCGATCCAAGTGTCGCTAATTTCCATAAGTTAGAATTGCTTTAATGGAAGAATGTTGCGAAACATGGTCCTTGTTGTATGGTAGTTTCTGCTTGGCATGGCTGATGAAACTGATTTCGATTGCCTGATTTAGTTCTTAGAAGAGTTTAGATCGAGTGTCTTAGAAAATAAGTCGGTGTGCAATATTTAGGTGCTGAACGAATTTTTTCCCTTTCAGACTACATCTAGGCGTTTCGCCGACAGGAAGGTGGACAGGTTCGAAAAGAATATTAAGAAGAGAGGAGCTGTGCCTGAAACGACCGTCAAGAAAGGAAAGGACTATCCCGTCGGCCCACTGTTGCTTGGGTTCTTCATTTTCGTCGTCATCGGCTCATGTGAGACTTTCCTGCTTGGCTTCTAATAATCATTTTAGATAACTTTCCGGTTTCATCTTATCAGCATATTTTAATTGGCTGAGTAATTTAGAAACTTTGTTAACAATCTGCTGGAGTTGTTGCCATCGTGGACACTGCTTGTTCACTCAATTTGTAAACTTGAATACAAAACCCATATCCTGCTGTTTATAAAATTCACCTGGAAAAAAATTTGCAATGCACCAGTAACTTAGAAGGAAAGCAGAAGGCTTGCCTCATACAGGATAGATTTCCTTTTATTTTTTACATGATGATGCTTATTGCGGTTGTCTGATTTATGATTTGTCATTATAAGGAGACTCATTTTCTCCGTCTTTTACAGTCTAACTAGGAGAGACAAGTACTTTCAAAGAAAGTTGTCGTCATGGTTATCCCCATCTAGTATGAAGTGAAGTTGGTTAAGGAAATGAATGACATTCACGTCGTTATTTCTTTCTCGGCGACCGGCATATGCATTTTCACTTGTTTTGCTTATCTTATGCCCCTGTACCAGTATTCCAATGTTGAAAGACCACTTAATCTCCTTAATGCACTTCCTTGGTATCAAACTGGTGTGGTGCTAAATACGTGGTGCCACTGAACCAGTTGCACCAAATCCGATTGACATCGTGACTCTCGAACTATCTGATCTATTCTTAGACATGCGAATGCTTTGTTGCTCACTACTCTGTAATGTTAATGTCGATCACAGTCCTCATAAGGTGATAGTTCATAGTTCTAACCATTCTGTTTTTCTTGCATGTAACAGCTCTTTTCCAGATTATCAGGACTGCAGCAAGCGGAGGAATGGCATAAGCTTGGAATGATGGAGACAGTATTGTCATCCTCCTAGTCTGTAGGGAACAGAGAAATGGAAATGGAAAATTTATCCGGCTAGTTATCATGGTGTGAATTCTCGATTTGAATATAACATGATCCCTTTATTTTTCTCAGTTTAGTTTCTCTTTTAAGGAAATTTGTTCTAATGATGACGAGAGCTGTTTCAATGATGCTCGGATGTTGGACTTAATGTGGTGATTTTCACCCTTCATATAATTCAGGCAAGAGCCATACGAATTACAGCTGTGTGTTCAGTTTATATTTCTGTGAAATTACTTGATTTCATGGATGAGGATGAATCATCTTGCAGGATATGAATGATGCATTTCTTTCGCCAAAAAAGAATGATTTAAAAATAATCACTTGAATTTCTTAGAAAAATGAATGAATGAAATCTTTTTAATTGTTCACAATAATATTTAGACATAAATTATTATTGATGGTGAAAACATTTTTTGTTAATTAATTATTTTGAGCAATATAAGTTAATTTTTTAAGTACATATTTTTTAAATCAATCATTCTCGGTAAAATAAACGAAGCTGAAAGTTGCACAAGACATGCTCTCAATTGGTCACACATCATTTGCTCGAGAAAATCACACTTACAGATTCAACTTCTTGTGCGACATCTCTTGTCCAACATCTTGCAATCTAATGTGAGGAAGTAGGTCCGCCGCAGCAGGGTTAAAATGAGACGGATAGCTGGTGTATATTCAAGGATTCCCTGTGCTCCTCGGACAATTGGGAGCCCATGATTACAAAGGCTAGCATACAAAATTAACAAGCGGGTCATACTGAGACGCCAGACTCCTTCGCCACAGCACTACATCATTTTTTTCGTACACTAATCTTTTAAACTACTCTTCCTGTTGGGGGTCGGGCTGAGAAGCTGCTGGGACAGACCATAGCGTAGAAATTTGATGTGCAGTTGCAACAGAAAGTAACGGTGCATACATGGTTTGAGTTCCATCACTAATTCTTTGGAGACGAAAATGTCACCTAGCAGAAGAGTGGATCGCTCTCATCTTTCATAGAGGTTTGTACTCCAACAAACATCAGAGTTACTCTCCACTTAGATGAAAGTCAAATCACTCTTGACACAACATTACAGCATAAACTACATTAAGAACCCGTCAGTTTACTTTCAATATAAGCCTTAACAACCCGAAACTGAAAGACAAAAGCGGTACGGGAATATGCTTTCTGGTGATTGGAGTTATTTGTCCGCATAAGTTTGTACATGAACAAAGCACGTAGATCGTGTGGCTAACCCCATGGCATTCCTACTGGACGAGCAAGACATAGCAAATCTAGCCACAGAAAAAACTAGCAGCTTAAACATACAGCCAATCAACCAAAATAAAAAACCAAATCGAAATCCCTAATCTGAACAAGCCATGGCTGCCAGACGTGAAGGAAATCGGTTCAAGCAGAAGCGCTTAAGCAAGGGTAGAAGGCAGTACCGCATGCTATCCACTGCCTCTTCCGCCCACGTGGCACCACACATCCAGGCACCTTCAGCCATTCCTTGTTCGACATATCATAAGTAACCAGTCTGTTCATTTGTCTAGACCTCAATGACAACATGAGCAAACCTTTGTTGCCCAAGCAAGTCATCCTAACGTGCTTTCCATAGAACTCCAAGCACCATTCATTTGGCATTCTGTCAACCTCCTTCCACAAGAGCGTCATCTTCTGCAGCTCCCATATGCATACACACGTGGCAGCATTCTTGGTAAGCAGACCTACCAGCATGATACGCCCCCCACACTCAGCAAGCGTGCGGTCGGTCAGATGAAGTGGGGCTGGTATTATGAACTGCTTCCAGATTCTGGTGACCATGTTGTAGGACACGATCCCTTCCGGATCTGAGCGCATGAAGTAGAGCGTGTCGTCAATGGAAACTGCCTGTGACTTGAAGTTCAGTGATAATGGGAGCTTGATGTTTGGCGGCATGGTTCCAGGACGGAGCCAAGAGTTCTTCACCGAGTCGTAAATCTCGTACTCCCCCTTGCACCCCACCCACATTATCTTATAGCCCCCAGTGGCAGAACTTCCATTCAGGGTCATCCCCACTGCAATGCGAGACCAGACCTTAATGGATCTAGCTGGCAACTCTTTGGAAGACTGAGTAAGAGGGTTACAGACATAAAAATTTCTGTGACCAATGTCAAGAAAGCAGACAAGCCCCCCAGCAGAGGCAACTGGCAACACGATTATATTTGCAGGCAGAGAAGATATAGTGGGGTGATGCCATTTCTTCAGGGAAGGATCGTACATGACCCCAGAATTCACATTCTCATGAGTGATAGTGTAAAACCATGGATAAGCTTGTTGAACCTGGGCACAATGCTGAGAGAAACTCTGAGAGCAGAGTAACGAGTTCCACTTCCGACACACTGCCCGGAAGCGAAAGAATGTCGCGATAGGAAGTCTTGCAATAACAGCTTCGAAAAGGTCTTCTGGGAATTCTCTCCAGATTTCTTGGTCCATAACCTCGGCTGATTTGTCATTATTTGCAGACTTACCCTGGTTGCGCTCTTTTCGAGATTTCTTGGAAGGGGGAGGCTTGCAGGGATCTATATTTTTTATTCCTCTGGACTTTCCAGCAGCCATTATGGGGCTACAGTATTCTGGAGAACTTTCATCAATATCAAGAAAGCACCATCTGTTCAAATAGCATAGCAAGTCATTGCAAAAAATGGCATCAGCATTTTGTTCTGACTTCTGATTACAAATTCTAATGCTAACCTCTACCAAAAAAAAATCTAATGCTAACGGGCGCCCAAGAAAGAATCACATTACTAATGAAGATAACATACACAGAAATAAGCAAATTCTCATTCTGCAGAGCATTATCTAACTCGAGGTCTATTTATTTGGTCGGAACACGACTAAGTGCCACCTTCAAATTTTTGAGCAACATAAAGCAAGGAATTTCATCAGTCAACTCATCAATCAACTCTCCCAAAGATAAACAAGAAGACTCATCAGAAATAAGAGCATGTCAAGCAGCTACACTTATGGGAACTATAAAACCATCAACCTCTGCAAACCATTACTCAATTTGATTTAGAAGAGTAAATACAAATAGACCTTGAATATCTGGAATTTAAGGAATTTCACGGACCACGTTATACACTATCTCATGTTTATTCAGAAAGCCTGTTTTACGAATAGTTGTTGAGTTCTAACACTATAGTCACATATTCATAGTGCAAAATAACTGCTTCAAATACTTTAATAAAGGATTTCCAAAACCACCAACCAGAGAATAACATTAAAGGACACACGTGAACTCATGCACGCATGAGAGAGACTTCATACATGACCCATCACATCAACAAAGTTCAAAACACTATATAGAAGGCATATCCATGAATTCAATTGACATTAGACAGTAACAAGAACTTTTTAAGAAAAGGCAAGGCATGTGCAAACATTCACTCTTCATTAGACCAAAACCAGAACTTTTCTCAAAAGCAATTCGACGATTTATAACCAAAGATCAACTGAAGAGTGCTACCAATAGTAAGGTTGCTACCATGAGGTTATAGAAACGCAGAATTAGAAGTAATGTTTGACAAGGCGTAGAAATAGAAGATATTGCTTAATTCTTGTGTTAATAACTTTTACCAACTAAACTTCCTGTATTTACCAGTAATTCTGTTTCTCCTAGTGACATGACAAAGTCAAATGGAATGTTTATAGAGAATCAAACATCTACAGGAGATTTGAAACTAAAGGTGAACATACTAAATAGATTCAACATGATATTTAATTCCATTTGCATTTGATTCTTTCAAACCTTTGAAATCAAGGATTTCATCTCTTAGGACTCAGATTGGAGTTAAGCTCACGTTGCTTGAACAACTGATTTACTTTCATCACTGTGGACTAAATTTAGTCTTTGACTTAACAAAAAGTCTGCCCTGAGTTGCAAAACACGGGTCCCTATCCTGAGAGTTCTACAAATTCATCTTCAAAAAATAGTAACAATGAAGACCACACAAGATAAAGAGTCCACAAATATCAAAGATATAACAGAGGTGGGTTTTTGCTGAATTGAAAGGAAAAGAGGAAGCATCAAGCCATCACAACCGTAAAATCTTAATATTCTTTATAGAGAAATGAACTGCTTTATCTCTTTCCATCACAAAATCGTAGCAGGATTATATTAATCTAACAATAGAAAGATACAGAGATCTAATGCATGTATGAATTGAAAATTCTCTCTCAAAATACAATTGCCTCTTAGAGTGGGCACAACCTACCCAGTAAATGCACTAAAACAGGACCACTTGATATCAATTAATATCATCATGGAAAAAAACTAACGTGGAAACATTCTCACCCTTTCAGTTGGGAGAAAAAGACTATGCAATACCAGTTGAGCACAGTGCCCTTAGATATGAATATGCAAGACAACTATCAATTTCTTCCCACGTGACAACCAAAGGACCCAGCTACAATGGATTTTCACAAAATAAAATCTGAAAAATACATATATAAATCAGAGTTCAAGCTAAGTGATCTTGGAGACATATCTACCATATGTAAAGCAAACTCAAACAGGATATTCTAAGTCAGGTGGATGAAATTTTACATTGTCCACAAGAAAAGAAACCGTAAGTTTAATACTCAATACTAAACCAAATCCGTGGACTAACTATTCTAGGAGTGGGGCTATTCTTTGTATCGAGAAAATCTTTTGTTAATCGTTATCTCCACGGGCGTGGGTTCTAGGCAAGGAAGACTACATTTTCGGCTCGAAGGAAGATGACTCCGATTACTTTCCTTAGAAAGCTTTGTGTTGTGGCCCGGATAGCAAGCTTCTAAGTTTTTCTCCTTTACCATCTGACTTTTCTTCTGGAATGAATCCCTTAATCCAAAATATCACCTACCCCATAAATCTCTCCCCCGAATCTTGCTCATCCTAAAACCGCGCAAACTTTACTTCTGAAACGACCAAATTCTTCCAAGACTCCTCCTTTCTCAAGAAACCCAAAACTCGACCCACATTCCAGCCCATACGCACGCCGCCGCTAATCCTAAGGTAGGTAACCCGATTCACGCACAAACGCACTCGCAATGAAGAGACGAAAGCAGCACAAAGAAGGCCAGCCATCATATAACTAAACCATCAAACAGCAGGAACCGTAGAACGTGTCTCCGCAAGCAAGACCTACACAGCCGGAAACCAAAAGGCAGAAGAGCTCGAAACGAATTACAACGCCTCGCGGCGCGAAATCGAAACAACTTAGGCGCGCGACATTCCGAAACCTAACAAAAGGTCGGGAAACGACCAAAAAAAAAAAAAAAGAACAGAACGGCGCAGAGGAAGCCATGTTCGGGGCCCCGGACCGCGAGCGGAAACGACGAGATGGCGCAGAGAGATTGGGACCTGCGATCGAGGCGGTCGTGGAGGAGGCGAGGCGGCTCGTCGGTGTCGGGGGGAAGGAGCTGCTGCTGCTGCTGCTGCTGGAGCTGGTGGGGATAATAGGGGGAGCCGTAGAGTTCGCAGAGCTCTTGAAGCTGACCTATGAAATGTCTCAGCATGGCCAGCTCCGCTTCCATGCCCCTCCCCGGCGAGAGAAAAGAGCGACCGGCGGAGGAGGACGAGGAGGACGAGAAGAAGCGTCGCCAATCGGCTCCCTACGCGCCACCGCCCGCGGCGGCCCCGCCACGAATCGCCACCGCAACCACCATCTCCACCGTCTCTCCCTCCCTCTCTCTCTCTGGGACTTTCTCTCTTTCTCTCTCTGAGTGTCTTATGCTACTCAGTCCCCCTCTCTCGGGGTCGACCAATCATCCTTTTCCACGTCAGCAACACGGGTTTTCGCTACCTCCCCCTTTTTTATTTTTATTTTTTTTTAATCCCTTAATTCTGGGGTCTTCGAAATCGCAGTTAATTATTTTGTATTTTCCCGCACGCAACTTCGCTCTCGTGATTATTTTCCCTTCGCCCCGCATTATGTCCGCTCGAGCCTCCCTACGGGATTTTACCTCTTTGTCCCTCGCCGGTCAACGGAATCGCAGAAAGCCTACGATTGAGAATAATTCCTTTTTTTTTCCTTTTTCTCTCTATGAAAGTCTATAAAAGTGAACAAAATATTTCAATGGTATATGTGCTCCTTCATAAAAAAATCAATCTTTTCTTATATTCTTCTGCTTTCACTTTCGTCGGCTGCCTTTCCAGACTTTGATACATCGTCAGCATTAATCATATCTCTTTGAGGATACATACGAAGTTCGGAAAAATTGTAATTTTTCGTAATTCATGTATTATGGATTTTGCGAATGATGTTGCAATAACCATATATGTCTTCTAATGCATACTCAATGAGAAATGCACACAAGCACTTTCGAAAATACTGATTAATTCATATTGTCAATTTGAGATTTGTCATTCGTCATGTACTTTTTGTCAATAGAATTTAATGATGTACTTCAAAATCATAGAAAGTTCAGTTCAGTTCAATACCATCATACAAAAGAAAACTTAAACGAACAAGAGAAGTGCCATCATAAAATCTGATTTTGTTTCAGCCAGACGACATGATACTACTCAGCATTTCTCATGCATTTTTAAGAAAACTTAAACAAGCATGAGAAATGCCATCATAAAGTCCGATTTTGTTTTGGCTAAATGATGGGATACTACTCGAGCATATATTCAATCTCTTTAGTCTCTCTTTGCCATGTTCAAATTCCTATTTAGACCATGTCTATGATAAGGATAAACCATTTAGTTTTTCTATGACCTAAGCTTTTAAGAATACATAGATGTGGAGCTTAGAATATTTTCTCTAAGCCTATTTCCCAACAAAAAAAAAACCCAAATTTTAAATATAATCTCAATTTTGCCCCCAAACTTTTTTTTGGTCCTAGAAAAATCTTCAAATTTTAGGTTGAATCCCAAATTTACCTCAAACATTTTTTTATCATAGAAAAAATCTCAAACTTTAAGTTTAATCCCAAATCTAGTGGCTCGGGCACTATATTTTTATTCTGATTCTTCGGAGCAAAGTTGGGATTAAACCTTACATTTGGAATTTTTTTAGGGAATTAGGCCATTCTCTCCTATGGCTCGGGCACTATATTTTTATTCTAATTCTTCCGGTTATTGGATTCTCCCCTGGTAGGGAGGAAGAGAGTGGGGGGTACGGAGGTAAAAAAAGGAAAAAGGGTGCACGGTTAGTCCTCCGCACGTGCGAACCCGAGGGAGGGGCTTGTTGGTCAAGAAGGCCGAAGACCTTTTTTTCCGGGGAACCAAAAGGGCTTTCTCGCTTTTTTGACGGGGAGATCCAACGGCCCACGATGCGCTCCCCATCCGATGATCGTCCCCCCCGTCCGCACGCACGTACAACCGCACGATCGGGCCCCACCCCCGCCTTCACGTCTTCCATGATGATGATGATTATGTTAGAATTACGGGAAACTCACCTTTGCTCGATTGTCCATCATTCCCACTCGATTGCTCCGAGCGGGGGAGGCTTTTTCTCCACATTATATTTCCCCCCCTCTATAAAGCTACCTTTATGGCGAAAATCACGTACAAACCACCATAAATAGGTCTAATATAATCTTTCACCGTGTTTATAAAGGTGCATAATTTATCGCGAGGTCTAGTCGATTTGGCGTAATATCAAAGGAGTGGTCGTCGTCAATGAAACAGTGAAATGATGTAATCCGAGACCCGATTATTGCGATTCAATGACAAGCTTCAATTTTTTTTTTCTTTCTAGCAATAATTAAGTCGTTTGATCTGTTCAAAACTCAAACGACACTATTTCTTTTCATTTGCCTCGTTTAATTGAAGGGAAAGGAGACCATTTTCACTTGTACCGAAGGATCAAGAAAATCTACAAAATGTCAAATTGAGTATGTTACTTTAGCGTATATAATCTTGCTAATACCCAATTTGAGAATACAAGGATTGAGATGGCTAGGGACTTGGATAATATAAGAATAACATAAGTAATTAAATCTTGACATAGTACACTAATTATAATGCTAAATGAGCAGAGTGCTTTTTTTACCTAACTATCAAAATGCTCGCACAACCAAGCCATCATGAGCCAACTCTCTCTTTTCTTTATCTTTAATTTTGCCTTTTGAGAATTCATCATGATCGTATGCATCAAGTGCACAGTTGAATCCTACTTGCTCCTAAAGTTTTGCTTGTACGTCCAATGCGGTCATGATGGGATCAGAGTAAGGCTCACTCATTTCAATACCAAATCGTGGGGCTCTCTGAAATTCCCCCAATTCGATTATTAGGGGATGCTAAAAAGAATTTAGCATTCATCATGGTGCCCAGCGTGTTACACTGATTTGCATTCTAGGAGTTATTGGCCCACCAAACTTCATTTCTGCCTTTTGAAAGTTTGCCTAAAATGTTCTTGTGCCTTACCTAAAAATCAAATCATGAAACTGGGAATTCATCTCTTCACTTGTCTATACCAATATTTTTGAACTAATCACATGAAATGCATCATTCAGCATGCTTCGAGGAGCATGCTTCGAGATTCTTGTCTATCAGGATCAGCATACCTATGCCTAATGGCATGTCTTCGTCAAGTTTAACAAATTTTATTATAAAAATTTGGCGTACAATCAACTGCTCTTAAGTAGTTCAATTTTATCATATGTCTTCGAAAAAGACACCACTCTAAAGGTTTAAATGATCAGGGAAAAGGTATACCTTACGGATTCTTAACGCGTTTATTAATAGAATAACATAAATTCCTTATCATGAGGACATCTCCCGTCATTCTTTCTACCGAACTAAACTCTATTTTATGACACACTTATTCTCTGGTTGCTCATTTTATTGTGTGTGAGATGAGGAAAATTCCCAAATCATGTAATAGGGTTGCTCATGTACTAACAAAACGTTATTTGGAATTATGACTAATGTTATTATGTATTCTTATAGATTGATTTCTTTACTTTGTCAATGGGTTGTTAAACACAATGCTCTTTACATATGGAATTCTGTATCCTGCTTAGAATTTTATTGACACAAGGCTCCAGACACTGAGGGGAGGAAACACCGCACCCTTACTTTTATGGAGTCTTATGACATGCACGTGAGCCGATTTGCATCTTTTAAGATAGGTTAAGTATCTATTGTTATAAACAAAAAGGCATATCATCAATTAAGATTATAGAATTGAAATAAGTTAATCTTAAAATTGAAATGGAATCACGAGGTATTTCCTAAGTATTCTTAACAATGAACAGTGTGATTTTTTAAATGTTGATTAAGGATATTACAAAAAAAAAAAAAACCATATTAGAAAGTGCAACTTTTTTTTTTCATAATGTTGATATTTAATGCCGATTATATAATTGATATATCAAGTGATATGCTAGACTTTTATTGGGTATGTTAGGAATATGATTAGATACTTAGATACTCATTTGCAATTTGTCATATCACTTGATAAATCAATTTTATAGATAGATTTAAAATTATCTATTACTGCTCTCGTTTGTTTAGCACGTGTTAGATAAGACGCTTTTCAACAAAATCGAATGGCAATGGGGCATATAGGCTCACTCATTCTTCCATGCAATAAAAGTGGCATGTCAAATTTAGTAATAAGACCCGTTTATGATGCCCTACAAGAACAGGCAAAACAAGAACAGGCAAAATGAGTGAGGATGTCGACACACGTGTTTAGATGTATTTAGACATGCCAGGCCAATTCGAATAGTATGTATAAACCTATATTAATTAAACAGGTC
Organism: Eucalyptus leucophloia subsp. euroa; assembly: GCA_017140325.1. Taxonomy (NCBI): domain Eukaryota; kingdom Viridiplantae; phylum Streptophyta; class Magnoliopsida; order Myrtales; family Myrtaceae; genus Eucalyptus; species Eucalyptus leucophloia. Next base: position 25,140,614 of record CM029476.1, read on the forward strand.
TAAACGCACCATAAACAAGTTAATAGGTCCAAATCATGCATGGCATGCTTATTATTCATAAATGTGTTTAACTACGTTCCATATAAATCAATCATGTCGAAAATCGTGGCGCCTAAGTTATTACTGTGAGGAATATATCCCAAAAATCCGTCACGAAATCTGAAATCTCACGCCTTTGCGAAAATTCAATTGAGGAGGTTGGACAGACGTGTGGGTTGCGGGCGTTCTGGGTGAGGCTCTTCCATGAGCTTTTTCCTTTTGGCCGACTCTCTAATGACTGTTTATTCACTTCGAAAGTTTCCAACCCCGTTTGCTTTCTTCCTACCTTGGAACCTGCGTACGCCATCTCATCTCCTACCCATACTTGATGTTTTAACCAAACCTTAAACGGCCAATATATTAAACAAAGGAACCCGAACAACCAGTCAAATAAGACCCAGAAAGCGTACCGAAGTCCTTTGCTTCCAAGAAAGCGCTTCTTGTCGTCCCTTACACATCCCACCTAAACATTCACTTATCAGTTTAGATGAGAGGGGACGGTTCGGGGTCGAGTACTGTCCGTCCGCACTTTGTCGGTACGTGATCGATCTTTCCAGAGGAAACGAAAACAAAAGACAGAGATCTCGTTCACTGTATTTACTTGACAATCTAATCACATTGTAATGTGCCATTTCGTATGTTCACGTTTTTTAGAAACCGTTCTACCTCGTGTCACCGAAACTTTTACTCTCACGCTAAAATTTCTTCAGCTAAAAATTGGAGATAGCTTGGACCTAAGCAAGTCCAAAACAAACTTCGTATTTAAGACATAAAACTTCAAAAATATTCCTTTTTGATTGGGGGAGAAAAATATTCATCTAAGACTTTGGAGGCCTTGGGGTGAAGGTAGACACCCCGTCCCTTCTTTGGAAAAGACTACTTTTGGATACATAGATATAATAACCTCTCGTGTTTGAGGTTAATAAGATGAAACTTGAAAGGGTTTTTGCTGAGTTGACTGGTGCTTCGCATGATTCCTGCAATCGATTTGTCAGCTCCATATCCCCGATTGAAAAACACTGTGATTATCATTTCGTATGTTCACGTTTTCCCAGAGATTGATCTCTTTCGTGCTTTCAAAACTTTCGCTCTCGCACCGTAATTTCTTCAGCTAAAAATTGGAGATAGCTCCCACGACTTAGCCATACACGTCATCTCAATTCAACGTTCTCACTCGTAACATGGATGGAAAGTCTTTAGGCTCATGAGTAGCTAAAGTGGGAGTAGTACCCTACTTTTGAACGAGAAAAAGGAGGGTGGGACTGTAATTTCGAGGGAGACAGTGGGGCAATCTTGTAACCAAGGAGTCATAATTCCGAGGGGAGGAGAGAGAGAGAGAGAGAGGAGGTAACAATGATGAGGTTTTAGCAAGACCAAGAGGGGAGGGAGGGAGAAGAAAATGGAGGGGGAGGCGGTGGGGTAATGATAGGTGCTGTCTTGGGAAGAGGGAGTCTCCCTCGGGGTGGTGGGGCTGAAGAAAAGTTGACAGAAAAATAATGTAGAAATCTCGATGTGGGTCGTAATAATGACCCAGAATGATGGAGTTTCCCCTACTTTTACTCGTGTGCTGCTTCGCTTTTTTGAACGAGAGGGGAGAGGGGGTTTGACGATCCGCTGCTCCCCGTTCCACCCTCCATCACGTATCTCCCCGCATTGCACTTTTCAAACCGCCATAAATGAAAAGAAGACTGAAGACTCGAGAGACTCGGACGGACGTGTCCTAAGTCTATGAGATTCTGGTGCAGCTTACGAATGCGTTACGTTCGACGTCAATGAGCTCCATGGGATTCCCAGCCACGGGATCGCCGGCGACGTGTCCAGCGCAAATGGAGCCGAACCAAGTCTACTCTTACTCGAAATTTGTGTCGATCGAGGCTTGAAGAGACGTCCATCCATTTTTGGACGGCCCTTCGTCTACCATTAGCGTCGTGGGTGCTGTTCTCCCATTTCCTTCTGCCGATGAAATTCGGGAGTCACCATCATATCTCCTCTGTTTAACCACCGAACCGATTTCAATCCTTCTATATTTTTGAGAGCATGAATATAAAACTTTATACCTCGTTTTAAGAGCAATTCTATTCAATTGGGCTTTATTAAACTTTGTATTGTATAGATGGTCGATTGCGCACCCGAAAGGCGGTACTGCAAACACACTCAAAGACACACACCCATATTGGATTTCTTATCGACACAAGCCTTATATTTAAGCATTCCAGAGAACTTTTCTTCGGTGCTTCAAGAACAATCGAAATTCTCCATTTCTTTCTCTTAGCCTCTGTTTGTTCTGCTGTCGAGCGCATGTTATTGGTGTAGGACAAAGTTTACAAGCAATCTCATCCCGGTTTTTTCACTACTTAACTCTACCCGCCAAATCAGAATAGTACCACCGCCAATTACGGATTTGTTTCGATAGAGTTTCACTTAATCCACATGTACAAATTTCAGGAAGACGTAAATTCACATATAATTTTCTCATAATTATTATATGTTCGGATTTTGATTGTTCTTTCTTTTCAAAAAGAGTACGAATGCGAACCTGCCGAAAACAAATTTTTTTCCTTCGAATAATTTGAAACGAAATAGAAGAACCGACACGCTGAAATCAAAGCTGCTAGTCATGAATGTTTCTAGCCAGAAAGGGGGCTACGACATGCAGGCCCCAAAGCTAAAAACCATTAAGTGGCAAATGAAAGGACATCTGTACGTCAGGTTTCAACAGTATTATAAACACGTAAAAAGAAATTTGACAAGGAGCGCTCGAATTAAATTCTACGGGTGAAGGACGTCCTATCTTTGTATGCGGATCTCATCTTCGAGCCTTCCAACAGTGCTGTATCACAAGCCAAAAAAAAAAAACAAATAGACCAGAGCCAAGCACGGCAACAGAGTCCCAGGGCCAAAAAAAAAAAAAAAAAAAAAAGGCACTCAAAAAGCACCCGCTTTTACAGTCCCCTTCGGTGTGTGATTATCAGCTGTGAACTTTACTTTAAACAAAGAAAAGAAAATTGACCAAACGAAGGTAAAAAGGTTCAGAGCTACGTATTCACAGACAAAACACCCACCGCCCACTAGCTCTTTCAGGGTCAGGGATTTAATACGTCCAGGGAACAGACATAACCAAGGCTAATCACTAACCAAAGCACCCAAGATGCTTCATACGGCTTTCAAAAGAACAATGCTAGAGATACTAAACTGGTATGATAAGGAACTGCAGCTTTATTGTGCCGCAAAACGCCCTAACTCACATATTTGGTAATTATATATTTTATAACCGCAACACCTTAAATTTAGGCATGACAAAGCTAGAGGAGACAGTTAACTCACATGTTTGGTAATTATATATTTTAAAACCGCAACACCTTAAATTTAGGCATGACAAAGCTAGAGGAGACAGTTTCCTCAGAGTTGCTCTAAGCCGCTATAGCTTAAAAAGTGCCGCACACTAAAGATTATGCCGAATGCCCCACAAAAACTGCAACAACCTTTTCCAGGGATGCAATTGTCGGAAAAAAGCTATACCAAACAATTGGTTACAAAATCATGTGCAGTGTGGGATATTCCGGCAATTTTCCACACAGCAAGGTGCGCTACTAAACTAAACCTTTGTTCCTAATATACTTGAAACAGCTTAACAACCCCTTAAATGCCCCGGCTACCCCCAAAGGCAGGACGCACTATGCAAGAGGAAGACCCGGAATGCAGACATTAATTTTTTGCAACAGCTATGAACTCAGAGATAAGGCATTAAAACTCACGGCAACAGATAGACCAATATAAATTGACTCGCTGTTTCTTGACATTGGCAGTAAGAAGGTTTGATATTTAACAATATGACCACATAAGTAATATCATCGTGCAGCTTCCACCAAAATTAAACTCAGACACATACATAATGATGGCACAGGAAAGACCTCATCTAAGAGCATACACTCATGAGAAATGCAATAGCTACTCAGTGTACTAAACTCTGTTTATTAAATGATACAACAACTGATTCTTGTTAAATAAGATACGTTCACTGGACCCCACTCTTTAAATATTTGGCAATTCATAATTGAAGCATGTCAAATGTGCCCGCACATCATTTAGTGAAGAATATTTAGCAAATACTCTTTATCCCGAGTATTGCTCTATGTCCATATAAAGTGAGTCTTACCCATTCAGCATGAAATAGAACTCTCAATGGAATACCTGACACCACCTCACAATACCTAAAAGATCAGGACTGTCAACTTAAAGTCAACAGACAAAATCATGACTTGAGAACCTCTGCCCATAGAGGCAAAAGCATTTGGAACAATTGTCCTTCATCTTTGCTGAGAATCTTTTTTTTTCTCTTTCCTTGGAGAAGTCACTACCCAGTGAACTTAAACACACGAAACCAGAAACATTAGCCCCAGAGATTTCTGTGCATTTTTTTAAATTCGTTGATGCACATAACATTTACTGGCTGGAAAAGATGACTCACTTGCAGTTCAAGAGCCTAAAATATTAAACAAAAACCAAACTGAATAAACCTTGCCACTCCAGCTGGCTGACTGATAATGCATTTGGAGGATCCACAAAGACCATATAAACCATCATTTGATACAACCACCTTGACACGAATTATGAGAGGGTAGAGGACTTGACAACCGCTGCAACATGAGGACGACAAGACTGACTTTCAAACACCCACATTGTAGCAAAGCTGGACGACAACTCTGGACCTTCTCAACCCTCAAATATGTCCTAGAACTCACTGGAACAGTAGACAATTGCTTATCAATGAATGCACGAAAGAAGTCATACTATAAAACATATCGAAGATAAAAACTTCATGAACATTTACCGACTTAACATGGCTATTTATTATTTTTCCACTAAGTTTATTGATAATTGTACAGATGGTTGATAGAAGCAACAATAAATTCAGGTAACGGGAGTACAGGGAGCACATTACACAACAGACCTGATCATTTTCATCCTCTGCTGGAGGGGGAGATTTCTCAGCCTCAGATGGTTTGTCAGCACCGCAATTCTGTTTGTTACACTTTGTCCGGAATGGATAATTTATGTTACCGCATTGCTCACACTTCCAACTACCCTCAGGCATTTTTTGTTCTGAAAGCAACTTTACATATGAGTACCAATATAGACAAATATGAGGCAACAACATGACCAGCAATGATAACTTACTATAGTTTTTGTCAGATTTTGGAACCTGCAGTTGAAGGGCAAAAAAGTCCGTTAATTTATTACAATAAACATTCTTCAGCTAATTTAAATTGCCAAGAGCAAAATAATAACTCGGGAATACAACAAACACATTAAAAAAAGCCACAAAGTTCAATCTCCTCAAATTGCTAAATTGTTTGCCAAAGCAACACAAACCTGTGATCCAGGCTTTGGAGTGTTGCACTTCCTCATGTTGCATACTTCTCTAAAAGAGAAGTTAACATTTCCACAATTCGGGCACTGCCAGTCATTATCACGTGTTGCATCTACGAGGTTTAAAAGGAAATATAATGTCAGTGGGAGATGAACCAGTATTCCTATTGTTGACGTTACAAGCAGCAACCAGCCACGGCATACAAACCTGCCCCCCTCTTTTGAAGTTTATCATCAGGGAAAAATCCCGGCCGTGGTCCCTGAGAGAATAAATATTAGAACAATGACATGCATAATATCTGAAAGAACAACACTGAATAACGTAGTTGTAGAGTGAAAAGGAAAAGGCAGCAACATCCGAAGAAAGAAAGAAATTTCACATATACCATGCCACCAGGGCCCATTGGTAGACCCAAGCCATATCTGTCCATCATAGGAGGTACCCCATACATTCCACCTGAAAAAGAACCAAAGGCAGCCATTACCGACAAGCTTAATAATCAGCAATTATACAGAATCTTGTAGAGATTTCCTAAAGACAATACACAGGCAGTGTTAAGTACTGCTTTTCATTTTCTCTCACTATCTGTGATTTAGCTCAGAAAGTGGAAAATCTTTCAAAAAAAGACATAAGAAGTGAAAGATGAAAACCATAAAACTCAACCAAACACTATTGAAAAACAACCACATACGATTTAGAGGCAAGGATCTTTTAATCATTCAAGACTTAGAATCCTAATTGCCACCCAGCAGTCAGTGCAATAACCAGAGTAGTAGCAAAACTCAAAATAATGATTACCATTTCCAATCATCGATCCACTTGAATAAGGTGCCGCTCCAGATAGATGAAGCGGTCTATAAGGACTACCAGCAGAAAGGCGACCACCATAATTGTAATGATATGCTGAGCCCCCAGAAAATGGGACATCATATGGCGGCATCGTGGACCCATTAAAGAGAGAACCATATGGTGGCACTCCCATATACATAGAGGAAGGTCCCCCAGCACCCATATATGGGGACGGCGATGAGTAACTCTGTGGGGGCTGCACTGGCTTCATTGCAAACTTCTGAGGAAAAAGAAAAAAGAAAACTTAGCAACATCACATTAGGATCACTGTATTGCCAGAAGTTGGCAAAGCAAACATAAACTAAGCCGAATAGCAAAACCGGTCATCTTGAGAACAAAAAATGTATTAACAGTCATCCGCATTGACTGTTAATTAGCTTTTCACCTTGGAATATGCTTTACAAAAGCATTCAAGCCTCCATATTAATTATATTTTATGATTAGTGACTAAAGTTCCATGCAAAGACTTCTATGCATGCAATGGTATCCCACACCATCTTAAAACCATATGATGCAGATACTCTCAGTCTCTTTGAGCTACCTTTTGATTAGGAAAAAAAAAGGGCAGCTAAATCATAATTTCAGGAAATTTTTGCCCCGAACACTCGCAAGCAGGTTAGTTAAACCCAGATTAAATATCTAAGAGCAACAGCAACCATTGACCAAACCAGTCACTTGGATAATGATGTGGATCCAGCCTAGGAAACATAGGCATATTAAACTTGCGCACAAAAGGTTATTGTTGTGGGGATCCTGGTGGAACAAAAGATATTTATCTCCAACAGAAGCGAGAACAATTAATTGTGACATAGAGACACACAACATGCTAACCCATCTCCTATTTTATAATGCACACAAAAATGCACAAAGCTAGTATATGAATTCGCATAACTAATTCCATCCATTAAACAGGCAAACATTAGCAGGCAGATATCTTAGGAAAAAAATGCATTGACAAAACACAAAACAAACAACCTATTTAACATTGAATCACAACAATGGAATATCAAGCACCTAATAGAAAATCTTGGAGTGGAAGAAAGGAACAAGCACGATAATACTTAGGCGTTGTATTCATGAGTGTGGCCATAACTAGCAGCTGAGCAGGTAGCTATTAAGAGGATTTACATCACAATTAGTCATATATTACCGAGTTATGATCAGCTGGCCTTGGTTGAGTGCAATTACGCATGTTGCAAGTTGTCCGGAATGAAAAGTTCACATTCCCACAGCTAGGGCAAGTCCAGTCATCTTCCCTCCGACTACCTGCAATTTTCACCTGATCAACATATTGGCACCAAAATCTAATGGGGCGACAAAAGAGGAAAGTGGGAACATGTCCTATCCATTCTCCGAGGACCAACAACAATAAATATTCCTAACCATAAGTTAAGCCGAAACACGCAGCATTAACGCAGAAAAAACCATGTTTCAAATTTCCAAATACATCAGAATTCCCCTTTTAGACTGGCTTTAACAAATCGGGAAAGCAGGTTTCGTCCTTCCCACTTCTCGGTCCCGTTTCGAACTCGATAAACATATCACCGTCGATTACTGTCCCTACTTTCGGTTTTGTCGAAAGCACGTTTAGTAGGTCAAAATCAGGATTCTAGCCATGCAAACAGCACAGGTCATTCCATCAAAATTCATAAAAGAAACTTCCTCTTTCTGGATCGATTATCTTTCTTGTTCGTCCTGAACCGGCTCAAATTACTCTATACCTAAAAACCAAGAGCCAAAAAAACAAAAAGAAAGAAAGAAAATCATCGTGGCAGAGAGAGAGAGAGAGAGAGAGAGAGAGAGAGAGAGAGAGAGAACGGAGAGGTGGTGGTTTACCGTCGGTTCTGGCGCGCTTGGCGGCGGAAGAGTTCCTGTTGTCCACCTGAAACGACAACGACAACAACACGACTCAACCACATGACCACCGCTTCGACGACGACGACGACGACGACGACGACTACACGCGCACCTCCAACCGAGGTTGAGGGAATCGCGGATTCCGGCGATCGGAAACGGATGCGAAGGCTCCGGCGAGACGGAGGAGACCGGATGGAGCGGAGATGGATTCGAGTCGGGAAAGAGGAGTACCTGAGACATGGCGGCGGCCGGAGGCGAGCGCGGGCGGAGTGACGGCGGAGCGGAGGGTCTTGAGCGAGCCGAGATTCGATTCAGCGCGAGCGAGCGAGTCGAGGGCTAGCGAGGGCGACGACCCCTAGTGACCTCCTCGATGCCGCGATTAAATTGCGAGAGCCACGCTTGGGCTATTTTTCCATGGGGCAGTCCGTTCTTCAGGCCCGGGTTGATTGGGCCCACTAAGATGGGAAGGCTAATTGGGCTTTTTTGCTAGGCCCAATATGAGAAGCATAGTAAGATTAGAAGAAGTAGAGAAAATTTAAAACACTGATTGCAAAACACTGATTTCGAGAAATGTATCCCGTGGTTATATTCATTGACGTGTCCGTATGGTTTGACTCATCCGGTGAATATCTCGTATGGGTTGAAGAAACTTATAATAAACGTGAATATTCGATTGAATCTTTTTAATCCGTATAATTAGAAAGATTTGTTTGAATTTTCATGCTATGCCCATAGAGAAAGAGTGTCGTATGAGTGTTGCAATGGATACTAAAATTGGTTGTTGGAACATAATGAGTGTCGAATGAATACATTCACATGAGTAAGGCATATTTATGGATGTAAAATGTTAGGGTCGTGTGCATGGATAAGAGTGTAATTAGAAGGACCTTCCATGCCAAAATATCAAAATTAGAATGTTTTTGTTATTTTCCATGGTACTAATCGTCGATATAATTAAGTGAGCTAATGATAAAAAAAAAAAAGTTTGATTGCACACATCATGAGAGCCTAAAAATTTAATTGCAAAGATTTGATTGTGCAAATTCTAAAAAGAATCCCTCATTTTTTTTTTTATACTTTCTCTTCAATTTAATTTGACAAATTAAAAAGTTGCCCCCATACTCATACGAGAAAAGTTGTGAAAACCATCCAAAATAACTCAATCATTTAACAAGAAGGACAATGGTATAGATAATTTTTTAATTTTGACTTAATATGAATTTTAACATAATATGTAATTGTATCTTTAAACTTTTAACTTGTTTGATGTGATTTTCGAAATTTCGGCATAAATTTAAATTACTAAAATGATAATATTGATTATAATTTAAGGATTCATTTGAATATTTATCAAAAATTTACATCATGAAAAGTTCGGAGATGATATTGCATTTGGAGCCAAAAATGAGGGCTTAATGTCAAGGGATCTTACGTGTGATTATCACTTCAAGGAGACGAAGAGGAGGAAGAGCTGCGCGAAACCCTGACGACGGAGTCGGCGTAGAAGATCGATCGGATCCCTCCCTTCGCCGGAATCGAAACTTCCGGCTCGGAAAATGTACGGGGCGGAGAAACCCTCCGGCGATTTGGAGCGAACGGCGTTCCGGCGAGCCGAGAAGAAGTACAAGCTCTACTACGACGACGGTTCCCTCAAGTCATCCCGAAAGTAAGTCTCCTCTCCCTGTTCTAACCTTCTCACGGAGGGGATAAAAATTCTATCTTTCGGAGCGTCTCACGGTGTCGCGCGTCTTCGTTTGTGATTTTTCTTTTTTGGCTAGGAAGAAGCAGGCCAAACCCGTGGACGTATCGGACGTGATTGATTTCAAGGCCATTGCGGAGGCGCACGAGCGGGGCGGCGAGCTTCCGGTCGGCGTCGCCGCGGCTCCGTGCGGTTTCCGTCGGCCCGTGTTCGGCTTAGAGGGTCGGCCCGGTAATTTCTGCTTTCGACTGCTTCGCATTTTATCGATTTCTTGTTTAGCCGGTGGGAGTTTCTCCTCCTGAATTGGAAATTTCCATGTGCTCGACCTGTGGGAATTGGGGATTTGGCTTGCAGTCTTATGCATGACAATTGGGGAAAAAATGTTATAGTCGAAGAACCCATTTTCTTAGAGTAAAGATTAACGTTTACCGATCAGCATATGCGCACTACAGTTGCTGATCGTTGTTGGGACTGTCTTCCTGTCCGCGCAGGGTCGAGATCCTTCAAAGTGTTGTGTAGATATCGATGTGCTTGTCTCCTTGTCGTTCGGTTTTTGACTTGGTTGTTGATAATGTAGGATTTTATTTCATTCCTGGGGCGTTAAGTCTAGAAGAACAGTGCCAATGGATGAGGGAGAGTTTACTCAGCTTCCCGCAACCACCTAATAGAACAAATCATAATGCGATATATGGCCCTCTACAGGATCTCTTTGCTGCTGCAAAAGAGAGGAAGGTTTTGGTGAAAGACGAGAGTGATGGAGACCATCCCACTTGGAAATTCGTCGATGAAGCTGAAGTTCCATTAAGAGGAAACGGTTGCACGTCATGTCCGGCCTCTTCTCTTTTACGGAAGCTACGATGGAGTACTCTTGGCCTTCAGTTTGACTGGTCTCAGGTAAATAAAGGGAAACGAGTGGCTAAAAAATTACATGCTTATGGCTGCATAACCCTTTCTGTTGCCATCTCTTTGGCATTCTAGTGATCAATCTGGCCAGCATTTTACTTTTGATCCATAAATAGCTTTTGCTATACAATCCAGCGGAACTATAATGTGTCTCTTCCACACAATAAGATCCCTGATGCACTCTGTCAACTGGCTAAAAGACTGGCTACTCCGGCAATGCCTCAGGGAGAAGAATTTAGACCCGAAGCTGCAATAGTGAATTACTTTGCATCAGGTACTTTTCTCCTATTTCTACTGTGTTGGTAATATTGGAAGTTGACGATGTTTTGATTGAACTATGAACATGGAGAATGGATGTGCCAATAGGAGCGAAAGTGAGTCAAACTACTCAAGTTTGATTCATATACTGTTTCTGCTTAAATTTTTTTGAGTTTAAATATGAATGAATAGCTGAAGCGTTTAGACACATTGAGCTCAGGCATGACAGTTCTCAACTCTGCTCGTAAGCCTAATAGAGGCATTGAATTCTACATGTGTAGGTTGTTATTTACATCTATAGACGTGAGAAGTATATACAAAGTTGTACCGTGACTTTATATTCCAAGTTTGAGCTCAAGCTGAGATCAAAATTTACTTTCTGAAGATAGAATTTAGTCCAGTGGAGCTCGAGTTTATAAAGCAGTACCTCCAATCAAGCTGATGCTTGGAAAAAAATGAGGTTTGATCTTTAGCTAGAGTGGAGCATCATAACTGCCTCAAGTCGAGTTAAGTGGGAACTATGTTGACATCAATCAATCACCCCTCACATACGGAACTAATTGGATTTGAACGACATGACACTTAAATGATGCAAACCCTAGGGTCATAATTAAAGAGCAGAGGACGAAGGAAGCAAGATGGGAGAGTGATAATAAATCAAGAATGAAACTGTAGAGTGTTAAAATTTTACAAAACACAATGAAAATTTTATTAGTGAACCATTTGTGCTACTATGATGATATGCATATATAGATACAAACTAGCCTTAGGATGAGTAATTTCATGGCTTAGACATTACCACCTATTTTATCAGTACTGGGATAAGAAGCTTCCCAATCATGATAATCCCACATTATCTCTTGGTCATTCCTAATAGTGATGGGCTGCTAGCTGCAACCGCCCTATTGAAAGTTGAAACCGCTATATCCAACACCTGGCCACTTTGTGGACCAATGTTAGCCAGTCCCAATGTCAACAGAACTCATAACACTTGTCTTGGGCCATAAGCTGCATCCTAATAATTTGTAGTGGCCATGATGGTTGTCACCCTCCTGTACATAATATTATTGTTTCAATTTTGCATTAATGTCTTGTTCTTTTTTTTCATTGGATCAAGGATTGTAATTTTTTTTCTAGTAGATGATCAGAAATTGTAACTAATCTGGTGTTTACATGTAATTTTTCTTTCAGGTGATACTTTGGGTGGTCATCTTGATGACATGGAAGCAGACTGGAGCAAACCTATAGTTAGCATGAGGTACATCATAGTTTTCCCTCCTCTGTCTCTGTCTCTGTCTCTGTCTCTGTCTCTCTCTCTCTCTCTCTCTCTCTCTCTCTCTCTCTCTCTCTCTCTCTCTAGTTTGCTTGAAGAAGAAAGATGATGGAGTAATTATTTTTGAGAATCTAACACTATGTGTACTTCTCTGACAGTTTGGGATGCAAAGCTATCTTTCTTTTGGGAGGGAAGAGTAGACAGGACGATCCTATAGCAATGTTTCTTCGAAGTGGTGATGTTGTACTTATGGCTGGAGAAGCAAGGGAATGCTTTCATGGTATGAGTTCCTTGGCAGCTTTATTCCTTGCTTTCATTCATTATTTACCATAAAATTATGCCTAATCAAGATGTTGAAGCTCTTGAATGCCTGACTAAGATGTTGAAGCATTTGAATCTGAATCTTAGTGCACTAGACATCTTTTTCTTTAAAAATGGTGTTTGTATCATTTAGAAAAATTAGTCATCGGAAAATAATATTATTATCATCTATTTAACCACAATCTATGCCTACTACAATTGTTGCCTAAACATTTTGAGTGATTATGAAAATGTTTTTTCATAGATACATTTTTTCAGTGATAATTTAAGTAAAAGTTTTCAAAATCATTAATTTTTCTGAGAAACAAACACACTTAATATACGCCGGTTTTACTCTTCCGTGAGATGTAAGATTACTAACACCAATGTGTTGGTAGTGAAAGTTCCTTACCCGCCTCTCCTGTCTACACTAATTATTACTCTATAATGGTTGTCTTCATCCAATGAGCTGTTAGCCTGGCCCAGTGATGATCCTTGTCCTTGCTTGTTTAGTGCCTTTGCATGTCTTAATAATCGCAAGAGACATTGCTTAACTAATAATTTTGCTACTTGGCGATTCCAATGATGCATTTGGATACAGAGAAAAGAAAATGCTACTTCAAATTTTCCTTGGTTGTAAACCTTCTATTCTTATTTTCTGCTGGATCCACCATGTTAATGGCGTGCCTTGCCTGTAACGTTTGACCTCACTTCGCCTTTTCTTGTTCATAGTAATAGGTCATGGCAGTCTTAGCATCTGTGTAATTGGTATGTATTTTTTGGTATCTGACAATGCTATTCGGGCTCTCTCTTGACTCTCTGCATCCCACTTATGTCTTTCCGATGCAGGTGTTCCCAGGATCTTTACAGACAAAGATTCTTCTGAGATCACTCCACTTGAGTTGCATTTTTCAAATCAAGATGATTGTTTTCTGCAGGAGTACCTCAGAGGTTCAAGAATCAACATCAACATCAGACAAGTCTTTTAGAGTGTACAACTATACGCATTCAAAGTCCATCTCAATGTGGTTCTTTATTCTTTGATAGCCAGTGTAGTGTCTGTTGAGCAAAGGAGAAAAAATACCAACAATTTAGGATAGTTGACTAAAGGTTAATGGCAAGCATTATCCATCAGCCATCGAGCGTGCGAATTGCAGAGCCGTATCGAAATGCAACCAAAAAAAGGAGGAGAGGACGGCTAAAGATATTTGACCCGACCGTGTGCTTGCTATATCGAGGCGCACAAAGTTATCAAAACACTACAAGTTCTGTGGGTCTGCTTATGAGGATTTCAATTGTTCCTTGCTGAGTCGAACGAGTCGTTAAGGGAACTTCATTAGCCTGTTTTGGTTTACGTGACATTCTATTCCATAAAAATTCATTGCGATTCCTCATACGAAGTCCAATTTTTGCTGCCTGGCCCATTTAGAGTCCTGCGAGGCTGGGCTTCACTTTACGGTTTATTCCATCGCCATTGCTGACTAATGTCCATTTGCAACACGGTCTTGTATGGTCCATGAGCGAAATGGAAGATCGGCGAGGACCGAAAAATGCTCGCGGTTATTCGCTGTGCTAATCTTTGGCAAGTTCCGATTTGTTTAGCAGAGATAGCTGTTGATCTTGTTCTTCTTCTCAACACATTAAAAGGGCAACAGGAGTTAAATCAATGCTAGATCAGAAGTCCATTGTCCTGAGAAATTTGCGAAAAGAATGTTCCACAGACCGAATGGCTTCATTGAAATGGCAAAAAGGTGTTAAAAAGAATAATGATGACAGAAGGTGTGGAGAGTGGGATTTGAACCCACGCCCTTTCGGACCAGAACCTTAATCTGGCGCCTTAGACCAACTCGGCCATCTCCACTTGATGTCCAATTCGGCATAATAAATTATTTTATAGGCGACAAGAAAACTGTAATCTTCATCGTGGGATCTCCGTTTTGCTAATGATAATTAGCGCTTATCACTCCAAAAGGAGAAGAAAAGAAAGGAGGGAGATCGCTCGCTCCCTTCGGTCATTTGCTAGTTGGCAAGTGTAATAAATCATCCTGAGGATTCGGGTTAGCTTCTGGAGAGTTGGGCTGGACGTCTTCGCCCCTGTGGACACATCCAGCGATTGTCCGAAGGCCCATTACGTCGTTCAAGAGTATCCTATCGCACGCCTGCGTATTGACGGTTTTCACTGCACAAGCGGGCTCTTGAAATTAATCAGGGCGTGGCGCACAGCTGATTCCAAGGATGGAAATGGATGTGGACATGTCTATATCTTGGACCCAAAGCCACTTTGTGCAATAATCATCTCCCTAACGGTGCCTTTAAAGACCAGGTGTCCAGGCTATATAGTTTAAAACACTCGACTAAATCTCCAGTGAAATATTATGTCCCTTTCGCCGCATGATGTCTCGATGGTTCCAGCCACCGGTTGGCACTAATTATGAGTTGCTTTGAATTATGTGACCATATACATCAAATAATTTAGATTGTTAGGACCTCCGTAAGGACATGGTATGGGGGACAGAGGCTGATGGTGACCACGAGAGAGAGGATGCATGGGCTAAGTAGGCGAGGCTTTTAATGTTGGTGTTGTCGCTTCATTCAACAAGCAACGACATTAGCATTTGTCATCAGAGACCTTATCAGGTGCGGTGTCAATCTTGTTGGGAGATCAAGCAAGAAATCTGATATCTTTATCTGGAGAGATCGCCAAGAGAAAATTCAAATTTGAACCCATCATTATACTTAGTTGAACTCACATTTACTAAGAAACTTAAGTTGATAAGTTATGGGACCGACTGAGATATATTAATAATCCACACCACACTAATTCTTTGACATAAAATTTTTTCTAACACAATTCACACATTCATCTCACAGGATCTATTATTCAATGTTTCACAACTTTACTGAGCCGAAGACAAGTCTAATTATATTGTTAATCTTCAAGATTATCTCTTCAGGACATTATACCACCGACTAAGAAATGATGATGATGTTTGGTCGGTGGCCTTAAGCTTCACATGTTATGTATGAACCTATTAACATATTCAATTGGACCCATATTTACACAAAACCTTAAATTAATAAATTATGGGCCAACTGAAATATATTAATTACCGCACACAACACCAATTCTTCAATCTAGGACCATTTCCAACACAACTCGTAGGTATATTTCAAAAGATTAATGAATCAACGTTTCACGTCTTTACCAAGCCAAAGACAAGCGTAATTACATTGTTAATCCCCAAGATTATCTCCTCAGGACATAAATACCACCGACTAAGAGATGATGATGATGATGTTTGGTTGGTGGCCCTAACCTAAACACCCCATTTCCGCCCAAGAGCGATTTTACCATTTTAAGGAAGCAAAATGTTGGTGGTCGTCCTCGCTATTCACCACACTAATGACCAAAACGTAATTGATGGAAGGGCTTAAGGCTCTTCTTCCCCCTCACCCCCCACGACATCAAATCGTGTTTGGTGGGACTTTTAGCAAATCCTTAAACACTAAGAAAGAGATATAGAGAGAGAGAAAGAGAAAGAGAGATTGCCTTCAAATTCAACGTGCCTCGGATTCTCCTTCCTTTTTTCATTTCTCTCCTCCTTAATGCAAGCATGTGCATGGTAATCACATCTTGCCGAGAAGGCAAAACACAGCATAAAACAGCCCTCCCCTAATAATCATGCGGTCCTGCTGCTAAATCGCACCACGATGCTGGATGCGACGATTATGATTAAGACAAAGATCTCACTCGATAGTTCTTCGAAATTCCAGCATGTCCTCCCATGATTGCTTGCGATTAATCCACGAGAAAATAAACAGATCTGCATTTCTCATACTTTGTTCGCCTATGATTATAAGCTTACAAGTCCTTCAAGGCTCGAGATTGCTTCATTTGTTTTCCTTCTTCACTTTTTTGCATTTGCTACGATGGGCTATAGCGATGAAATGACAATTGGGTATCGAGAAATTCGCAAGTCATTCGGATAAATTTTCGTTTGTGAGTATTATCACGTGACCTCCTTGGTATAAATTGATTTGGAAGAGTAATCACCAACTTCAACAAACCTAGTAACTGAGCTGGAAGGTTTGGATCGGTCCATGAAAAAGTATGCGAAATCACGCTCACTTGTACGGGACTCCTCAAATGTCGGGAATTCCATACACCATCCTAGAACTTCAACGAAACATACTAGGCGCTAAACATGTCGAGATCTAATTTTTGCATTCCTTTACAGTTGCGGGGTCAACCATCGGCAAAAGGGCTTCTAGTCATCGACATGCATGATTCCACTTTACGTGGGGACGCAAGGATAAAAACACGACCTCGCGAGCACTTTGTTCCCGAAAGTGCTGAATCCATGGCTGGATTTGGTCGCTATGATGACCCGAACCCAAGCCTTTTTCTCTCCCCTCCCGCAAAGCCTCCCATAAGAAGTACGCTAATTCGGTCGGATCCTTAATCAGTAAACAAGCCGGGACCCCATGGTCGGTCTCATCATCATCATCATTTCCTCGGGGGCCTCATCATCGTTGGTTTCACGATTCGTGTCCTTTCAATTATATGCTCACATGCCCGCAGGGCGATTGCGCCCCTTAGATTGGGGGGCCTTCCTAAAGGGGACCCGGGAAAGCAATTTGGCAATGCCTGTGTTCTCCATACTAATTAATGACAATGCATGAGGAGGAGTAGATAGGAAGCAATTGCAAAAGGAAGGGAGAGGGAGAGGAGGAGGAGGCGGATGTGGAGGAGGAGGGGGTGGGGGTGGGGGGATGTAAGGAACATGTTTAGTTCGCGATTCGTTGGGGGACACTTTCATGGCCAAAGCGGACATCACTATAACCTAATCATTATCTCCAACACTTTCTCTCTTCAACCTTGAGGAGACATGTTCTCTCGGTTGCCCTCAACCAGATCTTTTTTTGTACCGTAAGACCTTATAATTATTAAGCTGCCCTTAGTGCCCATGTTTCAAGTACTAGGTCTGTCTACGTACTCTAACTCCGTACTTGACTAATACCGACTGGATGCGACCATTGCCCAGTTTGACTCGTAATGGATGGCTGATGTCGACACATACAACATTCGTCCTCGTGAGTATTGTTGTCCTGCAAATCCTTGAAATTATAGATCATTCATCAGTTCAAACTTTCAATGACTCTTTTTGCACTTTTGAAGATTCCACTAATCCTTTTTGTGCGTTACAATCAGTTCATTCCATTCAAACATGCTAACTATTAGAACATGTAATTCAATCATCATAAATATTGTTGTCTCGAAACAACGGATAAATGTCGTCACTAAGACTCAGATCCTGAGTCACTCGAGCAAGACGGAAACACTGATTTTTTCACAGATAGAGATCCGCCAATTTGATCATAGTTAAGGAACTCAAGATCCCTTCAATTAGGGAAAAATTGTAAATCCACTTGTCCTATCATGTTTACAAGTAGATTAGGCTGATCAACAGCTAGGAAACTCTTATGGGCCCATTCTTTTTCCATGGGGCTCCACTACAGGCCCAGGTAGAGTTTTTTCTTTTCCTGTAAATTGACTGATTGAATCTCCACGAAGCTCATTTTGGGAAAAGTAGACGAAATAGTCATTGTCGTCTAACTCGTGAGTTAGGCTTGTCGCGGGTGTGAATTCAAAGACTGACACTTTCTCAACTTGAAAGTCATAGATGTCACGATTTCTTATCATTAGGTTGGTTCTTTTCTTCTTTTGTTTTTTTTTTTTTTTTGGTAAGTTTATATTTCATTTTCCCGAAAAATGTGTTACATTAGAAATTGCAAAATGAATGGGAAACAATGTTATGGTGTGATGTAATATCTAACTTTCATATAATTTTATTAAGCCATGCTTCCCTTCAATCTTATATCTGATTGGCATATAAGAGTTTTAAATTACACCCTCCACGCAAACTTAACAATATGTGAATGTGGACGATATCCATCTATATTTGTAACCTACCGATTAAAAAGACTTGTTAGAGAAGAATATGATCCAAAGTTATTCTAAGCATTCTAATCCCTCCATGGTACCTATTATGTAGATGGAATAGATGTCGCCCAAGGATTTAACGTGGGCCCTACTTCAATGTGCATATCCGAGCCTTAATTAAATTAGCTCTTTGTAGATGATATGTTTCCATGATCATTAAGAAGATCGTGTCGATAGTTTGCTTTTTGGCCAATGTGTGCATTTAAAGTATGATTGTGGGTCGTCCCAAATTTCATATATGTTATCTCCAAGCTTTGTGAAGTGCCCGTGATGTCAAACGCAATACATTAATGCTTATAGCAATCCAACCGCTAGTTTTTTTATATATGGTGCTCTACTTCTTTTCCCCTTTATTAATGGAGGATAACTGCTATTAACTTTTTAAGTATTAACATTGGAGGGAAATAAATCCAAAATAAAAAATAAAAGAATGGAAAAAGTCAAGACTTAATTCGCCTTTAAAAAAGAAGAAAGTCAAAAGGGGAAATATAGAGAAGAAGGCAGCCATACGTAATGATTTTGGCAGCTGACTTGTATCGATATATATATATATGATTCCCTTTGTAATCTCCAACTTCAATCATGATAATATATATAATATTTATATATCTCCTTACGACGAAAGAGCAGAGTTCAGGCTAAGTGCTTATCAATGGAAACCCTAATTCAATATTCGATGACTTTGGTTTCTTGCACCTAAAACCATCCATCCCGTAATTATTCTTTTCAATCATACCGCCCCCTTCCCTTCTCCTTCTACTTATTCTGTTCTTATATATAATTTTATGTCGACGAACTTCGTTTTCGGTGATTATTATAAACTCTCTTGTCTATTCATCGCAAATATATAATGATGCCCCTGTCTCAAAGATTTGAATAGATAGGTTGACACCATTATTGAAAGGTATATGCGAAATCGCTTTATGAGTTGAGTTCTGGCAGTATCGAAATGATGTAGCTCCTGAAAAATGTTGGGAAAATGCCGCAGCGGCTATTTTAATTGAGATTAGATGCCGACCAATCAATCGGACGATCCTTGTTAATACACAATGAGATATTGCACTAGAGTAATCTTTTTGCTTCGCTAGACCACCTAATCCATCGGTCTCAACTTCTCCTTAATCAAATGTCGCAATGTCGGTATTTTAGTCGGCTATGAATGATTTTTCAAACAGTTTCCGTCGCCATCTTTCCTTCTCCGGCGGCTAATTAGTGACATTATTGTCGTTTCTATTAAATTCATTATCCGAGGGTTTTTTCCGCTTTATTCACTGATGATTTGGAGTTTAATTCTTTTCTTTTCTTTTATTTTCGAAAGACAAAATATTTAGCTCGAGGTCAACATAAAGAAACATGGGAACTGCCGAGAGGGGGGGTGAAGTTAGATGAGATGGAGCTCTCAAGCCCCCCCATGACGTAGTTTCAAGTTTTTGGCCTGCGCTCGGTGAGATCGAGTGGCAGCAATCGCTACACGAGGCCTCCTTTGCTTGAGCTTTTCCATTTATTTTCTTATTTTTCTTCATATTCTTTCCCTAAATTATGTGGTGATGTAGTAATATATGTGTTCTTTTTGACATTTATTGTACTTTTTCTCTCCTAGGTTTAGGTTCGGAAAGGTTTCGCTTTCTGCTCTTATTGTTTATTTTGGTCGGCATGACATTTGATCATGATGTTTTGGGTACATTGAAATGGAGGGAGAATTCTTCGAATAATTGTATGGTGATTGTGAAAAATTGGACCTTGGACGGCACATTGGCTAAGCAATAATATAAAGAAATAGGAGAGCCTGAAAGCTAAAGCCGCATGTCCAAAATAGTTATGTTACGTATGCCACATCCCGAGCTCACAAGTTGGCCACTAGTCCGACTTAGTAGGTCGAGTTTTAGTTGGCCTTACAGGTTAATTAGGTCGAATGAAATCACCCCGTCAAATTCAATACTTGTGACAAGAAATGAATGGGTCGTCAAAACTCAAAAGTTCATATTAATATGACTCTTTAATTTCATATCATCCCAGTGAATCAATAAGATTTTGAATTGGAATTTGTAATAGATTCGGCATTGTTAAATATAACCTATGATTGGGAATATTGATCTTAGACTTGCATATTAGGGTAAAAGACTTGATTCCCAAGAGTGTCTACACCAAAAATGTCAAACAAACAAATCTAGCAAACCATTATTTTGTTGATCTCATTTAGGAAACATTCTGCGAGTCTCACCTAGGTCATTCACTCAGGTAAATGATCCTAACTAAACGCTATTTTCGCGTGATTGAATTTTGACACGTGACCTCCAGATTGAGCAACTACGCCAATGTCGGGGGTTGATATGTTGCTTCTTTACCATATTTTATATTCGGATTTCATCGTAAAAGGAAAAAAACAAATAAATGAGATCAACCCTAAAATTACGTTTGTACATCCCCAGAACCAACCACGAGAGGGCGTTATGGAGGGCTATTCCTTAATTGGATTACAAGGAAATACCCAACAATCGATGAAGATAGAGATAAAGGACCAAGCAAAGCTGGCATGTAGCTTAGGAAATGGTTAACTTCACTTACCATGCACGTAAAGACCTTGTGTCTCGACATTGGCAGGCATCAAGCAATCTTTTACCTATTCACGATGGTCTCTCACGTTGTGATAATCACCTCCTTCCGGAAACATTGACGTTGAATCGAAACTATTGTATCCCCTCCTATTTACGTCGCTCGCCCCTAAAGTTACGCCTCATTTAGTGAGGTGACGAGACTAATAATAAGAGAGAGAGAGAGAGAGAGAGAGATCTTGAACTTTGGAGCTTCTAGGGTTTTCCCCTAGGAGGCCGAGCAATTGTTGTGTAGAACAAGAGCCCTCATTCGTACGGATATTTGCAAAAAAAAAAATCCCTTAATCTTTAAGAAACTAAATAAGTATTTAGGCAAGCAAAATATTTTCTTGTGATGACTTTATAGATGGATCATGTTCCAGAGTACCATCTAGGCGCTTGCTGGTCATACTAAAAAGAGAGTGTCATAGCTTTCAAAGTGTTGATTACATTTTATAGGAGAATGATTATGTACTGGAATATAACAAACTTTTCGTAGACGGCTCATTACCAAGTGTCTTTTAAGCAAAAAAGGAAAATTACCAGACTAGAGGCAAGTATGCATTTGTATTAAGCACTTCATTTAATTCCAATACTCCATCACAGTGGATCGGTACTTGCGTTGTCAATAACAGCCCATCATCCCATTTTTTGTTGATTAAATTAAAACCATATATCTTATTCCGATGATAGACTTTGAAGTTGCAAAGTTGTACACGGTTAAAGGCCTTTCATGATTTATTATAAGTTTGGTGAAGCCTTTACTATTTTATACCGGGATCATCTTTTTGTGCCAGTTAATTGATAGATGCATTGCCGACAAGAATTTACTGTTTAGATATGTGCGAAAATACTATAGAATAAGTATGCTTGGCTTGATTTGACCCTTGATTAGGGATTAATCTTTTAGGTCTTGTTCATACCCTCCAAGTTCCTAGCTATCTTACCATTGAAAATGCCTCGCAACAAAAAGTAAAAACTCGGCACATTATTTTTAAATTCCATTCGAACGACATCTGAATTCAACTCTTGGTACCACTATATGACACAAACCATATTGTAAAATTATGAAGATGGATGGCCTACAATCACGGCCCAACCTGACCATTCCCCCTACCTTTAATCATATCTCCCTTTGACCGAAGGATTGACTTGTGCTTTTCCAAGTGGGCAAAAAAGCTTCTAGCTTTTCAAATCGATGCTTTTTGATTGACCAAACGGAAGAGATTTCAATACTTTTGTACGCACCTTCGGGCCACTAGCCGTGCTAAAGGTAGTCTCTTCCTATCCATTGCTTGAATAAAGAATAGAGTGAGATCGTGGGAGTGAGCAGAGAATGTTACGATGTCTTAAGAATCACTCCAAGATTTTGGCAACCTTCCGGGCCAGCACGTGTTCAAATCGATCCTAGCTTGGATTCTCCTCTTCGCGGCGATCGAGGAGAGGGAAATTGGCAAGTGCGTCAAGCAACATCCCTCTCTCTCTCTCTCTCTCTCTCTCTCTCTCTCTCTGCCATTGGTCCCATTTAATGGTTCGTTACGCTAAATCCTCCCAAATCCCCAGTAAATTTCTAATATTTTCTTATTATGGGTACATATATTAATGTTGCTGCAGTTCGTAGATAGTTGGAATTTCAGAAATGAACGAGAATGATGGGGTTGTACGCCACGCTACGCTAGCTACCATGCAACGCCTAGACGGAGGTTCGGCACATGAGATAACACGATTTAATTTTGAAGATTTGGACGCGTGATTGATTAAATTAACAATTTAAATTAATTGATGTGTCCTTATGTGGAAAATATGAATTACTACCCATGTACGTCAAAACTACGATAGAAGTAGCGTGCGGCCAAACTAATCCTCCCCTGGGTTGGACAATAAGAGAACCGAGAACGTGTCGTTCTAGCCATGCATGGGCAAAATTTTTTGGAGCATTGTGGTGGTTATTTACATCCAAAATATAGGATTGGATCAAATTAAGCATGTGATGTAAAAGTGTAAATTCCAAACACATGGCTATTTTCCCTTTACGAACTCTTATAATGACTTTGTTTCACATTTGGACCAAAAAATGAAGGACCTCCAAGATGATCAACCTAGCAATAAAAGGGTCACATATTTCTTTTTTATAAATCATAAATTTGATTTGTGTCATGAGTGAAGTTCGAAATAATGTAACCGAGGCATGTCTCGTACGAAGAGACTTCTTAATTACTAAAATCTTGATGAGAATATGATGACAGGTTTGTCACTTTCAACCCTTTAGGTTGCAACTGGCATGAAGTGGTTATAACTCAAGCCAAATATTTCATGCTGGCCCTAAACGGTAATGCCCGAAGGGGCTTTTCAACGCAGTTCGCCCCTCCCCCTCACCTTTTGTCCAATGAAGTTAAAAACAAAAGAACCTCAAAATGAATGCCTCGGATGTTCGGGCAAAAGCCTATCCCTGAAGGGATCACCTGTCTAGTAAGGACTCACATGTTAGAGTAAAATCTGATAGAGCAGTTATAGTCGCTCCTTTTCCATCATTGAAACTCTTATTATATTCTTCCCTCATTCATTCCCATATTTCTTTTCCGACTGAAAACAGTGCTCCGAAACTTCATGAACCCGTAGTTGTTTTAACCTATGTGCGAAGCATTATCGGTAAAAAAACACGAGAAAAGGCAAAACCCACCTAAACAAAACGAATAGAAATAACGAGATCGCGGAAGCATTCGCTCGAGCTGCCTTCATCTTCCCGAAAACCTCATCGTCAGACTAGACTTATCCATGACGGACCAGAATGAGAACACGAGGAAGCGGACAGCAGTGGTTGAGAGGGTGGCATGTCGTTTTGGTGTCATTGACGTCTACGGTGGTTAAGGAGGTTAAAAAAAAATCTCGTTTCAAATGGAAGGAGTCAGTGTACATCGCCATACACATTATTTAGCTAAGAGTCAGTAACCGACCATGCGAACTTTTTCTCCAAATACCACGCCACATGACCTGTTTTTAGCATATGCTTCGTAGGCAGTTCACGTCAGGTTCGTGCCTTGAAGTCTTGTATCAAACAGCTCGGAGCGTTTTCGTCTTCCCGATCTTCTCTTCTCGAGAGGCCAAGCTATCTCAACCGATTCCTTACTGAAATCTTAGCCTAAGATGCAAGTTAAAGGTACTTAAACAGATATATGGAACATTAATGTCACGTTATGGTTGTATCTTTGCTTTAAAGAAACTCTCATGCAACGATGATGAAATCATGTACATGTTTGAGAACTCAAATTTCATCAATAATTTAGAAACCCTTAAAGAAATTCAAGCTGACTAAGAGGTTTTACGTGTTACAGTCTTACAGAGACCGTCCAAAATGATTGCCATCGTATGATCAAATTTATGGGTTTTGGAACGTGATGTTACTGGACTCTCCCATCTATATTATTTCACCATATTTTATGATAAACTAGTAATAAACTTTAGTATAAATATTATTACTTAAGAAGTGTATATAATATGCCGAATTTTTTTATCCAAAAGGAACTTTGCTTTGAGCAGCATGATCTTATTGCGATGGATGAAAGTTTTTTTCTTAATTATCTTTTGTGCAAATGTCGTGTAGAAATTTCAAGATCAACGTCTACTTTTTTTTTCCCTTTTTTTTTTTGCCAATTTCTGTCTTCTTTTTTTTTTTTTTCTGGAAAGATATTCTGCTAACTTATCCAAGTCACCATCAAATTTATTAATCCATCTCAAGATACATTGATGCCACATCCTTATTTCGAGCAATAAAGCGAGATTTGTGCTCCACCCACTCCACATCTCAAACCTTATCTCCTCCCAACCTTTCTCCCCGAATTTCTGCTTACTTTTACGCCATTGATAACTACTTGATAAATCATAAGTAAAGATAATGGGAAAGCCACGTCTAGTAAAGATCAAATTAGCCACAGCTGAACAAATAACGGAAAAAGTAGAGAAAATATCATGGCTGCAAAAAAAAAAAAAATTCAAAAATAGTCTTATCCAACTACTGTTAATAAAAGGAGGGCTGCCAAGATGATCGAAAAATGTTACAATCTCCAAACCACTAATAGATAAAATTACTCGTTAATTTTAAATACCAACGGTATATGTTATAATTAATCATCGGATCTTATTAATTTTATGAAAAAAGTTTATGCATACATATGCACTAGCATGTTATATCCTCAAATCATAAGAATTATTAATGCAAACATATATTATCGACTATTCATCATCGAATTTTAAAACTTGATAACATGCAAATCACTTTTGTTCATCATCCTTTTGCTCTCTTTTTTATCTTTTTTTCTCGATTTCTTTTGGCTTGAAGGATTCCCCAACTCACAATTATCGTTCGACTCTGTCAGCCTATGACTCGTTCTCCTATCGGCTGTCATCTTTTTGCTCCTTCCATGGTCCGTGGAGAGAGGGAATGGATAACGTTAATCACCCGACTTACCTCCCTCCAGAAAAAACCTTGAACTTCAAGGATAGAAATCCACGTGGCGCCACACGGTTGGCGCCGGGAATCACACAGGGAAAAGGTGTAGAGAGAGAGAGAGAGAGAGAGAGAGAGAGAGAGGGCAGTGTAGGGAAAGTGATGGCTACTCAACGCAAACCACAAGTCCCGGTCACTCGCTGTGTGGAAGCATAATGACCAGAGAGAGAGAGAGAGAGAGAGAGCTAGTTGTACGATTACTGGGTGAAAAGTTGGTAAAGCTTTCTGGTTAAATTTCGAAGGAAGTTCACTTACCATGCACGTAAAGGCAAAGTCGAGCTTGTCGCTGGACTAGGAGGCAAAAAGCAATCTCCCCTCTCTCTCTTGCTTGCACGACGATCTGTGAAATATTTTTCTCCACTGGAATAGCTGGATTGCCAAGAAACCGAGCCAACCCCACGTTATCATTGCCTACTACATAACTCCTATATAGCCCCCTTTTCATGCTGTGAATTTTCGAAAATTGAGGAAAAAAAACACATAAGTAAGGCGCAGGCAAAGCCAAAGAAAAAGAAAAGCGCAGGCGAAAGACAAAAAGAAAAGAAAGGATTGTCGTTTTCTGGCAGTTTGCAGTCAGTCGCAGGCAGAGAGAGAGAGAGAGAGAGAGAGAGCGGTTTTTGCGTGTGGGTTGGAAGCGGTGGCTTTCAATATCCGCAGTTAAAGAAGACGAAGAAAGCCTGGTCAAACCCGGTCAAAGCTGACATATTTCTCTTTTTCTCTTCTTGAAAGGAGCCAATCACGTGCGATCAACGGTCCTCTCGCATGAATGATGCAAACCATTCTTTTGCTCTGCGTTTATTTACTTTCCACGGTACTTCTAAGTCTATTTTACGCGAGAGCTTTATGGAGAGACGCCCATCATTTTAAACTCAAGCTAGCAAATGCGCATTATCAACCCAAATGAACAGCTTCAACTATAAATATTTTTCCATACGAGCTCAAATTAATACAAAGGAAGCCGAAAAATCAGTCTACTATTTGGTTCGGCAAAACTTTGAAAATTAATTTACAGTCAAATTAAAAACTCAAGATCGGGCTATTTTCTTAACAAAGAACTTTAAACAAGAAATCACACACCCACTATCTAAAAGAACAAAAAACTAACGAAAGAATTATAGAATGATCACCATATCATGTTAAACCATCAAAGGAATCCAGCTGCGATGAATATACTTTATTATTTATATAACCAAGTGTTGACACATAAATTTAGACATATTTTTTCTTTTCCTTCAATGCAAAACGAGCGATGGGGTGGCTACTATTACCAGTGCTAGTAGTGGCCTCTGAAAAAAGCGAGGGCGCACTCGTGATTTCGCACGCCCCATGCCACTACGGGTAAAGATCGAGCGGGAAGTCAGGGGCAAACGACGACCAGAGCCGACCGACGCAAGCCCTCGAACCGGCTGACCAGAATCTGACTGCTGTACCACGAAGTAAGATATGTCGCGGCACCCCCCGCCCCTTTCCTTTTCAATTATCTTATTACTTTCTTAATCACGCTTTTCGAGAGCCGGGTTAGCTTAGAACGAGCATAAACACCTCGTCAAGCAATCCCTCGGACTCAAAAAAAAAAAAAAATACACACGAGTCTCACAGAGAGCGATAAAATTAGTGGCTTTCGTAAGTACGAAGTTTTATGGTGCAGTTACGTCCCGCCCAATCGCGTTGTTTGGTGAAATCGATCCGTGTGGCTTCGACGATACTCAAGTAAAGTGGCGCCATCACGTGCGCATGCCCCCACGATCCGCCCCCGACACTAGTTACGAGGTAAAATGTGGTTTTGTTTACTGAAACGCTTCATTTGGCAAATGCGTTAAGCAACATCCTCTGAAAAAATCTCTCCTAATTCCTCTGTCGCCATTAATAAAAGCGGACCTAATTTATTGCCAGTGAGATTACTTTTGAGCTGGTTTAACTTTGTTCGAGCCCCCTTTTTTTTTTTACATCTAACGATGTCACTCCCAACGTAAGGAATGCGGTATGCGATTGATGCTTCTCTACGTTAGGGACGAGCTTGGCCAATTCGTAAGCTACACACACCCCCGTTTTTTTATTTTTACGATATCCGAATTTACTAATGACCAGCTTCAATTATTGTAGCGGGTGTCTATGTTGAATGATACAAGTTTCGGACGGATAATGCAACGTGCGAGCAAAAATCCCACTCCACAAGTATCTGATGATACGAGGATGAGTTCTTTATAAATTCTCTTCGAAAATTTGTAATTTTAAAAGAATTTGCATTCAAACAATATTCATTGCATTTGATGTTGGTTTTACTAATCTTATTTGTTGCATCTCAAGTATGATATTATGCATAATCACGATGGTCACTCGCATGGCTCAGCTTTATTTATGCAAAAATTCATCTGAACATGATATTTATGAGCTAGATAATGAAAATGATTCGAAAGTTATCGAAAATAGTGGTCCCGTCACAAGAAATCTAAACGTCTTGCTGCCAAATAAACGATTATTGTAAATCTAGGTGATTCTGAAAGTCCCAAAGCTTGATCATCTCTTCAAGTTCAAGAAAGCGAGCAACGGCAAGCCATTCTTCGAAGGCCGATCAGTCATTATATCTATGCTAAATTTCGTCGCGTCCAGCGTCCTCATTTCCCACCTACGCAATCTCTCTCTCTCTCTCTCTCTCTCTCTCTCTCTCTCTCTCTCCGTCTCGCGTGGCATGTGAACGGATGCGCCAACGCTTCGAATCACCGCAGAGGACCAGGGCCAGAGGGCGCGCCACGTGTCGGGCCCGCGGCAGAGCCGTGCGCCACGAACAGGACAGCTCATTTCCTCTTGTCCGTGAACTCCCGAACGGAACCTGGGAGAGGGCCACCGCCCCCGTCACGGCGCTGCGCTCCTCCCAAACCGACCCCCCCGCGCTCTCCCCCCGATCTAGCAAAGCAAGACGAGATTCACGAGTCAAGAGGCGCCACGTCAGCCGACACGGGTTGTGAGATGCCACGTCCGCAGTTTCGGATTACATGATCTCGTCCGTTCATCGCGCGGGCCCACCGGTTTCATGTGGATTGTCATTGGCCATGCGGCCTGACGCAAATTGTTTTCTTCTGGAGGTTAAACCTACGACCGTCGCTTTTTTAATATGAACAGCTGGTCAGTTATCATGAAGATAAAACGCAGATCATGTGAATTACGATGGCTATAAGATAGAGAAAATATCTCGTGCGTAGCTCACGCAATCAATATTTATATATTTCCATCGTAAATCACGACTTCACGGGAGAGGTTATGCTTATGCTTATGCTTACCCTTTCATGACCTCCTAATGGCGGACCTCACGTTGCTAGGTTAGTCGTTACCTCCTGATCAGTTTCGTGTCCATTTGAAAGAAGAAAAACCGACAGTATGGAAGAATTTTCAATTATTATCACAAGAAGAAGGAATTGAATATTCTTGCACCTCATTATATGACACCTTAGGTTAAATTCGATTATTTTTCGTGTTGACTTTGGGAGAGATATGTATAAATAAATGGTGGTCAATTTAAACTTGGCACGAGATAGCAAAATCAAATATTCGGGCACCTCATTAAATAGATGGTGGTAAAATATATGGTGGTCAATAAAACCTCTGCGCGGGATAGCGTGCGATGGGGGCAAAATTTGTAGTTCAGCAATTTTGGAGAGATGCAAAGTCATCGCTCATGCGATGCATGCCCCATACCACGCCACGCTCTTATGCGTGGTTTTACTTGAAGTGCGAGGAGTCATTTTCCCTTCGTTCTCAAACCACCTCGATTCATTTCATTATTGTTTTGATCACGAGAAAGGTTTGGATGAATCGGAGACTGTCTTGATCACAGGATCATGGAAAAGGCGCTGGATAAGCCTTTTTCCTAAAGTCAAAAAGCCGGATCTTTTAACCTCTCTTTTTTTCTCCCCCACATTTTCGGCTGAAGAAAGATGGTTTCCACAACCTTCGAGTGGGGGCGCTTGGTTTAATAGCTAAGATTTCATGGGATCACCGCCACTTATTTTAATATTTAAATATTCTATCATAGGCGTGTCTTTTGACATGATAGCAATGCACAAATTTAGAACTCCAAAGTTAAACGTGATGGGTGACCTCCTAGGAAAGAATAACAAAATCATGAAACTCAATATGAGATGGGTCTAATTGGATATTATCTAAATAAGTTAATTCGGGGGATGTCATAATATGGTATCAGAGCACAACCCCCTCTAGTGGGTGTATTGTCTAGGGATTAACCATGCGGAAGTTAGTGGACTTGTAACAACTCGGTTTCCGAGCGGTTGCTAGGGCTAGAAGGCCTAGATAAGAAGCAGCTTTTTCGTAGGCCCTTGGGATGACAAATGATGTAGGAACACTCACGGAAGCACATTTTAAAATCTAGAAACTCTCATTCGAATCCCACCAATTATATGCAAACTACTTTGAGTTGAGAACACCTGTATCCCGTGAGGGTTGTTGAGGTGTTCTAAGAACTTCCAAGTGTTGGTCTTCGATGTTAGTACCTCCGAATCATCAAGAAAGACCTCTCCTCTTTTTTTCCAGCGAGAAAAAGTTTCACTTACTTTCAATTTGCTTTTTAAGATTTTATATTTGATTCTTATTGAAAATTGGAGAACTTGAAAACATGCATAAACATGTGAAGTCATGAAGTCATTCACTTTAATGTCGGATTTGTTCGTGATTTTTTTGAAAATTAAGATCTTTATCTTGGGTGAAAATTTCAATAAATAATTTTTCACTTAAATAAATTGAAAATAAAGACCAAAGTCGCCAAGACAATATAAAGGTGAATCGACATTAATAGTAAAGAAATAAGAAAACGAAAGCGCACTTGAGATTGCCCTCTAACGGTGCCAACGACATGTGGAGAAAAAAGCCAATCGAAGATATTGTTATATATATTTTTAATTTCAAGAGATTTATTTTTCTAAAGACATTGTGATTGACCTGTTATAGTATAGAATCTTACCCCTTGCCTTTAGATCCAACTCGCTGTTTGCTTTAAGGGTCCACGTGTCGAGCAATGAAAAGCCTAATCTGGAGATTTTGGGAAAAAATCATCTCTACACAAAGTACAGATGTTCATCCCCTGTTTTCTAGTGAACTTTCTTGCCCCATGACTTCATGCCTCAACGTGACAACACGTCCATGTCCAACGAAAACTTCATGGCCAAGTTTAAGGGGTATTGTTCAAATTTTTTTATAAATCTGTTTTACTATAGACAATTTAATGACTAATTGAATCTTAATTTTTTTGACAATTTCTCATTGTAGTTTTTCTAGTTAATTATGGATGACAATCATTGACATGGATATCAATCATGATATAATTAATGTGGATGTAGATAATTTTTGTATTTTTTATAATTTTTTGATTTTGATTTTCTTTTTTTTCCTTTTTTTTTCACATTTCCTTCCATCGATTGCGTGAGCCTCGATGAGGACCATGACCCCTCACCAGTCATTGCCAAGGCCCCCATGATCGGCAAGGGGATGTAGGAAAAAAGGAGAGAAAACATAAAAAGGAAAACAAAGACATATTTCAAAAGAATTTCTTTAAAGTTGTAAGATCATTATATCAGTACTAGTCCATGTAGAACAACTGGCGTTGTAATGAATTCTGATTAAAATTGGCCAAAATGATTATATTAACAAATCATCAAAAAAAATTTAGAACTAAATTGAAAAATTAAAAAGTTTAGGACAAATTATCGCTGTATAACAAATTTATGACTATTTAAATAATTTTCTCCAAATTTAACTCTAGTTTTTAACTCTATAGTTTGGCCTTAATTACCTATGGTATTATTGATCGACACACTTGCAACGTAAAAGAATATATATATATATATATAATGTACATAAAGTCAATATAGAGGACGAAGGCGGCAGAGAGATGTGGCAAAATGGGACATGAAGTGTGGAATTATTGCGGAGTCATCGAACCAAAACCAGAGTACGTCCCATCGAAGGGACAAATCCAAAAACACAAATCAAACCAAGAGATTTCCTTCCCAAATCAAAAAGACAATGACCCAAAGGCGAAAAATCGGGAGCGCGGCGTCGGTACGTCTTTGAATGAAGATTGACGGATGATGGCAAATACTACCCGATTGACAAATAAAACAAACGAAAATACAAAAGGTTCGATGAACAAAATGCAATCAAACCCTCCATCGGACTTCCTAGCTTCAAGAAGCTAACCAACAACTACTCAAGCTTTGGAAAAATTATTCAAAATATTCTAAATTTATTATATGGCAGACAATTTAATATTAAACTTTTGTTATGTCAATTTAGTCCTAAATTTATTAATGATTTGTTAATTTAATCCTAAACATTTAATAAATCGATTTAATCATAAATTTTTTAATAATTTATCAATTTAATCATAAATTTTTAACAATTTATCAATATAGTTATTTTAGCAAAATTTTCAAAATATTTATAATTAAATTGATATAATTAAAATATTTTCTGAATTAATTGGCAAATCATTAATAAGTTTAAGATGTAAAAAGTTTATAATTAAATTGACTAAATTTAATCATTTTGGCCAATCATCCCCAACCGCCAACATACAATTGAAGTCCCTTTTCAAATAAACTAGGGCCTAGTCAACTTCGAAGCAGGTACCGAGACAAGCCCCCCTAATTTAGCAGAAAGCAACGGTTCCCGTCAGATCAAAACATCAGCCGAGGAGCGCCGGCCGAACAGAGGCAGCGATCTTCTTGGAGTTTTCTGCAGTCGATTGACCCGCAAGCAACCGCCCCTACGCTGGCTTCCAGGGGTAAACCATCACTTCTCTATAATTGCGAAAGCACGGGGTTGCTGTTCCAGGCATTCATAGTATCTATCATAAGTCTTCTTGCGCGACGGGAACCTTTGGAAAATCTGGTGCCCCATCAGCATCGTTCCTCAGTTTTCTACTCCTATGGTTCTCTTTTCCCCGACAGTTGCAATAATGTGCTTCGACTAGGAAACGCCTTTCATGTTTTTCCCATGACTTAGAGTCTTCCGGCCTTTCGTTGTCAATTATGAATCGGACGAGCGTTTTTGGACATTTGAGTTTCGCTAATTGCTCCATTTATTTAATGAAAAATATTTTTTTAATAAGACATTTTTCAGGAACATGGTAATGTTTTATGATACTTAACTGAAACTTAAAAAAGAATTTGAAAGTATTTGTCATCATTCGAAAAGAAAATTTTGATTTGATTTTCTTAAATACGTTATAAGTTGAAGCCTTAATGGACTTGAGCTCAAGCACAAACATTGGGATGCCGGCTCAAGTGAGAGGGACCCAACAAGGACATTAGGGATATTGGAATTGGCCTATGAAGGAATCTACCTAAACTCACCTTTGTCGAGTTTCATCTAAATAACGAGAAAACCTTGACCACAAATTGAACATGGATTGGGGAGACACGAGTAGTTAGATTGGATGGCTCCTATAGGAAAGTTATCTCTTTGTAATAGCTAAAATCTTTTCACTCCACAAGGATAAGATGAATTAGGGGAATTGTCATGCTTTTCTCCATATTCTCCCATTAGGTTTATGAATTACACTTATGTCGATTTAATTTTAAACTTTTCAATTGCGCTATTTTAGTTATAAAATTTTTAACATTTTACCAATTAAGTCAATTAAATCAATTTAGGTAGAAAATTGTCTATGTAGATGCCAACTATCATATATAGCACAGTTGGCTTTGATATTGACTTTATTTTAATATTTTAATATATTTTCCCTTTTTTTCCCTTTTTCTTCTTGCCAATTACTAGTCACGAGAAGTGTTGGCCTTACCTAGGCCAAGATGAGGCCAAGTAAGATTGCCCGCTCCATGTAAGCTATTCTCATCTAAATTGGTTGAATTGATTTAATTGATAAAATGATAAAATGCATAAATTAACATAATCAAAAGATTTAAAGACGGAATCAATACAAATATAATAAGTTTAAGGACTTTTTTCAATATTTTTCCCATCTATCTTGATGGGAGCATTCTCTTCAAACGAATATGAAGAAAGGCGGGCCCTACTAAAAACTCACCATATTTTAGTGCATGGTACTTGCTTAAAAGAAAACTCCTTCGCAATTTTTTCAAGAAATGACATCGACCATTTTTCTTTTTTAACCTCTCCCACGAACAACTCAAGATGGCACGTCATACGTTTCACGGAGCATGCGCAGTCCGGCCTTGGCGGAGTTCCAAGGGGTTGGCAAGGACGACAAGCATCCGATCCGACGACTTTCCGCACTTCCGACGTAGCCATACATACGGATCTACTTACCGACCGTCCCCGACCCGCCCCGCCCGTCGCTGTCGCCAGAGAACAAATCTGACGGACAGGCCTGGGGCCCCACCCCGGGGCATGACATGACAGGTCGACATCACTCCTCGGGGTACACGTCATCCCCCAACTTATCCAAATAACTCCTTCCCCCCAGCCCTTTTATTTATTCGCGCTTTATCTTTTTCCACTACTAGAATATATTTTCCGCAAAATCACGCCACCGCGAATTATCAAGCAAGCTCCTTAATTTTTAAGATTTTTCTTTTCGAAAGTCCCAAGATATGTGTCTCGCACAATCAACTCGATCGAGCAGAACTCGACATTTGTCGCGCACCAAATTGACTTTTATTTGTATTAAATCTAAATTGCGCGATCTCATATACTTTGACTTTTTTTTATTATTCCAGTTGAAAATTACTTAAATTTTCACAACACTCCAATGCTAGACAGGTGGATTTATATATATCTTTTCATAAATTTTGGAGTGTGACTAATATTTTAAACTTCGACATAAAATTTAGATACCATCAGATATATTCATTAATTCTGATGGAAAAAAAATCTAATTGTCAAATTCATTACAATCCTCCATTTTAAATGGGTTTCGCCAATTTTCTATCAGTCGTTGATTTCAAGCATCGCTTGCGAAATAACTAGTGATGTATAGCCTCGGAGATGTAGAATGAACAAGAGTTGCTAATCCTAATTCAAGAGTCAAGAAGGCATGCGGTATTGTCCCATACATCATCTCCGTTTCCGATTGGTCGCGCTGTTAGAATCATCGATGCGGTATTGTTCCATACATCATCTCTATTTCCAATTGGTCACGCTGTTAGAATCATCGATGCGATCGACATGTTACTTTCCGAAAGATTCATCCTCTGCTGATGTCCCGTAATTGGAGAATTCAAGATCGAACGCATGCGTCCTCGGTTTCTAGGGTTTTTTATTCTGTTTCTGCTATAAGCTACACGCAACTCGCTGTGTAAGTTTAAAGAGGAACAGTCCGTGGAAATCCCCTGTTTCGATTTTCCCCCTTTCGAGGTTAGAATAATGGAGGGGAGGAGGGGGAGAATAAAGTTCAACGAAGCTCATAATTGACGAATCCAACTTGCCTCGAGAAAGCGAGGAATTTTGATTACTTGGACGAACTTTCTTTTATTAATTTAGACCCCTCTTTTTATTACTTTTTCTATTATTTGGATCTAGCTTTCACGCATTAAGGCCCCCAAAAAGCAATTCCCCAACTTTATCCTCTAAGAGTCAGTGAGATCCACTTAACAAGTGTATATATTCCTCAAGAGCACATGAGCGTGGACGGTTGCACTTGTGTTCTTGATAATTTCTCGAAAAAATCCCCATGAAATATATATTTAGATGGAATTTTGTTCAAAATATAAAAATTGAGCCGCCCCTTAAAGCATGCCAAAAAACATATTGTGGAATGACCATATAAGTTGATGAAAAAAAACGGAAATAATCCTATAATTTCACTGTTGTGTGAGATGACAAGCAAATCACGCGACTGACATAATTGTCGGATCATGCAAAATTAGTTACGTAAATGGCGCATGGAAGGATTTTTCGCAAAGTGCACAATCCCTATCCTTTTTCCCAAGGAGGGGAAAAAAACCATGGATGGTTCGATTTGTAATTTGCGAAAATTGCCGGGGCGTGTTGTGATTCTTCCATCAATCCTAATCCGCTGATGATGGGGACGAACAATAAAAAAAATAAAAAATAAAAAATAAAAAGAGAGAGGGAAAGGGACGAAAACTTCTCATCAGTTCATCATCTAGAACGACGGCTCCAATCGAACATTTTTTACGTACGCCGCTGGTGAAACGACTGGGAAACACTATTCTTAAAGACGTCGCTGTCGTCTTTGAGGTTGACGAGGATCGATCAATTTTACGGCGACATGACGCCATGAGAAGTTTTCAAGATCCTTACGGGAGCTCCCCGATTTCATCATCATCATCATCGCCATCAATTTTTCTTTTTCTTTTTCTTTTTCCCTTTTGCCCTTCTTTTTTTTTTCTTTTAATAATTGGAGTATTTTTCTCTTTGTCTATGCGTGATGAGTGATCGCGTTCGAGACTCTCGAGTGGGGTTTAAAAAGAAAGTTAATGATTGGGTCGAAATGGGAAAAGAAAAAGAAGAAGGGGGCCTCTTCCTATTATTTTTTTCAAACAAGTGGTGCGACGATTTTGACCTCTCCATTGAGTTTTTTGGGGGGTTAATGGGATTTTTTGACCTCTCCATTTGGCGTTTCTGAAAGGTAATGTGGCTACACGTTGTCCCCAAAAGTCGAAAAAGAGAGGAATTTGAAAAAAAAAAAAATACTATCGATTGGACTCTCAATCGATGGTGGAGTCAATCTTTATAATGATGTTGCTACTAATATTAGATTGCGGCGACTTATAAGTAGAACACCTTTGTCTTTTGAACTCATCTAATCGCATCGATAACTGTTTTCCTCAATTCGGATCTTACATGGGTTGGATCTTGGATCATGCTAGGTAAAACCATCGACGTCCCTGATTGGTATATATCGTGAGAAGAGAGACTCAAACCAAGTAACAAATATCGGGATTTTAGTCATTTTATTTAAGCATGAATTAAGTAAAGAAAAGCAAACCCACGAGATGGTAAGATAAATGTATGGCACGGTTATGCTATTTAGTCCATCGAGTGTCAATTATGTAAATAGTATTCTTGCAAGTTATATATAAAGATTTAACATATCAAGTTATGTATCGCTATAAAAGGTCCTTACATCGCAGATGCTGGAATTGTGTTTCTTTTAATGTGATCACAAGTCATGTATAGCTACAGGACTGTTTTGCGGTTAACCAAGTTGGAGGAAGAAACATTTTATCCATCATTACTTCTTATTATTATAATATAAACTCCAAGCAAGCTAAAGAGACATATATAATGTAGAAAAACATTTTTAGGCAACTATCGATTAATTTTTCCGCGTAAATTTTAATATCATGGATGCGTATTTGGAATATTTTAGATTCGATTAAGTCCCAAATTTGTCCATGGCACGAAAAACGAAATATTTTCCGAAAATGAAGACCCGAGTTGGTAAACTTCATTAAGGCCGTCCAGCATTACTCTTAGTTCTTTAGCTTTATATATGGCAAAACCATTTTTCTAATCCTTATTTTTTTCTCGCTAAGGAAGTATCTTATAAATATGTGATTCGGCCACATTAATGAGAAGATAAGATCCCGCAATATTGGATACTTCCACTCTGACTTTTGGGACAATAACTGCTTGCAAATTCATGTCGAAAATAGATAATTCCTTGTCATTTAGGTAAGAAATCAAATCCATTTACGATTACAACGTCGGGGTTGGGGATGACAATCTTAAATGCATACCCCCTTTTTTTTTGGGCAAATTAATAAAAATTATATAGTTTTTTTTTTGGGTATCTTTATAATTCGAGGAAAAATAGAAAAATGATTATGACATACTCAACGATGGTTTGATGAACCAATTTCCGAATTTCCTTTAGTTATTTAGCAAACTTGTCGATTAAATATTCCATTATATTGCTGATTAAGTGTTTCTCATACCTTAATCACACCCATAATCTCATAAATTCACACTTTTTGACAAGAGTTAGGCTTATTGTTTGTGTGAAATCAAGTCAAATCCCAAATATGAATCTCATGTGCTTGCAAATGTCAGCTCGAAGTTTGGCCACAACTTGATCAAACATCCAAAGTTGATTGCTTCTGCCTGCTGTATCCATAGACGAGCACATGTCTAATCTAGGTTGATTTGTCCAGTGCCTTTGGATATCCAAAATTCGCTATTTGGACCCATAGTATCCTCATGTCAATTTGTCAGTTGTTCTAAATGTTTAAAAATATATCTTTGCGCTATTCGAACCTTTCGCTCTCTTTGGATGTCTTGGAATTTAATCTCGAGTCGAATCCAAACTGAAATAGGTCAAGATCCTCGTTGCATTACAATAAATTATTGCCTTCGGAATAGGTTTAACTTCGACCTTCATCTTTCCATAGCAATTTATTTTCCGCACGCCCTCTTTGAAATAATCATTCGTCGACAACCTGTTACTACATGGCTTGCATGAATTTAGTCGCAGTCTCGAGCCTCTATTCAGAGTAAGATGGCGGGGAGGGGTGGTCAGCAGCAACCGGTCCTTTTTGTTTTTTTTTTTTTTTTTTTTTCTTTTGGAGGGGGCTTGGAGGCGATCCTTATTTTTCATTCTGTGACTGACAAAAAACCAGCCACGACAACAGGATAAACATCCTACTTGACAGAAATATCTCCCTAACCTGACCCAACGGCATACGGTGAAATCTAAATTCCAGCAGGGTATCTTCAGAGCGCGCGAACTAAAAAAGAATAAAAAAGGACACGCCTCGCACACGCTTAATCACTAATCAGCCCCGGCACACGCTTAATTCGCACGCACAAGTTCATCCGCCAACAGTAAAAAGTTTTAAAAAAAAAAAAAAACGTGGGGCGCTATACTAAGCCCCCTTCTAACCGCCGGTTATTATTACCTGGAGAAAACGTCCTCGACGCGGAAGCAGCCCCCCGGTCCGTGCTCGAAATCTCTCTACTGACCGTGTCTTCGGACAACGCGGTGCCCCGGCTGCGCCGCCTCAAATTTGGTTACGGGGAAGCGCCCCCCCGCACCCGCGACGGGAGCGCGTGCGCCGCACCTCCCCCACCGAAAAGAGGGGCTGCGGTTCCCGCGCGTGGGGGGCGGAGAATATAGCCCCCTCGGTATATAACCTCCCGTTTAGTTGGCGCGGTTATAACCAAATTAACCGCTCCTAAAAAGCCCTGTAAATTCTCGCGTGCAGGGAGGGGGGAGGAGGGAAAAATAAATAAATAAAAAAAGAAAAAGGGAATTCGGGACGAGGGCGAGATAAATAACGGCCCCCCCGATAGCCCTCCCCTATTTAGCTCTCTCGCGGAAGCGAAAAGATCAGAAGGAAGCGAAAATCGCAGTGCCAAAAAGCAGGAGCGCAGAGAAGCAAAAACCGACGACGAAAGGAAGGGGAGATCTGGGTCAACGCACGTTTGACTGCGGAAGGCGACAAGGCCAGGGGGGGGGGGGAGGAAGCGAGGGGCATTTTTGTCATTCTACCCGACCTCTTCTCTCCACTTAAAAACGATCGTCAGGAGGAGAGGGGGAGAGGGCAAGGGTCTTCGGGGCGTCATTAGCTTCTCCGTATTTATGCTTTGTCTTCTCGGTTCGGCCATGTCGTCCTTGTTGCTGGTTAAGACAGAATAGAAGACAGAGAGAAGAGAGAGAGAGAGAGAGAGAGAGAGAGAGAGAGATTAGGTTAGATAGATAGGGAGCGGAATTGGAGCCACACAGAGATATATACATACACCAGACGCGCATATCGGGGGAGGAGGCGTCTTGTCTGTTCATGAGGACCAGGCGAGGGATGTGTTACTCCGAATCGGACCTGTGCTCCGAGAAGATGAGGGCGGCGGCGGCGGCGGCGGCGGCGAAGGCGGTGGCGGGGGGTGTGGTGGGGGTGAGGAGGAGGGTGGATTCGATCCCGGGGGGGGGGAGGATGTGGCTTTGCTCCGCCGCAAGCGGCGGAGGTGCTCCCCGAGGGTGGGCGACGGCGGCGGCGGGGACGACTTGTTCGACGCCCTCCCCGACGACCTCGTTCTCTCGGTGCTCTGCAGGGTCGCCGGCTCCGCAACCTCGCCTGCCGATCTCGTCAACGTTCTGCTCACGTACGGTCCCCTTCCTTTTTCTCGCAGACCCGCTCCTTCAGTTTCCCCATTTCTCTTTTCCCTTCGTCTGCCCTGTTTCTATCCGTTTTTTTTTTATTAATTTGTTGTTTGCTGTGAAATGAACAGGTGCAGGAGATTCAAATCGTTAGGCCTGCATTCGATGGTGCTGTCGAAGGCGTCGTCGAACGCTTTCGCCGTCAGAGCTCACGGCTGGTGCGACTCCGCCCACCGCTTCCTCAAGCTCTGCGCCGACGCCGGCAACGTCGAAGCCTCTTACACTCTCGGCATGGTAATAACCAAATTGAAGCCGCAGACTAAATTTATGGTTTTTTATTTTTATTTTTGCCGTTATGTTTGTTCGACTAGTGATGGAAGGAAATGCCTCTTCGCGGCTCACGAATGAATGCGATTTTCTTTTTCCCGACAGATTCGCTTCTACTGCTTGCAAAGCCGGGGTAGTGGAGCTTCGCTGATGGCCAAGGCGGCGATTGGGTCGCACGCGCCGGCGCTCTACTCGCTCGCGGTAATACAGTTCAACGGCAGCGGCGGCTCCAAGAACGACAAGGACCTGCGGGCCGGTGTGGCCCTGTGCGCCCGGGCCGCCTTCCTCGGCCACGTCGACGCCATGCGCGAGCTCGGCCACTGCCTCCAGGACGGGTACGGCGTCCGCCAGAACGTCGCCGAGGGCCGCCGCTTCCTCGTCCAGGCCAACGCCCGCGAGCTCGCCGCCGTGCTCTCCTCCCCCTCCGCCGCGGCCGCCGCCGCTTCCCTCCTCTCCACTCGGGCGTGGCTCGCCTGGAGCAGCCCGCACGCGCAGCCGCCCCACCAGCAGCAGCAGCAGCAGCAGAACCACCAACAGCATCCCCTCCGCCACGCGGCCGGCACCGGGTGCCCCTTGCTCAGCGACTTCGGTTGCAACGTGCCGGCGCCGGAGGCCCACCCGGCGAACCGGTTCATGGCGGAGTGGTTCGCCGCCCGGGGCGGCTCGGCGGGGCCGGGGCTGAGGCTGTGCTCGCACGTGGGGTGCGGGAGGCCGGAGACGAGGAAGCACGAGTTCAGGCGGTGCTCCGTCTGCGGGGCCGTGAACTACTGCTCGCGGGCGTGCCAGGCGCTCGACTGGAAGCTCCGCCACAAGGCCGAGTGCACGCCGGTGGAGCGGTGGGTGGACGACGACGTCGACGGCGACGGGGACGGGGACGGCGGGGAACATGACGGATTGGCCGGCCATAACGGTGATGTCATGGAAGAGAGTTGACGGTGACGGTGACGGTGACGGTAACGGTAACGGCAGCGGTAGAGGGGGTTGAGGGAAGAAAAGGGACCAGTTTTGATGGGGAGTTATTGAGATGAAAATATTTTTGGATTTGGTCCGTTCATATTTTGCGAATCTTAATATTTTCTTCCCTCCTTTTTTTTTTCTTTGGGTTGTATAGAGATGGGTAAATTCGGAAAAGGAAAAAAACCCTCTTTTTTTTTTTTTTTTTTTTTTTTTTTTTTTGTACTATGTTAGACCAAATGTCAGCCTCAGTTCATTTAGTTCAAAATTCAGGTCTCCAAGTTTCGATTTTTTCCCCTTAATTTGTTTTGATGCTGCGGGCGAACTTACATTTTTAAGTGCCCAATCAATTCTATCTTTTTCAATTTGGTCAAGACGGGGAGTTTACGTTAAAAAGAAAAAGAAAGGGTTCAAAGGGAAGCGCAAAATTACGACAGACTCATAATGAAATATAAATACGGCGCAAGGGAATTTTCATGTGAACATTATGATTTAATGTGTAGTCGCTGTTCGCGGGCTGGCAGGGTCATAGGAGATGGTCATTCCATGTGCGAATTCTGTAAGGCGAAAAAGCAGAAAGAGCGGCCCTCAAATGGTGGGATTGAAGAGGGTGTCCTTCAATTTTTAAAATGAGGTTCCGATTTCAATCGACGACAAAGGATCCATTCCATTCCATTATCGAACCTTCATATCCTCATTGGGTTGCCACAGAGAGAGAGAGAGAGAGAGAGTGGATTAGGTAAAGCGTGTGAAAAAATCGAATGGACAAAAACGCAGCGGCGTCTCTCTCGTTCATGGCCGAGGAACGACAGCACACATTTGCCTTAGCTTTGAGGTAAAGACATGTACATGGGCCTTTTTTTTTTTTTTTTTTTTTTTTTTTTTGGTTTTTTTGCCTTGTCTTGGATGTTAAAGGAAAGTCAACGTCTTAATTTTTTCCGAAACGAAGACCGACGGACTGTTTACCGAATGGGGGCTTCAAGGAGTAAAGTGGCACGAGGATCCTATGTAAATTCTATATGCATATATATATATTCCACTCCCTTCTCTCTCTTTTTTAATTTTTGCCCTCCCTTTTTCTTTAATCATTATTCGGTTTGTCTAGCTTTTTGAGTGGCCAAAAAAGAGAGGAAAAAATAAAAAAAGGAGGAAATAAATAAAGAAAAAGCTTCTCAACCCATCAAAGGAGATTATTGTGAAGGGGAAAGAGGGATGATTTGGAGTAAGTGGGAGAGAACATGGAAATTGCAAAAAAATTTGATGGGAGGGAGGTAGTGGAGGAATTGTTGTGGGTCTTTTACCCCAAAGCTTTTCATGCCTTGCTGCTGCCTGCCTGCTGCCTCTCAAAAATAAAAAATTATAAAAAAATTAAAAAAAGCCCACTTAGAAAAGAAAAAGGGGAGGGAGGAATTGACGAAATATGTGCTCCAAAAGTGGGGATTGCACTTATTCTCTTTCTTTTCCTTCGCCCACCCTTTTTGTCCTTTTTTATTTTTTTTTTATTTTTTTATTTTTTTGTATTCTGGCCGAAGCCCTTTTTTTTTGTTGACTCCATACTCTTTTTCTTGGGTGCATTACTTTTTTATTTTATTTTTAATTTGACCTTTCCTTTTCTTTTTTCCAATTTCTCCATTTCTTTGGAATTATAGACAGACAAGATTGGTCCTGGTGATAGACTTAGAGGGTGGTCCTGGCCCAGCCCATTTAAAGCCGTTGGGTGGATCTCGTGCTGGGTTGACAGCAATTTGTGCCCTTAATAACAGGTAGTTGCATCAGGAAAACAATGGTAGATGTAGCACCAAAATCTGCAGGTGAAA
This sequence comes from Eucalyptus leucophloia subsp. euroa, assembly GCA_017140325.1. Classification (NCBI taxonomy): domain Eukaryota; kingdom Viridiplantae; phylum Streptophyta; class Magnoliopsida; order Myrtales; family Myrtaceae; genus Eucalyptus; species Eucalyptus leucophloia. The sequence goes on from CM029476.1 coordinate 25,183,410, forward strand.
AATACACTTTGCCTGTATCCAAAAAAAAAAAAAAAAAAGAGAGCAAATAAAGGAAAAATAATAATGTATGTCAGTTCCTATTTCTTTGTTTACCCGAAAGCCAATCAATCTAGAAACTTATGCTACCGAAAAGAAATGGTAAAGATGGCTAATAAACGAATATCTTTGCCTAGTCGTAGCTCACGACTTGTGACAGTAATGTGTAGCTTGTTTTAGAGTGAATGAAATGTCGACCTAAAAGGAATATCGGTTAGTGACAATTTTCTGGCTAATTGATGAAGGTTCTGAGAGGAGGGACCAAAATGGAAAAAGTAAAAATAAAAAACAAAAAATTTACAGCACGGAAAACGATAAATGAAACACGTTTAAATATGGTGAAAGTCAAGTTTTTTGATTTGGTGAATCGCTACGTCGGTCATTATCTTGCAATTTTGTTTGGAGCAGAGATGTTTTATCTTTTTTTTCACATGGGCATGGGCATGGGCGTTGAACTAGGAGGTTTAACTCGATCGAATCTTTGACTTTGCGATTCAACTGGCTTATTTCATGCTTCATACTCGATTGCCTCCGTTGACATAAGGGCCATCTTGTCATGGCGGAATGAAGAGAGCTTATAAATACTTTAATCAGATGGAAATTGCCCATAATCTTATGCCGTGGCTTGCGCACTCTGAATTATTCGTAATTCTGTTGAGTTATAAGAGCGATCGAGAAATGTTAAGACGGTATGAAGGGCTCTCTTTCTTGCTAGAGCTGCGTAAGAGAATCTAAATAACCGATATATCTAAATTGGTTTCGGAATGAGCATCGAACGACATGCGATAAGATCCTTGACGTAAACGATTCCCTTTTTCTTCTCCTTTTTTGCTCTTTACGCCTTTCATTTTTCTTTTGGCAATTGTTACATTGAGGGAAAGCAAGAGGGAAAAATTCGGATTTTATTCGTCATCTTGGCAGGAGAATATTAGATAAATTCTTTTCGGTGCTCCGAAGGCTGATATCGCTTTCATTTTCTTTTTAACGTCCGTTTCAGTAAAAACGGAAGAGAATTGTGAAAGGAATAGAACTAATTCCGCACGTCAATATCTACATCCCAAGGAAAATAAAAATTTCAATAATTCAAGGCAAATGAAAGTAAAATTCGTGAAAAGCTGTGAGTTTTTTTTTTTTTTTTTTTTTTTTTTTTTTTTTTTTTTAAGAATAAATTAAATGTTCAGTGGGCAGCAGAACTTCTGATTCTCCCTTTTTATCAAAAAGCCAGATATGCTTTTAGTGCTGAACTATAAATCTCCCCCCTCTTTTTCCTGGTTTCCCTAGAAAGAAACGCAAACGTTAGGTAGAAAAATCATGGCCCTGCCCAGAAATATTCCATTGTGTGCAATAGGGTCCAGCTGGTTTGACAGTGCCCCCCTCCTTATTTAGTGCCAACCCCTGAATTTTTTTCCACCGATTCAATTATTGCTCAGTTTTTTTCCCTTTGGGGTCCAACCACCAATCTGAACCGATTGGTGTTGGAGAGGGGGAGAAAAAATTGACAGCGGATGCCATGTGGAGTTCCCTGCTTTCTATGTAGCAAAGAAAGAGGATTGCAATTTGGATTTTTTACTTGGTTTGGTGAAATTTGCTCATTTTCTAGGTTTAATAGAGTGGAGGGTTTAGATGCAATTGTTGAGGTGCAGATAGGGAGTCTCTGTTTCCTTCCATTGTTCAATTAATGGAAAGAGTAGATTAGAGTTTCGATTTGGCGGGTGGGTTGTTTGTGATCCGTTAGGTCAAGATTTACGTTGAGTAGAGCTCTATGAAGTGTACCGATCTCACAAAAATCAATTGCACATCCTATGTAGGTTGCGGTCCAAGCCATTCTAAGGAAGGGAAATCCATCGCCTGTGTGTGTACTTCGCTTTAATTCATACCGATTTCATAATATTCTTTTTGAAAGGAAAATAAGAAAAATAACTTTAATTTAGAGCGTTGGGCGATTCAGGGTTTCCCGACGATTTAGATGAAGTTACAACAAAGCACCTAATCGAAATATGGGTTATTTCGACCAAAATAAATAAATAATGAATGGGGTTATGTCATTGAGCGGATTTATATGATTTTTGACGACATGTGAAGTAATAATTTCTGAAGTTCAATGAAAATCTTATAAAGTTACCTTCCCCCCCCCCCCCAAAAAAAAATCAATTGAATGCCGATGTAGCGGGCTTCCATTTTCAGGCCCATTTACGAAATTCGTGGGCCTTGGCCCACTTGGAACTGATGAAAATCACTAGCTTATTAGTTAGCATAATTCCTTCCTCTCTCTCCCATCGAAGCAAAGCTCGTTAGTTCGGTGAAGACTGCAAAAATCTGCTGCTTCGCTCCTGGGAGCTTTCCATCTTCTGAAGATAATCAGGTAAGCACTCTCGATCATCATTTCTCGTGTTCGTGCTTTCCATAGCCTTCGTCTTGAAATCAGTTCGCATCTCCATTAGGATCGATCGCGACTGCGGGGAATGAAATGCCGTCCGTTTCTTAGAATGTTTTTTGATCCGCCGAGGATCCGATTGCGTACGATGGAATGTAGGTTTGACTTTGCAGTAAGTAACCCGCGTTGACTCGATGCCGAGATTCCCTCGTCGGCATAGGTTTGATTTCGGATGTGGCGATGAGAGCGTAGATAAACAAGTACATCCGTCCGATTACTGCAACCATTTCGGAATCCATACTCGCAAACTGAATCATGAAGAGAGAAACGACGGGTTTGCGATGGAATTTGTGGAGAATAATTTTGATCCCGAGGTTGATGGAGGAGGAGGATGATCCTAAGGAGGGAGAACGGAAATTTATAGAGCATCTGTAGGCGGCGATGGATCAGTGTGGAGGAGCTATATCGTCTGCGCCCTTGACGGTTTTCGAACCTTCGAGCACCGCAATGCCCAGCTCGCATGGGACGCTCCCCGGCCGGAGGGACCCATACAACGACCACCTTCACGAGGCTGGTCGGCCTCCCAAATGATTTCTGAGGTTTGGTAATAGGCTGGTGCGAAGTAATTGTGGAATTTGACGTAAATTTCATGAAGCGTCGAGTTCTGACAGCAATGGTACTGATGTTGCATGTTTTTCTCGAGTCAGCCTGAACTCATCGATCAGCTGCTGAATACATGGCATCACGTTTGAACTCGCGTCTTTTGATCAATGTCGTGCGTTTCTTGAAATGACTATGCTGCTGAATTGCCACGTATTTATTTAGTTCTTCTTCCCAACACGACAACCTGCGCATGCCCTTCTCGTTTCGAAACCGAGGTTCACATTAGAGTTCAGCACGACTTTGCGACGGCTCTGGCATTCGCTTCTCCTCGTTGCCCTATCACGCATGGCTGGTGCCATTCAATCTCGCTTTTGGTACAGCAAATTTTGTTCCTGAATTTCACCTTTCATCTCAGATCTTCTTCTTTGGCATGCGTGATCATGATGATGCTCATTCGCAATCTCCAGTTCTAACATCAGCAAGTACTTTACATTCACTTCAAGTATATCGTGAATTGGCTGACGATTGACTTCTTTGTAACGTAACATTCACACCGTCTGTAGATCTTGATCGGATCAGAAAGCTCAATCTTGACACCTACCTCGGAAGCCGATGCTTGATTTGAGCTTTGATCGACCGACATTTTACCATCGACTAGTAAAGTTTTTTGGTTGAGCTTGCGTGATCCGCGCAAGCTTTAACGTTTGGGACGAATCCCATAGAATCGACGTAATTATTCACATTCATTACCCATATGAAGAGAGAAAAAAACAAGGTTCTGCTGTCTTTTTTACATCACACTCCAAATCGGCTTCACTGCATTCAGACAGACACTCTTTCTACCTTTTTACCCTGCAAGCCACTTACATTTTATCGCAAATCCAAGCCCCATGAAAGCACAGCAGGCCCATCAATCCGAGTCGGAACTCGAAGCGGGCTTAGGCAGAACCTCGACCTCGCGATTCTTCTCCGCTTCGCAGCATTTGAATGCCTTGGCGATCTCATCAATAGGGACCGGCGGCAAATAGCCGATCACAGGATAGCCCTTTTGCTTCATGTCCATGACGACATTGTTGTACTTCTTGGACCAGTGAGCAGCTGTCGGCACTGTCATGTCCACCACCATGTGCAAGGGCTGAACCTTGTTGAGCCTGATCCAGACCTTCACGCTCTGGTCCAGGAAGACCTGCTTCGACTCGGTAGCAGCGTAGTGCAGAGCTGCATGCGGGCCTCCCGTTTGAGCCTCGTTCACGAGCCTCTGAGCCTTCTCAGCAGTCTTCAGAATCAAGTGATGGACGTCGTGAGCTACGTGCTTGGCAAAGGGAGGCGCATGCTTGTCGAATTTGTGTGTCGCTTCATCGACCTGCAACAGTAAACAGCCTGTGACTACTTCAGCTCATCCCGTATTCTGTCGTCCCTTCTTCAATACGAAAAGCTCTAACCAATTCGTTAGCCATTCGAACTTTCTCTTTTTCATATATCCTAGAAGTACTACCTTGAAATTCTTACACATTAGCAAGAGTTTGAGCGTTCAATCGATCACGCGATAAACATCAAAATTCCATACGCGTCAATAATCTCATCTTCAGATGAATGCAACTTCCTTTGAAGAGACTATGGAAATCCAATGCAAAGACACAACAAACGCAACTCAATCTCTCACAGCAGCGCTCAAAACAAAAGCGGGGACTGACCAAATCATATGAATCCGCAATGGCGTGGCTTATTATTCGATACGGACTCAAGAGTTCCAGGCTAAGCTCAAAAGTTGCGCCGATTCAGGTCTCCAAAATGATAACAAAACTCGACCATTCGAGTTCATAGTCGATTTTCGATATCAAATGAACTTGAAACGAAATGGTCAGCTTAAGCAGCTATCGAATAGCTTAACGTGTCGACACCGCTAATCAGAAGGTCAAACGGTCCGCGAGCTGCTAAACATTACCGGAAAAAGTTCTCCAACTGTCCTTCCGATTAACAAGGAAGACGATCTAACGAAGGTGAAAAACTCGCGTGGAAACGGGAACAGACTGCGTAAAAAGAGAAGAGAACACGCGACTTCTATATTCTTCCTATACCTACATCGAAACTTTCCAATCGAAGAACAGAGATCTCGAGCAGAAGACTCCAGCCGATCGGAGACAGATCACAGCAACCGAATCAAGCAAAAAGACTCCGGGAGACTACTAACCTTCCGATCGGCGAAGACGAGGAGATCCTCCGGCACGTCCTTGAGCTTCGCGTAGACGGGCCCCACGACGGCCGTCACGGCCCCCTCCACGGTGGCCACCGCCGGCCTCAGGGGCCCGCAGTTGCGCTTCGCCCGGTCGTAGAGGCCCGACACGAAGACCAGGGCGTGGACCGCGGTCAGCCTGACGAACCCGAGGTGCTTCAGCTGGCGGCGATGCGCCTTCGTCTCGCCGTGCTCGGCCTCCATCTGGTTTCACTCGACGGCCGGGAAAAAACCAGGCTGCGAGAAGGCAAGGAAAAGGAAGAGAGGAAGAAGATTCGCGGCGGCGATGATTACCTTCAAGCTCCGGCGGCGCTCGAATCGGAGAGGGGGTTCGCTTGCTGCTAGCTTCGCTGCTGGAGTTGGCACTTCGTGCGCGAGATTCGATGAGGGAGAAGCTTTGCTTACGGGTGCGCAGGCAGGAAATTTTACGCTGGAGGAACGAATTATTTTAAAGGGGCGTTGGAATAAAGTAAATTTCCGCACTTAATGAAAGGGGAAAATTGGAGGAAAATCTAGAAGGAAAATTATAAAATTGACACCTGGGAAGTGGGGCCCTCGCGATCGGGATCGATCTGACGGTGGAGACGGGAGGTCAGGGGGAGGAAGCTTCTAGAGGGGAAAGGAGAGGCTTCGGGGAGGACACGTGGCGCGATGGTGGCGCCGGCTTTTTGGCCGGGGGAAGGGTGGGAGCAAGATCTAGATATCGATGGAACGCAGCGTCGTACAGTGATGAAATCCGCAGTTTAAGGCCACGCGATGGCCGATGGCAGGTGACCGGGGGCTCTACCTGATTGGGACCTTTTCTAAAGCAAATGACGAGAATGATTACTAAGATTTGGCTTTATTTCTGAATTATGATTTTGAACTTTTGTACTTATTCAATCGATTTTTTTAATCTGAAAATCTAGCTTTTGGATTGTAGAAAAATGTTCAATAGTGTCCCTAAATTTGAATTACTCGAAGAATAGCATTAATTGTTTTTGTGTGATATAGACATTAAATTGAACATATATAAAAAATTTAGCTATCGATTGAATAAATTAAAAGTACATTAATGATATTATGTATTTGGTTAAAGTTTATGAATCATATTAAATATTATACAAAAATTCAAAAATCATTTATATTATTATCATCTCTCAATTTCAAGAATAATGCCAAGAGCATTGCATTACTACTTTAGAGACTTCTACAAGAGATATTTTATGAGATTTAAAATGATTTGATCATGGTAATTTTCATTTGTAACAAAAGTTAATATTTTCATTATAATTAGCATTAGAGAGAGTTTTGGGGGCACTAGTCAAAATACTTTTAAAAACGAAATTCACAAAATTCATTTGACTAGTTATTCAACAAGTGCTAGTGAAACACTTAAAAAGAAAAACTTTTATCATGCTTATAAGAAAAACTCATATCTTAAGTATAGTTATCAATAATATGACAATGGTTACAGAATGAACGAGGCTTCCCATCATACCCCTTTCATTCCATTGACTCCACGCTTACATGTTATTTCAAGATTAGCAAGTAATTAGCCGATTCACATTCAACTTTGAAAGGTTTCAAGTAGGTGAATGAGAACTCGTTCGATGCCAAACGAGCTCTTTATATAATTTAATACGACCGCTTGCCTACACGAGCACGTCGGCAACGAACACCTCCACAAGATAAAGTCTCGACCTCTCGAAGGGTTTCCAAGCTACCCGGGGGGGCGTTACATCTTAGGTAACCAATTCTCCTACAATCGCATAGAAAGAGGACAAACGATAAGTACAACCGACAGTCGTCCGAGACCTAATCCACCGCGGAGAGGCCAGACCACCATGAACTTTCCTACGTGAATACGATAGAGGCGACTTGACTCCTGTCTTAACGACAAGGACAACCGGAAACAAGGGGTTCCAGTGGAGATTATGTTCAGAGTCAATCTCCAAGATGAGACGCACTGAGATTAGATTAATCAGGGTGCACTGTTGACCAACCCGTGGGCTGAAGAAATCCCACAGATTCTGAAGGGAAATCAGCCGAAACTCGAGTTGTTGGGATTATATTATGCACAAATAAAAGAGAGAGCCACACCTAAAGGCGATACAATATTGAAAAAGACAAAAGCCACTAGACGAGTGGGGCAAGCAGCGATAGCAGCTCGACCTTAGGAAGAAGTAAAGAGGGAAGCCTGATCTCTTTCTTACTGGCAAAACTACTTTCTGGAAGTCTGATAGCACTCTCGTATGAACTCCTAGCATCACCATTCCATTTTTGTCTAAATTGTGGAGCAAATGGCTTCTAGATGCGGTATTTCGTTAGTGATCCCTTTGGGTCCTCAGCTTGTCACATGATTATGAATTGTACGGCATGGGTTACTTGTAGCGCCCGGTTGGCAACAGACTTCGAAGATAGTTTGGGTCATACCTCTCTCTCTATCTCGGTCTCGGTTTAGCATCATATATCGATCTGGAGAATATTTTGATTGGCTGTAGTGCGGATTAAGGAGCTGTTGCTTCTTTGACAAATCAGATGGGTAATTCTACCTCAAAAGATGGAAAAAAACCTGAAAGAAGGGGAATTGAATTAGGAACAATGCCCAGTGCCAGAAAGGCTTTTTGAGTTTGAGTGAACACCCGGTTAATAAAATAGATTATATAACTTACACAAACCAGACTACTGACAGATTTGGGTGGGGCCCTTGGAGAATAGAGCAGCATTTGCTTATAAGAATACATTCCTTATCTTTACTCTTTACATTATATCCATTGATTAAAAAAATAGAATAAAAAAAAAAAAGCTTGAGTTTCTTCTCTCTAGCGTGACTGCTTTCTTTGCTAGGTGGGATCAATCCCAGACCTAGCCTACTGCACCTTTACTGGAATCCTTATCGTATTCTAAGTAGAAGATCCCACATACTATCCGTAAGGCTGATTCTCTCTCATTCGCCAGACTAGCCAGTGGAAGTCCCTCAGTTGGTCATTTCTCTCTCCTCTTTCACCAGTGAGTGGCATCTTTTTTTTTTTTTTTCTAGGTGGGTACCTCTTGGATTCAGAGTTTAGCTCCAAACATTCGCTATCGGGATGGGATGATTCCTACTAACTCTCCCCCTCTAAGAACTGCACGTGTGAGGATCAAGAGAGGAACCGGTTTTCTTCTTCCACTATATCCCATGCTATACATCATAATAGAACCTAATTTTCAAATCAGAAGCTTCCTATAGCATTTTGGTGGAAAGCTGAAAGCTTGGACATTGGACAACATTGTAGGGAACATCATGGCTAGTAGCTCAATTGCGTTCACAGTTCTGAAATTATAATGCAAGAGGCCACTAAAAAAATCACACAATTCTCGTATAGAAACAATAGCAGCAGTACGGCTTTTAGAGTGCCCTTCAAGCAATCGGGGGAGGTGCCAAGTACATAGACAAGGCATTCCCGGGAATGAAAGCCCATTCCTTTGTGCTCTGGAACTCCAACACTTCGGTTGAAGAAAAAAGGTTCGGGAAGGGACAACAGAATAGGGCGACGCTTAGGAATCCAAGTCGTTCAAATTGGTTGGAAGTGCTTGGAAGTGCTGATGGCTTTCAAAGGACGAGTAAGGGACGGGGAGGGGGAGGCTCTCGAAAGCAAACGAGACTAGAAATAACATGGGATGAATAGAGATTCCCTTATGACTCAATGGTAAGGCGACAAGAGATGGATTCCCTTTCTTTTGAATCAAAGTAGGTCACGACTGCTGTATTTGAATCGGTCAGGGGAAGCTACCACTTCGTAGACAGCTCCACTTCCTCGACTTGAGGGGTCTTCGAGAAGAAACTGATTGCCCTGAAGCAAGTAACTTCACTTCAAGCTAGGTAAGGGAAGTGTGGAATTGAGACAGGGAAGGCAAGGAAATGAAATTGTTAATTTCATGTCCTAGTAGGGCAGGGTTTAACACTATATAAGGGCCAGGGAAAGCGAAAGAATGCCTTTACACCTCCTTTACTTACTTTTGTTGAAAGCGCTAGGCTAGGCACCTGTTAAAAGAAAAATAAATGATATGCTTGGAGGCAGGTACTCGTGAATCGTCCATGATCTTTTTTAACACAAGTTAGCTTCGGCGATCTTTGGCTTGCCCGGCGTTTCCTTGGAGTCCCCGAAGTGATTAGGATATGAATTAAGAGAAAAAGACAAAAAACATGCGGATAGACATGCCATGAAAACGACACATCCAGGCCTCTCGAGAAAAAGAGATGCGTCGTATGTTGTGGACTTTTTAAGCATATCTTTCGGCGAACAAGATAGCGTCGAACGGGAGACACCCTAATCGTTCTCGAATTAAGGCGTTTTCATCTACCGTAGTCAACCACTACGTCCAAATCTCATTATCTTGAGGGTAAAAATGAGCGCATTTTCCCTTGTGGGGGACCCGCCCCCATGTCCAGGCCATCGGATTAACATGGACCTATACAGGATCATAGAAGAGAAATTGCATTATGAATCATGAACCATCCCTCAGGGAAGAAATTGATACCCAAGCAAGGATTTGCCTCCCTAGTTCCGCCTAACGTACCAACGGTAAAAATCCGAAGGCGCCAAATTTAGTGTACGCTCCTAGGTTCAAACTTCAGGGGGTACAGCAGAAACTTCAGAGAACTTTCCCAAAGGTTCAAAGCCACAGGGAAGAAAGTACTTCCCTTCAAAACGAGTGCTCTTTCTTGGCATTAGATAGATAACTAGGGCGCTCTAATTTCTCTATTTTAGAATAAAAACCCATTTGTTAATTTTTCTTTATTCCCAAAAATAAATTTAGAACAGAAATAAAAAAACAAAAGAATTTTATTTCTTATTCTCAGGACAACTCAAGAAACAGATCTTTTCTTTTCTTTTTTTCTTTTCTTCCTTTTTCTCTTCCTCCTCTTCTTTCCTAGCCGATAAAGGGTTTTGACTTACCAAAAACATTTGAAGTCATACCAAATGTATTTCTATTTCGAAACTAAAAATTTTGTACGGTTACCAAACACCTTTCAAATTTTCATTTTGGCAACCGAGGGTTCATTAGAAACTGCTCTCTCTAGACTGCAGGCACCTCGGACAATACTCAAATCTCGATGATGTCCTTTTGAGTAACCCAGAACTACTCTCGGAAAATTTTCAAATTATTGATACATCGAGACGCCTTTTGATCTCTCCTCTTTTGTTTTCATCAAAGCTATTTTATTGCGCATTTGGTCCTTAAAAACACTTTAACAAAGAGAAGGGAATATCCTAAAACCAATAAATTAATGTTACAGACAAATAAACAGACAAACCGCCTGCCTGGAAGTGAGAAGCTGAAATTCATATTGAACGCTCACCTTTCGAAAGGATCGGCCCTCCTTGTGTTTAGAGGATAGGCAGCGGCAGCTATTTTCTCCCGGAGATTGTATTTCTTTGTGATAAAAGGCCGGACATCGTCAACACCAACTAAGCTTTCCAAAAATGGCAGTAACCGGAGCAACTCTTGGTCCGATTGATCGTCAAACCAACTCTCGATGGGTATTCCATTGTCCACTTGGAATCCAAATGCCTGAGAAGAAAAAAAAAAGCAAGAGAATAAGAGATTGATATGAAAAGGTAGAAAGTAAAATAACTGGACCAACTAAACTAATGTCCTGGTTCTACGAAAAAAGATAAATAAACTAATGTCAGTTAACAGGTAATAGCAGAATTGTGACTATCATAAAGAGCAGCTTTAATTAATCTTTTTTTTTTTTTTCTGATAGGCAACATGTACACAGCGATTAGGCATTACAGAACTAACTCCATTTTTAGATTAAGTCAGCATAATCTGTTGAAAACAGGGAAAATATGGGCGTTTCATGAAGTTGGATGATATATGAAGTTCTCTCTATAGTTGAAGTATGAATGACCATTCAGAAGAAGCAGTCAATCTCATACTGAGCTATCAAAACCCTAATTGACCAGCGTATGTGTATCTGTTGCATAGTCAATGGGTGTTGCTTCTCAAACTCAACACATGAAAACAAGATAGCAGCATCACGAAACAATTGTACTACATAAATACATCAGAAGTGGCAAGAAAAGGATGACTTTTCATTTTTCTCTTAGAATGTTCTAAATCATTGCTCAAAGGTTCAAGCAAGAAAAATTTATCATTTAAGGCTCTACTTGTTTCATGGAAAATGAATTATTGGAAAAGAATTTTCCAAAAACAATCACTCATATCACTTACAAAAATAAATGAGCGAAAAAATAGTTTCATTGTCAAAGAAAACATTTACACATAATTGTTGTCAATAATGAAAACATTTTCCATTGACTAATTATTTCAAACGATCATCTTTAGGAAAATATTTTGCGAATCATCCGCTAAACAAATGGAGCTTAAGATTAAGCAACAGCATCTCATGCTTCATTTTCAGGATATCTTCATCAGAAAATGGTATAGTACCTCCACCAAATGCAGTCACTCTTTAAGTTGCCAATTGAGTGATTTCTAGGGATCACATTAAAGCAGACAGAATACAGGCCAAATATGATATTATCACCAATTTTATAAACTCTTGCATGGGAGGCATAAAATCATTGAAAGCATTCTAACAAAATAAAGATGGTACATCATAATACCTGTGGAGAATTATCAATGATAATGACACGTGCCAGGTCACGACCGAGGACGGATAAGTCTTTTAGGTAATTTCCCTCCACATAAACACAGGAATCACGATAGACTCGGTGACGAAATACTTTCCTTTTCGGGTCAAGCACATTAAGAAGCTGTTCCGCATATATACTCTGACTAGCTGTGAATATTATTATCTCAAAAAGACCGGAGACTCTGTCCATAAAATCTCTTAGATGAGGACGGCAACGAACATAGACAGTGTGCTCTTGAAGATTAAAATTAACTGGAAACGTAAAATCTGCATCCTCACAAGGTTCTAGTGTGGAATGCACCAAAGTTTCTGCAAAATTCAAGAAATCAAACAAAGATGAGCTAAATCACAGTAAGTGTTGTGATTTAACAAACATTAATCAGCACTAACATAACAAGCTAAATCAGTTAAGAACATCCATGTGGTGAGAGAAAATTGGTGATCCTCAACTACTAAAGAGGAATGACTGACTAATGCATTCTTTCATTCTACAGTAAAGCAAAAGTAATGACCAGAAGAGCAAGGAAGTTATATGAAAGTCCAAGCCAGTAATGCCTTGGTACCAACTTCTTAGCAAAATTGAAGTTGTCCACAGACCATTGTTGAATAAAATGTACTAACCAATAACTGCTGGAGTATCAAGAAAGACACCATTGATGATGTGGTGGACATTGGAGGGTGCATTACCAGAGACATTTGTTGAGAAGTAAAAACTTATGACTTTCAAAACTTCTATTGAAATGAGAGAGCCGGCTGTTTTATTTCTAAATTAAAGCAGCCACATGATCTGAAAGTAACGTACAGTAGCGACAGACAACTGAAACTGATAGTATTGGTTTTAAATAATTTACAAATAGGTAAACTTGCTGACACCAAGTTGAATGGTTTACTTACCATCCAAGTCCAAAACAAGAGTGGTAGAAGGACAACTTCGAGTCTGCTTAGGTAGTAACATTCGCCGAAATGTTGGGACAACGGAGGACAAGGCTGGCAAGTTTTTTATGAAAAAATATGGGTCAAAGTCATCAAGCTCATCATAATCATCATCTTCCACACATACGTCTGTTGTAATAGTGTCTTGACCATGCTCATCAACACATTCAAGCTTGGAGTTTTTCATGGCAAAATATATGGCCGAAACTTCAGATGAAAGGCTGGCTCCTTCAATATCCATACTGTACTGAGAACTTAAAGCATTAGTATCCAGACTAAGCATCATATCACCGTTGTTCGCATCTGAATTTTCTGAGCACATATTTTGGTCCATCTCCACATAATCTGAGTGAGTCATACTCATTGAAGTAGAGTTATTCTCACAAATACTCTTCTCTTCCACAGAATAGCATCCTGACGTTTCCTGAACAACACGACCATTCTGCACATCAACTTGCAACTGCTCTGTGCCACACCGATGATGATTTATTTCTTGCTCAATTTGATAGAACTTGACATTGTTTTCTAGAGAAATGTAGAAGACAAATATTAGAGAATGAAGTTTGAAGTTCTAGAAAAATACAATGACCATTGACAATCAACAAAGAACATATTTAAATTAATCTCATGTAACGGAAGATATATAATTTTTCCATCTACCTTCATCAGCAAGCTCCCTGTCACCATTTCTAGCTGAATGAAAAACAGGAGAAAAAATAGTCTCCAAAACAAGATGACCAGCTCCCTCTTGAGGACCCTGATACAAAATCATTCCAAGCATTCAAACAAGAGTACACATGACAGTCGATCATGTTGCAGAGCAATTATACTATTATAGTCAAAAGTCAGAACTATACAAGTCAAATGGGAAAAGTTGAAAGAGGGAAGAGAAGCAGCAATCCAACTGCAGCAAAGTTAGGAGTGATACAAAGAAAAGATCAACGTGTCAAATCCTGTTTACCATGACCAGAATAAATTCCACCAGAGCAGAAACAGAAACATAAATTTTCCAGACGGTGGAGCTTCAGAGCTAAAATGAAAGTTATTGCCCCTTTCCATCATGCCTCCTTTTTCTTTTCTCTATCTCATCCAGCAAGCAAGAAAATATTTCTAATCCATATTACCACTACATGTATTAAAAAACAAGACAACAGCTATCCTGATGCCCTAACAATTAAAAAACAAGACAACAGCTATCCTGATGCCCTAACAAAGACATTTCCAGGAGAATAAAGAAAAGCCACCTTTCTCTACACAGGAATGCAGGTCTGCACAATGCAAATGCTAGTAGCAATTACCTTACAATCGAAAGAAGCATCCTCAGTCACATCACAGTCCAAACAAGCATCTGAACTGAACCTGCTTCTTGTATTCACACTCTTCAAAGCTAGGGAAGTATCATTCTTCTTCTGAGGAACGCCAGCTAAAGTAACAGCAGGAAAGTCCGCAATTACTTAAATGACAAGAACTTTCTAATCATTTTTATACCAAATTGAATGTTCACAATACAGCACACTGAATGCTCACAAAGTCAAGAGTACATTAGCTGACAAGGCTGATGCTTGAGTGAATAAACATGGAACACAAAGTTAGTGCCATGATGATTTTAATATAAAACAGACTCCTTCTATAACTTTATGAAAGAAATTGTGATGTAGTTGCTAGCAATTAGCAACTAATTGCTAGCAACTACAACTACAAGTACTATGTTCTTTCAAGGGGAAAATTGCACCACAAGTCCTAAACCTTATGTACAGAATGCAATCAAATCTTAAACCATTCAATTGGTCCAATTAAGTCCAAACCCTTTATCAAAAAGTGCAATTGAATACTGATCCTTTTAACCGGTTCAATTCAATCCTAAACATTCATTGAAATGAGCAATTAAGTTCTAAAACTTATTCAGAAGTGCAATTTGATAATGCCACTTTGACAAGACTTGATTGCATTTTTTGAAAAATGTTTAGGACTTAATTGAACCAATTGAAAGATTTAGGACTTGATTGCATTTCGTACACTAGATTAGGACTTTCGATGCATTTTTCCCAACTTTAAAGGATGGCCTAGAAGTTTGCAAACCACAACCACATCTGAGCCTTGTTACTCTTAAGTGGACTCACTCTGTGAACCATTTAAACACGTTGCCTTAAAGTTCAAAAACACCACATCGCATGACCATAATATCCAAAATCCGGAACAAATTATTAAAATCAAGATACTCTACATTACATAATTTGATTGGATTAACAACAATTTGGTAATGAAACATTGGTGATTTAATGGTATTATAAGATGTCTGCACACGGTGTAACTTTAAAGACTGTTTCGCTGTCTTTTAAATATATATTAGTCATCTTTAACAGTGTGCTATTTCTCAATGCACGTGTATTAATTCCTCAAAGTTTTATAACAAGTAATGAACTCAACAAAAATGTTATCAATACACTGCATAATCACTATACACTAACCAAATCGATCTTACTAGATAAGTGTAGGTATAATATAACAAAACAAATATACAAGGATCATAAGTAGTAAAAAAAAGTTCATAATTGAATAAATCAAATATACAAGGACCATGCAGCATCTTTTCCTTTTCTGTTGTAGCAAGGCAGTGTTTCTACAGGAAGTAACCTTATGATAATACTGAATGGTGATTTTATTCTCTTTAACAGCGGCATTCTTCCATTGCGTTTTTACTGGATGTGATATGACTAATACTTCTTGAATAGAACACTGCAAACTGATGAGAAGATATGAAACAAGTTATTTTAATCCAATTGCAAAGGGTGTTCACCATAGCTCTCAAATGACCACTAAAACTTTGAAAAGGAATCGCTTCTCTATCAATTGGCCAGAGATAATTCACATAATTAAATTCATTTATAAGGCAATAGACACAACATCCAAACTCAAGGCAACCTTGTACCTTCTTAACCACGCAGCAGGTAAACAAGGACAACTTACAGTTCCGTTGCCTTCTAGGCGAGGATGTAATCAGCTGCGATGCTTTCTTATCAGCTATTTGCGCATTTTCAGAAGATGACTTCTGAGATCTTGATACTCTAGGACTGGCATGATCTCTAGCAGCGATTCTTGCAGATCCTTTTCTCTTGTTTTGCATCGTCATACCAGGTAGAATTCCCCAGTGTGATATGCCACTTCAACCTTAGAGAAAATACTTGAGAAACAGTCTCCTCCGTTCCCAGACTTAAGAAATAAGTGCTGTATTGGTTGGGTTCGAAGAATCTTGCGAAAACTACTAACTGCAACAATTGACGATATATCAATTGTCAAACGCAAGATTAGATAAGGATATGGAAAAATTCAGCCCTTCTCCACAATAAAATCAAAAGAGAAACAATAATCTGCGTCCCACTTTCTTATATCTTAAAAGACAATTTCTGTGAAATAGATACTCTAGGCGGGTAAAATGGCTCACAATTGCTAGGATGGGAGGCAAAACAGACTCAAAGTGTAAAATTGAGAGAATTAAAGGTACTTGTCATAGCACGACCACAAGTTTCAGGTGAAACCCGACAAAGGTCAAGGGCTTCACAGTTTAGGTATTGACATAAAAAGAAATGGCTCCTTAGCACAAATAATTTTTCCATTGCAATAATTGTCTCCAACAAATATTCCAAATGATACGATTATATCATAAGTAGCAAGAAGTGAACATTCCTCAGAAGCAAGGTATTGACATGTAACTAACAGTCCATAGCACGGTCAAGAATAGCATTTTTCTAACTAACAGTTTAATCGATAGGTGGAAGTTATTGAGACTACACCAAACGGTACATGACAGAGATGCTTACATAAAACCAGGTTGACAAGGTTCTCCGAGCTCAAATAACGAACTTAGATTACCAGATCAACAAGAAATATCAATAAATATTCGACAAAGATGTTGAACGTTAGAAGGGAAACACGCCACAAAGCCTGCTCAAACCAAGTCTCTCCATCCGGAACACGTCAACCACTCGCCTCCAATTCAAAATGAGTCAGCTTCAACGCATCTAAAACTCAAGCACACGAGCAGGCAATTGCTCAGCTCGGCGTTTCCAAAGTAAGCTACAACCGAAACCCTAGGCGACAGGACACCGAACACTCTCGCGACAGCTCGAAGCATGCAGCTCCAAACTCTCTCATTTCCAGCTAAACCAGCCTCAATTCGATCACACAACCACCGTATCGAACTCGAACAGCGGAAACGAAGAACGAGCCCGACCAGATCGCCGAGCTCCGAGCCAAATCGCGCGCGGCAGCGAAATTTCCCAACCGTCGCAACCGACACAAACACGAAGAAAAAACGCGCAAGCGGCAGCTGAAAAGAGCGGCGAACCTGAGCCGACGCGCGCTCGAATCGCCAGAATCGCCGTGCTCGGAGGCCGAAAGGAGCACAAAACCACGAGGACCGGGCAGCCGGAGAAGGCCGTCCCCCTGCCGGAGAAAGCCGGACCGATTTCAGTTGCGCCGGCGCCGGAAGCGAGCGAGTGACGCGGAGCTGGAGCTGGAGCCGAGCCGGAAGCCCTAGCCAGTAGAGGAAGAGAGTGAGCGGAAGGAGGAGGCTTGCTCGATTTGGATTTCCCGAAGTTTTTCCCTCCAAAGAGACGAAGGAGAGGGAAACGAAAAAACCAGAGGGAGAGAGAGAGAGCGAGGGGCGGAAATGAAAATTTATCTTTTTTTAATCTTTTTTATTTATTATTATTTTTGTTTGTTTGTCCGAACGGAGGCGGATGAGCGTTGAATTTGAGTAGATCGCGGTTCGCTTTTTTTTCCGGGTTTTCACACGGAGAGGGAATTCAAAATATAGATGCGATTTTTCCAGAATTTTGAGAAACTGTCCGTATAGGGAGGCGGCCCGACGCGCTCGGGGCCTCGGTCGGAACGTCACTCGCTGATATCCGGTGGACGCGTGTCCCGATTGACCTCCCGTTGAACCGACTTGAAGGGCCCGTGACAACGGCTGCTGTCTACTCGCGAAGCCCGCGCTTGGTGTGTAGTCTCGCTATCGCCACCATGCGGTGACCTCCTCCAATGAGATTTATTTATTTATTTTCAACTTTTCCGAAGAGGTTTTTTTTTTTTTTCGGTAAAGCTTTTCCGAAGAGTTTTCAGCCTCTACTATCATTTAAATAGCACCAACATCAATACATGACATGTAACATAAAATAGCACGATATGCTAATATGTTATTTTTCAAAAAATAAAAAATTCTGACACATTGATACATATTATATATTAAATATATTTTTAAATATACATGAATAATGAAAAGTTTAGATTGAGTTTACATTAAAAACATTAATTTATTATTTATTAATATAATTCATTATTTCAATTTGACAAATTCAATGGCATTTCGATAATCAATAAAACTTAAAGGAAAAAAAGAAGCAATCCACATTTTAAACTCACTTGTTAGAACATGTCAGAAGAAAAGAGAAAAAAAATTGGGGGAATTATGTGTCATGGTAAGAGAGGGTCAGAAGAGAAGAAAATACTAGATTTTCTTATTTCCCCCTTTATTATTATTATTATTATTATTATTATTATTATTATTATTATTATTACATATTTATAATTTGACCCATCATTTATTGAAAAACTTTAAAATTGACTTAATACTTGTTTGAATCACGTGTCGAATAATGTCAGTCTAAAATGTCGGATTTTTAGATATGTTGATGAAGGCTCCTGAAAAATGTTGGTGCTTCCTAGACTATCCATTGGAGAAATGCTAGAGTATTTAGTAAGTATTTTGAAATAGCTTTCAATCAAATGTGGCATTGGGAATTCGGAAAGTCCAATGCTACTCCTATCCAACATTTTAAAATAACATTGCAAAATGATGAAACTAAGATAAAAATGTTTTTTCCTTCCTAACTACCGTCGCCAATTTTTAGTTTTTCGATTTTGCCCCTAATTGTAACTGTCCATCTTCTTCATGCGAGGGTGGTCATGCAAGGCCGAATCTAGCCAACGAAGGGATGGCGAGGGTCGCTTGACCTAGGTGACTTATGCCAAGGTTGTGTGACCCCAAGCAACGGTCACCTAGTTCTTCAATTGGGATCATTGGACGTAGCCCTCACCGGCAGCCCTCGCCTAAGTCACATGACTCTCGCTAAAGATCACCCAAGGTTAGGCGACCTTAGTCAATAGCCGCCAAAGCCAAATCTAGCTCATCGGCGGCTGTAGCCCTTCACTTGCTTTGGCAAAGGGTTTGAGTTATGTTTTAATAACAAATGTATACAATATAGCCAAAGCACATTGTAGAATTTTTTTTAGCCAACAATTACTCGAAATCAATGTCTCTTTGTAATGAATTTTTACCAAACACAATATGCATTTCCCAAAAGGGCTTTGGCCTTCAATATTTGTATTACACCCAAAGTCCATTTCTAAAATTGAACCAAACCCCCCATAATCTCCATGGTCTCCCGTGAGACTGACGAGGAGTAGGTTAGCTTCGCGGCGATGCATTGGGCGGAGGGGAGAGAAAGGTGCCCAGGACGAGGAGGACGATAGTCGAAGGCAACCGGACACGACACGTGGTGACCAGAAGTGGTGAGTGGCGGTGAGCAGCAAGGACATTGGGCTTTATTGGCTAGGGGTGCGCAAGATGTCGTTCGATATTACTAGAAGAGTATCTCTTTTTAAAAGGGTTTAATTTGGTGTTTTAAGTGGTAGGATTAAGGCTGCTATGCAAAGATGTGTTTTAGATTACAAAAAAAGATACGAAATGAAAATGAACATGCAAAAAGAGAGGATTATTTTTAGCCCTGACCTTAGTAAAAAATATAATAATTTTCATAAATACTAGGGTGCATTTATTTGAGTAAAAGTGTTTTCCATAAATTAGTTTTCTGCACTTTCACCCATTTGGTTCACTAAAAATGAGTAATCAACTGAAAACACTTTATGGTCAATGAAATATTTATGTATAAAATTAAGAAAGCAAATTCCTAAATCTAAGAAAAGAGGAGGATAGGGAGAAATCTAACTCAAACCCACCATTCCATGAAGGTTGAAGAAGAATGTTGCATGCAAATGAGAGGGAGAGGAGAAGAGGGGGGCTTGCGGATAGGTTTCCTTGCTTTCTTGCTATTTGGGAAGCTTTTTTCTTACGATCTAATTTAGATTTAGAATTTTTTCTTTCCTATTTTGGGGAGGTTTTATCCCGATCTATTTTGAATTTGAGAATTTTTGCATGTATAGGGTTTTGCATCCCTTGGGTTTTGTTGGTACATAGTCTAGTTTTGCAAGAGATCAAAGGAGCTTCATGAAGGTTTCACTCTCACAATCAAATTTGTGCTCAATTAACCTTTTTTATTATGAGTGATGATGGTCTTGGGGACTGAAGGGTAAAATCATGGCAAAAGACGGAGTTCTCAACATGTTCTCATTATTTAAGATAGATTTAGTGATTAGTCACTGATTTTAGTTTGAAATCGTAGATCCGCACTTTGAGCGTGTGACCCCTAATTTTGCTATTATGATTCATCTTGTTATCTTAAATTTATTTTGCTTTGAAATTGTTTGGAATTTGTTTTTTTGATTGGCTTGTGCTATTTCTCTCTTGTATTACTTTTTTTTTTTTTTTTTTTATGGAAATGAATGGAATGTTACTTTTGACCAAAAAAAAAATAATAAATCTAAAAGTTTGAACAAACTTTTTGGAATTACCTATCTTGACTTTTTTAATTTTAATTTTAATTTTTAATTTTCTTTCTTTCTTGCTTTCTTTTTTATCCCTTTTCTTTTGCCAGTCACCAAGCTTTGGCAATGGCCGGCAACTTGCCATAGGTGCAAGCCAGCCTCCTCCTCCTTTGCGGCAAAGCATAAGCCCTATCCACTTCACAATGTGGCACCATGCGGAGGAAGAATGAAAAGGAAAAAGAATAAAAAATAAAAGAAAAAAAAATATATCTAAAAATTTCATTTTGTTTTTTACTAGAGATGAAGTTATGAAATTGAAATCATTTTTCAAATGAGATAAAAAAAATTAGAAAATGTTTTTGATTACATATCACCAAATAAAAAAGAACTAATCATTTTCAAGGAAATTGATATCCTGAAAAGCATTTTCGTCTATCATAACCAAATAAATGCATCCTTAGATAAATGGCTTTATGCGATACACCGACAACGGAAACTATTCTTTACACGAGCAATCTTCAGAACATGACTTGCTTATACACCGGAGTGATGAACTTGCACCCCAATTAAATGGGGTATTTGGTGATCATAAGCTTTTTTACACTTGGATCCTTCAACAGGGAACAAAGCAGGATCGGGCCAAGCGCGGTCGATGCAAATTGGTTTATACAATGGGCCCGTGAATGAATCAATCTCACTGTCAGATCTACAACTTAGTCTCGTGGGCCTAGCCTATAGCCTAGCATCAAAAGACTTTGCATGCATATATCTAAAAGAGAGAGAGAGAGAGAGCTTGCATATATCCTAACCCGTGACATAATTTGATGTTTCTTTGCTAAGTATTTTTTTTTTTTGTAAAATATCCCAGTTTAGTCCATATGGGGTCATGATTGCGAACTTTTTTTTTTTCTAATATGCATCGTAAGTTCTAACAAAACTTGTCGCATCAAATATCAATAAAGGAATAGATTTGAGAGTGATTTACGGCTCGTCAATTGAAAGAAAATAAGATTTCACATGACTACAAATCGAGCTGGAAGATTTGTTTGTAAGATGCATCGAAACAAGTGATTAGGTGAGTAACGAGGACCACAAATTGAGGGGAAAAGCCTTGCAAACACACACATAGTAAAAGGCAGCTAGATATAGGATCGAACGAGGTACAATTTGTAGCCCTTGCAGTCCAATTCCAACGTACAGCCCCGATGTCCATTCAGCTTCTTATTGTATTCACCATTTTCCAGGTGGCCCAGTCGCGGACAAACAACACCACATCAGTCGGGCACTCAACTTTTGGAAGATGCCTCCAGCTGGATGGTCGCTTTATAAAATAAGGCCAAAATCATTGCTAACAAGTACAATTTTTTTTTTAATGGAGCATTAAGCTTGTTAATTGGATTATATTATTGCCAATTAAAGGTTAAAGGGCTTCGCCTTTCATGCTGCCTATGGGAAAAGAGAGGGGAGGGTGGGCAAAAGAACAAGGAAAAAAACATGGTGGATTTGGACCTTCAAAAGCCAAAACTTTAGGCGGCATGTATATCCGCAATTCACCACCTTTCAATTCACCATCATCGAGCACGAGCTCTTTCTTTAATGCCTTTTACTATATCATGCAACATGGGTTTAACGAGGTAGCCAATGATTCGTTCCAGAAGCATATTCTTGTCGCGTTCATATGATGAAGCTGCCGTACGTGCTATATATATATATGAACATGAAATCATACTACATGCTATACAACCACTAATGTCACTAGGGAACATATGAATCTTAATTGAGAAGTAAAGGATAAAGGAATCATTTTGAAGGATATTGGATAAATCATAGAATAGTAGAAGTTTTTTCATTTTATGGGATGATTTTTCTCGATCTATGTGTTATCGATACATTGGAAATCGATGTCCCGTATTAGGTCTTCTCGACCAAGTGGCTCGAGGCCTTGGGGACTTGTTTACTTGACCATGTGTCGTCCTTCGATGTTTTATCATTGTTCTTTGAAGTAATTAGAGTTAATTTAAGTCTTTAGCTTGACAAGATTCTAGTCCCTCGTCGGTGGACTGTATGATGTAGAAGTCTCATGTGATCCATCTTTGAAATCATGGAAAGTCTAGCTTGAGCGTTTATAAAGTGATTCAATTTGGGTCGTTGGAAATGTGGGTTGGAAACTAAGTCTGATATGCATCCATGCAATGTCACTGGATGATCCTGATTACCAAACTATAATATATTATCAACTTAACTAGTTAATTTACAATTTGCTTAAAAGGATTACCACAAGAGTACAACTCAATACTAATTTTTACATCTTAGTATATTATGCTCACTATTGAGATATCTCTCATATATTTAGGACCACGTTGAAAGATACTTCATGAGGTGACTGATCCGAGACGAGGGATGGCACGGCAAACCAATGGGGTCTTCATCTCCAAGGAAAGCCTCAAGCATTCTGAAAGATCCAAGGGCTTTGTTGGAACCCATTTGAATTGATGAAGAAGCCGTGCGAGCCACAGTTGCACCACAGCCAAACCCATAACCCTGCCGGGGCACACCCTCCTACCCGCGCCGAACGGGGCGAGCCTCATGTCCGAGCCCATGACCGACACATCCTCCTCGATGAACCGGTCAGGCCTAAAGGTGCACGGGTCCTTCCATATGATCGGGTCGTGGGTTATTGCCCACATGTTGACCATCGCCGTTGTGCCGGCCGGGACAAAGGTCTTGCCTATGTGGACATCATGGACTGCCAGGCGGGCCCACGAGAGAAGTGGACCCGGGGGGTGCATCCGAAGGGCTTCCTTCACTATGGCTTGGAGGTAAGGCAGGTTCGGGATGTCTGAATCTTGAACATGCCGATCTTGATCAACATGCGCGTCGAGCTCCTGTTGGACTTTAGCTTGGATCTCTAGGTGTAGAACCATTCTCGCCATGATCCACTCAAGAAGAATAGCCACCGTATCCGTTCCACGAAATATCATCTCCTGTGATGAATTGCAAACTATGAATCCTTGATTATTAACACTATTTTCATTTGACATGACATGCTAAACTTCAGCATTCCTGTCGAATTGGACATAAATATCAACATTCTTTCTCATCTATTATTAATGGGAGGCGGTAGAAATATCTTTTGCTGGACCCTAGCTCTCAAAAGCGCACTACTTTTTCATTGTATGATTTAAGTAATGACCTACCTAGAGAGAGAGGGGGGTGGGGGCAAAGTATGCCTATTAATTTTCCCCAAAATCTTTCTCGTGAGAAAATAGGGAAAGTTCACAGCTAGAATTATGAACTTGAATTTGCAAACCTCTTGTTTAAATGGGTTGATCTATAAGACCAAGTTAAGAACATAAAATTCAAATTCAATTATGGTTTTTCTAAGATGTCAAGATTCCGCTCGCTATTACACCATGTCAAACCTAGAATGAGGCTGTTTTCTCATAGAGATTAAAACGGTCAGACAAATATGTTAATAACTTTTGGAAAGGACATTAGGATAACTTCTGGAAATAACTATTGAGTGCCTCTAAATAACCTACGTACGAGATGACAGACATTCACAGTGAGTGGTGTCTTATCGAAACGATTCTGTCTCAACCCTATTATAGCATCTCCCCTGAAAGAAGGGCCTACAAAAGCTTTTCACTCGCCTTTAGAATGAACTTTGAATTGACTTCATGATTAAAGATTATATACACCTACAATCCCATGCTTGTAAACAAGAAAACCAGAGCTTATAAAGCGGAAAGTCTCAAGAACCAACGAAGAACAATGGACGCTAGACACGAGTAGTCTTTTCATTCTAAAGAAAGAAAGCTAAAGGGAGCATGTAACGTCAATCATCGGTCAACCAATCGAATGATGCCTCAAAGCAATTGATTTTGCGAGCTATTCTTTTGAATAGTTATACAGATACATAATTACTATAGAAGATTGATTTCCAGAATTATATAATGATTTGTCGTGTGCTTATTGCACGCTCGAATATGCAACATAATATATTTTTCCACATTATTTTATGGACTTATTTTACCTAAAAGTCTCAACATCTTTGGCATCACTCAAATTTTCTTTTTGAAAAAAAAGGAGATTCCGTGAGTTGTAAAGGTCCTTTTCTTTTCCCTTTTTATTTATTGACGATTTTCTTTAGAGCCTAAAGGCGTTTTTCGAGTGTTCAATTAATTATAAACGATAAATATATGAGTACAGTGATTTACTTGTGAAATTGGGTAAACATAGGAAGTTCAAAACCAGTTTATCGAGAGATTATGGCCCAATTGAAGTCACTCAACTTCTACTTTTATTTAAAAAAATTATAAATGAAAATATCATTCTAAGTTTAAATTTCAAAGACATAAAAAAGTCACATGCAAATTTAGAGGATAACATCCAGAAATTTCACTGTTTAAGCTAACAAAAAGTTTCGACAAAAAAAAAAAAAGCTAACTAAAGGTCAAAGTATATGAGTGACAATATTTACATAAAGCAAAAACTACTTTAAAAGGTCACATCAATTAGTTTAACGTGCTCAATGCATATTGACTGATTTTTACTATAGCTTCTCTTAAAGTATGTAAACTTTTGAGTCTAAATGGACAAAATGGTTAAAACTTCTAGTGGAATGTAATAGTTACACACATATGCCATGTACTATTTATACCTTTATGATTTTTTGGCGGTGCTTTTTTTGCACGATTCTTCATTTTTCTTGTCATCTACTTAAGTGCAAGAAAGGAGTAATTATTTGCCTTTGCTTGCACATGCACTAAAAACAACAATATTATATCGAGTCTATTGCGAGTCTCCCGTGAATTTCATTATATCTAAACATGGCCCATCAAATTCAGTTAACTCAGAGCTTAGCTTTTGCATCAGATCGTACGGTGAGTTTTCTTGTGCAATGAACCTGGAAGCAAGAGCAGTCGAAAATATGTAACAATCGAGAAATTGAACTCATCCTTACCCACAGAACAGCAACCATGTCAGAATCACTCAGCCGGTCCTCTTGAGGTAAAGCTAGCAAGGCACTGAGAAAATCATTGCCGCCATGAAAATCCCCACCTCTTCGCCTTTCTTCAACGATCTGACCCACCACGCTCTTGACCTTAGTGGCAAGTTCATGGCACCTTCTCTTCACGCCGTGAAAGTCCAAGAACCTCAGCGGAATATGGTCCTCCAAGTTGAATTTCGCCATCAACTCATACCCTTCACTGACCATATTGCTCAATAACATCTTTCTCTCCAACCCTATCTCACTCCCAAACACACTCACCAACATGTTCCTCTGAGAGCCCCCTTGCAATACCCCTCTCAGTTCCACAAACCCTCTCTCTCCCATCTCCCTCCCCACCCTCGCCGACATTTCCTCGGCTATATGCCCCCGGAGCTCCGCAAAGCCACCCACCCTCCTCGGGGAGAACATGTGGCTCACCGCAACCCAGCGAAGGTGACGCCAATATGTCCCCGAGGGGGCGAACCCGATGGCCCGCTCGAACATGAGTGAGCGGGCCGATTCCTTCACGGGGCGGTCTGAGAAGGATGAGTGGTGGAGGATTTCCTTGGCGGTGTCGGGGTCGCTACTAATGATTACCGGGGTCGGGCCGAGGCTAAGTGCCATCAGGCTCTTCGCACCAAGTGAAGCTGCCGTGGATGCTAATTTTCTATGAGCAAGTGAAGAAGCCATTTGAGGCATGCTTCCCACAATAGGCCAACCAATTGGACCCTTGAGCTTCGAGTGACCTTCATGGCTGTGATTCCTCCATGCAAATCCACCGGGGACCAAAAAGTAGTGCAACAAGGAAGGGACGAGAGAGAGTAGTGAGAGAATAAGTGGAAGATATGAACATTGGCCTACCATAAGAGAGGAGAAAATCAACAAGAAAGTGAGTTTTGCCAGCAAGGGGAAGTTCATCATTATTAACTTTGTTGATAAATATGGAAAATGCGAGAGAGAGAGAGAGAGAGAGAGAGAGAGAGAGAGAGAGAGAGAGAGAGAGAGAGAGAGAGAGAGATTTTGATTAAAGCTGATCTTTAGAAAGATCGCCCTCAGAATTGTCTAGAGATGGACGTTTTTCGAGTGAGGATGGCATGCGAGAATAGTTTGTATTTATAGAGTACGTGGAAAGTGATTGTGGGTTAAATGTCCAGTTAGTTTCTTTAACCAGGGTTATGTCCTCACCTCTTCATGTTTACTTCTCCAGAATCACTAGAAATCGTGAAATTAATTTATAAAGTGATGCAATACATTTTCAAATAATTTATTATCAAGTCTGTTTGACTACACTACGACCCAATGACCCGATAGACATTCAAACTAGATTGAGTTATCCCATTTACGTTTAACTCTAATTCATTTTGAAATGCAAAATATACACGAGACCAACTTGGCCAAAGCATTGTTTATTAGATGAATCAAGTATACTAGAAGTAAGGTAGGATGGAGTACTTGATACTTTGCTTTCATGGGATATATGGACCAGATTATCAACAGGTACAAACTTTGAAGGAAAACAAATCTTGCTAGTTAAGCAATAGATGAACTTCATTCAAAAACAGATATGGAGCCAATTTCCCATGGGTCATGCTCAGATAGCTCATAATTAACTCGATTGACTTCCAATTTTACATAGTTTAGACAACACAGAAGTCCCATACACATGGCCAAAGTAATCATACAGGCTTTAACATGTAAATTCATGTGGAGATGATTTGGTTAGAACATATTGCTAATGTCTAGTAATTAAGTTTTATATGATTGGTACACATTGTGGACACAATCCTGAGGTTAGATAAAGTTTTAGGGGAAAATTGGTTATTCGTCTTTCGGAATAGAATGATATGCGCCTTTCATGGATTATGCCACATTTTGCAAAAAGAAGGCGAAAGGGAAAAGAAAGCGAGGCAGCGGAAAAAATGTCGACGTGATGTAACAATGTGATATCACGCTGAAAGGATATCAACGGGACAATCAGTGCAGCTGCATCTTTTCGAAGCGTTTTGAACCACGAATTTGGCCACGTTTTAATGAGCAAGATCACAATCCCGATACGCGACCACCATAGTGAGGTACCACGATAGAGGCACCCTGCCTTGCACATTTGTATCTTTGCTTTTCTGTGCACTCCAGCGCACCTGGGATGGCCTTTAACTCCGCACCAGACACGTTAGTCTCGCATCCGGAGGACCCTCTCCTTCTTTTTCCATTATTGGTCGATCAAAAGGGGTCATCGTACCACATGTATTTTTCATCCAATTGGTAAGCTCCTTCCGTCAAAAGAATGCAGGATAACATAAACAACTTTGCTTCTAATGGCTTCCCTAATGAGCTACTAGATTATTGCCAATGATATATTAAGCCCAGCGTGTTCGTGCAGATCATTGGACATCAATGGACAACTTCATGAGTGCTCTAGGAGCCCGGTCCAACAGCATCTTGCAGACTCTAGAGGAATATTTTAACAAGATAAATAATCAGTATGAGAAGACTCTTTTAATATCTGTTTTTCTTTTCCAAATTTTTTCCTTTTCACACATCTTGAACTTCATTTAGCATCAAACACCAGAAATCTCTTCAAAATTCAGTCACCCAATTGCAAAAATCATTGAATTTTCCTTTTCACAGCACGGCAATTTATTGTGCTTGTGAACCATCCTTACAATATTCAAAGCACCTTCCAACGATCCAACCCCCCTCTTTTGGCCGAGAGTGGGCATGCTCCAACCTTAGTTGCCATGCACCCAGCACATTGAAAAATCTTATCCAGGTACATGCAACCTGGCTGGCACAAAAACGTTCTGTATACAATATTGCGCATCGGATCTCGTTCGCCAAATGTCTCCACGATAGCAATCCATAAGAAGATGATATTAAAAGAAAATGCTACTAGAACACCAAAAGCTATGACCACACAGAACACTTGTAAATCATACTTACAATATTCAAAGCACCTTCCAACGGTCCAACCCCGCTCTTTTGACCGAGAGTAAGCACTCTCCAACCTTAGTTGCCATGCACCCAGCACAATGAAAAATCTTATCCAGGTACATGCAACCTGGCCGGCACAAACACGTTCTGTATACAATATTGCGCATCAGATATCGTTCGCCAAATGTCTCCACCACAGCAATCCATAAGAAGATGATATTAAAAGAAAATACTACTAGAACAACAAGAGCTATGACGACACAGAACAAAGTCACAGCACCAAATCCTCTTCCCTGACCAAAGCACATTGTAGGCTCGAAAACAAGATTAAAGCACCGAGCAACTAAGGCTCTAAAACCATGGAAAGATTTTAAGCTTGCACAGTCAATCACCTCTCGAAAGTAAATGTAGAGATACCACATGACAAAGCCTTCTAAACTCATGGTAACTCTAAAGTTTGTCCCCTGGACCAGAACACACGCCGGCGAGAAGTGATGTCATAAGCAGCAACATTGGTTCTGAGGCAGAGCCCAGAGGCCACCATATCTGTTATCGACCATCGATCAGCTTGAGATATCCTAGCGTCGATTTTATTACGCTAACTAAGCTGGACGAGATAGTGCAACCTAGACTGGAAGGGAAAAAACAGATGAACAGACATGTGCCAATGCGTTTTCTCTGCAGCAGCTAACACTTTGTTCACCGCTAAAATGAGTATGCCATAATATTTTTGGCCCCTCTGGCAAACAAGTTTCCCAAGCCCGTGAACATCCCAAATCTAAGTTAAGCAGCTAACAGTAAAACTGCCTACGCGATCGTGACTTCCTGAAGAAGTCTATTGTGGAAGGGCCTAAAAGCAAAGAATCAAATCTGGAAAAAGAAAATCCCATCCAGAGTCACCTAAATTCAAGGACCACAAAAAAGAAAATGTAGAGCACTAGTCCCAAAAGCACCTCATTTACACGCTCATCCAATGAAAGCATCCAATACAATGGCACAAACCATAATGCAATTATTTTTCCAAGTCATCCATCACTTAAGCACCCAATCATCCTTTTGAGTGTATAATCATATCTTTCAACCTTAATCAATATCCTCATGGTTAAGGAACCCTAATATCCCCAATATCAATATACCTGGAAAAAGCTAAAGGAGACGTGGATACCTTCTCCCCCGTGAAACCTCACTAAAACCTTCATAATAAAGAATGTGATGGCTCCTGCTTTCCTGAAAGCTGCTACAGGGACATATAATACACCCCCACTAAGTATTTACCCACTAAACTATCGTAAGGAACAATGCAATTGTGGCCTCCGGGGGCAATGAAAGCAGAATTTTGGGGCAATAAACACATCGAATAAAGAAGACTCAGTCAGGAGGATCAAATCAAATTGAATGAAAAAGCGAGCATGAATCCCGAAATAAAAAATCAGAAAGCAGAAAGCCTTTGCGGCGGAAATATACTTTTCCAGGCAGAACCAGTAGGAAGGTGTATGCAAAAAGGCAGCGCATTGTGGAACGTTTTGGAAAATTTCCAAGCTTTTCCTTAATATATATCGCTATACTAACAGCTTCTACGCATTAAAATAACTAACTTGTCTCTGTGTTGGTCCCCTGAGATTTCTTTCCCCGAATAGCAAGTGTTGGAACAAACTTGCCGACTTATCCACCACTCATATCGTGACAATGGAATGTTATTAGTGGGGGTAGGAACACCAACAAAATCCTGATGGATAGACAGCATGTCATCCTGTTATCTATCCAAAGTGTGTCCCAACTTGCACAACTTTTTCCTTCTCTAATGTCTGTTCATTGGGTTACGACCGAAATTTAGTATTAACTGTAAAATAATGTAGGATAAGAGAACCTCTCACAACCTTCCAAGGCCTTGTAATTATGTGTTACTTTTAGCGAGATCTTCTGGAGAGCTCTAAAGTTAGCTGAGCAATCTTCTGCTGACAGCTAATAAAGTACAAGAAACTTCGAAATAATGAGCAGTCAATAGCCGGCAGAAAAAGGACTCCATACACACACGATAGTATATAACCGAAAAACTAAATTAAGGGGAAAATATCTTCCATCACTCTTGTGACAATTTGATATCACTGACAGTGTCCATCAAGGACGTGTTACAAGGAAATAGGAGGGGACATTTGTTGCCTCCACCAATAGATCCTGCCACCACAATTCAATATTCTCGCACTACCTAGGCGAGGTCAAGGCTTGCGAGTCACTAGGCGAGTCTCCAATGAGCTCGACTAACCTCATCCAGCCGGTCAGCGGCTATCGTTGTGGCTGGTTGCCGGCCACAAAGAAGGAGGAAGAAAAAGAAAAATTAAAAACAAAAAAAAGATAAATATAATAAAAATATAAAAAATTAAAAGAATTTTTAAAAAATTAATAATCCTACCAATTGCATTTCTATTTTGGGAATATAATTTTTGAACAATTATCAAACACTTTCAAATGCTCAAAAATTGTTCTCGGGAACAAAATAAAAAATAAAAAATTATTTTTGGAAACAAAATGGCTACCAAAAGTACCCTTAATGATCAATTTTCTATCCAAAAAATAGCTGTGCAATTCCACTTTGTTGGCACTGGCTATATATCATTCGTTTAACTACAGTCTACAATAGTCAGAAAAAAACAATTAAGCAAAAGCAAAGGAAATATAAATCAGTTAATCCTTGTGTCAGAATTTGGGGTTAATCAAACATTTTCCTTAACATACAAAAAAATAGAAAAGCTGAAGATCTCAAAAGGACCTGCTTTCAGTAAAAAAAATGAAGCAAGCTTATAATGACTATTTCATCAAATCTTCCTGGCAATTGTCTGCAACATGTAAAGCAAATTCAAATTGCCCAGCAGTTCGTGACCTTTGGCATTATTGGTGCGACACTTGCACGGTTCCCCCTTCAGTTCAAACGGGTAATATCAGTGTTAATTCGGATGAACGTAACAGGAGGTGAGATATAACTAGACGAAGCTAGCTCGCTTTCTACATATCTAGGTTGTTCAGGAGCCAATTTCATCATTTTCTTAATTTTCCCCTTCCTCATAAGAGGTTCCAATCAATTGGCTCTCTGTTAACAAACACCAACTATTTGCAATACATCTGGGAAAAAAAATCCACTCACAATATATCTAACATGAGTTTTAAGCAGTCGCTGCCAAAAAATGTTCACCTGCCTAAACGTTCCACGAATATGTGATAAATGCACAGAAAATATAGCAACCTCCACTGATTCAAGAACCGTTAGTCCATAACCAAACCAAACACTTTTAAAAGCTCTAAAACATATTATCCAACTTTTCAATAGTCACCTAGTACATATTACCTATAACCCTCCTTACCTGCCTTTTTGCACTAGTTCTAATAAGACACATGGCCAGGATCTTGGACCACACATCCATTACAAGGTTCCACAGCCGGAAAAGTTACCTTTCTTGGAGAGGATGTCTATCATATGCCACCAAATCTTTCCTAGTCATCAATCCATCATCACTTCTTTTGGATCGATAAAGGTTCTACCAATTCACCAAATAGGAACATCCGAGACTGAAATTTTGCCAGGCCCTATGGTTGGAAGATGCTAGACCAAAAAGGAGCTTACATGTGAATGAGGGCTCAATGTTCTTAGAGAGGGTATAAAAGGACTTCTTCCAAATGAATTGCTACCCTCTTAACCTCAGTATCATTGGTCAAAGGAATAAAGCTTGAAGTCATCGGTAGACTTCAAGAGCAAATATCTGCAAAAGGATCATAGTGTCATACTCTATAGTGTGCATCTCAAACTATACAACCATAAATAAATGCACTCCTTGGTGAAAGACTCATAGATTCTACTCTTCTTGTGACAGAGACATCCATCGGTTGGGTAGAGAGCTCTTGATGAAGCACCACCTAAGGGCAGGAAAGCTTAACAGCTCAATATCTGCTCATCATAACTCCATTATCCCTAAGCACGTTTTCTTCTAACTCCAGTTATTCTCCTCAGTAATTTAGAGAGGACACTGGCAAACCTCGAAGGCGAAATATTCATGGGTGTGGTTAAAATATGAGAACACTTCTAATTGAGACTAACCCCAAATCCCTTCCTTTGGACGTTGCTCTTTAATAACGACGATGATGAAACCTAGCAAGATGTAAAACTAGGTTGTCAACATATATAGCAGATTAAGCCATTATGCAGAAACCAGGACACATGAAATTTTGAGGAAGTAAAAAAAAGATGATAAATTGTAATGATGTTCTTTTCTCTCTCTCTTTTTCCGCTGAGTACTGTAATTTATTTTCGGTTTGCATTGGTAGGAGCATATAGAGTGGGTGCGGCGTACAGAAGGAATGCGGGGAGGATAATTTATTAAACTAAAAGCAGCAAAAAAAAATCAAATCTAGTAGAAAAGTATTCTGAGGCTTCACTATATAGACATCATGGCTTAACAAGCAACAAATACTTATTATTCTGAGATACTTGTAGAAATACTTAGCCTCTGAAAGTAGTGAGCTCAACTGCTCCCATAAAAAGGTCATGCTCAAAGCAAGCATATGATCATTCGAGCAAGTATACGATCATTTGAAGTCTGTTACATATGGTCACGTATAATTGAAGTATGCCTTTCTAGATGTCCAATTTAGTTCAATTTTGAACCTGGGTCTGATGAACATGATAACCGTGCATATACTAAATTGTTGATTGGGTCCACCTTCATTAAGGGCCTAGCTAGCATAAATAAAAAAGAAAAGAAAAGAAAGAAACAAAAAGGAAGAGAAGTGGCTTGGTGCGTGTGTGCACCTAAAAAGTGAGGAGAGAGAGAGAGAGAGAGGAAAAAAAATAGAAACCACTGAAACAAGAAGAAGAGAAGAAAAAAATAGGAGAATACACGAAATATCCTTCTCTAATCGCACACTTGAGGCTCAATATCAACATTGCAATATTTTTTTCTCACCACATAGGTGAATAAACAAATTTAGAGCAAGAAAACCTTAACTGCAATTGGAGAATTCGAAGGTGGTTCTAAACGAACTCGTAGCCCTTGGTCTCACGAATAACATACTCAAATTTGAGTCGATTTTGTTAACGTTTAGCCTTCAAATCGGGATTACAAAACTGCAGCCCTCTTCTTTTCTTCTTTTATCTCTTGTTTCGGTGGTTCCTACTCTCTCTCTCTCTCTCTCTCACTCACACTCCTCACTTTTTGGGTGCACACACTCACGAAGCCACTTCTTTTTGTTCTTTTCTTTTAAATTTATGTTAGTTGGGCCCTACATAAAGGTGGACCCAATTAACAAATCTCCTCATCCACTTCATGTGGGAAGATCTATCATGCTCGCTTTTCTTCTACAAGAGTCAAGCTTTATCATGGGCAACATCTTAGTCATTGTATCGAATCTATAGTTGTTGGTATTGAGTTTTTCAAGTAGGAAGATCTTCTCTTCTAACTTCTCTCGGATCCAATGATACTTGACATCAACATGTTTCGATCTTGAATGTAATGCTGGATTCTTGCTGAGATAGATAACACTCATACTATCGTAATATAGAACAAACTTTTGTTGCTTTAAGCCTAACTCTTGTAAGAATTTTTGCATCCACAAGAGTTCTTTACCTCCTTCAGTAATAGCGCTATACTCATCTTCCATTGTAGACGAGGTAATACATTTTTGCAAACTTGATTGCCATAAAAAAGTTCCCCCTGCAAAAATCATTACGTAACCTGATGTAGATTTCCAAGAATCAATATTACCAACATAGTCCACATTTGAGTAGTTACTTAACTTAGGCTTCACATTTTCATAACATAAGCGAAGTGTAGAAGTGCCTTTAAGATATCTCAAAATTCATTTAACAATGGTCTAATGGTCTTTATTTGGATTTGAATGAAATCTACTCATAACATCAACTGCATGAGTAATATTAGATCTTGTACAGGCCATGACATACATCAGACTTCTCATGGCCAATGCATAACTCTTCCTTCTCTTTTTCATTTGAAGGGTACTTATTACTACTCAACTTGAAATGGTCTGCAAGTGGAGTACAAACCTGTTTACATATACTCATGCTGAATCTTTCAAGCATCTTTTCAATGTATCTCTCTTAAGATAACCAAAATTTCTTATTTTTCTAGTCACGAGTAATTCTCATGCCTAAGATTTGGTTGGCAAGGCCTAGATCCTTTATTGCAAGAGCTTTACTCATTTCATTTTTCAAGCTCTTGAATTCTTTAGCATTATGCCCAACAATCAACATGCCATTCACATAAAATAGGAGGATAAGAAAATCATTATTTGAGAATCTTTTTATAAAGATACAAGAATTGGAGTTTGTCTTACCACATCCTTTTAACTTCAAAACCCTTTGATTACTCCATATATATTTCTTTTTCTAGGTCTTCATGAAGAAAAACTATTTTGACATCAAATTGTTCAGTTTCTAAATTCAAATAGGCAGCCAACCTAAGAACAACTCGAATAGAAGACATCTTTACAACTAGTGAAAAATCTCTTCAAAGTCAACGCCTTTCTTTTGATGAAAACCCTTTACAAAAAGCCTAGCTTTGTATCGTGGTTGTGAACTGTTTTCTTCCGTCTTCAATTTATACACCCACTTATTTGTGAGTGCTCTCTTACCCTTAGGCAACTTAACCAATTCAAATGCATAGGATTTAAGCTCCTCTTACATGGCTTCATGTCAATCATTCTTTCGTTCACATGACATAACTTCTTCATAAGTTTTTGGTTCTCCTGCATGAGTGAGTAACATATATTCATGCGGCAAATATTTCTGAGAATGTGTATGCTTTCTTTTAGATCTTCTAATTTGAGATATGATAGGTTACTCTAGCTCAATTGGCTCAACTAGTTCAACGAATTGCTCTTGCTCAACTATTTCACCTATTTTAGTTGAACAATCAATATTATGTGAGGATTCTTTATCTTCATGATTTTCATGCACTTCCCACCATGATTTCCACTTATGGTAGGAGGATTTGAGTTGAAGCTAACCGAACATTGAGCTATATTCTTTGGTCTCTTTGTCTTGTCGATATATTCAATAGTTTGATATTGAAAGAACACCACATCTCAGATTCTAATGATTTTTCTTTACAACGGGATCTCATAATTTATAGCCAAACTCTTCATTTCTTTAGACTTGTCATAAAACTTGGATTTTTCATCTTTTGAAATATGCAGAATTGCTCGACAACTGAATACTTTTAGATGATTGTAAGAAACATTTTTGCTCCTCCAAACTCTTTGCGGAAAATCTCCCTTTAAAGGAATCAATGGAGAAAGATTTATCAAGTTCACTGCCGTTCTCATTACTTCATCCCAAAATGGCTTAGATAACCTTGCGTGAGAGAGCATACATCGAATCCGATCATTTATTGTTCGATTCATTCTCTCCGCTACTCCATTTTATTGTGGTATCTTCAAAACACCATTGTTTCCCATACTAACACAACCGAAATCAACATTACGATAAGAAACAAAGTAGTCACGCCATGAGGTGACATGAAAAGAAGTTACGGAATCAACAACCCACGTAGAGTCTTACAACCCATATAGAGTTTTGGCATGTAAGGTTCATACATTCGTCATCACATATGTATACAATATCGCCTCGAATGCAACCATCATCGTAGCCT
The DNA here is from genome assembly GCA_017140325.1 of Eucalyptus leucophloia subsp. euroa. Taxonomy (NCBI): domain Eukaryota; kingdom Viridiplantae; phylum Streptophyta; class Magnoliopsida; order Myrtales; family Myrtaceae; genus Eucalyptus; species Eucalyptus leucophloia. The sequence goes on from CM029476.1 coordinate 25,219,461, forward strand.
GATCTCTTCTTTCTTTCAATCTTAATTTCTATCGTGAGATTTATCTCTCTTTGACAGCCAACGCTCTTTTGCATAATGTCCAATTTTTTCACAATTATAATATTTCACACTCCTCCTCAGTCTTGATTTCGACCTTTCTCTTGACTTGCTCTAATCATCATTTCTTTGAAGCTTTTTTGATTGGCTTCTTGCCCTATTTTCTATGACACCAATATAGAAGCATTTCTTCTTGTCTCTTCATTGAACAAGCTTTCTTTAACAATATTCATAGAAAGCACACCATAATGAGCCAAATTGTTTAACACCACAACCAATGTGTCCCAACTATTTGAAAGAATACTAGGTAATAAGCATGCTTGCAATTCATCACCAATGTCAATTTTAAGATTTGTCAATTGATTTACAATATCTTGAAATTCACTCTTGTAATTTTTTTCACAAAGTATCTGTTTTCATTACTTGAGTGACATGATAAAACACATTATCATCAATCCATTGCCAAATAAGTCCAACCATTTTCTAATTCATCCTCTTTCATTCTTTGTCTTCCTTATCTCCTTTAGCCTCATCACCCTCAATGGGATCAAACAAATCCTTACAATATAACAAGTCTTCTTTCTGAGGCTTCCAAATAGAATAATTTGAGGCATTTAACTTAAACGTGATGCTACTAATTTCTTCTATTTCAATACTAGAATTTTAACCTTAGCTCTGATACCACTTTATTGGGGAGAACCGGGGATAATAATTCATCACGAGCTAAACACAATCTAGGATCAATTTCTCCCCTGAAACTAAATCAATCAAAATTCTATTAATCCCTAGCAACAACCGGTAATATATATCCTCACAATATGCAAATATAATGTCGAAATGATAAGTAGACAAAGCAAATAATGATACCAAAGATTTAACGTGGAAAACTGCCCAAAAATATTCTAAGCACTAAGAATAACGGGATACACAAAATATTCTTTTCTAGTCACATACTAGAGGCTCAACATCAACATTACAACAATATTTTTTCATCACATAGGTAGATAAATAAATTTGGAGTAAGAAAATCTTAATCGCGATTGGAAAATTTGGAGGTGGTTAAATTTATAGCCCTTGGTCTCACAAACAAAATGCTCAAATTTGAGCCGATTCCATTAACATTTTGTATATTTTGTTATTCTTGATGGTTAGTAGATGCTTTTAGGTGATTTGTGATTTTTCCCGCATTAGGTTTTCCACTTATCTTGGGCTTACTTTTAACTCGTTGTTTTTCCATGTTTATAGTGGGAGAATCAGGCATATCATTCTTAGTTTCTTCTTCCATTTTACCCTCTTAGACCCACAATTATAGGATCCGTGGTCATAATGGCCACATTTGAGACAAAAAAGATGTATACCTTTGTACTCCACGTGTCTAAGCTTTCCTTTTAAAAAAATCAAAGGCATTAAAGGGCGTGTTAAATTAACTTTAACACAAAGATGTGTTATAGATGAAGCTAAATATTTTTTTAAGGGGCTTTTTTGTCTTTTCAATTAGATGTGCTTTTAGTTTAAAAAGCTATACCTTTATTTTAACAGTATGAAGACGCTAACCGTCAAGATGCTAAAAAAGAAAAAAGAGAGGCGAGAAAAAGAGAAAAGAAAAAATTGAGTTTTTTTTTTTTTGTGAGGATTCTCAATCTCTTTGTGCCTTGATCTTGAGAGGATCATCATTGTATTCCAACTTTCTTTGAAGTCTAGTAAATTCATAGAATGCTTTGCGTGAAGACGTAGCCCAGGTTTGGGTGAACTTCGATAACAATTTTTTTGGCGTGTTCTTCTGATTTTGTTCTTTATTTTTATACTCTGTCTAATGGATTGTATGTGAGTGTTATTTTTTAAGAATCGACGTGCAATTTCGTAATAATTGGTATCAGATCCTGGGTTGGCAAATTGAGAACATCGAGAGTTTTTTTGGTGATGCTCAATTAATAACAAACAATATAGCAAAAGATAAAATTAGAATCGATAAGTTTGATGGACAGGATTTCAGATGGTGGAAACTCTAAATCAAGGATTATTTTTATCAATAAGATCTCTATGTGTCATTTAAGGGTTGTAAACCTGAAATGGAGGAAGTAAATCCGATAGTAGAAGCCGGATGGAAAATTCTTGATGGAAAAACATTGGGTGCGATTCGTCTAGGTTTGACGAAAATGACAAGGTACCACATCGCAAAAGCAAAAACTGCAAAAGAAACCATGGATATTCTAACGAATATTTATAAGAAACCATCAACATCAAATCAGGTATTTTTGTTGAAGAAACTTGTTAATATGAAGTTATATGACATATGTTCTCTAGAAAAAACATAATAATAGTTTTACACAGGTTACAGATCTATTGGAATCCGTAGGCATAAATTTACATATGAAGTTTCAAGCTTTATTATTTTTATGTTCCTTTCTAGAAAGCTACAATACCGTAGTGCAAGGAATTTTGAGCATCATGAAGGATGATTTGACTCTAAATGATGTTGTGAGCAGCGTCATGGATGAAGAGATGTGAAGAAAAGTCTTAGGTAGAGATCATTTTTTGGCATCTACACCTTCGACGGAACTAGTAGTGGAGAATTGTGGAAGAAGTAAATGTAGAGGAAAATTTAGTGGGTGTGGCTGGTTATAATCAAAGGAAAATAGACATGTTGTAAGAGATGAACGTTGATTTTGTCACCAAATCGGACACCGAAGGTTTCAATGTAAAGCCTAAAAAAAAAAGCAACAAGATGAGAATCAAGAAGCTAATATGGTTAGCAATGAATTTTTGTTAGAGAACTTGTGTTTGCCTACAGGGTTTGACTTGACAACAATAAGTGGTTTATTGATTCCGGTGTTTTTTTTCATTGCACCTCGCAAAGTGACATTTGATGATTATGCCAGTGGAGATTTTGGACAAATAGTAGTGGGAAACGGCCACATGTGTCCAAATTATTGGAAAAAAAGGACCGTAACTATGAATATCTCAGGCGGATGACGTCTAGTTTTGCGTGAAACAATGCATATTTCAGAATTAAAGAAAAATCTTATCTCAACTAGTAAACTTGACCAAGAAGGTTTGATAACAATCTTTGGATGCAGAGAATGGAAGATAACTTCAAGGGCAAGAGTGGTAGCAAATGGAAAGCATACAGATACACTTTACCTTCTCCAAGGAGACAATATCAGTGATGTTGTTGCAACTACAGTGGCTACAGGTAATTTATCTATCCTTTGGCATTATCGTTTAGTACATTTTGGTGAAAATGGTGTAAAGCAGTTACACTCGAAAAAATTACTTCCGAATTTACAAAAAGTTGAGGTAGATTTTTATGAGAGTTGCATTATGAAAAACAAAAGGCTGTTAGTTTTCAATTGAATGGGTAACAAAATAAATACTAGAAGCTAAAGTTGGTTCATATTGATGTATGGGGATTGGCTTAGGAACTCTCTTATGGTGGTAAGAGATATTTGTTACCTTCATCGATGATGCAACAAGGAAGACTTTGGTTTATGCTCTTAGAAAAAATTAGAAGTATTCAAGACTTCAGAATGTGGAAGACTATGGTAGGAAAAAAGATAGGTTATCAAATTAAAAGTTTTGAAATTCGATAATAGTGGTGAATACACGAGTAAGGAATTTGCAAAATACTTGAGAGAAGGCATACATGATTTGAAGACTGTTCCTAGAACTTCTCAAGAGAATAATGTAGCTGAAAGGATGAACAAGACTATTCTAGAACGTGCGAAATGCATGAAACTACATGTGGGTCTCCCGCTATACTTATGAGTTGCCATAGTTGATGCAATTGTTTATCTTATTAATAGGAGTCCATCTAGCGCGTTGGATAGAGAAATACCATAAGAGCAATGATCAAGTAAAAGATTAATTATTCACATCTAAAAGTGTTTGATTATATTGCATATGCTTTGATTGACAAGGGGGACAAGATGAAGCTTGATGCTAAGTCCTAAAAGTGTGTCTTTATTGGATATGGTGGCGATAAGTATGGTTATAGGCTTTGAGATTATGAGAATAACAAAGTCATCTGCAGTAGGAATATGGTATTCCATGAAGAAAAGATGTACAAAAATCTTTAGACAGAGCATGAGAAGGTAGTAGAACTAGAGTAATTGGACACAATACCCACGAAGATGGTTCCAATAGATCAACATGCAGTTAAAGAGAGGTTCAAGATGAGCCTATTATCATTGAGAAGGCAGTTCAAGAGAACCATAGTGACTCAGAGCAAACTAATGATCCTAAAGTATTTGTCTTAAGAAGGTCTACACGTGAAAAAGTCAAAGGTAATTTTTGATCTGTCAGCTAATACTGTTTTGAACCATATATTATATATATATTTGAGAGAACCAGAGACTTATGATAATGCAAAGATAGACATGTTTTACTTATAGTGGGAGTGTGTTATGAAAGACGAGATGAGCTTATCACTTTAAAACAAAATTTGGAAGTTGACCAAGTTGCGCACAGGTAAAAATGCTTTGTTAAACTAGTGGGTGTACAAGATTAAGAATGAAGTAAATGGTAGTATTAGATACAAGGCAAGACTTGTAGTTAAAGGCTTTTCTAAAAAAGAATGATTGACTATTTCGAGATTTTTTCAATTGTAGTGAAAATGACATTAATTAAAGTTTTGCTGAGTATAGCTGTAGTGGGGGATCTTCATCTTGAGCAATTAGACATGGAAACAACCTTTTTACATGGTGACTTAAATGAAGAATTATACATGGTGCAATCTAAGGGTTTTGAAGTGAAAGGTAAAGAGGACATGGTATGTCGCTTAAACAAAAGCTTGTATGGCTTGAAACAAGCTCCGCAGCAATGGTACCTAAAGTTTGATGGTTTCATGGAAGAAAAATGATTTGTACATTGTGAGTTTGATCATTATGTTTATTTTCACAAATATGCTGATGGTGTCATTGTATATCTCTTTTTTATATGTAGATGACATGCCGGTGGCTAGCTCAAATATGAAGAGAATCATAGAAGTGAAGAAGATGTTACCATCGCAATATGCTATGAAACACTTAGGAGAGGCTAAGAATATTTTAGGCATGAAAATCATTAGGAACATGAAAAAATAAGAAATTATGGCTATCGCAAGAAGATTATGTGAAGAGGGTGTTAAAGAGATTTAACATGAACAAAACAAAATCGGTTGCGACTCCTTTAGCGAGTCACTTCAAATTTTCTAAGAATATGTGTCTGAACATTCAAGCTTTAAGAGATGAGATGGCAGTAGTTCCATATGCATCAACAGTAGGGAGTTTAATGTATCACATGGTGAGCATGAGACGAGATATTGCATATGTAGTGGGAGTTGTGAGTTGATATATGCAAAATCTAAGCAGAGAGTATTGGAATACAGTAAAATAGATATTGAGATATCTAGTAGGTACATCAAATTACTCTCTTTATTATGATGGCACATCTCTAGAGTTGCAGGGTTATATAGATGTAGATCACTTAGGTGATTGAGATAGTGGTAAGAGTACCATCGGATATGTTTTTACAATTATAGGTATAGTAGTGAGTTAGGTATCTTAATTACAAAAAGTAGTGACTTTATCAATAATAAAGTGGAATACGTGGCAATCACGAAAGCCTTCAAAGAAATCATGTGGTTACAAGATTACGTGGAGGAGCTAAATCAAAAGCAGTCGGTTAGTACACTGTGTAGTGATAGTCAAAGTGTAGTGCACTTAGCAAAGAATGCAGCTTATTACTCATGGACTAGATATATCAAAAAGCATTATCACTTTATCAGGTTAATATTGAAAAGTAATGAGTCAAAGTTACAGAAGATTGATAACTCAAGGAATCTAGCTAACATGTTGACCAATGTGGTAGATAGAGAAAAACATATTTTTTGTACTATTATAGTAATGTTACTCCATGTTAATTGTTGAAGATTATCACAGAGGCACAAGTTTTTTAGTTACTATTTTTTGAAGAAGATGGATACAAAGTTGCTTGGTGTATAAGGTATATTTATCTTCAAGTGGGAAATTGTTATAGAAGAAACAAAATATTTTTTTAAGGGGCTTTTTTGTCTTTTCTATTAGATGTGCTTTTAGGTTTAAAAGCTATACTTTTATATTAGTGGTGTGAAGACGCTAGCCATCAATATGCTGAAAAAGAAAATAGAAATGTAAGAAAAAGAGGAAAGAAAAGTGAGTTTTTTCTTTGTGAAGGTTCTCAATCTCTGTGTCCTGATCTTAAGAGAAAACCATCGTTTATTTCAACTTTCTTTGAAATCTAGTAGATTTGCAGAGTACCTCTGTCTGGAGACATAGCCCAAGTTTGGGTGAAATTTTTTGGCATATTCTTTTGATTCTATTATGTATTAATTTGTTCTATCTAATGGATTATTTGTGAGCATTATTTTTTTGGAATCGGCATGTGATTTCGCAACAAGCAAGCATACTTCCCTCTAGTAGCTAGCAAAAATGCTCTCAGTGGTCTAGATTGAAATTGGGATGCCATCTATTGATGGCCAAACAATGATCAAAGATCATCCAAGATCCTTCCCTAAGCACAAGCTGATAATCTTTAGGCGGAAAAAGTTTTGCAATGAAAAAAATCATTATCAAATCAATCACAACCAATTCTCCTTTTAGGGATTGCATCTAATGAAGTTTTTTATGAGACAAATTGTATCCAATCATTCGACCTTGTAATTTGATAATTAGATATTGGTGCAAAGGTTGACAATAATCTTTCCTTTTCCTCCTTGCTTACCCACCATGGTTAGGACATCCTCAAAGCCTGTTGTTGGCTCACCCATGGCTTCATCAAATGAGACTTTGAAATATCAATCCTTCAACACTACTTCAAATTGAGTTTGTGAAGCGCTACATCCCAAAAGGGATTCTCGATGAGAAGATCTTTGAGTTTAACTTACACTCAATGCTCAAGAATGTTTGATACCTTGTCGAACAGCGGGATAATGAGTGTCGGATATTTAGAGTGCCAAAACTTGGTACAAAGGGATACTTAAGTGTCAAAAATTAGGAAAGTGATACTTAAGGGCACGTTTGTTTATGTTTCTATTCAAAAATTGTTCCGGGAAATAGAAATAGAAAAAAATATTTCTGTTCTAGGGAACAATTTTTGACCAGAAAAACGTGTTTGGTAAATTTGTTCTTGGAATAAAAAATGAATAGAAACATGTTTGGTAAATTTATATTCTTTTATTATTTCTTTTAATATTTTAAATATTTTAATTTTATTTTTCCTTTTTTTCTTTATTTTTCCTTCTTTTGGCCGATCATCGCCCTCGGCCATGGCTGACGAAGGCCGGTGGCCTCGCCTAGCCACGGCGAGGCTCGCTGGCCCCTGGCGAGGTCGAGCCTCGCCTTGGCTGGGCGAGGCTTGGCCTCACCTTGGCTGGGTGAGCTCCGGCGCAAGGCGAGGCTCGCGAGGTCGGCCTCGCCGGTGGCTGGGTGAGCTCGACCTCGCCGGATTTGGGCGAGCTTGACCTCACCGGATCGGGCGAGCTCAAGCTTGCCCGCCAAGGCGAGGCCGAGCCTCGCGGGGGCTAGTGACGCTCGGCCTCACTAGGGGCCGGCGACCCTCTGGCGAGGTCGCTGGCCCTCAACGGCCGGTCGCCGGCCATGGCTGAGGCCAATGACCGGCCAAAGAAAAAAGAAAAAAAAAAGAAAGAAAAAAAGAGAAGAAAAGAGATGAGAGAGAAGTGTTCTTTGAAAGTGTTTCTGGAACAAAAAAATAATTTTTTTTGTTTCTTATTTTTGTTCTAATTTTGTTCCTGGAACAAAAAAATAGGTTTTGAACAAAAACGCAAACAAATGCGTTTTTGTTCTTTTTTTGTTCCTGGGAACAAAAAAAAGAAAATCTGTTCATGAACAAAAAAAATAAACACAAACATGCAGGCCCTAAGAGTCAAAATCAGAGCAAAATAGATTATTTAAGTGCTAACGGTGAGAAAATCCAGCTAAAGTGCTGACCTAGTGATTTTCTGGTGAGGCAAGTGCAATACGACGTTGTTTTGCATACTGACGTGGTTAGACAAGGGCAAAAATGACATCGTTTTACTACGAGGTGGATAAATAATTAATATAAAAATTAATTAAATTAAATTTAAAACTAAATTCATTTCAATTATTAAAAAAAAAAAGGAAGCACGATTGGGGGCTCAACCCTCATCGCCGTTGCCTCCCACCGTCATCCTTTGGGAAGGGCTGGCGACGGTGGGGGAGGGTCGGCCGGGGTCACCGGCCCTTATCCTTCTTCTTCTTCTTCTTCTTTTCTTTTCTTTTTAATTTTTTTATAATTTAATTTAATTAATTTTATATTAAAATTCAAATCCACGCCAAAACAACATTGTTTTTATGTTTCTTTACTGAGTCAGCTCTTTAACAAGCCACGTAGGCGAATAAAATTAATAAAAAATTGTTACGTAGGATTTCCTACGGGGTCCGCTGGAGATTAAGTGTCATATTTTTCGAACTTAAGTGTCATTTTCCTAACTTTTTTGGCACTTAAGGCACTGTTTGGTAATCATCCAAACAGTGCCTGATTCTGATTTTTTGTTCCTAAAATCAGTTTGGGAACAGAATCGCGTTTGGTAAATTTTTTATTCCCGGGAACAAATTTGTTCCTAGAATCAATTTTAGACAAGAATTGATATATATATATATATATATATATATATATATATATATATATATATATATATATATATATATATATATATATATATATATATGATTCTTGGTCTAAGAATCAAAATTCTTCTTCTTCTTCTTTTTCATCGACCGCCATCCCGCGACCGATGCCTACCGCCGCCGGTCGCCCGGAACCTGTCCGGCAAGCTTGCCGGAGGCTTGCCAGGCCAAGGCAAGGTCCGGCGAGCTTGCCGAAGGCAAGCCTAGCCACCGGCAAGGCTCGCCCAGCCCGCCGGTGGCCAAATGGGCCTCGCCCGGCCCGCCGGTGGCCGGGTGGGCCTCGCCTAGCCCCCACCTCGGCCACCGGCAAGGCTCGCTTGGCCATCGACGAGGCTCACCTAGCCCCGTCGGTGGCCAGCGGGTGTTGCTCAGCTATCGACGAGGCTCGACAGACGAGGGCCGACCTTGCCGAGGGCCGGCGACGCTCCGTGAGTTCACTGACCCTCGTTTGGTCGGTCGTCAGACCGGCGACTGGCCTAAATAAGAAGAAGAATAGGAGAAAAAAGAAAAAAGAAAAGGAAAAAAGGAAAAAAGGAAAAAAAAGAAAAAAAGGAAAAAAATTATAAAAATTATTTAAAAATTAAAATAAATTGATTTAGAACATAATCAATGAACACGGTACCAAACACAATTCTATTCTAGAATCAGAAATTTTGTATAGTTACAAAACACGTTCTTTTACTCAGAATCAGTTCCTGGGAACTGAATTAAAAAATAATCATTTCAAATTAGAATTTGTTTCTGGAAATAAAATTGTTACCAAACGCGCCTTAAATGTTTCATTATACTAAATTTTGACATTCGGAGTATACTTTTGCCGGGGAATAATCCATTCCATCAAGATCATAGTGCGAAAGAGGAAGAATGGGGAGGCTAGCGTCAAAATTCATAGGGTTTGTTTCTATAGACTTAATCTTGATTGGTTGGGGGGCATCGATTCAACTACATCGAAGGTTCTAGATTCTCTTGGCGAGACAATTCATCTTATGCTTAAATAAGGATATTGATATGGTGAATCCTACGATGCTAGATGGCTCCGTTTAGATGTACCCTTCTCTCTTTCAAACTTTTTACCTAATGCGGTTGTTAATGTGGAATTGTTGAGGACGGGAAGCGAAATTTTTTTAGTAACGGCTAGGGACTTGATTCGTTCGCATAGAATTCAAGTGTTTATAATTGTTGAACCAAGAATGAGTGGAGATCAAGCTTCTGAATAATTAAGAAACTTCGATTTTCTAAGAATACTTGTGCTGAGGCATAGGGCTTTTCGGGAGAATCTGGTTGTCATAGTGTGATGCGTGATGTGCATCCTTTACTATGGATGAGATCTAGGTTGATTCTCAATTTATTCACATTGGAATTAAAGAGGGGGTAACAGAAGTTGGTGGCTAACTATTGTCAACGCTAAAACCAGATAAGTTAGCTAAAACACAATTGAGGGATCATCTTGAATAGGTACCTCCTACATTGACAAAACGTTGGATGATCACTGGTGATTTTAATGACATTGCATTTCTGGATGAAAGAAATGGGCTGCACCGGTCAATGCTGCAAAATGTACTAGGTTTGGAAAGTGGATTGACAAATATCGTATAATTGATCTTGATTGGGCAGGAATGAAATTTACATGGCACATGCCCAAGTGGAATGGATGTAATCGGGCATTCAAGCGCCTTGACATAGCATTACATAATCTTTCTTGGCGTTCATTATTTGTTGATGCGACGGTACAAGTACTTCCAAGAATTAAATCTGACCATCATCTTCTCTTGATTGCTCTCCTAAGTTAAATTGGCCTTTTCAATTTAACTCATATTTCTTTCAATGAGTTTGCTCAACTTAATTGGAATGATAGAGTTGTCGTTTAATGTTGCTTTGCCCTAACTACAAAACAACTTCAAGAAGGGGAAAAAGAATGTCTTCGAAAACATTTTCAAAAGAAAAAAAGAATTTGCCAGTCAAATTAGGAGGCATCCAAAAAGCACCTGAGAGAGTAACAAATCCTTTTCTTTTCTTTTTTTTTTTTTTTTTTGTTGAAACTTGAAGCGAAACTACGAAAGGAGTTTGTTGATGTCTCAATTTAGGAAGAAATCCACTTGTATAAATATTCTAGACATCAATGGCTCTAGTTCAAGAATAAAAATACGAAATTTTTTCATGCTACCACCATTCACCATCGAAAAATAAATTTAATGTTCTAAAGAATCATAATAGAGAATTGGTGTCCATCCACTAGGAATTGAAAGGTATTATGGTGAATTTCTACATAAACCTTTTCACAGAAGATGTCAAACCCAGTCGAGATTTTGCAGCCTAATAGAATTCAAATATTGAGCCCTTCACGAACTTTGAATCTAGCTAATCTAGTTGACAAAGAAGGCTCTGTAGAGCACTCTTTGATATGGGACCTTACAAGGCGCCCTGATTGGATATTTTTCAAGCAATTTTCTTTTAGCATTAGAAGGAATCTAGTTAGTAATTCGATTTTTTTCTTTTTTTTGTTGGGAATTGTAACTGGGCTAAGATTAATAAAACTATTTTAGTTTTAATCCTACCTGAATCAATTTGCAGCTTTAGACCAATCAATTTGTCTAATGTCACAAAATTCTTACCAAAGTGGTTGTGAATAGACTAAAGGAAGTGCTTCCACAACTCGCCTCGCTTAATCAAACTAGTATTGTTCCTAGTAGACATATTCAAGATAAAATTATTTCGCACAAGAGGCAATTCACTTGATGACCAAAATTCAGGGAAAATGGGGTATATGATCCTTAAAATTGGCCTTAAAAAGGCATGTGATTGACTCAACCATTGAGGAAACTCTTCACATATTCTATGGTTCATTTAATTATGAATTGCATCACATCATCATCCTTACAAGTTTTGTGGAATGACGAGACTACAAAGAAATTTAGGGAATTACATCAAAAAGACCCTCTTTCACCATACATCTTTATGTTGGGTGATCTTGGATCTCTTTCACCTTAAAAGCTAACTCAAATTATGAGCATTTCTTTCACACTTATAAACTGACCACCAACCCCTTCCATAACTGATGTGGAACACCCTCAACAATCTCCCCCTCACATAGAAGGTCTTAGGTCAGAACCACAACAACCCGTGACTCTCTCACACCTATAAACCGACCACCAACTCTTTACACAACCGATGTGGAACACCTTAACAATCCCCCTCAGACTTTGGGCCTTATGTCGAAGCCACAACAATCCGTGACTCTCCTGTGTGACTTTTGGATCTAAACTTGTTGGCGAACTTGGGCTGTGATACTTGTTTTGGGTGGTCTTGGGTCTTTCTCACCCCAAAAGCTAGCTCAGAAGATAAGACTTTCCCTCACATTTATAAATCGACTACTAGCTCCTTTCACAATCGATGTGAGACAACCTCAACACTTTGTTATGCATAGATATGTTATATCAACTTATAAATGATGCAGCAAAATCAAAATGGTGGAAACTTTTTTGCTTTTGAAGCAGTAGACTGCAAATTTCTCATCTAAAATTTGTGGATAATCTCTTGTTAACAGTAGGAATTTCGATAAATCAAATGGATGTCATCATGAAATGTCTAGGTGAATTTTGCAATAGATTAGGACATATTGTGAACAAGGTTAACACTAAAATTTCCTGTTCAAAGAATATTTGTCTAGGGCTGAAACGTAATTTGAGCGAGATTTCTGATTTTGGTGGATGTGCAGAGCTAGCAAGTATCTGGGAGTGTCTTTAACTCATGGAAGAACTTATTCGAGGCATTTTCAATTTGTATTAAAGACGATAGAAACAAAGCTTAGTGGATGAAAATCTAAAACTTGTCAATGGCAAGTCAAATTACTTTATCCTAGTTTGTGGTCTATATGTATCTATCACATGCATTGCACTAAAGTTTCAACTCAAATTTGTCGAGAGATTGAAAGAATTGTCATGCTTTCATATGCGGAGATATCGGTGATAAACGTTGTAATCACCTCTTGAATTAAGAGTCCATATGCAAGCCTAAGAAATTTGACGGTCTTGGTTAGACCTCTTGAACTAACTAAACCCAAATTTATAATGAAGCTAACATGGGGCATCAAGACTCGATCTATTAATCTTTGGGCACAAATTCTGACCTCTAAATTTTGTTTGCAAAAAACTGATTTTCATGCTAAACTTGGCGACTCGATCTTATATAGGGCGATTGTGAACATACGGTTGCCTTTACAAGAAGGAGCTTAATGGAGTTTGGAAACGGCGAACATGTTAAGGTTTGTACAAATAGATGCATATTGGGTATGGATGCGCTCTATAATGTCGTTAGTGTCCAATTATCTCATTCTAAGATGGGCCCGAAAAGTTTGTGATTATGTGTTGAATGAAAATTGGAATTTTCGGATGGTTTAGGGATTTAAACCAGAAGAAATAATCTTTCCTATTAGAGTTATCAAACCTTCTTCGCCTTTTGATGGGGACAATACTTTGTTGTGGGAGGGCATCGAAAGTGGGTCTTTTTTTCGCTAAGTTAGCATGTGAGGTAACCAATGGAGCAATCAATCAAAAATCTAATATTATATGGTCCACAATTTGGAAGTGGAATGGACCTTAACGTATTAGAACTTTTATATGGCTACCTGCTTGTAAGTGACTATTGACTAATAAATTGAAGACGCTTCATAACTTGTGCAATGCCCTTGATTAGCTTACTAATTTACTGTTTGCTTTAGCCCATCCTATACAAAACCTCATGGTTTTGTCTTTCGTTGTATAGGTGGGCACATTTCTAGGAGGTCACCCATCTTAGAAGTGCTCCCACTTGGGCATGCTTAACTTTGGAGTTCTAAGGCTACGTATTGTTGTTACGTCAAAAGGCTACATGGTGTGCATCTCTAACTATATAGCCATAAACAAATACACTCATTGGCGAAAGACCTCACCAATATATTTGAAAAATATTTTCCTAAAATTAATTGCTTATAGCACTAGAAATAATTAATCAATGAAAAATACTTTTATTATCTATAAGAATATATGTCTAAATATTTTCATAGATTATGAAAATATTTTGTTTTTTTTTTTTTTCTCTTTTCAGACAATACAAACAATTATTTTTAGGAGACTATTTTTCAAGTTATATATTTTTTGTGGAACAAACAAATTTTTCTGTTTAACCACTGGCCACTCTTTTTTGAGAATCGCTCTCTTCATGCTTAGTGCATAGTTTGGTTTACTCTTGTCCTCTTCGCCACTTTAGAAACCTGCTAAGACCCACAACAATACATAGGAGAATTTTTCTCAATGAATTTGTCGCAATAATTAAATTCAAATTTCGCTTGTAACGGGCAATCGAATTTTCATAGTGATTGGAGCATAATTTTTGGAGTAGGTGTGTGTGGCTTTTTTGGCAATAGAGAAAGAAGTCACTTTTCCAAGTCAATTTTGTTTTTCCTTCAAATACGATATAAGTAATTCAATCACACACAAAGAAAATCATTAAAGGATCATTTGTGAATAACTTGGCATTAAGTGGATCATTCACTTCTCTAATTTTGGTTAGATAGGACCATCCACCTTCCGGGTGATTAAACTGGATACCTATAGGGCCTCTAAAAGCAACCTAGAACTTACTAGTACATGGATTTTGGGCTTAGTGATTAGGACTCAACTTCACAATACAACATGGATTTTGTACAATCATTATTGAGTTGATTCCGAAGCCTTCGCTAATCTTGTAAGTCCAGAGCTTATGATTAATGATGATGGCCTTGTTTTGCTTAAAGATATCAAAAGATTGCTACGCTTTCACTTCGAGCTAAAGTGAAAACATAACTTTCGAGAAGGAATCGATTTATAGACTGGCTTGCTAATCTTGGAATGGATAAGCGCTCGAATGATAGTTTCTTTTTATTACCTCCTATAGAATTATTTCATGTTTTATCAAGTGATAAAATAGGCCTAGTAAATTTATGACGTTAAATTTTGTATTCAGCTCCAACCCTTTTTTTCATCATATTAAACAAATTGACAAGCAAAGAAAGAAAATCTACGATCTTTGAGATAAGCTACTGTAAATAAGAAGGAAAAAAAAAAAAAGAGTTTACGATAGAAGCTAATTGTTAGCGAATTTTCATGAAGTGTAACAAAAATGGAAATTTAAAGGGAGATCTCTACATTTTGCAAATAATTTTAGGCACTTGCGCAAACCTTTTTTTTTTTTTTTTTTTTTTATATTTACAATTCGTGTTTAATATGGATGCTCTATTTCAAATTAGGGTTAATATCCTGAAACATCCAAAACTGATATTCCTATGATAAATTTATCATAAACTAATGTTTTGACAACAAAAAATCTCAAATTGATACACCCAAGACAAATTTACCAAAAATTAATTTTTTAACATAAAAAATCCTAAACCGATACACTTATAATAAATTTACCTTCCATTAACTACTGTCAAATTTAAATGTTAAATTTGCTGACCTAGATGACACATAGTAATGTGACAAGTCTATGTGGAAAACTCAAGAGTAAGTATTACGAAAAATACTAAATTAATACACTTATGCCAAATTTTATGGTACACATATGATAAATTTAGAATTTTTCATGATATTAACCCTATGATTTCATGTCACCATAAAATCTCACTATGTGTCATCCGCGTCAGCAAATTTAACGGTAAATTTGTTGAGAGTTAATAAAGGTAAACTTGTCATGAGCCGATTTGGATTTTCGGTGGTCAAAAAATTTACCGGCTTAGGGTTTTTCAAGATATTAACCCTTCAAATTTTGAAATATATTTTCTAAAAGTGATCACTTGTATCGGTTGAAATAATTAATCAATGGAAAATGTTTTCATTACTTATAAAAATTTATGTCTAAACATTTTTGCGGATGACGAATATATTTTTTATTCATTCATTTTCATAAGCAATATTTTTCAAATCATTTATGTTGTTTTTTGAAAAAAAAAAAAAAAAGAGGAGGAATTGACAGCAAAAGCTATGCGTCGTATTCATAAAAACTGGAAAAAAAAAATGTTCAAAATACATACTAGAATGTAACCATAAACCCACGTTGCCTACTAAGGGCCACAAAACAGCAACAAACCAGAATAGCTAAAATACGTGCAGCTAACTGCTCCTACAAGATAAGATTGACAAAGTAAAACAACAATTAACCAACTCCTAAAAAATAAGACACTAACAAACTGACTAAACAAAACAAATAAGAAAAAAACAGAACGTGCAGTCTTGATACATCAACACTCTCCCCCTGGATCAAGTACTGCACACTCCTAGTTTTGCCCTGAGAAGTTCAAATCGACCAACATGAAATGACTTCGTGAATATATCTGCAATCTAGTTTTCTAAACTGCAGTACACCAGTTTCACCTCTTCAGCCGTTTGCACTTCTCTCAAGAAGTAAAACTTGACCTTAAAATGCTTTGTTCTTCCATGAAATATTGGATTCTGTGAAATGGCCAGAGTAGCTTGATTATCCACAAACACTTCTATGTCTTCTTCTTGCTGCATATGCAGATCATCCATCAGCTTCTTTAACCATAATACTTGATTCACAGCTGCAGTAGCTGCAATGAACTCAGCTTCTGTAGTTGATTGAGCCAATATTTCCTCCTTCTTTGAACACCAAGAAAAATATGCTGACCCAAATGTAAAGCAATAACTCGAATTGCTCCTCATATCATCCATTGATCTTGCCCAGTCACTGTCAGAATACCCCTGCAAGTTAAACTCTTGAACTCTACAAAACTTAATCTCATATGAAAGAGTACCTCTTAAGTACCTCAAAATCCTCTTTGCAGCTACCATATGCAACTCACTTGCACAATTAAGAAATCTAGATAAGACACTTACAGGAAACATGATGTCTGGCCTGGTTGCAGTGAGATACATAAGACAGCCAATCAAACTTCTATAAACTTTTTCATCTGCAAGTATTAAACTGGATGTCACGCCCCGATCCTCGAGCACGCACACATCCTTCTCTTGGTCGATTTTAATATGCGATATCCCAGGACTATATATCGCCGACCCTTTTATTTTATTAAGCGCATGCGGAAGCAATTATAAATCCCCAGACAATAAAACAATGGGATAGAAAAGCAGGGTCATATTTTTCATATTGAAACTTATAACCAAACTTTTATACAAAACACAAACCATTTCATCACTATTCACATCAAAAAGGAGATCTCAAAAGAAGATAAACTCTCGGTCCATCTAGGCCGTACTCAAGGCCCCTCTCGGGATTATCTTCTTCTTCCAAAAATCATTCTCCTCAAGTTTCACCTCCAAGTTCTCCTTCTCAGACTCCTCCTCATCAGCTTCTCATCGGGGTCCTGAAATGTTTTTCCCCAAACTGGGATGAGACTACGTCTCAGCGAGTTCTACCCCACTAAGCCCGATTAGTAAACCATTATACTAAAGGCTGCCTAAACACGCATAGTTCAGAAGACGTACCTTGGCCTCATATCCCACCTGCAAGTCAGTACAATTCACAATAAACATTCATTCACTTCAAACAAATCGAACCAGTCGATTACATGTCATACGAATCAATCCCCACTGTGGGATATTTAAAAGCTAGGCCACGTGCATTCTCCAGGACGACCTTCCAAGTCTCCGAGTTCACGTGCCTTGAACCTTGAGCCCACGTGCATTCTCTCAGGCGACCTTTTCGCCAAAGTGATGCATCAAGTCACCAAGCCCACATACCCTTTTAGATGCCTACACTTAGTCACAGAGCTCCATCAATGCTCTCGGGCGTCAATTCGCCAAGGTGACGTACAGTGAACACTTTACTATGCTCTCGGGCGTCTTTTTTTTCGCCAAGGTGATACACTGATCACAGAGCCAACATAAACAATTCAATATGCTCTCAGGCATCTTTTTCGCCAAGGTGATACACTGATCACAGAGCCAATATAAACAATTCAATATGCTCTCGGGCGTCTTTTTCGCCAAGGTGATACACTGATCACAGAGCCAACATAAACAATTCAATATGCGTCTTTTTCGCCAAGGTGATATATTCATCACAGAGCCAACACAAACAATTCAATATTCTCGGGCGTCTTTTTCGCCAAGGTGATATATTCATCACAGAGCCAACACAAACAATTCAATATGCTCTCGGGCGTCTTTTTTCGCCAAGGTGATATATTCATCACAGAGCCAACACAAACAATTCAATATATTCAACCACCTGAACTCACGTGTATTCTCCAGGTGATATTCCAATTCACCGAGCCACATGCTTCTTTCAAGTGGTTAACAATCAACTTTCAATACCGACAACCAATGCCCAACGATTTCTCAATCAAATAATTAAATCAATTCAACAAAGCATTATAAATACTGAATAACATACTTGGCCAACATACTTGGCCATTTACCAATCAATAATTCAATCTCAATCAATTCCAATCAATTTAGGGTAAATCCCTAAAATATCACAATTTATCCAATTTCATACAACGTGGAGCTCAAATAAATAAACGGACTGCGCAACGATGATCAGCACGAGATTTCGGTCGTCGGCCATCAAAATCTTAATTTCCGAAAAATAATTAATTAATTAATTAATTTCGAAAATTAATTATTAATTATTAAAATTCAATTTAGCTCAAAATAAGGCCCGATTAAATAAACGGACTTCACCACAGTCATCAGCATAATTTTCCGGTTTCAGGCCATCTCAATTGAATTTTCGGAAAATAAATAATTATTTAATTAATTTCGAAAATTAATTAATATTAAAAATTCAATTTAACTTAAAATAAAGCCCGATTAAATAAACGGACTTCGCCACAATCATCAGCATAATTTTCCGATTCCGAACCATCTCCCTTGAATTTTCAAAAAATAAATAATTATTAAATTTAATTCCAAAAATTAATATTTAAATACCCAAAAATCTCACTTAGGCCCGAATCGCCAAATTGAAGCCTAATTAGGGGTCAGAAAATTCCCAAGATGCTTCCAATAAATAGTAGACCACGTCTACTTGCTAATTGCGCAATCAATTTATTTAAATCACATCACAATTGACTAATAATTGCTAATTTATTCTAATCTAACAACCTAAACATAATTAATTAAAACTAAATCAACCTAAAGCATAATTAGCCAACTAATCCAAGATTAGTGAGATTACTCATCAAATCGCGTGCAAATCGGATCAATCCGATGGGTGAGACGCGAGGAACAATTCTTCCCAAAACACGGCTCGGGTTCGGGGCCCGGAAACGGCCCAAAACGGGCCCAAACCAGCTGGAAACCCATTTCGTGGGTTTCTGCCCTTGGCTGGTTGGAGCAGATCCAGCGGCCAAAACGTCGAGGGGAGGCCGGCGGAGGGCAAAGGGGGACGTCGGGGAGGCTCGGCGGTGACCGGACGGGGTTGGGCGGTGGCCGGAGGTGGCCGAATGGCGGCCGAACGAGGCGAACCGAGCCGAGCCGAGCGGGGAAGAATGCCGGGCGCACGCGAACGGCGGGGCGGGCGGCGGCGACGGGGGCGGTTGAACGCGCGGCGTCGTGCGGGGAAGGACGACCGGCGAGCGGCCGAGCGAGCTTGGGCAGCGACGGCGGCCGCTCTAATCCCAGGCGAGCCGCGCTTCCGTTTCGTTTAGCCGGGTCGCATGAATAGGAGAGGTAGAAGAGGGGTTTCTGTCACGTGGGGTGGGGAAGAAGAGAGAGAAGGGATAAGGATTGAAGGAGAGAGAGAGAGAGAGAGAGAGAGGTCGGTGGGGGAGGGGAAAGCTGTCCGCACGAATAGGGGGAGGGGAGAGGAGAGAGAAGAGAGAGAAAAAGAGAGGAAAAGAGAGAAAAGAAAAGAGAGGGAGAGAGAGGAAAAAGGAAAAATAAAATACATAATGCCTTTATGTACATTTTCCTTTTCTCTTTTCCTTTTTATTTCCTTTCGGGCTTCAATTTTTCCTCTGATAATTTCTTTATTGAAATTTCGGACCCGTCCATAAAATTGACGAGCGATGAGACAGGATCCTAATTATCTAGTCAAATTAAAACCCAAAAATCTAGATGTCACATGATCCATCCTTCTTTTGAAGCTTTTCCTTATGACCCATTGGTGTACTCACACTCTTGCACTCCTCCATGTTGAATCTCTTTAGGATCTCCTTCAATACTTCTTTTGACAGATAAAAACTTCATTCTGAGTTTGCCTAACCTCCATTCCTAGAAAATATGACATCTCACCAAGATCAGTCATTTCGAACATCTTCATCATCTCTTGCTTAAATGCGAATCGAGCACTATTACTACCTGTCACCAGCATATCATCCACATAAAGAGACACCACCACTAAGTCAGATACTAACTTCTTGACATATAGAGTGGATTCACTGAGGCTTTTTTTGAAACCTAAACCCAATAAGTGCTCATCCATCTTATTGTACCATGCTCTAGGAGCTTGCTTCAAGCCATAGAGAGCCTTTCTCAACAAATAAACTTTCTTCTCCTGGCTTGGTGTGACAAAACCTTCTGGCTGCTCAACATAAATCTCCTTCTGCAACACTCCATTCAAAAATGCAGATTTCACATCTAACTGATATACCTTCCATCCTTGTTGAGCTGCCAAAGCAAGAATCATTCTAATTGTATCAAGTCTTGCCACGGGAGCAAAGGTTTCTGAGAAATCAACTCCCCAAACCTGTGCATATCCCTTCACCACCAACCTGGCCTTATGCTTATTCACTGAGCAATCAGGATTAAATTTGGTCTTGAAAACTCATTTTACTCCAATCACCTTCCTATCTTCAGGCCTCTCCACTAGCTCCCATGTTTGGTTTTTTTCTATCATAGCCAACTCTTCCTTCATTGCATTCATCCACCCCTAATCACTTTTAGCTTCCTCATAACCCGTAGGTTCCAAAACAGCCACGCTACACTTTTGATATATATTAGTCAAAGATCTAGTACCTCTAACTGGAGCATCATCCACTAGTTCGTCAAGTTCTAATGAGACATCTTTGTGCTTGTCTTGTGGCTCATTTATTCAATTCCATTTCTCATCTTCTAGAAACTGAACGTCCCTACTAGT
Source organism: Eucalyptus leucophloia subsp. euroa (assembly GCA_017140325.1). Lineage (NCBI taxonomy): Eukaryota > Viridiplantae > Streptophyta > Magnoliopsida > Myrtales > Myrtaceae > Eucalyptus > Eucalyptus leucophloia. The sequence goes on from CM029476.1 coordinate 25,240,253, forward strand.
GATAACCTTTCCTGTCTGTGGTTGATAGATCTTGTACGCTTTGGACACTAAATTGTAGCCAACAAAGATCCCAGGTTCAGCTTTCTCTCCCAACTTGTCTCTCTTGACCTGTGGAATATGAGAAAAACACAAACAGCCAAACACCTTCAAATTTCTTAGAATTGGCTTGACATCAAACCAAGCTTCAAAGGGTGTCTTCATCTCCAATACCCTCGTAGGTAATCTATTCAGCAGAAAAACTGATGTGTTTGCTGCTTCTGCCAAAAACTCTTTTGGTAGATCTTTCTCATACAACAGACACCTAGTCATCTCCATAATAGTTCCATTCTTCCTCTCACTAACTCCATTTTGTGGTGGAGAGTAAGGAGCAGTAAGCTGATGCTCAATTCCAGCCTCTTCATAGAATGAGTTAAACCTCTGTGAAGTGTATTCTATTCCACTATCAGATCTAATGACTTGAATCTTGCAGCCACTTTGGTTCTCAACCCATTTCTTAAACTTTAGAAATACCCTAGCAACTTTTGACTTTTGCTTCATAAAGTAAATCCAACACATTCTAGTATAATCATCAATGAAAATAATAAAATACCTGTTGCCATTTAGTGAAGGAGTCACTTGTGGACCACATAGATCTGTATGAATCAGTTGTAGCTTCTCTGTAGCTCTCCAAGTGGATTCCTTGAAGGGAAGTCTTGTCTGCTTACTCAACAAACAAGTTTTGCACCCTGTGATTTGCTCCTCCAGGCTTGGTAACCCAGTTGCCATTTCATTCATTTGCATGAACAGCACGCCTTTATGATGAAAGTGCCCCAACCTCTTGTGCCATATTTCTGAATTATTAGCCTGACACTTGAATGCCATCTGCTCCTTCTCAAGAGGATTCAAAGAAAAACTCTTATGTTGCATATTTATCTTGAACAACTCTTGACCACTAGAGTCAAAGATCAAACACTTCTCCTCTTCAAATATCATCTTAAATCCCTTTTCTACCAACTGCCCCACACTCAGCAAATTCTGATCAATTTTAGGCACATACATCACATCAAAAATCAGCTTAGTTCCAGCACAACTCTCCATTACTACAGTCTCTTTACCTTTCACTTCTAAGTACTCCCCATTCCCAATCCTCACTCTTGACTTCAACGACTTGTCAAGATTTATAAACAGCGTTTCATCACTTGTCATATGGTTTGTGCAGCCACTATCAACAAGCCAACTGTCACATGGAGTACTAGAGGAGAAACAAGAGGCAACAAACAATTGATCTACCTCTTGCTGAATTACAGCATTTGCCTCACCCTGCTGCTGATCTCTCTTCCAGAATTTCTCAATGTGTCCAAGCTTATGACACTTTATGCACTTGACATCTGGCCTCTTCCAACACCTAAAGTGTAGATGATTCTTTTTTCCATAGTGCTGACATGAGGAATATTTTCCCCAATTATTCTTGGAGTTGCCTGCACTATTTTCTCCTGCAGCAACTTCTGAACCACTACTGCCATTTCCTTTCTTCCCTTTCCACTTCTTGACTTTTCCTCCTACATTCTGTTGTTCTTTGGCCAGCAGAGCTCTTTCTGTACTTCCTTCCAGCCTCATTAACCTCCTTTGCTCTTGCGCTTGCAGAGCACTTAGTAATTTTGCCAACTTGATCTGAGACAAATCCTTGGTATTCTCCAAAGAGGCAATGGTTGCCTCAAATCTTTCGGGCAAGGAGACAAGAATCTTCTGCACTAGCCTATTATCAGAGAGGTTAGTGCCTAGAACTCTTGCCGATTTGCAATGCTTATCAATTTATCAGAATACTCCTTAATTGTCTCAGATTCCTTCATCTGCAGTCTCTCGAATTCTACGATCAAGTTTAGCCCCTTCATGCTTCTGATCATCTCATCTCCTTGATACTCAGCTTTGAGGAAGTCCCAAATAGCTTTGGCTGATTCACAAGCCATAATTCTGTTGAAAATGGTAGGTGAGACAGCAACATATAAATAAGACTTTGCCTTTGCTTTACTTGTCGTCCTTTCCTTGTGAAACTTGATTTAATTGATGGTTGGATTGTCGGGAAGGGGAGCAACTTCATAATCTTGTTCCATAGCTTCCCAAAAATCACAACCCTCTAAATAGGCTCGCATTCTCATTGCCCAGGCTTGATAATTTTCTCCATCAAACGCTGGTGGAGCCATTGCTGAAAAATCACTTGATCCTACCTCCATCTTGCTTTTAACTTCTATGGATGCAGACACACCTCTCAATCAATCTCACAAGTCACTCACAGCCCCTTAAGATCAAGAAGGCTCTGATACCAGTGTTGTTTTTTGAAAAAAAAATATAGGAGGAATTGACAGCAAAAGCTATGCATCGTATTCAGAAAAATTGAAAAAAAAAAATGTTCAAAATACATACTAGAACGTAACCATAAACCCATGTTGCCCACTAAGGGACACAAAACCAGCAACAAACCAGAATAGCTAAAATACGTGCAGCTAACTGCTCCTGCAAGATAGGATTGACCAAGTAAAACAACAATTAACCAACTCCTAAAAAACAGGACACTAACAAACTGACTAAACAAAACAAATAAGAAAAAAACTAAACGTGCAGTCTTGATACATCAACAATTTATTTTTTGCGAAATGAATCGGGAAAGACTATTTCCCAATAATTGCTCCACATTTGAAGCTCTTGATCATAATATTAGATAGGATCGATTTATTGAAGTGAAACATGAAGTAAAAATACAAGTACAACGTTGACGTCGTAGGCAACGTTTATTTATATTGTATTACAACGAGTTAATATGTCGATAGTCATTCAACCAAACACACCGTGCATAGAAATTCTCGAAGCATCAAATAGACCTTCGACCCCGGGGGGGGGGGGGGGCGGGGATTCTAGTAGAGGCGCCTGCAGAGCGTGAGGCCGTCTCCCACGGAAAGAAGACAGCAGTCAACGCGCGGATCGCTCGCCAGGAAGCTGTTCAGCTCCCTAAGGTGGCTTCTCCCGACCCTCAGATGCTCCGCCATCTCTTCATCTTCGGACATAGCGACCGCACCGAACCATAGAGTGTTGTCATATGCGATCACCCCTCCGATCTTCACCAGCTTGAGCACGATCTCGTGGTACTTGATGTAGTCCTCCTTGTTGGCGTCCACAAAAGCAAAATCAAAGTCCCCCTCTTCTCCTCCCTACGGATAGTCAAACGGATAGTCAAATGTGTCATTTTTTTTTTTTAAACATTACATGGTACGCTACTATTGATCGTCAACTATCCTACCGAAGTAGGCGGTCTTGTTTTAATATCAATAATTGCATGTTACTCCACATCTATTGATTGTTTTTGCACGGACTGACAACGTCAAATGAGTCCTCTGACCACCTGCAGTTTCTACGACACGATTTCCCATACACCCTATGTCGAATAGTAATAATTTAAGACCAAATGAACAAACTTTGAATTTTCAAAAAATATTGCATATCTAAAAAAAAATTGCATATCTCACATAATAGAATTTATACTATTAGAAAAATAATGATGGGGTGACGGCACCGTCAGTACTTGGACAGCAACGGTGCTCCCCCAACCACAAGATTTTTGAAGGGATCCCAGTGGGATTCTTTAGACTAAAAAAAAATTAAATAAAATAGAAAATAGAAAAATCTTAGGGAATTGAAAAGAGCTTCATTGAAAGCATCATCAACATCAAATATTTTTCATTCCTTGTCGAAAGACTAGTTCAGACATTTTGATTATAAGACAAATAAATTTAGCATTTCTATTGATAAGGTCGCTATGTAAAACACTTTTCACACTTGAAATCATGAAAAAATTATGGATGACGATAGCATGACAGTCACTGTTATTGTTGGAAGTAATAGTAAAATGTGAACGACCAATTGATGCTAGCATAACACTAGCTGTAACGAAGGCAAGGAAATTAGTTTGTCTTGCATTTTCTATCAATTACACCTTGTGGCCTACATGCCACCGTTACTTAGCAATAATAACAGTGATTGTTACTTAAGCATTTCCCAAAAATTATATTCATCATTTAACAAAATGATCACAGTTACCAAAATTAAGACTTGAATCTTTATTTGTACAACTTAAAGTATAAATAAATTCAACTTGAGTCAAAGCAATCCAAGTTAACTCAAAAATCAAAGAGATGATCATTTAGTATATCCAAAATTAAATTTATGTAAAAATTTATAGAATATTGAATTTGTTTGATTAAATTTTTGGCCTCACTTCCCTTTTTTATATTTTGTATAGCCCAACTTTATCAACGTGTTAGCCAAATTTCAATTTAACGTATCTTAACTAGATAAGTATACATTGTGTCTTAGTTCAATAAATGCCACAACGAGACTCATTGCAGTGTACAAAATTTTTCACTTGTTCGATAATATTTCGGAATCTCATTAAATTAGTGAAATACACTTGTGGGTTATTGATATGACTTTCTTTGCATCAATAATATGCGAAACCATTGTCGCAAGTACATTATGAAATAATTGAGTTTTGCATTTAAATAGTTATTCGAAGCTATTAAAAAAAAGTTCACAAGCATCCACTATATTTTCTTTTTTTTTTTTAATTTCATTGTCTATTTAAAAAAAAAAAAGAGAATATTGTCCCAAATCTGAGAAATTATTGTCAAGATTCTTTCTAAAATCTGCTACGTGTCCATATTATGCTTCCGGTTGCCAATATTACTTCCATGGCCGTTTGTGGTTGAAAAGGCACTGTCAGCCTAGCAACACCCCCTATTAAAAATCCCAAACCGATTTTTCAATGAAGCATTTTACCCAAAATCAATTTTCGTCTCGCAAAGTAAAATGAAAAAAACCAAATCGATACCCCCAACTGAAATCCACCTTCCAATAGTATTCCATCTAATATATCATGACTGCAATATGTGAGTCGGCAAGTATGCATTTTAAGGGAGTGTAGTTTGGACGAGGGTTATTGGTTTGGAAATTCTTTAAGATGAAAACTAGTTTGGAATTAAATGTTTCATAATATTTCCATTTGAGAATTTTTTATAAGACGGACATTAATTTGGTACAAATGTGTTGTGGATACCAATTTGAGAGTTATGGTGATATTAATCTAGATTTCATTGGACAAGCACATACTTACATTTTTGATAAGGTCGTTTAGCACTAAGAAAGCATCTGCATGGATGAAGTTGATCTTATGGTCGACTCCGGCTTTCTTGATAAATGGCAGGCCCGTTTCATAAGCCTCCTTATCCATATCCATCGCTATTATCTACACGATAAGGAGATAACTTGTTCAATTATGGAACGAATTTCATCACGGTTAAAAGAAATTAAGATACTTACCATGTCAAAATTAAATGGAATTATTGTTTATTACCTTGCCATCATCTGGAAGTGCAAGTGCGGTGGTGAGGAGAGAATAGCCGGTGAAGACTCCGATCTCGATGGTCTTCTTCGCATTCATAAGCTTCAACATCATGGAGATTAGTTGCCCCTCGTCAGCTGGCACATTCATCATACTCCTGCAGCAGAAATAGAAAACCTGTTTGATTACATTATTCGTAATTTATCATTCACGGCAATCATTAATGTTTCGTGAACATCACGCACCGCTAGATGAGTAATAATTTATCATTCATGGCAATCATTAATGTTTCGTGCACAGCACTAGATGAGCTTATGCTTATGTGCAATTCATCTAATGAATTATGACTTAATTATTCCATCACTAAGTTACGGCCGCCGTTCACCAGGGCTTCAGTCGCTGGCTCCCCTTGCTAGAAGTAGATAAACGGGAATTAATTCTAACTCCCACAACTTCGACAGCATCTAGGGTTCCTCAAAGCCCTGGGAACATTTTGATATTGGACATATGGGGGATTTCACATGTCATGTCATCAACCATCCAGCGACATAGATTTGCAATATAAAAAGAATAACATGTGGTTTTGAAAGATCTATATACCCTACTAATTTTATGAGTTTGAAATGAATTCCGTTACATTCATAGGAGACATCTTGTTTGAAATTAAAAATTTCTGGCTTGATAATGAAGATTAATATGGAAAATTTCAAAAATTTTACGTAATTTTGCGGGAAGTAAAACGCTCTGGTGGATTAAAAGAAGCTATTTTGGCTGATGAGAGTGGATGACTGTTATGAATCCGAGAAATTCACCAGTACTGGTACTTTTGAACTGTGACCTCTCTGAGTTCTTTCAGCTGCTCGTGCTCTCTCGGATATGCATTCGTTTCCAATATGTACTGCATCATAGCACACCACAAAGACACCAACATTAGTGTTTCCAAATATGTATAACTAAAACAACAACATAAATTTCTCTCATTTCGAGAGAGAGAGAGAGAGACCCAACTTTTTTTGGATAACCAGGGACACGAGCATAGAAAGAACAAAAAAGATTGTCGTCGTTAGTATCTTCGGTGAATTTTAACTGCGATGTCCTCTTTATTAATTACAACGTAAAAAAGAGTAACTAAAATGAAGTTCCACTATTTCACTTTCCACAAACAGAATGTCCTCTCTTCCTGTGTACGCGATCCTTTATCGAGTGCATAACCGTTTATTCAGAAAAAATTATCATAAAACCCTGGGAAACGAAATGTACTTCATATCTTATTGGCGTGGACCGTAGTGAAAAGGACCCGGCGACGGCAGTCTTGAGAGGCATCTTGCAAGTGCAATAACTGTACCAGCAGGACGTACAAGCACACATCAATAAGATTTTCCTCAGAGCAGGTACCTTGAAGAGTTCGATTTTCTTAATGGCATCTCTTTTCCGGCGGATTTTTCTCGAAGTCTCTCCGTGCACAGTTAACTAAACTCGCAGAAGTGTCATAAAAGCAACCCCGAGAGAGATCACAAATCGACGAAATCGTACCCTTTAACTTAGCGCGAAGCTGATGATCGATTAATCGATAGTTAAACACGCGATGATGTCGACACAGTAAACCCAAACCTTTTGGAGGGCTTCGTTTGCGAGGATCTTAGCCTTTTCCGAGCTTCCCATGTCTGATATGTCTGTCACTCTCTCCTGCTCTGCTCCTCGAGGCCACAGATTCTAACTTATTAATTGCCAAAGGAAGAGAGAAATCTGAACGATAATCACGTAGGAGAACAGAAACAAAGCAGTACCGTACTTTTTCACGTGGGCTCATTGCTCAAAGCCTCAACCTTTTGAGAAAATTAGGTACGTCTCATTTGCACCCGCTCAATGGAAAGCTGTTCCACTGTGGCTATCGGCCTCATTATTCAGTGAGGACGAGCGAGCTTGATAGCGAAACGTCGTGTTATTAGTACTAGCGGAGGCCTCTGAGCCGCGCTTACCTTACACCCGAAGAAGATGACGGAATAAGTTGAGGCCGTCACTCACTAGTTGACGGACTAAATGGAGACCTATCCGCCCGTTCCTAAACACGAAAAGGGGAAAAGTATAATTCAACCCATTCGTTTTTGATTAGTTAAAAAGTAAATAATAAAAAAATGCATATATCAAGAAATAAATGAATCGATATTAGCTAGTGGCAGAACTTGGCCTGTTTTTCATCTACGGGCATAACAAATTAAGATAACACAAGTTCCACTAAAGTTGGACTGGTTGCAAGAAGTGTTTAGATTATAGATACGAAGGTACGAAGTGGATTTCCCATGGCCCTCCCAATGAATCATTTTTATGCTATACGAGCATAAACAAGAACCATTTCGAAGACCTGCAGGTCGAGGGAGAACTGGTTTGATTGATTTTCCACGTAGGGAAGCATAAAAGGAAAGCGGTCCCTTACCTTGTGACCTCTATTTCCTTCCCGTAATCGAACCTTACACAGAAAGCAGCTCGCACTCGGTAATAAGACTTGAACATGGATTCTTTCCCGTCGACTGGACTTATCAAATCAAAGGAACCAGGAAGAAGGACCAGGACGAATAGGGAATGGGAAACATACCAATTGCAAAAGGGGAGGCAGGTAATCTTTCTCATCTGTCCGAACATCCGTATTTATTGGCCGGCGGGTAGGCCAACTAATCTATTATCTATGAGGGATAGGCGGCTTAGCCGATAGGCGGGGTTTATGAGTAGGAAATAGCAGCTAGCTTAAGGTGACCAGAGAAACAGATTTTCAACACTTATCGCACACTGTTTCTACATTGATTTCTTTAAATGTCAAAAGCAATTTACATCTTATTTTATTGTATATCAAATCTCTAATCACGTATGTTTAATTGCATCTGCATCTATGTAAATGTTTTTGTCATTATAAAAAAGGGAATCATTAAGAAAACTCCCAAGGATTTCAATAATGATAAAACTATCTTATGTGATTTATTGTTTGACAGATGCAAGTGTTATCCCTGTTTAGATATCTATTGATGACTCCACACCATTGAATTTGTATGTGAAAGAACTTATAAGACTGAAAGGAGCTTAAGGGTAAATAAGTCAAAGAGAATTTTGTCAAAAAAAAAAAGTCAAAGAGAATAAGAGGTTCGTGAGGACTTAAAAGATCAGGTGAACAGAATTGTGGAAGTCTAATTCACATGCGTGCTAGGGAAATTTTGACAAACTTTGATTCAAACCATGTGCGAATGCAACAAGGGTAGTGGCATGTTGAGCGCCAAGAATGGGTTGTGGCAATGGTTTTGGTACAAACTGCAGTACAGGTTGTTGCAGGATGTCCGTACAAAGTGGTTGTAGAATTGATTGTCGTGGTAAGTACCGTAATAGTTGCTGTAATTGTTGTAGAATTTGCCGAATGTGGAACATTTTGTGGAAACGGTCGCGGAGCTGGTTGTTATGGGAGATGTTGTAGTGGCATGTCTTGCCCTTGGCGGGATTGGAGGTGCACCTTAATTGTCAATGGTAACATTGGACCCATATGTTATGGGCATGAGATTGAGTTGAGGCATGGCACCAAGTGGTTGCACATGCTCAATAATTGCAATGATGCATTATTGCTGAGGATTTTGGTTCACCATCCCACCATTATCGTTCCCACTTATTTTAACCTGAACTGGACTAGGTAGATTACCCCCGTTGGTCAAAGTCAGCCCACAGTTCTGGGATGTACTAATTGGATTCACAAGATTACTTCCATTGGCCAGCATCGACCCACAAGTCTGGGTCGTGCCGATAGCTTCGTTCTTTGTAGGATCCAAAGGGGTGGTGGATGTGGCATGACCTGCCCAATAGTACCAAAAGTGATTTGGGCAGGGAAGAAACATACCCAATAAATATAGCAACAGTGTGGTTGACTTGTGGTTGAACTGGATTAGTTGATGTCCCATATTGCCCATGCACACACTCTTGGGAAGTATTGACAATCAATGGCTCAATTACATCGATAAGGTTTTTGTTGTGTGGTTGGTCAATTCATTTTGGTATTCCGCCAACATTCTTATAGTAGACAACATCACCGAACTTGGCACTATATGCCTTCTATGTTCTTCAGTAAGTTGCGTCGGCACATTCACATCTCCTCTTTGTGCTTGATCTAACACCAAAGGTGCCGTTGATAACTCAATGCGTCCACTCTCTCACTGGCATTGTCAGGGTCAGGTTGATTCGCAGTATGTGACATGGTATTTTCTCAAATTAGTAACATTGATATCACGGCATGCCAAAAAAAAATATTTCGCCGGAATTATTCCCACAATGAAATATTCTTTACCGAAAGTAGTTATTTGATTTTTCAGGCAAAAAATATCGCAAGCACAAGCAAAAGGAATCAACACTTTCAAATTTGAACAAGATCATAGAGACTTAACTAGTGTTTGAATTTAATCAACAACAAGGTCCAAATGCCCTGACTCTATGGGGTAACCAAAAGTAGGTAGGCTTTGCTGGAATTTAATCAATGACATAACCCAAAAACATAAAAGTGAAGATACTATGCCGGCAATTAATCGACGATGCAAATCAGAAAACTACATTACAGTATTGGAAAACAAAAGATAATTGAAAGATAACATTTGGTTTGATTTGTACTGGGGCTCTCTGCTAGGTGGCTAATGGTATTTATAATGATTTTAAAGTAACTACCTTCTAACAATTGTCTACGCTTGCATTTCCTCAAGTAATTACTGGCAATCACCTCCAAGTTCCTATATCTTCACAAGTCTCGCACCCATGTTCTCAAACGGTTGTTCTTGCCAGGTGTGAACCACTCCATGATCTTCTTTTTGTAAAGATGGTTGTCCCACGAACTTGCTTTCAAGCGATAATTGTTCTCTCAAAAAATGTGCACCCTTAATTTTAACTGTCTTGTCAATTTTCAATTTCAAAATTGAGTTTCAATGTCTGTTTGATAATCATTCATCGTTGATGCTTATTTGGACGGTTACCGACTATCCGCAACATATTTCGATAACTAGACATATGACATTGATGAACACTAATGTTGATTCACATGTTTATCTCTATGTTTGTCGATAAGCTGGCATATGCGAAGTGACACTCGTCGCCATGCACATGATTCTTCATGTTCATGTGCTATTCACGTGTTTGATTTCATCCATATGCTAGACATGTGTTTAATGATAACCGGATTAATTTTTGGGTCAACATGCCCTTAGAGTATAGACATGAGCTTTCTTTGTTTTACTATAACAGAACTATTTCATAAAAAATGGTTGTTGATAAAGACCTTTCACCAAAGAATTGATCTTTGGTTTCTTAAAGTGAATTGGGTTATGTGGCGATTCAAACAGGAAATAATGGACATGGGACAAACTATATTTTCTAAAGTTATAAAGAATTGATAAAGTACTGCAGAAAAATTGATAAGTGTGATTGATTGTTGATCCTTTATAATTGATTCTATGCAATTAATGATCTTGAGCGCGGAGCTGAAAATCTCAAAGGCGGTTGAAGTTCATGCCTCTTCTAATTGCTTATCGACGGTTGCGATTGAACAAAATATAGACGGAAGAAGAAAAATAAATCGGACACCAGATTTACGTGGTTCAATCATAAAGACCTACGTCCACGGGGAGAAGCAGCGGCGAATTTCACTATAAATTAAGCGTCTGAGCGAGATTACACACTCAAAGTCACTCAAACACTTCTCTTGGTGTTTCCCAAGCCTCAATTACACCCAATAACGCACCCAGTGTTTAGTCCCGAAATTTCTCGAAAATAATCTCTCAATCTCACGAAGGAATTACACACAAATCTTACCTCAAGATTTAATCGACTACAAACACTAAACTTCTTGGATGCAATTGCACGAACGAACCCACTTTCAAGCACTCGATATTTGGTGCTTCAAGTTTGCTTGCATCAACAATGGCGGAACAAGCACTCACGCGGCGCTTCAAGATGTGGCTTCACTGATCGTTGAACGTGGGGCTACGTACGTAGGGTTCGGCGGCAATTTTCAGAAGCACCCCAAAAGAAGACCTGCAAAGGTCTGCTTTTATACGTGGGTGTGCAAGACGTGTGCAGGGACTCCATCTTTACGCCAAAGAAGGAAATCGTGCGCCCAACCTTGGGCCCACCTACGCTCCATGCTTCGCTAAACGTGCGTGTGTGCCCAGAGTCAACACTTTGACTCTGGGCCCACCTATTCTCAATTCACGTACAGAGGCTTCGTGCCAAAGGATTTCGGCAGGGCATGGGCTTCGGCAGCTTCACTCCAAAGAGGAAAAATTCCTCTTTTAATTATTTCCTATTTTTGTAAATCCTTCGCGAGTCCACTGAAGTTCCGCGTCTTAAGCAAACGCTCAAACTCGAGTCATATTTAACACGATTCAAACAGGAAATAATGGACATGGGACAAACTATATTTTCTAAAGTTATAAAGAATTGCTGGTAAAAAATTGATAAAGTACTGCAGAAAAATTGATAAGCGTGATTGATTGTTGATCCTTTATGATTGATTCCTATGCAATTAATGATCTTGAGAGCGGAGCTGAAAATCTCAAAGGCGGTTGAAGTTCATGCCTCTTCTAATTGCTTATTGACGGTTGCGCCTTGTAAATGATTCCTATCAGTTTGACTTTCTTCGAATGTGGTTGACCCTCCGGTGTTGTACGTCGACAACTGTCTTGGGCTCCCCGTCATTAGTTCTTTAATTGGTCATCCAAGTTACCATACGTCGATTACCAGTCTTTCTTGATTCTTCTTTCATCGATAACGACCACTCGAGTTAATCACCGATTTTGTAACAATTCGACAACTTTACCATGGACACTCAAGAATCCATCATGACTTGAGTTTCAACATATAGCCTTAAAAAAAAAGAAAAAAAAAAAAAAAAAAGCCTATTAATGTACTGAAATCCTGACAATTATTTTATCTTCTCCCATCTCTCAATTGGACATGTCGCGCGATCGGCAGGTTTTTGCTACTCGGGATTTACTCCATCTTTTTACATCGAGCCCAAGATTGCATTTTTCACTTCTCTCCTTCGTCCCAAATCTCTTGAGCTCATTCACCTTGCTTGGTTTTGGATTTTCCTCCTACTAGTTAGAGTTGCGATGTCGCCCAAGAATCAATCTCCTGCGTTTTCACCCTCGGCGTACCTGTCTCGCTTTGATCAACTTCGAGAAGATGAAAATAACAACAATCATCTCCTTTCTTTGCTTAATGACTCTACAACTGAACCCGACCAGGTAATTTTGAGCCCTAGGTCTATTACGCCTCAAGTCCCTTTGTCTCTCCAAGATTGCTTTGCTTGGTACCGAGATGAAAAGCTTCCATTCCGTATTAAGCACATTATTGAATTTGTTTGGACTTCTTAAGAGAAAGAGTGGATTTGATACCACCCTATATCATTTCAAGCATGAAAAGTTACTATACTCTCCTATTCAACGGTAACTAATATCAAAATACTGATTTGGTGTTTACCTTCACTACCTGTAATCCCATCCAATTTTTTTTTTCTCAGATGAGTGGAAATACGAGAGGTGACACCTCCCACATTAGGATGAATCTCTCGTTTGTTTTTGTTTGCTTGAACATTTTAAGAACCTACTCAGATCCAAAATCCTTTCCTTTTTTGACCCACATTATTTCGATGATATATGGGGGAGAAGGGCTCCGAAAGAATCAGCCTGGGAGTTCGCGCAAATTGACTAGGCTCTTCAATTCTGCTATTTTGAACTTGACTTAGGACTATGGGCCGGCTTGGCTAGTTTCTGGTCTCCATCAACCATCCGTTTCTTTCTATGGTTCAGGCCATGTCGACGACCTATTTGCCATCACTAGGCTCAGTCCATGTGGGGAAGATAGAGCCTCCGCCGAACCTGCTAAATGCACTTATTTTGATCGCGTGGAGGACATTTCTCAAGCCACTTTCATGAGCCGTTTTTGCGAAGACTTAGGTGAGGTCACTCAAAAAGAACATGCAGCCTTTTTGTTATTCTGGCTACCAAAGCACGTCTCGAAGGATTTGGCAAACCTGGCTTTGTTACCTCGCTGAAGGCAAGCACTTTGCTTTGAGGCGCGTTGTACTGGCCATTCTCTACTGGGGACTAAATCACAGACTTCGGCATCTATGTACGAAGACGCCTGTCCTTTCGGTATCCTTCCGACATGGGTGAAGCTTGATTTTCCTTCCTTGTTTTCGGATGTCAAAGATGCTCCGCCTCGCTGTAGGAGTTTCAAGGCTGAACCCTACATTCCAGACACCGGAGAATGTAAACAACTGAGTTATCGTCTTAAAACCATTCCGCAGGCATTTCTTCTTTTCAGTATTTTCTGGATTGGTTTTATGATCATGTACTTTTCTTTTTTTCCTTCTTTTTTTCTGGCCATGTACTTATACAGCTGACTTTCGCCCTCTTCGCAATCTTGACTTTGTTAACGTCTTCAACTTCACTTATCCAAACAAGATGCGAAAATTGTGGCTCTCTGTTCTAACTCCCGTAGACTTTCCCTTAAAATTGTTCTCTAAAGGGAAACTCGAGCCGGGGCTAGAAATGTATTCCCTGCGGTATCGTGCAGGACAATTTGGGCTTATCCTGGGCATTCCCATGCCTATCCTGTATTTCAATGGAGTCAATTCTGGAAGAGTAATCATTATGTGTCAACCAGCAACAAGGCTTTCAACTGCCGTCATCGAATTACAGATGAGATTTTTAATCGACACGTCATCAGAGAGTTTAGACCTCATCCTGGAGTTACAAGCGAATTCATAGACTCGTGGGTTTTTAAAGCGAACATATTCGAGGAGGACTTCAACTCCATCATCAAAAGAGTGTAGGTTAGCAACCCTTTTCCTCCTAAGACCAAGAAACTCAAAGAACACTCCTCTCCTGGCACTTGTAAGACGTCCAAAAGGATAACGACATCAGGTACTCACATGATTTCTTCTGTTCCTTTTGGCATATCCAATGCTTCATTCCTTACTATAGGGTCCAAATCATCCCGTAGCAGCACCACCGAAGGCACTAGTAGGAAGCGCCCATCCACTTCACCGACCGTTAATGAAACAAAAGGGCGAAGGGTCCACTAAAACAAAACGCAGGAGGCTAATTCTTGCTTCTTCACCCAATGCGGAAAAGAATCACAGAACTGCTGATGAGCAAACTCTATCTACTGATGCGATCAGCGGTCCAATCGACATCGACAACGTTCTAATTGATGACCAAACTGCCTGACATGCAAATGTGCGGCTTCACTGACCAAGGTGCCCTTCAGACCATCAACGTCACTGCCATTACTGACACCATTGTCAATGCTGGTTCCAAGCAAGAAATCATCACCCCAGCAACCATTGCCATGCCCGACATTTCAGCAGATGTCCAAAGAACCAGCAGTCAGCAGCAAGATGACCAACCTATGACTTCTAACTTTCCTATGGAACCAAGTTCGAATCCTTCCTTACACAGCCTTGTTATCTTCAGTATCTTGCCTTTTACTATCTCAATATTAACCTTATGGTAGCTCATATTAGGCGACCCATCATACGCCTCTCTGATTGCTACCGATTGCATTCCACCCACTGCAAATGCCGCTGCGGCTGGAAATGAGCCCGCAGAAACAATGCCAACGAGGTTCTTGGTAACTGAGGACCATGCCGCATCTTTTATTCAAGAAACAGCTGTACAATTCCACTTTATTGACATTGGTTATATACCATTCGTTTAACTACAGTCTACAACTGTCAGAAAAGAACAGTTAAGCAAAAGAGAAGGAAATGTTAATCAGCCAATCCTGTGTCAGAATTTGGGGGTAATCATACAAAAAATTAGAAAAGCTGAAGATCTCAAAAGGACCACTTTTCGGTAAAAAATGAAGCAAGCTTATAATGACTATTTCATCAAAATTTCCTGGCAATTGTATACGACATATAAACCAAATTCATTTTGCCAGCAGTTCGCGATCTTTGACATTATTGGCATCACACTTGCACGTTTCCACCTTCAGTTCGAGTGGCTAATATCAGTGCTAATTTGGACGAATGTAACAATAGGTGAGAAATAACTAGACAAAGCTTGCTTTTTACATATTGAGATATAACAACACAAGGCATTGTCATCCTTGTCGCACACTCTGAACAACGTAGGAGTATGTCCGGGCACATCATCTTTGCCAATATCAGCATCCTATCGGAAAGCATTCTTCATCATCTTCTTAATTTTCCCCTTCCTCAGAAGTGGTTCCAATCAATTGGTTATCTATTAACAAACATCCAGTATTTGCAATACATCAGGAAAAGAAAATCCACTCACGATATATCTAACGTGAGTTTTAAGCGGTTTCTGTCAAAAAACTTCGCCCACATAAAGGTTCTACGAACATGTGATAAATGCACAGAAGATACAGCAACCTCTGCTAATTCAAGAACCATTAGTCCATAACCAAACCAAAGCGCCTTAAAAGCTCTAAAAAATATCATCCTACTTTTCAATAGTCATCAAGTACATATTGCCTATGGTTAAAAAAAAAAAAAAGAGTACATATTGCCTATAACCCTTCTTACCTGCCTTTTTGCAGTAGTTATGGGCGTAAAAAAAAAAAAAAAAAAACGCCGTACGCACACAGAAAAGTCATCTTTCTAGAGTTGGATCACTTTCACTTTTTCATAAATGCATAGAAAGCAATCTCGTACGGGTCGTTTCATAAAATTGCATCGAAACCGGCACCCGCCACTGACCGGAGAGCCGTGTGCTTTAAGTAGTAAAATAATAAAATGAAGAGTCGATTTCGTCTTGACCTTGATGTGACAGGTCTTGCTGCGTGCTTTCTTCTTGACCTTGATGTGATAGGCCTTGCTGCGTATTTGCCTAATGAGGCCATTCCACATGGGTCGCCATGTTAAATTATATTCGTTCAAATGGTTCCAAAACATCGATCGAGGTATGCCCTAAACCACCCATCTTCCATATGGCATTTTAAATTCAAGATGTGGAAGCTGCCAAAGAATATAACTCAGCGGGTAGAGCGTCAATCTCTCTTTATTTATTTATTTATTTTCACTCTATTATTAGTTCTAATAGGACACCTGACCATGATATTGGCCACACCTCAATCACGTTGTTCTACAGACTTTATTAAAGAGAATGTTATTTGTATATCACCAACTCTTCCCTAGTCATCACTCTATCATCACTTCATCTTTGGAGAATCCAGGTTCTAACAATTCACCAAATAGGAACATCCGAGACTGAAACTTTGCAAGGCCCTATTTGTGGAAGATGCTAGACAAAAGAGGAGCTTACATGAGAATGAGGGTTCATTATTCCTAGAAAGGGTATGAAAGGACCTCTTCTGAATGAATTGCTACCCTGTTAACCTCAGTATCGTTGCTCAAATGAAAAAAGTTTGAAGTCATCAGTAGACTTCAAGAGCAACAATCTGCAAAAGGGTCATAGTATGATGCTACTTACTGTGCATCTCTAACTATACAGCCATAAATAAATGCACTCATTGGGGAAAGACCTCACCAATATATTTGAA
Source organism: Eucalyptus leucophloia subsp. euroa (assembly GCA_017140325.1). Taxonomy (NCBI): domain Eukaryota; kingdom Viridiplantae; phylum Streptophyta; class Magnoliopsida; order Myrtales; family Myrtaceae; genus Eucalyptus; species Eucalyptus leucophloia. The sequence continues at coordinate 25,257,171 of CM029476.1, forward strand.
AAATATTTTCCTAAAATTAATTGCTTATAGCACTAGAAATAATTAATCAATGAAAAATACTTTTATTATCTATAATAATATATATCTAAATATTTTCATAGATGATGATTTTTTTTTTCATCTTTTCGGACACTACAAACAATTATTTTTAGGAGACTATTTTTCAAATATATTTTTTGTGGAACAAACAAATTTTTTTGTTTAACCACTGGCCACTCTTCCAATATGAAAGAGAGAAGTGGGGGGTCGAATTATCACCTTTTTGGGGGTTGTGATGGAGACGATTTAGTTTCAGATGTGGGTTTCGACTACCATACCTTGTAAGGAGGTAGGACAAAAATCTGAGAGTAAGAGTTAGAGTAGGAATAGAGTAGAACTGACAAAAAAAAAAGTACTTGGCTAGAGAGTATTGGAAAACTATACCCCGATAATTGGTCCACATTTGGAGCTCTTGATGATAATATTGGATACGGTCAATTTGTTGACACGAAATATAAAGAGAAAATTTAAGTAAGACGCTGATGTGGTACGGCAGAATTTATTTATGTTTTATTAAGATCAAATTGAATACGTTGTAGTCATTCAACCAAAGTAACAATAAAACATTAGAGTCCTTAAAGGAATGTAATGCAATGACACTTATAAATAAAAGAAGGGTTTGTTCTAATAGAGGCGTCGACACAGCGTGAGGCCGTCTCCGACCGAAAGCAGACAGCACTCGATCCGCGGATCGCTTGCCAGGAAGCTATTCAGCTCCCGGAGGTGGCCTCTCCCGACCCTCAGATGCTCCGCCATCTCGTCGTCTTCGGAGAGCGCGACCGCACCGGACCACAGAACGTTGTCGTACCCGATCACCCCTCCGACCTTCACTAGCTTGAGCAGGATCTCGTGGTACTTGATGTAATCCTCCTTGTTGGCGTCCACAAAAGCAAAATCAAAGGTCCCCTCTTCGCCCTACATACAATTTACATAAGGTTTTTTTATCTTTTTATTCTTTCTTTTCGAGTTAAGTAGGTCAAGTGTCTAAATAATTATAATGTAATTCCTAGGACACGATTTATTGCGAACCATTTCGAATTTTAATAATATAAGACCAAATGAACGAACATCATACTAGGAAACCAATAAAACCTTCAAAATGATATTATTGCGACATGTTTACTTCCAACTTAATTTTTTATCTCACATAAAATTAAAAAAGCAGACCGGCGCCCTCAACTCAAATCCACCTTCTGTAGTATTCTGTCTAATGTACCAAGATTGCAAGACGTGAATCAACATGTATGCATTTTAATGGGAGGGTAGTTTGGGTCGGGATTATTGGTTTGGATTTTTTACGAGATGAAAATTACTTTTGAGGTAAATGTGTTGTGGGGGTTTCGCTTTCCGTTTTTTTGTGGGATGGAAGTAAATTTTGAGTGAATGTGTTATGAGGTACTAGTTTGAGACTTTTATTTTTTTTTTCAAATGATATTAGCCTTGGATAATATGAGATCCGCATGTACTTACATTTGCAATAAGGTCGTTTAGAGCTGAGAAAGCATCTGAATGGATGAAGTCGATCTTGTGTTCCACCCCGGCTTTCTTCATAAATGGCAGGCCTATCTCAAAGGCCTCCTTATCCGGATCCATTGCTATTATCTACTCAATAAGGAGATAATTTGTTCGATTGCGAAAGGAATTTCATTACAGTAAAAGAAATTAAGATGCTTACAATGTGAAAATCAAATTGAATTACTAATTATTACCTTGCTGTCGGCCGGAAGCGCAAGTGCGGTGGTGAGGAGAGAATAGCCAGTGAAGACTCCGACCTCGATCGTTTTCTTCGCATTCATGAGCTTCAACATCATGGAGATTAGTTGCCCCTCATCTGCTGGCACATTCATCAAACTCCTGCAGCAAATATAGCAAGCCAATTTGATTTCATCATTCGTAACTTATGATGACGTGCAATCTATTAGACACACAGGGCTTCACAAGTCACGTCATCAATGTATGAGCCAACGCGTAGGTCCATCAATTATATGAGTCACGTTCGGTCGAAAATGATCAAACCTAAATTGATCAATTTCTTACACATTACAATTTCATCGACCCACCCCCGACTCAGCTTAAAGCTAATCCAGCCTCCAACTATCCCCTTCAAATTGTTGTCTCTGATTTTTATTTTTTCTTCCTGCATTTTGCACAAAGTGAATCACTCTGGTAGAATAGAAAGAGACTTCTTTTGCCTCGTAGGCTGAACATGAAAAAAAATCTGTGTGCAGAAAGAAATGTTCCATAGATCCATTGATTCGTGTGTTTTCTTCTACCGTTAAGATGCTACCTGGCTATTGAGAGTGGATAACTACTGCTACAATCCAAGCAATTTACCAGTACTGGTACTTCTGGACAGTGGCCTCCCTGAGTTCTTTCAGCTGCTCGTGCTCTCTCGGAAATGCATTCGTTTCCAATATGTACTGCAACATCAATAACGCACCACAAAAACATCAACCTCTCATTTTGAGGAAGAGAGAGGGCTCGATTTCCTTTACCCGGGAATCTTTATTTTTTATTTGTATAACCAGGGACACGAACACGGAAAAACAGAAATCAACGTCACTAGTATCTTTGGTGAATTCCAATCGTGTCTTATTCCTTTTATTGTCCTTACAATTTCAAATAATAACGTAGTTTCAAATTAGTCAATTACCGCTTTATTTCTCACTGCTTAACTCAGATAAAAGTACGATAATTTAGCTTTCAAATCAAAGGATATTCTCTCTTCTTGTGCACTCGATCTTGTATCAATTGCATGTATAATCCTTTATAACATGAGATAGATATATTAAACATATCAAAATAAGTCCTAAACTTATTCTTTAACCTATATTTGATGAGCTAGCTCGTTGTATGATTATTTGTATTCAGTAAATGAATAACAAAATGAGTTTAGAATAATAAGGTCTAAAATAATTTGAATAGGTTTACAATTTACACAAACCCGACCAAGATCTTCTCTTGCTTTTGTACGATCTCACAATCGCTCATTCCGTGTTTTTCCTTAGTTTGGATATGAATTTTCCTAGACCTTGTCAAACACAAAAGTATTGTAGCAATATAAATCGGGTATGATCACTAAATTTGTATTGCCTAGAAATTGGTCAATTTAGGTGGGATCATTTTTTACTTAGCGTACGCATTTGATAAGTCCGATGTGTTAGATAGATAGATAGATATACATATATATGAACTTTCAATGATACGCGCCACAAGAAAAGAACCTCCTATGGAAGTCTACGAGAGGCATATTGCAACAACTATAAAATGTCTAGCAATGACCTCCTTTCACCAGTGGGACAGTAACACGAACCTTCGAGGGAGCTTCGCTTGCGAGGATCCTCCTGTTGTCGGAGCCTCCCATGACTAACGTGCCTAGCTATTCCACTCTGCTGCTCCCCAAGGACAGAAGATGGTGGCTGCTGCTCCCCAAGGACAGAAGATGGGGGATGTTTAAATAAGGAACGAACCCCGACCAAAAAAAAAAAAGGAATGAACGGTGAGGATGTGGAGAGCGGGGGTTAGCTCTCGTGTCTCCTCGTGATTGGTTGTTCTCACGGGCACTCACCGGTCAAATCTCTCTCTCTCTCTCTCTTCTGGCCTCGGAAGGGTTGTTCCAACGTGAATCTAAAGTCATTGCTCGAAAAGATATGAAATGGAGACATTTTCATCGAGATTCCTGAAAATCGTAGACAGTATCTCCTACAACTTTCGATTAGCTCGTACAGGTATTAAATGTTGATAATTTATTTATAAAACAAATGAAGAGTTCATTGTCCCACGCTAAAAAGATGTGAGTGCACACATGAACAAGATTTGTCACATAATCATTATTTTTATTTATTGAAAATTCAGATTTATTTCTATAAAAATTAACTATAAATCTTGTTGAAATAATGCAACTGTTCATGAAAAATTACGGTTAGTTTTTATTTATTACTTATCTAATTCGGAATTTTTTTTGTCTTTTCAACATAATCTTTGAAATGTACTTATTCATTTTGCAACATTTCCCGAAAGGTTGCCTTTGTTCTTTTTTGCAACCTTTTGAAGAGTTGCCTCTATTCAAAAGACAAAGATAAGTATGTTTGTTTTGAGATCAAACTAACTTCTTCTTCCATAATTTAGTTTTCTTTCAAAAGAAACTACAGTCATTATTTTCAATTGTTTCCCATGAAAGACCCGAGAAGAAGTGCCATTTAGTATTTTCATTTGAGACTTTGTTGTATTCAGAGGAAATTTGCTGATGATCATTAATAACATTGTGGGACAAATAAATTCTTAAAAAAAGTGATATTACGCCTCAAAGTCCAACTTAATTACTCTAAAGATCCGACTTCATTGTTCTACCCAATTCGAGACCATACTTTCCAACATTAAAAACTTGCACCGAAAATGTAATTGAGAAATTTCTCGAAGTCTGTCTTTTTAAATCTTATGTGAAGCTAGGTATGCTTTACATCGTGAGAAGGCTGAAAGATAAAAAAAAAAAAAAAATAGAACAATTTAAAATAATACTGGAAATTAAAAAAAGCCTGACTTAAAAAAAAAAAAAAAAAAAAAAAAAAACACATATAAGAAGAGAGATTTACAGAGGAAGAGTCGTGGGGTGATGTAGTTGCCTCTTGGTCGGTGAGGGCAACAAACTTTGCTCAAGCATTGGCAAGAGATGTGCTCCTCTTCGCGGGAGGGTATGGATTTGTGGGCCATCGTGGCAGCATCACCTATGTCGTATGAGGACTAATCAACACTAAACTTCAAAGATTTTGTCATTATTAATTTCTCATTGGTGCATTTATATATACAATCATCCTCAGTCGACCTCTAAACTCCATGTACTATTTTGATCAGGATAATAATGGAAATGTTGATTATCATTGGCCACTCTCTTTGGGTGTTATCACAAAAATTCTACAGCCGTGAGAGAGTATTAGGTTGAAATCATAATTATTATTCATCTTAAGTGAAGTCGTCATCTAAGTAGTACCGACACGGATACGCGACACAACGCGACATGCCAATACGTATTTTTCAAAAAAAAAAATTGACACATTAGGACACATTGTATATGAAATGATTATTTTTATATATACATTAGTATAATTGGAAAGACATTAATAAATAAATAAAAAGAGCCTATAATAAATGCATACTAATAACATTAATAAATTTATTCATAAAAAATTGGAAAGACATTTTTTAACTTTAACAAAAATTATTGATGAAATAAATAACTAACGAGAAATTAGAGTCAAAATAAATTTATATTTTTCTACGATGATCAAAATTTATCATTATTTAACATCTAGTGCTTTTATTTTTTGAAATAACTTTTTAACCCGCCTATTTATTTATTATTTAGTCTTATCATTTATTAATAAAGTCATTTAACATTCAATATTTTTTCTGGGTTAAATGGATCCCAACCATTTATTTCGCCCTCTGCTTTCTTCCCCCACCCCACCCACCGCCTGCGCCCACTTTCTTCCCCCATCTCACCCATCACTTGCGCCCATCCCACCCATCACTTGCGCCTGTCACTTCCCAAAATTGAAGTCACATTATACAAGGCTTTCGTTTCTTCCCCAGAAGCTGTCGTCTCTCTCCTTGCTCTTCTTCCTAAAATTGAAAAAGCTAATAGTCCAAAGGGCAAAAACCCTAGCAATCGCCTTCTCCTCTCCCTTGCTCGGTCTCTACCTCTTTTGTCACTGCCTCGCCTCCATTCCCCTCTTTGCTGTCATAGCCTCACATCCAGCACTCCATCGCAGCATTGTGGTTCTCCATCTTGGTGTTGCAGACGGCAATCGCAGCCTTCTCGATCATCTTGGTCTTTGCTCTTCCTCTACCCTCCCTCGCCGTCACTCACAATGTTGCCTCGGCTCCCTCACCCCTGTCTCTACCCTCCATCACCTTCTTCCCTTCGCACCTGCAGACCTGCCCACAAACCTCTAGATACGCATGTCAGAACATGTTGGAAAGAATTTATCACGTGTTGGAAATTCCGACACATGTTGACCGTGTCCAAGCATGTCCAACACGACATGGAAGCCCTTTGAACATGTCCGTGCTTCCTTGGTCATCATAGCCATCCCATCAATGTGCTAATGGAAGTAGAGTCGAGGTTATCTTACGTCGGGACATGATCGAACCGACGTGTAGACAAACCGAAGCTTCCTCGAGCTCTCTTTTAAATACTTAATTGAATTTGGTAGGCTTCAATTTGGGTCGCGCTTAGTCTGCCGCGTCAAACCCATCGAGCTATTAAATAAGTTATTACGCAGTCCACACAGATAATGTAAATGAAATTCATCTCAGCATTTGATCACCGGCTTGGTCTCCGTGTACCTCATGGTACTTTTTCGAGGGAAGGACTACCCACCATTCCTTTAGTTCCACGGAACGACTGTCTATGCTACAGATACATTTATTGTCCTCTCGAGGGAGAAAAAATAAAAAACCAATCTCGAGACGACAGCAGAGGAGAGTTAATGCGGAATGGTGCACATTCAGAAAGACGTTCGATACCGATAATGCAATTGCTACGGATTTTGTCTGCGCGTGTTTAATACTTTTCTAAACATTTTATTTTTACCCTTTTGATCAAAATTTAAGATGTTGCTCATAAATATAAAAAAGAGAATCTATACACAAGATTGCCTGTCAACAATCAACGTTGGGATGCAAAATTCACTGTTATTTTGACTCTTTCTGAGTGTGTTCACCAAGATATCCTCAATTATTTGACCAAGATTGTTGAAAAAAATTGTGAGGACTACAACTCTCGTATGAGTAGAGCGAATCCAAAGTAATTCGATAAGTTTAATCATTTTGACCCATTTGTATAGAGACTTGTATCCCACTCAGTCTATATATTTTATGAAAATCCATGCCTACCTATTTATCTCACTTTAAGCTTTTTTAAATATGTTACTTGGATAATAGTTTCAAATTAAATTTAAAAAGTAAATTAGCACAATAAAAAAAGTCAATAAGATAAGTGAAAAAATGTTTAAAAAAATCAGTTGAAATATTTATAAAAAATACATAGATTGTCATCTAAGGTACTACGTTGTAGATTATCTTATCGACCTTTACCATCATCAGTATAATATTTACTCCCATCATTACGACCACAACGGTTTGCCTATAATAAATATCAACATTTAAAATCACATTCACTTGATAAAACAATATTATAACTTTATAAGTTGTCATACAGTGCAATTCAAAGTGAAAAGAAAAATAGAAATGTCTATTTCACCTATAAAATGGTAAATATTTGGCTTTTGCAATTGCATGGAATTTTCAACTATTGTATTAATTCAATTTTAGCCACAAAAAAAAAATAGGCATGTAAAAATTGGCCATCGAACTTCAAGAAAAATAAGATGCTAATATTTTGGGAAAAGCAATCATCTAAAATGGAAGGATTTCAAGAGCCCATTTAGAGTCTATTTTTTTTACAGAAAATATCATATTTTCGGAAAATATTTTTCAAGAAGTCATTTTCTATTTGTTGGTGTTTGAATGAAACCTAAAATTTGAATGGAAAATACTTTTCATTGTTTGTTATATAATTTGATTTTTTGGAAAAAATGATCAAAAAAATTGAATTTTAATTTTCATGTGTAGTTTGAAAAAAATGAATTTTTAATTATTTTTGTTTTTAAAAATCATTTTTTTATTTTTATTTTTTTTTCTTTCTTTTTATTTTTTCCTTCCTCCGCTGCCAAGTGCCTCAAAGATGGCAAGCTACTCGGTGGTTGACCAAGATGCAAATGGCCAAATTTGATGAGCTCATGGCTTGCCTGGATTAGCCAAGCCTTGAGCTCGCCTAGCCTCAGTGAAGCTCGGGCTCACCTAGATTAGGCGAGTTGCGAGCTCGCCAACTCGGCTAATAAGCTCGAGCCTTTCCCTCGCTAGATTTGGCCTTGGGCGAGGCTAGAGTTGGCCTATGGCCAGTCGCCGATCGTGACCATGGTGGGCGACTGGCCAAGGAAGAACAAAAGAAAATGGAATAAAAAAAAAAACGTAAAAATAAATGGAAAATGTGTTTGGTGAAAGAATGTGAGGTAGAAGAAGTTATGGAAAATGTTTTCTATTTTTTATAAATAAAAAATATTTTTTCCACTTTTGAAGGTGTTTTTTTTCCAAGTGCGTAAAATGTTTTCCTCAACTAGTTCATTTTTCGTGAAATGGATGGGATGTAAAGTGCTAGGGCATGAGCTTGCACACAACTAGACTTACAAAGACTACGTCGTATTAAAGGATTCGCCCAAGATTGGGTTCACGATCCATTTTGACACCTCTAGAAATAACCCACGACACTTTTGCTTCTTACTTCATTAATATTCGGCTTCCATGGACTCCTCTCTCTTTTAAAAATGGGACTCCACCGGCGGTGAAAATGGGTCAGGCAGGCCAGGCTTCCATCGCAAAACTAGCCTGGCCCAAAAGTTTCAGGCTTGGACATCCCCGGCCTATAATCAAGCTCGAACCTGAACAAGTCTGATCAGAAATTTCGTGCTTTGAGCCGAGTTAGGCTTGAAATAATTTTTTCAGTTTTTTAATTAAATTAAATTATTTTTTTCAATTGCAAAATTTATTATTTTAATATTACAATAAATTAATATGTTCACTTATAAATTTCATTTTTTTTTCATTTGGAACAAAAAAATGAAAAATAAAAATGTCGAGCCAGGCCGGGTCATTTCGGGCTTCATAACCCAAAAGCCCGGTGAGGCTGGAAATATAAGAAAATAATGGGCCGGAAATATAAAAAAGAAATGCCCGAAATCCCGACCCGAACTATTCGGGCCAGGTTTCAGGCTTTCAGATTTTTATTTTCAACCCCGGGACTCGGGTGATAAGTAGGAGAACCTGTGAAATTTACGGATTCCAAGGTTTTGGTTTATACCACCCAGTACCCACCTTGTACCCCTGTAGAAAGGTATAGGTTACTTATCGTGCATAATACTTTTTTAAGTAAATATAGGTTTACTTAATTATTTACAATTTTCTGTTTTGTATGAAATTTTCCCATTTAAATGTATGAAAGGCTTAATTGATCGACAATCTCCAAAAAAAATCTCTCTCTCTCTTATTTATATTGTGTAATGGATGTGCATAACGTTACTAATCGGAAGTGCAGCAATTTATTCTACAAAATATTATTGAAAAAGTACAACGTAGTATAGAATATTACCGATAAGTTCAATGTTATGGAGTAGTTTCAAGAACTCATAAGTTGAGTTCCAAAATTTAGAACTGATGGCTATAATAAGTCTTAGGATATGGCAAATGTCTTGTTTACCTCAAATATCACACACCCCTACTAGACTATACTTCATTCTCAGTCTCTTTGATTTTTTCTTACACCAAAGTTTCCATTGAAATATATTACATCACTTGATTATTGAATTTATATGCTGTTTATATGCATGTGATCTCTCTCCACCAATCAATTTAAACTTCTTAATTGGACATTTTATTTTGCGTATGCGTTCACCTCTTTTGTCTTCCACTTGAAATGGGTGTTGAAATATCCTATTTTACTTGACTATGAGGTATGTGATTTATATGTTCTTTAGTTGTTTCCTATTCCAATGGGCACAAACATGCAACGATATATGTGAATTTTACATATTCTAAAAGAGCTTATGAAGCTATACTAGGGAACTCGAAAGATAAAACACTGATAATTGAAGATATGCATAGATGGGAGCACTAATCTCTATATTTTTCTTTGCCACTCCAAACTTTCAAAAATCATAGATTGCTTTCTCGTGCTCAATGTAGTGTTGAGAAAGTATTATATGTTGACCCATAACCACGTGGCAATGATGAAATGCTATCTTAACAGCTATTGCCCCCGTGCTATTAATCTTGCACTACTTTGTGACATGTGCATTTGCTCTCGCTTTATTATACCACGTGTCACTGTCCCACGCGTTGTGTCTACAACATAGAATACCCCCTTGGGCACGAGCAAGAGTGGGGACACAAATAATCGTGCCGTCTCCTTTTTGAGCTGGTTGCTATTGAAAAAAGGCATGACAACTCATGCTAAGAATTGCAAAGCTGAGCCAATACTGTTCTTACATTAAACTCATTACGGTATGCTTGATTCACATTGATTTGAATAGCTTCTCCACCAAAGCCCAAACGTTTGGGCCATTAGGCCCATTTATAAAAAGAGATTAAACCCAGCCGACTTTTCGGAAGGGCCCTTCGAAACTAGGGTTTCCATCTCTTGCAAAGATTTCTCTTCTTCTTCTTCTTCTTCTTCTTCTTCCTTTCTGTCAAAGTTGTACGCTCTGCCGCCGCGGAAGCTATCGGGGCACGAGAACTTTCACCAGGGCGTGCGCATCAGACATCATGGTTGGTCACGTCGACCCTTCTTCCTTTGAGAATTCATGTCGAGAATATCCTTTCTGAGCGAATTCTTTGTTGCCCGTTTGACCCCCTGCAGGTGAAGTATTCGAGAGAGCCCGACAATCCCACCAAGTGTAAGCTTCAGCTCGATCACCCCCTTTTCCTTTTTTTCTTTAGCTCATGGAAATTCAGATTTTGTCTGGTGTTATATGGTCGTTTATCGGATATTGTCTTGGATCTAACGGTGTCCCCGGACATTTTTCCGCAGCTTGCAAGGCTAGGGGCTCTGATCTCAGGGTTCACTTCAAGGTAACATTTGTATGAAGTGCTTTTTTTTATGGCGGTTTATCAAGTTATTGTCGGTAGACGTTTCGTTACAACTGCATTACTCTTGCGTCTATAATTTGTCGGGAACCCATCAAAATTCAAGTGGAGATAGTCGCTAAACTTTTAGAGTGATTATCTGCATCTATTTTAGCAATAAATATTCAGTATTCGATGGGATGGTAGACGGGTTTTATCTGATTTAGAGGAACTACTTTGCGCTTTGCGACCTTTTATGCAAAGAGTGTTAGGGGTCTCTTGATTCTCCTGTAAGGAATTCTAGCTTTTCATCCTGCTATCGTCTAAACTGCCACTGCCAGAAAATTTTGTAACATTTGAGAGTTGAGTTGAGTTGAGTTGCATGATGAATTTGAATGCCTACGTGCTGTGAACACTTACAGAATCCGCTTTTGGTACTTAATGAATTATAGTCAGCACACACAGATCTATTGATCTAATAATTCATGTAATTGCGTAATGTGACTTTCCATGCACACGAGAGAATGAAAGGGTAGTGCATAGAGTTCTTTCATTTTGCCTTGATAGGATGAGTCCCTTGAGCCTGGTGTGAGTATCTAGTGATTGATTGTACAAAGGTTAGCTGCCACCAGAGAAATGCCCGACATTCTTGAGCTGGGTTGAGCACGAGTTGCTTAATGAATTCGAAATTTTCTTTTAACATCTATGAAATCCATCTTTTGGCAGCTTAATGAATTTAACTCTGCACACAGAGATGTATTGATCTGATTAGTCACGTAATTGCACAATGTGGCTTCTCGTGCACATGAGAGAGTGAACCGTTGTGCAGAGAGGCCTTTCGAGTGTCGTGTGAGTTCTTCTAATTTAGCATCAAGTACTTGTACAAAGTTTCACTGCCACCAGAAGATTTTGCAGCATTCTTCAGTTGAGTTGGAGTTGCTTAATGAACTTGAATGCTTCTGTTAACACCTATAAAATCCATCGTTTGGTAGCTATGCATTTGAGCAAGTTATCCTTAGTGCTGCATTAGTAATTAATCTATATTTGTGATTTTTATCATTTTTCAGAACACAAGAGAGACAGCCTTTGCAATCAGAAAGCTGCCTTTGGCCAAAGCGAAGAGTTACCTGGAGGATGTGCTGGTGCACAAGCAAGCAATACCATTCCGACGATTTTGCCGTGGTGTTGGAAGGACTGCTCAGGCAAAAAACAGGCACTCTAATGGACAAGGACGGTGGCCAGTGAAATCGGCTAGATTCATTCTTGATTTGTTGAAGAATGCCGAGAGTAACGCTGAAGTATGTCAGCACAAAATTTCGTCCTGGTGATTGGGGTTTTATGTTGTTCCGCTAGACTAATGGAGCCTGTCTAATTTGCATCAGGTGAAGGGTTTGGATGTAGATGCGCTCTACGTATCTCATGTCCAGGTGAACCAGGCTCAGAAGCAGAGGCGCCGCACCTACAGGGCTCACGGAAGAATCAACCGTATGTTATCAAACATTGTGCCTTTGTCATTGTTGTGTTCATTCTACTATTGTTAATGTTATCCTGTTTTATTTTTTTTTTGACAGCGTATATGTCATCTCCTTGCCACATTGAGTTGATTTTGTCAGAAAAGGAAGAACCCGTGAGGAAAGAGGTAAGAGTCTGTGGTCGCATCTTTTATTATGTGAACATCATAAGTTGGCTTGTCAGTCATTTTCTTAGATGCAACGTTGGTCCTGCAGCCGGAGACTCAGTTGGCAACCAGCAAATCTAAGAAGTAACAAGCTTGAGGCGGCACGTCTTCCTCTCGGGACTCTTTTGAGAGACGGTCCTCATGTTTTCTTTTTTAAGGTAGTATTTAGGAGATTTGTCGTCAAACTTTGGTACAAGGGGAGCGCTTTTTCCCTATACCAGAATGTTATAGTCCTCAGGGCTTTGCTCAATTGAAGGTTTTTCGGGTTGTTGGTTAGGGCAGTCGAGGGAACCGTCCTCCAAACTAAATTTATTTCCTCAATCAAAATCAGTACCAGTTTTTTCTTCCCTAATCATCAACGCATGGAATGTACTTGATATCGTCCTAATAACATTGTCAGATCTTATCCGCTTACTCATTCCCTTTTATGGGGAATCTGTTTGTAAATTTGCAGTGCGTGCGATCAAACTTATCATGATTCCAAAATCAAATTCTGGTGATAGCCCAGCGCGTTTTTAAGACTCTTGCATTCTTAATATTGAGCGCCACAGTCGATTAGGGATGATAATGTCGATTCAAGTACTTACGACAGCACGAAGTTGCCCGGCTACAGGTTAAACAGTCTTGAAACCGCTTAGTCTAGTGCCATTTCCTCATATATAGTTAGTGGACGTCACCCCGCCGTTGTTTGGAAAGTGGAACTCAAAAAAAGATGACTTCATAGATTAAAAAGGGAGGCCAGGCGGGCCAAAGAGGGGTCGGTGGGCCAAGTAAAAGAAGAAACCAGTAGGACTATTGTCGGCGGACTTGTAAATTATTTTTTTAAAGTTTCAATTGAATGAGGTATTTTTTCACCTGTGAAGTTCCACTTTTGTTTTTCCCCACGTAGGATAAAAAGCTCAGAGAAAATTAAAATTTCAGGTTGGGCCGGCCATTTCGTGCTTCATAACCACCCAAAAGCCTGGCGAGGCCCGAAATGTAAAGTGGATATTTCATTGCCTCCATAGGCAATGAGGTGTAGCTTGAGTGTAGCGCGAGGAATTAAAGTTTAACATCCTGGCAACGTAATATTCTTGGCTGCCGCCGGGAAAAATTTACAACATTCTCGAGTCTAGTAAATTTGCTGGATGACTTTTAATGCTGATGTTCTGTCAATTAATGCGCAATACAACTTTTCGTGCCCGTGATCAAGTGGAGGGTGGTGTGCAGAGTTCTTTCATTTGGCCTCGATAGGTATTGAGGTGTCTCTCGAGAGTCTCGTGTGAAGATTTCTAATCAAATTTTCATTTAGATTGGTTAATAAGTACCATCAAACCAATATCACAATCACGAGATATGGTTTGATTTTTGAGTGATGATGCATCGAAAAAAGCTTAAGACATTCTCAGGATTTTATTCTTGTGTAATCAAAGTCAAATCAATTACAAACGCGGTTGAACTTTGCTACTTCCAAGTAACTCTTAGGAAAAAAAACAAATACGAGATTCTCGAAAAATGAAAAAGACCTTGCGTCAACAAACAAGAAGTATAATCACTCTACAACAACCTTCTAACCTCCTACTTCAGGACTGTTTTCCACGGAAACCGGACAGGACCGAACCGGCGCCATGCAAAGGAGGCTTCTAACAGAGGCGCCTACAAGATCCCTGAGTTGGCCTTTCCAGCGCCTCAGGTGCTCCTCCATCTCGTCGTCGTCGGAGAGCACGACCGCACCGAACCACAGAGCGTAGTCGTATCCGATCACTCCTCCGACCTTCACCAGCTTGAGCACCAGCTGGTGGTATTTCACGTAGTCGTCCTTCTTGGCATCCACAAAAGCAAAATCAAAGGTCCCCTCTTCTTTGCCCTACATCAATCAATTATTGTTACATGGATAGACAACATTTCCATAAATAATTTAAGATCATATAATTTCGAATTTTCTGAGAAATTACAAATTCGAAATGATTTTCAACACGCGTATACTTACATTCACGATAAGGACGTTCAAAATCAAGAAAGCATCTGACTAGATGAAGTTGATCTTATGGTCAACTCCGGCTTTTCGAATATATGGCAGGCTAGTTTCATAGGCCTCCTTGTCTCGATCTATAGCTATTATATGTACCAAGGAGAGATTAACTTGTTTCATAACAAAACCAATGTCATCACAATTACAATCAACATTAAAACGCTTACAGAGTCGAACTCAATTGGAATTATCATAATTACTTTGCCGTTTGCTAAAAGTGCAAGTGTGGTGGTGAGGAGAGAGTGGACGGTGAAGACTCCAATCTCGAGTGTCTTCTTCACATTCATGAGCTCCAACACCATGGAGATTAGCTGCCCCTCATCAGCCGGCACATTCATTATACTCCTGCAGCAAACATTAGCAAATCAATTCGATTAATAATTTGATAATTAGACACCGGTCGATGAGCTTATGCTTATGTGCAACATATTTTACATATACCGACGCACCATGTAGATATGCAATATGAAATTAATGAGGCACCACTCGCTTTGAAAAATCTATTCACCCTTAAAAATTTGTGACTCTAACATGAATTCGATTGCAGCTATGGGTGACATGTTGGTGAGTATTATATATCACATTAGCCGACGGTGTTAGACAATGACTAAACACTTGTTGGAAATTAATACCTCCACTTCGATAATGAGGATTAAGTAAATAATGACAAATAGTCCCTAAAATTTTATCTACTATGTAATATATTATGAACTTTTAATTTATTCAATGTGAACCATAAACTTAAATTTAATGTGCAATGGGTTCCTAAACTTTTAATTTGTTCAATATAATGCCTAAATTATTATTACATATTCAACTTAATTCTTGATTAGACTTTTTTGACACTTTCTCTGCGATTTCCTCATGTATAGTTAAACCTTCCTCACAATCTATCATCGTGGACCACAAGGAGATGGCAAACCTCACGGCTTGTCACCCCACCATTGTTTCAAAAGTAGACCCCAAAAAGTCAATTGACAGCACATATCAAAGAAAGGCCAGGCCCAGAAAGGGTCAATGGACCAAGTAAAAAAGGAAATCAGCAGGATAATTTGCCGGCGGGCTTGTTCGGTTCAAGTCTGGCTAGACCCAAAATTATTTTTCAAATTTCATTTTTTTAAATGATTTCAAATGTTAATTAAATGAAGTATTTTATTCACTCATGAAGTTTCTTCTTCTTCTTCTTCTACTTTTTTTTTTTTTTTTCAAAACACTAGCCACTCTTCCCACATGAAAAGAAGAGGCGAGGAGTCTCCTCACCTACTTAAGGGGTTGGGATTGGAGACATTTTAGTTTCAAGTGTAAAATTTGGTTTTCATGCTTTAAAAGAGGCAAGATAAAAATCTGAAAGTGAAATAAAAATGAGAGTAGGATAAACAACTTTTTCTTTTCATATAGGATAAAAAACTCAATAAAAATTAAAAGTTTCAAATTGGACTAAGCCATTTCAAACTCCATAACCACTGAAAAACTTAGCGAGGCTCAAAATGTAAGGTGGCTATTGCATTTTCCTCTATAGGCAATGAGACATCTCTTGAGTCTAGCATGAGGAGTTGAAGTTTAACATCTTTATATTGTACAATTGTTAGCTGCCACTAGGAAAATCTTGCAATTTTCTTGATTTGACTCGAGTCCAAGTCGCCTGATGAATTTGAAAATTTAACGTTTTGCTAATTATTTGGCAATGCAACTTTTGATGCCCATGAGGGAGTGAAGGGTCGTGCTGAGAGTTCTTTTATTTCATCCTAAGAAACAATGAGCATTATTTAATTTGCATCATCATACCAACGCCATGACCACAAGATATATTTCAATTTTCGAATGATGATGACAATGGAAAAAAGTTTTAGACGTTCTCAAAACTTATTCTTGCACGATTATAAGTCGGTCGATTACAAATACTGTCAAACTTTTGCTACTTCCCGAAGAACTCTCGGGAACAAATCATGTACGAAATTCGGGAAACATCATATGGACGTTGCGTCAACAAGTAAGGAGTCCAATGACTCGCCAAGATGGCAAGATCCTTGTAGCCTCCTGCTTCTGGACCGTAAGGAGGTTTCTAATAGAGGCGCCTACAAAGCGTGAGGCCACCTCCGATAGAAAGGAGACAGCACTCGACGCGTGGATCCTTCGCCAGGAAGCTGTTGAACTCGCTGAGTTGGTCTCTCCAGAGCTTCAGGTGGTCGCCCATCTCGTCGGTTTCGGAGAGCGCGACCGCACCAAACCAGAGGGTGTCGTCGTACCCGATCACTCCTCCGACCTTCACCAGCTTGAGCACCAGCTCGTGGTACTTCATGAAGTCGTCCTTCTTGGCATCCACGAAAGCAAAATCAAAGGTCCCCCCTTCTTGGCTCTACATCAGCCAATTATTGTTACGTGGACCGACAACATTCCCAAAAATAACTTAAGACCACATAATTTCGAATTTTCTAAGAAATTGTAAAATCGAAATGATCTTTGACATGCATATACTTACATCTGCGATAAGATCGTTCAGAACCAAGAAAGCATCCGACTGGATGAAGTTGATCTTATGATCAACTCCGGCTTTTCGGATATATGGCAGGCCAATTTCATAGGCCTCCTTATCCCGGTCTATTGCTATTATCTGCACCAAGGAGAGATTAACTCGTTTCATTACAGAAAAAAATTATTGCAATTATAAACAAAATTAAAATACTTATAAGAGTGAAACTCAATTGGAATTATTGATTATTACCTTGCCGTCGGCCGGAAGTGCAAGTGCGGTGGTGAGAAGAGAGTAGCCGGTGAAGACTCCGATCTCGATCGTCTTCTTCGCATTCATGAGCTTCAACATCATGGAGATTAGCTGCCCCTCGTCAGCCGGCACGTTCATTATACTCCTGCAACAAACATTAGCAAATCAATTTGATTAATATTTTAATAATTACACCCTAATCACCGCTTGCTTTAAAAGATCTATTCACCATTTCAAATTTGTGATTCTAACATAAATTCCATTGCAGTCGTGAATTGTGGGTATAGATCACATTAGCTGACCTTGACAATGACTAAACACCTTATCAAAATTGCAATTCTTCGGTTCAATAACAAAGATAAAAAAGATGAATAAAATAACTGATTTTGGCGTAAAACACTCGGGTAGATTAGAAGCCTAATGCTATAATTTCAATTAGAAGCTACCGGATTTTTTTAGTTTATTTGTTTTTTCTTTCTGATTTTAAAAATCTTCGCAAAGTGATATTCACGAATTTTTCAAGAAACCGAGCAAATAATATCAATGAATTTCTTTTCTAATAGGAGAAATCCCACTCGGTGGCTAGCAAAACCACCAAGTGGGATTAATGATTTTCCCAAGGAACCGAGTAAACAAGTCACAATGTTTTCTTGAGAAAATATGCCGCGTACAAAAGACGGTTACTTTCATACGAGTAACAGTACCCATCTTGCTCTCATTTCCTATTATAAAAATCCTAGTAATTACCGGATTTGGTACTTCTGGACCGTGGCCTCCCTGAGTTCTTTCAGCTGCTCGTGCTCTCTCGGATATGCATTCGTCTCCAATATGTACTGCAACATCAGCAACGCACCACACAAAAATCCACAAAAATACTCTCACTCATATAAAGCTCTTTCCTTTGCCCCGACTTTTTTTTTTTTTATAATAAGGGACATGACATGACATGACACGTGCTCGAGAGAAAGAAAATCGATGTAACTAGTTCTATTTGCGAATTTTAGCCCCAATATTCCTTCTTTTTATTGTCCTCACAATTTCAAATAATAATGCAACTTTGAGTTAGTTAGGTTGCACTTCACCTTCTCATCACAGAATAACCTCTCTAATTTGGTACTCAATCTCATACCAACTTAAAACTGGGTGTGTATCTGTTTACTCCAAAAGCTTGAAATATCGAGAAAAAAATGGCACGGAAATGAGGTTTGTATCTTAAGAATGTGCACCAGGAAGAGAGAACCTTCGATAGCAAGGCGTTCCACAACAACTATAAACTGTCTAGCGATGACCCACTTTACCCAATAGAACGTAATACACACACGGAGCTCTAGATGCGTATGCGAGACATCCTAAAAGAACCGAACAGCAAGAAGACGCGCGATGCAGAGACGGCAACCCAAACCTTCGAGAGAGCTTTGCTTGCCAGGATCTCGCCCTTGTCCCAGCCTCGCTCCATGTTTGAGTACCTCCGAAGAGACTCTACCCCGCAAGGTTGGAAAGACAGAGACTTTCTGAACTTCTAAACAGGAACCATTAGACGCTCGCCGCCCATCGGTCAAAGCCTCAACCCCGCAAGGCCGCAGCGGCAGAGACTTTCTGAACTTCTAAATAGGAACCATTAGATGCTCGCCACCTACCGGTCAAAGCCTCGCGATTAGTTCGTTCTCCCGGGCATCAGCCTGCCAAAGCTGGCGTGATTACGCAGCAAGGAGAGACAGCAATGATGGAATCTTTGAAGGGCCGGCCCAAAGCTCCCAAAATAGGAATCACTGGACGCTCGCATCCGAGTGATCGTGGCTCCTGTCCAATGACACTTCTGCCCTTAACACGCTACGAGGCTCAATCAATTGCACATAAAAGAAAAGGCAAAGAAAAGAAATTCGGGCTAAACCACTGTTGATGGAGGAACTTCAGGAAAAGGAAATTGCGCGTGTAATTTTGTTTATGGTTGTCCTTGAAATGTAAAACCGCACCTTTTTTTTTCTCCAGCCACTATTGGAATGTGATATTAAAGTCATTACTCAAAAAAAAAAAAAAAGATAAAGACAATTTGGATAATTGTGTTGCAAGTCCTAAAACTTATTACAAAATTGCAATGGAATTCCAAAACTTTCAAATAATATAACTAAGTCTCAAAACTTGTCAAATTGTACTTTTTTGAAAGTTTTAAGACTTGATTATACTTTGATGACTAGTTTTAGGATCCAATTACACTTTTATAATAAATTTTAAAATTTGATTACACATTCGTAATAAGTCTTAGGACTTTCAGTGCACGTATCTCGAGATAATTTCATTAAGAGTCCTAAAAATTGTTACAGAAAATTGGCATGATAGTAAACTTAGTTGCGTAAAATCCCTTGTGACGTTGAGGATAACAAAACGATCAAAGGCTCCTAACGTATGCATCGGGCAATGTGCAGATCCAAATGGAGCCTAGAGTGGGACCGTCTAAAGGCTATGTTAGTGCTCTACTTCTACGAAAGGTTTACAATGGATGTTAGGGATGTCTAAAGTTGGATGGACTTGTGTAGAAGGTGAACAAAGGTAGAAAAGGGCTGGTTAAGGCTTGAACGGACCCCCAAAAATGGAACATCTTTGTAGAACCAGAAGACGTCACCCATGTGCTTGAAGGACCAGTGCATAAACGGTGAACAGTCAATTCACACAGAAACAACTTCTGCTTTAGACATAGAAGAGCACATAATTTGTGCTTCTCCAATCCTAGATAAAGAACTTGCTCAAAAAAAAAAAAATTCCTAGATAAAGAAGACCGGTATCTTTCTTGAATTTGATTTTAATTTAAATGGAAGTTTGATAACAACTTTCAAACTTTAGGGAGAGGTGATAATATCTGTAGAGTAATCTTCTGAGCTTCACGTAAAAAAAGCACCGTCTACATACAGTAAATTATCTAAAATTGCTAGTACATTCTAGCCTTATTGGTGGGTGTTAGTTTGGGAGAGGGTACGAGGCCAAGTATAAGGTCGAACCACTAAATATTTGTCTTGCAATATCTTATGTTTGCTTTACTCTTTTATTATCTACTTGATAAAAGCTACTACATTTGCACAATTTTGTTCCTTTTACAAAATCATTTTCTCACATCTTTCAAAAAAATAAAAAATTAATTTTCTACAAGCAATCAATTTATTCCCTTCTTCATTATTGTGTTTGCCATTTCAAACTTTGAGTCTTAAAACGTTCAATTTACTCATTTAAGTCCTAAAACTTGCACAAAAAAAATGCAAGTGAAGGACTTTATTAAGTTCATCCCTTTTTTGGAAGCAAAAAGTCTTCATGGAACTCTTTAATTAATTTTTATTCCATCTTATGTGATGCCAATTTCACTCTACACCATTAAAGGATTGAAAGGAGAAACCTGAAAACTGAAAAATAAGAACAAAAAAAAAAGCCTAATATATATATATATATATATATATATATATATATATATATAGAGCGAGAGAGAGAGAGAGAGAGAGAGAGAGAGAGAGAGAGAGAGAGAGAGATCTCATGGAGAGAGGACCGGTAGTGATGCAATAGCTCCCTCTTGTCTGCAACGGAAAGGTGACGGCCCTTGCTCGAGTATTGGCAAGGGCTGTGGTCCTCTCTACGAGCCGGCCAAGACAAGCTCGCCCTCATCGACGGCCATCTCATGGTACTGGCGACAACGGCGGTGGTGTAGTTGCCCAAGGCTTGTTGGCCTCAGCTAACAAATACCATGGCCACCTCCTGCAATCTCTCTCTATGAATTTATTACTTCGAAAAAAGCAATGGCCGGGAGGATTTTCCCACGGAGGGAATCTCTTTCAGGCACAACTTCTAGGACTTAATTGGATGGATTTAAAGTTTTAGGAGCTGAGAAAATTATTCCGATCAATTTTAGTACTCTCGATGAAGCTGTTCTTATCATTTTGAAGACTCCCGATGGAAAAAGTATGGTTTTGTATTATTTTCTAGCATGAATCATAATTACTTCTTGTACGAATAGTAATATCTGTACAAATAGGAGACAAGTCAGGATGAGTGGAGACATTATTGTTTCATGGGAGAAAAAGGAAGAAAGTCTATGTCTCCGACCACTTACAAGGAAAATTATCAAAGAAAAAATCTAAATTTATAGGGTTAATACCCTGAAAAACCCCAAACTGGTACGTTTGTAACAAATTTACCCAAAACTATTTTTTTTATCGCCAAAAATCCCAAACTAATATACCTTTGACAAACTTACCCAAAACTAGTACACTTATGACAAATTTACCCTCTGTTAGTTTTCGTTAAATTTTATTCTTAAATTATTAAGTTAAATGACACGTGACAGTTGACCGCATATCCAATTTAGGATTTTACGCTCCATTTGTCACAGTTTATAATTTTTGTGATTTTTTTGTGGTATTAATCTAATTTAGCATAGGGTATATTTGTCAAAAATTTACCAGTTTGAGATTTTTGCAATCGAATAAATTAGTTTGGGGTATATTTGTCATAAATGTGCAGGTTTAGGGTTTTTTATAGTCAATCGGAGTAAATTTGTCAGGTATATCGGTTTGGGGGTTTTTTTATGGTCAAAAAAGCAGTTTGGGGTAAATTTGTCACAAGTGTACAAAAGGTATGGGGTTTTCAAGGTATTAACCCAAATTTATATTTGTGCTAATTCAAGCCTATACTTTTCAATTATATCAATTTAATTCTAAATATTTTCAATTTTTCCAATTGAGTCCATCCAAACACTTTTAATCGGAACTTGTTAATATGGACACCGGTAGTGCTATGTAAGACAGCAAAGCACATATGTGGATAATTTTTTTAAAAAAAACTGAATATATATATATATATATATATTCTTTTTTTACCAAGTCTTGTGGAAGAAAAAAAAGGAAAGAAAGAAAAAAAAAGATAAAAATGATAAAAAGTTCATTTTAAAAAAAAATTGTAAAAATTGTCCATGTTAGTGTCGACCGTTTGGTCATATCACATAGGATGACTGACGTTCATGTCAATGATTTCTGGTTAAAATTGACTAAATGAACTCAATTGGCAAAACGTGAAAATATTTACTCAATTGGTATCATTGAAAAGTTTAAGATTGAATTAGCACAAATGCAATACTTTTAAGCCACTTTTATATTTTTTCCTCAATTTTGTCCTTTGATCGTTAATGGGGAAAAGTGTAATATATAGGAGCCACGTTAAATGGATTGTAATTTCGGCCACACATCTGTGGATATTCTATCATTGCTCATTTCTGCTTCCATAATAACTCGTCGCTCATTGGTGCATTTATGCATCAATGAACCTTAAAATTCCTTGTTTCATTTTGATTAGGAAAAGGGTAGGAAAGGCAATCAATGTCCGCGACTCCCTGGTGATATCGTAGGAATTTCACACCCGTAATCGAATTTTTGATTTGAGCTAAAATTACCATCCATTTCGATAGGCCTATCATTGTTGCTCGCACCATGGTGCTAGTGAAAGTGGAGGCAAAGTTATCTTATGCTATGGCACAGCCATACCTGTGTCGTGGATAGACCAAAACTTCCTTGGGTTTTCACTTGAATAATTAATCGAAGTCTGGAACACAAACCTAAACTCATTTAGAGAGTCTGTCATTTTAGATCCACCCGAATTCTATGGACAACATAGATCAAACCCATTTTAACTGTTGGTCAGGGACTTAGCTAGTTGGCTTACATGAACTGCATAATATATTTTGGAGCAATCATCTCTACAGTAGGTACAATTGGGTCCTTTCGGATGAAGGAGTGGATGCAATGGAACGGAATGTCTATTGTCTCGAGGGTTGATTTGACCGACGGATACGGCATTTGAACGATGGATTCGGGAGTCAACATTTCAATATCTCAAGGGGGACAATAACAAATCTCGCGAGGAAAGCGTGTGTTTTATAAATGTCCCGTTTCATAACAAATGAAAAAAAAAAAAATACATTGTGGAAGGAAATAGAGAATAGAGAATAAAGAATAGTTAATGCGTGATCAATCACATTGAGAAAAAGATTTGATACCCTAATGCAATCACTACATAAAGTGTTTGGTTATATGTTGTATCCACGACTATGTTTACATTTTCTTAGGCAATTTTTTTATTTTTTAATCAAAAATTATAATATAATTCAAAATATAAAAAAGAATTCAATGAGCGAGTTTGCCTCTTCCTTGGCCTCTCCCCTCTCGCTTGGCAATGGGACCCTATCACGGGTGTAAATGGTTTGGGCGGGCCATACTACTATTGCGTCCCGGCCCGAAATTGGGCCTGATCCGAAAATTTCGGGCTTGCCCGATTCAAGACTGGCTTGACCCCCGAAATTAATTTTCAATTTTTTTAATATAATGAAGTATTTTGCTCACTTGCAATAGTTTATTTTTTTTTTCATGTAGGATGGAAAATTAAGAAAATTAGGAGTTTCAGGTCGGGCTGGGCCATTCGGGCTTCGTAACCCAAAAGCTTGACAAGGCCTGAAATGTAAAGTAGACATCGGGTTTTCACTCCATGGGCGACGAGGCATCTCTTGCATTTGGTGAGCGGAGTTGAGTTGAGTTGAGTTGAGTTGCTTGATGTATTTAAATGCCTACGTGCTATTTTATCTTCTCTCTCGGCCACGGAAGCTAACGAAGCAAGAGGAGAACTTTGACCAGGGCACGCGCATCAGACACCATGGTTGGTTACTTCGACCATTCTTCCTTTGAGAATTCAACTCGAGAATATCCTTTTTGAGCATCGTCCGTTGCCTGTTTGACCCACCGCTGGTGAAGTACTCCAGAGAGCCCGACAATGACATTGTTGACACCCAAAATTACTCATGAGGTGAACAATAAGAATGAAATGCCCATTTTGTTTGCGAAAGCTAGGGGCTGACAGCATTTGTGAATGGTAGTTGACAAAATTCTAGACACAAATTCTAGAGTCGACAGTAAGGTAATTAATTGGCACGTGTTGGGCTATAGGAACAACACATCAAACTTGAAATTTAAGTTGGATTAGCATTAGAGCTCGGCCGAGAATAATTGCTCCACGAAATGTGCATAAAAATAGAGAAGTTGTTATTTACTTGATGAGCAAGTTGTACAAACATCGTAGACAAGTCAAGAAATAGTTGTTTATGGATAAGGTTGTCAAAAAGAAAAAGGAAAACCATGGAGAATGCTTAGAGTAGTGCTCAAGGAGAAGTAACCGACTTATTGCTATTAATTCACCCTATAAATATTGCAACCTGTCCAACAAGGAACCCCTACACAACATAATAGCCATCTTTACTTTATCTTTACTTTATCGCATTTTAGCTGTAGTGTTTCAAGATTCTCATCGTAGATTAAATTCCGGCATATGTTTCTATCCGATTCAACATCATTGATTAAATTTCAGTATCGTTTCATAAGCTTAGCGTTATTGATTAAATTCTGTCATTCCGTTTCCTATCTAGGAGTATTGTTGTTAATAAAATTTTAGCTATACACGTAAAACAAGCAATGTTGTAGATTAAATTATAATATAGTTTGAGTTCGAAGTATAGGCTATCTAGCTACTTGTGTTCAAGTTATATTTTTTACTAGATTTTGATGTAATTTGTGCCCAAAAGCTATTAGATTTTGAATCGTCAGAGTATCATTTGTCGGGATTGTATATATAAGTCGTGAATAAAATTTACCCTTGCATTTGACTTTCTCTTTTCGGGTCCAACACAGAACCGAGTCTCCTATGATAAAACCAAATCGCAACGTTTGGTGAAAGACTTGTGGCGGGAATCAAAACCAGCGAAACACCCACCTAGTGCAAGCTTCAGCTCCATCACCCCTTTTCCTTTTTATCTTTAGCTCATGGAAATTCAGAGTTTGTCTGGTGTTATATGGTCGTTTATCGGATAGTGTCTTGGATCTAATGATGTCCTCGGACATTTTTCCGCAGCTTGCAAGGCTAGGGGCTCTGATCTCAGGGTTCACTTCAAGGTAACATTTGTATGAAGTTCTTTTTTTTTATGGCGGTTTATCAAGTTATTGTTCGTTAAAATTGCATTACTCTTGCGTCGAGAATTTGTCGGGAAGCCATCAAAACTCAAGTGGAGATAGTCACTAAACTTTCGAGGGACCATCTGCATCTATTTTAGCAATAAAAATTCAGTATTTGATGGAACGGTAGATGGGTTTATCTGATTTAGAGATGTACCTTGCGCTTTGCGACCTTTTATGCACAGAGAGTGAAGGGCGTTAGGTGTCTCTCGACTGTCGTGTGAGGAAGTCTACCTTTTCATCTTGCTATACTGCCGCCGCTAGGAAATTATGTAACATTCTAGAGTTGAGTTGAGTTGCTTGATGAATTTGAATGCGTACGTGCTGTGAACACTTAGGGAATTACCTTAATGAATTTAACTCAGCATACACAGGTGTATTGATCTGATTGTTCATATAATTGCGCAATGCGACTTTCTGTGCACATGAGAGAGTGAAAGGGCAGTACATAGAGTTTTTTCATTTTGCCTCGATAGGAGGTGTCTCTTGAGCCTGGTGTGAGCATCCAGTGATTGTACAAAGGTTAGCCGCCACCAGAGAATTTCCCAACATTCTTGAGCTGAGTTGAGCGTGAGTTGCTTAATGAATTCAAAATTTTCTTTCAACATCTATAAAATCCATCTTTTGGCAGCTTAATGAATTTTACTCTGCACACAGAGATGTATAGATCTAATTAGTCATGTAATTGTGCAATGTGACTTTTCGTGGACATGAGAGAGTGAACGGGGTGCAGAGGGATGTCTCTCAAGTGTCGTGTGAGTTTTTCTATTTCAGCATCAAGTGATTGTACAAAGTTTTGCCGCCACCAGAAAATTTTGCAGCATTCTAGAGTTGAGTTGAAGTTGCTTAATGAACTTAAATGCTTCTGTTTATGCCTATAAAATCCGTCTTTTGGTAGCTACGCACTCGAGCAAGTTATGCCTTAGTGCTGCACTAGTGTTGAATGTATATTTGTGATTTTTATCATTTTTCAGAACACAACAGAGACGGCCTTTGCAATCAGAAAGCTGCCTTTGGCCAAAGCGACGAGGTACCTAGAGGATGTGCTGGTGCACAAACAAGCGATACCATTCCGACGAATTTGCCATAGTGTCGGAAGGACTGCTCAGGCAAAAAACAGGCACTCTAATGGACAAGGACGGTGGCCAGTGAAATCGGCTAGATTCATTCTCGATTTGTTGAAGAATGCTGAGAGTAACGCTGAAGTATGTCAGCACAAAATTTCGTTCTGGTGATGGGTTTTATTCTGTTTTGCTAGACTAATGGAGCCTGTCTAATTTGCATCAGGTGAAGGGTTTGGATGTAGATACGCTCTACATATCTCATATCCAGGTGAACCAGGCTCAGAAGCAGAGGCGCCGCACCTCCAGGGCTCACGGAAGAATCAACCGGATGTTATCAACTGTTGCACCTCTGTCATTGTCGTCTTCATTCTACAATTGCTAATGTTATCTTCTTTCATTTTTGACAGCGTATATGTCATCTCCTTTCCACATCGAGTTGATTTTGTCAGAAAAGGAAGAACCCGTGAGGAAAGAGGTAGAGTCTGTGGCTCCATCTTTTACCATGTGAATGGCGTAAGTTGGCCTGTGAGTCATTTTCTTAGATGCAATGTTGGTGTTGCAGCCGGAGACTCAGTTGCCAACCAGCAAATCTAAGAAGTCGCAAGCTTAAGGTGGCAGGTCTTCCTCTCAGGAGACTGTTTCGAAAGACGGTCCTCGTGTTTTCTTGTCAATTAGTTGCCATGGATTCAGGAGATTTGTCGTCACCCTTTGGTACGAGAGGAACACTTTTCCCCACATGTACTATGGTTCTATCTAGTCCTCAGGGCTTGCTCAATTGAATCTTTTATTGGTTCTTGGTTAGGGCAGTCAAGCGAGCTATCTACGCATTCAGGGTCCCCCAAACTAAATTATTTCCTCAAATCAAACTTAGCATCACTATTTTCTTCACTAACAATCAAACTTAGCATCACCGTTTTCTTCACTAACCATGGACACATGGAATTTACTTACTATCGTCCTAATGACATTATGAGCTCTTGTATGCTCAGACATTGATCCCTTTTGATGGTCGGTGACAGCACTTGTGAAAATCGAAATATGTGCTTCCCAATTGATCCCTCTTTGATGGGGAATCTGTCCGTTAATTTGCAGCGTGGATGATATAATTGGAAATCCGTAAGTCTGTCGATTACAAGTACGGTCGAACTTCTGCTACTTCCCGAGTAACTCTCGGGTGCAAATCGGGTATGAAATTCTACAAACCAGGAGTCCAATTACTCTCTAAGATCCTTGTAGTCTCTTCCTTCTAGACCGTTCCCCACAGGGACCGGACTGGACCAGCACTATACAAAGAAGGCTTCTAAAAGAGGCGCCTACAAAGCGTGAGGCCACCTCCGACGGAAAGAAGACAGCACTCAATACGCGGGTCCTTCGCCAAGAAGCTATTGAACTCCATGAGTTGGCTTCTCCGGAGCCTCAGGTGGTCGTTCATCTCGTCGTCTTCGGAGAGCGCGACCGCACCGAACCACAGTGTGTCGTCGTACCCGATCACTCCTCCGACCTTCATCAACTTGAGCACCAGCTCATGGTATTTCATGTAGTCGTCCTTCTTGGCATCCACAAAAGCAAAATCAAAGGTCCCCTTTTCTTGGCTCTACATCAATCAATTATTGTTACATGGACCGACAACATTTCCTAAAATAATTTAAGACCACATAATTTCAAATTTTCTAAGAAATTGTAGAATCAAAATGATTTTTGACACACATATACTTACATCCGCGACAAGGTCGTTCAGAACCGAGAAAGCATCCGACTGGATGAAGTTGATCTTATGATCAACGCCGGCTTTTCGGATATATGGCAAGCCAATTTCATAGGCCTCCTTATCCGGGTCTATCGCTATTATCTGCACCAAGGAGAGATTAACTGGTTTCATTACAAAAAATATTTATTGTAATTATAAACAAGTTTAAAATACTAATAAGAGTCTAACTCAATTGAAATTATTGATCATTACCTTGCCATCGGCCGGAAGTGCAAGTGCGGTGGTGAGAAGAGAACAGCCGGTGAAGACTCCGATCTCGATCGTCTTCTTCGCATTCATGAGCTTCAACATCATGGAGATTAGCTGCCCCTCGTCAGCCGGCACGTTCATTATACTCCTGCAGCAAACATTAGCAAATCAATTCAATTAATATATTAATAATTACACCCCAATCGCCGCTCGCTCTATTCACCATTTTAAATTTGTGATTCTAACATGAATTCCATTGCAATCGTGAGCCGTGGGTATATATATCACATTAGCCGACCACTTTGACAATGACTAAACACCTTATCGAAATTGCAAATCTCTGGTTCAATAACGAAGATAAAAAAGATGAATAAAATAACTGATTTTGGCGTAAGGTAAAACACTCGGGTTGATTAGAAGCCTAATACTATAATTTCAATTAGAAGCTACCGGATTTTTTTAGTTTATTTTTTTTTTCTTTCTGATTTTAAACATCTTCACAAAGTGATATTCACGAATTTTTCAAGAAACCGAGCAAATAATATCAATGAAGTTCTTTTCTAATAGAAGAAGTCCCACTCGGTGGCTAGCAAAACCACCAAGTGGGATTAATGATTTTCCCAAGGAACCGAGTAAACAAGTCACAATGTTTTCTTGAGAAAATATGCCGTGTACAAAAGACGGTTACTTTCATACGATTAACAGTACCATCTTGCTCTCATTTCCCATTATAGAAATCCTAGTAATTACCGGATTTGGTACTTCCGGACCGTGGCCTCCCTGAGTTCTTTCAGCTGCTCGTGCTCTCTCGGATATGCATTCGTCTCCAATATGTACTGCAACATCAACAACGCACCACACAATAATTCACATATATACTCTCACTCATAAAGAGCTCTTTCCTTTGCCCCAACTTCCTTTTTTTTTTTTTTTTTTTTTTTAATGGGACATGACACGACATGTGCACGAGAAAAAAAAATCGATGTAACTAGTTCTATTTGCGAATTTTAGCCCCAATATACCTTTCTTACTGTCCTCACAATTTCGAATTAATGCAACTTTGAGTTAGTTAAGTTGCACTTCACCTTTCTCATCGCAGAATACCCTCTCTTATTTGGCACTCAATCTTATACCAACTTAAAACTGGGTGTGTATCTGTTTACTCCAAAAGCTTGAAATATCGAGAAAAAATGACACGGAAATGAGGTTTATATCTTAAGAATGTGGACCAGGAAGAAAGAACCTTCGATGGTGTTGGCTGGGTCCACCTTCATGTGGGGCCCAGCCAGCATTAAAAAAAAAGTAAAAAGAAAAGAAAAGAACAAAAAGAAGTGGAAGTTGTCGTATGTGGTGTGTGCGCCCAAAAAGTGACAAAGAGAGAGAAAGAGAAAACAAAAACTGCACAAAGGAGAAAGAGAAGAGAAGAAGAGCGCTTCAACTTTGCGGCTTTGATTCGAAGGCCAAATATTATCGGAATCGGCTCAAATTTCAGTATGTTGTTCGTGAGACCGAGGGCTACGAGTTGATGGTTTTTGTTTGTCGAGAACCGGCTCCAAATTCTCCGGTTGCGGTTAAGGTTTTCTGTTTCCAAACTTGTTTACCTACGCATGTGGTGAGAAGAAGATGATTGTAATGTTGATGTTGAGGCTACAGTGTGTGATTGACAAGAATACTTTGTGTATCCTACTATTCTTGGTGATTAGTGGATGTTTATGGGCGGTCCGTGATTTTTCCGCATCGGTTTCCACGTTAAATCCTTGGGGTCGTTATTTGCTTTGTCTACTTATTATTTTGGCGTTATATTTGCATTTTGTGAGGCTGTACATTGCTGGTTGTTGCTGGGGGTGAAGAGATTTTAGTTGATTTTGCTTCGGGGGAGAAATTGATCCTGGATTGCGTTTGGCCGTGGAGAATTGTTGTACCCGAGTTCTCCCCAACAAGTGGTATCGAGCACGGTTGAATTTTAGTGTTAAATGGAAGAAACCAGCAGCACCATGTTTAAGTTAAATGCCTCGAATTATTCTATTTGGAAGCCTCGGATGGAAGATGTGTTATATTGCAAAGACTTATTTGATCCTATTGAGGGTGATGAAGCCAAAGGAGATAAGGAAGATAAAGAATGGGAGAGAATGAATCGGAAAACGATTGGGTTTATCCGACAATGGATTGATGATAGTGTGTTTCATCATGTTGCTCAAGAAACAAAGGCGGACACTTTGTGGAAGAAATTACAAGATCTTTATGAGAGAAAAACTCCACAAAATAAAGCTCTTCTAGTTAAGCGACTTGTGAATTTGAGATACAAGGAGGGGAGTAACATGGCTGAACACTTGAGTGAATTTTAAGATGTTGTAAATCAATTGACAAATCTTGAGATTGATCTTGGTGATGAATTGCAATCATGCTTATTATTTGGTACTCTTCCTGATAGTTGGGACACCTTGGTTGTGGCATTAAATAACTCGGCTCCTTTTGGTGTGCTTTCTATGAGCATGGTTAAAGAAAGCTTATTCAATGAAGAAACAAGAAGAAAAGGCTTGAATTATGCTTCTACATCGGATGCTCTTGTTATAGAAAACAGGGGGAGAAGTCAATCAAGAAGATTTCAAAGAAATGATACCCGAGGCAAGTCAAGAGGAAGGTCGAAATGGAGACCGAAGAGGAGTGTCAAGTGTTATAATTGCGGCAAAATGGGACATTATGCAAAAGAGTGTTGGTTGCCAAAGAGAGATAGGTTCCATGATAGAAATGGAGATCAAAAGAAAGAAGAGAAACAAGCTACAATGGCGGTTGCATCCGATGGCGATATTGTGTTTGTATGTGATGATGGATATGTGAATTTTACATGCCAAGACTCTATGTGGGTTGTTGATTCCGCGGCTTCTTTTCATGTCACCTCACGGCGTGATTATTTTGCTTCTTATCGCAGCGGCGACTTTGGTTGCATAAGGATGGGAAATAGTGATGTTTCCAAGGTTATTGGCATGGGAGGTGTTTATTTGGAAACTGACGTCGGATGTAATTTGATTTTGAAAAATGTGAGACATGTTCCGGATATTCGACTTCACTTGATCTCTATGGGTGCCTTGGATGATGATGGTTATTGTAATTCATTTTTTGATGGCAAATGGAAGTTGACTAAAGGTTCCATGGTAGTGGCAAAAGGTAAGAAGACAGGCTCTCTCTACACCATGCAAGCTGACTTGATTAAAGAGGTAAATGCAAAGTGGAGGATTCCTTAGTTGATTTATGGCATATGAGGCTAGGTCATCTTAGCAAGAAAGGACTTGAAACTCTTGCTAGAAAGAACATTTTACCTTTGAAGGAGAAAAATCTAAAGGAATGTACTCATTGTCTGACTGGTAAGCAACATAGATTCTCATTTCATAGTTCCTCACCACACAGGAAATCAGATGTACTTGATTTAGTTCACACTGATGTTTGTTGCATGGATGCTAGAACTCTTGGAGGTGCATTATACTTTGTGACATTTATTGATGACTGTTCTAGAAAAGTGTAGGCTATTGTTTTGAAATCTAAAGATCAGGTACTTGCGGCTTTCAAGCAATTTCATGTCAATGTAGAAAGAGAAACCGGGAAGAAGCTGAAATGTGTTCGGGCTGACAACGGTGGTGAATATAGAGGCCCATTTGAACACTATTGCAGGGATTATGGTATCAAGCTTGAGAAGACTGTTCCAAAAACACCACAAGCATAATGGAGTGGCGAGAGAGAATGAACCGGACAATTAATGATCGGATTCGATGTATGCTTTCTCATGCGAAGTTGCCTAAGCCATTTTGGGGTGAAGCAATGAGAACAGCAGTAGACTTGATAAATCTATCTCCATCGGTTCCTCTTAAGGGGGATGTTCCGCAAAGAGTTTGGAGTGGCAAAGATGTTTCCTACAGCCATCTAAAAGTGTTTGGTTGTCGGGCTTTTGTGCATGTTCCAAGAGATGAAAGATCCAAGCTTGATGATAAGTCTAAACAGTGTATTTTCTTAGGTTATGGACATGAAGAGTTTGGCTACAGGTTATGGGATCCAGTTGCAAAGAAAGTCATTAGAAGCCGAGATGTGGTGTTTTGTGAGTATCAAACTATTGAAGACATTGACAAGGTAGAGAGACCAAAGAATACAGCTCAACGTTCAGTTAGTTTCAGCCCAAATCCTTCTAATGTTGATAGAAATTATGGGGGAGAAGTGCATGGAAGTCATGAAGATGGTGAGTCCTCACATAATATTGATTCTTCAACTGATATAGGTGAAATAGCTGAGCAAGAGCAATCTATCCTACCTCAAGTTAGAAGATCTGAAAGAGAGCGTAGGCCTTCTCAAAAATATTTACCGCATGAGTATGTGTTACTCATCGATGCGGGGAGCCGAAACTTATGAAGAGGCTATATCATGTGAACGAAAGAATGAGTGGCATGAAGCCATGCAAGAGGAGCTTAAATCCTTGCATGAAAACCACACATTTGAATTGGTGAGGTTGCCTCAGGGTAAGAGAACACTCACAAATAAGTGGGTGTACAAGTTGAAGACGGAAGAAAATAGTTTACAACCACGATACAAGGCTAGACTTGTTGTGAAGGGCTTTCGTCAAAAGAAGGGCATAGACTTTGAAGAGATTTTTTCACCGGTTGTAAAGATGTCTTCTATTCGAGTTGTTCTTGGGTTGGCCGCCAATTTTAATTTAGAAATTGAACAACTTGATGTAAAGACGGCTTTTCTTCATGGAGACCTAGAAGAGGAGATATATATGGAGCAGCCAGAGGGTTTTAAAGTTGAAGGCAAGGAGCACCTTGTATGTAGATTGAAGAAAAGCTTATATGGTCTCAAGCAAGCGCCTAGGCAATGGTATATGAAGTTTGAGTCATTCATGGAAGAACAAGGATACGGTAAGACAAACTCCGATTCTTGTGTCTTTATGAAAAGATTCTCGATAATGATTTTCTTATTCTCCTACTTTATGTGGATGATATGTTGATTTGTTGGGCATGATGCCAAGAAAATCAAGAGCTTGAAAAATGAGTTGAGTAAAGCTTTTGCTATGAAAGACCTAGGCCCAGCTAAGCAAATCTTAGGCATGAGGATTACTCGTGATAGGAAGAAAAAGAAACTGTGGTTATCTCAAGAGAAGTATATTGAGAAGGTGCTTGAAAGATTCAATATGAGCACATGTAAACCGGTGAGTACTCCACTTGCAGGCCATTTCAAGTTGAGTAGTAATGAGTGTCCTTCAAGTGAGAAAGAGAAGGTTGAGATGATGAAAATTCCTTATGCATCGGCCGTGGGTAGTCTGATGTATGCCATGATTTGTACAAGACCGGATATTGCTCATGCAGTTGGTGTTGTGAGTAGATTTCTCTCTAATTCAGGTAAGGAGCATTGGACCGCTGTTAAATGGATTTTGAGATATCTTAGAGGCACTTCTACACTTTGCTTGTGCTATGGAAATGTAAAGCCTGAGTTGAGTGGCTTCTCGGATGCGGACTATGCCGGTGATGTTGATTCCCGAAAATCCACATCGGGTTTTATAATAATCTTTGCAGGGGAGCTGTTTCATGGCAATTGAGATTGCAAAAATGTACTGCTTTGTCTACAACTGAAACGGAGTATATTGCTATTATTGAAGGAGGTAAAGAACTTTTGTGGATGCAAAAATTCCTACAAGAGTTGGGCTTGAAGCAAGAGAAGTTTGTTCTATATTGCGATAGCATGAGTGCCATCCATCTTAGCAAGAATCCGATGTTTCATTTAAGATCGAAGCATGTTGATGTGAAGTATCACTGGATCCGAGAAAAGTTAGAAGAGAAGCTCTTCCTACTTGAGAAAGTTCATACCGACAACAATAAGTCCGACATGATGACCAAAGCCTTGCCCGTGATGAAGCTTGATGCTTGTAGAAGAAAAGCGGGCATGACGAATCTTCCCACATGAGGTGGAGGGGGAGATTTGTTGGCTGGGTCCACCTTCATGTGGGGCCCAGCCAGCATTAAAAAAAAAGTAAAAAGAAAAGAAAAGAACAAAAAGAAGTGGAAGTTATCGTACGTGGTGTGTGCGCCCAAAAAGTGACGAAGAGAGAGAAAGAGAAAACAAAAACTGCACAAAGGAGAAAGGGAAGAAAAGAAGAGCGCTGCAACTTTGCGGCTTTGATTCGAAGGCCAAATATTATCGGAATCGGCTCAAATTTCAGTATGTTGTTCGTGAGACCGAGGGCTACGAGTTGATGGTTTTTGTTTGTCGAGAACCGGCTCCAAATTCTCCAGTTGCAGTTAAGATTTTCTTGCTCCAAACTTGTTTGTCTACCTATGTGGTGAGAAGAAGATGATTGTAATGTTGATGTTGAGACTCTAGTGTGTGACTAGACAAGAATACTTTGTGTATCCTACTATTCTTGGTGATTAGTGGATGTTTATGGGCGGTCCGTGATTTTTCCCGCATCGGGTTTTCCACGTTAAATCCTTGGGGTCGTTATTTGCTTTGTCTACTTATTATTTTGGCGTTATATTTGCATTTTGTGAGGCTGTACATTGCTGGTTGTTGCTGGGGGTGAAGAGATTTTAGTTGATTTTGCTTCGGGGGAGAAATTGATCCTGGATTGCGTTTGGCCGTGGAGAATTGTTGTACCCGAGTTCTCCCCAACAGATGGCAATCTTGTGGGGGCGTTCTGCAACAACTATAAACTGTCTAGCGATGACCCACTTTACCCAATAGTTCATAATACACGCACAGAGCTCTAGATGCGCATGCGAGACATCCTAAAAGAACCGAACAGCAAGAAGACGCGCGATGCAGAGACAGCAACCCAAACCTTCGAGAGAGCTTTGCTTGCCAGGATCTCGCCCTTGTCCCGGCCTTGCTCCATGTCTGAGTACGTTCGAAGAGACTCTACCTCGCAAGGCCGGAGCGGCAGAGACTTTCTGTAGTTCTAAATGGGAACCATTAGACGCTCGCCACCTACCGGTCAAAGCCTCGCGATTAGCTGATGGAATCTCCGAAGGGCGGGCCTAAAGCTCCTAAAGTAGGAATCACGGGACGCTCGCATCCGGCGATCGTGGCTCCTGTCCATTGACAGTTCTGCTTTTAACACGTTACGAGGCTAAATTAATTGCACATAAAAGGAAAAAAAAAAAAAAGGAAATTAGGGCCAAACCACCGTTGATGGAGGAAGTTCGTGAAAAGGAAATTGTGCGTGCAATTTTGTTTATGGTTGTCATTGAAATGTAATACCACGTGTTTTTTCTCCTGCCAATATTGAAATGTGATATTAAAGTCATCCCTCAAAAAAAAAAAATGGATAGAGATACTGTGTAATAAATGTATTACAAATTCTAAAATTTGTCACGAAATTGTAATGGAGTTCTAAAACTTTCAAAAAGTGCAACTAGATTCCAAAATTTGTCAAATTTCATTTTTTTTGAAAGTTTTATGACTCAAATTTTTTTTATAATAAGTTTCAAGACTCAATTATGCTTTCATGATGAGTTTTAGGACTTTTAGTAAATGTATCTCGAGATAATTTCATTAAGAGTCCTAAAAGTTGTCACAAAAAATCAGCATGATAATAAGTTTAGTTGGGTAAAATCCCTTATGACGTTTTGAGAGTGACAAAATGATCAAAGGCTCCTAATTTATGCATTGGTTGAATGCACAAGGCAAATGCAAATACCAGATGGAGCCTAGAATGGGATCGTCTAAAGGCTATGTTAGTGCTCTACATCTACGGAAGGTTTACAATGGATGTGAAGGATGTCTAAAGCTGGATGGACTTGTGTAGAAGGTGAATGAGTGGTAGAAAAAGGGCTGGTTAAGGCCTGAATCATATGAACATCTTTGTAGAACCAGAAGATGTCACCCATATGCTTGGAAGGACCCGTGAACAGTCAATTCACACAGAAGCAACTTTTGCTTTAGACTAGTAGAGCACATGATTTGTGCTTCTCCAATTAGGGGTGATCAGGTTCAGAGTGGGTAGGGTCTAGACTTAGACCATGTACCTGACCTTGTTATAACCGATTATCTTTTTTTGGACCCTGTATCTGACTCTGTTTGTATTGAACCATGTACCCGACCCATCATATTTTTCTAGTCCAGTTCCAGGGTCAATCTTGTTTCAATTGGAACTTGTTTTGCAATCTCCTAATATTCTATACGACTTTAAATTTTATATTAATATACGAGAAAATAACGTAATCCTCATAATTTGTATCGAAACATTAAGCACTTATAATAAATTAATACATGAACTTTTTGACTAAACGAAAAATTAATGATTCATAGGGCTAATTATAATAAATAAAATCATAAGACAAAGAATTAGCAACAAACATGGGTCTAATATTTGTCTTATTCTCACAACTACTACATGAAACTACTCATTTATGCAAGCATAAATCCTACTACAAAAGAGAAATTAGGCGAGCTAATCCATGTGGTACACAAGAATTTGGCAGCGATGAACACCGTCCGTCCGTCGGACAGTGTGAGAAGGAGCCGATGAGGGAGGAAAGCAAGTGAGCAAGAGGAACGACAAAGGAGGAGAGCCATGCGTGTTTGAGAGAGCTTAGAGGAAAATCATTGTGTGATTGCGGAAGTAAGAATAGAAATAAGGGGAAAAAATAGGATTTTTGACCTATACTTACAAAATAGGTTCCAAAACCGGTTCGGGAACCGATTCCCGACCCTATTTTCCGGGTGGGCCAATTCGATTCTCGGGTATACCCAGTCCGATTGCACACCCCTATCTCCAATCCTAGATAAAGAAGACCAGCACCTTTTTTGAATTTGATTTGAAGTTTGATAGATACTTTCAAACTTTAGGGAGAGGTGATTATATATGTAGAGTTATCTACCGAGCTTCATTTAAAAGAAGCACCGTCTACATACAATAAATTCTCTAAAATTGTTAGTACATTCCAGCCTTATTGGTGGGTGTTAGTTTGGACGAGGGTAAGAGGCCAAGGATAAGGCCGAATCGCTAAATATTTGTTTTGCAATATCTTCTGTTTGCTTAACTCTTTTATTATCTACTTGCTACTACATTTGCATAATTTTGTTCCTTTTACAAAATCATTTTCTCACATCTTTCAAAAAAATAAATTATAATTTTCTAAAAGCAACCAATTTATTTCCTTCTTCATTATTGTGTTCGCCATTTCAAACTTTGAGTCTTAAAATGTTCAATTTACTCATTTAAGTCCTAAAACTTGCACAAAAAAATGCAAGTGAGGGACTTTATTAAGTTCATCCCTTTTTCAGAAGAGAAAAGTCTTCATGGAACTCTTTAATTAATTTTTTTTCCATCTTATGTGATGCCAAGTTCACTCTATACCATTAAAAGATTGAAAAGAGAAACCTCAAAACTGAAAAATAATAATAAAAGCCTATTATATATATAAGTGTGTAGAAAAGTCTTCATGGAACTCTTTAATTAGTTTGCACAATGTGACTTTCCGTGCACATGAGAGAGCGAAAGGGCAGTACAGAGTTTTTTCATTTTGCCTCGATAGGAGGTGTCTCTTGAGCCTGGTGTGAGCATCCAGTGATTGTACAAAGGTTAGCCGCCACCAGAGAATTCCCCAACATTCTTGAGCTGAGTTGAGCGTGAGTTGCTTAATGAATTCAAAATTTTCTTTCAACATCAATAAAATCCATCTTTTGGCAGATTAATGAATTTTACTCTGCACACACAGAGATGTATAGATCTAATTAGTCATGTAATTGTGCAATGTGACTTTTCGTGGACATGAGAGAGTGAACGGTTGTGCAGAGAGAGATGTCTCTCAAGTGTCGTGTGAGTTTTTCTAATTCAGCATCAAGTGATTGTACAAAGTTTTGCCGCCACCAGAAAATTTTGCAGCATTCTAGAGTTGAGTTGAAGTTGCTTAATGAACTTAAATGCTTCTGTTTATGCCTATAAAATCTGTCTTTTGGTAGCTACGCACTCGAGCAAGTTATGCCTTAGTGCTGCACTAGCGTTGAATCTATATTTGTGATTTTTATCATTTTTCAGAACACAAGAGAGACGGCCTTTGCAATAAGAAAGCTGCCTTTGGCCAAAGCGAAGAGGTACCTGGAGGATGTGCTGGTGAACAAACAAGCGATACCATTTCAACGATTCTGCTGTGGCGTCGGAAGGACTTCTCAGGCAAAAAACTGGCACTCTAATGGACAAGGACAGTGGCCAGTGAAATCGGCTAGATTCATTCTTGATTTGTTGAAGAATGCTGAGAGTAACGCTGAAGTATGTCAGCACAAAATTTCGTTCTGGTGATTGGGGTTTTATGTTGTTCTGCTAGACTAATGGAGCCTGTCTAATTTGCATCAGGTGAAGGGTTTGGACGTAGATGCGCTCTACATATCTTATATCCAGGTGAACCAGGATCAGAAGCAGAGGTGCCGCACCTACAGGGCTCGCAGAAGAATCAACCGGATGTTATCAAACGTTGCGCCTTTGTCACTGTCGTGTTCATTCTACTATTGTTAACGTTATCTTGTTTCTTTTTTGACAGCGTATATGTCATCTCCTTGCCACATCGAGTTGATTTTGTCAGAAAAGGAAGAAGCCGTGAGGAAAGAGGTAAGAGTCTGTGGTTCCATCTTTTACTATGTGAATGGCATAAGTTGGCTTGTCAGTCATTTTCTTAGATGCAACGTTGGTCTTGCAGCCGGAGACTCAGTTGGCAACCAGCAAATCTGAGAAGTCACAAGCTTGAGGCGGCACGTCTTCCTTTCGGGACTCTTTCGAGAGACGGTCCTTGTGTTTTCTATTTTAAAGGTAGTGTTTAGGAGATTTGTCGTCAACCTTCGGTACAAGGGGAACGCTTTTTCCCTATATGTTATAGTCCTCAGGGCTTTGCTCAATTGAAAGTTTTCCGGGTTGTTGGTTAGGGCAGTCGAGGGAACGGTCCTTCATACTAAATTTATTTCCTCAATCAAAATCAGTACCAGTTTTTTCTTCCCTAATCATCGAGGCATGGAATGTACTTGATATCGTCCTAATAACATTATCAGATCTTATCCGCTCACTCATTCCCTTTTATGGGTAATCTGTTTGTAAATTTGCAGTGCGTGCGATCAAACTTATCATGATTCCAAAATCAAATTCTGGTGATAGCCCAGCGCGTTTTTAGGACTCTTGCATTCTTCATATTGAGCGGCACAGTCGATTAGGGATGATAATGTCGATTCAAGTACTTCTGACACCACAAAGTTGCCCGGCTACAGGTTAACCAGTCTTGAAACCGCTTAGTCTAGTGCCATTTCCTCATATGTAGTTAGTGGACCTCGCCCCGCCGTTGTGTAGAAAGTAGAACTCAAAAAATGATGACTCTATAGATTAAAGAGAGGCCAGGAGGGCCAAAGAAGGGTTGGTGAGCCAAGTAAAAGAAGAAACCAGTAGGACTATTGTCGGCGGACTTGTAAATTATTTTTTAAAGTTTTAATTGAATGAGGTATTTTTTCACCTTTGAAGTTCCACTTGTTTTTTCCATGTAGGATAAAAACTCAATGAAAATTAAAATGTCAGGTTGGGCCGGCCATCTCGTGCTTCATAACACCCAAAAGCTTAACGAAACCTGAAATGCAAAGTGGATATTACATTGCCTCCATAGGCAATGAGGTGTCTCTCGAGTGTAGCGCGAGGGATTGGAGTTTAACATCCTGGCAACGTACGATTCTTAGCTGCCGCCGGGAAAATTTACAACAGTTTCGAGTCGAGTCAATTCGCTGGATGACTTTGAATGCTGATGTTCTGTCAATTAATGTGCAATGCGACTTTTCGTGCCCATGATCAAGTGGAGGGTCGTGTCAAGAATTCTTTCGTTTGACCCGATAAGTATTGAGATGTCTCTCGAAAGTCTCATGTGAAGATTTCTAATCAAATTTTCATTTAGATTGGTTAATAAGTACCATCGAACCAATATCACAACCACGAGATATGTTTTGATTTTTGAGAGATGATGCATGGAAAAAAGCTTAGACATTCTCGGGATTTTATTCTTGCATAATCAAACTCAATCAATTACAAACGTGGTCAACTTTGCTACTTCCCAAGTACCTCTTAGGAGAAAAACAAATACGAGATTCTCGAAAAATGAAACAGACCTTACGTCAACAAACAAGAAGTATAATCACTCTACAAGATCCCTATAACCTCCTACTTCGGGACTGTTTTCCACGGAAACCGGACAGGACCGAACCGGCGCCATGCAAAGGAGGCTTCTAACAGAGGCGCCTACAAAGCGTGAGGCCGCCTCCGACGGAAAGAAGACAGCACTCGATATGTGAATCCTTCGCCAAGAAGCTGTTGAACTCCCTGAGTTGGCCTTTCCAGCGCCTCAGGTGCTCCTCCATCTCGTTGTCGTCGGAGAGCACGACCGCACCGAACCACAGAGCGTAGTCGTATCCGATCACTTCTCCGAGCTTCACCAGCTTAAGCACCAGCTGGTGGTATTTCATGCAGTCGTCCTTCTTGGCATCCACAAAAGCAAAATCAAAGGTCCCTCTTCTTTGCCCCACATCAATCAATTATTGTTACATGGATAGACAACATTTCCATAAAGAATTTAAGATCACATAATTTCGAATTTGCTGAGAAATTGTAGATTCGAAATGATCTTCAACACGCATATACTTACATTCATGACAATGCCGTTCAGAACCAAGAAAGCATCCGACTAGATGAAGTTGATCTTATGGTCAAACCTGGCTTTTCAAATATAGGGCAGACCAGTTTCTGTGGCATCTCAAAATTTCATAATAACCCCTAGATATACCATGAACCATGAATAGGTGGCAATCACCGAACTGTGACTTTGTTTTTATTTTACAGGCATTGATTTGTATTTGTTCATTTGAAATAGTATTTCAATTTTATCCTTTTGAACCAAAAGGATGGATTTGATCTTGCATAAGAATTATATGCGCTAAAAATTAAAGAATTAGAACTTGAGGATATTGAGCAGGCCGCAAGAATTTGGAAATATATATATATATATATATATATATATGTGTGTGTGTGTGTGTGTGTGTGTGTGTGTGTGTGTGTGTGTACTTGTATATAAATCAATCTGAATTTTTGGTTATTAAATTAAATTTGGTAGAGATAAAATACTATGTGTGTGTGTGTGTGTGTGTGTGTGTGTATATATATATATATATAAAGGGGAAATTGGGATTTATTTTAAGGACTCTTGGGCCCAAGATTTCGGGCCCAAGCAGGCCCAAGAAACACCCCAAGGGTGTCGCACGAACCAAAAGGGGAGGGGGAGTGCATGTCCTCCAACACTTGTCTTCAATTTTGCCACTTGTTCTGTCCTTCTTGCCACTTGTTCTCCTCATGAGAACACTTGTCTCTTACATGCAAAAATAGAGATAAAATTTTTAATCAAAGAGCAAAAAGGAAGGGGGTTTCGGAAGTGAGAGGGAAGGATAGAAAGGGAGGTGAGCCGAGGAGAGAGAGAGAGAGAGGGAAATCGAGAGAGGGAGAGGGAGCGTGCGAGAGAAGAAGAGGTGGTCCGTTCACCCCCACTCGTTCGCCATCGTTCCTTCGCCGCTTTGCCCACCGTTTGTCGCTGTTTTGTGCTTAAATTCAAGGCAAGTGAAGTCCTAAAACCTACTCTTTGCATTGCTGTGTGTATGTGTAGTAGATGGTAAGTCTTGGTTGTGGTAGATGGGATGAAATTTCGGAGCTATGGAGAGAGATTCATTGGTTATGCATGCTGTTTCTGGAAAGACCAGTTTGACCATCTTTGAGTTTGTGTGTTGCATGTGACTTTTTAGTTGGAATCTTGCTTCGATTTTTTCATAAAAGTTGTAGAGAACACCTTGAATAACAACATACTAAAATTTGAGGCAAAACTAACAAGAAATGGTTAGTGAAATGATTTTTCTTTGGAGAGACTAGATCTGGAATTCGTAGTGATGACCTTCAGTGGTTTCGTGGTCTGTAAAGTAACCTTCTTGTAAAAATCTCTCTTTGATCTCTTAACAAAAGTTGTAGTGTACTTCTTGAGGTTTAACATATCAAAAATTTAGAGAAAACAAACAAGAATAGGTAGGTGAAATCGTTGTCCTTTGGAGATGGTTAGATCTGGAAATTTTGGTACTAGGAACAGAAGTCTTAACCGCCTATATTTAATTACCTAGGACGAATCTGACTTCGATGTCTTCATTAAGTATTTACCTTATGGTCTTGGCTATCACATAGTCAAATTTCATAAGTTTTTAATGTCATTTGGGTATTTAATCGAAAATGTTTCTAAAACTGTGTGATCTGATGTGTTCGGACTTGGTAATGTTGCAATGCATAGTCTATACCGTTTTGTATGAGATTCTTTTGGAAAAGTGTTATGCATGAAATATCTTTGTTTATGTCTTGCCTACAACAGATTCAAATTTCGTGATTTTTGAAGTTCATTTGACTATTTAACCAAAAATGTTTCAAAAAACTGTGCAAGTGGAATGGACAGAATTAGTAGTGCTGCGATGCGTGGTCTGTATTGAACTATATGGGAATCTTTTGGTGTAGTGTTCTGCAGGAAATATCTGCATTTATGTCTTGACTATCACATGTTTGAATTTCATAATTTTTTAAGGTTATTTGTGTATTTAATTAAAATGTTTTCTAAAACTGTACAAGCTGGATTGTGCGAATTTCAAAGGCTGTAGTGCATGACTATTCTGTTTTGTATGAGCCCCATGAATTAT
The DNA here is from genome assembly GCA_017140325.1 of Eucalyptus leucophloia subsp. euroa. Taxonomy (NCBI): domain Eukaryota; kingdom Viridiplantae; phylum Streptophyta; class Magnoliopsida; order Myrtales; family Myrtaceae; genus Eucalyptus; species Eucalyptus leucophloia. Next base: position 25,300,061 of record CM029476.1, read on the forward strand.
ATTGTTTTAAGTGATTGAATCTTGCTGCACATGTGATGATATTTGGCATTACATATAAAATCAAAAGCTGAAATTGACTTTGTTGCCATCACATCATGTGCCATGTTGATATTGAGACATAAAAATGTGAATATGAATTATGATAAATGAGGATACCGTCGGAGGTGTGAGTCGACAATGCCCCCGGAGTGTCGAGATGCCCGGAATGTGGGGGTGCCGGATGCCTGGTTGTATTACGATACATGCCGGATGTCCTAAGGAGTTTCGAGATGCCCGGTGGTGTACGGTACGTAATTCCAGGGGGGATGCCTAGTGGTATGGCGGTACGTAATTCCGGAAGCCCTGGAGGTGTGTGCCCGGGGGGATTCCTCGTGATGCTAGTTGGGATGCGAGATGCCCGGAATGTGGGGATGCCGGATGCCCGGTTGTATTTTGAATATATGCCCGGAGGTTCCTGCGATGCCTAATTGGACGCAAGCGATAAATTGTGGGATGCAAACATTGGTCCCTAGAAAGAAAAATTGATAAGATCCTTGTGAAATACAAGAATTGAAAATGAATCATGTGCATGGGTGTATGCATATGGCATGATGCATGATCTGCTTATGAAAGTAAATTAATTCTATTTACTATTGAAAATGCGATCATGAAGACATGAATGGATCTCATGGTGATGTATGTTTGATAGCATGGATGATATGACTCATGGTGGTATATACACGATGGCATGGTGAGATATGCATGACTGCATGGTGGTGTATGCATATATGGCATGGACATGCATGAATGCTTGATGATGAGTGCATTGTGGTATATGTACATATGGCATGGTGATATATGCATGAATGCTTGATGATGAGTGCATGGTGGTATATGCACATATGGCATGGTGATATATGCATGAATGCTTGATGATGAGTGCATGATGGTATATGCACATATGGTATGATGACATATGTATGGCTGCAAGGTAAATTATGCTTGAATGCATGAATGATATGTACTTTGTTATGATGCCTTGATTGTTCTGTTTGACACAATGAGTAGTTTGGTAGATCTTTACTGTTAAGTGGTTGTACTCACCCCTTTTGGAGATTAACATTTCAAACTAGATAAGATTCCTCTATTGCCACTGCTACCAGTAAATAGATCAAGTGATTGAATATGACCGCGAGGAGGAGGATAGCAAAGGAATGAACTTTTGGACGCCAACACTGATCGATGGACTTTAAGTATACGACTATTGGAAGAGATGTCGGTCATCTTTTGAAGTATAGCCAAATATAGAATAACTATGGCATTTTGATATACCGATGAATGATGTCCATCTGGTTTTTATATATAAAAGTGTTTGGCTTTTACCTATAAATATTTAGTAGGTGTGCATCACTTTTTGAATATAGAAGGGAGTTGTTGGATATGCTTCCGTTATATGAATTGCACAAGGGACCAATCTAAAAAATGTAAACCCCTAGGTTGTATGGACCCGCTGCAATTGAAATGGTATAGAGTGACATGTTATTAGGAAAGTAAAAGGTAAGCGAATTGTGGCGACCCTAATGAATCGGGGGCCGTCGAGGGGTGCCATAGTTTCATAGGCCTCCTTGTCTCGATCTATAGCTATTATATGTACCAAGGAGAGATCAACTTGTTTCATCACAAAACCAATGTCATCACAATTACAATCAACATTAAAATGCTTACAGAGTCAAACTCAATTGGAATTATTGATAATTACTTTGCCGTCTGCTAAAAGTGCAAGTGCGGTGGTGAGGAGAGAATAGCCGGTGAAGACTCCAATCTCGAGTGTCTTCTTCGCATTCATGAGCTCCAACACCATGGAGATTAGCTACCCCTCATCAGCCGGCACATTCATTATACTCCTGCGGCAAACATTAGCAAATCTATTCGATTAATATTTTGATAATTAGACACCGGTCGATCAGCTTATGTTTATGTGCAACATATTTTACATATACCGACGCACCATGTAGATATGCAACATGAAATTAATGAGGCACCACTCGCTTTGAAAGATCTATTCACCCTTTAAAATTTGTGACTCTAACATGAATTCCATTGCAGTCATGGGTGACATGTTGGTGAGTATTATATACACCTTGGAAATTAATATCTCCACTTTGATAATGACAATTAAATAGTCCATAAACTTTGATTTCATATTTAATGTATCATGAACTTTTAATTTATTTAATATGATTCATAAACGTAAACCTAATAATGTGCAATGAGTTTTTTAATTTTTAATTTGTTCGATATAATTCTTAAATTTTGTTATATATTTAATTTAATTCCTGAATCACATTATAATCTTCAGGCTTTTTTGACACTTTCTCCTCGATTTTCTCATATATATAATTAAATCTTCCTCGGGATCTATTATCGTGGACCACAAGGAGATGGTGGACCTCACGGCTTGTCACCCCACCATTGTTTCAAAAGTAGACCCCAAAAATTCAGAGTTGACAGCACACATCAAAGAAAGGCCAGGCCGGCCAGAAAGGGTCAGTAGGCCAAGTAAAAAAGGAAATCAGCAGGATAATTGTCGGCAGGCTTGATCGGTTCAAGTCTTGCTAGACCCAAAATTATTTTTCAAATTTTATTTTTTTTATCGGATTTCAATGTTAATTGAATGAAGTATTTTATTCACTTCTGAAGTTTCTTCTTCTTCTTTAAACACTAGCCACTATTCCCACATGGAAAAAAGTTTGACGTTCTCAAAATTTATTCTCGCATGATTATAAGTCGGTCGATTACAAATACTGTCAAACTTTTGCTAATAGAGGTTTCTAATAGAGGCGCCTACAAAGCGTGAGGCCATCTCCGACAGAAAGGAGACAGCACTCGACGCGTGGATCCTTCGCCAGGAAGCTGTTGAACTCCCTGAGTTGGTCTCTCCAGAGCTTCAGGTGGTCGCCCATCTCGTCGGTTTCGGAGAGCGCGACCGCACCAAACCACAGGGTGTCGTCGTACCCGATCACTCCTCCGACCTTCACCAGCTTGAGCACCAGCTCGTGGTACTTCATGAAGTCGTCCTTCTTGGCATCCACGAAAGCAAAATCAAAGGTCCCCCCTTCTTGGCTCTACATCAGCCAATTATTGTTACGTGGACCGACAACATTTCCAAAATAACTTAAGACCACATAATTTCGAATTTTCTAAGAAATTGTAGAATCGAAATGATCTTTGACATGCATATACTTACATCTGCGATAAGATCGTTCAGAATCAAAAAAGCATCTGATTGGATGAAGTTGATCTTATGATCGACTCCGGCTTTTCGGATATATGGCAGGCCAATTTCATAGGCCTCCTTATCCCGGTCTATCGCTATTATCTGCACCAAGGAGAGATTAACTCGTTTCATTAAAAAAAAAATTATCGCAATTATAAACAAAATTAAAATACTTATTAGAGTGAAACGCAATTAGAATTATTGATTATTACCTTGCCGTCGGCCGGAAGTGCAAGTGCGGTGGTGAGAAGAGAGTAGCCAGTGAAGACTCCGATCTCGATCGTCTTCTTCGCATTCATGAGCTTCAACATCATGGAGATTAGCTGCCCCTCGTCAGCTGGCACGTTCATTATACTCCTACAGCAAACATTAGCAAATCAATTCGATTAATATTTTAATAATTACACCCCAATTGCCGTGCGCTTTAAAAGATCTATTCACCATTTCAAATTTGTGATTCTAACATGAATTCCATCGCAGTCGTGAATTGTGGGTATATATATCACATTAGCAGACCACTTTGACAATGACTAAACACCTTATCGAAATTGCAATTCTCTGGTTCAATAACAAAGATAAAAAAGATGAATAAAATAACTGATTTTGGCGTAAAACACTCGGGCAGATTAGAAGCCTAATGCTATAAGTTCAATTAGAAGCTACCGGATTTTTTTAGTTTATTTGTTTTTTCTTTCTGATTTTAAAAATCTTCGCAAAGTGATATTCACGAATTTTTCAAGAAACCGAGCAAATAATATTAATGAATTTCTTTTCTAATAGGAGAAGTCCCACTCGGGGGCTAGCAAAACCGCCAAGTGGGATTAATGATTTTCCCAAGGAACCGAGTAAACAAGTCACAATGCTTTCTTGAGAAAATATGCCGCGTACAAAAGACGGTTACTTTCATACGAGTAACAGTACCATCTTGCTCTCATTTCCTATTATAGAAATCCTAGTAATTACCGGATTTGGTACTTCTGGACCGTGGCCTCCCTGAGTTCTTTCAGCTGCTCGTGCTCTCTCGGATATGCATTCGTCTCCAATATGTACTGCAACATCAACAACGCACCACACAAAAATTCACATGAGTACTCTCACTCATAAAGTGCTCTTTCCTTTGCCCCGAATTTTTTTTTTTTTTTTTTTGTAATAAGGGACATGACACGACACGTGTACAAGAAAAAGAAAATTGATGTAACTAGTTCCAAAAGCTTGAAATATCGAGAAAAAATGACATGGAAATGAGGTTTATATCTTAAGAATGTGCACCAGGAAGAAAGAACCTTCGATGGCAATCTTGAGGAGGCGTTCTGCAACAACTATAAACTGTCTAGCGATGACCCACTTTACCCAATAGAACGTAATACACACACAGAGCTCTAGATGCGCATGCGAGACATCCTAAAAGAACCGAACAGCAAGAAGACGCGCGATGCAGAGACGCAACCCAAACCTTCGAGAGAGCTTTGCTTGCCAGGATCTCGCCCTTGTCCCAGCCTCGCTCCATGTCAGAGTACGTCCGAAGAGACTCTACCTCGCAAGGCCGGAAAGGCAGATACTTTCTGAACTAAATAGGAACCATAAGACGCCCGCCACCTACCGGTCAAAGCCTCGCGATTAGTTCGTTCTCCCGGGCATCAGCCTGCCAAAAATGGCGTGTTTAGGCAGCAATGATGGAATCTCCGAAGGGCGGGGCCAAAGCTCCCAAAAATAGGAATCACTGGACGCTCGCATCCGAGCGATCGCGGCTCCTGTCCACTGACACTTCTGTCCTTAACACGTTACGGGACTAAATCAATTGCACATAAAAGAAAAGGCAAAGAAAAAAGAAATTCAGGCTAAACCACTGTTGATGGAGAAACTTCAGGAAAAGGAAATTGCGTGTGTAATTTTGTTTATGGTTGTCCTTGAAATGTAAAACCACACCCTTTTTTTTCTCGTGCCACTATTGGAATGTGATATTAAAGTCATTACTCGAAAAAAAAAAAAAATTGATAGAGACAATTTGGATTACTTTATTGCAAGTCCTAAAACTTATTGCAAAATTGCGATGAAGTTCCAAAACTTTTAAAAAATAGGGTTAATACCCCGAAAAATCCCAAACCGGTATACATATGACAAATTTACCCAAAACTATTTTTTTGACCACCAAAAATTTCAAATTGCTATACCTTTGACAAATTTACCCCAAATGGCTACCTCTTGCAATCTCTCTCTATGGATTTGTTACTTCAAAAAAAGCAATGGCCGGGAGGATTGTCCCACGGAGCTAATGGAATCTCTTTCAGGCACAACTTCTAGGACTTAATTGGATAGATTTAAAGTTTTAGGAGCCGGGAAAATTATTCCGACCAATTTTAGTACTCTCGAGGAAGCTGTCCTTATCATTTTGGCGACTCCCGATGGAAAAAGTATGGTTTTGTATTATTTTCTAACATGAATCATATTTACTACTTTTACGAATAGTCGTTCAGCCTTAAAATCCGTACAAATAAGAGACGAGTCAAGATGAGTGGAGACATTATTGTTTCATAGGAGAAAAAAGAAGAAAGTCTATGTCTTCGACTACATACAAGGAAAATTATCAAAAAGAAATCTAAATTTATATTTGTGTTAATCCAGGCCTGTACTTCTCAATTATGTCAATTGAGTCTTAAGTATTTTCATATTTTACCAATTGAGTCAATTCAATCACTTTTAATCGGAACTCGCTGGTAGTGCTATGTAAAACAGCCAGCACAAATGTAGATAATTTTTTTAAAAACTAAATTTTTATATATTTTTTTTCTTTCCATTTTTTCCCAAGTCCTACAAGGGCCATGTGGAAGAAAAAAAGGAAAAGAAAGAAAAAAATGATAAAAATGATAAAAAGTTCATTTTAAAAAATTGTAAAAATTGTCCACGTTAGTGTCGACAATTTGGTCATATCATATAAGATAACTAATGTTCATATCAACAATTTCGAACTTAAATTGACTAAATGGACTCAATTGGCAAAATGTGAAAATATTTATTCAATTGGTACAATTGAAAAGTTTAAGACTAAATAGACACAAATGCAATATTTTTAGGACTCTTTTAATAATTTTCCCTCAGTTTTTGTCCTTTGATCGTTAATGGGGAAAAGTGTAATATACATGAGCCACGTTAGATGGATTGTAATTTCGGCCACACATCTATGGATATTCTATCATTGCTCATTGCTGCTTCCATAATTACTCATCGCTCATTGGTGCATTTATGCATCGATCAACGTCAAAACTCCATGTTTCATTTTGATTAGGAAAAGGGTAGGAAAGGCAATCGGTGTCCATGACTCCCTGGTGATATCATAGGAATTTCACACCCGTAATCGAATTTTTAATTTGAGCTAAAATTACTATCCATTTGGATAAGCCCATCATTGCTACTCGCACCATGGTGCTAATGAAAGTGAAGGCAAAGTTATCCTATGCTATGGCACAGCCATACCCGTGTCGTGGATAGACCAAAACTTCTCTGGGCTTTCGCTTGAATAATTAATCGAAGTTTGGAATGTAGAGCTAAACTCATTTAGAGAGTTCGTCATTTTAGATCCATTTGAGTTATTAGATAAGTTATTACATGGTCAATGGACAACATAGATCAAACCCATTTCAACCGTTGACCAGGAACTTGGCTAGTTGACTTACATGAACTGCAGAATATATTTTGGAGCAAGCATCTCTACAGTAGGTGAAATTGCGTCATTTCGGCTGAAGGAATGGATGCAACGGAACGGGATATGTCTATTGTCTCTAGGGTCCATTTGAACGACGGATGCGGCATTTGAACGATGGATCCGGGAGTCGACATTTCAATATCTCAAGGGGGACAATAACAAATCTGGCGAGGAAAGAATGTGTTGTTTTATAAAAGTCCTGTTTCATAACAAATGAAAAAAAAAAGTACATCATGGAAGGAAAGAGAGAATAAAGAATGATTAATGATGGACCCAAGCAAGTCCTTGAAAGGCTTCGTCTCAAACAGGGTCCTCCGGATGTAAAATGGAGGTATCCCCCCATGGGGCTCTCCGGCCACAACCCTCCTAACAGAGGGTTTGGAACCACCCTAATCCCCGCGACGCCTTCCTCGGGTAACCAATCCCAAAGCATGGTACAGGGAAATGACGGGGTCCTCCCCTCGAGGGGGGAGGACGTGTTCGTCATTTTAGATCCATCCGAGTTATTAGATAAGTTATTACACGGTCAATGGACAACATAGATCAAACCCATTTCTAACTGTTGACCAGGAACTTGGCTAGTTGGCTTACATGAACTGCAGAATATATTTTGGAGCAATCATCTCTACAGTAGGTGAAATTGGGTCCTTTCGGATGAAGGAATGGATGCAATGGAACGGGATATGTCTATAGTCTCTGGGGTCCATTTGAACGACGGATGCGGCATTTGAACGATGGATCCGGGAGTCGACATTTTAATATCTCAAGGGGGACAATAACAAATCTCGCGAGGAAAGAATGTCTCGTTTTATAAAAGTCCTGTTTCATAACAAATTAAAAAAAAGTACATAGTGGAAGGAAAGAGAGAATAAAGAATGATTAATGCGTGATCAACCGCATTAAGCAAAATGTTTTATACGTTAATGTAATCATTGCACATCTGATCCCCTTACGCAATCATTACAGACAAAGTGTTTGGTTATAGATTGTGTCTACGTGTTTGTTTACACTTTCTTAAGCAATATTTTTAAATTTTTAATCAAAGTTTATAATATAATTCAAAATATAAAAAGAAGCCAACAAGCGAGTTTGCCTCTTCATTTGACCTCTCCCCCCTCGCTTGACAATGAGACTCGATTATGGGTCTAAATGGTTCGGGCTAGCCAGACTACTACTGCATCCCGGCCCCAAATTAGGCTCAATTCAAAAATTTCGGGCTTGCCCGATTCAAGACTGGCTAGACCCCGAAAATTACTTTTCAATTTTTTAATATAACGAAGTATCTTGTTCACTTGTGATAGTTCTTTTTCTTTTTCTTTTTTTTCATGTAGGATGAAAAAGTATGGGCAAGAAATTTTATAAGTGCATAGCCCGTTTTTCATTTAGAGCGTTGTGTGACATTATTTGGTAAAATAGGAATAGCATTACTTTCAAAAAATAGCCACTTGCCGTCCCGACTATGAAGAACCATCTTTTTAAAGTGGTTAGAGATAAGGCTATTACTTTTAGAAATGTGGAAGATAACTTCAGGAATAGAAGGTTGCAGCGGAGTTGGGGCATTGACCCGATCATCTTCTCTAGGGACCCTTAGTTGCCTTCCTACTTTCAGCTGGTGCGTGTTTTTTAACTCAGGCCTTGGGTGCTGCGACTTTCGCTAGTAGCTGCAGATTGTTTCTCTTCCCTAGCCAAGGGTGTTTTGTATCTAGAAGCCGATTGTTCATACCGTGCTTTTCTCTTGCTCCTTTGTGTTTGTTGTATCTTGGTTGCCGTAGCTAGTGGCTTTTACATCCCGACATCCTTCCACTCATAATGATCTTGTCATCTTAAGTATGGGTTTTGATGCTGTAATCTTTTGTACAGTTGGTCATTGCTTAATATAATTATTACCTTTACCAAAAAAAAAAGATATGAAAATTTGGAACTTTAGGTCAGGCTACGCCATTTCAGGTTTCATAACCCAAAAGCCTGACAAGGGTCAAAATGTAAATAGATATTGCATTTTCCCCCATAAGCAACGGAGCGTTTCTTGAGTCTAGTATGAGAAACTAAAATTTTAACATCTTGTTATTTCCCGTTAAGATAATTTTGCAGCATTCTCGAGTTGAGTTGAGTCAAGTCGAGCAACTTTGAATGCCTATGTGTTGTTAACACCTACAAAATCCCTGTTTTGGTAGCTAAATGAATTTAACTTTGCTGCGTAGACGCATCGATCTAATTAGTCATGTAATCGTGCAATACGACTTTTCGTTCACACTAAGAGAGTGCAAGGGTTGTGCAAAGAGCTCTTTCATTTCGCCTCGATAGGAAATGAGGTGTCTGTCAAGTCTCATTTAAGGATTTTCTAATTTAGCATCCAGTGATTGAACGAAGGTTGGCCACCACTGAAAACCTTCTACGTTCTTGAGTTGAGTTAACACTTGTAGAATCCATGTTTTGGTAGTTTTGTTCTCGCGCAAGTTATGCCTTAGTGCTGCACTAGTATGGAGTAAAGTTCTGTAATTTTTTGAACTTTCAGAACACGAGAGATGGCCTTTGTAATAAGAAAGCTGCCTTTGGCCACAGCAAAGAGTTACCTGAAGGCCGTTCTGATGATTTGGCGGTGGCGTTAGAAGTACTGCTCAGGCAAAAAACAGACACTCTAATGGACAAGGGCGGTGGCCAGGGAAATCGACTAGATTCATTCTTGATTTGTCGAAGAATGCCAAGAGTAATGCTGGAGTATGTTGTCCAAAAATTTCGTCCTCATAAATGGGGTTTCGTTTTGTTCTGCTAGACTAATAGAACGCGTCTAATTTTGCATCAGGCGACAGGTCGGACGTTGATGCACTCTGTATATCTCACATCCAGGAGAACCAGGCTCAGAAGCAGAGGTGCCGCACCTCCACGCTCACGGAAGAATGAACTAGGGGTGTGCAAAATACCCGGGAACCGCCCGGACCGCCCGGAACCGGACCGGAACCGCCCGGAACCGGCGGTTCTTGAGGGAACCAGTCCGGTTCCCGAGTCCAATTGTTGAGAATCGGTGGGAACCGGTCCGGTTCCTGGTTCCGTGGGCGGATCCGCCCGCCCGCCCACCCGACTGGGACCGGTACCTATTTATAATTAAAAAAAAAAAAACTAAACAAAACAAAAGTCGCGACTCGCGGAGCCCTAATTCGCGAAACCCTAATTCGCGTCTCTTCTCTCTCTGTTTCTTCCTCAGCCTTCGATTCTCTCTGTTTCTTCCTCAATCTTCGATTCTCTCTGTTTCTTCTCTTCGTGTTCGATTCATCCCCGAGTATCCACGCCGCCGCTGCTCCTCCTCCGCCACTGTCTTCCGTTGGAGGGAGAGATCTTTGTCTTCCGTCAGTTTTAAAGTCAAACAAAATCATCCAATCGATGGCGGTCCCGTAAAACGGAGGAAAGCTTCTCAGGGTCCTCCAATTATTTCACCCACGAACTAAGAAGAGAGCTAGAGAGCTAGAGAGAGAGATGGAGATGGAGGGGAGGGCCGGGGGTTCGCTGCCGTTCGTGGGGATGATAATGGTGGTTCTGGTTCAAGCGAGCAAAGCATGGTGGTGGCGAAAATGGCCAATGTCCGACGGGCTCAACAAGTACACCTTGGCCTTCTACTGTAATGCCCTCTCCTCTCTCGTCCTCCTTCCTTGCCCCTTCATCATCTCTCGCAAGTTCGTGCTCGCTCATGCCTATCACTCGCTAGCTCCATTGATGGCAGGCGAAAGGGGGGGGGGAGAAGGGTTTTAAGTTCTTGACTTGTTTGTTTGCTCTATTCTTGACTTGTTTGTTTGCTCCATTGTGGGAACCGTTGCATCAATTCTTGGTGCATTAGTAATCACTGTGTACAAGGGTCCAACAGTTCTCTGCTCGCCTTCGTTGCCTTCTTTTGTCCATCCCCGTCACCTTGTCTCTTCTCTCACGACAATTGAATTGGGTTCTCGGTGGGTTTCTCCTCGCGAAACCAGAATTTTTGGCATCAAAATCGGTTCCATGGATCCACCGGGAACCGGACCGCGGTCCGGTCCGGTTCCGGGTGGATCCATGCAATAAATGGGTGGATCCCGGTTCCGATTTTTCGGAACCGGTCCTTAGCGGGCGGTTCCCGGTTCTAGGTCGGGAACCGCCCACCCGGACCATGCACACCCCTAGAATGAACCATATGTTATCAGACGTTGTGCCCTTGTCATCGTCGTCTTCATTCATACGATTGCTAATGTTATCTTGTTTAATTTTTTACGGCGTATGTGTCTGTCTCCTTATCACATCAAGCTGATTTTGTCATAAACCAATGAACCCGTGAGGAAAGAGGTAGCCTGTTGTTCCGTCTTTTTTAGCACGTTAATGGCATAAGCTGCCTTGTCGAGCCGTTTCCTTAGGTGCAATGTTGGTCTTGCAGCTGCAGACTGCGTTGGCAACCGGCAAATCTGAGAAGTCGCAAGCTTGAGGCTCTTTCGAGACATCGCCCTCGTTTTTGCCTTTTTTTAACTCTTTGCCGTGGTAGTATTCAGGAGGTCTGTCATCACCCTTTGGTACGAGAGGAACACTTCTCCCCATACTTAGGATGTTCAAGTCCTCAGGGCTTTGTTCAACTGAATTTTTTCTGGGCTCTTGGTTAGGACAGTCAAGCGAGCTCTCTACGTGTTCAGGGTTCTCCAAACTAAGTTATTCCCTCAATCAAAATCGTCATTGCGGTTTTCTTCACTAACCATCAATGCACGGATAACATTATGAGTTCTTATGTTGTATTCTGCTGGTCCAAGGCAGTAGTTACGAAAACAGAAACATGTGCGCCAGTACATTAATCCACTTTGACGGGAGTCCATCTGTTAATGTGCACTGTGCACAATATGATTTGTCATGTTTCTAACATCAAATCCTGGCAATATCCCAGTGCATTTCCGAGCATTCTTCATATGAGGCGACATTATCGATGAGGGACGATGATGGCAGTTCAAGTACCTCAAAAGGCATGAAGTTTATCTAGTTACGAGTTTTTTAAGTGGTAGTCAAACTAGTTTGAAACCGCTTGCACTCGTGACATTTTCCCATATATAAATTAAAATTTCCTAAAATCTGTCTTAGTGGATGGATGTAAGAAGATTACAAGGTGCTCAGCTTGTCACCCCCCAGTTGTTCGGAAGTAAATGAACTCAAAAGGTTGGACACCACAGTTATACAAAGCCCAGGCAGCCCAAATTGGGTCAGGGGACCAAGTAAAAATATAAACTCATAGTCCCACATCGACCAGGAGACACCATGAGAGAGAATGACTTGCTACAAAATGGCACGCGAGAGTAAGTCAATACTCATCTTTGCGCTTGGGGCAATGACGCAGCTAGTGAGGTACTAACCGAGGCGCGTCTATTGCTGGTTGAAAACTATTTCCAAACCCCCTCTTTGGCCTGGGCTAGCCTCAGGCCATTGAGAATTTCTGGAAGGGCTCCCTTTGTTGGGTAAAACCCTACAATACCTAGTCTAAAAGCTTATTTCGCCTGGTGAGGTTGAGGAGGTTGAACGACTCTTCGGCCTTGACAAGGTCGATAATGAAACAGGAGACTCGATCGGTAAAGATTAATTGCTCAGTTCTAACTTCACAAATTTCTATTAAAGGACGAAAGGATAGGAACGCATTACCATGGGAAGTCCATCTTTTCCTTCTATTATCAACTGAATAAGCGTACTGATCTTTCAGCTGTCAAAGGTCAAAGGTTTAGGGAGCACACGATCGAATTAACACTCTAAACGTTTGCAGCTACAAAATCATGTCCTGTACATGCATCTCTCTCGATCTGGTGAAACTTTTACATCTGCAGAGACTTGATATGATAATCGAACTGAGATGCATCGACCACGCTTCATACTCGTCTAGGCCCTAAATTGAGTCTTCTTGACATCTATTTTCATAGCAGAAAGGTCAAGCTAAGAACAACTTGGTTAAAGCCGAAACAGAAAGTTAATATCTACAGTTCTATAAACCCGCATCAACTCACTGGCTGTTTTCATTTCTTAATGCTCTCAAGATGGGATCATTTTCATCATCCAATAGGCTGTCGTCATCATCCAGCTCATCTAACTCATCCAGTATAGATTGGTTGATCGTCTTTCGTGATGGTCTTCTGTGCTTCTTGGGCTCCAATCGAGGTTCTGCTTGTTGGACCCCCATATCTCCTATCTTGTATCTGCAAAACGAGAAGATCATTAGTTCAGATAAAAAAGAAAAGATTTGGATCCACACGTGCGTTCACTAGTTAATGATAGCTAAAAAAATAATAGTAATTAAATAATTAAACGAGCTTCTCAGGCAGCTGATATAACATGCATTACAAAGCTAGCCGCATTATGATAGATGAATGTTACAGGAAGTCTTAAGTTTCTTCTGCAGGAAAGATTGATATTCAACAGCCTCACTTGCATTTTAATATCATATGCCGATCATTTTCGCCACATCACTAGAAACCAGTACCATGGCATAGTTGACAAAATCAGGACATCAACACATTCAATGCAGGACAGTCTCAATACCACACGAAATCTCCCATGCATGCCATTAACTACTTGTCATCAATACAAACATACCAAGCATACATGAAGCACACAGGAAATACCTAACATCACTCTCTTTTTTGGTCCCAAATGTCCTTAGTTGAAACTCTTCTCTGACTTTTATCTCGTCAAGGAGTTGGAAGTAATAAGGATATCTCTCCAAAGCTTCTCCTTCCAGTATGCACCCAGGCTCGCCAAGATGTAAACAGTTACTGAATGAGCACTTAGCTGGTTCACTTGCTTTGAGTTTGTTCCTGATCTGAAGATAGTTACAAGACCATTGTATCAGCAAAATGAACATGAAGACAGAGAGAACACCAGAAGATATGTGAGGAAGTGATGACATCACCTCTGGAAAAGCTTCTGCAAGAGATTGCTTGGTGACTTTTAGTAGACTTGGCTGGTTAAACCCAGGAGTATCAGCAAAATATCCTCCACCTGACAATGGAAGTAAAGAAACATTGCGTGTAGTATGTTTTCCTCTTCCACTTCTCAAAGACACTTCCCCTACCCGCTGATCCTCATACCATTTACTGCCGAGAATCTGTTGGGAGAACAGCTAGAGTCAAAATGTTGAGTTTACTTCATCCCATCACATATAAACACAAGCGCAACAAGAACTAGAGAACCCACAGGCTCAAACCAATTGGTATCGGCTGCTGCATCAGACGGATGATTGTTGCTTCGCAAAGCATTGATCAGGCTGGACTTTCCAACTCCACTTGGACCCACGATCACAGTCGTCTGGTCTCTCAAGGTAAAAGCGAGAGAGTCAAGTCCCTTTTTGGACTCAACACTGCAGAAAATCGGCCTATAGCCCCAACTGCGTAACCTAGACTTCCAGGCAACTAACGTCTGCAAACTTCATTGAAGTCATTCATCAGTGAAGAGAGGAAAGAGAACTCATTCAAGAAATGGCAGTATTCTAGGCTAATGAACTTTTCCTAGTATAATCCTCCCTCCACATCATTGTAACTCAAGCTTAATCCAAGAAAAGGCTCATTGATGGTGACTGAGGCAACAATGACACCATACTGTAGTTTTTTTTTTTTTTTTAAATTTTGATTAGTAACACTACATCATGACACCTGTTGCCTGTTGTGGTTTTGATACAACTTCAGAAACAATTCAGTCATTTAAAGACCAAAGCAACAAAATTACATAAACCTATCCCCAAATATTCAGGTCCCATTTGATATCACAAACTGAAAAGGATATCTGAAACTTTAAATCTAGTCTTGCCTAGATGAACAGCACTCTCTTCCCTCCATCTAAACAAAAACAACAATCATCGAGTAACTTGACCTTCCCTGGTGTAAAAAGAAATGCCACTTATCAGATCATGAGGCCTCGTTCTTTATCTCTCAATCTGCATCTGATAGGATATCACAAAGGAAATGCCCGTTCTGTGACATTCTCCCACTTCCGAGACATCTACACCAGTCACAGGCTAGTGTAGTGAACACGAAAGCCCTAAGCCTACACCAGTCACAATCTAATCTTTACATTACAAACCAGCGCAAGTGAAATTTACCGTGATCTAGTAGCTCATGCACACAACATAAATTGCTCCCCTAATCCTCCTATCACCAAAGCATTAAGCTTAACCACTAATAATCACTCGTTTGGGCCTTAATTCAGCTCGTAGAAAGAGTGCCAACCTCTTCATCGACGAGTTCGCACTTGTTCAACGCAAGCGTGAGCGGAATTCCCGTAGACTCAGCCTCCACAAGGAACCGAGTGAGCAAAAACGGCTCCACCTTGGGTTGCTCCATGGAGAAAAGCACGAGCAAGTGGTCCACATTCGCGACCGGCGGGTCCAGGATCTCGGTCCTCCTCTGGAACACGTTCTCGATCATGCCCCTCCGATCCACCCAGTCGATCGACCCCACCAGCACCTTGTCCCCCACTAGCACCCTCCTCTTTATCTTCTTCAGCACCGCCTTCACCACGCACAGCAGCTCCACCCCGATCCCGGCGCCCTCGATCGGCGGCAGGGACTGCACTATCACGCGCATGAAGTTAGCCTGCGCCGCCGCGACCGTGCCGATCGCCTGGGAGTCGGACAGCGGGGGCTCGTCGCCGGGGGAGAGGACCGGCGCGAGGGAGGAGAACTCCCGGACGATGCGCTGCTTGGCCCTGAGGAGGTTCTTGCTGGGGCTCTGGAGCTTCCTGGAGACGTTGCCGGGGTTCCGGTGCCGGGCGGCGGCGGAGGCGGAGGCGGCGAGGGGGAGGTGGCGGAGCTGGAGGAGGGAGGCGGCGGCGCGGTGGCGGAGGGCGGAGATGGAAGCGATAGGCATGAGTGAGAGATGGTGAAATGGCTGAGCGAGGGTTAAAGAGTTAGTTGCAGAGGTTGCAGACGTTACAGAGGCGCCGGAGGAAGACGAAGGTTGAAGACGGAAGTCTGGATAAGCATCGAGCTCTCGGTTTTCTCAGAGAAATGACAAATGCGGGAGAGAGGGCGAGGGGCATTACGGTCAATTCAGTTCGTTTCCTCTACTAGTCCGATCGCGGGTCCACCGGTTATTCTGCAGGTGGCCTGTAGCTGATTCTAGCAGTCTCTCGGTTTTCTCTTCCAACTAGACCGGTTTGGCGCCCGGTTTTGGCTAAACCGTCCATGGTTAGCCCATTGAATGGGTAAATGGGATCGGGCCGAAAATGGCCCAACCCAAATTGATCTAGTTTTTACGCAATTCGATTTTAGTGTTCGTACACGGCCCGATCCATATTTTAAAGCACATCCTTATTTAATTTAACTTGTGAAAACTCATACGCTTCCATTTAACCCGCTTTAACCTCTGTGTAACTATGTTGGTTGTATAAAATTTTATATCGAATTGAAAAGGCAAATCAACAAAATAAAATCATCACTTACTATCGCTTGCACTGCTCCACATAGCTGCCATAGTCTTGCCTCTGTCCGAGCCCCACAACACTGTTGCCGTGAGGCCCCAAGCCTAGTCCCCCACCAAGCATAAATGATCTTTGCAAATATGGATCACCAGCGAGATACAAGTATGTATTATATGCTTACTATCCATACTTATTGGCTTAAATTTTGGAATGTAAGTAGTCCAATTAAATATAATAACAAGCTCAAACTTGGACTCTATCCCCCGCTTGTTCGTTGGGCTCTTTTATGCCAGAATACAAATGCATCTACTAGGTATCCAATGAAATATTTTTTTAATGCAATGCATATTTTACTTAGACCATGAAAAAAAGAAGATAATAATACCACGTTAGATATCTTCCATTCCATTGGAAATCAACCCACAACACTAGAAATTAAAAAGGAAACAAACAAAAATCCTCCCATCAATTTTATGAAAAACTTCAAGTGTTTCCCGCCGTAGGTCATCTCACCTGAATTTGTGCGCTTTGTTGTTTTTCCGTTTTCCATTTTCCTCTGAGTTAAATCTCCAAACCTGCTCTAGTCTTAGAAGGTCAATAAGTTTTTTTTTTTTTTTAAGCTCAAATAATGAGTTGAAATATGGGCCATTTAAGTGACCCATTTTACTAAGCCTTGTTTGTTTATTAACCCATGTCGATTCATGGATGACCTAAAACCAATCCAGCCAGGATGCGGTTGAAACCGATCCACATAGCTCACGTTATCTTAACTATGCCAATTAACACTTGACAAATTTAAATTAATAATAATTAAGGGAAAACAGAGATGCAAAAATTAAATGTATACAGAAGATACACGAGCCGTACAGATCTCCAAAAATAAATTAACAAATAACAAATATAAAAAAAAAATCCCTGAATATATCCTATCTAATTCTACATTGACCAAAAAACCATATAACCAAACACAACCTTCGTGATAAGGATGAAAATAATCAGGCATAATGCAAATCCAAATTCAATTCATTTCAAGTGATTGACTAATGGAAGATTTGATTTAATGGTAGTTTTCTCTTTCAATAATGTGCGATACAGTCCATGCAGATCTCAATCCAAGCAAGAATTTGCCCTCTTTGGACAATGCTCTTAAGAAAAGCATTTAAGAGTATGTTTATCTCGCGAAAGATGAATGATAATACAATCATTTATATTGTCTGAAATAATTAGTCAATACGAAATGTCTTCATCATCCACAATAATTTAAGTAAATATTTGTGTTGATGATGACAAAAAATTTTGTTCATTTCTCTTTCATAAATGATATAAACGATCATTTTTAGAAAAAATATTTTTCAAATCTTAGTCTCTTACCAAATATCCTAGAACTCGAGTTAACAATGTTAAGGCCCAGAGCTCGGGAGGTGTAACCTTCCAAAATCAAGAGACAACTCGGGTGTGGCCCAGAAGCTTCGGCCCAATTTTCGATCGAGCCTCTAAAAGGACAGCGATATATCGGGCAATGAGTCGAATCTAAAGCGAGATATACAACGCACGAACGCCTCGGGCAACGATGATCATGCGAAGAGGAGCTCCTTTTGCTTTCACACGTTGGAGTCGGAAATTCTGATAAGCCGCCCTCTTGAGACTTCAAGGGTCATGTCGACCCATGCCACTAATCGAAATGAACCCTATGTGAAGGTACTCATTGTATAGTTGGCTTCCTAAGCATCGCAAATGATAAATTCGGAAAAAAAGATATCTAAAAATATCATAAACCTATTATAAAATAATTAATTCAACTTTAAAATTTTTAATTACATCAATTTAATCTCCAACCTTATAACGATTTACCAATTTAGTTATTTTGATTTATTTTAATCGAAAATTATTAGCGTATTCTAATGGCATCGACCATGTCCATTTGCCAACCATCACCGGCCTCATAATTATTAGTAAACATTAGTACAGATTGCTAATTTGCCTAAGAAATTGTTGACGTATTCTAATTAGCATCGGCCATTCTATGTAATATGCCCATTTGCCGGCTATCATCAACCTTAGAATTATTAGTAAACATCGCTACATATCGCTAATTTGCCTTAGAAATATTAGTAAGCATCAGCACATGTTCTTATAGGTGAAGAATAAAATAATCATTAAACATTAAAGAATGGGGCTTTTTTTGGCAAAAAGAAAGGTGTGGAAATTGTTTAAAGAATTAAAGTCAAGGCAGGCTATGGCCCTCCACATTAGTAGCTGGATTCCCACGAGTTGAAGAACAGTTGAGGAGGATTCATGCACCGGACAATTGACTTGCTAAGGCACTCAAGGTCTGGACAACGCGTTATCGCATTGTTATTCAGTGACCTATGCTTTAATAATGCGATTTAATTTATCACATTATCAAATTGGAGTCAATTTAATAAGTCTTTTGGTATCTCCTCGGAAGGCCAAATCGCCAGCCCTAGAAATGATGACTTCGAAAGACGTGGTGGGTGCGTGTAGCTACGCTCACCGTCCGTTTCTCTTCCCCCCGCGATTCTTCGTGAACGGCCCAGATTTCACCCTCTGCCACAGAGCACGAACGTCGTTTTCGATGTCTGCTGCCCACCAAATTTCTCCACTATGCCGAGCATATTGAAATAAGGAAAAATGTTATGGACCAGAAAAAGAAAAAAGAAGGAAAAATGTCTGACCAAAAAAATTAGAAATACGGAAAAATGTGAAAAGGAGCTCGATAGGACACTCATCAAGATTGGCTAGTACTGATACTTCGAGACTGAAATTTATCTTGCCGATGTAATTAAATTATTTTTTTTTTTTAATTTTGAAAGTATCTCGTGTCGTTTGGAGACTTTGTGATTGCACTATTGAATATGGACGTGAATCTTCTATCTTAGTTTTCTTAATCATTGATTTATGAAAATGGATTTTCATGGATAGAATGAAGTGCAAAAAGAATATCATACAAGAAATAAGCTTTATATTTCTTTAAAAGGGAAAGCAACATAAATTCTTATCATTAAATGATTGCCCCTCAATAAGGATTTGCAATTAAAACCTCATAAAAAACAAGCTCAAATGGAAAGGATTTTTTGTGTTGTGATACTTTATTAACGATTGCAAGCATCATTTCAGTTGCCATGGCAGCAAAACTTATAAGATCAGTTAAACTATGGATTGGATATTCTACCTAGAGCTTAAAAAATATGGTTGGGATATAGTTGACATTACAATGAGAGGTGGATTAGCTTTAATAAATTTATCAGTAAAAATATAATAACAATAATTCAAAGCACATCCTTGACTTAGCTTTCCTTTTTCCTTTCTAAATATATGAGATGTTCAAACCTTTGACTTTATAGTCATCGTAAATCTAGATGAACTCCACCCACGTTCACATTAACGAAGAAAACTCTACTAACATAGGGGTCAACAATCACTCCCAAATTACTCTAAATAAAAGGTATTGTAATTCGATTATGAGATAGTCAAGCATTAAATCATTCAATCCACAGGTTGCCAAAAAAAAAAAAAACAAGTAATTGTGAATCTTCTCAATCTTCACATGAAGAAATTAGTTTTGATGTGAACCAAATAAGTGAACTCACTTTTTCAATAAATTACAGTTAATCCAATATATCTCTAAAAATCAACAATACAATAATTTCCAAATTAATCGATCAAATATTATTTCCTAACTCAAATATTTGGTCACCATCCGTGATCGTGAGTGATTTAACGTATCATCGATTCCTTAATAGATCATAGGCCTCAGTACACCAGACATCGCTTTATTTTTTATTTTTTTAAGGATAGCATGACTGTGAAGTGTGAACAGCTCCATCGCGACCGCACCGGATAAGAACGTCCCGCGAGAATCCGATGCCGCGGAATCTAATCACGACCATACGCGTGGTGTGGCGGGTCTCGAGACGATGCCATGACGCGCGACCGATGAACGAACGGGCCACACACACGGCTTTCTGTGGTGGTGCTGACCGCACCGGATCGCATCTCGTTAAAATCGATGGTCCGCATCGCTCGACGTTTGAACCAGACACTTTCAAATCGAAGAATCTCCAGACGACGTCGACGACGACGACGCAGCGTGATTTCGGTATTGGGCGACCCAAAGGGGCTCCGCCACGTGTCGCGCCGGCAGTGGCTCAGTTCGGTAGCGGCGGACGAAAATGACAAGAGAGTTCGGGGGGGACAAAAATTCCAGACCGCAGGTTCGTGGAATCTGGCAACCGCAGCTACACGGCGTCGTTCTTTTTGTTAACTTTGCGTTGTTGCCATTCGAGAATGTTAGGTGCGCTCCGTCCTTTATTGAGTCGAACTTACGAGGACGTCATCGCCGCATCGGTCAATTCGCACGTGCTGGTTGAAAAATAAAATGACCGGAATTTTCTGGCCCACGAAAATTTTAAGGTGTCAAATTTCATTCATACTTGACGTAATTATCTGGGATCACGTTAGACAAAAAATGCTATGCTGACTATGCTGACGCGTGCTTTTTTTTTTTAATGAAGTTTATAATCTTTAAAATCTATAATATTTTTCTCATTGCCCAAGAAAAACAAAAGATCTTTATAGAGATGCACAATCAAATCGATTCTACATGAAAATTTGATTGGACAACTCGAAAAATAAGTTAGGGAATAGGTTCTAAATTTTTGGAACCAGTTGTGACCGGTCTGAAATTAGGTTTTGAGTAAATACCTATTAGAGAATCAAATCGGACCGCTCTATTTTGGAACCGATTTTATAAGTTAAAAACCATAACACTGATTTCTTTTTACCCTAAATTATAATCTTAGCGCCCCTTCATCTCTTACCTTTCCTCAAAACTCTTCGCTAGTCTTTCCTCTTCCCTTAAATTTTTATAGATGAATGAGGAATGGAGTTCTATAATTTATATATCATGTTACGTGTGTGAACTTTTTATCATTGATAAATGTATATGACTACGTATTTATTTTATGAATTGTTATTTTTAGCGGATTAAAATTTCTCTTGTTCATCTTTTACTTTGAATCATTTTGTTACTTATACTTTCATAGCAAAAAAAAAAAAAAGTGAACTACAAAAGGGAACAAAAAAAATAAAAATAGGTTATTGGGTAAACCTTAGAGCCGAACCAGAAAAGCAGGATGTTGCGGGGTCTAAAAATTAAGAACTAATTATAATCCGATAAGTTAATCTACTCCGAAAGCCAATCATCCCTAAATACTTATATGAGTTTGTAACTAACAGCAGATTGCGTAAAATTAAAAAAAAAAAAGAAATTATGACGTGTGCGAGATTAGTCACTCTCCGCACTAGTCCATTAGTCAAATGCGCCAATAAAATCGTCAGCCAAAAGAGAGAGAGAGAATAAAAAATCCACGGAAAAATAAAAGATCGGGTGAATTTCCAGGCGTTAACTAATTTTATTTTATCTTTTCGGACAGGGAAAAAGGCATTATTAAATTATCCGAATTTCCCCATTCGAGCAGGGAGATCTCGTGTCCCTGTCCGACGTGGTCGCTTCTGTCAGTATTATCATTATCATCATCTCTAAAACTCACATTCCCATTTTTTTAACCATTTTAATCTTTCCCCTTCTTTCCACCTTTAAAATCCGCTCCGACATTCCCAGATTTTCAGCTTCCGAGTACTTTCTCCTCGCCTTATTCACCAACCATCGATCTGCTGCTGCTGCTGCTGCTGCTGCTCTCCATCTTCTCGCACGCGTTTCTCTATCTCTCTCTCTATCTCTAGCAGCTGATTCGTCTCCGGCTCCGCAGGTAATTTCCGGTCCCGGTCCGGTCAGATCTCGCGGCCGGACGGCTCGTGCCGTCGACGTCGGCGCTGAGTTTTCGTTCATTCCTTTCGTTTCGCGTGTCTTTCGGAGAATGGAGTGTGCGCGGCGATGCGGTGGATGATCGGAGTGTTGCTGTTTGTAGTGTCGGAGATCCGATTGCGGGAAGTGGTGTTTTTGGCTTTGCTTGATGTGGAGCTCGATTGAGTTTCTGTTCGAGTGTTGTTGATGTGCGAGCTCGACGAGCTGGGAAATTTCTGTGGTCTGTTGGGAGCGAGTGATTCCAGCGCTGTTTTCTGATTTTCTCTCGCTGGCTTGATTCGATTGTTCGGCGACGCGTGATGTGTGTTTTCGTGCGGTTTCGTCTGCGCTGAACGTGTTTGATTGTTGCACGAACGCACGAGATCTGGAAGTGGTTTTGAGGTCTTCATGCTTGGATCTGTGCGGGGAAAACCTCCGACCGGACGGTTTGACGAGCTAAATTGACCTAAGCATACTGTTATAAAGCGATTCGTCGGTTAAACTTTTGCAAAACCCATGTTTTGTTCTTTCATTCTTGGTTAATCTTTCCTCGCTTGGCCATTTTATTCTTTTCTTTACTTTTTGATGTTAATTTTCTGATTGCTTGTACTGCAATCTTGCTAGAGTGTTCGGACTTTCATTAGAAATTCTACCGCTGGGGATTACAGAACATAGGGCCGATATCCATGTTGAATTAATTTCTCCTCCACAAGTTCATAACAGAGAATAACTGCACAGCCGTTAAGGAAAGGAAATGGAGAAAAAAACTGGGAAATGGTGTATGAATCTCTCAAATGTTAGACTTGTATGATAGGTAGGTGGGTAGAGGGTTGGTGAAGTTGAAAATGTCGTGTCACTTAATAATGCAAGGAGTTTGGCTTAAGAAAAGGGGTCAGGTTGAGAAGATCTTGTAATGTGTACTTTTTTTTTTTTTGGTAAGTCTGTAGATTTGCTTCCCTGTTTCAGATGGTAAAATTAATTTTCTTTGTATAATTGCATGAACTAGAGGTCAATGATATGTTGATAAGGCCTTGCCGGAACAGGGAAGAAAAATTCTCTTCATTTTTATTTTGTATTGAATCTTTTCATTCCCATTGAGTCTCTGAACTTTTTTTTCCCTGTTTGGTTCACGAATCTGTTGCTTCTAGATTATGATTTGAAATTTTGTGATTGTTCGGACACCCCATCCCCCTTGACTGGAAGTGCTTGTGTTGTGGAGATTCACAAATGTCTGATTCCTTTGCTGTGTTGTTTTTGCTGATCGAGGCATTGATGTCAACTGCTTAGGACCCTTCTGCTTGAGAAGCGTATTGGTTTTTTCTTAACTCATCTCTATTTGTACTGATTTTTAGTTCAAATTTCTTTGTTGCCTATAGGCAGCCCACTCTCTCCAGGAAGATGGAAGTAAGAGGGGGCTGAAGAAGCTTTTCAGTTTCATCACTTTGACTGGTATGATGTTTATGCTTGCTATTTCTTCTTGAGAATTAACTTCTAGAAATTTCTCCTAGTCAGCTTTGAGAGTCTACTCTTAATCTAGTTGTAGGGAAATGTGTGGACGGAGAACCAACTTTGGAAGCCTGGAAAATACTCTGCCTCAATCATCAAGAACAAAATTCTCTGTAAGCAGAAGTTCTGGTATGGAATTTCAGTCGGATTGGACAAAGCACCGAAAGACCTCGGCATATGCTGCATTAGCAATCCGTTCCGCCACATCTTTCATGCCTTGGTCCCGTAAAATTCCTATAGCTGAAGGTTACCACGAATTTCTCTAATTAGAAGGCCTTCCTTTTCGAGTTAACTTGTCCTTGGGGAGGTCAATCCATCGGTACGAGAACCATCAGGTCTTTTCTAAAGTGCAGCATCATCTTGAGAAATGCCTTGTTTTGTGAGTGAGAAGAAAAGATCCACGGAACAGGCCATGTTTTTCTCCAATTCAGTCCACCAAAGCACTCCAGCCCGTTCGAAAAGTAACCTTCCTATTGCTGATGATTTTGGCAGTCCCATTCTTCCTGGACTGCCTGATCATGTGGCTGACCATTGCCTTGCACTAGTTCCTCGTTGCAACTTTCCATCAATGGGTGCTGTCTGCAAGAAGTGGAGGACAGTGCTCCAAAGCAGAGAATTCCTTATAGTGCGAAAATTAGCAAAGGTTGTTGAGGAGTGGCTGTATGTGTTAACTATGGATGCTGAAGGAAAGGAAAGCCACTGGGAAGTCTTGGACTGTTTGGGACACAAGATCCGGCAACTTCCCCTAATGCCTGGTCCAGTGAAATCCGGGTTTGGAGTGGTGGTTCTTAATGGAAAGCTATTTGTCATGGCTGGTTACTCCTCATTAGATGGACCATGCTCTGCTTCTGCAGAAGTTTACCAGTATGATTCTTGCCTGAACAGGTATGTACTCTAGTTTTTGATAAGCGAGTAAGGGTAGGAAGGGTTGACTAGTATACTCTGATTTTTGTGTCTTATATATGTATTTATCTTGTTCAAGTTTCCGGGCATCTCATTCATCTGGAAAGTAAATGGGATTCTTCACTTTCTCTTATGATGCATCAAGCTTTGCCTACTAGACGATAGATCTCCTGCTAGGCATTGGATTTCCATCCTGAAGCATTGCTATTTTTTGATCATGCTGTCAGATGACCTGAAAATGGAACAGATAACTGAACGTTTGAAGGTTAGAAATTCAGGTTTATGCATCATCCTGGAAATTGCACGCTTGTATCTCTTGATGACCTGCTAAATCAAGTTGTTTTCCTGATCACAAATTGTTTCAAGATGCCTCTTTGTTTTCTCAATTGAACGTGACATATACTCTGCTGTATTGAGACTGTGGTACCATGACTAGTCCATATGAACACGGGTCTGCTGACCCGATTTTCTTATACGTTCTTTGTCCCTTTTATTTTCCCCAGTTGCTTCACTATAACCTGTCAGCTTGCACGCGCCAAACCATAAAAGTTCACCTGCATGCCTTCTCTTTTTTTCACTGTGGGATTTCATTGCAGTTGGAGCAAACTAGCAAGCATGAATGTGGCTCGCTATGACTTCGCTTGCGCAGAAGTCAATGGACTTGTATATGTGGTTGGAGGCTATGGAATTGAAGGTGAAAGTCTCTCCAGTGCTGAAGTGTACGACCCTGATTCTGACAAGTGGACTCTCATTGAGTCTCTTAGGCGACCAAGGTGGGGATGCTTTGCGTGCAGCTTTGAAGGGAAGCTCTATGTGATGGGTGGACGATCAAGCTTCACCATTGGGAACTCAAGGTTCATTGATGTATACAATCCCGAGCAGCACACCTGGTGCGAGATGAAGAATGGATGTGTCATGGTCACTGCCCATGCTGTGCTTGGAAAGAAGCTGTTCTGTATGGAATGGAAGAATCAGAGGAAGCTTGCCATATATAATTCAGAAAACAATTCCTGGAGGACGGTGCCTGTTCCTCTTACGGGGAGCTCAAGTATAGGGTTCCAATTCGGTATATTGGAGGGGAAGCTCTTGCTATTTTCACTTGAAGAAGATCCGGAGTACCATACATTGTTATACGATCCCAATGCTGCCCCGGGCTCTGAATGGCAGACTTCTGAGATAAAGCCATCAGGTTTGTGCTTGTGCAGCGTGACAATAAAAGCATGAAGCTTTTAAATAATTGAACCCAAGAGTTCTGCCAAAGTTTGGAATGTACCATCCCATCCCGTACACACTCGGTTATCTCGCACTTTTTTCAAATCAGTTCACAGGGACCAGATTGTTTGTTTTAGCTGTAGCTTCTTGTTCCGATTGTCATGCTTGGATCACATTTCTGAATGTTTTTAATTTTGCATCTTGATATGTACTTGTTTGCTGTTAAGTTGTCTGGTACTTTGAACTGTCGAGGCATGCGTCAAGGTATGACTGCTCTATCAGGAAGTAGCAAAATCTCTCTGTGCTAAATGCGGTGAGATCATATTCTAGACAAGTTCAGATATGAAGTTTATCCATATTAATACCAGGTACACTGACAAACACATTAGTTCACAATGTCGAAAAGAAAAAAAGGTCAATTGTTCGCCGACTAAGTATTGCTGTCTCCCTTCTTCTCTGCCCTTTACTCTGCAATACAGAGCAAGAAAAAGCAAGCAGACCGTCAAACGCAAGCAGTTAATTTGTTATGCACCTCGACTCCACAACTACATAGCAAACAATCTCCTCATAGGAGGGAGGGAGATCCATTGAACTTTGCCCGATTTTGCGTTTCAGCATTCAAATATTGTTTTGAATAGCTAGACACTTTGAGCAGATCATATAATCAAAGAGTAATGTAAACAAGTTCCTCGATGAGCAGAAAGTTTTCTCACTCACCATGCATTTAGCATGGGGGAAAGAAGGTTATTTATATGTCAACGCAGTAGAGTTACGTGGACTGAGTAAGGAACTAAGCTCGATTAAATTAGAGGGATGCTAGGATAATAACTCAGCGTGAACGCTTAATTTGAATTCTTGATCCAACTTCTTACTCATCGACTTCTTTGCAAGTGATGAGGTCGTCCCCATTTGACCAAAACTTTGTGAAACTGCTCTTATCAGCTCAGTATTTCAGGTCATCATTTTCGACCGTGTCATTTTCAAAACTCCAAATATGCATATAAACTAATGATTGAACAGGGTAGACAGTATCGAAAATGAGATCGCGGGCTCTTTTTTTTTTGGGGTCAAACTGAGTGAAGGTATCCACCAAATTATTGGCTTCTCCACCAACAATAATGTTACGTTAAATACTATGTGATACAGCGCTACGTACAGTTATAGACCAAATTTCTTTAGTCTGAGGTAAGTAGAAGTATCCTGCTTCAACCCAGGCAATGAGACTTGCTGCCGTTGCTTCGCCCTCTTCCCCCTCTCCTCCTTATTTTCTACCTCTGCATCGGCCAGCGATTTCCTCAGGTTCTCCATTTCTTCCTCCATGGCCGTCCTCTCTTCCTTTGCTTCTTCCCGTGCTCCAGCAGAGACATATCCGAGTCCTTAATGGAGAAAAACATGGGACCCAGTTCGGCCTACTACTGTGGTTCCACAGAGGCGAGGGGGCGCATTGCATGTACTCTTTCGCAGTCAGAATCAGCTCGTGGTAGACCAAATACTCAGGCGCGTCCCATGCCACAGAGTGCTGCTTGGGTGCAAATGGCAGGGCATCCTGGTCTGGCAATTCACGTATTCGCCGACATCCTTCAGTCATGCTGCATTGTGGACATATGCAGAACAGAGCTTTCCTCACGACATCCATGTCGGGCCAATTTTAAGTTAGTGGGATTTTAAATGTCTTGATAATTTCCAGCAGTTGAGATCTCACTTCTTGAGCCTTCCGCAAGCCCTTGACATACAAAAAGTGATCACGAAACCAATCCCCTCCGTACTGTTTACTTTTCCACTGCTGATAGACATTGTACAGCGTTAAATGGTCAGAGTCCAGAGCCAAAAACTTCACGCTTGCAGCATTGCTCTCCTCCGCTCTATCTTTTGGCCAAAAAAATACAGATGACACTGAGAGCATCGAAACAATTGTCAAAACCTCATCTAGGCAATCTAACTGTTCGCCCATCAAGAGCTTCTTGGCAAGTCCAAACAAGCTCCGTTAACCCTCCAATGTTGTTAAGTGCACCTAAGACCCATAATTAGTACATACAATTGAGAATGTTATCCTGTGGAGGTCGGTCCATGAAAGCAAAATCTAGAAGGTTCTCCACCTTATGATACTTGAGCAATAAGACCACACCCCCAAGGGTGGTCCTATGGATTTCCAGAATGGGACTGGGGAGCATTTCATCCAAATATGCACTCTCCCATTGAAGTCGAGAACATGTGCCTGGTACTGTTCTGACTGCACGACCAGCACACTGGTTTGCAGCTGCACAGCTCACTGGGAACACTTGGAGCGCATCCATACCCATTTTTGGATTGTAGACTTTCATCTTAGCGTAGCCTGTGTCAATGAAGTACTATATTACATCTACTATCCAAGTAGTCTCTGCCATGTTGGTGCCCACAATGCTCTTGTGAGCCTGTCTTCAGCCTTTTGGAATATCTTTGCTTGCAAATCAACCGGCAGCTGGTAGTATATGGGAACAATCGATAGCTTATCAATGCCTTGCTTTGTGGTGGATACAAGCTTGTTCCATGCGCTCTGCTAGAGCATAGCATGCTGCTTCAATTTCATCTTGGCCAGTCATGAAAATGAGAATGTTGCCTGGAGGACTGCTAATATGGATGGCCATAGCCTGCTTCACTGTAGCTTCAACATAATCTTCAAATGGGATTTTACTCCACGAGATGTTAACGGGAAATGTCCTTCCAGGTATGTGAAAAATAGCTACACTGCAATTATCTGCATCAACAGACATCCGTATTGAATGAGCTTCTGACAAATGTGATTTGTACTTGCCAAAGATGTTCGAAAAATTTTGTGCATTCAAAGTTGCAGATATTACAATGAACTTAAAATTGCGACGTCGAGCTACCACCTTTTTAAATATCCCAAAGAGAACACAGTGCTCAGTGAAACAAGTAACAACAGCCATCATTATGAACTTAAGGCCCCAAATTGTGAAACCCCAGAAAGAGGTGCCTGAAGAATCTGAGTCTCCGTAGATTATTCTTGATGCATATACAAATCCACTCAAACCCAGTTCACATGAATGAGAAGTAATAGATCAGAGCTGAGAAGACATTGTCATAGTGGTACTTTTCAAGGTCCAAATCTTTCATTGTTTCACAGAAAAGCTCTCCATCTGTCAAGTACTGAAACAAGAAAGTGACATACAAAAAGACAATTATACATGACAGCATAAAATCAAAACGAAAATGCAGAGTATATAATAGAATAGGAAGAAGACCCTAGACAAGCAAAGAAAATCTAATGATGCAAACAGAAAGCCAGAGAACATGCGATTGTTCCCACAATGCCTTTCTTGGGCAAATGTCACAAAACACAAAATATAGGGGGCTTTTTCTATCAAGAATGCAACAAAAATTGTGATTTGAAAGCAATTTTTTCGGCCACACAGCATGCACAATAAGCTGATGAGTCTCTTCACAGAAAGAAAATGCTAGTGATACCATTTTATTTTATGGACAAAGTGAACAGAGGCCAATTTCCCACAATCACTACCTCACCCCCTCGGCTGACTAGTTCAAAGTAATGTTAGCAGGATTGCATTCTCCATCAATTGACAACGTCAAAGTATACCCTCATTAATATGATAAATATATTCCATGACCAAAAGAAATAAAAATCAAAGGCTAATCCTTATTAATTTAATGCCGATTTTTGCAAGGAAAAAGAAGTCTTGCTCTTATTAAGTGAAATTTAAGTAATTTAATCTGGATTTCTCTCATCTCTGCAAGAAAATTTTCAAGCAAATAGAGCAGAGATTCAGATGGTTCCGTCAGCTAACTTGAAGACTGAAGTTTTCTCATCTTGTATTAAACAGAGTCTTCTGTTTAATTTTATTGAAAACGAAATCAATAATAAAATGTAGCATTGTCCCTAAACTGGTACATAATAGCACAATTAAACTATAAGAGAGCTCAACAAAGCTATAATTGCAAGAATTTATACTTCCCCAGCTTCTATTTGTTCAAGTACGCAAAGAAACTACGACTCTGGTCTGTGTAAGTTTGGGTCCTGATCCCAATATTATCCCCATACCTCATTACCCAATACCAGCCCTAAAAGAATACCTATGGTTAAAAACATACATAACCTAGACTCTTACATTTCTACGAAATTTTATGTGAAACTAACCTCAATATACATTGGAAAATTAAGTCTATTCTGCAATCACTCATCCCGCAATTAATATATGGAGAGATACTGCCTTTACTGCATAATAGTTTTTGACATTGCAAATTCACTCACTGCTTCACAATTTTTCATGTGCTGTGCAAACTTGCTTCTTCTTTAATCTACCTTGCCCTGTTCCCCCACTACGGCAGTATCAGCATCAATCTAGAATTTATGAAAAATAAGCTATTAGGCAATGGGCATTACTACAGCTACTTTTATTAAAAAAAAGAAAAAGAAAGAGAGAACATCGTTATTTGAGTAAAAATTGTCATACCTGCCTCACTCAGTTGCCCTGACCACATATGCTATATTTGAGTCAAGTCGAAGTCTGGCTCAACTAATGAAATTGCAGCAGCTCCTGTAATGTCTCTCCCAATAGATGTTTTACTAAACACTTCTAAGGAGATATCCAGCATACTTGACAGGATTTTACCACGATTCCCCAAGCACTCTATGAGCAGTGCCGTCTCAGCAGTATAAACTTCACGGTATAAATACATATAGCTCGGTTATGATAGACCAGGAGAAAATTAGTATTCAAAGATGAAGCAGTTCCGGCGAGATATCAGCTCATGACAGCGTGCAAGAGTTATTAATTCTCAAATCCACCGCAAAACTTTCCTTACCTAGCATCCACGTCCTCTCGGAGGGTCTAAAAGCTACACTCTCTTCCCCAGCAATACATAATCCGGCAACGACACTCTTCTCTAACTCCAATGCATCGTTATCCTACACGAAAGCATCCAAACATCACAAACTGAGCATTACCCGAACACCGATTCATCATAAGATCAACACAATTCAAGATCATAATGAAATGAACCGTGCACTTTTAATCATCGTATACCTCCATCTCTACTGCTCGGAACCCGAAACGGAAACGATCGCGGCTGAGACGACGCGACGAGAAAGAAATGGAGAGGGAAATACGAAGAGAAGACAGTTGCCGCCCACAGATACAGCAACAGGTACTGCAGGTTGGAAGCAACGCGCGAACGCCGGCCGAGGCTGGCCGGCGGCGACGGACGGCGGAGCGGGAGGCCGCCCACGGAGGAGAGAGCAGACGGCGATCAGGCGACCGCGATTCTGGCCT
Organism: Eucalyptus leucophloia subsp. euroa; assembly: GCA_017140325.1. Lineage (NCBI taxonomy): Eukaryota > Viridiplantae > Streptophyta > Magnoliopsida > Myrtales > Myrtaceae > Eucalyptus > Eucalyptus leucophloia. The sequence continues at coordinate 25,331,146 of CM029476.1, forward strand.
AATGCGCCAGTAGAGATCAAGCGAGAGAGAAAAGGAGTGAGCGCGCGCGAGCACAAGTTTGGTGAAAGAGTCGGGGATTTTCGACATGGGCTTGATGGGCGTTTGTTGAAATGGGCTTCACGATTCACTCTTAGAAAGTAAGCTTTTTTTTTTTTTTTTTTTTTTTTTTTTGCGGGTTTTCTTTCCTAGTATCACGGGTCGGTCGATTACAATCGATCAAAACACCGTGCGGCCTTAGGATTGTCGATCCCAAGTCAGCCTTACGCACACACGCTTGAACACAAGAGTCGGATGAGCAAACGGAGTGTATATTCACTTGTGAACAAACTAGTTACATTGAGGGGGAGAGACCCCTATTTATATAAGATCGGGTCTAATGCAAATTGTTAATTGTGCCTCCGATCCAACGGTGGAGTTTAAATCCGTATAATCATTACAAGCTATATAACAGGTCAGTCAATGGCCTTGGGAAGCCCATGGACGTGTGTCAAAAGCAAGATCAAGGGCTGCAGGGCCGCTTGACACGTCTGACACGGGAGAAGCTGAACAGCCATAGATTGCACATGGGCTGGTCGAGCATTGCTCACAGGTTGCTCATGGGTCGCGCATGGGCCTTTGTCCATATCTCGCATGACTAGCCACACGCAGGTTGGGGATTGATCTTGGGTCGGTCGTGGGCTGTTCTTGGGTAGCCCTTCGTGCGTGACATGGCCCAAACGGTCTTGGAACATGCTTCGTCCGTGGGCCATGTCACTAGCATATGAGATTCTAATTGTTTACTATGCTCGGATTTATTATATGTTGGTTCACTAACTTTTTTGTATAAAAATAACGGGATTAAAAAATGATTGAGAGGAAGGAGTATTAGGAGAATTGGAAGGCTTGTAGAATGCAATTTTCAGGCCATTACTAGTAGGAAGAGGTGAAATACGAAGAGATTGAGCAATAGAGAAAAGGTTAGGCTTGGAAGAATCCTTAGAGAATGCCTTTGCATTTAGAGAAAGGACTTTGACAGTGAGAAGCTTCACAGTATGCAAATAATATTTGGTGATATATGTAACCTTCATTTTCTAATATATTATTAGTTTAAAAACCATATTGAATAAACAAAAAGTGTTTTTGAAAGGGTTTCGAATTTTTTTAAACGGAGAGGGTCGATAGTATTGAAAAGGGGAGCGAGGGCAATCCTTCTGTGGGCCAAAAACGGTGAAGGCATTCGGTTGCTTACCTACACAAATTAACCTGTCATAAGTCACGATTATCCTACCAAAACTCGTCTGTTCAAATTTCTGATTCTTTCCCGTTGGAGTTGCTGAAGGCCAATTTCCTCTATCAAGCATTTCGGAGGACATTTGAGACATTCAGCTGCAATTAACGTCTATCAACAAGGCACTGAAATTACTTTGAATCGATGCATTTCACCCATTTCTCCATTAAAAAAAAAAATTCCAATCAAAAGAACTTGATAATCAAAGGTATACGACTATTTCGATGAGAACACAATTAAAGGGAATTACCTTGAGCACAATCTACCGTACGCCGTTGAAATTGCGGCAATTTTTCCCATCATCAGTTGAGAAAGGATTGCACATCTATCATCAGTTAAAGGCTGCATACAAAAGACAAGTCCTAATTCGAAACCCATTCCGCATCCGCCTTTTTCCGCTCTTTTCCTACCTTCCCGGTTTAGGTCAGTAGATGTGTCGACCGTATTTACCAAATTATTGGCTTCTCCGAAAACAATTAAATGTTACATTAAATACTATCGATACAGCGCTATGTACAGTTATAGACCAAATTTCTTTGGTCTGAGGTAAGTAGAAGTACCCTGCTTCAACCCAGGCAATGAGACTTGCTGTTGTTGCTTCGCCCTCTTCTCCCTCTCCTTCGCCTTATTTTCTATCTCCGCATCAGCCTGCGATCTCCTCAGGTCCTCCATTTCTTCCTCCATGGCTGTCTTCTCTTCCTTCTGCTTCTTCTTGTGCTCCAGCAGAGACGTATCCGAGTCTTTAACGGAGAAAAACATGGGACCCAGTTCGGCCAACCACTGTGGCTCCACAGCAGTGGCGCATTGCATGTACTCTTTTGCTGTCAGAATCAGCTCGTGGTAGACCACATACTCAGGCGTGTGCCCCATGCCATAGAGAGCACTGCTCGGGTGCAAATGGCAGGGCATCCCCGTCCGGCTATTCACATATTCGCCGACACCCTTCAGTCGTGCTGCATTGTGGAAGTATGCAGAACAGATGGCTTTCCTCACGACATCAGTATCGGGAAAACTCGAAGTTAGTGGGATTTTCAATGTCTTGAGAATATCCAGCAGTTGAGATCTCACTTCTCGAGCTTTCCGCAAGCCCTTGACATGCAAAAAGTGATCATTACACCAATCTCCTCTGTACTGTTTACTTTTCCACTGCTGATAGACATTGTACAGCGTTAAGTGGTCAGATTCCGGAACAAAAAACTTCTCCCTTGCAGCATCACTCTCCTCCGCTCTATCTTTTGGCCTGAAGAATACAGATGGCACCGAGAGCATCGAGACAATTGTCAAAACCTCATCTAGGCAACCTAACTGCTCGCCCATCAAGAGCATCTTTGCAAGAGGAGGATCCAATGGGAATTCTACCATCTTCCAGCCGAGCTCTGTTAACCCTCCAACATTGTTAAGTGCACCTAAGACCCACAACTGGTACATTGAATTGAGAATGTTATCCTGCGGAGGTGGGTCCATAAAATCAAAATCTAGCAGGTTGTCAACTTTAAGAGACTTGAGCAATAAGACCACATTCCCAAGGTTGGTTCTCTGGATTTCCGGCACAGGACTCGGGAGCATTTCATTCAAATATGCACTCTCTGTGTAAAGTCGATAACATGTACCCGGTCCTGTTCTGCCTGCACGACCAGCACGCTGGTCTGCAGCAGCGCGGCTGACTGGGAACACTTGGAGTGCGTCCATACCCATTTTGGGATTGTAGACTTTCATCTTACCATAGCCTGTGTCTATGACATAATATATTCCATCTACCGTCAAAGAAGTCTCTGCAATATTGGTGGCCACGATGCACTTGCGAGCCCCGTCTTCAGCCTTTTGGAATATCTTTGCTTGCAAATCAGCCGGCAGTTGAGAGTATATGGGAAGAATCAAGAGCTTACCAACACCTTGCTTCGCAGAGGATTCAAGCTGTTCCATGCGCTCCGCTAGAGCATAGCACGCTGCTTCAATTTCATCTTGGCCAGTCATGAAGATGAGGATGTCGCCTGGAGGACTTGTAATATGGATGGCCATAGCCTGCTTCACTGCAGCTTCAACATAATCTTCACATGGGGTTTTACTCCACAATATGTTGACTGGAAATGTCCTTCCAGGTATGTGAAAAATTGGTACGCTGTAACCAAGAGAAGTTAAATTTAGTCCTGCATCAACAGACATTCGGATTGGATAAGCTTCTGACAAATATGATTATTACCTGCCAAAGAAGGTCGAAAATTTTTGTGCATTCAGAGTAGCAGATGTTACAATGAGCTTAAAATCACGACGGCGAGCTACCACCTTTTTTAATATCCCAAAGAGAACATCAGTGCTCAGTGATCTCTCATGTGCTTCATCCATCACAATGACCCTGAAAAAAAGTTAAGAAGGCAAAATGTCAGTCCCTGCTGGAGGAACCTTTATCTCTTGTCTGCATAAATTATTCTCAATGCACGTGCAAATCCAATCCAACTCAGTTTACATAAAAGAGAAGTAACAGATCAGAGCAGAGAAGACTTTTTCATACCGGTACTTATCAAGGTCAGAATCTTTCAGTGTTTCACGCAGAAGTACTCCATCTGTCATATACTGCAATACGCAAGTGACAAACAAAGAAACAATGATATACAATGGACTGTAAATCAAAATGAAAAAGAGGGGATTCAAATTTATCGGGTAATTAACAAATTTTAAAGATGTCCTAGAGTAACAGCAACAGCATAAAAAAAAATAAAAAAAGACACAGAAAAGTCAATCAACCAAAAAAAATAGTATCCTAAAGAATTTGCTCTTAACAATAAAAAGCAGTCTCACCTTAATTACTGTGCTTGGCCCAGTCACATCCTCAAAACGAATGGCATACCCTACTTTGTCGCCCAACTCAGTTTCCATCTCTTCACTCACTCTCTTTGCCACACTCATGGCTGCAACACGCCTTGGTTGGGTACAACCAATGATGCTGTTCACAGTGTAGCCATCTTCATGCAGATACTGTCACAGTATATTACAAGAAAGAGGTCATAATAGATTCGAATTGCCCATAGAACCAAACAATAGATTTTCAGAACAATTAATGACATCAATCATGAAGAGAACCTGTGTTAGTTGAGTTGTTTTCCCTGAACCAGTCTCTCCCACAACAACCACCACCTGATTCTCACGGATAACCTATCGTATCAAATATTCAGACACAATATAAGCAAGGTTACAACAAACACCCAGAAAGAGTCATGACATTCATAACTAGAATAAGAAGAAGGCCTCTAGATAAATGTAGGAAATTTAATGAGGCAAACAGAAAGCAGTAGAACATATGATTGTTCCCACATTGCCTTTCCAGGGAAAAACTTGTTCCCACACTTATCAAGGACAAAATATGGCGGCCTTTATCTAGCACGAATGCAACAATTGCGATTTGCAAGCAATATTTTCCGGTCATATAACATGCACAGTTAGCTGATGAATTTCTTCACAGAAAGAAGTAAATACCATTTTCTTTAATGGAAAAAGTGAACAGATTATCAAGACATGATAGGTCAATTTCCTAAACCATAGCCCATCTCCCATAGTCACCACCTCACTCCTTGAAAAACCAACACGCTAGGACAACCGAGAAAGAGAAAAGGAAATGTAACCACTATTAATTCCCCAAACAATATTTCAGCTATATCTATTTCCATCTCTATCTATCAACAACTGACTATTAATATGTGTTGTTAAGGGGATTGCATTGTCTGTCAATCAACTATGTCAAAGTATACCCTCATTAATCTCATAAACATATTCCGTCACCGAAAGAAATAAAGTCAACTAATTCCTATAAATTTAGTGTTGATTGTTGTGCAAGGAAAAACAACTCTTGCTTTTATTAAGTGAAAAATAAGTATATTAATCCAAAATTCTCTTATCTTTGTAAGAAAGTTGAATCAAAGAGAGCAGAGATTCAGATGGTTTTGACAGCTTACTTGAAGAGTGAAGTTTTCTCATCTCATGTTCTTCATATTCTCATAACATACTTATGTAGTTATGGGTTACCATATTATTGTATAAACAGAATCTTCTGTTAGATTCTGATGTAGATGAAATAAATAACAAAAACGGAGCATTGTCCTCACAAACTGGCCCATCATAGCGCACCCAAACCATAAGAGAGCCCAACAAAGCCATGATTGCAAATTTTGTACTTCCCCAGCCTCAATTTAGTAAGCAAAGAATCTACAACTCTGGTCAGAGTAAGCTTGGGTCCTGACTTCAATATTAACCCCATGCCTCATTACCCAATACTAGCCCTAAAAGAATGCCTAGTTTAAAAACATATAAAACCCAGACTCTTACAGCATGAGATATTATCCAAAACTAATCACAACTACATTGAACTTATTATATATTCGAAAATTAAAAGTCCAACCTGCAATAACTCCTCACGCACTGAATAAATGGGGAGATACTGCCGTTGCTGTGCCATAGATTTTGACTTTGCAAAGTCACTCACTGCTTCACCCTTTTTCATGTGCTGTGCAAACTTTGCCTCTTCTTTAAAATCTACCTCGCCCTGCTCCCCCACTACAGCAGTGTCCGCATCAATCTAGATTTCAAGAAAAACAAGCTCTCAGGAATGGGCATTACTACAGCAACTTTTATAAAGATAGAGAACATCGTCATTCAATGTCGCAAATCACATTACCTCCGCTTCTGATTTCTCAACACCAAGAATATCTCCAAGTTTTGAGCCAGCTAGCTCCCAAAAGCGTTGGCGAGATTTATTCGTACTCTGTTTTTCATGGATCTCCCTGACCAGAGAGGAACCTTTTCGTGAAATTATAGCCATATCTGACGTCGGATCTTTGAGGGGCATTATAGGCTCAGCTTGTTTAGTAAAGACTACTCTCCCATCCAAGAAAGGAGGTTTCGTATCTGTGACAAAATACAAAAAAATCTTAGCCTAAGCCAGAGCAACCAATTATACATATGTGGCAATGCACATAGCCTATGCCACTGGGAGTTTAAGCCCACACTAAAGCTTACCATGTACAAGAAGAATAACCTTGCATTCTTCCTCCTCATCAAATTCGGTCTGCACTTCTGTACCTCTAACAGCTCCCGATCTCAGGAGTTGTCGGTCTTCCCACTGAGCGTTATCAGCAGTAAGCTGTGACAACTTTTTGCTCTGAGCAAGGGTCATCTTAGTACCATCCCTTCGAACCTGCAATTAAAGAAGCCAGAGAGCCTTAACAATGAGTATTAAGCAACACCAGCTTTGGATTCCATCCATTTTCAAATCTTATAGCCATATAAGGAATTATGCATGAACTACAACGAGAATACAGAAGTCAATTTACTGTCATTATCATCAAAATGAGTTTACCACCCAATCAAGCAACACCATTTGAAAAAACTGAAGATTATTGATACAATGGCTCACGTAATGTCCAAGGAACCAATCAGCATCTTTTCTCACATGATGCACACTGATGACAGGCATACAAGCTGATTGCCTTCGACAAATGTAGACATAAGCTCATATCAAAGAGATTTTGGCCGTTATGAGATCCAACAAAGCATATATTATTTTCATGCAAACTCATGTCACAATAGATGAATAATGCCACTATAACCCTAAAAAAACATGCAAGATTTAAAGCTTGACCGCATCTGGACACTGCTTGTCAGGTCCCTTAACTCATTTACAGATGAAGAAAAGCATCGTATCATAGTGTAAACACTCCATAGGGATTAGGAGGATATCAAATGAAAAGTGTCGCTTTAGTGAAATTAAACTAGCCAAGCAAACAACATTGAAACAGACTGTACACTGGTCTGCCACAAGCTAATTTTGAAATGAAACATATTGACAAGAGTCACTTTACCATATCAGACGCATTGGACTTTGGCACATGATCAAATAAATAGTGGTACAGCATTAAGGAGCCCCAGTCATTGTTAATCAGACAAAGTACTTTGTGATCTATGCTAAACAAACATCCAAAGTTCAAAACAACTCAACCAGAAGCCAAAAAGAACAGAAAATGAAAAAAAAGAAAAAAAAAAAGGCCAAGACACTCACCAGTCTTTTTGCAAGATCCGCCTCTTTCTTTTTAAAAGAGGCCTCATCTCCAAGGAAAACCGACGACCTATCCCCATCAAACATAGTGCTACCTTCTTCTCTGTCATACCTGTATGACAGAAATTGCCAAATTAAAGATTCTGTCTATACTTTATAATGCAACCAGTTAAGACTGCACGGAAATAAATAGAATTGTAAAAATAAACTTCTGGTGACACAGAAGCAAAGTGCATTCGGTCAGAGATGCACAAAAAGATAGCTACTTAAATTGAACACCGGGCAATGAGTGGGGAGCTGCGTCCATATAACAAATTACCATGCACGGTCTGCATCATACTCCATCTCCAAACGCATACTCTCAGAAATCTCATACTTATGTTCATCTGCCATGTCCATATTGTCTGCTTCTCTATCCTGGAAAACAGAAAAGTAATGGAACAAATTAGAATTAACTAAGCAATTGGATCGCAAGAATAGCACTTTCTAGTTTTAATAGATGCCTCACAAAAGCACTTAATAAACAAAGGTTTCAAAAGTTAAAAGTTTCACTTCAAGATTTATTCCTATACAAAAAAATTAGAAGTACCTCATTCGGTTCTGAATTTTCCGCAGAAAATGTAAGTCGATGAGACCTTCCACTGTATCTAGAGCTCGAAGATTTAACTGAAGCTCCAGAAGCACGTATTGGAACAGGCGAGGGAGAGATGTGGTCCCAAGGAGAAGCTGCATAACCTTCCAATTGGGGAGAAAATTATAAGCACAATAACGAAAGGACTAATATACCTAACAGGACATTACAAATATTTAAAACAACATACCACTAGAACGGGGAGTATGACCACCCGACCAAGGTGAAACTAATCTGGCATCAGGTGAGGCCCCAACCAACATCGGTGATGGTGAAGGTTGCTCTCGCCCTCTAGAGCTAGAGTAACCATCCCGGCGTGGCGTGTCTTGCCATTCCCATCTCCCATCATCCCATTCATTTCTACCTGCAATTTCCATATTTCATGGCAATTCTACGATTACGTTATTATTAAAGCTAAGGGATACAGTAAATCTTAGACAACTTCAGTACACTCGGACAGATTCAAACATCAAATAATCATCAAATAAAAAATTGTTGACTTCTAAATTTAAGTTTTAAAAAATAACCACGTAAGTCTAAATGGTAAGATCTCCAAATACTTAACCCTTGACAGAAAATACAGCTGGCCCACAAAGAGCTTCTACATGTATATTCAACAGGCAAAACTGCCAATTTCCTCATCTCTCAGTCCAGTGGAAGCTTAAAATAAGCAGAGATTGAAGAAACCAAAAAAATGCAGGGGAACAAAACATACCAGGTGTCCTCTTGCCATCATATCTACTCCGTTTCTGTCCATAATCTCCCCCATGACTATGCGTATATCGATCCCTTACTTCTCTTCCATGATATCTGTCTTCACTATCCATACTATATGTCTGTCTTGACCGCCTCCTTTCAGTTCCATCATCTTTGGAATCCCGCCGTTCACGGCGATGGTGGCCTTCATCAAATGGGGGACTCCCCCTACTATTCTGAGAGGTGAGAGTTGAAACCTTACATAAAAATGAAGCAAGCAGAATTTTCGTGAATAATCAAATTCGCAGATACCAACTCAGCAAAAGAATGTCAGAACCAACAGAAAATGATCAACGTTCAAACAATGCAGTTGGTCCTCTTGTCTCTCCAGCCCCTCAGTTATCTTTTATAAATAAATCAACTAAGAGGTTGTGGTGAATCAATGCGGAGAGTGTAATACTCAAATAGTTGAGGTTGTTGGAAGAGAGATCTCAAGTTTTACAAGTAGTATCATTCTACTGTATAAATTGCTAGAATATTTAGATATAATTCAAATGTCTTGTGTCTATGTTGTCAATGGTATCAAGTGTTTTGTAATGAATGAACGTTAAAATACCAAATGTTAGCAAAATTAAAAAAGAAGAACAATCAAAATATCTAAATTTAAATAATGTTCATATCATATGTCATTGCGGACTAAGAGATAATGAATATAAGCATCAGCTCTTTCTTAATAAGAAACAACTTTACCAAATAACTCACGTGATGCCCTATTAGTACATTAAAGTGTTTGGCTAAATTCTCCGTTTAGATGTACATGATAACCACACATGCCAATTCTCTTGATTAACCACATTAGTGCCTTTATGTTTTGTCTGACTAATTTGCCAAAACACTTGAATATTAATTGTCTAAAGCATTTTATAAGATTTGGTTACAATTAGACTCCAATTTAGATTGCATTCAAGAAATTAAGAGCTTAATATTTTCACAAATTTTTATAAATTAGTATATTCAACTGGAGCTTTAAGTTTTCACTTATCACAAATTGCCAAGAGGGTGCCTGTGCAGAGCATAGGCCCTCAAACTAATAATATAACAGACCTGAATTCTAAACTATAAAGTACAGAGAACAGAAATCATAGTTACATCTTCCACACTATGCTTTCTCCCAACTCACACATTTCCTAGACTGTCCCCCTGCTTGAAATTCCAATTGCAATTGCTGAAAGAATGTCTTTATATTAACAATAACTTAAAGTTGTATCCTCCTATTAATGCACCTCCCTGATAAGAGGGCCTTGCAAAAGAACAAGCACAAAACATTTCCCAACTCTTAAGAATAACAAAATGCCAGGTCAACTTTCTTTAACTAATATCACCAATGAGATGAGATATGAAAAAAATGAAGCCAAATTTTCTTTTGTAAAATTAAACTAAATAAAAAGATAGAGATACAAGGATGATGAAAAGAGCAGTTAAGAATTGCACAAATGATAAAGTTAAGCAATTTAATCTAAAAGCCAACTGTTGTCGCCAGAAACATCAAGCCAAATAAAAATTATGAACAGAAGGACATGACAAGTAAAGTCCTGAGACACTTAAACCTTCCTCATAAATTCCTTAACTAAATAAGTTGTCTAAAAATAATATTATGTCTATTAGAAGCATTCATAAAATATCTAATGAAGAAAAGAATGTCACTTGTTATTTAAAAGATTTCCTTGAGGAAAAACATAACATAACTTCAATTTCAATGAATCAAAGAGAGGCTAATGCAGAAAGGCACATTGAGAAAACTAGATCAACAACACACAATTATGTAACCCTCAATTTGCCAATATCTTCATCAAGATATGAGAACAGTGTTTGGACTAGCAAAGGCAGTAGATCTAATGAATGGGCATATGCACCAATCGTCATATTTGCAAGAAACTACTTGCATCAGCCAATCAAAATATAGCAAAGGAATGCTAGAAAGGAAAACACTCACTTCTGAACGTATTGAATCACTTGAGCGACGATTTCTGGCCATAAAAGTCTCGCTTTTTGAACCAGAGACAGTATCTGCTCAAAGAAAAGAAGAAGAAGCTAATCACATAAAACTTCTTCGAAATGGTGAAATAACCCTTTAATGACTTTTACACCAACAGCACAGGAGCTATTTAATAGTTTACATCCCAAAAGACAGCCTACAGAAATCGAGAGCTATTTTCAGTATGAACATTGCTAGCAATTATTGAACAAATCCACAACCAATGGCATAAGGCTAACGAGACTATAGGCACATCAAATCCATAGATTGCAACCTGTTAAACCACTGGAGTCTACCTTCGATGATTGTTTGAGATCAACTTACTTCTACAAGAAATTACCCGTGATTAATATCACCTGCCATACACACCTCAAGAAAGCTATTTCCGCTATCCGCTGCTTTTCTTTTTCTCAGATAATATAAGGGACTAGAGAATGCAGCGGCAAATATATACCAGCTTATGAATCTCCTCATCCCTACGTTAGTTATTATTTTGCAAATAAAGCATCTATATCCCACTTCCAACCAGACAGTGTGAAGAGGTTCAATGATTGGAAGTCCTCTTCTCTTTCGCACCGGGAATACCACTACACAGTGAAGGCTCTTTTTTGCCAGATTGTTGAGCCAAAACAGCTAAAAGAACGTAGCCAATGCTCAACAACATTGTAAAAAACTCATTTTCAAACTTCAAACAGATAGCCTAACATTGAATGCGTGTTACTCCATCCGGGTGAAGTCAGTTCCTGTCCTGAGATTGAAAGCATATCTTTTATAAAATTTAGAGATCTAGTTGACTAACTGAAGCTCTCATGTGCACATCAAATCAATGGCCCCTAAACATATGAGGAAGATAAGAAGGGCAAGCTTATCATTGAAACAGAATGATTAATAATTTTCTAACCTAGTTGCAACTACTGATTCAACTCAAATAAATGTATATAAAATGTGCAAACCTGGATCAGAATTTTTGCTTGCGGCCATCTCACGATACCTCCGATTAGTATTGCGAGCACCATTAACCATATCACTTTCTTCTTCATCTAATCCTGACAACTCAGATTTCTCTTCCTCATCGATAGATGAAACAACAGAAGTAACTCTCTCTTTAGGAACCTTAAATCCATCATCAACCTTAGATCCTGCCCGCTTTGCATTTGCAAGAACATCCAACCCTATCCATACATGAAGTTGTACAGTGACTTCACAAGTAAATATCGACATTCAAAGCTGGTAACCACTGACATACAGGACAGGGCACAAAAGATGCCATAGCTACACCAAATGAAGGAGACAAACCACTAAAACATAATTTTAATAATCAAAACAAACGCATAACAAAAAATGACATTGCCGAACTAACTGTTCGATCTGGGCAGCTTCCTCTACAGAATCACATCAAGTATTACATAGACACACCTAAGCAAACATCGAATTAGCCCTTCATAATCAGTCGCAACTTAGCATCACATTTAATGGGGATGACCACACAGAGTACAGTTGGTTCTTGTGAGATAATCTCTGGCTTTGCAAGCAAGAAAATCCTTTTCCTTATTCTTCCTAAAAACACACAATTTGGCCACGGTTCTTACTCAGTTACATCGAGTCTCCCAAACAAACGTTTACTAACCACCTCTTCAGACATGTGCAGAATACTTGACTGAATTTCAAAATGATTCACCAGCAGCAGTCATGAGTGATAATGTCTCAGCATTATGGATTGTGCAATATAATACACACATAAATAGCTAAGTTCAGTTACAATAGAACAGGAAATAATTAGTAGTCGCAGCAAGATATCAGCTCATGACAGTGGAAAAAAAACATTAATTCTTAAATTCACCATGAAACTCATCTTACCTAACAACGATTTTCTCTCAGAGGGTCTAAAGACTACTCTCTCCTTCCCAGGAATATATAACCCGGCAGCACCACTCTTCTCCGGTTCCAATGTAACCTTATCCTACACGAAAGCACCCAAACATCACAAACCGAGGAACTACTCGAACACCAATTCATCATAGGATCAACACAATTCGCAAACAAAATGAAATCAACTATGCACTCAAGCTTTTAAGCATCACGTACCTCCATCTCAGCTCTAAAATACACGACCGACGCACCGGGTGCCTAGGGCACTCGATTGCGAAAACCGAATCGCTCCCTGCTCGGAACCTGAATGAGAAATAACGCGCAGCTGAAACGACGTGACAAGAGAGAAGCGGAGAGGGAAGATACGAAGGGAAGACAGCTGCTCGCGGACGCAACTCCCGGCGCCGCAGATTGGAGCAAAGCGCGGACGCCGGCGGCGGTTGGCGGCAGCGGCGGCGACGACTGGAGCAGGAGGCGGACGCGGCGGGCGGCGGGCGGCGATCGGGCGACTGCGATTCCGGGCTGATGCGTCGCTAGAGATCGAGCGAGAGAGAGGGAGAAAAGGAGAGAGAGAGAGAGAGAGCGCGCGCCGAGCGAGCTAGCGAGCGACGGCAAGAGAGAGGAGAGAGTCAGTGACGGAAGCGTCGAAAGAATAAAACGAAGGCCGATGGGAGAGACGACGGGGGATCTTCCGACCGGGCCTTGATGGGCTTTTTGTAGAACTGGGCCTCTCGCCATTCCCGCTTCGCAAGTGGGTCCTCGCTTTTCGCGGGTTCTCCTTCCTTTTCTTGTGAGATTCTAATCGTTCGCCATGGAGTTATGCTTGGATTGAAGATTTGCTGTATCGTTAATTTTTTTTTTTTTACATATAACGGGGTTAAAAATATCATTGAGAGGAGGGACGAGTATTAGGTAAATGGGAAGGCTTGTCGAGTTCATTTTCTAGGCATTTCTTACATCTATTTGATGGATGTCAATTAAAAAAGAAACCTCAATTTTAGCTAATTTAATTTTAGACTTTTTGACTGATTTTTTTTTTAAGACTTTTTGAAAATTTGTTGATATAGTCGTTTTGATCAACTTTTGATTAGAAATTGTTAATGTGGACACCAGCCGTCCAACGCGATATAGCCGGGGTTGACATTGACAATTTTTAACAATTTTTAACAGTTTTTTTTTGAAATATTTGTCCTGAAAAAATTAGCATTTGTCACTTAGAACTTCTTATAGATAAACCTCAAACTAGAGATGATCAATTCCAGAATAGGTAGTTTCACTTTAGAATTAAGAACCACCCACTAAGGACTAGTTCCAAAAAAATGGAATAAGGAACCACTAGTTAGTTCCATGGACCTAGCCGAAGATCCCACTAGTCCAATTTTCAGGTGGTCCATGAAACCAATTGAAATGTCCTAACTTCAAAAGAGGCGTGAGACTTAAGAGCGAGCAATGAGCTTGAAGGCTGGAGGTGATCAAGAGTAAGAGTAACAGAGAGGCCGAAGGCAATTTAGAGTGAAAGGAAGAGAGGGAAGTGAGGCTGCAAGAGATGGAGAGAGATGAAGAGCAAATTATGGTTTTGATCTAAAAAGTTAAAAGCTAAAAAATTATATATATAAGTGGGTCTACACCTAAAACTAAGGATCAAATTGGTACTCTCCGGTTCCAATAAATTAGAATTGGGAATAGCCGATTCTTGGCCAATCCGATTGAATTTGGAGCGATTTCCGGTTCTTTTTAGCCTAATATATATAGAAGATCATGTTCAACTTGTTTTTTCTAATCTTAATATCAATTTATCACCTCTATTTCTAATATCCGGATTTCACATTCTGAGTTTTCATATTAAATATAGAATTTGACTTAATACTAAAAATAATTTGCATTAATGATCATTATTCTTTAAAGAAAAAAACCCTTTTACTATAATTCTTTCTCCAACCGCCCAAAGAAACTCCCCACTAGAAAAATCCTGACCGTCAACCACCATAGCGTAGCTTTAGTCCCCACTCTCCTGCACCACCGTTACTCTCGCACCAGCCACCGCCGCCGTAGCCTCTGCCCCTCCCATGGCCAATTGTCTTCGTCGGCGAGATGCTGAGCCACCACTCATCTCTCTTTGTCTGAAGAGGACGGCTATCGAGGACCTTGAATCAAGGTCCCCATGATGTCTGCAATCGAGAGATCGAGAGAGAGAGAGAGAGAGGAAATGGGGCTAAGTGTGGTGGCGCCGAAGATGGTGGCCGGAGGTAGTAGGAGGATGTTCGCGAGCGCTGTTGGGTGGCTCTGTCGATGCTCAAATTCCTTTGGGGTGTGTTGCGGGCGGATTTAGACCATACGATTTGCATTTTCGCAGAGGACATTAACTCAAAAGGTTTTCATGAAAACAGATAAGTGTTTGTTAAACACATTGTAAGATGATTATTACTCGGGCGGTACAGAGCTGACGTCGTAATGAAAACCACTGCGTACTGTCACCCTCTCTCTTTCCCTAGCTCCACAGCTCAACCCAACGGTGACTCAATCTCTTCATCTCTTCATCTGCCGTCTTTCTTCCTCTCTACTCACCCTTTGCTTCTCATCGCCACTGTCAACGAAGACAAAACAGTGACAAGACAACGACGGCCGTGATCCCAAGGTTGATACATGGTTGATTGGGTCGGTGAAAGCCGCAAGTGGCTTTTCAAAATCCAGGGCCATCGTCAACTCTGGGTGGAGGTCAGCTCGCAGACTCGAGCCGTGAGCAATGGGTGACATCGGAGGTAGAAGACAAAGGGGGCTCGTTGGCGTGGGAGGGTCTCAGGTGGAGTTTATCATTGGACTTGGCGGATGGCCTTTGCTTTGACCATTTGCCTGAAGGCATTTGAGATTATGTTACCAAACACCGAAACTGTTTTTTCAATGGTCTTTCAAGGTCCAGAGGTGCTTGTAGATAACGGACAGGTAGAGATGGGCAACATGTTACTTGATGCCAAATTCAATTAATATTCAAAAGGATTTTGGAAAAAAGAAAAACAACTCTACAAAACGATATTTCCTAATTATTATATTGTTGTTTTACTACTTGGAATGTGACAAAGGCGTAAAGGAAAGAATTGTAATGCAATAATTAAATAAATGACACCAACAGGAAAATTCAAAAATGGAATTCAAGTTCCCTTAAAATAGTTAATTACCAGATTGGGCTAGCACTCGATAAGTCAAATAATTAATATATGATCATATAAGTTTGTATAGATAATTTGGAAAATGGATAGAATTTAGAACTTACCCAATTAGCCTGGATGAAGAAAAATGAATGCACAAAGATATGTTGTGAGCTATATTGCCGTGAGTAAGTTGTTTTCAAAGCAAAACCTATTTAGAAATGGCAAAAGAGAATATATGATATAATATCAGTTGTATTTCCCACGAAATGGTCATGAGTAATGTGTACGCTATCTTAAATCCAATAATGTTTATGTGATAGCATAGACTATATGAAGAATTTCATTATGTCTATGAAAATCCGTGTTACGTCGGAAAAGGTAATATATTATCTCCATTTAATGAGGAAATTTCCTTTTTGCTTGACACGAATTTTTATAAATGATAAAATTCTAAAAAGCGATGCATAATCACATATTATTGTAATTTGGCTTAACTATTAAAGTTCATATCCAGTATATGAATGAGAATCAAAAGTTTAATAGGATGGAGTGATCTACTGACATTGGGAGCATGAACAATATGGAAATGCATCACATAATTGGTAGCAAAAATCCATCTAGATTTAAAGCTCTTTATCTCAAATACTCCTTTACAAGGAAAAATATCTACTAGATTTCCAAGGAGATCATCATAGTCAACTAAGGAACCAAATTGAGAATATCCAAAAATTTATTTAACTTTCAAGTCTAACACTATAAATACGACCCCGTCATACCTATGACAAAACATGATAAGCACGTAAAGATACAATGATATTACATCTTACGAAACATGCCTCATGCATTCTCCTGTGAATGATGGCCCATAGAGACGAAGTCCATATCTTGGGACAAACTATAGCTTGCCTCTCCCTTCTGATTGCCATCCCAATATTCTAGATGCCGCAGAAGTAATTTGATCTGCGGGAATTAATAGTTGGAAGCCCATAGCCCGATCGAGTTCTCCTATATTTTCTCATTAGGAACTGCTCTTCCTTGAAGAACAAGTTGGAGATGTTTCCATAGGATTGAGTGTAGAAGTCATTTCCACAAACCTTAGGTCACAATGGTAACAATCCTCGACTTCGGCAGAATCTAATGTTGAAGTTAAATCATGTTGCAACTAAATTGTACTTTGTATTTTGCTAAAACTATTGTAGGTTCACTTCCACCGATGAAGATGAAGCTTGGAAAGTTGGATTGTGGGCATTACTTTCACTATGGTTGCATTTAGAAATGGCTCATGCTTACGAATTTTTGTTTATTTTGCAAAAGGAAAGCTCTAAAATTAGTGAATGATAGTAATTCATGTAAAGATTTGTGAGGAGATTAATTGTCTTTCTCTCAAAGGAGTCAACTCCTACAGGAATAGTTGAACATATACGATGAAAATAGTGTATGATACATTTAGTCTTGTCCATCATGCCTGTCATCTTGACTCTCGTACAGCTTCTTGAAATTGATGCCAATGTTTTTCGAATTAAACAACAAAAACACTATTTTCATAAAAGAAGGCAGATGTACAAGGGTCGAAATAGGTCACTGCAAAATCCACAAATGCAAGTAGATATAACAATATAACAATCTATCTCGTGCTCCCCCCCAATCCTATCCATAAACTAATGGCAGCCTTTCGGGCTTCCCAAAAGTCGTCTCCAAAAGTTTTATGTTGAATATTAGCTTGTGTTTTTCAAACGCAATCTTTTAGGATGCTTGAAGATGATTACACGAACGGTGTCCCCAAAAGCGAAATGCAATCCGCCCAATTTGAGGAACTTTCATTGATGTTTTTCAGTTAATAGGCATGAAGATGATTGTAAAGACTGACCACCAATTCATCTCGGAGTGACTATAAATGAAGCAATATTGTTATTACAGGCTCAACCAAAACTGTAACAGGGTTACAATCTAAGTGAAAAAAAATAATCATAAAGCTATTTCTCTTCTAACCCACAAAAGGAAAAACAAATAATAATGTATAATCCCAAGCATTATACTCCAAATTTCTGTGCTAAGGAAAAATTGCCGGACTTTGAGACAAATCATGGCCTCAACCTCTTTGGAGAATGACTGAAAGAACATGAATGGCTGCAGATATGATCCTCCATAACAGAGGAACGTGCCGTGCTTGATCCACCATCGAATCAATTGTGGCAACCCAACTTTACGTGGCGACTAAGCTTGAAGCCGGGCGCATTCTTATGTACCGACCCTCTCGAGATTTTCAGAGACTGTCTTCATCCGGGGCCGGACCTCGGGGTCGGCCTCCGTGCAAGCTAGGGCCACATGAAACGCGGCTAGCACCTCCTTCTTGGCATGCACCTCTTGAAGCAACATCGGGTCAACCATGTCCGATAACGGGACCTCATCTTCGAACCCCTTCCTGACCCATCTTACGATATCCGGCACTTCGATGGAAGTCGAAGTGGTAGGAGACAGCTCCGGGGACTTCCCCGTGAGCAGCTCGAGCAAGACGACCCCAAACGAGTAGATATCCCACTTCTGTGTCGGCCTGCTGCCAGGCACGCGGGCCTCCGGGGCTCGGTAGTTGTTGGCCTTCTCTGGCTGGACCGACTTTAAGTAAGGCAGGGCCCCACCGATGAAGCCGCCGGAAGATGGGTTGTTGCCGGTGATGGAGATGAGCCTGTTGAGGCCAAAATCGGAGATGTAGGCTTGGAATTCGTTGTCGAGGAGGATGTTGGATGGCTTGATGTCCCCGTGCACGAATTTCCTAGGGCTGCATTCGTGGAGGTAGGCCAATCCTCGGGCGGTCCCTTTGGCGATTCGCAGCCTGGTTGACCAAGAAAGGCTCGACGAAGGCTGGCCGCTTTTACCTGAGAAATTATCAGTTATATCAGCCTCAGTGGAGTTCCTAATTCAGCTAGTATAATGAACAGAAACAAGATTTTGAATGCAGCACACATCAATGCATGAATGTCATTATGAGACTGATGTCAATTTGAGAGAAAACAAGTGAAAACAAAAATGCAGGCAGCGAATTGAGCAAATACACGATCAACATGGAAGTGAGACACGGGTGCAAGAATAGTGCAAAAGGGGAAAAGGAAACGAAAAGAAGAGTCGTCTATAATTGCCGCCTACCACCTAACCGAGCTCCACTCAGAAGAGATCGCACTTCGAAGGGAAGAAAGCGTTCCTTCCATTCGAAGCTCGAATCCCCCCTTTTGTGGTAGTGCTGTTCGTTTCTGTGGTGCAGTCTAAACTGCCATTCTTTCATATTAACGAGAAGACTTCAAAAAGGTGCATCCAACCACTCTACCTTCGATAACTTAAGCTTAAATTCAAAGCAAAAGGGTCTTTGCGTGATGCCGGACAGAAAAAATGCTTCCACTTTCTAAGGACCCTGATCCGAAACCAAGCGAAACAACCATTTAATGAGAAGTGACTGGTAAACTTCGATGATGGACAAAAAACACCGTACAGAATTTTCATGATATATCAAATCGTTTTTTTGCCAGCAGAATATTTTATGTGGCTCGCGTATTTTCTTTATTTTTATTTTTTTTGCAACGAAATATTTGGGAGGTGGTAGAGTCATGATCTAAATCCGTACATTAGCTTTGGAGTTTGGACCATATGACCTACCAC
Organism: Eucalyptus leucophloia subsp. euroa; assembly: GCA_017140325.1. Classification (NCBI taxonomy): domain Eukaryota; kingdom Viridiplantae; phylum Streptophyta; class Magnoliopsida; order Myrtales; family Myrtaceae; genus Eucalyptus; species Eucalyptus leucophloia. The sequence continues at coordinate 25,350,481 of CM029476.1, forward strand.
GCGCGGCATGATTGAACTCTAGAAACGCAAAAGGCTTCTGCATCATTCCACCCCATCATGTGTTCCTGCCTATTGTCCCGGTGGGCGAGCCCCTACTATCCCCTTGGATCTTAGCTACCCCCTAACACCCACCCAGTACCAACTATAGTGACACTACGACGCTCCAAAAGTCAAAGAAGACCCAGAAAACCCTTAAGAATTCATTCGATTCGATTCCTTCCCCTTTTTGTCCGTTGTGTTCGCCAGATGCCTCCGCACTCCGACCCGCAATTAATTTCACATTGTCAGTCAACGACCATGTGTAGGACTGACATTTGCTCGGATAGGATAAGGGGATTTATTAAGAACAGCCGCGAGAAGGGAGCATCCAAATGCGCGACGACGTCCACGCTCGCGCCAAAACAGAACGGAGAATCCGCGTGTCCGTGCGAACCCAACATCCTTTCATGGCCCAACTCCAAAGACCTCACCGCGATTTCTCCCACGATGATAACGTGACATGACCGGGGAGCGTCCTCTTTCTCGCAACTTGTCGGGCAAAAGACCAAATCTTCGCTGAAATAAAAGTCCTGGCGCGCACCAGGGAAGTTGCACGGACCGGACAATATATTTGCGGATGACGTGACCCGGCGAGACACGACGCCCGCCAGAGCATTTCGCTCGAATCACAAAACGCTAAATTATAGTCAGACTAAAACCCACTCGAAGCGGTACGATGGTCCCAAATCTACCGGGTACCGACCCTCACTCGCTTTGTCAGTTTCGCCTTTGACTCGACGCAATTTACTTAATTAAAGCGATGCACCACGTGGGTTGCAATGTCGTTTGAGTCATTCTATTCTAAAGATCCGGTTTCTTTAAAGGTGTTATAATGAAGTCCTTTATTGTCTTTTTAACCTTTTCAGGCACAAATTCGTAATTCCTCGAGAGAAAATTGCTGGAAAAAGTACGTTTTAAGAGAAGTGAATATTTATATTCACGCATTTTTAAAGGTTGAAGACGTTATTTCGTTTCGATATTTTGAAAAAAATAATAATAAGAAGAAGAAAGCTAGAATTGGGAGAGGGAAAGATTGATTACCTCGTAGAGCAGAGGCGAGATTGCCATTGGAGATGAAGTCGCTGATGAGGAGCTTCTCGTCGGGGGCCCAGTAGTAGGCCCGCAGCTTCACCACGTTGGGGTGCTTCACCCGCCCGATCGCCTGCACCTCCGCCACGAACTCCTTGTACCTCTGCTCGCCGCCCTCCCCGAGGCGCCGCACCGCCACCGGCACCCCGTTCCCCAGCACCACCTTGTACACGATCCCCAGCCCGCTCTTCCCCAGCACGTATGCCGACGCCCTCAGCAGCTCGTCCAGCTCGAACGTGAACCCCCGGTCGATCGCCACCAGGTCCCCCTCCCCTCCCTTGCCGGCGGCGCCGCCGCCGCTGTCGCCGTGGCTCCGCTCCGACTTCTCCGGTTCCTCCGCCTCCGAGTCCTCGTGGCCGCCCGCGCCCCCGAGGCACGGGAAGACGCAAATGCGGGCGGCGGCCCGGCAGCCCCCGCCGCCTCCTCCGCCGCCCAATTTGGTTTTCCCCGTGCAGCTGCAGGCGTCGGTGTCCTTCTTTTTCCAGTAGATGTAGACGACGACGAGGCCGAGGAGCGCGACCCCGGCCGCGTCGGCGACGGAGATTAAGATGATCAGCCCCGGGCTGAGGCCCTTCCGGGAGTCGGAGTCCGTCGGTGGCGAATTGTTGGGGCCCGACGATGGCGAACCCGATTGGGCCGGGCTGTTGCAGGCCTTCTGGAGCGGGAACCCGCAGAGCAGGGGGTTGGCGAGGAACGCCGTCGGCCCCTGGCTCGCGAACGAGCCCGTCTGGGGGATCTCGCCGCTCAGGTTGTTGCCCTTCAGGTCGAAGCTCACCGTCACCGGCAAGTCCCCGAGGGCCTTGGGGATTTCGCCGGAGAGGCGGTTGTGCGAGAGGTTGAGCGTGCTGGACAGGGACTTGAGCTTGCCGATTTCGGCCGGGATCGGCCCGGTGAAATTGTTGGAGGACAGGTCGAGCTGCACCAGATTCTCAAGCGCCGGCCAGATCGCCGCCGGGATTTCGCCGGAGAACCGGTTGTCGGCGAGGATCAGCCGCTGCAGCTGCTTGCAGCTCCGGAGCCCATCCGGCAGGGCCCCGGAGAAGGAGTTGTTGGAGAGGTCGAGGTTCTGGAGCCTGGGGAGGCCGCAGATCGAGGGCGGGAGCGGGCCGGAGAGGTTGTTGCCGTAGAGGAAGAGGCTGTGGAGGGAGGTGGCGTTGAAAAGGGGGTCGGGGATGGGGCCGGAGAGGTCGTTGCCGTGGAGGTTGAGGCGGCGGAGGTAGTTGAGGGTGCCGAGCTCGGAGGGGATGTAGCCGCGGAGGCCCTTGCCGGAGACGGCGAGGCCGACGACGCGGGGGTCGTCGGAGGAGTTGGCGGAGACGTTGGCGCAGGAGACCCCGGTCCAGCGGCAGGGGGTGGGGTCGTCCTCGTTCCAGTCGGCGAAGGCGGAGGCGCCGGGGGGCTCGTCGACGGCGGACTTGAGGGAGAGGAGGGAGAGGCCGTCGGGGCTGAGGGAGAGGGCGGGGCGGCGGCGGCGGCGAGGGCGAGGAGGGCGATGAGGCTCCACAGGGAGGCGCGGCGGCTCATCGCGGCGGAGCAAATGGCGGTTATAGAGAGAGAGAGAGAGAGAAGGAAGTTGTCTATGGGTGAGAAAGTGAGAGTGGAAGTGGAGATGGTTTTTAATGTAAGTTTTGCAGAGGAAGGAAGGGGGAGGAAGTGGAGGGAGGTGGAGAAGGAGAAGAGTTAGTTGGGTGTTTTATGAGAAAGAGACTTGAAATGGACGAGAGCTTCATTGAAGTGTGGCCCAGCAGTCCACAGGAGTCTGCTAATCTGGTGGGGATTGGAGTAGAAGAAAAGCAATCACCCTCTCAAAAGTGCTTTGGTTCCTTTTTAGCTCCATCTTAAACATATTTGAATTATCTACACGGGATATATTTCACTAATTTTACCATGCAAGGCTCAAAGCAAAGTCCTAATGTGTCTATATTTGAATGTATAAAGTTATTCCTATGTATAATGTTGCGAGATGGGATACACGTCAAAATCGTGTGAGGCTAGTATGAAGTGTGAAGGTTGATGTCAGACAAATGCTCTTAAGAGTGCGCTGAATGACATCAGTATTTTACATTTATACACTATTATAATGTATTTTATGTACGTATAATCTCCACTCACCTAATAATCTGAGCTTTACATTTGGGTTTTCTAATAAGATCGAACCATTTCTAATGCTCTCAAACTAATCACACTCGACTCTTGAGTTGGAAATCACTCTATGATGACGATAATACTTCATGTAACGATGTACTAAACAAGATTTGTGAACTGCCCTCGGGCTAGATAGAGCGAGAGAGCTAGGCCTATGATGTTGATGTCAACTGTGTTGTCCTGTGGCATCATTTTTGTCTTCTTCCTGAAAATTTGTTCTCTGCAGCTACAGTACAGAAACTTGTGTTGCTACAACTACAGTACAGAAACTTCGATTGGCGCTTGAATTTCTTTATTTTTTTATTTAACGGATTTTAGATCCTTAGGTTCCTAAATACAATTATTTTCCGAAAATCACCCTTTTTCGGCGAGTTTCATTCGCGCCATTTGACCAGCAATGTGGATGCTCTACTTGTGGCGGGGATTCGGCCATGTTGCATTTTTATTTCCGAAAACGCAGTTTATGTTTGTTCGATCTGCGTTACCTGTGCCGAAATGAATGTCTGCAGCAAAAGCTTCGGGATTGATGAGATGGACGGTGATCAAGATGAAGGAAGAAATCAATGAATCTTTTGGATTTACTGATTCTTCATCGGGAACAGTGAACATGTCAATTTCCAGACAGCACAACCACCTTTCCGCTCTTATATTTGCGTCCGAAGCATGGTCCCGTCGTGTGCTCTGTAACGACAATTTACGCTTGTCTTCAACGAAAGCAATGGGTAAAACAGAAGAAGCAAATTCTCATGAATCTCGCCCTTCTCAGTTACCGTTTCCAAGAGGCATGCAATTGCACACCAACGTTTTGAATCTACGTGTGTATGTACAGACCTAGTTTGTTAATGAGGAGACACCGCTCGTATCCGGGGACGGACCAAGGAGCGAGCAGTTGCTGCCCACCTCCCTCACTGTCCATTATATCATATATCCTTCGGTCGATATTCCTCATATTAACAATTAGAAATTATACTCTCTGTCTCATTCAAGCAGCTCGTCCTATCTTAATGCGTCTGGACAAGACAACCAATGGACCCATACGTAGTTATTTCATGTTGATAAGCCAAAATACAAATGCGAACTGGGACTTTGTTCAAGTCGAATTTAGTGGAGCACTCTTGATGCCATCAATCCAAGGGGTTACCTTTCGGAATGAAAAACCGCATCACCAAATATCGCTAGTCAAATGAGTGAATATGAGTGTACCAGTGGGCGGCAAATTTCCTTTTTAGGTATCAACCCTTTCGGCTCGTAGTAGGCTCAATTACTCCACAACCTGGCGACATCATTTTCTACCCTTGGCAACACTCATGCTTCATGATTTTCGTCCCATTCTTCTCCCTCCTTTTCCCCATCCCGCGTTTTCAAATCAATACCTCCCAACATCACCTTTTCCACAAAAAAGGGCGACCCTTCTCTTCATCTATCCACGACTCGTGGCTCATCAACAGCGGGTCGCTATTATTGTAATTGCGCAGCGAATATGTCCATAATGATGGCATCTCACTCCCAATCATGAAAACATGCTTAGAAGCAAACAAACCTACGCACAAACGAGGTAGAGAGAGAGAGGAAGAGAGAGAGGTGGGCATGTTCTGTCCAGCTAGAGCCAAATCTTATTTGTGTCTTTTCTCTCGTCTTGTTCTGGAGCAGTTGAGACTCGAGACTTGAGATGTACTGACTGACGGCTCTCAAATTTCATATTTCTCATGATCTTTCCAATGAGATAATGGAAGCAGCAAGTTGCACGGAACTGAAAGAACAGCACGTGCCTAACCTAAATTTCATTTGCTGGGACTCTGTATGCAATTGCATGTCCGAGGATGCTATTAGTTAGATCTGGTTCCCCCCAGGCAACCTACTTCCTTTACCCTCTTTTCCTGTTCTTTCCTACTATAGAATTCATCTTAGGAAATGACATATTTCAATGATGCCTGCCCTGGGGCTAAAAGCGAGTTCTCACAAAGAAGCAAATAATTTCAGGGAACGTGGGAAATTTTACAAGGATTCGAAAGCAAGACGCAATCGCTTGCTTCGCTCTGAAGAGACATACCTAACGCAGTACAAATCAAATCCTGGCTTTCCAGCTGGGGTAAAAAGGAATTGGATAAAGAACCGGCCCCTAATTATGCAGATGTCATCCCACATACCACTGATGTCAAGGTGGGGTTCAAAGCCATCACAAGCAACATTTGTCGTAAAGCAAAGGACAGCAAGGTGGACAATAACCCAATGTGCATTACGGGGTCCGAAACCCTTAAAACCAACTCAAAGTCCCCCTTGCTGACCTAGATCGATATCTGCCCGAAGAGAGAGATTACTTATATAGAGAGTGATTGAAAGATGTTCCTGACCAATTTGCCACTTCCATTTCAGGTTTCCAAGCATCTCAACATCAAGGCGCCACAACAGGCAGGGTGTCAAGTCCTATTTTTCAGAACTCTTCAAGGACTGACATTTTTAATGGCCGAAAGCAGTACCACATTACGATAGCGATAATTTGACATGTACAGTTGACTAGGATAACCAAGGAGGCAATGAGCATTGAGTAGATTCTCTTCTAATTTTAGTTCATTTCAGGTTCATCGAGGGCTGTTCTGATCATCAATCCAACAGCAAAAAAAGAAGAAGAAGCAGATCAAGATACATAAGCACGTGAAGATATCTATCTTCCCCAGCAGATGGAACACAAAAGAACCCACTCAAAGCATTCAGTTGAAAAAGAGATCCTTTCATGGCACCGCCACTACTTCAGCCATCTCCTGCTCCACTGTGCTAGGCGTGACAGGGTTGTAATGGTAGTGAAGCTCCCCAACATCATCACCAGATAGCTTCTTCCAACCGGTTGGTCCCACATGATAGACTGGATGGGAGAGAACAAAAAAGGCTCATGTTAAAGTTCATCATATCGAACCATGTAAGAACCACATGTGAGCTTGGACAAATATTTCCCAGATGCGGGTGTGCTCTGTGCATGCGTGCATATGTGAGTGAGAGAGAGAGAGAGAGAGAGAGAGTACCGCTTGCAACTCCACCACTGGCTCCATCACGAAAAGTTGCATGGTAAATGGCTCTTCTAGCCAATTCTGCAGCCTCTTCAACTGACATGTCATAACGATAGCTAGCAAATGCAAGGGCAGGAGAATCATCAGATTGAAAATGGTATTCATGAAAATTTTCAAATTAATAATAATAAAAACTTGAAGAAACTTCAAACTTCAACAGGGTTTGGTGTAATTACAAATGAAAACTAATGCCACTAAGGGAAAGCTACTCAATCATTGGGATACATGCTAACAAAAAGCTTAAGTGTATATAGGTTGAACCATCCCAAAGCAAGAGTATCCATATTGCATATTTGCATTGTCAGGAATGACCTCAGATGGTCCAGACCTTGTGATAAATCTAAGTTTGAAGGTTATAGTGTCTGCACTTATATGTATTCCAACAATATCTTAAAAAATAACCAATTGCATGTTTTATATTCACGATCCAAAGTCTGACCACCATCATTAGTCAAAGGACTTCTCCACTCCCCATAGAACGAAAACCAATCTAGTTTCTTACAGTGTGTAATGCAGATGCAAGATAAAAGCACGTTCTATGACTAATACAAAAAGAAGAAGATGGAGAAGAAAGTTTGTTCTCATTCTTGCTCTTTCATTTGGGGTGGGTAGACAGAGCTTCATCACAGCATTCAACCCCCACATGCTTCCCACTAGCTTTTAGCTCTTTCTATAATTTAAACAGATTAATTCATCTGTTCTTACTGCCAATAATTAGGTGAATATGTTGCCTCTTCTGCATATATAAGCAATACAGTGACAAGAAGGATTTCTGACTAAGAAATGAGTAAGAAATGCATCCAACAGATGTTTGAGCATCCATTTTTTGAAAAGCAAATTAGTCCAATACAATTGACAGCCTACAGGCTAATACTTCTAAGAAATAACACACCCGCTATCCAAAACCCCATATGCATATGGTGACCCAGATCCAACCGAGAAACGAGTCCCTTTCAATCTTCCTCCCTCGCTGTCCACATAATATAGACCTGGGCCCTACAATGAGTAGAAGCAAGATATTGAAAGATACAGACAAAAAGCCTATATATTTTTTGAATGGACATGCCAATACCGTCTCATCCCAGCCAGCAATCATCGTCCCAACTGATAGACCCATTCCACGATATGAATAAAGAATGTTTGCAAGGAGCTTTGAAGCCCCTGTGACTGAAATCCTCCGTTTGTTTGCCAATTCATGGAGCCGACACTATTCAGATAAAGCACATTTTCAGTAACACTTTGTATTGTCAAAAGCATGTAAAGTTCAGCATCATGAAGTTCAGACACAATGCAGATAGATTATAGTATACATATATCTTTACAAACCGTAGTAACACTCTTCCATCACAGTTGTCCATATTAATTGGGACTAGACATAGAGAAACCACAAACTTATGCATGCAAATCATTGGTTAATTCCACCTATAGAACGAAGTATCGTTTAACACAAAGCGAACCTACAATTTATAATTCCCCATTCCTCATTATATAACACACAACCTTCCAAAAGAAAGAAATATCTTAGTATGTGTGAAGATTTCCTAAGAAAGAAAGAAAGAAATATTCATGGTTTTCTTTAGTCAAGTCTATCAGAAAAAAAAGATTCATATTTACTTTGTTTACTCATAAGCTTTCTATGCAACCAGAGAATCTTAAAATTGATGATGACAAGAAGGAGAAAATATCGTGCTCAACATGCTTAGTGTGAAAAAAGCGAGCAGATTTCCAATTGCTGAAGCAGCAACTCAATAGGGGAATGTCAAAGTATATCGTAGTTCACTATTTGCAATTCAAGTGTCACTAAGTTCCTAGTTCACTATTTGCAATTCAAGTGTCACTAAGTTCCTTTCATAAGGTATCGCTATCAACAAAAAAATAAAATATAACCTGTCGAGGAGAAAAGTGATTACCTTAATACCGAGATTTCGGTGCCAAAATTGGCAGTCAGCAGCTCCTCCAGCCATTGTTCCAAGCATGTGTGGATTTATTTCAATTATCTTCTTCACAGACTGAGATGCTGCAGATAACAGAAGTGAAAAACTGATCATAATAATGTTAAGCACAGCAAACTTCATTGGGGCATGCACTAATGAACATTGATCAAGACGACCATATACAGTGCATTACCTGACCCAAAAGGCAGGTAACACGTACTACAGAATATAAAGGAATACAAGCTTCTGAACCTATTTGAACGAAACATAGGCATCTCTCCCCCTGCCCCCCAGCCCACAAAAATAGCCATAACACACATCCTGATGATATAACTAAATCAACAAAAATGAACTTACAGATATAGCCTCCCATGCTAGCTCGAGAATCAGCAGCAACCATAACGCCCTCTTTAAAAATAAAAGCAAGGGTGGTAGTTCCCTTAGCTGGCTTCACCATCTGCACAGCTTCTTTTTGAAAGTTGTCGAACTGAAAAAAAAACACGAATGTAAAAACCCATTGTCCGACCGATCAACTCGGCATACGCAGCCAATCCAAAGAAAAGAATGGTTTCTCGAAACTCACATCACAAGCACCGGGAATTTCAAAAGCCGGGGCAGCTGAAAACCCCTCAAAAAGCTCCTTGTTCACCCCGAAAACTGGCATGGTGGACTCGAGACCGCTGGTATCGAGCTTCATGGCTAAAACCTGTAAGAAAAAACTCGGGCAACTGAAAACCAACGCAAAGACAGGTTTCTCAGATAGCTCCAGATAGATCGAAATCATCTAATTCGAGCTATTTCTGGCAAGCTCGATTGTCAAATTACTGAAGCAACGATAACTATTCCGCAAGAAAAATTCCAATTTCTGATTCGAATAACCGAATCTCGAGCATAATCTACACTAAGAATTTGACTACAAGCGCGAGGCGAAAACGGGAACTGCGAAACCCTAACAAGCGCGAACGGCACCGGAGCAGTGCCGACGGATCAGAGGACAGTACCTTCTCACAGACGATGCGGCGAAGAAGAAATGGAGAGACGAGACCTTGCGATGCGGAGGAGATAGGACGACGAGCGCGATGCGGAGAGGTTTTATGCCTTTGCTCTTCTTTCTTGCTCTGCAGGAAATGGTGCGTTGCTGGGCCGCCTGCAGCATAAATGGGCCAAGAGGCCCGGCCCATTTATGACAAGTTAATCCACATTCTCGATAGCCCAATAGGAACAGAGGGACCGCGGCTTTACCGTGAGAGCGCTCGCGAGGCTGGGAATGCGCACGAATTGGGAGGGCTCCTCGCTAGCTCGCCGCCGCGTGCGGGGGCGATCCGCTGTCGCGCGGGTTGCTCTCGCGGTTCTCCGGCGGTCTTCCGGCGGCTTGACTGATCGGACACTGTGAAGTAGTGAGAGAGAGAGAAGGAAGGTGAGGAAGAAGGAGAAGCTACTGCTGCTGCTCTCAGGCTTTCTTCACCTGCGCAAGAAAAGGAAAATAAAAACCCTATTTTCTTTTTTCCTCCCCTTGCTTTTTTGGCTGATCGAGACGGGCCTGGACCCATCCAGTTTTGGGCTTAGGGCCCATGGCCCGTCTAGGAGATAAGAGGCTGTCCTTTTTGATAAGTGAAAAGCTTCAGTAAGTTTGGATAAGCCTATGAATGGACGAGTTTGGTGGCGACTCTGATTTTGAATTTCCTTGATTTGAAAAATTTTGAAGCTGGACTGTATTTAGAAAGCATGGTACTTTTGGAAATCATTGGTTTCACAATTCAATTAAGTCGTCTTTTTTTTTTTTAATCGAACGGATATTGAATGAACCTTGATCTTTATATTGACTTGCTTGTTTAGGATAAGATATGATATAATTAGTATGTTATGTTTCATTTGGATGTCATTAATAGTTTGGCTACGATCTCTAAAAATCCACAAGCTCATCATTACTGCAATTGTGACTCTATAAAAAAGAAAAAAGAATCAATTCACAAATATAATCATGTGAATTTCACATGATTCTTTTACGGGTTGTGCAAAGGCAAGACTGCACATTTATTGAGTCCACCAACACTTATGTTGAATTGTCTAAATTAATTATATCAATGCATTAGATAAATAAAATAGATTAATGGCTAATTCCTTTTTGATAGATTAAAGTCGGAGCTGGTAAGAGGTAATTTATTTGCATTATAGAAATCAACGGCAAATGCAATGGGAATAGAGTTCTATGCCTACAACCCATAAAAAGTACGCTGCACTACTTTTCTGGGTTTTACATTACATATTTATTTTCGAAGGACTATTTTCACTTTGATTATAAAATCTAGGGTCACTTTCCCAATTAGGCAAGGTTACATTAGCACATAACTGCATCAACTCTGAAAATTAAGAGTTGGAAGTACCGTTTGATAGACAAAATACTGACTTATAAAAGAAATTACCTTATAAAAGGATATAAATTCAATATGACTCGTTTCTTCAAATATTCAAAACACAGTTCACCACATCATTTCGGGAAAAACCAATTTTGTAAACTGCTCGATATGTTGCTGGCTGCTATGTTCACAGGGACACGATCCAACGAAAATTTCGAGTTGTCCCGGAATCTCACAAGACGAAAACTTCAGTACGGATAGTTGCCATCCAACAAACACGACCTAACTAGTATGACGGTTATCTACTATCAGCATCATAAGTGCTGCTGCAACAATGGCTGCCTATATAAACATCAGAAAATTCCTGTACAAACTGTCTCCACGGTGGAAATTACTGCTTTTCTTGAAAGTGGGCCGTTGATTGACACGTAAAAAAATGGATCAGCGCAATGCTGAGGTAAGTACCCCGAATGTACCCAATATTTTCTCAGGTCGGAACCTGTCCACGACAAGCACGGATATAAATTTCCAGTTCCGAATTTCCGACGTGGAGCATTTCGAGACGCCTCCACTTGCGTATTTGGGCCTAGCAGGCCCGAACGGGATCGAGCTGGCAATCGGGACTAATGAGAACCGATGAGATTTGCACCGGTGAAGACGCACGATCCGAATCGAGCGGGCTTCCAGAACCATAAGTCCAAAAGGAATCGTTTAAGCAGGCGAATGCTAAGCTTGAATTTTTATATTTCGAGAAGCGCACAAGATCTAGATCTATCGTTAGATCTATTGAAGGAAGCGAAGTCCAGAGACCGATCCTTTTCAGGCCCAATCGAGAAGAATGAGGTCCACGATCACGACTTTGAAAGCAAACCCAACGACACATCTGTGTGCATAATGCCTTCCACTTAGGCAAGATCGGTATATCTTACCATGAAACTACAATTTACTCTTTCTTTTTGGTCAATACCACAATTTACTTAAAAGGGCTCTTTCGTGAAAACTTTTATCATCGCTCCAATGACCTAACTCTTTTTTTATTGGCAAAAAGGGTGAAGAGGGCCTGACAGTTGCTGGCGACTCCCTGTAAATGTTACAATTGAGATCCTATGCTTGTTATGAAATATTCCTTTCGAGTCCTTATTGCTCTGTACTGCCCTTGACCCGATAGTTCAAAGTTCACAAGCCCGTCACATTGCCCGCCAAAATACTATCACCTAGAAACTATGTCCACATGACGTATCCCACATCTTGACAGCTCAGCACCACGAGCCGTCCACATTTTCATTGGACGTGAATTGAACTCGCCGTCTCTCGAAGGACCGGGTGGCCCATTTTTAATCCCCGGACCGGTCACTTTCGGACCGCGCGGACGGCTTTACCTAAGTTACCTAGTAGGGCGCTGCTTCCTTTTCACAGGCTCTCGCGTCAGCTGGATTTAGCCCACGCACAGTTGTCTCACGTCTGTCACTAAGAAAAGATGGGTCGGTCCTTGCCTTGATCGGCCAGCTGCGTGCGCATCGTGGTCCCCGGAAATGGACGTGGCGGAGGAGAAGCCCGAAAATAGCGTGGGCGCTGCTCCTAGGAGTGGAAAGCCATCCATTCTTCTAGGAGTATGCAAATTCGTTCGATGGAAAATACCCCTTCTTTTAAAGAAGCACTCGCAACTTTATTAATTCGAAGTTGCCCCCCTTTGGAAAGTGCAGGAGTACTCACAATTAAAATAGAAAAAAAGCCGACAGAAAAATTCCAACCTCTCCCCATTGTAGCACATTTGTTCTTAAATGTATAGTGGGCATGGTTTTGGGGTTTTATGTTAGAAGAAGTAGTTTAGAGTAAATGTATCATAGTGATATAGCTTGGAGTTTTCAGTGACTTTTTTCTTATTGGGTTAGTACATCTTTAACAAATTTACTTCAAACTAATTTTTATATTACCAAAAACTTCAAATCAGTATACCTGTAATAAATTTACACTTCGTTAGTTTCGATTAAATTTTACTGTCAAATTAATGAATTAGGTAACATGTGACAGTTGACAGATATACTAGTTTAAGATTTTACCTTTCATTTGTTATATATGTAATAGTTTTGAATTTTTCGAGGTATAACCCAATTTAATGAAAATTAACGAAAGATAAATTTATCATAAAAATATCAATTTAAGATTTAATTTGAGATGAAGTTGTGGTAAATATATCCATTTAGTATCTTTTTGTGATGCATGACGTTGAGATTTTTCGTCATGTCAAACTTCCCATTAAATAACCAAGAATAGTCAACGTCTCCTTTTAGTTTTTGTCTTCTTTCTTTTTCCATTTTAGTAGACTCTTTAGGCCTTGATTGGTGATGATGTTGGAAAGGCCAATGAAAGCGAAGCCGGGACCGCGAGGTCGGGGGCGAGGAAAAAGACCCCATGACGAGTATTTTCAAAAAAAAAAAAACACCATTTTTCGTCAAAGAGCGAAGCAACTCCCCCCACGATCTTCATCTTATTCGACGAAATCGACCGGCAGCAATTGAAGGCGGCCTTCGAATTCCCCCCCAAAAGAAAGGTCAAAGCACGTACCCAGATTTCAATTCACTTTTTGGCATGGCGGACTACTCTTTTAATGCGGAAGCGAGGAGGAAGGGAGGGGGGACTTCATGGAGAGAACGTGGTCGCTAATAACTGCGCTGCCCCCACTTCCACTTCGATCCTCACATGCATCCGGTGAGCTCCTCATTATTGTTCTCTTCGTGCTTGGCGGTAATCCGCAATAATCGACACCATCTCGAGATCCATTTATCTAAAGAAAACTATTTCCGAAAAAAAAAATTATTCCGGTATTAGGATGAAGAAAAGCTAATTAATCTATGAAAAATGTTTTTCACGGATTGAAAATATCTGGCTTAGATTAGGGAAAAAAACGACTTCCCATTTTGATAAGAAGGAAATTACTTTCTCTAAACCATCAAATAAAATTAAACCAATCATTCTTTTTTCGAAAAATGATTTTCATGGAACATGTTTTCCCTCATCACAAAATTTTCAGTGAAACAGAAGTGTCCGTAATTAGAGACCAAAAAAAAATTAGCCCTGTTGTAAAAGTGAACTAGTCGAGCAAACCCGTTGGTTCAACTAGATAATAACTTAGTGGTTCTTGATCCTTGTAATTGAATACTAGATAGAAGTAAGGGTCAATCTCCATGCTTAATTTCCCATTTTGTCTAGCAATAGGAAGCACGCTTGGGGTTGCCAAGGAATATTGATGAAATTAACTTTTGTATGCTAGAGTTCGAATCTTACTTTATCCATATCGATTGTGTTTCATCGACGGCTGGTGTATACTTATACCACATAATTAGTTCATCCTAATTAATGCCTTAAAAGGGATAACAATTTTTTTTTTTTTGATTTAGTTTGAATTAGGACATGTGAAAAGAGATCCATTCTATTTCAGATATCTCGAATTATTGTAAAAAGTTAGTGATGGTGCCTGAGAAAGTATCTTGTCCATCGAACATATCCATGTCATTGGTCAAAGTTGAGATACTTCCAACATAAGCGCAAATTCTCTATGAATCTTAATTAATCAACTTGCTTCCCTAGGTTGGCAACGCTATAAACGTTACCCAAGATGCTTTCTCGTGATGATGACATGATAAGATAGATTCGATTGATTAAATACACTAGCTAGGCCCAAAATGAGCAACTAGAAGGATCTATCAACCTAAGTCAAACCACTTGAGTTTGGACCACATCAAATGTAATAATGAGGTAAAGCTTAAACACAGTCCAACGTTGTTATTTCTAGCTAATGGGGGTGGGGCCTGAGGAGCATAGCATGTGATTATTGCCCCTTAGGCTTGGGTCATAGAGGCCCCTTTTAAGATATATGCATGTCGGCCATTTGTATATAAATGGAAAATAAAAAAGGCGTAATTACATTGAGGATGAAAGGCCGCATAGGGCGGCTAAGTGATAAGAATACTGCCACGTCAGTGATTTAAATTAATTGTAAGGATTTTATTAAAATTTCGCACTTAAATTTAAAATTAAATGCGTAGGATTCGAAGTTGGTTTGCATACGCTTCACTTTTTTTTTTTTTCCTTAATGTCGGAGATTGACGCGGAGCGACATCTCTGGAGTCTATCTGGAAAACTGTACCATTCTCTGCAGGAAGTTAATCAATGAACTTTTTTTTATTTTGGGTCATAATCAATGAACTAACTGCCTGACTCGGCAAGTCGGCAACGAAAGAAGTCCTTTCGCATATTACGAATTCAGGACAATCTGAAACACGTTAAGTTCCAAAAAATAAAAACACGTTAGGTTGCCGATCATAAATAAAGCGATAAAAAGAGCAAAGCTTTTATTGGCAATCATGAGAATTTTGTTTCTAGCTCGGGCAATATATATATATATATATATATATATATATATATATATATATATATATATATATATATAATTAATTATTTATTTATTTTTTACGCAAGCCGTATTGCATGCGCAGAGCAATACCCTTATGGGAAATAGAAAATAAATTTTCTTGGGCTCATGTGCATCTAATTTATGTAAAGGCTCTTGTTGAGTTAAAATTTACAGTTAAGATGAGTGATGGGAATGTTTAAGACTCGCTCTCAAGTGATTCGAAGCATGCATTGATTGATAAAATCTTCGGACGCTCCTAGATCTAAAGTAAAACACGGCTCGTCAGTGGCGTTGGTCCGATTTTTGAGCTGAGCATAGGATGGCTGCTGCTTGATTCCAATTTATATTAGGGGAGATGGCAGTGGCAGGCTTGCACATAATTGCTAGGAGACATGGCTCGGATTCTACATTCCAATTGCCAGTGAGGAGCTCTTACGATTATGCTTATCGAGGGTCGCCTCTTTCCATCTTTTTTCATTTATAGGAAAAATTTAAATGAACACTTGAAATGATGAAAGTAAGTCAACTCTTTTTGGGGTACTTCTAGGGGGCCGTAAGCAAATAATTGGGAAAGATCTCGTATTAAATAGTAATTTTTCTCGTACTTGTCCTAATTTGCCTTATTCCATCATAAGATCGGTTATACCTATGTTGAGTAGTTCAACTTGATGGCTCATGATTTGTTTGTAAGCTTCGTAATTCGTTTGCTAATATAATAAGTAACTTTCCGGTGCGGATGGTAATATGGCTAATAGAGCTCGTAAAATGAAAATTTTGACACAATGGTTACATTTTTTTCCTATAATTCATTGTAAATGACTAGTTAATAATCATTATCTATATGTATCGGCAAGGTTAAATATCTTAACGGACGTAACTATTCATAAAAGATCGGAAACAATTTGAATTTAGATATCGTTTATTTCATGAAAAATATTTTCCTCATTTTCCGACATTTAAATCTTTTAGAAAAATGAGTTGATGAAAAATCAAAATTTAAATTTAGAAAAATGATTTTCTCTTTAAAAATTTGATAATCATTTTTCAAATATATGACTAGATGTTACGCTTGTACTAGAAACTCTATATTTGAGCACGGAAAACTAAACACTCATTCCCGAGTCCCTAAGCTCGTGCCCATATCCATTGAGGTTGGGCTCGCAACTTGGTACCTGTGCTCGGATTCCTAGTGCATGTGCTCGAGTCTATTAAGGCCTAGCTCAGGTTCCATGGAGGTTGGACATGAAACCTAAGCCGAGGTTCATGTCCATCAATTGCCAGGATCCTAGGGCCAGGGACTCGAGCCCGTCATCAATGGACTCGGGCTCGAATGTCGGGAAACCTAAGCCTAAGCACAGGCACTAGGGTCCCAAGGGACTAGGCTTAATAGACTACGGCACAAGCACTAGGTTCTAGGCCTCGACCTTGATGGACCGGGGCATAGGCGCAAGACATCTAGGCATGGGCACTAAGGTCTTAAGGTCAAGTGCTAGGGACTTAAGCATGGGTAGCAAGGTTCCAGGTTTAGTCTTGATAGATTTGGACACGAGCATTAGGAACTTGGATGCAAGCATCGAGGTCTTGAGTCTAGGCCTCAATGGACCTAGGTCCCAGTGTCGAGGTATTGGACCCAACCTCAATTGACCCTAGCTTGGGTGCTTAAGACCTAAGCCTTGGCCTCGATGGACCCGAGCTTGAACATAGGAGATTCAAGCCTAGCTTCAATGAACTTGAGTTGGAGCTAGCGACTTGGCCATGGGCCCAAAGTCCTAGGTGTGGTCTTGATGAACCCGAGCTTGAGCGTGGGAGATCCCAACACAAGCACTTGGGTCTTGAGCTCGAGCATCATGAACTTGAGCATAGGCACTAAGGTCTCAAGCTCAGCCTCAATGGACTCGGGCCCAACCTCTATGGAGTTGGTCTAATTGTTTGACACTAGAGTTTCGCGCTCGGCTTTTGTGGACCTAAGCTACGGTGCAAAGAAGCCATGCACGGGCATTGAGTTCTTAGTTCTAGATTTCTTATTCAAGACTACTCATGAGTAATTGTCCCACAACTTTGCTACTCAATGTTCTCGTCTTCCAAATCATGACATATCTTGTGATCTTATTTTTAAATGGTAACTATTCCTCTCCAAATATGCACATCCCTTCCTTTTCAAATCCACTTGCCGGTTGTGCTTCTATGCTCTTTAAGTAAATCATCGCCAACTATTCTAATGTTCCCCAATTACTTCATCCCAAATTGGTACTCATATACCTACGCTTCTCTTGCTTCCATAGAGCTCGGATAGTATTCTGTTGTTTGCCAATTGCCAATATCTATGTTGATTGCTGCTGGAGTATTATCATAATGGATCGATAACTGAATATACATCACTAAATTTATATTGATACCAATCAAAAGATCAACTTCTATAGTCATCAACAAGGTGTGCGTGGTAATACTCACGTGTTACTCGTACAAATAGTCTTTGCTAACGTGTCAAGCATGTCGACGATGCCTTATCTTTTTAGCGTAAACAACTCTTCGTGAACTGACACTATTGAAAATCATCTGATGGCCCGAATATATTCCCCCACCCAACAAAGCAAATCAGCTGGTGGGTCAATCCGAACTTCTCGTGGTTGAAAAATGTGATTTGTATTTTCGATCTGTTTTCACCGACAGACGGGTGCAAATTAGTCAAAAGCTGGCTCGTCTCGCCCCCTCCTTCCTTCGGGGGAATCATGATTGCGGGAGCATCGTTTCAGCGGGCGACGTGGAACGGACACATCATTTCGCCACCCTTCCTTGTCTCGGCCAATCCGGAGAATTTATGTGGTCCGTAAGATTTCACGAATCCAACGTATCAAAACAAAAGCCACTTTCGAATTTAATTTGACTTCAACTACCGGCAATTGACCGCCGGCCCTCGCGCGATTCACGTGTTCCCCGCCCCCGTAATTTGGACTTTCTCAGTAGCGCCACCACTTGACCCGTGCCCCCATATTCAGGCAGTCTCAATTAAAATTAAGAAATGAAACGAGCATTGCCATGAATTTAGTAACGTACTACTGGAGCTAGAAGTTTGAGCAAGACAATTTAACGAGATTTCTCTTTTCAAGGATGATTGTCCAAAGGCCTGAATTTATTGTACGGCGGACAAATCAATCCTAAATTTTTCGATTTTATCAATATAGTCCTAAATATTTTAACAATTTATCAATGTTGCGACTTTGACTAATTTTGGCTATAAATCATTAATGTGATGGTTGTGTTACGTGAAATGGTCAACATTTATGTTGGCAAAAAAATTGCTAAAATGACTACTTAATTGACAAATCGTCTAAAATTTTTGGACTAAATTGGAAAAATTAAAAGATTTAGAATTGAATTGACCACCATACAATTTGGTAGGAAAAGGACTAGTTATGGGCAAAAACTAACAAAAAATATTATTAATATTATTATTAATAATTGCGTTAGCATTAATTATGCCACATAGGACATTTGGCGTTCATGTCAATGATTTTCCGTTCAAAATTGGTTGGATGTATTGAATTAAATTGGTACAAATACAAAATATTTAGGATTCAATTGATAAAAAGAGAAATGATTTACAGCTAAATTAATATAGTTACAATAGGTTTAATACTTTTTTTTTTTTTTTTTTTTTACTTTTCCTAGTTATGGATACTTGTCCGAGATTTGATATACATTTAAAACTAAATTTGCTAAAATGTTTAACATGGTAAAAGGTCTAGTTTATTGAACTTGAGCCCTACAATATGTTAATATAATGCAGGAGCATAAAAGAGGAAAAATAAAAATAATATTCAAAGTAATAAAGTTAGTGATTAGTTTCGAATTCACATATTTGTCCATGAAAGACAATAGAATTAATTAATGAGGGTTACGATATTTTGGGTAGAAAATAAAGGAAATGAAAATGAAAAAATTTTTACCTTCATGCACGGGAAATACTCAAAAGTATTTTGGAAGGGTTTTGTTCACTACAATATGAAATTTTACCATTTCAAATACATTGATTACTCTCTTAACATGAATAACCGATGTATTGGAAATTGAATTGCATCAAATAAAGTACACTTAATATGTGCTCCAAAGACATTTGCTACCAATATCTATTTTGAATAAATTAACGCCATTTTTTTTTATTTCACCTATGTTGCCATCATGTCAAAATGCTATAGATGTATCTTCCATTTTGCTTAGTGGATGTGAATAAAATAAGAAAATTCACATTTCGATTTTTGCATGACACCCCCTAATTAATCGGTGATGCCAACACTACCTGATATTGAATAGCTTCCTTCATGGCAATGTTTTTAGAAAAACTCATTCAAATGATTTCATGAGGGAAAAATGTTTCTTTTCAACACAATAAGGTATTTCGAGAGTTATCAATTCTCTTTATAGACGATTCTCTAGTGGGTCCTAGAGGCCCTCAATCGACGAGCGGTGATTACGTGGCATATATGTTACGTGATTAATTTGAAATCGGCATGAGACGAGATATATAATTTCAAAGAAAATGCAAATATGTCCAAATATGTTTGGAATATATGCGGATAAGGACGCGAGTTCGGAAATGATGGGCGAAATTAGTCACTTTCCGACGACTTCTAACGGCCGGATACGGTCCACGGTTTTGGGGGGAGGAAAAAAGCAAGTTTATTAGCGTCGATTCGATTGCGTCTAGAGCGAAATTAGGCGGAGCGGACCCGAATCTCGAATTTGACTCGAGTGATGTGATGCGTTTTGGTCGTTAGTGCTCCCTCGATCTCCGACCCCCACCGCCCGAATTCTTTCAACTTTCGGTCGTCAGGACTCAGGAGCCTGGGGCCCGGTCAGAGATGTCTGGCTCTCTTTCATCCACGTAATTTTCCGGGATTTCTTTTCTGGTCGGGGAAGCAATTAGTCGCAAACCGTGATTTTCGCCGAATACGTTTCTCGAAATTCTTTGCTTGCTCGTGCAATGCAGCAGGGCTGATGCAATTATTAGCATGGCCTTTCTAAAGTCACACGGAATATATATTTGTAGGTATGATGCGACGCTAATAAGGGAAAAAACGCATGGCGCGATGCCAATTCAAGCGATAATGCATGAGGTAGAGAGGTCCCTCGGTCCCTGTCAAAGATGCCCGATGCCCCAACCAAGGGTAAGGTCTCGCAAACCCTGAGGCAGTGCTAATGACAAAGATAAGCCTAAATTGATTAACTAAATATGCTTCGAATTTTTTTGATCTTATTAGACTGCGTAGTCAACTCTATAAGGCAAATTGATAATCTAACAACAAAATAGACCACACGCCACCAATGCAAAGGGAAATTTATTCACCATTGATTTGAAGATTATATTTTCCTGTTCTCTTTAATTAATGGTGTGTAAAGCTTTTTACCGTTGGAGTATGATATCATTACCCAAGGTCCAAATTCAGAAGGTGCAAAATCATAGATGAATTAGATAAGATGATGATTTTTATCTCTCCCCGGACTTTCAGATTGTCTTCCCATAAATAGAAACCACCAACTTAGGTAGAAAAAGGTGACATGTAATAAATGATTATCAGCATTCAAACTAGTAAAAGTTCCGATAGCTGACTCTGGGGAAACATCAAGAAACGAGAGCCGACCGGCCCCGCGGGTTACACCTTTTTATTTGTTAATATTTTTTTTTTTTTTCTCTGATTCTTGGAGAAAATTAAACCACTCCTCTAACTTGCCAAGTGGCAAGAGCATATTGGTGGCCCTATCGCTCTCATTTAAGTAAAGAAAAGTAATTTTTTTTTTTTTTCACAGACAAGAGTGAGTAAAAAAAAGAAGACCGAATAGAACCGTTCATTTGAATGATGTGGGATCGGAATTTTGAGATTGAGCAAGCGATTGCCACGCGTGCGACAGCTACGTGCATGTCAACGGGCGCACGTAAGCAAATTTTCCGAACGTCAAAGGGGGATGATCCCCGGACCCCACGCGGTCACGCTTGCCCATAGCGCGTGGCAGCCCGGACCTCGTATAGTAAAGTTCCGGCACATAAACAATTTCGCACAATGGTAGTGTAATTAATTGAGCAACGGTGGAAGTATTACCGACTTAGGTTAATTAACAGATGACATGGCAACCAATGAATATTGAGCAACCATAACAAATAAAAAGGTTGCCGATGGTCGCTCCTATATGCAAGTGAACTCTTGCTCTTCGTTCATGGAAAAAAACACATCAAAATACTAAGTGTTAAAATAACGAAAAGTTCAAAACTAGCACACCCGTGCATTTTTTGTTAAATTTTAACATCAAGCTGTTGAATTATGATACATGTGGCAATTGATGAATATATTTTGCACTAATTTGTGGTTTTTTGTAGTATTAATTAAATTTAATAGAAACTAACAAATGATAAATTTATTATAAATATACCAGTTTGAGGTAATTTGTTTAATCGTACCAATTTGAGGTATTTATTATCAACAAATTAGTTTTTGGTAAAATTATTATTGGTGTAATGATTTAGAGTTTTTCATGGTATTAACTCAATAATTAAAAGATAAATCATTTTGTTGTGCATAAGAAAAACCATTTTTAACCTCAATCTAATTTGAATTTGATAATTTAGATATATAAGCCAAACCTGACCCAAGCACAACTAATCAAAATAAAATCCGATGCACGCGATCATAGAAGATCTCAAACCCTCGCTCATAAGCCATTTCGTTTTCATTTTTTTCCTCCATGCCACTACGTGAGGTCATCTCAAAATTGTTTTTTTTTTTTTTTTGGCCTTATGTACTGCATTTATCAAAGGTATCAATATAATATACTCTTTCAATGTAAAATGTACTGTGTATTTGAAAACTATAATTTGCTGGGGTCAAGTTTTTTCGTCCCCGTCAAATAAACCCAAACCTCCTATTCTTCAAAAGAAATAAAAAATTATACATTGAGCAAGTTGGGAACTCAAATTAGTCCAACTCATCTCCATTGCAATCCCTTCAACAATGAGCCGGGCAAAAGTTTGGAGCATATTTAGATTGACTTCGAGATTTTCCTCTTTTTCATTGTTCGGTCAATAAATTTTCTTCTTTGCTTAATACAAATTTTCTTGGTGCATGCACTTTTAATTTGATTGAATTTGAAAAATCTGAAAATCATTTTTAGACCACAACAATGCTGTTTTAGCATCATCTTTCATATTTAACGAGTTTTAGTTTTTTATTGTGTTTTTTGAAACAATTTATGATTTAATTATACTTTTTTGTCAAATTTTAAATTTTTCAATACATTTATTCCTAATTTAATTTTATAATTTTCTGAGATTTTGATAACATCTTAAATTTCGACCGGAGAGAAAAAAAAAAAATGCCGTTTACTTCGACCTAATCACTGCATCAAAACTACTGCCCGGCCGTGCCTCCGCGCGTGGGGGGTTTCGTCGCTAGCGGCCGAAGAAATCTCATTTCCCTCGCTGATTGGGAGGGAAAGCAAGAGGAGATTTGGGTGGGCGGGATTCCGTGAATAACGGATCTGGAATGGGCGAGTTCGGTAATTTTCAGAGGCGTGATGGTGCGACTCGCTGTAAAAACTCGTGGTTAAAAACACGACCACGTGGAGCAGCTGCGAGGCCGGAGCCATCGCTTGTTTATTTATTTTACTTTTTTGGGTTTTTCTCTTTTGGGGTTGGACAGGGACACGCGAGGGGATTCCTGTTTCCGTACTCCTGCCTGGAGACAGCCGCTGCGCGATTGGGAACGCGCTCCCTAAACTGCCCCTGACAGCTCTTGCCTCTTCCCAAGTGTCAATGTCATCAGTTCAATTTTAATTACAAAAGTATAATAAACTGATTTAAATAAAAAAGAATTATAAATTGGTAGTTATCTCAAATAAAAGTCTTTCCCGACAATCCACGTGTTTACCTTCTTTTTTTTTTTTTTTTTCTTGTCGAGGATTATTGTTCAAGAACTCCATTTGAATAGAAAACCAAGTTAGGAAGTTGGATTGAGAAATTCAAACGTGATGTTGAATTTTCTATACTACTATGGGAGAATTATTGAGACCTCTATGATTATGGAACAAATGATGGTGGTGCAATTTTTCTTAGATCTTCATAATGCCCATGTTTCCATACATGGTTGATTCCTTTACTTTTTTTGTTTTTTTTTTTTTAATTCTCTCTCTTCTTTTGTTGCTTTTCATATTGTGCTTGGTGACGAGGTCCACTTGGAGCACCATAGTCAAGTGTGGATATACAATAGGATTGAACCAAAAAACAAATGGATTTTATGATTAAGGAAGCACCGAGAAAATATTAGGCCTAATAGGCCCTCTTTCGAAACATCCAAAATTTTGACAAAATCATGGCAATTTACCATGTTAGTGTCCTAGCAATAAATGTCTCACCTATTTTTAACATGATCATGGATTTATTCACAACAATAGTGAATTCTTCAAATTGTTGGCATGTTGGTGAGATGCAATGACAGTCTCGTCAATATCACACTTTTAGACTGCAAGTTGTATGAAGTAACTTTGGATTAAACCAAACATTTTTTCATGAGTGCAGAATCCTTATGATAATACATATAAAAGTTACTAGAAGTAGTCGGCTCTCCCCACTTTTTTACTTAAAAAAATGCTATGAAATCTGCACATGCAAGGACTTTGAAAGATGACTCCTATAAAATTTACAACAACTCAATGACACTTTGTTTCTCCGCTAGCTTGGTGGAATTTATTGGACGGTAATTACGTTTTCGATATCGTGCTTACTATTTGTTCAAGACGAGTGTTCATCGCCTTTTCTTTTTTAAAATTGATATTTTCTCGTTTTTGGGAGAGTCAATGTGTGAGCCATAAATGTAAAAGTAAAGCCGATTCCCGAATTCATTCATTTATTGGCGTAAGGATTTGCATTGAAAGCAGGTGACGGGGGACGAGAAATTATCCAATCGGAGGAGGACACAAGGGTCATTCCCGAGGTACAATTGGACAGATCTGCTAGCCGACAAACGTGGAGGTCGGCAACTGTCGGCCGGTGACTCGAGGAGACAATAGCGGCGATATATTGCCAAAATCCCCCCCCTCAAGAAATTCTCCCCCATTACTTTAATCCCTCCCCCCTATTTTTTTAAGCGCCAAATTTTAATTTCCTCGACATCATCCCCCTCCCAACGCTTTAAAATTAGAAATAAAAAAACGAAAAAACAGAAAAAACGATAGTAAGTACGAATCTCTCATCCCATTTAATTTCCCCTTTCCAAATATATTAATTCAAAATCACGTAAATAAAAAAGCCCCACGGAATGCTTCTTCTTTTTCCCTTAAATTTGCCATCGCCAAAAAAGAAAAAGAAAAAGAAAAAAGAAAAAAGAAAAATAGCCATCGCCATTATTTCCCTTTTTGTCTCTTCACCGAGACTATTATTATAATTTCCTTCGTCCTCTTCCCTCCTCCTTCCTCCTCCTCGGTTGCCTCTCTCTCTCTCTTTCTGCGCGAGAAACCTGTTCGCCCTCCCGGAGCCATCCGAACCGACGGAGCTCGGAGTCGCGGCGTCGACGGAGAAGGCGGCGCGTCGCTGATTCGCACCTCCATTTTCGCTCCCTCCTCCGTCTCTCCCGCTCCGTCTCTGTCCGCCTATGCCTCTCGCCGGCGCTCTCCTATGAAGCCGCCCCCGTGGTCCCTCCTCCTCCCTCGCTTCTTCTAGGTATCCGCGCGCATTCCGGATCCGGATCCGCCGGCTTCTCCCCCGCCGAAGATTCGTTGCTTTCCGTTCTCGTGTTTCGGCCGATGGGGATTCGTGGCGCTCTCGTACGGACGATTTCGTTCTGCTTTCGGGCACGATTCGCGTCGTGCGTCAGGCATTGATTGGTCAGAGTTTCGGCGTCACTTGCGTGTATTCGGTGCTTTGCCGAATCGGATTGTTGCTCGTCAAATCAGAGGCCCTGTTCCGGTTCGGGTGAGATCTCGGATAAGCCCGTCGCTTTCCGTCGTTATGCTTGGAGCTGTCGTTCGGATTTTATTTTATTCGGGTGGAAATTGTTGGCGGAAAAATAAAGCTCAATCGCTCCGTGGTTTTTTGGTTCGTCTCGCACGTCATGTTTTCTTTCCTATTTTTAAATGGGCTTCTGGAATTTCGCATATTCCGTTTGAGGAAATGTCGAAATCGCAATCCTTCCTCGGTTTTTCTCTCTCTTTTTTTATTTTTTATTTTTATTTTGATGTTCTAAGCTTTTTAGATCCTTTTTAGCTGAGGGAACAAATGAGTTTTCGTCATGCTGTGTCCTAAATAGGCGTTAAATTGTCTTAGTACAAGCAATCATTGTTTGCCTGTTGCTTCGCTTATATGCGAGGAAGGTAAAATGGTGGAAATTTTTCGGCTTTGATAAGAAAGTTTTTCTTTTTCTTGTCGAATTTCATCCATTTCAAGTCTCTGCAGAGAATCGAACCAAAAGGGACGAAACTGAATACAACGGATTTGTTGTTTCTGGCGGCGTCTTCCTTTAGCTTCTTTTGTTGATAATGAAATTTTTGTCTGAAGTAACTATGCCCTACCTTTTATCTTCGATCCCCTTCCAAGTTTATTTGGCCGTTTCGGAATTTAGTAGCTGTGTTATCTTTTATGAGTTAAAACTGATGAAGTTCGTTTCTTTTCTGATGATGGATTTGCTCCATTTTTTCTGTGGCAGACTGTAGAAAGTTGCTTTGGAGTTTTCCACGTTAGCAGGACCTATGGACGTTATTGAAGTTGAAGAAAGTTATTTTGCAGCCAGTGATGCCAAGGTATGAATGGGCTATATACCCACGAAATTTGCTGAAAGAATTGATTTTTAAGGTATTCTTCATAATGGAAGCTAAGGCTGCTAGTCAATATTATCCCAGAGCCAGTATTCCTGTACTGATACTTTCTCAACCATCTAAAAGAGCGCTTTCATCTTCTGAAATATTTAGTTGTTTATTTTGTTGGCACATTAAAACAGAGTATACTTCGGTTTGAGTTATGTTCTAGTTTTTGGAAGGCTCTAATTGTGAAGAGTATCGTGAACAATTTGATAAAGATCAGCTTAAAGTGCTGTTTTTTAGCACTGGACCATGACGAGGCAATTATTTTGTCTACAATTGGAGTTTGGTGACTGATTTGACAAGTTGCATTTTTCAGTTACATGGAGATATGTGTAGGACTCTCTCCGCAATTTACTGCAAAGTATTAGCAATTTTCCCTGAATTAGAAGCTGCAAGGCCTAGAAGCAAATCTGGAATTCAGGCTTTGTGTTCATTGCACGTGGCTCTGGAAAAAACCAAGAACATACTTCGGCATTGCTCCGAATGTAGTAAACTTTACCTGGTAATGTTCTTCTTGGAACTCTGAGAGATGCCGTTCTCTTATTTCTGATCTCATAGCATTGTGAATATTACGTGGCTTCCAACAGAGGTTTCTTTTGGGAGAATGAAGAGGCATTCGGTGTCATACGTCTTATCTTCTTCTCCTATTTTACATGATTATCACTATTTTTGATTTCGTGTGCCAAGCTCTGTAGTTTTCTCTCAGCAATCCATTTTTCTTTGCAGGCAATAACAGGAGATTCTGTTCTTCTTAAATTTGAAAAAGCTCGATCTGCTCTTGCAGATAGCCTTAGAAGAGTCGAAGACATTGTCCCACAGTCTATCAGTTGTCAGGTAATTTTTAGTTGTTTAAACTACTATTGATGCAGGGGCAAGTTTTTTTTTTTAACAAATCAAACTGATATTTATGGAGACCTTTCTTCGATTGGTGAGAGGGCTGAACCAGACATAATATTCTACTTTTGCAGATATTGGAGGTTGTTGCCGAACTGGAGGCTGTTGTATTTACCCTTGATCCGCAGGAGAAGCATGTGGGCGAGGAAATAATTGCATTGCTCCAGCAAGGAAGAAAGTTTAATGACTCTAACGATAACAATGAACTCGAGTCTTTCCATCAAGCGGCTAGTAAACTTGGAATCACTTCTTCTAGAGCGGCTCTTACAGAGAGAAGAGCATTAAAGAAACTTATTGAAAGAGCTAGAGCAGAGGAAGATAAGCGAAAGGAGTCAATTGTGGCTTATCTTTTACATTTAATGCGAAAGTATTCGAAGTTATTCAGGGGTGAATTCTCTGACGACAATGATTCACAGGGATCAACTCCTTGTTCACCAACCGTCCAGGGTTCCCTTGATGAGGGAGGCATTGTGAGCAATGGTCATGCATTTGAAAGACAGCTATCAAAGCTGAGTTCTTTTAACTTCAGGCACAACATCAGGAAATCAGGCCAGATGCCACTTCCACCAGAAGAGTTGAGGTGTCCGATATCTTTGCAGCTTATGTACGATCCGGTTATTATTTCTTCTGGACAGACATATGAAAGGATTTGTATTGAGAAGTGGTTTAGTGATGGGCACAACTCCTGTCCTAAAACTCAACAGAATCTGTCTCATCTTTGTTTGACTCCTAATTACTGTGTGAAAGGACTTGTTGCTAGCTGGTGCGACCAAAATGGTGTTCCTGTTCCAGAGGGGCCTCCAGAGTCTCTTGATTTGAATTATTGGAGGCTGGCATTATCTGAGTCTGAGTCCACAAATTCAAGATCGATGAACAGTCTCGGTTCCTGCAAGTCAAAGTTTGTCAAAGTTGTTCCTTTGGAGGAGAGTGGTACCATTGAGGAGGAAGATGATGAGAAAGAAAATATTTCTGCATCGGAACAAGTGCCCGAGGTCAATATTTTTCAGAAAAATGATCATTTTCTTGGAGTGCTAAATGGAGGAGAGGAATTGTGCAGAAAGTGCAAAGTGGTAGAACAAATCAGGCTTTTGCTAAAGGATGATGAGGAGGCTAGAATTTTCATGGGGGCCAATGGCTTTGTTGAAGCCCTTCTGCAGTTTCTAGAGTTGGCTGTCCATGAGAGGAATGCAATGGCTCAGGACGTTGGGGCAATGGCTCTGTTCAACCTTGCTGTCAACAATAACAGGTTTGTCTTTTAGTGTATTGCTGTTTTAGAGGTCTCAATACTCTTTTGGGCATTTTGACAATTAATTATGCGGCAAAAGCAATAGGGTATCCAGTCAATTGTGAATGCTATAATTTTCTTTTGGGCCAGTTGGTGGGTACAGTACTAGAGTTTCACCCACTTGGGCTCCATTTTGCATGTTTGTATTGCTTTTATTAACAGCTGCCAGGAATTTGCTGTTGTCTGCAGAATGACTGATATTGTTTCCATGCAATGCCCCTTATGGCTTCCTTTTCACTTCTTATGACCATAGGACTGGAGTCTCATGCTTTTTGGATCAATATTGTCGTTTTGGCATTTGTGTTTTCCACTATTCTGTCTTTTCTCTGATTCTTGTACTCAAGTTTTGATGTCCTCTGAGGGCTTCTCTTTAAGCAGGAGGTATATTTCCTTTTCCATTCTGCTTACAACTTGAATGTTTGAAAACAAAGGGGTGGAAGGATATTCTGTTCTTAGTTTGTCCATCACCTATAACCTGTTTCAAGTGCTGCTTTTGTTTTGACCACAAAAGAAAGTGCTGCTTTTGTCTTTTCATATAGGAGAAATTGCTATGCCATTCCTTATATGCTAAACAGCACAACAATGATTATTTTTGCCTTCACTTTCTTTATCTCCCAGTTCTCCTCCTGTAGTTTCTTGCATCATTCTTTGCCTGACAGAGTGTTTTAACGTGTGTTCTCCTTGCTTCTTTAACCTCAGGAACAAGGAGTTGATATTAGCTGCTGGAGTCATTCCACTTCTCGAGAAAATGATATCCAACCATAACTCTCATCCATCAGCAACGGCTCTATATCTGAATCTTTCCTGTCTCGAAGATGGCAAGCCCATAATTGGCATGAGTCAGGCTGTACCCTTTCTGATCCAGCTTCTTAAAGATGAAACGGCACCTCAATGCAAGCTTGATGCTCTTCATGCCCTTTACAATCTCTCCACCTACCACGACAATATTGGATACCTTCTTTCAGCAGGCATTATTAGTGGCCTTCAATCTCTTCTTGCAGATTCTAGCGACCAAATGTGGACAGAAAAGTCAATAGCTGTCCTTATACATTTAGCTTCAAGCCAATCAGGAAAAGATGAAATGGTATCTTGCCCTGAGCTCATAAGTTTACTTGCCACGGTACTTGACACTGGAGAGCCTGTTGAGCAGGAGCAAGCTGTGTTATGTCTTTTAGTTTTGTGTAACGGAAATGACAAGTGCATTCAAATGGTGTTACAAGAAGGTGTTATACCTGCATTGGTGTCCATTTCAGTGAATGGTACACTAAGAGGAAGAGAAAAGGCTCAGAAACTTTTGATGCTGTTCCGGGAGCAACGGCAACGGGATCAATCTCCTGCCAATTTGAGCCAGCGGCATCATCATCAGCTGGAGGAGACGAGTCACAGGACTGTGTCATCAGCTCCAGAAGCCAAGCCGCTTTGTAAGTCTATATCTAGAAGGAAAACAGGCAAAGGCTGGGGCTTTTTATGGAAGAGCAAGAGTTACTCGGTCTACCAGTGTTAGATGTTATCACAATCTGTATATTTTTCTGTGGTATCTTCTTTTCTGCTGGGCAAAATCATCTGTTTTGATTTTCTTGAGATAAAAAAGAGGTGTACAGTTTTCCATGCAATGAATGGATTTTTGTCTCTCCCTCCTACCCCTTTTCTCTCTCATGGGGAGATTGCTAGTTCTTTTGTTGCCAGAATCAAAGGCTTAAGTAGCACGGCACATTATGTAGTGGTTGGTTCTGGCGTTAGTACTTTAAAGAGGCCCCTAACTTAATACAAGTTATGTTAACTTGATTTTGAGTCATGCTCGACTTGCTCAGCAGCAGGAAGAATGCAAAATGCATTAGAGAATATCTCTACACCATCTGTTGACTGAAATGTGGAAGGCCGCGGTATTGAGCATGGTTGATTTGATCTTGTTTTATGGAAGGCCGCGGTATTGAGCATGGTTGATTTGATCTTGTTTTATGTCATAGAAACATGATTTACATAATTACTCCATGTTGAGTATAATCCTTTTTGTTGAAATTGTGAATGTCAGGTCAATTTGACATGAAATTGATTAGACCCAAGATGTCCCATCTATATTTTTCCATCATTCAGTGACTAGGCCGGATTTTGCTTCTTAGTGTGTTTGGATCTTCTGAAGCAGGTTTACATAGGAAGGGTTGATTAACCTATCTGTTTCTAATACCAATGAAAAAATAAGCTCTGTTTCTGTTTCTGTTTGCACTTAAAACACATAAGATGATCTATAAAGCAGTTGCTTCTAAATTTGTTGCCTGCAATTAGAAGCGGAGAATTCCTCTCCAGTTCAGGAGCTTCGAATATCTTTTTGTTGCCTACTTGTTTGCAAAACAGAACCATTGCAGTATATGAACACGAAAGACGTTTAGATTTAATAATACCCTCAAACTTTGTTTGCTTAAGACACAAATGATTCATCTTAGGCTTCATTCTCATATCAAAAGCTGGTCGATAGGAATGATGATAGCTACAGAGTGTTTGAACCATATAACAACAATGAAGTTCCAGCATCTCTTGATAGCATGATGAGAACTAAACTTTATGCAGGAAGAACACCGTCTAAGAAATCAACCATCTTTAGCAAATAGAAATATATAGGCATGAATTCTCTGTATCATCCCATCAAAGAAACTAACCCGATTCTTTGAGCAGATTGCAAATACAAATACTCATTGTACCATCTCGTTATGAAGTTCCAGCGGAAATGCCAAATGGTTCTATATCGACAGAAAACTGATATGGTATTTTGTCAACTAAGCCCATACTATACTGGAGTATGGACACATCGGCCATGGCTTGCATCTCTTGTTTTACTTTAGTTACATGTCACATGTAAGAGATAGAGTCTCCTTTTTTCCTTCTTGCTGGTTTCTTTAGCCATGCGGACTCGAACAGCTCCAAGATGGGATCATTGGTGGATTCGTCCTCTATTTGCCCATTGTCTTCAGTTTTGACGTCGATCCTTTCGTTCTTGCCTTCCAAACTGTCTTTGTTTTCTTCTTCTATTTCTTCCTTCATTCCCTTCGTTAGAACCTCCTTGTATGATTCCTTTATTCCCTTCTGTAGAATCTCCTTGTATGAGCCCTTTTCGTGGGTCTCTGCATCAGTAGTTCTTGTCTCGCCTCTGGCTTCAGACACTGGAGAAAACTGCCCTGTTTTTCGGCTGTCAAAGTGCGGTTCCTGATCAGCAGGGTAGTGTGCATCAGCTAAGTACGCCAATCTATCGCAGCATTCATTACAGTTTGGATCGACCGGGATCTCTTTCTCTCTGACGGTTCTTGATTCCCAACAGGTTATTATCGACACCCAAAATGACAACCACAATATACAATGGACTAACACCCAATCTAGAAGTGGAATTTGGTGGATAAAACCCAGCACTTTGTTTATGACATCGTCGATTCTATCTGGGAGGGCTTCCGTCACTTGGATGAGCTCATCAATCTTATCAAACACATAACTCGATGCAGGGAAGACTTTCTCGATGACATCCTCAGCAGTTAGGATGGTACTGTCTGCGAAGGAGAGCATGGATAGGCATTGGTACTGAACCGCATACACAAACGGGCTGATTTTGTTGGCTAATCTGGTGAAAAATTTGAACAATGATCCAGACGGTCCATTGAAGTCTTGTGCTCTCATGTAGGCTCTGTGAGCTATTGCAATTATTGAAACCCCGCAAGTGTGCAAGGGGCGGCGTCTCGGACTCATTCTGTCAGTTGTTACCTGTTTCCTGCAATCACAAGCCTTAGTTATGTCTTGGACGTTACCCAACAAACATAGACCTGTTACCGACTTGTGAGCTAGGATTCATCTTAAAACGTGCCTCCCGATTAAGTTAGAATCTGCATCACTGCATACATTGTACTCTGTACTCGTAGTATCCAAAACCGACATATCCCTAGCGACAAAACTTCAGATACATAGGAGAGGAATTTCGTTTTGATGTGACCGAAAAACGAATTTTTCAGAGTCTATGCAGTATAAAAATGATTCAACTTCTCACTCAAGAAAAAGAAGTTGCTACTTTTAATGGAAATGATGCAGAAGATTCACAAAGTTACCATCCGGCATAACGTGATGCATTATAGACCTTCTGAAGAATGTGGCATATTTGTTTCGGGAAGCAATTTGAACTATAAATATGGAAATTCTTTCTTGGATAATTACAGATATCAATATACCACATTACGAGATTGAAAGTTTACAATTTCTAGAGACAAAGCTTGTTTTTCTTGTTCATACCAACTCCTAGCAGCAAATTAACAATATACAAGCAGCAGGCAGGCAAAAGCTCAGGTAGTCTAAATTGACACAAAATGATATAGGAAAACACAACCTTTCAATCTTTCCTGAGAAAACTTTATCTTTGTGGGATGGAATACAAACGTAACACCTATCAAAAATTTGAAAAAAAGGACCAAAAAAATCATCGGAAAAGAGCTAGCAGGCATAGAAATTTTCAACTAGATGAAACGCCCTATTTCATACCTCTGTCCAGAAAGATGGTGTCAAAATCGTTTGGTATCAACCAGAAAAGCTTCCTGCAGAAATTTGTAGCGAATCTAACGAGGATCATCAGCAAAGAAAGACCTTGAATTTAAACGGGGTCACTCCATATATAACCAAAAAGATGATGATAATAAAATGAAATAGAAAAAGCAAAATTTCTGCACCTGGTAATAATGGGATTTCCGCTCGGGAAGTCATAAACAAGCAGAGAGTGAAATTCTAATTTTGCTCCCGATTAGTTGGGAAAACGAGTGGCTGTCAACTGTTTAACGACATTGAAGTTTCAAGGTGGAGAAAAGGTGGGAGTTGAAAAGGCCCACCTGCGATCTTTCTCGTTTTCGTGTCCTGGATCAGGAGGGTCACGTGGTCCTTGTCTTCTTTTCCTAATTGCAAATTCGGGTTTTACCATAGGATGCACCGAAACACTCGATGAATATCGAAAAAGAAAAGTTTATGAGTCTCTATGAGCCATTTTTCTTGTATAATGTATAGTTATGTTCTGGTGATCAAAACATTTCTCGTTGGATGAGGAAGATCCATCATCTATTGAGGAAGATCCATCGTCTATTTACTCACACGAAATTAGATGTTGTTAATGCATGCCAACACGTTAGGAATGTAATCACCGATATGATATGCACATTGTCAAATTATATCGAAATGGTATACTAAAAACATATTTGAAAATATTTCACAGGCTTTGGCAAATTTGAAGATAATGATGTGTTGGTGGGTGTTCATGTGATTCGTTCATTAATAGTATTGTATCATGAATGCGATGGTGATCGAGATTGATGAAGAGCTACAGAACTATAGCATTTGTCATTTACACATAATATTAGTAGCTAATACTTCATTTGTTTCTCGGAAATTAATGATTTGAAAGTCATTTTCTTAAAAATATTTACTTTTATCCCTTGAAATAAATAGTCAAATAAAAAAAACCTCATTATTGACAATAATTTATGTCTAAATATTTCCATTGACGATGAAAATATTTTTCGATCATTAATTTTTGTAAGGGATACAAGTGATTTTTTTTAGATAAATTATTTTTAATCATTCATTTTAGTGAAACAAAAATGGTCAGTAATGAAAAATAGAATATGGACGTCTTTTTCACTAAAGGGGAGAAAAAACTCCTATCTTTTGTACTATAGAAAAGAGGTCAATTATCATTTTAAACTACCAAGGCTTATTTCTCTCGAAAAGACGATTGTCATTTTCTAGCACCATGTCCTGCCTAATTTCATATACTCTCTAGATATTTGTCATATTATTTTGAATGTTTGTGTTGACTTGATTTTCACAAAAGTAATATAACGATATGAAAAATATTTTAACAAAAATAAATATTCATATTAATTGTGTTCACTGCTAGAGCCTACATGAAATTTTATTTAAATTTAGAATTTGGATATTTATTAAGTAATAAAGTAAGTAGACAAAATATTTTGAGGGCGAAAAACATTATAAATCAATAATAAACATGAAAGCATAAAGTAGAATGTAAACGCCCCTTTCTCTAGCTTTCCACCATTTTATCCGAAACTTCACCTTTTGTGCCATCCATTTTGTGCGGAAAAGACAAGCAAGCTAATTTATATAGCATTTTCTTGAGACGAAAATAATTTTTTTTTCTCCTCCACTTGCTCCTCTCTATTCCTGGAGAGTTAAAAGGATACTTCTATATGATCACGTTCCAATTCTATATATTTCTCCCTTTTTTTTTATTACCATTTCTTCCTTTTTCTTTTTCGTTTTTAATGTCAATTATTTTGTTTTGGCAAGAGTTAATAAATATTTCTTATCAATAACAACATGTCACAAAGAGAAGTGTTGGATATCTTAATCGGGATACTTTTAACAACCACGGCCAGGACCCTAGCAGTTAGGCATGCCCACCAGGGACCGGTCCCAATTGTTAAAGTCTTGGGCCAAGACTTGGGCTCAAGTGTTGAGGTCCTGATCTCGGCCTCGAGGTACCTAGGCCCTGGTGCCAAGGTCATGGTCCTCCCCGCCATGGGTTCAAGCCGTGTCTCATGGGACTAGGGCTCAAGCATCGTGATCCTTGGCTTAGCTTGGGTCCCTCAAACCTAAGCATTAAGGTCAAGTCGTATTTCGAAAAAAATAATTCAATTTTAAATGATGAAGTTATTGTCCTAAACTTAAAAATGGGTTTTGCATTAATTTTCTAAATGATCCAAACGTAGAATCATGTACTTAACCAAAAAAAAAAAAAAAAAAAAATTCCGCAAAGTCAAAGTACCAATAACAAGCAAGGAAATTGTTCTTGGACCCAAGATCATGGAAATTCGAATTTTGAGGATGTTAATGGTTCAGTTCTGATTTTTGGGAAACCTAAGCTGAATAGAATCATTTGTGGGTGCATTATCTTTGAATCAAACCACGAACTGAATATAATCTGAACCAAAAATCCGATTTGGTTTGATTCGGTCTGGTTTGTTTTTTTAGTTTGTTTTTTTGTTTTTGTAACATTAAGAAGAGATTGTAATGAAAATGAGAGAAATAAATTGTGATATTAAAAAAAATGACAATTTTCAGTTCAGTTTGATTAACCAAAACTATCTGAACTGAGTTAAAAAAAGGGGTTAATTTTTTTCATAATTTGAACCGAAATCAAATTTAAATTAAAAATTTACAAAAATTCGATTCGGGTTTAGTTCTGACACACCGGAGGAATTCATTGTGGCCATGGGGTGAGGAAATTTCCCGGCCAGTTCATTTGTACTAACTGTTCATTCAAGTCAAAGATAATGGACTCCTTTAATAGGAAGGTACGGTTGAGGATTGTATTTTCACCAAATACATGAATTTCGTTTACTTTTTTGAAACTTTCTAAATAAAAAAAGCATATATTAAATAGATTAATTACAGGGAAAGTAAATAAATGCAAATAACAAGAAACTGAGTGGAGACAAGGATTATTCATCATCTCTCCACAGTTTGGAGTCGATATATGACAACCTCTCTACCGCTCTTTCTTTCGAGCATCCAGTTGGCAACGGTAAAGTGCGCGAAACTTGGCCACCGTTGTGATGATTGAACCTATTGGAGAGTCCAATTTGTCGAGCTCGTTGTCTTTGGTATAGGATTTCCTGAGGATTGATGACCTTGTCCTCGACAGGGTTTAGTTTCCATCTCTCCGATGACGATGCCAAGTGAAGAGGCTGGAGGTGGTGCATATGCAGTTGGTGATGCAATGTATGGGATACTTGTTATCAACTGTTCGTCTTAATCAACGCGATCCTGGATAAAGAATGCTTCATCAATGTTTGATCAATCAAATGATGAGTATGAACAAATTATTGACTAGAGAGACTGCTTCTTGTCAACAATTTATTTGGTATGTGAACCTCAATGATGCATATTTAGAAAATTTAGCTCACAGAGAAGAATAATTATAGACGGCTGGCGGTGACGATCGGTGAGAAATAAAGGACTATTCATCATCTCTCCATTGTTTGGAGTCGATATATGACAGCCTTTCTGCCACTCTTTCTTTCGAGCATCTAGTTTAGCAGCGGTGAAGTGGGCGAAACTTGGCTACCATTGTGAATGATTGAACCTATTGGAGAGTCCAATTCGTCGAGCTCGTTGTCGTTGTTATAGGATTTTTTGAGGATTGATGACCCCGTCCTCGACAAGGTTTGATTTCCCATCTCTCTGATGACGATGCCAAGTGAAGATGCTGGAGGTGGTGCGTATGCAATTGGTGATGCAATGTATGCGATACTTGTTATCAACTGTTCGTCTTAATTAACGTGATCCTGGATAAAGATGAAAAATGCTTCATCAATATTTGATCAGTCAAATGATGAGTATGAACAAATTATTGACCAGGGAGGCATATTTATTTGGTCTGTGAACCTCAATGATGCATATTTAGAAAATTTAGCTCAAAAAGAAGAATAATTATAAACGGTTGGCGGTGATAGTCGGCGAGAAATAAAGGACTATTCATCATCTCTCCACCGTTTGTAGTTGATATATGACGGCCTTTCTGCCACTCTTTCTTGGAGCATCCAGTTTGGCAGCGGTGAAGTGGGCAAAACTTGGCCACCGTCATGAATGATTGAACCTATTGGAGAGTCCAATTCATCGAGCTTGTTGTTGTTGTTATAGGATTTTCTTAGGATTGATGACCCCATCCTTGACAAGGTTTGATTTCCCATCTCTCCAATGACGGCGCCAAGTGAAGATGCTGGAGTTGGTGTGTATGCAGTTGGTGATAAAATGCATGGGATACTTGTTATCAATTGTTTGTCTTAATCAACGTGATCCTAGATAAAGATGAAAAATGCTTCATCAATGTTTGATAAGTCAAATGATGAATATGAACAAATTATTGACTAGGGAGGCTACTCCTTATCAACAATTTATTTGAACCACCGGCTTAGGTGGCTCCGCTGGGTAGGTCCATGGGGAGGTCAAGAGTTCAAAGCCCCCGCAACGCAAGTTGCGAGGGAGGCTGGTGGATCATTAGGCGATTTAAGCGTGGCGTTGGGGTGGTGGTTTATCTACTAGCATCATGGGGGGTTTACGGCGCACTGTCGATGCAAGTTGGTTCCTCCTGTCACAAAAAAAAAAAAGACAATTTATTTGGTTTGTGAACCTTAATGATGCATATTTAGAAAATTTAGCTCAAATAGAAGAATAATTATAAGATGGTTGGCGGTGACGGTCGGAGAGAAATAAAGAGGAAACAAACTATCGAAAAAGGATAGAGTTAAAAAACAAAGATTACTCAAACGGTTGAATTTGCAATCTTATCAAATAAGTGAGAAATAGTGTAAAATCGAGTAAAATGTTATCTCAACTATGACTCGAGTAAACTAGGATTAAAAACTAATAAAAAAACGACTCAGATGATCCTACAAATCACTCATCCCAAACGATTATTCAAAGCCATCACTTATTAGACGTTCTGATTCATGGTTGATTCAGTTTGGCGAGGTGTTCGAATTGTGCACACCTTCCCTTTCTAAAACTCATTGAAAAATTATCATTTTTGAATAAGTGTACTGGAAGTTTTAAAACTTGTTACGAAAGTACAATTAAGTCCTAAAACTTATTATTAAAATGCAATCAAATCCTAAAATTTTCAAAAATTGTAATTCAATCCTTAAATTTATCATGAAAGTGCAACCACTATGAATTACAATCCAAACACCTCACCAAGTTGAATCAACTACAAATAACAACTTTCAGTTAGTGATTGTGCCCTTCATTCATTTATTCGGAGTGACTTTATAAGTTAGGGCACAAATTTGGGGTTTTGTGGATTTTGAATTCCAAGATTCAAATAAGGAGTTGTTGAGCTATGAATATATATATAAATGATATCTTAGGGTATTCGTGGAGTCGTGGGATTTTACACAACTCAATTTGGATTTTTAGTTTGTTGGAAATAAAAGTTTAAAGTTGGCTGTGAGTGATGAACAATGCGTGGCCAATGATTTTCGAATCAAATTTCAACAGTTTTTGGGCTCGATTTTAGGTCCAACCAAGCTAAGGTTCTTGTAGTACATTGAACTGGCTTTCCGTTGATTGTAAATATGTTTGAAATGAGGTTTAGTGGAGAGAGTTATGGTATAACTAAATTTTGCGCTCAATGTTCATGTTACAAATGGCTTTGAACAATCTCTTCGGATGAACGATTTGTGGGTGCATATGAGTTGTTTTGTTAGCACTTATACTTTGTTTAGTCGGTTTTGTTCTTGTGAATATTGAAAAAATGGAACTAACCATTCAAACATTACAGCAAGTGTTTCCACAATTCCCCTCCGATTGAAAATCTTTCCATATTTACTCGTCTCGTCCGGTGGTAAAATTTCGACCGCATAGCGCCACTCCTTTACTTGCACATAATATGTAATGCTTCTATGTGGTGCATGGATGCCATAACGAATTGAGAATCACTTGACTAATCAACTAGACCCATCATTCTAACAAAAAAGGAAGCTAGAAATTCACTTTTCAAGAGCTTGAAATATCTGTAAATAGGATTTTAAAATACGGGATTTGCCGACACTAGTACAGGAAAGGAGAGAGGACTTGCCTTCTTCTCTGTAATATATAATGCTTCTATGTGGTCTATGACCGCCATAACGAATTGAGAATCACTCAGCTAATCAACCAGAAACCTATCATTCTAATAGAAAAGTAAGCTAAAAACTCACCATTCAAGAGTTTG
This sequence comes from Eucalyptus leucophloia subsp. euroa, assembly GCA_017140325.1. NCBI lineage: Eukaryota > Viridiplantae > Streptophyta > Magnoliopsida > Myrtales > Myrtaceae > Eucalyptus > Eucalyptus leucophloia. Next base: position 25,389,286 of record CM029476.1, read on the forward strand.
AAGTACCTGTAAATAGGGCTTGGATCTGTTGGTGCTAGTATAAGAGAAGAGGGATGACTTGCCTTCTTTCATGTAATATGCCTGCCATAAAAAATTGAGAATTACTTAGCTAATCAACTAGAAACCCATCATTTTAACAAAAAAGAAGCTAGAAACTCACTCTTCAAGAGCTTGAAGGCTTTGAAATAAGGAATCTATTGGCGCCAGTATAGGAAAGGAGGGAGGACTTGCGTTATTCTCTATAATATGTAATGCTTCTATGTGGTGTATAGAAACCATAGTCTTCACTCCACTCATTCTCACCAGCATAACCATAGCCACCATTGATCACCAATTCACCCTAATCACAGCGCTAACGGTCCCATGGAATATAAAAAATCAAAAAGCTACATGTGAATGATTTAATTGACCGAGAAAAAAACCTTAAATCTAATTAAATATTGAAAATTTTCGTTTTTAATTTTTTCAAGTGAGGGATATGGTGGAAGAAAAATCGAGCGAAGATATCAATAGTTAATTTTTCTCATAAATTATAAAGAAATTTAGTTATTTATTCTCGATGAAGCCTCAATTAAAAAAAAAAAAATCGTAAGCTTCAACTTCACTAAGGTAGCAAAATAAACAATTGATCAATGAAACGTAACTATAACTCAAATTACCTTAAATTATTTAATACTAACCAGTCGATTATTGGACTATCAACACCTCTTGCCTTTATGGGAATATCGTATAACCTAGACATTAAAAACGCCCAAAGCCTAGAGGTTTATCGAGAGTGATCAACTCATGAGTGTTATATAAACAACGATTGCAATAGGTGAATCACCCAATATATTTTTGCAAAAAAAATCTCCCATTTTTGCGGATAATAGCGAGGACTTTCTCATTTTCCCTTTCTGCAAGCTGTTGGACTGATAAAATGATAAAAAGACGTTCAGGAAGTTAAGCTAAAAACCAGAATTTTCCATCATTCATGGCATTGCTACTTCCCAAATTGGATAAAAATGCAAAAGAGTCATTACATAATTTATAAATCAAGAAAAACAAATAATTAATAAACAAACATAAATTGGTTGTGACAAAATTTAGTTGAATAAAAGAATGGAGGATTTGAAATTTCAGTTTTATGGCATTGGAGTGTAGTTTTAATTTTTTAGCTTCTTTTATGTTTTCGTGGCTTTGTCTTAAATCAAAACCAATATGGTAGATCAAGAAAATGTGAATCTCCAACCTCCCTTTTCTAGTCAAATCCAATGAGATGGGCTTATCTATCAAGTATGCAGTTTTTATTATATCACAAGTCTACATATTAGTTTGTTTAAAGAGATATAATAGATAAAAGTAACAAAAGAAGAAAGTCAACTTTTATAGGAAAATCCTTTCACTACTTGGTGATCTTCTGGGATAACCAATCTCACTCGAGGCATACAACTTAGTTGATTAACCCGCCTATGTGTTAGCATCACTCCAGCTTGGGCATAATACTCTTCTTAGGTTATTACTTGATAAATTCTATTTGTCACGTCTCGGCTGTAATAGTGATAGAAAGTGTGGCAGTAAATACTAAACATCTTAACAAACGCAATGGACATAATGAGTTAACGTGAATATTGAAAAAAATGGAACTAACCATTCAAATATTATAGTAAGTGTTTCCACAATTCCCTTCGATTGAAAATCTTTCCATGTCTACTCATCTCGTCCGATAGTAAAATTTTGACCGCATAGGGCCACTCCCTTCCTTGCACGTAATATGCAATGCTTCTATGTGGTGCATGATCGCCATAATGAATTAAAAATCACTTGGCTAATTAATCAGAAACCCATCATTCTAACAGAAAAAGAAATTAGAAACTCACATTCAAGAGCTTGAAGTGTTTGTAAATAGGGCTTTGAAATAAGCGAATCTGTTGGCACCAGTATAGGAGAGGAGGGAGGACTTGCCTTCTTCCCTATGCAATGCTTCTATGTGGTGCATAATTACCACAACAAATTGAGAATCACCCAGTTAATCAACCAGAAACCCATCATTCTAACATAAAAGGAAGTTAGAAACTTACCCTTCAAGAGTTTGAAGTGTCTTGTAAATAAGGCTTGGATTTCTGGCGCCAATATAGGAGAGAAGGGATGACTTGGCTTAATATGCAATGTTTCTATGTGGTGTATAACTCTATAATGAATTGAGAATCACTCAACTAATCAATCAGAAACCCATCATTCTAACAAAAAAATAAGCTAGAAACTCACCATTAAAGAACTTGAAGTGTTATAAATAGGGTTTTAAAATCAGGGATCTGTTTAAAACCAGGGATCTGTTGGCGCTAGTATAGGAGAGGAGGGATGACTTGTCTTATTCCTTATAATATGCAATGCTTTTATGTGATGTATAGAAGTACTCACATTAGTACTTGTAAGAGGGCAATCTTCACTCCAACATTGAGCGAGCCTCCTTCTCACCAACATCATCACATCCACCACCGATCGTCAATTCATCCCAATCACAGTGCTGATGGTCTTGTGGAACATAAAAAATAAAAAAGCTACACGTGAAGAATTTTATTGATCGAGAAAAAAACCTTAAATCTAATTAAATATTAAAAAGTTTCGTTTTGAATTTTTCCAAGTGAAGGATATTGTGGAAGAAAAATCGAGTGGAGATGTCAATAGTTAATTTTTCTCATAAATCACAAAGAAATTTTGTTATTTATTTTGGAGAAAGCCTAAAAAGATAAAAAAACTACACGTAAAGAATTTAATTGACCGAGAAAAAAACTATAAATCTAATTAAATATTGAAAAGTTCCATTTTGAATTTTTCCAAGTAAGGGATATGGTGGAAGAAAAATCGAGCGAAGATGTCAATAGTTAATTTTTCTCATAAATCACAAAAAAATTTAGTTATTTATTCTCGAGGAAGCCTCAATTTTTTTAAAAAAAAATTGTTAGCTTTGACCTTACTAAGGTAGCAAAATAAACAATTAATCAATGGAACATAACCACAATTCAAATTACTTCAAATTACTTAATGCTAACCAGCTGACTATTGGAGTCAACACTTCAATGAACCACTCAACAACTTCATTGGAAACCTAGATACACTACGCATGAGAAACCTCAACAGGGTAGAGGTCTCTCAAATCTCTCAGAGAGTGATCAACTTTTGAGTTTTATATAGATATCGATGACAATAGTGTGAATCACCCGATAAATTGCTGCAAAAAAATCTCCCCATTTTGTAGATGATAACGAGGGCTTTCTCATTATCTCTTTCGACAAGCTGTTCGATTGACAAAATGAGAAAAAGATGGTCATTAAGAGATATAATAGAGAAAAGCAACAAAAAAAAAAAAAGTTAACTTCTTATTAGCAAATCCATATGCTGTGTCACTTTTGTCTGGGAAAACATGAATCACTCGAGGCATATATTCTAGTTGTTGAACCTGCCTCCACCTTAGTATCACTCCAGCTTTGGCAAATTTCTCATTTGAGTTTACCACTCAATATATCTTGTTTTTTGTGTATTGGGTGTAATAGTGACAGAAAATGTGGCAATAACACCAGGAACTGACCAGCAATTATAACTTGATCTCAGATGACCATCTAATTACTACTACCATTCCATATGAAATCCTAGCCTCACTTGACATGGATTGAGTTAACGTTGAAAAAAATGGAACTAACCGTCCAAACATTACAGCAAGTATGTCCACAATTCCCCTCCAATTGTAAATCTTTCCATACCTATCATTTTTGTCAGGTGGTAAAATTGTGACCACGTAGGTAGATGGTCATTGGAGAGATACGATCTCCACCGTTAGATCGATGAGAGATGATACGATTTGCCATGTATTTGTATATATAGAGGTCTCCCCCCTCATTATATATCTCATTCACAAGTGAAATATAATAGAAGAGTCTATTGGTGTCTAATGTTGAGTGTTGTTGTACAAGGCTTTAATAGTTTCAAAAATTGCTGTTTGATGTGGAAAATGTAGTTCAAAACGAAACGTTAATTTAAAACGGAAGCGACTATTAAGGATGACTCTTAATTCCTTATCTCAACTGATTGATTCTTTTCAACTTCCATAAGAAGTGAGGATTTTGCAAGTTCTTGAGTTAAGCAACAAACAGAGAAGGCAGCTAGAATTTATCAATCTCCACTTATGCTACTAAACTAAGTCAATTAAACAATAACATGATAGGAAATGGATATGGTGGGAAGATGATTCATTTCTACTGCATTTTTGGTTTTGTGCTTCATGTAATCCATAAATTAAGTCTACATATTAATGTATTGATAACCACAGTGTCATGGCTTGAAGCATGGCACGACTCAAGAGGGTTCCAAACAACGGCCGTGACCCATCCTTAGAGCAAGCGACCCTCAACTAGTATCCATGAGTCCTAGGGTTTTCTTGAGTGTTCTAGAATAACTTTGGGGGCGGGCGATACGTTTGACCATTCTAACTCCATCTGACAAACCTGGGTAACAAATAAATTAGCTTTTTTTCCTATTGAAAAGAAAAAAAAAGGTTCCACAAAAATATAAAGCATAAATTGAATAACCCTACCTATCTCTATCAAATTAAGATCATAAGGTATATACGCATTAAAGCCTGGATAGAATTGGTTCTTTGTGGTAACCGTATATATCTTAAGGAGGACGATCTTAAAGCGAGGCCCTCAATGGATGAAGTGTTGGCGACATTAGAACATATCAAGACCATTTGGGAGAAGAAGAAGGAGGCCAAGGCAACCACATCGAGCGAGCCTCCATCTCGCTAGCATCACCACAGCCACCATTGATTGCCAATTCACCCCAATCATAGTGTTGACGGTCCTTGTGGAACCTAAAAAATAAAAAAGCTATATGTGAAGGATTTAATTGACCGATAAAAAAAAACCTTAAATCTAATTAAATATTGAAAAATTTTATTTTGAATTTTTTCAAGCAAGGGATATAGTGGAAGAAAAATCGAGCAAAGATGCCAATAGTTAATTTTTCTTATAAATCATAAAGAAATTTAGTTATTTATTTTTGAGGAAACCTCAATTTAAAAAAAAAAAATCATAAGCTTTGACCTCACTGAGGTAGCAAAATAAATAATTGATCAATGGAACGTAACTACAGCTCAAATTACTTCAAATTACTTAATGTTAACCAACCAACTATTGGAGTCAATAATGAACCACTCAACAACTGTTGCCTTTATGGAAACCTAAATACCTTATGCATGAGAAACGTCCAGAGGGTAGAGGTCCCTTGAATCTCTTGGAGAGTGATCAACTTTTGAGTGTTATACAGATAGCGATGACAATAGTGTGAATCACTCAATAAATTGCTGCAAAAAAATCTCCTCCTTTTGCGGATGATAACAAGGACATTCTCATTATCTCTTGTAAGTCGTTCTACTAACAAAATGAGTAAAAGAAGGTCATAAAGAGATATAATAGATAAAAGCAACAATAAGAAAAAAGTTAACTTCTTACAAGCAAATCCATACGCTGTATCGCTTTTGTCTGTGGAAACATAAATCACTCGAGACATACATTCTAGTTGTTGAGCCTGCCTCCATCTCAGCATCACTCTAGCTTTGGCTAATTCATCCCTTGAGGTTACTTTTCCGTGTCTTGGCTGTAAGAGTGATAGAAAATGTGGCATTAAACCACGAACTGACCAACAGTTATAACATGATCTTAGACAAAACAACACAATATACAGACACGAATCGTAAACAAGAAGCCCACAACCATATATAATTACTACTACCATTTTATATGAAATCCTAGTCTTACTTGGCTACTTAACCAGAAACTCACCACTCATTCATAAAGAGAACCCTAAACACTAAACATCTTAACAAATAAACGCAAGACATAGAATGAGTTAACATTGAAAAAAAAATGGAACTAACTGTCTAAACATTACAGCAAGTATGTCCACAATTCCTCTCTAATTGTAAATCTTTTCATATATATCATTCTTGTTTGATGGTAAAATTGTGACTATGTAAGTAGATGATAGTTGGAGAGATATGATCTTTATCATGAGATCGATGAGAGATCTACGATATAATTTGTCCTGTACTTGTATATATAGGGGTCTCCTTTCCCTTATTGTATCATCAGTGAAATACAATGAAAGAGTCTATTAGTGTCTAATGTTGAGTATTGTTATACGGGAGCTTTAATAGTTTCAAGTACTGTTGTTTGATGTGGAAAATGTTGTTTAAAACAAAACATTAATTTGAAACAGAAGCGACTATTAGAGGATGACTCTTAATTCCTTATCTCAATTGATTGATCACGAACTCTTTTCAATTGGGTAAGCAATTCCATCAGAAGTGAGGCTTTTGCAGGTTCTTTGAGTTAAGCAAAAACAGAGAAGGTGGCAAGAATTTACCGGTCTCCACTTATTCTACTAAACTAAGTCAATTAAACATCAAGGAAACAACAACATGATAAGAAATGGATATGGTGGAAGATATTCATCTCTGCCGCATTTTTGGTTTTGTGCTTCACATAATCCATAAATTAAGTCTACATGATAATGTATTGCTAATTGTCATGGCTAGAAGCAAGGGACAACCCAAGAGGGTTCTAAACGACAGCCATGACCCATCTTTAGAGCAAGTGACCCTCGGTTATAATTCCCGAGTCCTAGGGTTTTTTTTAAGTGTTCTAAAATAACTTTTGGGGCGGGCGATAAAAGCATTACATGCTTTGGAATCATGATATTTAACTTCCTGGGAAGTATTATTATCATCGCTCAGTAAATTTGTGAGGAAGTACCACTGACGACTAATAAATTAGGATGAAAAGGAAAAAGTTAAAAGAAAAGAAAAGACAAATGCTTACCGCATTTTTCGGTTGTATTTACTCACATGAAATTAGATCTCGTCAATGCATATTGATGCGACAAGAATATATTCCACAGTATGCATATATAAATTGTCAAATAATATTGAAATGATAAAAAATTTGAAAATATTTTGTAGGCTTTGGCAAATTTGAAGATCCAGATGTGTTGGGTGTTCATGTAATTCGTGCATTCCAAGATTCTTGTCGAGCATGAATATGATGATGATCAAGATTGATAGAGAACCACAGAAGTCATTTACAAATGATATTAGTAGCTAATGCTCCGTTTATTTTGTAAAAACTAAGTGATCTGAAAATCATTTTGCTAGAAATAATAATTTATATTGCTTGAAATAATTAATCAGTTTAAAAAATTCATTATTAACAATAATAAAATGTGTAAATATTTTCGTGGATAATGAAAATATTTTTTGTTCATTAATTTTTATAAGGTATAATAACGATTATTTTTAGATAAATATTCTTTAAATTATTTATTTTTTGTGAAACAATCGGAGTTTGTAATGAAAAATAGAAAAACATGCCTTTTTCATTTGAGGGGAGAAAAAAATTTTTTTTTGGACAGGTCAATTGTCACTTTAAAAATACTGACAGCTCTCTTTATCGAAAAATCTATTGTCATTTCCTAAGACCTTGTCTCGCCTAATTTCATATATATCCTTATCTCTGACTAATTTCATTTTTGCACATCTCCAACATCATCAAATTTCATATCAATCTCTTTCGACCAAAAAAATAATAAATTCATATCAATATCTGATCTACAGTAGCCATTGCCTACTATTTATCTGTTAATGTGTAAGTACCTTTGGTTGGTTCGTAAAAAAGCTTTGATGTTTATTTTTGCACTAACAAGATGACCGCGCATTGCACGGATCTAAAGTTATATTCATTATATTATTTTGAATGCTGGTGTTGACTTGAATTTCCGTGAGAGAAATATAATGATATAAAATAAATTATAACAAAAATAAATGTTCATATAAATCGTATTCTCTGCTAAAACTTCTGTGGAATTTTATTTAAAATGGATCAACTCTACCATGTAGGTTTAGCTTAAGAAAAACATAAACTTACAATTTCAATATTTATTGAGTAATAACACTTTCCATTTTGGATTATTCTCAAAGGAGAATATACTACTCGATTTGTATGAAATCGAATATTTTATTTGGATGAAATACTTAAGTAGGCACAACATATTTTGAGCGCAAAAAAAAAAATTATAAATCAGTATAAAGTAAAATGTAAATCCTCCTTTCTCTCGATAGTTTTCTCCATTTTATTCAAGACTTCACCTTTTGTGCCGTAGATTTGTTGTGGAAAAGACAAGCAAGTTATATAGATAGCATTTTCGTGAGATTTGCTCTTCTCCGTTCATAGAGAGTTAAATGGAGATTTCTACATGATCACGTTCCAATTCTATATATTTCATTTTGTTCTTTTACAATTTTATTCCTTTTCCATTTTGGTTTTTAATGTCTATATTTCCATTTTGGTTTTTAATGTATATATATATATATATATTGGCAAGAGTTGATATATATTCCTTCTCAATAACAACATATCATAAATGAAAGTGTTAGATATCTTAGTCAGGACCTTAGCAACCCCGCCAAGACCCCACAATCAGGCATGGCCACTCGAGACCAGCCCCAATTGTCAGAGTCCTCGGTCTAGCCATTGGGGACTCGGGCGCAACCATTGAGGTACTGATCTCATCCTGGGGGGACCCTAATCTAGTGTCGAGGTCATGGGCTTTGCTGTCAGGGTTCAAGTCGTGTCTCGTGGGACTCAAGCTTGGGACTTGACTTTGTCTAAGTCCCTCAAACCTAAGCATTAAGCTCCAGTTGTATTCTCAAAATAAAAATTCTAAATTTAAATGATGAAGTTATTCTCCTAAACTTAAAAACAGGGTTTGCGTTAATTTTTTTAACAATCCAAACTTAAAAATATAATTTCTAACCAAAAAAAAAAAATTGTAAACTCAAAGTACCAATAACAAGCAGGAAAATTCTTCTTGAGCTTAAGGAAACCCGAATTTTGGGGATGTCAACGGTTCAAATTCTCAAGAAACCCAAACTGAATTGAACTGTTTGAGCATACATAATCTTTGAATCAAACCACAATCCGAATCGAATATAATTTAAATCAAATAGCTAGTTCAGGTTTTTTGGTTTTTTTTTTTTTCTGTAATATTAAGAAGAGGTTTCAGTGAAAATAGAAAGAAAAAAACAGTAATATTAAGAAGAAGGGCAATTTTCAGTTCGATTTGATTAACCGAACTGAAACCAGATCCAAATTGAAAGTGTACGAAATCTCGGTTATTCATCATAGCCATGGGTGACGAAATTTCCTGGCCAGTTCTCTTGTATTAGCCGTACAGTAAAGTCAAAGAGAAAGGTGCGGTTTAAAATCGTACTTTCACCAAATACATGAATTTAGTTTCCGGTTCTTCATTTAGCAAAACTTAGTACTTGTTATAGACTTACTTGAAACTTTCTAAATAAAAAAAAGCATATATTAAGCTGACCAGATTAATTACAGGGAAGTACATAGATGCGAATAACAAGAAATTGGAGAGCAAGGCAAAGGAGGGACTATTCACCATCTCTCCACACTTCCTTGAGGAGTCGGTATCTGACAACCTTCCTGCCGCTCTTTCTTTCGAGCATCCAGTTTGGTAGCGGCGAGGTGGGCAAAACTCGGCTACCATCGTGGATGATTGAACCTATTGGAGAGTCCAATTCGTCGAGCTCGTCATCGCTGGTATAGGATTTTCTGAGGATTGATGATCCTGTCCTTGACAAGCTTTGATTTCCCATATCCCCGATGATGGTGCCAAGTGAAGATGCTGGAGGTGGTGCATATGCGGTTGGTGATGCAATGTGTGGGATACTTGTTATCAACTGTTCGTCTTCGTCAAGGTGATCCTGGATAAAGTTGAAAAAAGCTTCATCAATGTCTGGTCAGTCAAATGATGAATACGAACAACTTCTTGCTGCATTTTAATTGCACAAGAACTCAACAGAAAATTAGTACGAAGCAACGGCATTAGTCCAGAAGCAACTTCTTGAATGAACTAACCTCGGAGTCCAGGGTCTCAATAAGTGCCTCCGGCACAGGGTTTGGAGAGTATTCATCAGGAACAAAATTGTCGAGAACCCTCATGAGCAGTGGCACACCAAATGCAGGGCAAAACTTACAAAAAGCAAACAGGATGTTGGTGAAATTAATAACACAGGAGCAGACATGCAGGGAAGCAGAGAGAGAGAGAGAGTGGGCAATACCTCTTTTCTTGCACTCCTATCAGCCAGCAAGTCAAAGGGCAGCTTCATCAGATCACTCAAGGCATTAAGGAGAGGAAAAGCTTTGAAAGATGTACCACCTTCCTGTTTCTTGCTGCCGCCATTTTTGTTCCTATCTTCAAGAGAGTCATCCTCATCAATGTCAAATAAGTCAGCCAGCCATCTGGACCAGTCCCCAATCTAGTGACACGAAGCAATATAAAGTGTACCATATGTCAGAAGTTTAATACTCTTGTTCAGGGTATATGAAGTTATGAAAAAATTAGAATAGTGCCTCAAAACTTTCAAGACAACCACATCTCAAGTGAATTCATGCTTAGTGATCCAAATAGTCCGGTATCTTTTCATCATCTCTATAAGCGAGTTCCATCTCAGCTGCTGACTATTAGTTCGAATCATGTGTCCCCTAATGAGACATCTCGCATGCTCTCAGATAAAAGCACTACATGCTCTGTAATCAGGAGATTGAACTTTCTGGAGAAGAATTATTGTCATCGCTCAAGAAGTTTGTGAGGAAGTACAGTTGACGAGTGATAAATAAGGATGAAATAGGTAAAGGAAAGAGAAGACAGCTGCTTACTGCATTTTTCAGTTGTATCGCAGGCCTAAAACCAGATTTTCCAGCTGGAATAGGTAGCACCTTTGAATCACTGATCGGATCAGAAACAGGATCTGTTGGCATCTCGTCATCTGATCCACGCAGTATGGCGTTGAACATGGCAACATCCAGCCTACCTATCACCTGCTCCATTACCTGTAAATAAAAACGCAAAGAACTTCTTATCAGTCTATGGTTTCATATTACTGGTTAATGATATACACAGGAGACAAGCATCTGGTAACAGATTTCACAAAAGCATAATACGATAAAAAGAAAAACTTATTAACCACACGAATAAATATTATCTGGTCCCGGATTACTGGTAAGCGTTTGTGCTTTTCGCAAGTTGCTCTATCCACAGCTTTCATTAATGCATACAATGCACTGGACTAAATTACCCAATGCATATCAAGAGATAATAAGTTGTGGATTCATTACCAATCTGGCCAGTAGGGGCAAGCATCCACATTCGTGACCTCCAGCTCGAATGGGACAAAGCCTTTCATGGGCATCCTTGAAAGCCTTCTTCCAGAGATCAACAGAAAAGTTTCCATGGATTTTCCTCGAGTTTGAACCTTTGGCAGCAGAAGGCTGCATGTGTGGAGTGACAGTCTGTAGTAGTAGGAAATCTTTAAGCAAACAACAAAGAAAAATATGGGAACTCAATCAAGGTACTAAAAGCAGCAACTGCATTAAAACTGTCAAATCACCTGCCACCACACGGATTCAACTATTCGGGAAAATATCCAGCTTTCAACCCTTTCCAGTGCAACCGCAAAGGCTAGTGGATTCTCCCATACATCAGCATATTCTGACACATCATCTCTGTCTATCCCATGAACAGAGGAACCAACCAATGTTTCCTTATTTACTTTATTGTTGACACATTCTTCACCAAGCAGTTTGCCGGCAGCAAGAGTGATGATTGCTCTCAACGTTATTGCATTGGACAACCAGAAAGTTAACCTGCAACAAAAGACAACTAAATGACAACCGTTAACTGGAAGAGAAGGCGAATTCTGGAAAAATCAGCAATTCACTGGATGAGAGTTTAATTTTCTTGAGTAAATATGATTCCTTTTTCTTATAAAATCCAGTTAGGGACATCATCACATCCTCTTTTAAGCAATCCAGTATATCATGCAGCTTCTGCAAGATAATGACAGAAGAACTTCTCCTGCTGAACAATTCACTTGACACAAATATCACACAACTTATCCACTATAGATACTAGGGAGCAAGCTCCCATGGTTCGTTTACAGTTCCTTTTAACTGACAATTGTAGAATTTGCAATCACTTGGCAAGAATATCAGCCAAAATCAGCAAAGTAAAATTGTTTCTGCATTACTTTTACTATTTGAGCTTCAAAAGTACCTCGGTACATCATTTCCGCATGCCTTAGAGACCAAAACTAGTCCAGAAACAATAGCTCTGGCTGCACTCCCCCTCTTAGATGGAGAGTTTACTTTGCAAGCGTGGAAGTAGAATCTAGAAAGTCGCCGAGCTGGAGAATGGACCTTGTTCGAGGAGCTTCCATGCTCAGCAACAACAGAATAAAGACTAGCCTCAATAGCAGCAGCTTCCCTCAGCTCTTCCTCAAGCATAGCAATTCTGTTTTCCAACCTGGCTTCGTTGGCAGAAAAGTCTGCCAATTTCTTCTTATCATTTATTGCAGAAAAAGTAGCACTTTTCTCATCATCTCTGCGTGGGTGAATCCGTTTCGCCTCTTTTGCAACTGCGCTCTTAACAAGCAGTTTAAAGTTATCCGATGGATTAGATAATAGATTCGCATCTTTTCCATGTTTTAGTTCATTGCTATCAACAAAATCAACCATCTCGTCTGCAGCATCTCTCGAGAAGGCAACCTGTTTTCTGGTGTCGCGCTTTAGAAAACCTGAAGCTACGTCTCGAAAATGTTTCTTTTTTTTGAGCGTTTGTTCCGCTAGGCCATTTTCTTGCTGTTCATCCTCATCTTTTACTGAAAAAGAACCTAACAGCATCTGTAGGGGTGGAGACGGGCCATCTTTATTTGAGCTCCAATTGTTTTCATGATCTTGAGAGAGGGTGCTTCTTACAAGCTCTGTGTCAATATCCCTCCCAGAATTTGGAGCATTAGACGATGAACCATCAGAAAAGCATCTAATAACATCACCTTCACTTTCTGCTCGAGAGCCCTCTCTAATCCCATCGCTTTCATCGGGAATTCTCTCATGGAGCTTATAACGTATTGGTTCCAGCAAACGCGTGTTTTCCTTGTCGTGCAACTCTCTCATATGTAGGAGACCTGTAGATGAGAATTAATAACAGAAGATAGTGGATAGCTTCCTGGTATGAAGTCAGACTTTTCTTAAGAAATGGGAGAAAAGAAGCAAACCTTGAGCATGGTTGCCGGTGTCAAGTGAGTCTGTAGATGGTGAAGAAGAGGTGGCTTTTCCATGTTCAACTGCTTCAGCTGCGAAAATTTTTTCCTGGCTTGAAGTTGCTACTTCTAGTAGCAGTGCATCTTCTCGATTAGCAACTTGTTTGCCATTATCTGATGTTGCTAGTTCTCTCTATGCACCAAGAACAGTCCAAGAATAGCAGGTGTACTTGTTAACAGAGAGGACTGAAAGCTAAAGAACAAAATGAAGCATTATAAGATGCGCAAACTAATTTATTGGTGATATAATATCCTCGGCTGGCAAGAATCTGTTATGATTTACGATAAAAGGCTAAAGTGTATGAAACATCTAACGGTTCCTTCCAAAACATGTGTCTGCATGTCATCCACCGCGTGGGAAAAGTCGCAAATCAACAAGGAACGAGCCTCTCAATTTCAAATTTCAAGGTCTGATAATTCAAGCACAAAAGCTATGATGGTGAGTCACACTTCGAGTTCAGGAGTTTGCTCACGTGGTTGGATTACCAAACTGGGAAGGAGATTCGAGATTCCAATGATTATAATGACAGTTAAACAAAATGAAGTTGATATGCGCATGATATCCCAATTTCCAAGCAATGTGTGAGGTCATTGATTATTTAATGGAAGGAACATCTACTGGCCATGTCAGCCCGCTTCCTGAACAAGAACTAATGATGAAAAGCATTAAATTTTCCTGACTGGAGTATATAAACTAAATAACCCATGGGAATAAATATCAAAAGAAGTCCATGGCCAAGAGATGAACAACCGGCAATTAGCAAGACAAATCTCCATCATCAGGAAGGAAAGAAGAAAAAAAAAACCAGTTGACAGAGTTTTCCTGTAATGATTTCAAGTACCTTATCATCTCGAGACAGTGAGGAGACAACGTTTTCAGGATGAGAGGTGGAAGTGATTTGCGATGAATGGACGGGGACATCACCATCTAAATCATCATCAGTGAACGACGTGATCTCAACATCCTCATCATTGACCTGAGCCAAAACAGATCCATTTCCAGGCTTTTCAAGAGATACTTCTTTTGAAAGTCGACTCTTTGGCGAAGAGCTGGAGCTATCCACATCACAGGGCTGAATGCTAATGTAAAGCACAGGTTGTGCCGCATTTTTCAAGCTTTTCTTACAGCTCACAGGAATGCTAGCATTTGCTGTCTCTTGAATAACCCCATAATCTGCAAGGTTTATCACAGCAGATCCCAGCAGTTGACCTTTCACCGCCCTGTTCTTCAGGGACTCATATAACGAGAACTCCAAGCAGTTCTTCTGGAAACCATCACTGCTGCTTCTTCTCTTGGACGCTTCCTTGCACAGAGTAACAGGAAGCTTAAGCGACTCCCCAATCACGATCTTTCCATCCTCAGCACTGCAAGCGAAGGATCCCGAACTATCGTCGTTTTCCCATTGAACCAATATAGATTGAGCAGATATCGGAGATTGGGGCCAGGGCTTAATCTGCTCCACATGGATAAGGAAATCAACATGAAGCGCAACGCTTTTTCGGCTCTTCGATCTCAACCCGAGAACCATTTTTGACAGCAAATGCCGATCAAGCCTCAGCCAATATTACCATCCACTGCAGCATCTCTACATCCACGGAACATCCGGATATCACCTCATGTCATAGACAGGATAACAACTAGGAAAGTGGCATAAATGATGTTGCTCGAGAACAATCACCCGAAGTATACAAACTTATGCCACAAGCAAGATGATCGAAACCAAAACAACCCCAATCTCACGCGCCGGAAGCAACAAAGAAAGACTCGCCACTGCTGAAACAGCTCAAAGTATAGGCTAAAAGGCTACTCAAAGAATGAGAAATTGATAACAACAAAAGAACAAAAGCACTACAACTCTTGGGTACAACCCAGCCTACTCAATCAGCTGATTGCCAATATCTCCATTATCAGAAAAGCTCTCTGCTTCGTTGCGTCTGAAGAGTAGAGAAACCCAACACGAGAAGCTAAAACCAGAGATCAGACGCTTTACCCTCTAGAGAGAGAGAGAGAGAGAGAGAGAATCGGACGCGGTGTTTCCAAATATAAAAATCGATAGGAACGTAGTAACGACGACGCGGTACGCACATCAGCGAGAGCATCTAAAAAGAAAAGCTAACAAATTATAGTCAAAATCAACCAAAAAAAAAAAACCCATCTAACACAAATTCCACATGATCTGCATTGCACCCGTGAATCTAAAAGGAACAGAAAAGACCAATAGGGAAAGGCAAAAAAAAAAAGCCATCTACCTTTCCGGGGAAAAAGGGAAAAAAGCCGACCTCTACAAACTCAGCAGGAAACACTAAATGAAAAAAAAAACAGAAAGAAACCGATCTCAAGCAAAATCCGCAAACGCGAAGCTGAAAGACGATAGTCAAAGACGGTGGGAACTGCAACGTACGAGTACGGTCGGGGCGAGTTCGACCGGTTGTTGTGGAGACGCCATTAGAGAGAGAGAGAGAGAGAGAGAGAGAGACGAGGAAGGAGACAATGTAAAAAGCAGAGAGAGAGAGAGAGAATATTTTCTCGAGAGAGAGAGAGAATTGTCAGAGCTCGAGCTGAAACGTCGCGGCTTTTAGATACGAGGGGCGCGCGCGCAGGTCAAAGCGGTAGTGCGAAGCATGTGTTGCGCTTGTTTCGGCGAGAACCGAATCTGGAACTCCAAGTAAAAAAAAAACACTGACAAAACGGAGATTGGAAAAAAAAAAAAAAGGAGTTTCGATTTTCAGGAGGAGATCCCGAAAAAGAGCAGGAATATATCTGGCATTGGCTTTGCAAAATGCAATGACCCCACCTCTACCCTACTGCTTTGCTTTTGCCAGTGAAAACTGAAAAGGTTGAAAAAGGAGGAGGGAAAAAAAGGCAAGGAGTTGAGGATAATATCCGTCTGGCAAAATAGATGTTTCGATTAAAATAAGTTGGTCGTACTATAATATATCGATACACATCTCGATATCAACTTTGACTCAATGTCGTCTACGGCGTTATCAGGAGAAAAATACACTACGTAGACGTTATCATGAGAAAAATACACTTTGCGTTGACGGTGTTTCGAGTTATTATGATTTGACGACAAACCCTGAGGAGGCGGGATGCGGACCTGGGCATGGCGTGCGGAGCAGTGCAGCCCTTGTGCTATTCCAGTCCCACGTCAAAATGCAAAAGAATCAGGGAATACAAGGCATTGTGATAACATAAATTCAGTGCATCTTATAACTGTTCGTGCATTTATTTGTTTCAGCATTTTCTAAATGGAAGTTACTTACTTCCATTCTCATTACAATCGTGCAAATTATTACGCTTAAAAAGATCGTGAAAAGATTTGGCATAGTTACAAATGACTGAAAGTCCTATAAGTAACTTTTAAAGATTGAAGAGATCTTCACCAGATGATATAGAAAAAAATTGGAAATTTTTCTTGAAAATAACAGCCAATATGCATAAACACTCAAAGCCAACATATGACGCCCATGAGAGCATCTCAACTGGCGAAATGTGGGACATTTACGAAGAACGATTAAGAGTATGGTACAAAATGCGACAACGGATTGAATGGCCCCTGGACCAGCTCATGTCTGATTAGCCTCAGTATCCCTGAAAAGGCACATTGGATGGGCTTCGACGAAATATTCCATTAGCATGCTTAACCCTTCCACCTTAGCCCCTATTTCAGCCAATTCGGACTCGATCAATTTCACACAGTAGGTTCAATAAGTTTTTTCTTTTGTATTTTTGGAAGCTTGGATGAGGATTTGTAAATATCGCAACCACTAGCACAGTAGAACTAGCACAGTAGAACTCGCGTCAGCCAGTCTTACACTTCCTTCTTTTCTGAGACGGCATAAAAAAGTTTACTTTGATGCAAAGATTGATTTATTTGAGTACCGACTCATTTAAGTATCCACGATTACGACACATTGCCCTTAGAAATAGATGAACCTTGCACCGCAAATGATGTTATATGGTGGTTAGGTGACAAGATTTGATCAGTTTACCTTTCTTTTAAGTCAACAGTATCTCAGAAAGCCCGACATAAAAGCAAGGTGATTTTGATAAGACAAACAGAAAACCAAGCTTTCTCGGATAACATTGGGAAATAAACAGAGTGTAATCTAGGGTGACAATCATCTCGAGAAGTTAAGGTCTCAATATTTCGAACAAACATTGTATCAAGGCAACCTAATCCACTGCATCAAGACCAAGCCAATCGTCATACATAATAAAAAATAAAACAAAATGAAAAACCACTACTGGCATTGCAAACACATTTGAAAGCATGAAAAACATGTCCAACGGCTATGCCTTCCGTTAAGCAGTTTCAAAGAAGTTTGGGCGATAGTCACTGATATATTTGGTGCCCAGGAAAGGCAGTTCCCGCAACCTAGATTTGCCAAGACAAGGGACAGGAGAGAATTCGAGATGCTAATTTCATCAGCAACCATGAGTTCATTGGACACCTACGGACTAGCTGCTCATGCGCAGCCTTCAATTCAGACCAAAAAGAAAGAAATCAGGTGACTCAGCTAATCATCAGGGCCATCACTCGACAGACAAGATCAAATGACAGAGACCTTCTTAGCACCCAACCAGTTGAGTCAGTCGGAGCTCAGACTTGAAATTCACCAAATGCATGGTGCATGGATGAGGATTTCCATTCTCAAATTCAAGATACCGGACATGCCACACAATAATACCATCTCAAGGGAACAGTTTTCCCGCGACTACTTACAGACAAGCAAAATCAACCAGAAGACAACGTACAGAGATTTATTGACAAACTTTCTGGAAAATGTGAGCTCGTTAGTTTTCCCATAATACACGAAATGATAATACATAACTCCTGTCCAGATAATTGAGAGAATAAGTTTCCTTGGCAGTGAATAAACTCACTGTGCAGCTTAGCAAGAAATAGAAATGCAAAAGACCCAGAAGCCAGATCCACCCATCAACCCAAATTTTGGGTAGTTCTTCTTGTTATTCTAACATTATCCGCCAACAAAGGGATTTACCTATGGAGAAAGACAAAACAGGTACCAATAAGAAACCAGTAGTAACTTTACAATCACAGCAAAAGTATACAACCATGTTCCTACAAGTAAGACTGTAAGAATAAATGTCCACATTGCACATTCAAATTGTCCCTTGAGCTTAGCAATGTCATATTTAAGCCCCTTTGCCTCGCCATTTGCCAAATGCTAGCAAGAACTATAGAAATATAAGCAATGACTATTCCCTTTTTGAATATTTGAACTGGCAATTATGCTAAAGCAACATTTAGTCCTTCATCACCCCCACAATTCTCATCTTGTCGGTTTGAATTTACAGTTACTTAGCCCATCCATTATCATCTCACCAGCCACTCAATAATCTAACAGAGTCTAGTTAATGAAAAGAAAAAAAGAAAGAGGACATGAGTTTGTAAACATGTGAGCCGTAATTGCTTTCTCCTTTCTACTTAATTATGGGATAGTACAAGAAATAAATCGAGAACAGATTGGAGTAGAAACCTGAGTATAAAAACTAAGCTGCAGCCTCCAGCAACTCTCTCTCAGCACGTTCCCTAATCCTTCTCTCGAGTTCTGGCCTAAAATGCCGGATGAGACCCTGGACAGGCCAAGCAGCCGCATCACCTAAAGCACATATTGTATGCCCTTCAATCTGCTTGGTCACCTCCTGCAGCATATCAATCTCCTCCAACTTTGCATTCCCAACTTTCAACCTTTCCATTATCATCCAGAGCCATCCTGTGCCCTCCCTGCAGGGCGTGCACTGCCCACAGCTCTCATGCTTATAGAAATAAGAAAGCCTGCAATTGCATCGACAACATCGGTTGATTTATCCATCACTATAACAGCTGCTGTTCCTAGACCAGACTGGACAGCCTTAAGAGCATCATAGTCCATCAGCACATCGTCGCATATGTTCTTTGGGAGAAGCGGTACAGATGAACCCCCCGGTATTACTGCAAGTAAGTTGTCCCATCCACCCCTAATGCCGCCGCAGTGTCTTTCGATCAGCTCCTTCAATGGTATACTCATTTCCTCCTCGACCGTGCAAGGCTTGTTTACATGACCCGACACGCAAAACAATTTTGTCCCTGAATTGTTTTTCCTTCCAAAACTGGCAAACCAATCTGGACCACGTCTGAGAATTGTTGGAGAAACAGCCACAGTTTCAACATTGGTAACAGTGGTAGGACAGCCATATAAGCCGGCATTAGCGGGGAAAGGTGGCTTTAACCTTGGCTTCCCTTGTTTCCCTTCAAGACTTTCCAATAGTGCAGTCTCTTCACCACAGATATAAGCTCCAGCACCATAATGGATGTGGACATCAAAATCGTAGCCAGATCCACATGCATTCTTTCCCAACAGTCCAGCTTCATAAGCCTCCTTTCTGGCCCGTTCAAGATTTATACGTTCGTTTACATATTCACCCCTTATATAAATATAGGCAGCAGATGCCCTCATTCCCACACCAGCAATTAAGCATCCTTCAAGAAGCTTGTGAGGGTCATGACGCATAATTTCCCTATCTTTACATGTTCCCGGTTCACTTTCATCGGCGTTGACCACAAGATAGGAAGGACGACCATCTGATACTTTTGGCATGAAAGACCACTTCAGGCCAGATGGGAAACCAGCACCACCACGACCTCGGAGACCAGACTTCTTGACTTCATTCACAATCCAATCAGTGCCCTTTAATACCAAATCTTTTGTCCTGTACCAGTCACCGCGTTTCATGGCACCTTTCAGAAAAGGATCATGCATTCCATACAGGTTGGTGAAAATTCGATCCTCGTCCTTTAGTCCACCAAAATGGGTTTTCTCTGGAGGAGGTGGAGGTGGTGGAGGCGATGGAGGCGATGGAGGTGATGGAGGGGCACTACCAGTTTTGGCACCTTCAGTGCTGAATGACCTAAAACCTATCCCCTGCCCCCGAAGCAAAATCGTCTTTCGAAGAGAAAGCAGGCCCCTCATTGGTGCCTGCTAGAAGCACAAAAACATGAATGAATCAACCTGAAGTAGATCATGCATATGAAGCCATGTAACAACATTACAAAAAAATCACCCCTACATAACCGTACAGCCTTGTATATCATTTAGAATACAGCAGCATCATATTCAGGTACTTCTGCTGATATTCACGAATCCCAATTATGCCATGAGCGCACATGGCAGCATATTTGGTTATTTACTTTACATAGAGTGAAAAACAAAAGCCTAGAGGATGGTGCGAAGATGACTTCGCATTCCAACAAGTCAACTTTTACGGATGAAATCAGATCAGAGTTTCTAAAACAAATAAGATATCAAACCCAAGAATTCAGGAAACTGAATACTTAGAATTAGACAATAACCTAAGCGGAACGGCGAATTTAACCCAGCATTACATGAAGCTATTCGGCGTGAGAACGCCAATTCGAGTGCATTTCCTAGGTCTCCTCTTCCGACAAATCTCAAGGATTCGAACCCCGAACGATCAACAGAAATGACGCTACCTCCAGACAAAAACCCTCAAAAAACGAAAATGCCCCCACAAAATGAGGAACTCGTCGACTCCCTATCGCTCGCTAGAACACTCCGCAAAACCCCAGAACAACGCAAGGACCGTAAAATCAAACCCAATCGAATCGAATTCGATCCTCCACAGCCCGTCCCCCCCCCCCCCCCCCCTAAAGCTCGTCAAAAACACACATCGACGGATCCAGCTTCGACAGGCATTCCCCTCCGAACTCCTCTAATCAGTCCCGACCGCGATCGATGATGAGCGCACGAATAAAAAGCGAGCGCGAGCGAGAACGCGGAAGTCACGCGGGGAAAGAGATGAAGGGGCGGCGTGGTTCGCATACCATGGCGCGGGACGTCGCGGATGCGCCTCCGACTCGGCGGGCGGATTTCAGGTCGAGGAGCGAAGCGAGACGATCGAGGGAGAAGAAGGGACTTCGAGGTGGGGGCGGATGAATAGAGCTCCTCCGTTGCGTGCGAATGGCGATGCGAGCGAAGGACGGTGATCGAAGGGGAGCCGGTGATCCGACGGTCGGGATCTCGTGGGGTGCTAAGTGATGAAGAAGGAATCCACGTCGAGGGAGAAGTAGTGGGCCTGGAATGTGGGCCGTAGACGGACCGCGGCCCATGAACAAACGTGGGCCTCCTGCTGAACTTCGTCCTCTGATAATTCCTTTGTGGACATCTTTAAGAAAAAGGAAAGATGGTTTTGCTGATTTCAGTCCATTCACGAGGAGTGACGAATGTTGCAGGCCATTTCCGGCCACGAGATTGAGATCTTCCCCTTCTTTTTCTAAGATGAGACATGCTTCGATGAGGCCAATTGGAACGAGCTGGTTTTAGTTCATGTCGAGGCAGGTTTTTTGGCCGTCAGGGTCTTGCAGTTTTGTCTCTACCTGCTTCAAAATTCCACAGGCTAGACATCTGCCAGCTCGTTCCCGAGATTTGTATAAAAAGTTCCTTTTATTAAGTAATGACGCAAGTATTCTCGCGGTAAAATCTGATATTTGTGAAATTATTATATTTTCCTCTATCTCCAATCATGATACTTGATCGATAAGTTGTGTGAATTGGCTAAATACCAATATGGTTAATTTCATGTTCATGATTTATGGGTTTCATATTATGGAAAGTTAAATCCATATAAGAAAAATTTATTATCAAAGGAACTTGGTGGATCCAGAGTCAAATTAGTGTGTCTCAGTTTTAATAGTAGGTGGAAAGTTAAATTATTATATAAAAATTCAGAGGATGTCTAGTGCATGTTTTAGAAATCAAAAATAAATAAGCGCAATTTTGCTTGAGTAAGGAATGTTGTGAGGGTGTTGCAAACAAGTCCTACACTTTACGAATCATAACAATTCTATTGTCATGGTGATTACTTTTAGATAAGTAACATATATTTTGGTTAAAGAGAAATTGGGTTTGTGTTTAAATTATATCCATAAAAAAGAGGACATTTCATACTTTCTAGTAGAATACCCAAAACTTTTTATAGATACAACTTAATTTGAGCTAGCGCAATGCTAAAAATGTTGAGATGGATTGGTCAAGCGCCGGGGAGGGGGCGTACGGACTGCATAGAAACACGGTAATTTTTCTCTTGGATTATGGCGGATCGGACAATTATGGCAGGATTTCCATAGTCATTACGCAGATCACATGTTACCAATAAATTCACACGGATTTATATCAATCCTTAAAAAAAATAGAAAAATCATAAATCTGGAGTGCCAGTGGGCCCCACTCTATGGACCAACCCCCGACTCAGTGAAACTCCATTCTTCGTCTCCAGATAAATGCACGGCGAAAGCATCTCCGGCATCTCTCTCCGTAACAGCAGGAAGCCTCACACGCCAAGCGCTTCTCTCTCTCTGTGTTCAGGCGCAGTAGAGAGGAAGAGGATCGCATTCCGCGGCCGGCTGCGGCGACGGCGGACATGACGGTGTTCGCGGGCCCCGGCGCCGGCTACTTCGCCGGGAAGCAGGTGGTGCCGGTGGACTACCAGGCCGAGGTGTCGCAGCGCCTCGTGGACGCCGCCCACGGCGGCGACCTGAGGACGGCGTACGAGTGCATGGTGGACCCGTTCGTGGACGTGAGCTTCGTCGGGACGGTGAGCCTGCGGTCGCGGCGGGCGGAGATCGTGCCGCGGGGCGAGTGCCCGCACGAGGTGGCGGTGGAGTACGAGGAGTTCAGGACGGAGGTCACCGCGCTCTTCCTCGCCGCTCAAGCCGGGAACCTGACGCTCGTCAGGAAGCTGCTGGTAAACGCGTACATCCGCAGTTCGTTTCGTTTCCTCCATTTCTTTTGCGATTTCAAGCTCTCTCGTTTTGCTTGGCTGATCAGTTCCTCTGGACATCGGTCAAATTCTCGTGAAATATTTTCATCTATTGAACGCTTTGTTGTTTTTCAAATTATTTATTTATTTATTTCTGCCATTCGTGTTTTTAATTGACATTTATTGCTGTCGCTGGTGTTATTACCCGCTAGCGACGGAAGCCATCTCGAGAATTTCCTTTTCGCCACCATTCAACGTACGGCTTGGGAATCACAGATTTAAAAACCAAACATAGGCTGGTTCAACTCGGATGGGCCTTGGTGGTTCGGTTTTCGAGTCGAATCGGTGATTCCATGGATTTAGCTTGTTCCAAGTGTTTGGATCAAGAATTGGACCGATATTTTCTTTGAAACCAGGACCAGCCAATCGGATTGATTTCGAATGATGATGAGCTTGAGTCAGGATCTATACTCGATGCATCGGTGTCATGTAAACCGGTGCTCCTTAGTTCAACGACCCATTTGATTTGTAGCGACGAGATAATGGTTTAATGCAATAGCAATTACACTTATATCAGGAAAGTTATAATGGTCATTACACTGCTTGGGTTAAGTTATATAATACCCGTTTTAAATGACGTTATGTAATGATGGCAGTAGAATAAGAAATCTCAAAATACCCTTAAAATCAAGATTTGAAGGAATATCGAAATTAATTATGATTCATGAGTTTAGTTTCCTATATAAATTATTAGGTATATAATGTTATATCAAATGTTTATTTATACTTTTTATAATTTATTTATTGATTATGATTAAAATATAAATGTATAATGTGCTATTTCCTTAAAGTAAATATTATACCGCAGTGGTTATTACTTGATATCATCCATGAGTGTAATACTCTATATAAATTATAAAGATATTATTATTTAATATATAATTTTTATATATTGCTTAATACTTAATTTAAGGTCATAGTTTTATTTAATCATATAATACGAGATTACATTAAAAATAAATTTTATTACGTAATTAATGGTATGGTTGAAATAATAATTTTATTTAAAATCAAGCATTAATTTATATAATTTTGAATTAAGATTACAACATATTACAAGTAATATAATATGAAATTATGAAAATTTAGATCATCATTCCAAAATAGTGAGGACATATTTATGCCGATTATGATATCACGTATAATATCTAATATAATAAATAATTATGTATTCACCAGATAGCATAATCATTACCCCCTAAATGATATACCTAATATTTAATATTTCATTTATTAATTACATATATGATTAAGTCAAAATAGTCATAATCTAGCTGTAATCAATATAAATTTTAATAATAATCAACAATTTAACACATATTGAGTGAGCAAGAAAAAAAGGAAAAGTATTTTGGCTGTAATACGGGGATCTATGAAATAACTATGTTAGCTATATTAGGAATTACGCTGTGATATCTATTACTAAAAGAAAATATTACAATAGGAATTTAACTTGCAATTAATCGTCCAATGTAAGATTCATTGCTTCCTGGCTCTGATGGTACGACGTTTGTTGGTGGCAATTTATCAGCTTGTCTGATCATTGGATTATTGGTCCGAGAAGAAGTCATTTTTCTTCTCTCTTTCCCTCATCAATGTTCGACCAATGTGTGCGCATTGGTTGTATATTGTCACGACATTTATTTTCTTCGGTCCGGCGCTTCCGGTTTCTGTAAATGAAAACGCGAAAAGAGACAAAGATCTGGGCACTTGCGAAATTCTTAGTCGATTCTGTCCTGCTGTAATAATCTGTGCTTGGGTAATACTGCACAGCAGCGTGCGTACAGAACCTGACGGCCTGCGAGATGGCATCGTCTCCTCCACTTGCTCCAGATTTATGTAGGAGTGTCGTGATTCTTCAGCGTCACACACGTGAAAATATGCTTCCGCATCCTGCCGAAGCAAAAAATTGCCGCAGATCCAGAACCCCGACCTCGAGTTGACTACTAATGGAAACCCACTTGACTCTTCTATTGATTTTTTACAGCACAGGTTCCTGAGCTCGAGTAGACTGCTAAGGTTTCAAGTTTTCTATATTAGAAAATGGTCTGACCTCATTTGTATTTTCAGTTAGTCTCGTGTCGAGTCCAAAAAGTTTGAAGCCTATAAGTTGTGAATTGATGAGGCATTGATCATTTCAAATCGATTCCTTGACGTGTGACTTTTTCTGATCACACCCTCGATGCACCTCAATGAACATGTCATCGACAAGAAAATTGTCAATCTTCTGTATCGTATTAACTTGATTCTTGCATATCTATGTGACAGAGCATGGGAGCTGACGTTAACCAGAAACTGTTCAGGGGCTTTGCCATAACAGCCGCCGTACGAGAGGGTCATATTAAGGTTGCTGAGGTTCTTATGACCGCAGGGGCATCTCGTGATGCATGTGAGGAGGCCTTAGTGGAGGCGAGCTACGTGGGGCAGCCACGGATTTCCGAAATGCTCATGGGATCCCAAATGATCCGTCCACATGTTGCTGTTCATGCTCTTGTCCTTGCGTGCTGCAGAGGGTTCGTTGCTGTTGTTGATGCACTCATCAAGGTATGGCTGATCAGTCGCTAGAATGAGTCTTTTTAATCTTCTGTGGACACTAACAACCTCAGAGAATTACAAGCAGAATCAGGAAATATTAACCCCAATTAAAGCTTAAAGCAAAATTGATTTTTGTGAGATCAAGTCTTCATCCGTCATTTGGTTCATTATTTGGCTCAACAATTTCCTGAGATGTATATTGCTGGTTTCAAAGTTGCGTGTAAAATGAATAAATTTTCAACTTCGACAGCCAGGAACTGAGTGCAATATCCTAGTTATTCATATTGGGAAAAGTTTACATGTTTTACTCCAACTTGTCTGTCTCTTTGAGCGAATTACCCATTTCTTCCTAGTGAAAGACACCAATCTTGTCCTATTTGATGAATATGAGATGTCATCTGAGATTGCAATATCGCTTGATGCAGTGTGGTGTGGATGTCAATGGAACTGACAGGGCATTGCTTCAATCCTCTAAGCCATCTCTCCACATTAATGTGGACTGCAATCCACTCATTGCAGCCATCATCAGCAGGCACGTTTCAGTGGTCCGAAGGCTGCTACAGGTAAGGTTATCACGGCTGCAGTAGTAGAACCGAGCTTTTTCTTAAGCTACTTGTGGTACCAGCGAATGAAAAAAAAAGGTAGCATGGTCAACTAGCTGTCTGTTACCGGCAGATTGTGACCGTTTTGGGTTTGCAATGCAGGCAGAGGTTAGAGTAGACATTGAGGTGAGGCTGGGGGCTTGGTCTTGGGATGTTAATACAGGAGAAGAATATAGAGTGGGTGCAGGCCTAGCTGAGCCATATCATGTCACCTGGTGCGCGGTGGAGTACTTTGAATGCAGCGGTGCTATCTTGCGCATGCTCCTCCGACGACTTCCTTCCTCTTCTTATCATGGAAGAACACTTGTCCACCATGCAATCCTTTGTAACAACAGCAAAGCATTAGATGTGCTGCTGACGTGTGGCGTGGATCCAGAATGTCCCTTGGAAACCACTCCTAAAACTGGAATACGACCCATTCATTTGGCAACGCGACTCGGGTATCTGAAAGTTCTACAATGCTTGATCTCTGCTGGCTGCAATCTGAATTCACGGACAGAATGTGGAGAGACTGCATTAATGATTGCTGCAAGACGTCGGAATGAGGAATGTGTGAAGGTTTTGGCTTCAGCTGGCGCAGACATGGCTTTGGTTTGTTCAGCATGTCAGTCAGCAGAATCAATCGCAGAATCAGTTCAATGGACTCTTGGCTTCCAACAAGCGGTTGTGGATGTCATTCGAGCCGGGAAAGTTCCTCAATCAAGCAATGTGAAGATATTTTGTCCTTTGATGTTTGTAACTCAATCAAATGACGTTGAAGCTTTGAAACAGCTTATTGGGCATGCAGACATTAATCTTAATGAACAGGATGCCGACGGATATACACCTGCCATGAGGGCTGCAGCAAATGGCCATATAGAGGCTCTCAGGGTGCTTGTCTTTGCCGGGGCCAACACAAAACTGAAAAACAAGCAAGGCGATACAGTGAAAAGCTTATCGGAGTTGACACAAAATGGGGAAACATTTGAAGCGATAATGCAAGAGTACGAACTTCAAAAACAGCTCAATAATTCTGCTGGCATTGGTAGTCTACATCATGCCGCACGGGATGGACTGATTGATATGGTTTGTGTTCTAACGAACAAAGGTCACGATGTGAATGCCTTTGATGCAGATGGATACACCCCACTGATGTTAGCTGCAAAGGGAGGTCACAGCGATCTGTGCGAGCTCCTGATCTCACATGGAGCGAGGTGCAGCTTAGAGAATTCGAGACACGAAACGGCACTCTCCCTCTTGAGACTAAACGGTATCGGAAGTGACGCAGAGCGAGTGATCTTAGATGAGCTTGCTAGGAAGCTTGTGTTGGAGGGGGCTCGTGTTAAGAAGCACACGAAGTGTGGCAGAGGAGCTCCGCACGTTAAATTATTGAGGATGGTCGGGGCCGCTGCAGTGCTGCGCTGGGGCAAGTCGAGCAGGAGGAACGTGATATGCAAGCGGGCCGAGGTGGGGCCTAGTTCGTCCTTCCGCTGGAACCGGAGGCGGAAGTTCGACACAGACGAACAGGGGATGTTCCATGTCGTGACGACGAAGAACAGGGAAATCCATTTTGTATGTGAGGGAGGCAATGAAATGGCGCAGTTGTGGGTGAGGGGAATCAAGCTTGTGACGAGGGAAGCCATCTTCGGGAAGAGCGAACCGAGAGAGTGATTCGTGGGGCTTCGAGGGCTCTATTCGCGGTGTATATTTATTGGAAGCTAAAGGAGATCCGCCCGATCTTGCTTGGACTAGATCTTTAGTAAAAAACTTTCGTTTTATGCAGTGATCGAGAAAGAGATTTTTCTTGAGGATGGCAAACTAATAAGCTCCATTTCTGTTTTTTCTCTGCATCATAACAGATGTTCCTAGACATTGCAATAGCAGTAGCTATATGAGCAAGTATTCCCGCGCTACCTTGATCAAACTACATCATCACTGTGTGGATCCTACTTCCGAAATGAAAGTTTCCATTGTCCTTTAGCTTCTGGGTTCCTCGTACATCTCACGGTAGAAATTGTTCAGTTCAGGACAAAGGGCTACTTGAAGTTGCAATTTGACTTGGGTTGGAAATTGGAGAAGAAGATGATAAAGGATTTCATAGAATTGTGACTTTCTCCTGATTTGATCAAGTTGATACAAGCATGCATGCTTTGGTGACTAAGTTCTTGAGGAAAGCAAGATCAGGCGATCTCCTTTGTTCCATGCATATAAACTCAACTAACTTTTCTGGGCTGATTTGGTGTAATTCCGAGGTTTCAATTCGGTTCTTACATTTTAAAAGGTGTTTTCAAACAAAAAATAAGATTTAAGTGTTTTCACTTTCCTTAGCTATTAGGTGTGAGCAACTAGACCGATTTGCAATAAAAAATTTGTCCAATTCTCAATTCCAAAAATTGCAAGCGGACCTTGACCTACTCGGTTTATGGTTCCAATCTTGAATTGGTCGATTTTACTCATAAACTTGAAATGTCGATTTCAGGATAGAATGTGAAACTAAAAACCTAACCTAAATAAGTTATTTCAATTTTTTTGAAAAACAGAAAATGTAAATTGAAAATGAAAGAATGGTATTATTCTTATATAGAAGAATTGAATTCACGTCCGTTGAAAACCGATCCTAACATATGAGAGGTTTTACATACCATCCTTTTTGGAATCGATCATTCTCAATAACTACACAACAAAAAAAAGTATTTTTTACAAATTCTCATTCAGGATGGAAGCATAATTCACTTAAAATGAATATATGCTTCCTTAATTTCAAAAACACCACGGTCCCAATTTTTATTCATGTCAAAACTTTCATTTTCATAATTGTTAACACCTAAATTTTACAATTTTATTTAAGACTTAATCGTGTAAAAGATTAGTAATTAGCCACTAAAAAGAAAAAGAAAAAACAACAAAACAAAAGAAAATACAAAGAAATTAATTAATTAAAAAAAAAAAAAAAAACGAGAGAGGCCATTCTCTCTTTCTTTTTTCCCCCACGCGCAGGCCCTTGTGCGGCCCATCTTCTTTTCTCCCTCGCGTGGCCCACGCGCGGCCCATCTTCCTCTTCTTTCTCCTCGGCTCGGCTCGTGCCCAGCTTTCTTCCCCGCTCCTGCTGGTCTTCGCTGAAAAAGACCTGCAAGAACAGAAAAAACAGAGTAGCAGAAGTTGCAGCAGCACAGCGAGAGCAAGAAGATCGAGGTCCGGCGTGATCCGCGGGTCGGGGAGTAGGCCGATCGACAGGCTGTCGAGGCAAGAACCAGACACACCGACCGTTGATCTTGAAGACCTCGGTAAAAAAAAAAAAAAAAGGAGGGCAAGACAAAAAACGGGGGCTGGAGCGAGAGAAAATAAAAAAAGAACTCCACAAAGGGAGGAAGGAACAGGGAGAATGAGAGCTGAAGCGAGAGAAGTGCTCGAGAGGAGGTGGAGAGCCAAAGAGAGGCTCGACCGTGCACGAGATCCCGCTTCTTGACCCCCTTCTTCTGGAACTGTGAGAAACCAAGAGAGAGCTAAGGACCGACGGAAAAAACACAGAAAGCGACACAGGGGGGCAGGGTGAGAGAAGGAGAGAGAACGCACAAAGAGAGAAGAAGTTCGAGCCAGGAAGCGACTAAGGGAGAGCAAGGGAGCTTCAGCTGTCGCTTCAGCTACGCGCGAGCCCCGCCGGACGACCCCTCGGCCAACGTTCTCAAGTCGAATCCGGTAGGTCCTTCTCGCGCCCTGTTTTCACCCTGTTCTGTGCATCCCGGGCCGGAGTTTGCGATCGACTGGTTTGCGTGAACTCCGGCCCCGTCCACTCCCTCTCTGGTTGTTGTATGTCTTATTGTTTGTTGGTGAGAGTCTCGATTTGGGTCCAGGTCCTGGTTGAGCTAGAAACCGTGCGATTCGGCAGCGCACTCCACCTGTTCGGTAAAATGTCTGAATGAGATCTAGTCTTGTTTCGTCGTTTTGAATCGGAGTCGAGTTGTTTAGGTACTATCCCACCTAGCCGAGGTTTCCATGTGATTTTTTTTAGCGTCTCAGACATAGCCACACCACTCGACCCGCGGCCGCTCTTGTTGCGACGCAAAAAGGCCGCGGATCTCTTTTGTTCCGGGGCACAAGCGACGGATCTCGTGGACATCGAGTCGCCTCCGGTCGGACGAGAGCAGAGCATTAGGCTCGGCTTGGTCAAGGCGGTGCCGTCACGCCTCAGTTGGACTCAGGAACGCAGCATCTTGTGACGGCACCACCTCCGTCGCAACTGGTCCATTGCAAGGCAGCAGGTCGCGAGATGGGTCAGCGGCCAAACCCGATATTGTCGCTGGACTTTCGTCGTCGATGCCCTGTGTAGTCGGCGGCCAAAGAAATGTTGGTGTTAAGAGTTTTAGTTTTCTAGAAATGAATTGCAGACGGAGAGAGACGACCGGTGAAGAAGACGTAGGGGAGTAGAACGCACGAAGGGGAAGAAGACCAGGGAAGAAAACGACTAAAAAGAAAAGCTTAAAAAAATTAAAAAATAAAATAAAAAGGGTAGTGAAAAGAAATTAAACAAAAAAATGAAAACAAAAACAAAAGATAGAAAGGTGGAAAAGGCGTGGGGGTAGAGGTGAGTGGTTCCCGGTTCCGGTTTGGTTCCGTCCAAAACCTGGAACCTACCATCGCATGCGGGTTTTTCAATTTTGGAATTTGGGAACCTACCGTCGGGAATCGTGAACCCTGGAATCCCCCCGTCACAAGTGGTTCCGGAGTCGGTTTCAGGATCTAACAGTTTTTTTTTTTTTTGTTTCATTTTCATAATGGGCGCGAATATTCGAAAGCCGAAATAATTCAATAGTTGGCCCTCCATTTTCAGTTCCTGCTAATACATAGCAATGTGAATCTTTTACATCTAAATAGACAACTAAATTCATAATTTTCAGTTCCAGTTCGTCTCCGAGCGACGTCTTGCCCCTGTTCGACGGCTTCAAGCTTGCGTCGTTGAGCCTGACCCACTTTGCCCAAATCCTCCACTACGCCTTACGATCCGTGAGGCACTTCGTGAAAGCCATGGCTTGCGAGATGGAGGCGGCGAACTGGAACCTCGATGAGGCCATCCGATTCATCGAGCCGCGAGCGAGGTTCGTGAAGCCCGGCCACTGGCACTTTGCCATCGAATTGTTCGTGGCCAAATCGATCTTCGAGGGCTTCAACTTCCCCAACTTCACGCTCGCGAACGAGTCGTCGTCCATTGAGGAGCGCACTCCCCAAGCCTTCTTCGACCAGTTCAAGAAGCTCAAGTCCGTCAGCCCCCGAGCTTCATCGCGCGAAATCCGGGCTCGCCGTTGGCCAAGTTCCCCAAGGCCAAATACCTGCAGTTCATGCACGCGAAGCATAAGATTCTCATGCTACCTTCAGGAGGCCTTGCAAAAGAAACAGCGTGCCAATCAACTATTCAACCCAATGGAACCAGTAAACCCCAACATAATCGAGTAACAGTACATCTTTCTACAATCTTCATTTTTTCCAAATTTTGAAATGAAGGTTGAGCAACTATCAGTGTTGCTCATAGCGATCTGTCACTTGAGCAAAAATGCAGAGGAAAACCTACCGTCTCGTCGAGCTCGAGAACTGGTAGAGCTTGCCCCTCGGGGAGACGATGATGAGTGCAACCTCGGCGTCGCAGAGGACGGAGAGCTCGAAGGCCTTCTTCAGCAGCCCATTCCTGCGCTTCGAGAACGTCACCTGCCTGCTCGTGTTGCTCTCTATCCTCTTCATCTGCGTCTTCCCCCTCACCATTTCCCCCCTCCCTCTCTCTGTCTCGCTCTCTTAAGCCACAAAAAACAAGAAAGAGATCGGAAGAAGAAGAAGAAGAAGAAGAGCGGGAACTGATCTACGGCGTCTGCTCGCTGCTCATGCTCACAGCTCCAGCAAGCATGATGAGGCTCAACCCACGATTCCTTTTCAAATTATGTAATCTTGCTGGAATGTCGGAAGTATAGTCAAAGTTAGTCTCTTTGCTAGTTAAAGTTGGAGTTCTATATATGCCATCATGGACCTATTTTCTGAGCAATTAATGATTTTTTTTCCCTTGCTTTGTCCACAATTGGCAAGTCCCTGCTCCGCCCGAAGCTTGACGGTGCGCTTCCTCTGCTCACCGGACGACGCCACGGCCCCGTTGCTCATCCGCGATGCTTGCCCCGATGTGCCGTTTCTCTGTCCGCCACACCACCACCCACCATCCTCTTTTCTAACCCATTAGGAGGTCCTAATCTGGATTGGCTTGCTTGCGATTAGTGAAAATTGAATAGGTGATTGCTGCATGGTTATCTTCTTGATATAAGTTTGTTTGAAGGCTTGATATTTTATCTAGAAACATAGTGGGAGATGAGCATATCTCTGGTGTGTGTGTGTCTTTTCTTTCACACTTGATTGAATATGTGACTAACTGGGCCTAAATGTCTGAAGATGGCATGTTTCTCTAATTGTTCTTGCTATGAAGTAATACATATTTAGAGTTGGAATTACTTTATAAGTTATGTGCTTTTGATCTAAAAATGTAGGATTCTACCCATGACACTTTCAAATTGCTTCTTCTTCCATGCACTTTCAGAAGGCCATCTTAGATTTCTGTTCAAACACGATTCTTGATTTTTATGCTAAATTTTTAATTCCATGATTTGTTTGGTGCAAGGTTGAAAGAGGGCTGCCATATAAATCGCAGTTTGCTGACTTTGGAAATAGTTATCCACACGCTGAGGTTGGCCTTTCGGCTTGTTTTTTCGTTGTCTTAATATTAGAGATCTTATAATTTAGTTGGACAGTGCACAAAATAGGACAGGGTATACGGATCCATATAGGTTACCATGCTGATTTTCTGTATGGCGTGTAGTTCTTATGGTATTATGTTATTGATTTAATTCATAACTCATATGATGCTCAACCGATTGAAGATTCAATGGCATATGAGAGAAAGTAATTTTGCAAGGTGGACGGAGTCTGTAACCAACATATTTATCGGTTTATTGGTGGATGAGGTAAAAAAAGGAAACCACACCTCTTCCACTTTCAACAAAGCAGGGTGGAGGAATATACAGTGTGAAGTCACTACATAGACAGACAGGATTCCAATATAGCATGGTACAACTGAGGAATAAGGTAAACAAACTGAAAAAACAATATGCCAGTTTTCAGAAATCCATTTCTTAGTCCGGATTTGGTTGGGATAATGTAAATAAAAGAGGTGTTGTCGACAATCCAAGTGTATGGGAATCTCATATAAAGGTATTTCATAACTTTTAGGTCATTTTGATATCATTATAGATGTCAATTTTAAAATGTATAATTATATTGCTAAAATGTCATTATTGTAAAAATTGTAGGATAATGTCGAGTGGGCAAGATTCAGGAAAAATGGATTTCCTCAGTATCCTGAGCTATTATTGTTTTTGGTGGTACATACGCTACTGGGGATCACGCTATAGGAAGTGCTCAAGATTTGACTGTGTCGGATGAAGATGGCAATGGTGATGGCAATATAGGTGGTGACAACAGTGGTGGTGGCAATGCAGATTGTGACAGTGATGGTGGCAATACAAATGACTTCAGTGAACACCACACTGATGAGAGAGTCTTTACAACAGACGATGTTGGAACTTCAGTTCGTGAAAAGCACAAATTGGATAAGACTCCAAATACTAAGAGGAGAAGAAAGAGTAACCAATTCGGTATTGCTGACACTTGCAAAGCCATACAAGATTTTCTAAAAGTTAGGTCATCAAGTCAATCTGATGGTGGCTCTGCAAGCTCAGAGACTACACAACCACCTGTAAACCCTTTCTCCGTATCTGCTGTGGTCGATGTTCTACTGAGTATGCCCGAGATAGAGCAAAATGTTTACAATAAATTGATGAGCATTTCATGAAAATGATAATTCAATACTAAGTTTACACTTTATTAAAAATAAAAAAAAAAACATGAAAAAAAATTTGGAACAAAATTTTTTTGCAATTACCAAACGTGTTTCTATTCTTTTTCTATTCCAGGAACAGAAATTTTGTGCAGTTATCAAACGTGTTTCTGTTATTTTTCTATTCCAGAAACAGATATTTTATGCAACTACCAAACGCATTTTTTTGTTCAAAAATTATTTCCTGAAACAAAAATACTTTTTTTTTTTATTTCTGTTCGCTGGAACAATTTTTAAATAGAAATAATACCAAAAATGCCCGTAGTCCCTAAGCTTGCAGAGTCACCACCAGATTGACTTGATGACCTAACTTTCAGAAAATCTTGTATGGTTTTGTAAATATCAGCAATAGCGGATTGGTTACTCTTTCCTCCTCTTAATATTTGGAGTTTTATCCAATTTGCGCTTTCCACGAATTGAAGTTCCAGCATCGTCTGTTGTAAAGACTCTCTCATCAGTGTGGTTTCACTGAAGTCATTTGTATTGCCACCATCATTGTCACAATCTGCATTGCCACCACTATTGTCATCACCTACATTGCCATCACCATTGCCATCTTCATCCGACACAATCAAAACTTGAGCACTTCCTATAGTGTGATCCCCAGTAGCATATGTATTACCAAAAACAATACATAGCTCAGGATATTGAGGAAATCTATTTTTCCTGAATCTTGCCCACTCGACATTATCCTATAATTTTCACAATAATGACATTTCAGCAATATAATCATACATTTTAAAATTGACATCTATAATGATATCAAAATGACCTAAAAGTTATGAAATACCTTTATATGAGATTCCCATATACTTGGATTGTCGACAACACTTCTTTTATTCATATTATCCCAACCAAATTCGGACTAAGAAATGGATTTCTGAAAACTGGCATATTGTTTTTTTAGTTTGTTTACCTTATTCCTCAGTTGTACCATGCTATATTGGAATCCTGTCTGTGTAGTGACTTCACACTGTATATTCCTCCACCCCGCTTTGTTGAAAGTGGAAAAGGTGTGGTTTCCCTTTTTTACTTCATCCACCAATAAACCGATAAGTACGTTGGTTACAGACTCCGTCCACCTTGCACCGAATGCCTGTCTCTTATATGCCATTGAATCTTCAATCGGTTGAGCATGAGTTATAAATTAAATCAATAACATAATACCATAAGAACTATACGCCATACACAAAATCAGCATGGTAACCTATATGGATCCGTATATCCTGTCCTATTTTGTGCACTGTCCAACTAAATTATAAGATCTCTAAGATTAAGACAACGAAAAAACAAGCTAAAAGGCCAATCTCAGCACGCGGATAACTGTTTCCAAAATCAGCAAACTGCGATTTATGTGGCAGCCCTCTTTCAACCTTGCACCAAACAAATCATGGAATTAAACATTTAGCATAAAAATCAAGAATCATGTTTGAACAGAAATCTAAGATGGCCCTTATGAAATCTATGGTGTTAACAATTTGCAGCTTATGCTTATCACATCAAAGTGCATGGAAGAAGAAGCAATTTAAAAGTGTCATGGGTAGAATCCTACATTTTCAGATCAAAGGCACATAACATAACTTATAAAGTAATTCCAACTCTAAGTATGTATTACTTCATAGCAAGAACAATTAGAGAAACATGCCATCTTCAGACATTTAGGCCATGTTAGTCACATATTCAATCAAGTGTGAAACAAAAGACACAAGCACCAGAGATATGCTCATCTCCCACTATGTTTCTAGATAAAATATCAAGCCTTCAGACAAACTTGTATCGAGAAAATAACCATGTAGCAATCACCTATTCAATTTTCACTAATCGCAAGCAAGCCAATCCAAATTAGGACCTCCTAATGGGTTAGAAAAGAGGATGGTGGGTGGTGGTGTGGCGGACAGAGAAGCGGCACGTCGGGGCAGGCATCGTGGATGAGCGACGGGGTCGCGGCGTCGTCAGGTGAGCAGAGGAGGCGCAGCGTCAGGCTTCGGGCAGAGCAGGGACTGGCAAATTGTGGACAAAGCAAGGAAAAAAAAATCATTAATTGCTCAGAAAATAGGTCAATGATGGCATATATAGAACTCCAACTTTAACTAGCAAAGAGACTAACTTTAACTATACTTCCGACATTCCAGCAAGATTACATAATCTGAAAAGGAATCGTGGGTTGAGCCTCACCATGCTCGTTGGAGCTGCGAGCGTGAGTAGCGAGTAGACGCTCGAGCGAGCAAAGAAGTGAGCAGACGCTCGTTGCTCTGCTTGCTGCTTTGCTTGCTCGCGTGCACAGCAGGCGCTCACTACTCTACTTGCTCAAGCGTGCAGAGTAGAGCTTGCGTGAGGAACGAGCAAATGCTCGCTGCTCTACTCGCTCGAGCGTGCACAACAGGGCTCGTTGCTTTGCTCGCTCGAGCGTGAGCAGCGAGTAGATGCTTGAGTGAGCAGACACTTGAGCGTGCATAGCAGGCACTCACTGCTCTGCTTGCTCGAGCGCATGCAGAGCAAGGCTTGCTGTGAGCAGACGCTTGAGCGTGCAGAGCGGGGCTCGTTGCGAGCAGACACTCGAGCGTTTCTACTCATCTGGGCGAGCCTCTGCTGCCTCGAGCGAGAGTCTAGCAGATCTGGGCGAGCGTTGCTTGAGAGAGCCCTCATGCTCAAGCTTAGAGCAGCCATCGCCTAGATCTACGAGGGGTGGCTCTCAGCGAAGCCCTCATCAATCGGTGAAGGAGGAGTAGCAACCGGTGACGATGAAACTTACCTCGAATTTCAGTTGGTGAAGGAGCAACGGCGGTTGGCATCAAAGAGGACGACGATGGAGAAGTCGGATGGTCTCGAGACATAGTGGGAGGCGTCGGAGAAGACGACGGTGGAGAGGCTGGAAGGTCATAGAGAAGATGCAGGAGGAGAAGGCAGTGTTCGAACGGCTCAAACAAGAAACAAAAAGGAAACACGTTTATTATGTTTTTGTTCTTTTTTTGTTCTTAAAAATTGTTCTAGATTTCTTACATTTTATCAAAAAAAAAATTGTTATAGAAATAAGAAACATGTTTTTCTTGTTTCTCGTTTCTGTTTCAAATATGTTCCTAAGAACAAAAAAATAGATTTAGTACAAAAACGTAAACAAACGCGTTTCTGTTCTTTTTTGTCCCTGGAACAAAAAAGCAAAAATTTTGTTCAAAAACAGAAAAAAGAATGAAAACAAATAGACTCTACACAACCACCTATAGACCATTTCTCCGTATCCGCTGTGGTCGATGTTCTACTGAATATGCCCGAGATAGAGCAAGATGTTTACAATAAAGTAGTGGAACAAGGAATAGTCAGTGCCCCATGGAGGAAGGCTTTCATTAAATCCACACCTGCAAGGAGAAATGACTTCTTTAATGAGTTTAGTAGATGTTTGGAAATATATTATGAGTTGCATGGAATTTCATTAGAATGTATAACTTATGTTATCTATTAATATTTAGTTTATAAAAATATTAATGTTGAGACTCTAGTACTTATATATAATGGCATATCTTATTGAGATTTTATGACTTATTGTACAAACTTTACTTACAAAATTTTATTCCAAGTATGCACATATAACCATGTCCAGAATATTTATCTTTACTCACCATGAACAAAATTAAATTGATGAGCATTTCATGAGAATGATAATGCAATACCAAGTACACTTTACTAAAAAAAAAAATAAGGCACGTGAGAAAATTTTGGTACAGACTTTACTTATAAATTTTTTTTCCAAGTATGCACATATAACCATGTTCATAATGTTTGTCTTCACTCACCATGAACAAAATTAAATTGATGAGCATTTCATGAAAATGAGAATTCAAA
Organism: Eucalyptus leucophloia subsp. euroa; assembly: GCA_017140325.1. Classification (NCBI taxonomy): domain Eukaryota; kingdom Viridiplantae; phylum Streptophyta; class Magnoliopsida; order Myrtales; family Myrtaceae; genus Eucalyptus; species Eucalyptus leucophloia. Next base: position 25,427,217 of record CM029476.1, read on the forward strand.
ACTAAGTTTACACTTTATTAAAAAAAAAATTGAGAAAAATTTGGTACAAACTTAAAAAATTTTCTTCCAAGTATGCACATATAATCATGTTCATAATGTTTATTTCACTTACCATGAACAAATTAAATTGATAAACATTTCATGAGAATGATAATTCGATACTAAGTTTACACTTTATTAAAAATTAAAAAAAAACACGTGAAAAAAATTTGGAACAAAATTTTTTTGTAGTTACCAAACATGTTTATATTATTTTTCTATTAGGAATAGAAATTTTGTGCGATTCTTAAAAGTGTTTTTCGTTATTTCTCTATTTCGAGAATTAGATTTTTTATACGATTCTAAACGCGTTTTTTTTTTTCAAAAATTATTTCTAAACAAAAATATATTTTTTTTATTTCTTTTTTTTGAAATAATTTTTAAATAAAAATATTAACAAACGCGCTCATAAAAACACAAAAAAAAAAAAAAATTCTTTCCCCCAATTTTTTTCCCGGTACATCCTAATTCCCCGCGTAGCAATAGTGCGCTCGAGAGCTTCACCGTCGTCGGCGGCGGCTTCTTCTTCTTCTTCATCTTCATCTTCATCATCTCCTTCGCGCCTTCGCTGTCTTACCGGATTTCGCAGAGATGGCCGATCGGTCGCCGTCGCTCCCGGACCTCCCTATCCTCCAGTTCGAGGAGAAGATCGCCGAGACGGTCGAGAAGAATCCGGTGGTGGTGATCATCGGCGAGACTGGCTCCGGGAAGAGCACGCAGCTCTCTCAGATCCTCCACCGCAGGGGCTACACCAAATCCGGCATCGTCGGGGTCACCCAGCCCCGCCGCGTCGCCGCCGTCTCCGTCGCCAGGTGTAGTTCGCCTTCCGGCTCCCTTTTCTTCTTAGGCTTTTCTCAATTCGGCCACGCGTCCTAGGGTTTCGGCATCCCAGTGTATTAACGAGGAATCGTGGGACTAGTTCGCGTCATCACGTAACATCGACAAGCATGTATATTCATAGGGGAGCTGTCTGAATTCTCTGCTATGTCTGGTGTCGAGTGTCGAACGGCGGTCCTAACGATGATTTGCGGCTCTTTTATCAGTTGAGAAGCTTTGATTGCTAATTAGAAATTGTTATGACGTGGTGTCTTGTCTCCTCACCTTGCTGTTCGAATGATCTCATATAATCTAATCTGTAGCGGCTGGCTTTTTCTGCATTGGTCAATTTTGTGATGACCCATTTTTTGGAATTGATGCGATCCTTAATACTTCACGTGCACAGACGGGTGGCGCAAGAGCTTGGGGTCAAGCTTGGGGAGGAAGTGGGTTACGCCATCCGGTTTGAGGATAGGACTTCAGAGAGGACAAGAATCAAGTAAATTTTTTCTGAACGTTTTAAATTATTTTCAGCTTCGGTTTTGTACAGTTTCTCCTAGATAAATGAATGTCCACCCTCCATTGCTTGCTCGGTTAGGGAAATTGGATAGAATCTTGGGCTCTCTCTCTCCTTGCGGTTTCTAACAGTGGAGTTTGTACTTGCTCAGATACCTTACTGATGGTGTACTTCTTCGGGAAAGTTTATCCAACCCAGAGCTTAGTGAATATTCAGTTATAATATTGGATGAAGCCCATGAAAGGAGTTTAAATACGTGAGTTCTATGTGTGATTCTTCTACTTCATTTCTGTATTGAGGGTCTGTTGGGTTGACTGTGTCATGTGAATGTGATGCATCTTTAGTCTCCAATATTAATACCCATGTCTGTATATGTCCACTGCTTCTGATCAAGTTTTCCTTTTATAATTATTGGTGTGAACTTTCAGGGACATATTGCTTGGACTGATGAAGCGCTTAGTCAAGATCCGCTCATCCAATTTGAGGGTTCTGATAACCTCGGCTACTCTTGATGGGAATAAAGTCTCTAATTTTTTCTCAGATTGCCCGGTACTAAATGTTCCTGGAAAGTTATATCCAGTGGAAATAGTATACAGCAGAGAGCGTCCAACAAGCTATCTCGAATCTTCTTTGAGAACGGCCCTCAGTATGATACAAGTTTGATCATAAACTTATCTTATAATACATCCAAACTTGCACTTTGATCTTTTGGGCTTAATGCCATGACCAAGCATGATGATGACTCAACGTATTTGTCAATTATTTGTTGATGGTTCATAGTGTAATTGATGTTTGTTTTTGTAATCTAGTTTATAATTGATCCATTGTTTTTGTCTATCTTTTCCGTCAAAGCTCAATCTTTTGTCATGGCGATCTTTTCCTTTTGTTCCCCGTAAATTTCACTTTACCCGCAGAAGTTATGGTTAGTTCACTTAGTACACTGAAGTTCTCTGGACACAATATTTGTGTTTGTTATGAACTTCCTGCCCACAACAGAATGAATTTCAATCATAGGTCATTCTTGCATGTTACCTTTTTTCTTAGTTTTGAATGGCAATACTAACCCGTTGATTATTTCTGACTAATTTAAATTGTAGACATACATGTTCGGGAACCAGAAGGTGATGTCTTGATATTCATGACTGGACAGGTGAAATTGAATTTTGCTTGATTTTCCCTCTAGTTGCAGGTTAAGAAATGAAATGGTTGATTTTACTTGGTCTTACAGGATGATATAGACAAGCTGGTGTCGAAGTTGGAAGATGAAGTTCGAAGCCTACAAGAAGGATCATGCATGGACGCCGTCATTCTACCTCTTCATGGTTCACTGCCTCCGGAGCTACAGGCAATTTCTTGCTATTTTCACGCTTGGAGAAATGTTTACAGAATTAGGAAAGTTGATCAATTTATCATGCAAACTTCTCATTTGTGTACTTCACTTTTGAAAACATATGCTTTTATGTTGTGTTTTAAGTAAAAATAGCATTGTTATAGTTTTGCTCACTGCATTATAATTTGCTTACAGACATGGAATTCTCTCTCTCTCTCTCTCTCTCTCTCTCTCTCTCTCTCTCTCTCTTAAGTATCCCAAAAATTTATCTCTTAAAAAGCTAATTATGTTGGGGTTAAATTATCCATCCATCCGTTTCTCATGGTTTCTACTAAAAAAATCTAGTGTATTAAATGCATATATGCTGGCAATGGCAAGGTTGCTATGTAAAGTTTAAACTGGGAAAAATTGAATTTTTGACTCTGTTTGATTTGATTTGATTTTCTTAATTTCACTTGCTTTGTGAATCATGTAGGTTCGAGTGTTTACTCCTCCACCTCCAAACTGTAGGCGATTTATCGTTGCTACCAATATTGCTGAGACTTCTTTAACTGTTGATGGAGTTGTGTAAGTAACTTAAATTCATTTCAGTTGCATTTGCATGTGAGGTTTAAATTACCGATTTACATGATTAGGACATAATGACATGTCTTTTAATTACTGCTTTATTATCGAGAATGAACTAAATATTTATCTAATTAAAAGAGAAGAATAATGGAGATAAATACTCAAAAAGCCAAGAAATCAGGACTTCTTTATCAGCATAAAAGGCCAAGAGATAGAGTGCTGAAATGTAGATTGTAGTTTCTTATAAATCCTCCTTTGTCCTATTGTAAAGCGGTTCTTGTATTTTAAGAGTGGGTGATTATCATTTTCAATGTGCTCAAGTAGGCTGTAACTGTTGGTGCTATCTCAATTTGCAATTGACCATAACAAAGTAAAATTTTAACTACATCAATCTTTCTTCTTCAAACCTGCAGTGCAAATGATTCTGATCCCTTGCAGAGTTAATACAGCTAGGTTCGCCTGTTGATTAAAGAATTGACTGTGTTACTATTGAAATTGTGGGGCAAAGAATACGAGTTTCTAGTAAATTTGCACGCTTGTCACTTTTCTTGGCTAGAGTTCTTATGTGCCAAACATATCCTATGATAGGAACTTTTTCTTTCTTTTTTTTATTTTTTTATTTTTTTGACATTCATACTGCCGAAACTTATGGGATCATGACAAATTTATTAAAAGCTAAAATTGCTAATGAAGCATGATTTAATGTCTAAATGCTCTAACACTCTCCACTGCATAAGTTGGGACATTCTGTAAGACTAAAGCAATTGATTTTTAATTCAAATGTGGATGCTGGTCTCCTATTCCAATTGGATAAAGAACTTTGTGAGTTCACTACTTATCTTAAAGTTTGAGCAGATAGATGAATGTGAGAATTAGTATTTGAACAGTCTTAGAGCTTATTCTACTTTAAGTGCATGAAATCAAGTTAGATGAAGCTGAATTGGTTCCTTCTTATGTTAATGGTTTTGGCCGGACCCTGGGTACTTTTTGTATAAGAGTCGGAGATGGAGGATGGAAATTTAAATCAAAGATCGGATTATTTTTTGACCAATGGACTCATACTTGTAGTTGAGTTGCTCAATACAATTTGGTTATAGCTCTAGTTAGAACTCAATAGCTGTGTTATCTCGTTTTTTTGAAAGTTGAAGTACTGGTGCCAATTAGTTGCCCTCACATTTTCATTTGGTTTAAATTGATAGGTATGTTATTGATTCTGGTTATGTGAAACAGCGTGGATACAACCCATCCACTGGAATGTATTCCCTTGATGTTGTTCCAGTTAGCAAGTAAGCAGACAATACTGTCAATGTTAGATCTTGTTTTCCTCATCTTGCTCGGCAGTTCATTTAATGGCTTGCTTCCTTTTAATTGGTGATAGAAATTCTCATTCAATTGAGCAGATATGCTCTTGGAAAAGATTCCAAGGTTGGGTTCTTAATCATAGAAAAGGCTGAGTAAAAATTTACAGCCTTCAGTCTTGAGCTTGTAATCCTGAATGTCTGTGAAATACTATTAAATTTTAAAACTTTCAACATCTTCAATAGAATGAGACATGGTATTGAATGTGTGATCAATCAGTAGAAGCCTTTACAGCATGCTCTCAATGAACTTCCTGTGTATTTTGGGGTCGAGGACTTGAGGCTTCATTGTTTCTTGGATTTCCCTTGTGGATATAGTAATTCCTTAATTTTTTCAGTCATTTATTGACTTGTAATTTTGCAGAGTTCAAGCTGACCAGCGTGCTGGACGTGCTGGAAGGACACGTCCTGGGAAGTGCTACCGATTATATCCATCCACGGTTTATCAAGATGAATTCCTAGATGTAACAGTTCCTGAAATACAGAGATCTTCTCTGGCTGGCAGTGTCCTTTATCTGAAGTCATTAGATCTTTCTGATATCGACATACTAAGATTTGATTTTCTTGATTCTCCTTCATGTATGTTTGTTCGTATATTCTGCTTTCTCTTCATATATCTTGTATTATTTTTCTATCTCTGTTCATGACTAAAAGTCACTTGTGAAAGTAAAAATCAGCTCCCTTCTCCCCAATATGGAATAAAATGATTTGATTAGCAAAAAGAAATACATTATAAAGCTCCATATCGGGTTCTATTTTCGATGGTGAAAGTGATCAGAAATCTCAAAAAGGGATAGCATATAGCTCAAAAAACCTTTTCATGTTCTCGAGTTATATTTTTTTTTTCTTTGGGTCTTATGACATGTTGAATGTACTGCAGATGGTTCTTTGGAAGATGCTTTAAAGCAGTTATACCTTATTGATGCAATTGATGAAAATGGATCAATTACAAGCATTGGACGGACAATGGCCGGTAATGCATTTCATCCTTTTAAGTGTGCTCTGCTTCGAATAACTGTCTATGCACCAGAGTGCATTCCTGTAATTACAGGATAGCTTAATTATTGGTATAAGTGGTGACTCCTTCCACAATACTTGAGAACATGCTGCTATCTTTCATAAGAAATAAATGGAATGCTTCAAAGTTTAACCATAATTAGTGTGATTGGAGAAATGGCCTTTAGAAAGTTTTTGGTTCCAGATTTTGTGAAGTAACACAACAACTTTTTTTTTTCCAGTTGCATAGATAATGGTACTCGTGGGGTTTTTCTTTTATTTTATTTTTAATTTTTTTTTTTTTTTGGGGGGGGGGGGTGCGTGTTTGTTCACAAATTCTGCTGTTGACTAAGCTATCCAGAATTAATTGGCAACTTTAAAAGCTAAAAGCATAATTTGCTCCACCAGCTTTGCACTTTCTACTTTGGCTTTTAAGAGAAATAAATGTGAAAAATAGAAATTTTCTTTTCAGTAGCGAAAGGTAAAGTTAGATCATTCTTTCTTCTATTATTTTTTAGTTGAAGCCACAAAAATAGTAGAAATAGGAAAAGAATTACGATCGATTACATGGATCCTCCATAATATCCCACACCTGACCCTCAAATATGGTTATTCAGAGAACTTCCTTTTCTCAACCTAGACTCAGTAAAAGTTATAGCTGAAAACAAAAGTCAAAAGTTACAGTTAAACCCAAAAAGTTACACGCAAAAGTTAGAAGATTATAATTTTTCAAATTGATTTCCCTTTGGTAAAACCCTGTTGTTGTATCATTATTTGTCTATCAGTAGAGACTTCTCTGTGTATTCAAATCATTATTTTTTTATTAGTAGAGAGACTTCTTCATGGATTGTTTCTCCGTGTTTTGTCTCATGCAATGGTATAGTCACGCAACTTTGCTTTCTTGTGAAAGAAACTGTAATTGTCTTTTTGACTTTGTCCACCGCTACTCACAGATTGCTCTCACAATTTCCACAATTCCGGGAAAAGAATACAGTTGAACAATAATGGCATGCTGCCACCATTAATGCTGTTGCAATAATATCACGTTTTAAGAAATTGAAGTAAATTTGTGCTGTCCTAATAGGGTATACAAAATCTTTTCCTTTTTGTGCTATAGCGGTGAAGCTCTAGAAGTGTTTCTATGTGGAGTGTCATCTCTTATAAATACATTCACTTGGTTCATTATCTATTTTCTGAAATTAATGCAGAACTTCCTTTGGAGCCTTCACTCTCAAGAACATTGATGGAAGCTAATGAGTACGGTTGCTTATCCCAGGCCTTGACAATTGCTGCCATGTTATCTGCAGAGACTTCTCTGCTTCCTGGTCGAAGGTCAGTATCTGAATGTCTTCAACTATCCCTGATTCTGCATGCTATTAGATTATTTTCAGCTCCAAAAATTGGGAGTTGTATCAAGTGCCTCATGATACCGCACAAAAAGGAGAGTGGAGAAATTGCAAAATGGGTAGATAAGTACTGGTTTGCACTCTGCAGCAGATGCTCAGAACTTGACAACTCAACATCTTTTTATGTTGGAATCTGGAATTGGAGAAATCACAAAATTGGTAGATAATTATTAGTTTCCATGAAGTTTGGCCACCCCTCTATTAATCACACTCTGAACTCCACTGATTACAAAATTGGTAGATATGAAGTTTGGCTTCCCCTCCACCGATAACAAAATTGGTAGATAAGTACCTTCACTTCCTGCAAAGTCGAACTGTAAGCTTTTTGTCTTGAATGTTAATGGAAATCGTACATTTTAGCCTGTTACACCTTTCTTTGAAAGATATGTTTGTCGATGTCGGAGGGCTGACCACCGGGACCATTGGCATCCCAGCTTCACAGCCAAAATGGCACTTATCACCATTATATCTTAAAAATGAGTATTGTTTTCAAATGAGTCTGGCATGTCAGATGTGAAAAATGAGAGGACCAACTATAAGTCACTCTGAAAGTTGAGCATCCAGCTTGAAGTTAATCTGGTGAAGTAACCATCATTCATTTCACCAAATAAGTGATGAATTAATTATGATCGCAGCAAAGGTACTGAAAAGAAGAGAAGACACAGTGCAGATCTTCCTGATGGATCTGGCTTGGGAGATCACATTCAATTGCTGCAAATTTTTGAGCAGTGGGATCAAAATGATTATGATATTGGTTGGTGCAAGGAAAATAATTTACAGGTATTTGTCTAACTTCAACTTCAGGAAGCAGGAAATATCTTTAGATGACATTAGTTGCAGTTTCTAGGTCAAATTATCTTGCAAAAACAAACCTTATACCTTCGAAGTATTGATGAGTTGATGAGTACATTATTTCCATCGTTATGTATATGAAACATTGTGAGAGGAGGGAGGAAATGGTTACAAAAACTTGATATGATGGCTCTGAATAATTTTGATCATTTGCAGGTTCGGGGGATGCTGTTTGTCAAAGATGTTCGGAAGCAGTTATGCCAGATAATGCAAAAAAAAGCAAAAGGTCAGTTTGCATTGTTATACAGAATTTTGCTTTTTTGAGCAAACCAGCTGTAGTAATCAGTCTATATATATAATTGCATCTGGAAGAGATTCTATATAACTCATAAATGCTGAATCGAGAACCAAAATTCTAAGTTTAGGGAGCAGCTTTCAGGGTTCAAATCAGGTGGTATGTTTTAGTGGCACCTACAAGTCGTCCTAATGACATGCCCATATGCAGCATTCACAAGACTATTTATGTCCATGTGCATTATGCAATGTATTTTCTCAATAAATTCTTTGTGATAACTTAGAAAATTTATCTTTTTGTGTAACACACACAAAATGACTGTCAATCAGAGATTCTTTTTACCTGAATGATTAACAAAATTCCTTTCAGGAAATGCGCGGGCCTGCGGGGTGGGGTCTTTTTATTTTTTTGTTTGTTTGGGGGGGGGGGGGTGGGAGGATTCCCCATGAATTTTTTACCTACTTATAGCCGATACTGGAATATCATTACCTGTAATAATGCCTCTTGATGGGCCCTGTCAGTGTGTGTGTGTGTGACTTTTATTTTTTTGAGAATCCACATGTAAACTGGCCGAGGTTCTTTTGTATGACCAGCCCCAGCTCCCAACCCAGTCCTATTAAAAATTTCGTGCCAAAACTGTGTGCTTTGGCATAGCTTTGTGTGCTTTTTCGATTCCTATGGCATTTTTGTGTCTAGAACTGCTAGGTTGTTATATCATCTAACAGATATGCTCTTCTGGTTGTATATAATTGAGCATTATTTTCCCATTTTCGCCTGAAACAGGAACTCTAGATGTACGGACATCTGAAAGTAGGAAGGAGAGAAGGGATGATTATAGGAACTTGAGGAAGGCTCTATGTGTGGGTTTTGCAAATCAGCTTGCAGAAAGAATGACTCTCCACAACGGATATCGTACGATAGGATTTAAATCCCAGCTAGTTCAGGTACTCGTAAACATTTTGCTGCTGCTACTGAACATGCTGACATTACTACCGTAGAGACATTCATCCAAACTTCACTATATTCATTCTTACTAGGGATAGTTCCCACAACTCAGTACCGAGTCTCAGAACAAGGTGCTTGAATAGGAAAAGAGTTAAATCATAGGGATTAGTAAGTTAAGTGGAAGCCATTCTTCTATTTTTGTATCAGTGTGCCTGTACCATTGCAGTGGAAAAAATTGATGTTGAAGTACTTTTCTTTTAGGTACATCCTTCCTCGGTGCTAGGGACAGATGAACAAGGAATGTACCCAGACTTTGCCGTCTACCATGAGTTGATAACCACCTCACGCCCTTTCATGCGTAATGTGTGTGCAATTGACATGAAATGGGTCGTTCCCATTTTAAGGAAGCTCGAGAAAGTGAATGTCAATAAGCTAAGGTAACACAATTGTAGTTCTGTTTTCACAATGTCCCATAACACATAACGTGTTGATTCTCTTTTGTTTGTGACGTATGTCTCTCTTAAGCAGTGGAGGATATAGTCAAACTGAGGAGGGAAATGATGGCAAATCAGCATTCTTGCCAAAGGAAGATGTTAGTCCAGCTAAGGTTCTGCCTGACAATGAAAGCAGAATTCAGGCAGCGAGAGAACGTTTTCTTGCCCGGAAAGCCAAAAAATGAGCTCATAATTGTTGAACTGAGTGCTCTGGATTGATTTATAGAAGAAGATAATTCAGTTGATTGCTGAGGTAACAGTCTGTGAGATCTGCTGCCAAAGGGAACATCAATCACTCGTATTTCAGTGGCCCAGGGCAAGATGTCATCATGCCTCGTTGTTGATTTTACATTGAGATCCCATGTACAATAAAGGCCACTCCATGGACAATTTGTGATGGGGAGAGGAACATGGACATGTTCTGTGGTCTGGGTTTCTCCCGATATTTTCAGATAAACTAGACCGGGTGGAGTGGGATCTACAGGATTAACCAGCTGAAGATTTCTGTTCTTTAAAGAGACTGCATGGTCTTATTTTCCCTCCAAATTGAACAGGCCTATTCTCGCATACTGCCGAAGATGATTGGCTACTGATCTCAACATTTCTCTGTGCAATACTGCGTGAAGTTCCCCCTCGGCTACAGAGAACAGCCCCCATGTCGGTGGAATTGGGCAGGCTTGGGGCTTTTTATCATTTTGCTGGGACTTTTCTCACCAATAGATATTTAAGAAAAGCTGCTCAACAAAGACTTAAAGACTTATATATGTATTCATTCCACGAAAGAAACTTGTTATTCAATGCATCATTGGTGATGTAAGTGTCATGGCTAATTAAGAAGGTGACTTCCCATTCGTGTAACCATTAAGAGTGGTGTACATCCTCATCTTAGTACAGTACCCTTGCTTTTATTATAGCCATTCATCCCAAGATGTTGCAGTTAGTTAAAAGTACATCAGGAGAGATTCCACTTGAGGGGCTGAAGTCACCGTGCACGATTTATCTTGGTGGTTCGAGCTCGATAAAAAGGCAAACTTAAAGAGTGAAGAATAAGCAAAATACCATATTTGACCAAACACAGGCAAACTCATGTCTACTCGAGATAAAGCATAACACGGTAAATTTCCTTCCTTTTTCTTCATTACAAAACCCCCGTTGCAGATTTCTGACTGTCCGAAGTACAAACCTTCCTATGCCAGCTTCACAGACTCGCACGCTAACCACCGTCCGACCTTCCCCTTACATGTTAACCGGTACACAGACACCTAATTTTAAACTTGTCTTGGTGTGGCCCCCTCCAAAGAAGAGCCCTCCAAAAATTGGCGTATGCCGCTTTTTGCGGCGAGCACACGGTATTCTTTAGTAAAAGGCGAAAGAATAGTTCGCTCTGTGCTCACCGCGCGGCTGCGTGAATTGTAAACGTGGCACTAGCTCCTTATTTAATGAAAACCTAAAAAGCCTGAGAGGCATCAGGAGTCGATGTGGGACTCTTACAAGTGTAAGATACCCACATTCGCGCAGTGCACGAAGAGAAACTCCTCCCCTTCTCCTTCACGCTCGCAGATATCCCATCTCTCCCCAAGCGGGAAAGTTGACAGTGTACTTCAAGAGGCTCTTTTGTCCTCTTTTCCTGGGGGTGTGCAAAATACCCGAGAACCGCCCGAACCGTCCGGAATCGGACCGGAACCGCCCGGAACCGGCGGTTCTCGAGGGAACCGGTCCGGTTCCCGGTTCCAATTTTCGGGAACCAGTGGGAACCGGTCCGGTTCCGGTTCAAGCGGATCCACCCGCCTGTCCACCCGAAACGGACTGGTACCTATTTATAATTTTAAAAAAAAAATACTAAACAAAAGTCGCGAAGCCCCTAATTCGCGAAGCCCTAATTCGCGCGTCTCTTCTCTCTCTGTTTCTTCCTCGGCCTTCGATTCTCTCTGTTTCTTCTCTTCATCTTCGATTCCTCCCTGAGTATCCACGTCGCCGCCGCTGCTCCTCCTCCGCCACTGTCCGCCCCCTCGCACCAGTCGCCACTCGCCACAACCGCTACTCCTCCGCCGTTCTGTCAGGCCCCTTGCGCCAGTCGCCTCCCACCACAACCGCTGCTCCTCCACCTCGCAAGAACTCTCGACTGAGCCCCTTTTCCGTCACTCAACAAGGTACGAAGCCCTAATTCGCGTCTCATCTCTTCCGATTTCTTCCTCAGTCTTTGATTCTCTCTCTATTTCTTCCTCAGTCTCTTGTCTTCATCTTCGATTCCTCCCCAAGCATCCACGCTGCCACCGCTGCTCCTCCTTCGCCACTGTCCGCCCCCTCCCGCCGGTCACCACTCGCCACAACCACTGCTCCTCCGCTCGCTGTCCCCCTCGCCGACGCTCGGTCCTTCGTCTTTGATTCCTCCCGAGCCTCGACGCCGCTATTGTTGCCTCAATTGGAACTTGGTTCTGCTGTCCCTTGTTCTATCTCTTTTCTCTCTTTTTTTTTTTTTCTTTCCATTTTGCTTATTTTATTATTGTTTTCATTATTTTCTTTCGAAAGAATTCATGGTGGATAATGAGCTTGAGAGGGAGGGCTAATGCAAAAGAAATTCGTCTATTATTGGTCTATTAATTATTGTTTTAGTTTTTGGAGATTGGAACTTAGAATTTTAGAGCTCAAAACTTCCGAACCAGCGGTCTGGGAAACCAAAATTGTTTATTTGTTGAAAACCAGAATTTTGGCGTCAAAATCGGTTCTATGGATCCACCGGAACCGGACCGGACCGGCGGTCGGTTCCGGTGGATCCATGCAATAAACGGGTGGATCCTGGTTCCGATTTTCGGAACCGGTCCTTATGCGGGCGGTTCCCGGTTCTAGGTTGGGAACCGCCCGCCCGGACCATGCACACCCCTATCTTTTCCATCCCCAGAGCAAGAAGTGATGCTTGTCGGTTCTTTCGTTGGAGTGAATGTTTTAGAGTCTGGTCATTGCACCAAAGAGGATTGGCCTAGTTTTAGCTAATTCCAGTTCAATTGGAAGCCAATGTTCAGCTGTCATCAGTAGCGACGAGGACTGCCGTTGCTGCTGCCAGACGGCTGTGCGGTTTGCTGATCTAATGCGGTTCAGTTCGCACCCACCTCGCGGATCTGAATAGCTTCTCTTGCTGTCGCTTCCTTCCACTCTGACGGCAAACCCCCCATGAGAATCACCTAGCTTGTTAGTTTAGATGCGAATTCTTTATACAGGTACAATGGAACAAAGTGTATTCCGTTCTGTCCTCGGAGCGCTGTTTTGCTGCTTGAACCGTCAATTCGAGCAGTGGCTCGCTAAGAACAGAATGTTGAACTGTGAATCCCTCAAACTCCTGCCAGAACTTGCGCGAATCAGAAAGCAGAGTAGAGATTGTGAATTGTTTCGATGCTTTTAATGACAGTCTTCGCGATTCTCGAACTTGGCTGCAATGCATTTGCTTGTCACAACTTAGGGAACTCGAAAGGGGGAAGGTCCGCGGCATCATACTGATCGTGGCATGCTGCGACGTCAATTCAGCCGATCACCGGAGGACCTGAATGTAAACTATATGCCATTCTTTTTCCTTTGTTCCCTTGAGAAGGAAACTGTCGTATCGACGAAAATTTGCATGGGGGGCAAGAAGTCGATTGCCTGTCCTTCTGTTGTTGCTCAAGGGATCTTGCTTGTCCAACAAACAGTCCATTGAATAACGTGCACTTCCTCGAACGAAACGTCGCAAGAAGTTTAGAATCATCGTCCTAGGATATACCAATAGACCAGCGATCGATGCCTTCGCAAAATGCTAGGTACATACTCAGGGAAACGGTTTGAGAGCTTAGTGATGTACATGGTCCTCTGCTCTCTTGCTTTTGCTTATTTGCTTCAAGTCTCCATTGCTACACCAGCAAAGTTTCTAACACCATCTATAACACGGCGCGGAAGAAAGCTTTCACTTGAGATTCGGAATATATTTTTATAAAAATAATAACTTTTATCGTTTACGAAAATAAATAAATAATATTTTCAACATTTATGAAAATAATTAGATAACCATTATAATTGATGATGAACATATTTTCCGTTGACTAATTTTTTAAGCGACATCACTAACTATTTAAAAACATATATTTTCTAACTTTCGAGTTTTATGTTAAAAAAAAGAGAGAGAACCTAAAATACTTATCCAATTTGGCAATTTCATTTCCATTGATTCTTTGCGTGGTTGGAGGAGATGAGTGACTTCTCTTTTTGACTTCTCAATCTGGATGAAATTCTGAAAAGGGACAGACGCACGTGCATTACGTGTGCATTCAAGGTCCTCTTGAGAGTTTTTTGTCCCCTTTGGTGGTGAGAAGAATGGGTGGTCGGAGATTCACAGCCCTTTCTTTTTTTTTTTTTTTCCCAATCTAATTCTCTGATTGCTTTGCATACTTTCGTCCCCTTCTAAAAAATGCACGATACAGCACCTCGTGAGTAGACCCGATCAATGAACGGGTGCCATCAATCCTAAGCATTCGTACGCATGCCCCCACTAGGATTGAAAAAACATGTGACCTGATTCTTATGAAATGCACAAATTTTAAGTCGGGTTTTAAATTTGACCTGAATTTTTTTTCTTTGCCTCATAAAAAAGCATCATGTTTAACTCGGTCTTGATTCATGACCAAATTTACTTTTTGTTTCATAATTAAAACACCAACTCTAGGTGATGTTCGAATTTGAATCCAAATCTTTTGTTGTCTTATAAACAAAACACAACTTTAAGTCAGTATCTAAATTTGACCCTGTTAAGTTGTGGTCGAATGGTCGAATGATTGTCTTTAACAATTTGAAGTGTCATTCCATGCGTACTTGGTGGAAACTTGATGAAAATTTAATGAATGTCAGATTTGAGGCATTAACGATATAAAACAAAAATAGAAAATTGGTCAAAATTGGGACTTGATTTGAAGTTGGTACTTGACTATGAGATAAAAATCTCATCACAATGAAGACTCAAGCTGAAGTTGATTTTTTTTTTTTTTAAGGAGAATGAGCCTATACAATAAGCAAAGAATAATGGGAATGGTATCATAAATGTCATAACTTTTATAAGATACGCAAATGTCATAATCTTTTTTCAACTACTTGATGTGTAACTTTAAAAAAAAAAACTTAAAGCCATGATTTTCAATCAATCCCTTAAGTACTAAAATATTTAAATAATATTCATCTAGATATTGGAAACGTGATGTGATATAATACTTGTCGTCAACATTTTAAAAATGTTTTGGTACTTAAAAAGTAATATGGCATATGGCAATCAAATCGGAGAAATAGTTACAACAATGACATTTGTGTTTTCTTGGCTAATAATCAGAGAAGACCATCGATTATTTCATGAATATTTTTGGGCGAAATCACTAAAGTGGCTTTTCTTTCATTCTATTTCGGGTTCGTGGGATTCAATGGCCCCAATCGACCGTGACGTGATCCAAAGGGGGACCAATGCGACGTGCCCGCTGCCTAGTGGTTGCGTCCTTTGCCTCAATTGACTCTGATCTGACGTGACCCGGCAGGGTACCATGCGACACGCGAAGCACGGTTCTTTTTGGGCGTTTCTGAGGCGCTAATTATCTCTGAAATATTAATAATTAAAAAATACTTTTTAAAATGACCGTTAACATCGTTATTTTTATCTTTTACGAAAATATTCAAATATAAATTATTTTTATTAAGTAATTATTTCGAACTATATGAATAATCATTATTAGAAATATGCTTTCTAAATTATTTATTTTTCGTACTATAAGAGGAGCTTAAGATGGTTGGAAGACACATTTAAATCAATCATTGGAACTCTTGTACAGGTCATTACCTTCATTGCAGAGAAAAATTGAGATCTAGCCCCTTTCATTTCAATGAACCCCATGTGGAAAACGTGGTTTTGTTCCCCTCAACCCCACTTTGAACATGTGGTGGAGTTTTATAATGAAATATAAATGCCCCTACTCAATTTTGATATGCACTATCTTTTTACCAATTTGGGGCATGCATCTCCACATTTTTTGTGCTTTCGTTCGTTATAAATCTTCAAAAGTTAAGTTGGAACTTCTAGATAGTCATCCATGTGTTTTTAGGACAAATGACCCTCGTTATTAGTCATAGACACCGAGCACAGTTAAGTTGTCTCCTAACACTTGTCTACTGCCACTAAACACCATTACCACAAGTGGACTTTGTTGCCGCTGACACGGTCGATGCTCTTTTATATACAAAATTTTCAAGCAATAGTCAGATCAATAGATATTTTTTATATTTATACCATAAATAACTACCTATCAATAGGGGTAAGTACAGGTCAGGTCTCGAGAAATTTTTTGGCCCCATCAATCATACAAGAAAATGCCTCATATCAGACTAAATGAATTGGTCAATGTCGGGTTGATTCAAGCCTAGCCCAATTTTCTTTTTGAAATTAAAAAATGGATTAGTTACTATATTTTTGACCTCACAAATCATCTTTTTATACGTTTTGGCCACTTTTTAGAATTCAACCCATATTGGCACATCTTTTTTTGTTCATTTGATTTTAATTATCTTGTTTAACTTATATATGACTTTATTTAATTGCCTCAATGATCATAGAAAGTGACTAGAAAAAAAAAATTGATCCTTACCAACTTGATCTTGTTGTCCCTGACAATAAATATGCATGGACCATTTCTCAAAGTATATCTAGATTCTAGATTTTAAATTGAGAGATATTGAGAGAGATTTAGAATCTCAATGTAAGCTTATATTTATTTTCTAAGCTATGGATTCATTTAGTTTACTTATGATGAGCGAATCTAATTTTAGGTAAATAAATCCTAGACTCATCAAGTACCACGGTAATTTTGTGGGTTAGAAAAGATGTGGGTCAAATCAAAATGAATGATAAAGGGTATATTTTATGGTGTACAACAGCGATCATCGTCCATTATCATTTCTTAAGCATAAAGTTGGCGATTGGACTTGGACCCACTTTTAACCTTTCAAGATCTAGAGGAAATAAGAAATGTTTTTGCCATCAAGTCTAGAGAATTAAATATTCTGCCCCAAGACACAAAACATCTTTTGTACTTAGATAGTTCGTGTATGACTGTATTTTATCAGAAATCCCATATTTATCAAAGATTTCGAGCGTTTCGTGTTAATTCATGTTCTCATACTGATCTTTGCCTTTATTCAAAATCTAAACAAGAGCAATCGTCGATTAACTCCCTTTAATATCTTCCCTAATTCTCTATGCTAATAATTATTCATGATTAAAAAAATAAGAGAGAGGATTACAATAAATTCTAATACTTATTCATGATTAAAAAAATAAGAGAGAGGATTACAATAACTTTTGCGCATCTCGACCGGCATCAATAGCTCCGTGATTCAAAGCACTCGATTTTTAAAATGCTACATCATTGTCAATAGCACCGGTTAGGTGATACCCTCCAAAGATTGCCAATCTTACTGACACACATGTTCGAGACGAATGCTATTCAAACTGTCCATCCCGCGATGATCGACTGCCAGCTTTCTCTCCCTCGGAAAGCCATGCCTCGGCTTAGTTTATGTTATCTTAATCCTCGAAATAAGCATCTCAACATACATTAATCCCCACGTGCATGTTCCCGTATCGTTATGCGACACTGCTCTCGTGTTTCATGCGGGTCGCGGGCCATGCTCCTGAATCTTCACCTTGCTTTTTCCAGCAGGAGGAGATCTCAATCATCGCATTCCTAAGAGAAAAAAATTGAAGCCAAAAGGCATATTCGCCTGTATCCTTTCTTCTTCTTAATTTTTAAGTCCAAGTTATGCTCGGGATACGTGAGTGATTAGCGGAGTATACGAGATTAGTGATGGGTTTTATGGGGTCGGAATCCGTGGGATTAAGCGAGTCGTGTTTAGCATGCATTTTAAAGATGGTTTACGTTCAAATAATTAGCATTAGAATAAGAAATGAGTATTTTAAACACATATCCCACCGCATATATACAGGCAGTTTTATTTTCAGCTACCAAGTTGACTACTTGGGTCGATGGTAATAAAGGCGGGATGTGTAGAATAGTGTGCACCACAAGATTTAATAGAAAGTGAGAATCGTTGCATAAGCCTTGCACATCAATCATGGTAGACCTCGTGCAAAGAACAGATGCGATACCCACGTCACAAAAATCAATATAAAATTGTATGATGCGGTGAGCGATACGATATCTCAAATTAATAAATTGGTATTTTAAATTAGTGATTCCCATTTTATATTCGATCGTAATTTATCACGTCTTGATCCTGGGACAGAACTCTCATGAAATGTCGTATTTATTGATTTTTTAGCAAGTTTCACCTTCAGGCCATGTCTGTCTTTCCTAGCCAAGACAAACCCATCAACCCCAAGTCTCTCTAAATCCGCATGAATCGGGACCCGTCAGATCGGATCACCTCATCTCAGTCCCTCTCACTGTTCCTCACTCTGTAAAGTCTAAGTCGTCTCTCAACACTCCTGAAAAGTTTTATAAATCTTGTGTCTTCCCCGTGGAGTTAACCCTGCAAAAGGAAAGCTGAAGAAAACAAGAAAATGTTTGCTGTCAAACCACTCTCTCCCTTCAAGTCAGAAGTTTCCGGGCCGGTCTTCCGGCTTCCTCCGCCTGCCTCCAGCGACGGGAGGCGGTCGAGGGCGGCGGTGGGCCGAAGGTCGAAGGACAACCGGGGTGGTGGGTGGGTGAGGGCAGTGGTTAGCGGCGGGGACAACAAGACTGTAGAGGCTGAGAAGCCAGCGGATGGGAAGGGCTTGAGTGGGTCATTGCCATCATCTTCATCGTCATTGTCATCGTCTCCTTCTTCAGGGAAGATTGATGTGAGAGCAGTGATTTCAATAAGGAAGAAGATCAGGCAGAAACTGGTCGACAAGGTTGAGGACTCCTTGGAGTCTTTCAAGAATGGGATTGGTCAGGGCATCATGCTTCAGCTCGTCAGCGAGGAGGTCGATCCTGGTCAGTCTATCGACCCAGATCAATCTTTTCCGTTTTCAAAGTTCCATCTTTTCCTTACTGGGTTTTGTGTGGCTGAACTTGCACTGTTTTCTATTTGTTATTACCTTTTGGGAAGGGTGAATCGCTGGCAAAAAACATGCAACGCAGTTTAGATTTCATTTCTTCATTCTTCTTCGAGGTCGTGCTATCACTTCTGCAAGATGGAAATCTTTAAAATATTTTTGTGGTTCTCTGTTCCGGGTTATTGGTCAAGGTTAGTTTCTGGAAAAAGGAGGCTGAAACAGAGGACCCTTTCTTTGTTCATGGGGTACGCACAAGTATCAGTCTAATTCAGATCTTCCACGGCACCTCGTGAAAGGCTAACCTTAACTTCTTGATGATTTTAGTGATGAACGGTCAGATTGTGCTCGAATGAAAGTTATGGTTATCCTTTGCTTACATGTCCTTTTTCCTTTTTTGTGTTTTTATTTTTGTTTGATCCCGGTTTACAGAGATTCCTGTGCTTGATGTCCTTGGAAAGCTGTAATATTTTCCCACTCAATAATTGCAGATTTTTTTTTTCCCATCGAATTCAATAATTGCAGTTAAATTGTCTTTTCTTGGCCAAATGAGAAGTCCAGAAACCTTGCTGGTCCTAGGATGTCCTTTTGTCCTAACCAATCAAGGCATACCATTAAAAAAAAAAAAAAAAAAATCAAGGCATACCATGCGGAGAAAAAAGGTCCTTCACATGTTGGCCACTAGTATTCTCTTTCATCTCTTGTTCTGTTCTGGGATTTGCTCTTCAACATGTCTCTAATGCTGCAAAATATCAAGTTTAGCCATAATCACACAATTTTGTTCTTTTTCTCGACACTAATCTCACTTGTTTGCAATTGCAGCGACACAGTCAGGGAAGAACATTGAGTCCAGCGTGAAAGGGTGGTTGCCAAACCCTACAGAACACTCCTACATAGCCGAGTATGCAGCTGATTTTAGTGTCCCTCAGGACTTTGGTTGTCCAGGAGCTGTCCTCATCACCAATCTCCATGGCAAGGAGTTTCACTTGCTCGAGATCGTGATCCACGGTTTTGGCGAAGGCCCGATTCATTTCCCCGCCAACACGTGGATCCATGCCCAGAAGGACAATCCCGAGAGCAGAATCATCTTCCGAAACCAAGTCAGACCCGCAAATTGCCTTCTTAGAAATCCGTTTCTTTTAATAATGGATCTGTTTTTCCTCTATTTTGGTTAAGCAATGTGGGTTTTCTTTGTAAATAGGCGTATTTACCGTCGCAAACGCCGCCAGGTCTTAGGGATCTCCGGCGCGAAGACTTGTTGAGCATTCGGGGCAATGGGAAAGGCGAGAGAAAGGCTCATGAACGGATATACGATTATGATTTGTATAACGACTTGGGAAATCCGGACAAAGATGATGATCTTGCTAGGCCAGTATTGGGCGGGGAGGAGAGACCATATCCGAGGCGGTGTCGAACAGGCCGGCCACCTATGCGAACAGGTATAGGAGCTATTCAATGTGAACCAAGCAAACTACTGACCTCAATAGTCATTTCTTCATCCTTTCTTTCTGAAGATGTAAAAATTTCATTTTTTTTTAATCTTCCACAGACCCGCTTTGTGAGAGTAGAATTGAGAAGCCCCGCCCAGTATATGTGCCTCGGGATGAGAATTTCGAGGAGATCAAGCAGAACACCTTTGCTGCAGGGAGGTTAAAGGCTCTGCTCCATAATCTGGTGCCCCAAATTGCTGCTTCATTGTCAAGCTCAGATATTCCGTTCAAGTGCTTCTCGGATATCGATAAGCTGTACAACGATGGACTGCTCCTGAAAGATGAAGAGCGGAATGAGGCCACAGCCACTTTGGCATTGGCGAATCTGACGAGAGAGGTCTTAACGGTAGGCAAGAGGTTGCTGAAGTACGAAATTCCTAATATAATATCAAGTAATTATCTCTTCCTTCTGTTGTCTGTTCAACACGATTGTTTTATCTGTTTTGAAGAACTTTGGTTTGCCAACTATGGTCTGTCATCTCATTAAAACCCTGCAAAATGTCTGCATCTTCTAGGGGATAGATTTTCTTGGCTGCGAGACAATGAGTTTGCACGCCAAGCTTTGGCTGGGGTTAATCCAGTCAGCATTCAGATTTTGAAGGTAGTCAAAGCGACAAAATGAAGAGAAGACTTCCATCGCAGCATAATTCTTAGTTCAATCAGCGTATAAACAAACTTTTGATCTTCTTGATGTCATGTGGCAGGAATTTCCTATCCTTAGCCAGTTGGATCCTGCCGTTTATGGCCCTCCAGAATCGGCACTTACCAAGGACTTGATAGAACAAGAACTCCATGGAATGAGTGTCGAACGGGTAGATGAACTATCTTCTCTGCTTCTTCCAAAAGCGCTCATTAGCTTCAGACATTGTCACGTCACAGGCTATTTCGATAATGCAGGCCATAGAGGAAAAGCGATTGTTCATAATTGATTACCACGATATGCTTCTGCCATTCGTTGATAAGATCAACTCCTTGCCGGACAGAAAAACTTATGCCTCCAGGACTATCCTCTTCTATAATCCAGCTGGCAGTTTGAAGCCAATAGCTATCGAGCTTTCGCTGCCTCCAACGCCTTCTAAGCCTTGGAACAAAAGGGTTTACACCCAAGGGCACGATGCGACAGCTCACTGGATTTGGAAGCAAGCCAAAGCCCATGTCAGTGCCAATGATGGCGGGATCCATCAACTAGTAAACCACTGGTAAGATTGGAAAGTCTGAGATAGAATTTATGAAATATAGATCAAGCTTTAGTGGGTTTGACCTGCTGTTAACTGGAGTTCAATTTTGGCATTAATGCGGAAACACGCGACATTGAGGTTATATGTTGACTGAATTTTGCATTTCACAATTTGCGCAGACCGATGAACATGGTCAGTACTTAAACAATGCTATGTTTTGTCTAATCCTTCGTTTGTTGTACAAATGACTCTCAGGTTGAGGACTCATGCATCCATGGAGCCCTATATAATCGCGACCCATAGGCAGCTCAGCTCGATGCATCCGATTTACAAGCTCCTTCACCCACACATGCGCTACACGTTAGAAATTAATGCTCTAGCTCGACAGAGCCTAATTAATGGAGGAGGTATAATTGAGGCCTGTTTCAGCCCGGGAAAGTATGCCATGGAGCTGAGTTCCGCTGCATACAAGAGCATGTGGCGGTTCGACATGGAGGCATTGCCTGCTGATCTCATTCGTAGGTAAGATCCTACATTCCAAGAAAAACTTACCTTCAAAACCTGGCATGGTTTCGAGCTCTCTTTTTGTTTTGTTTCGAGTTCGACATAGTCACTCTTGTTTCATAGCGAGTTATCGCTCAGAATCAATCTTCTGGTCGAGCCATAGGCGGTATGAGAAACAGTGCGAGCTATGCTGAATCAACCAGGATCGCCTTCTATTTGTCGAGGAAGTATCTGTGAACTGATTCACTGACTCTGTGGTATCTTTCAGGGGAATGGCAGTGGAAGATCCTTCGGCGCCCCACGGCCTGAGGCTTGTACTTGAAGACTATCCTTATGCAGATGACGGCCTCCTTATATGGTCTGCCACAAAAGAATGGGTCGAATCCTATGTAGACCACTTCTATTCAGACCCTGGATCAGTCAAGTCCGACGTCGAGCTCCAAGCCTGGTGGGACGAGATCAAGAACAAAGGCCACTGCAACAAGAGGAACGAGCCCTGGTGGCCGAAGCTAGACACCAAAGAGGACTTGTGCACCATCCTGACCATTATAATATGGACGGCGTCAGGCCAGCACGCGGCCATAAACTTCGGGCAGTACCCATTCGGAGGGTACGTGCCTAACAGGCCGACGCTGATGCGGAGGCTCATCCCTCAGGAGGACGAGCCCGAGTACGAGAAGTTCCTGCTGAACCCGCAGCACATGTTCTTGACGTCGTTGCCGACCCAGCTCCAGGCCACCAAGGTGATGGCGGTGCAGGACACGCTGTCAACACACTCGCCCGACGAAGAGTATTTGGGCCAGGAAAACCAGCTTCACGGGCGTTGGATCAACGACCGCCGAGTCCTGGAATTGTTCAAGACGTTCTCGAGCAAGCTCGAGGACATAGAGAAGATAATCGAACAGAGGAACAAGGACAAGCGGCTGAAGAACCGAACTGGGGCCGGCGTCCCGCCGTACGAGCTGCTGCTTCCCTCGTCCGGTCCAGGGGTCACGGCCCGAGGGATTCCGAACAGCATATCCATTTGATTTGCCTCTACCGACGTCACCTTTTTTTCTCTCACTTAATCTTTTTGAGGAAAGGCATGTTGTATATGTAAGCAAGAACACTCTCAAACTCTCAACTTGGATTTGAACTCAAGCTTAGATAGTCATAACTCATCAATTTGTCGAACTCAAGCTATGAGATTGAACTCCAATTCACAAATTATAGAAGTATATCAATCGAGAAATGGCATTGTATACTTAATTTTTCATCAGCTATCAACAAGAGAGTATAAATGAAAATGGGTAATTTTATGGAAAATCTCAAACTAGTACACCCGTAATAAATTTATTAAAAATTAACTTTTCGATTATAAAATCACAAATTAATACAAATATAACAAATTTCCACCAAAAATCTTAAACTGGTAAATCAATAACAAATTTATTATTTATTTGTTTCCATTAAATTGGATTAATACTTCAAAATTATAAACAGATACATTTATAATAAAACGAAGGGTAAAACTTCAAATTGTTACATCTATCAATCATTATATATTATCTAATTTAGCAATTTGATTTTAAAATTTAATTAAAATTAATGTATAGTTGTCACAAATTACTAGTTTAGGGGATTTTTTAGTGATAAAAAAATTTGTGTTTTCCATGTCATTAACGTTAATTAAAATATGAGCAAATCTTTTAGCTCAACAAAGTACATAATCCATTCAAATCACATCAAGTATGCTAACGCTCAATTAATGATGCGTTCATTTCACTGACAAAGGAAAATTTTCATTTTACAGAAAAAAAGTGGTTAGTTTTCGTTTATTCAGTATTTAAAAAAAAAATGATTTCTTTTTCATCGGATAAGAGAATTGTTTTACCATAATTCATGTTTATCGTTTATGGTCCATGACCAATAATTTCCATAAATGGAATAGTTTTGTCATGAACAGTTTTGATCATGATTCAGTTATCTTAATACCAAAAAGTCGAAAAAATTAATTTCCCAAAAATTCTTGTCCATAACCATAATTAGGTAACAGTTTTGTCATGATTCAGATATCCAAAAGTCGAAAAAATTAATTTTTCAAAAGTTCTTTTTTTAAATCCAAACGGACAAACGGACCATAATTATGCAATCGAGCTTCTCCATCTACCAACGAAGATGAGCCCCACCAAATTTATCAACGAGCCATAAATAAAACTCAAATGGCCACCTCGACGCGAACGTGGGGAAGTCGCAAACCGCAGCTTTCAAAGCCGAAACGCAGACCGCGACGTCGTTTAAGGCCCTTCCAGTTCAGGGCTTTTTCCCGAGCTTCGTCTCTCTTTCTGCGCCCCAGTCATGGCGGTCGCGCGCTCCCTCAAGCTCCGCAATGGCCTCTTCGCCGTCGGACGCGGGACCAGATTCCATCCGTCCCCGTGCTCCCGGGCCCGCGGGCTATCGGTCTCCGCCTCCACGAGCTGCGGTGGCGGCGGCGACGGCGCGCCGCTTCCGGTCCTGATCGTCGGCGCCGGCCCTGTCGGCTTGGTCCTCTCCATCCTTCTCACGAAGCTAGGTACTGTTCCGGCCTCCCGCTCTCTTTCCGCTTCTCGTTTTGGGCGCGTTTGCACATGATTCCGCCGATTGCCGAGGGATCGTAATGAGTGGAGGAAAGCGTGTGAATGCGCGTCCGCGGCTCTCTATTCAACAGTCATTGTCGCATATCATGGAGCTTCGATCTAAGCACAGTAAGGTCGGCTAGGAGGAATGAAAAGAATGAAGAACTTTAAACTCATATGTAGTTGCACTTGAAGCACGGAAATGGCAGTCCTAGTCCAGCGTGAAATCAATTGTAAACTGAGAGGAATTCGCCGCTTAGTGGTTTCCAGAAAATTTAATCTTTTCCCAAACCAGACAATTAAGAGCTGGTTCGATACTGTTTGCAACTGCCTTGCTGAGTTCATAACAGGCTGTATATACAAAAATAACTTCTTTCCCTAATTGGGGTGTTTCATATTCGCCGAAGTTCAGAGAATTGCACTGACTTGTCGAAGTTCAAAAGTAATATAGTGATGCAAAGAGGCGGCTTAATCCTCTCCGTACCTTGCCCCTTGTTCTTCTCTTTTGTTTGGTGCACTTTTGCCGTGACCAATCGGCATTGAATAATTTTCCCACATTATGCTTTTTGTAGGAGTGGAGTGTGCGATCGTGGAGAAGAGTAAGACATTTTCTAGCCATCCGCAGGCTCACTTCATCAATAACCGTACGATGGAGGTCGACTCTCTTTCTGTTGGAAAAGGTCTGTCTGTCTTTCTTGGGATTTTATATAAGCAGATTTTTTTGTTCTATTAGGTGTTCCGCAAAATTAATGGCTTGGTGGAGGAAATTCAAAAATATCAACCGCCTGTTGACTTGTGGAGAAAGTTCATATATTGCAGCTCGCTCACCGGTTCAGTTCTAGGGACAGTTGACCATATGCAACCTCAAGGTATGAATACTCCCATTGTTTTTCTTCAGCTTGATTATTGATAAAAATTAGGCTAATATTCATGTCATTTTGCGTTCTTTTTCGGTCTTTCCAAATTTGCGGTGGTACCATTCGTCTGTGAAAGGAAATAGTTGTTAACTGTTTCCCATCAATATAGTTTTGATTGTGGAGAATTTGTGTTCTAAGAGATGCTTAATACATCCCTTGCTTAGCAGATTTTGAAAAAGTTGTCAGCCCTGTCTCTGTGGCACACTTTTCACAATACAAATTAACAAGGTTATTAGTTGAGCATCTGAAAAAGCTCAACTTCCAAATTCGCGAAGCAGACAACTCAGAAGGCCTGGATTGTGAAGCTCCCAGGGCAAGAGAAATACTGATGGGGCACGAATGCATCTCCATCGATACTACTTCTAACCGATGTGTAACTGCCACTGTCTCTCATATTGAGGGAGGAAAGTGTAAGGAGAGAAAATTTCGGTGCATTACTCTTGTCGGTACAGATGGGGCTGGAAGTATTGTGAGAAGGCTTTTAGGAATTAGTTTGAGAGGTGAAAAGGATTTACAAAAGCTTGTCAGTGTTCATTTTCTTAGCAAAGACCTTGGGCAACATCTCCTCAGGGAAAGGCCTGGCATGTTATACTTCATCTTCAATACTGAAGCTATTGGAGTTCTTGTTGCTCATGATCTGGAGCAAGGAGAATTTGTTTTGCAGGTATACATTGGAATTTCACGCAAAATGCCTATTTGATCATTTGACCTGCTTCAGATCCGCACTGGATAACACCTGAATTTGCTTATTATGTTGTAGATGCCATTCTATCCACCTCAGCAAAATGTACAGGATTTTGAGCTGAAGGTACTGTTATATTTTTTAGCTGGATATTTGTTACATACTCCATTTAAATTCTGGTTTAGTGCGTTTTCAAATTATGTGCCCTCAGTTAGGTTCACTTATAAAATACCCTCTCAGGTGCTTTGTGTGCAGCATAGATGCTTTTGCCATACAGCATTAAGTTATGATTTGTCGATAGGATTATAATTCTTTGTTGATGGAAACAATATGTTTTTTGAAGGATTCAACCTGTTGTAGATATGTGAGAAGATAATTTTCAAGTTGGTTGGCCGAGAACTTGTGGACATCGATGTAATTGGAGTAAAACCATGGGTGATGCATGCTGAAGTTGCAGAGAAGTTTCTTTCCTGCGACAATCATGTCATAATTGCTGGTGATGCAGCTCATCGATTTCCTCCAGCTGGTGGTTTTGGTGAGTAGCCCTTTAATCAGTTGGCTACTTAGTTAAGATTCTTCAGGCTTAAATCCTGCATCTTTTACTCAATCACTTCTGTGCTAATCACGCTTCTATTTACCCAAATTTTAGTTTATTTGGGGTAATCCACTTTGATCTTGTGCCAATGCCTTTTGTAATTCAATTCTAGTTGGATGGAACATTACTTTTGACTCAAGAAATCAACTAGGCGATGCTTGTAAGCTATAGCAACTGAGCTTTATTTTTAGCTTTAGCTGCTGATGGAAGTCAAAATCTTTTATATGTTGACATTGCCCTGGATTTTTTGTCGAACATGGAAATATATAATGCTTTCTTCTTTTTCCATTCTAGTTGGCCCCCAAAGGCTGCCACTTTTCTAGTGTTTCCAAGAATCCTTGCACCCTAAGTATGAAATAATTTTGGCTGAAATAAATCAACAGAATCATCACCTGCAGAGAAAAGATAAGTACCTAATGAGACAAGAACTTTGATCATTCTTCTGCTCTTTTTATCCTTAAGAAATGCTCATTTAGAACGGGCCCAAGCATGTGGTTGGCTAGTTGATGGCATGATCAATAGCTTAGGAGCAGGAAAGTTCAACTTGTCAAAGTCTGTTAGAGGAAGACTCATAGATTAGTAAAATTTCCATGAAATTATTGCAGGAATGAACACTGGAATCCAGGATGCACACAATCTTGCTTGGAAATTGGCTTCTGTTTTGAAGGGTATTTCACCGTCTTCATTTCTTCATACCTATGAAGCAGAACGTAAGCCGGTACTTCTATTCGATTCCTCCTTGTAAGTGGTGGAAGTTGTATATTCTTTGAATTGGATGGATCCTTGACCTTGAGATAACTGATCAGATTGCCATCTTTAATACTACATTGAGTGTTCAAAACTTCAAAGCCGCCATGGCAGTTCCAGCTGCTCTAGGTCTCGATCCTGCTGTCGCAAACTCAGGTATTTTGATGCTTGCTTCGATTCTCTGCAAAATACTCTTTTTTTTTTTTTTTTTGTAATCAGTTTTTTAACTTATCAATCTTTAATAAAGTCCTCAGAAGCATTGCTGCAGCTGCCTATTAATTTATGCCTGACTTTTTCTTCCTTTCTATGTGCTCTGTCTTACAGTACATCGAGTTGTCAGTGATGGCTTCGGTTCCATTCTACCATCTGAAGTTCAGAAGGCAATTTTGGATGGAGCTTTTAGCTTGGGCCGTGCACAGCTTTCAACATTTCTTCTTAACGAAAACAACCCACTGGGATCATCAAGACTGGCAAAACTGAAACGTATATTTGATGAAGGGAAAAGCCTCCAACTGCAGTTTCCTGCTGAGGATCTTGGCTTCAGGTATCACTCATATTCAGATAAAAGTTAAAAGAAGCAGATTCTGAGGTGGAAATTTCATATTCGACCTTTCATACTGCTAATGTGACAAATAATCGAGGAATCTTTGCGATTGACCAATAGAAGTGTTTTATTTGTGAAAAATTTCATGTTGATGTTTTCTGCTTGCTTGGCAACTGGTCAATTGGGTAATGTTAGTTGTTCTGTCATGAAATTCAGATCGTTTGTCATCCATCTTGATTAACTTTGAGCCTGGTTAGGAAATATTCACGTATATTTGGCCTGCATTCTCTTAGGAATTAGAGATTGATAATAACTAATTATTAATTTCCTGACTTACAACTCATTTGATTTTGAGAATCCACCGATCTATTTTGGGAAGCTTCTGTTATATGTTATTGCCCGCATGAACGTGATAATCAACCATTATATTTCAGGTACCTTGATGGTGCTCTTATTCCTGATGTTGATAGTACCTCCGTTCCGCTTCTGCGACCTACTGGCCGTCGGAGGGACTATATACCATCTGCAGATCCAGGATCAAGGCTTCCCCACATGAATGTGAGGCTATGGTCAGATTCTGGCAAAGAGGTATGCCTAGTTATCGGTTCCTGACATGCTTATTTGATATACACATGAAGTATGCAAGCTTGGCTTCTCACCATTTACTTACATCGGGTGTGCCTCTATGTAAATGTCTTCTAGGAAAAATTGTCAACTCTTGACCTTGTATGTGGAGATAAGATTGAGTTCGTTCTCATCATTGCCCCATTTGAAGATTCCTACAACCTTGCTCGTGCTGCTTTCAAGGTGGCTGAAGAATTTAGAGTATCCGCTAGAGTCTGTGTAGTGTGGCCTGTTGAAGCTGGTAATGCGTTTGGAGAAGGTAGTAAGGTTGCATTGGCACCTTGGAAAAATTACTTAGACGTTCAGGAAGTTAAGAATCCATCAATTTCTTCTTCTTCCTCCTGGTGGGAGTTGTGCCGGATGACCGACAGAGGGGTGATTCTGGTCAGGCCTGATGAGCATATTGCTTGGCGTGCGAAATCTGAAATCATAGGCGATCCCATGTTGGAGATGCGAAAGGCTTTTTCTGCGGTGCTGGGTGTTAAGTTGAAGGCGGTCTAGGGAAACTTAGCAATCCTCATGGATGTTGTTAGTTCCAGAGTAGCAAGAGAATGATCTTATGTACGGCATTTTTTTTTTTATCGATTTAGGTTTTGGAGAACAGCGAATATTATATTGTGAGCATTGATTGCCTGCTCCACAGTTAATAATTTGGGTGTTGACCCTCAAGTACTCGATGATGTCGGATGCATAATACGATAGGGAGAAGGCTCGTCTCCAATTAGCAAAATTTTTCAGTTACTTGCAAGTAGATGATCAAAATAATGATCAGAATAACAAACATCACCACCATTTATCCTCTCTAGAGTAGGCAAAGTTATGATGATTCACAGATGCAGGTAAATTGTTAAATCTCTAGCCGGACATGGCCACAGAGAATTGATTTTTTATTTATTTATTTTCATGCCCTTTGTCTTCCGCTGTAACCAGAGGAAGAACCCAGTGCTTGATAGCATCCAACAATTCGTGTAGGTTCTGTCAATTAATTCACGTCCTCGTTTTTCTTTCCCTGCGACCTAAATTGAATCACCCACCCTCTCTCGTTTTTTGCAATCTGCAACCCCATGTTGGATGCAATGGACCGACAAATCAACACTGGATCAGACGGCAACCGTATTCAATCTTTGAATCTTTCATTTTGTACTATTTTACAGTGTCAAGTTCATCAGGAACAAATGCTGAATTAAGGCATCAAGAAACACATGTTTGAGAAAGGAGTGAATGTGCTTGGATATCCTTCCATCTGTGACCTCGGCTTGAGTTTTTTACATGTTGAAGCGCAGTGCTTCGGATTTCTGCACAATTGACTAGTTAATAGCATCAGCTGCATGCCAGGATGATCATATGCCCTACAGATGCAGTAACAATTCCGAGCAACCCCCCAGCGATGACCTGTGATTAGCAAGGGAAAAAAATGAAAGAAGCAAAAACACATGAGTATCGACATTCGAAGTTGCTGAGAATACATAAGCAGGGGATGGTAGAGACGTCATTTAGTTTCCTCTGTAATTACTACATGAAAAATGCATCGCATCTTAATAAACTTGATGAAGTCTAATGTAAGCCACTTACCCATATCCAGTCAAGTTGCCTAAACATGTAAGGCGTTTTAAGAGGAGAAAGTTTAAAAGAACTGCCAACTACTACGAATCCTCTCCTTAGAACACATAATGAACGTGAATAATTCCATGACTCTGCAATGTTGTAAAGCTCGAAATTTGGCATATTCTCTTTGCCTGAGACAATCTTGATGGTGATTTAACAGGAATCATCAAATCAGGCAACTAGAGTACCCCAAAAAAGAGTCCCCACCTAACGTACAAATCGGAGAATTTGACGTAAGCTACTGTATGCTAACAGATGAGCAAAAGCAAAGACTGAGCCTCACAATCATCATTTGCAGCACTTTCAATAATCAATCCAGAAGATATGGGATGGTAACCTAGCATGTGTTCATGGTGGTTTTTCACCTAGCGTATCCTTCACATGTTTGGATCCCAAACTATACTCCAAGGACTCCCAGTGAATAATAAATGTATACAGATACAAGTTGAACCAGGACAGTCGAGTAGATAGCAGACCTGAGGAGGAGTATGGCCTAGAAGTTCGCGCAGTGGCCTGCTCTCGGCGAGGGGATGCTCAGCAGGAAGTTCATATACAATTTGATTTAACACCTGGATAATTAAAATGCAGAAAAGATGAGTCCTAAAGATATTAAATAGTCTTATTTAATATAAGCACTCAAATTTAACATTCATTTTTGTGAAATAGATCGTAAGAGAGAACCACCGAGTGCGGAAGAACAGAAAAAATGGTTAAAAAAAAACCTAACCTCTGCCTGACGTCCAGCCTGTAACCGAACACCAGTTGCATCATACATCACCTGCACAATTTGTTCCATATTAACATTCTCTAGGAACAGACAGCACAATAAATAGCACCCTTTTAACAGGTTATCAACACAATCTGTCCGTTTGCATACTAGACTATCTTACGAGCATTGCAGCAAACCAGGAGATTGCAGAAGCAAAGAAAATGCCAAATCATGACAATGATTCCATTTTCCCCTAGTAATTCTTTAAGACTCGACAAGGATAGGATGAAGATTGGGTTTCTGAACCAGATTGTCCATGGCTTTCTTAGAATTCCTTAATTGCGCAAGATGGCACAAAAATGAAATAAGGCCATACCACCAATGCTAAGATCAATGTGATGGCGAACGTTGTTCCTCCGAAGCCATCTTGAAACCCAATTGCTGCTGTGAGAGCTGTTACGGTCGCAGAATGAGAAGATGGCATCCCTCCAGATCCAACGAGCCGTTTGAGATCCCATCTCCTTTCCTTATACCTGCAAATCTAAGAAAAGCTTATAACTCTCAGGACATCTAACAACGTAAACCAAATTACAAAAGAGAGTTATATTTATGGAAAGGGTAAACAAATAGATCCTCTAAATTCCACTTTACCGCCATCTAGTCAAAGTGAATTCATTACGACATCCATGATCTTAAACCACAAAATTCGAGGCAATTTTTAGAATAGAGAACCGCATATAAGCATTGGATTGGGAGGAGATCAACTTTAAACGACAGATGCATCGATTCAGGTGAATATCTATAGCCTGCGACACACGAAGAATGCCTTAAACAAACGTGACCTAAGGTCAACGTGCTAGATCTATCAGCTCAGATTTTTGTTTCTTGGTGCGTTCTCTAGCTTCGGCGAAACAATAAGCATCGGGTTCAATTTTGGAAGCCAAAGGATTACGCCAAAACGGCGTTCATCACGGATCGACTTGCCATCGTTTGCGCAAGCTAAGTTTTACTTTATAAAATCGAATCGAATCCGGACGTTTGATTTGATCATCGCTCAAAAAGGAGTCAAAAGAAAAGCCATCATGACAACGCACGTCGAAACCATACAGGCACATTCGCCTTCACCGATGCACACGTGGACATCGACGGCGAAGATCGGGAAGCTCACGAACACGCCGGAGCCAAAACAACGGGGAGAAACGAAAGGAAGGAGTACCAGGAGGTGAAGAACTTGATGGACTGAGCGATGGTGAACGCGGCGAAAGCGGCGAGGAGGGCGTAGTTGTTGAAGATCGACGCCGGCGGCGCCGACGAGGACGACGACGAGGCCGCCGTCGACGACGATCCAGACGCCGCCGCCGCCGCCGCCTCAACCAGCATCCCTCTCATCGCCGGCGGACGTATCGGATTGGATTCGGTGTCGCTCCGACGACGCTTCCTCTTCTCCTCCTCCTCCTCCTCCTCCTCCTCCTTCGAGTCCGATCTCGGAATGCAGAGAGCGAGCGAGATCGAGACGAGATCGGTCGTGGTCGTCGTCGTCGTCGTCGTCGTCCGGCGTCGTTGGGCGTCGTTCTTCGCCGGCTTTTTATGGGGAGCAACTAACGGTCTTTTCAATCCCCGTTCTTCACGTCTTAAGGAAGAAAAAGATAGGCATGAAAATGCGTCCCTCCCTCTCTCATATTCCAATTAGACAACAGAATATGCCATTTCCCACCACCATTTTATTTTTATTTTTTTATTCTAAATTTTTCGGATCCGTCGTCGTTTTCCAGGCTGCGTCTCTTGATTCTCTCAAGCTACAAAATACGTCCTAAACTATACTTGCATTTATTCTAATTTATTATTTCTTTCATTTTTTTCTGGCTTGCTCATCCTAAAACATATTTGCAATCCTGAACTTGCAAGAAAATCCATCTTTTATCAAATACGTAAACTCGGGTGGTGAATGTATCATATGGGGCACGAAACGTATTTTCCCCATGTTCTTACTCGAACCGATTTAATTAATTAAATTTATGGCGTGGATAATATAACGATAGAGAGGGAAGGACGTACGTTGTTACATCCGAAGTATCCAACGGAACGAAGGACGGCCGAGCTTGACCTCCTATATTACATGGTCCCCGCCAAAGGTTTCCATCATTTTGTGTCGATCATATTCCAATCACACGGATACCAACAAGATGCACGTACAATTGATGGTGATGACTTAGGCCAGTTTTGAGTTGCTCCCTCTAGTTCCAATTTCTTAATCAGGTCCATCATTTTCCAGTGGCAGATGGAAAATAAGAATTTGCATTTATGGTACATGTCAAATTGTCCCATGTCGCTAGTACATGACATCCCTTCAAATATTTTCTTAACTTTGTGTCAGAAATAGGTTTCGCTAAATTTATTATGTGTGTACTTCCCATCGTTTGTTAACCTTTATGTGTCATACTTAATTCATCCTATACACCGCTTGTAAATTGGGATCTTATGATCTTCGTATAAATGCGATTTTCCCTTCACTCATTAGTTTAATATTAGGCTTTCGATCTTGCCCATCAAGTCTTTTTCCACGACGGTCGTATCAAAGTTACATCAGCCACGCCGGTGTCAGTCTTTCCACAAAGTTGCATGTGCCTATATACACACACGGATATATGGACGAGCAGATGAGTTTACTCGCAGGGTGAGCAGATGAGAAAAGATGGGCATGGGTGGGCGACATGTCCTAGACTTGTCATGGCACGTTCGATGCCATTCGCTTTAATAATCGATGCGCATGTGGGGGTTGTGGGTTTTTTCTCCAAGAAGAGAAAGAGAGAGCATTTAACCTTATGGACCCAAGCGGGAAAAGTGGAAATTCCCTGCCATTTGCGAAGAAATGGTCAAATCTAGCTAGCTACGAAATCTTGACATTGTCGGGCTCAGTAGGGTGTGAGAATTTCGGAGTTGGTGAATCGGGTCGACATTCCATCGAAGGGCCTCCTTCCATGACATGGTTTAGACCGATACCCTTTGGAGATTCGAGGGGGCCGTTGACTTTGGAATTCGATGCGAAGCTAATGGAACTTCGAAACGCCGCACAATCCAGAAAAAAATAGATAGAGAGAGTCGAGAAATCTCCATTGTGCTTTTCCCTTCTTCTTCCTCTTTTTCCCTGCTTTTACCTTTTCTTGGCTTTGACCTTTTGTTCAGACGCCAGGAGTAGGAGGCACACCATGTTATTGCGTGCAGAGTTGATTGGTTTGCGGCTCTTTCCTCTTTTGACTCTTCCCCTTTGGTTTTTACTTGCTCCACGGTCCACCCCCTACTTTGGTTTTATGGAAAAATCAAACAAATACCTTCGATTTTTGATTCAATATGTGATGTCGCTTTTAAATTTTTAATTTATTTAATGCAAAACTCAAAACTTTGGTCCCATATTTTATGTCGAAGACATTACAAGTTAGATTTTGCATGTTAGACCAAAATTTAAGGACCAGTTGTGCTACCATCCCTTTACTTTTCCAAGCTAAACACGTGTGGCACAACAGTAATAACAAGAGCAGCAACAAGCCAAGATGAAGCTCAACATTGTTAGTCGAATTAGACACAACCGTGGCTCATCTAAACTTGTTAACATATCCGAGGAACTTGAGAGTGGTTGGCGCCCATGTAATTGAATGAATGTTGACTTTGCTTTGAATTCATAAATCACACTGCTCTCGAATTGAGGATTTAAGACAGATTGACAAAATACAAGAATGTGGGGTTACACTCAAACAGACATGCCCCTCACTACACTACCATCAGCCTAACCATACTAAACAAAAATTTACAAATCTGGAACCCAACACAAATACAGTGGTCGCTGCCAATAAATTGGAATAAACAGGAGCTAAACGTGTACTAACTTAAAGAGCCAATGCCTTTTGAATTACAAGACCCTCAAGCCAGGTTGCAACCCGGTTTCACGGGAGCACTCAGGATGTGTACCTTCTTCTTCACATTATTATGCAATTGCACTTGGATTCGAGCTTCGGCGGCTTCACACCGTCCAACTTGTTTGGGATCCCGATATTACGCATCAAGGACTCATCAATGTTCTCATCGTTCTCAGTCTTGCTGGATGGGAGGTTCTTCTCGGTTTCTACCTGCCTCTGCCTCGCCTTCTGGGATTTCAAACTGCGTTTACTTACAATTCTGCCTCTGCGTGGATCCCTTGTTTCAGTGGTTGATTTCCCCAATATGGTTACAGTAGGATGCGAGCCTTCCAGAGGAACAGCAGGTTCTTTCTCCATCGCAATAGTTGCAGCTTTATATGCCAAATCATGAACGATGGAACTGCAGAAAAGTATTGTATCTGTTGCTTCATCAAGGGTAAGGCTTCTTCCTCTTCTTCCAGGTCGTGCCTCCACTGTAACGGTTGATTCCTCTGTCAATGTCACAGAAAGCTAGTCAGTAGCAAGAGAACCATTGACTAAACATCAAAAAGAGGCTTTAAGATAAAGTGTATAGCAGGGACCAGAGAGCCAATTGGTGAAATATCTGGTCAAGGATACAATATTTAGGTGCTAGTTGTAGTTCACTAGAATCAGTAAGAGTGAACCAGACAGGTTTAAAAACAGGTGCTTCATTATATAAGGATGCAATTTCAATATGCAACCCAATATATCCTTTATTGTTCCCTGCCATCTACTAGAAGAAAAAAGATTGTCACGCAGAATTACTGGAATAGCTACCATGAGGCAGCATTAACTAACATATAAATAAAATGTCAAGTAGCAACAGGAAATAAATTAATCAACAGAAAGCAATTAATGAAGACATCACCGGATGAAACAAGAAATGAATTTTCACATTAGTTAGGTGCTCATTCATGAAGCCTTTCATACTATGCCTTCCATCTGACTCATGTTCTTAGATAGCTATCTCTTTCACACTACACTAGAACCCTTACCAAGTTCTCATATATCAAGTCTACCATTCTATACCTTCTCTTCCCAATCATCAAATTGGATAACTATATTTCACGGTACACTAGAACCTTCCATACCCTTCCAGAGAAGAGATCACTAGCATTCTAATAGCAACAAGCAACTTCTTTCCTTCAAAAAGAATTTTTGTCAACACAAGGAAGGAACTCATGTGCAGTTCATTTTCTGTGCCTTAATCAATTGTCAAGGATGATTTTCGACAGCTAGCGCAATAGATGAGTTCTATATGCATGTTAAAAGCAGACATAAAAATCACAAATATGGACATAAACAATAGCAAGCGACATAATAAACTTCTGCTTCGACAGCTAGTCTCTGGGTTTTGGGCAGGGGAAGTTGTTGAGGCAGCGGCAGGAAAAAGATGGCAACATTCATAATTTTATCAGTAGAACATATCTTATGCAAACACCAACCTAATATGCCATGCCCATGGTCAGAGGTCTTGGCTTCTGGAGCTGAAGCATCCATTTCTGTATCTAAAGTCCCTGGAGATTTACTCTCTAATTTATGTTCAGACTCTGAAAGAGTCCTACTTTGACCATCTATAGTTTCCATTTCAGATGATATGACTAGGGACCGGTCAGCCGGAACATCTGAACATTCTAAAGCACTGGCGCCAGGGCTCAGCAAACCACTTCCCTCTCCTGCAGAAGGCACTAGAGCAGCAACAGCTGATGCCTCCATATCAGTAACAACACTTAAGTCGTCCTGGGGAACTGCCCCGTTATGAAGTGAAATAGTGTCTGCGACATTAGATGATGCTACTGTACTGCCCTCAAGTCCCATTCCAATTGCATGACTTGACAAATCTGTGGTAGAAGCATTCAGGGCTGTACTGCCCTCATTAGATTCAAAAGTATCTTCCCCATAAGAGGTGGACATTGTGGATGTATGAACAGCATCCGTTGTCTCCAAAGCATGCATTCTCTCTAGAGAAGCTAAAATTGATTCTTCTGCATCAGTATCCTCATTGCCAACATGATCCTCAAAAGAGTCATGCATGCTTGCTTCCATACCAAAACCTTGGGAAGCATGGTTTGACAACCCCGAAAATGACGATCCGATGCTTTGAGTTTTAATGTCATACTTGGAATTCTCACTCTCAGATCTGAGGCCACTTAACTGCCGATGCATGTGAACATCTGTTTGTCTAGAAGAGCTAAAATCAACAGAAGATGATGCAGAAACACTTTCCCGGCCATAAGAGCTTCTCAAGCTGGTTGTGCTATCTCTTGCATAAGATAGATCATCTCGAGGAATTGCAGAAACAGTATATGTCCTACCCTGAATGACACGCCCCTTGCTACTGCTTGATCTCTTAAGCAACAAAGAAATTCCCGCACCTTCAGTAACATCATTCTTGTTATGATCTATATACAGTTGCAACTCTTGATTTGTCACATCTACATGTGATGGACTTGAACCAACTCTTGGTGCAATAAATTCTCGCCCATCACTGAATCTCTCATTATCTCCTGCAATCAGGTGCTCTGGACAAGATTTTTCTAGTAGATGGACCTGGCTTTGTTCCTTTGAGAAAGATTCACTCTGGTGAACAATTTCCTCTCCTAACAAAACTGTTGGTTCATCCACATCTATTACTTCCTGCAACTCGCACTCAGCCATTGGCAATTTCACTTGACCCAAATTCTTATGTTTATCTGGAGTATCTATCGGTGTTAGTGTGAAGTCCTCTGCAACAACCATGTCAGCTTCCAGAAAAATAGTTTCTTTCTTTCTGCATTTGGGACACAGATTCTCTTCATTTTCCACCAGTTCGGAGGCATCATACCGGCAACCACATATAGAGCATGGCACCAAATCTCTAAAACCATCAACTTCAGAAGCTGCAGTTACATTCTCGACAGCACTGTCTTGGCAGCTATCTTCAGCATTGGGATGGCCACTCTCAACAATAGTGACAACATCAAAATCGCTGACTGGGATATTAAGTGATTGATGTGCAGCATAAATTTCACTGCCTGTGTCTTCATTAGCAGTGTCACCCCTGTCAAATTCAAAAATTTCCTCATCAACAGCAGCATATATTCCTCTGCCCGATTCACAGGTCATATCATCACGAATCTGGTCAGTCCCTTCAGTGTCAAGTACAGGTCCAGTGCAATGGTCAGAACTGGCATTGCTGCTTGTTGTCACTGGAGAGTTTCTAGATACCATAGAATGATGCATAGAGCCTGCTTTTCCAACATAGAATGTGCTGCTTGGTACACTTGACAGGAGGGGCCTAAACATATTCTGAGGGGCTTTCCGATGATCCTACAATAAGGTAGCAAAACCCAATCAAATGTGAGTAAAGACTTAATCTCAATAAGGTCAGTTGAAAGATTTCAGCTTTTCCAAATCGCCACTTCTTTTGATGTATGAAAGTTGATTTCCATAGTTCGCAACCCTGAACAAGGACTCAGAAATAACAGGCCACGACATCACCAAGACCATTTAAATCATAGTCCATGCATTTACAAAATACGTTTTTCTTTTTTTCCTTTCAAGATATAAGGAACATTGATTTGAGAGAAACTCCATGAAGGGCTTATTAGGGAACCATCTATGGAAATTAAGCCACTACAAAATGCCATAGCGCCATGTTGGATTGAAAATCCATTCTAGAATTCTTAAATGCCAAATACTCCTTACTTCAAGAATATGGGACTAAAAGAGTAAGATGTCATTGCCATTTTTCATTAAATTACTAAGGAAGTACAAGTTACCAGCACTATCACTTGCAAATCAACTGGACCTTGTTTTTTATGCGACCAACAAGGATACAAAATGATTCAGTTAGACACGTACCATTTGTCTTAAAGCCAAATCAAAGGACTTCTTTGGAGCTGAAACTGAGGAGACAACTTTTTTCCTGGGAGAGACCAAAGATCTTCTATT
This sequence comes from Eucalyptus leucophloia subsp. euroa, assembly GCA_017140325.1. Classification (NCBI taxonomy): domain Eukaryota; kingdom Viridiplantae; phylum Streptophyta; class Magnoliopsida; order Myrtales; family Myrtaceae; genus Eucalyptus; species Eucalyptus leucophloia. Next base: position 25,465,875 of record CM029476.1, read on the forward strand.
GGGAGAGGCACCAACTTTTCTTAAAGATGATCGGTCCAGACTTCCCACTTGAATCGACTGTAGAGAGTCCACATCATCATCACCAGATGATGCCACAGAACCTTTGCTATGTGGGCTGAAGTGATCTCGGTCATGGCTATAAGATGACGCCACACTTCTTGAAGCAGTTGGAGAAACTGATTGCCGACTATTTCTAGATGCTGGAGAACTACCCCTCACATATGAGGCTGGCCGGTCAGCCAAGGAAGTGCGCAGATTGGGAGGCACTTCAGTAGAGAAACCAGGAATGTTGGCTTGCCATGCCTTTATTTTGGGTGAAGCAGAGTTTCCTCGACTTGTCTTTACAGGGGATGTTCCTCTAACCCCTGAACCACCAGTAGTACTAAACCCACCGCTCATCCTCCTGCTAGTAGGGGTGGAAGACCTTGGAGCAGACGTAGAGGTTTTGCTTGGTGGAGTAGATGGCCTCCGTGGAGGAGTGGCATTCCGCAGGCTAGGAGTCGGACTGGCATGATGAACCGATGATGGCCTTCCCCTTGACTGGGCAGCGCTGTTACCGGAGCGTGGAGATGGGCTCGAACGACTTGGACTTGCACTACCTCTGCTGCTCCGATAACTCTTCTCCATCTACAACAAAACATGGTTAAGAGGATGAAATTTGAGCAGATGTATACATACTGCATAGATAAAGCAATGGTGCGAGATGATCATATTTACACTCCATCAAGTGACTCAACGACCTACCGTGGATGACCTTGATATGGAAATGGGTTGACTCCGGGGACGTCCTCTAGGTACAACATTGGCTGGCGGTGTCTCATCATCCAAAGATGGAAAGAGCGGGGTATCAGGAGGAGTTATCAACCTTTGCCAAATGATAATGTCAATTAGGAGAACCATGAAAGCAAGGAGAGATTACAATTTCTAATTAGCATCATGAAACAAACATATTAAGATCTAACTTGCAGCAAATCTTCCCACATTTAGCTCATAAATTGAACTCAAATAACCCCAGGTGCACGAATTTTGGTCTAAACTGTAAAGCACAAAACTGAACAGTTGCATTATCTAACGGTTAAAAATTCCGAAAGTGATGTGGGACCCTAGGTTGGATCACATTTTGTTTAACACGGGAAGAATGTGACTCACCATTCATAGTCATTTTTCTCTCCATCGGCATTGAGAAGGTCGCTACTCTCTCCTCTAGCAGGAATGGAGATCCCAAGTTTAAAGTCGGAGAAGTGCTTGAGTTTCGTAGCTGCCAGCAAGTTCATAACAAGAAATAACATGCAAAGCTATTAGATATGGCAAAGGTAAACCAACAGAAACCTGAACCCCATGCTGTGGAAATAAAAGGAAATTCGATTCAGCAACTCACAAACACATCTTCAATATCGTCATCCGACTGGAGCAGGAAATTATCCCTTTCCCGCGTCTGCATTTCCTTAAACAGAGCAAGATCATCGTCCTTCTCTCTGAAGAGCAGCCCACCTTCGAGGCTGCGACCACGCTTGTGACTCTCCGCCCTCATCTCTCTACCCGGAGAGCATCTCAACGCCGGAGAAGGCGGCATTTCCCCCTTGCCCGAAAAAATTCACCTACCGAGAGCCACACAAAACCCGTCAAGCAAATACCAATGCGAGCCTAAAAACACGCAGGCGCACAGCAAGATAAAAGCTTTCAGATGACAGCGGAGCTGGAAAAAACCAACTCGGCACCAAAAGCTGCAAATTAGTCGGTCACGTCATCAAGCACAACCAGCCATCCACCTGAACAGATTAATCGCACGATGGGGAACCCTAACGGAAAACCAAATTTCGCAGAGACTGTGCCATTAAAGCAAACGCACGCAAGCGAAGGGCCCGAACTCGCCCCGGTAAGATCCGTCCGATTCGCGGCGAAATCGAAACCGCGAAGAAGAAAATCCGCCGGAACCGGCGCGAGCGCCGGAGGAGCCGGGAACTCACCGGAAATTCTCGCCGAGTCAAAGGGCGGAGTCCTCTTCGGGGGCGCCGACGCCCGAGCTCAATTGGGGGCCCCGCGAATCGCGACCCGCAATGCCGGGAATCCGCGGCGGCGCGCGCGGCGGGGGGGAGGGGAACGGAACGGCCGGACGACGCGCGCGGATCTAGCGGCGGGACCGGCGAGCAGATCGGGGAGCGGGCGGCGGCGGATCGGCCGGCGGCGGCGACGACGACGGCGGGGGCCGCGAGTGCCCTCGCATTCACGCCGCTCTCCTCCCTCCCTCCTCCGCGCCTCCGCCTTCCGCCGGGAGAATGAGGGGGCGATTCCGAGGTCCGTCGAGGTCGTCGCCTTCCGCTGTCCGCTGTTGGCGCTGTGGCCTCAAGATTTTCTTCTTCCCTCTGAAGCAAGCCTCTTCACTCTCTCTCTCTACTCTCTGCTAACTGCAATATTTTTTTTTTTGCTTTTTGCTTTTTGCTTTATTTTCCTCTTTTTTATTTTTTTGGGTTGGCTCTTTCTATTATCTGATGGTATCTATTTGCTTGATCGGGATTAACTCCTCGTGAAATTTTCTCTGAATGGGAGGGACCAGACGGAAAATTTTAATTACGGGAAACTGATTTTCCGAGATTTGTTTTGTTTATTTAAGGCAAAAAAAAAAAAAGGAGAGGAAATTAACTTGTCCTCGTCACCACCGGCATGGCGGTGGGTCCCCCCTCTCTCCCATTCAGGCGTCCCGGGGGGGGGGCATTTATAGGTACATGGCCCCCTCGCGATTGAACTGGCGCACCCAAAAATAATGCTGCGCATTTTTGCTCTTGCAACGTCCACATTTTGCTCCCCATCACCGCTTTTTTGATATCCATTGAATTTGCGCGCGATAAGCATCGAATTGGTCGGGTTGGGGTCGAGGTCGGGGTCAAAATCGGGATCGGGATCAGGATGGGGCCATGACAAGCTCGTTGTTCCTTTGCTTGTGAGCACGTAACTCAAGGCCTTAAAATACACCATGGATTTGAAGTTTATATATCGACACCATCAAATTCAATATTTCAAATTAGGCATCTTTTTTTTTTCCTTCTCCTATGCAACATGGTCTAAAGAAAGTATGCTAATTCGGTGTTAAACTTTCTACTTTTGTTAATTTAGTATTAAACATTTTTGCGAAATTTCAATGTAATTATTTCGACTAACTTTCGTTGTAAATTACTGATGTGGCAGTCTAGTCATCACCAATCATACTATATGACACATCATCACACTAGTGATTTTCAATAGTTGAAATGATGTATTGGAGTTTCATGCAAAGATTTAAGATTGAATTGACAAAATTAAAAAGTTTATAATTAAATTTATATACATAAAATAAGTTTAGGACCGAATCAAGAATTTTCCTTGAACATAATCTTTCACAGTGGCGGCATCCCAATTAACACCCATTCAGCTTGGGGCAAAATTTCACTTGTCTTATCGAGGAGAAATACCCAAAAAGTTAAGGCATTTCCACATTGGATTCGTACAAGAAATTTGTTTTTTTTGGTCGAAATTTTCAAAGAAGGTTAGTCTGGAAAAAAAAATGCGGGATAACTAGTGATTAATCCAAAATTCATGATTCAAATTAGATTTGAGAACATAAAAAATACCACGTACGTAGCGTAATCAACTTAAATGCGTTGGAAATGATCATTTGCACGTGCATGCATGCATGTATGAATGCACTGTAAATCATATGTCGTGCCACCCGTAATTGCGTGGCCCTAAATTAAATCCAAAACTCATTTTTTTGCCCATTTAACTCCCCTAGACTTTGCGATTCTCTTAATTACGCCCCGCTACTTATCTTAGACGAGCTTTTTTGGCGGAGAAATTTAAACAGGCTTGATTTCCCCCATAAAAGCTATTAAAGACCCAAGCGACATAGCTCCGAAGATCGAGGATACATTCGATGTGATGAAACCAATCACATTGCTCGTCCCGTGTGAAAAAACCGCTTTCGTGAAATCATTTATCCCTCTTTTAATACTTTAATAAAAAAATCTGAATAAAAAGAAGAGTACAAAGACCTACGAATTTTTTATAAATAAAAAAAAAAATCAAATAGTCATGTGTATTTGACTATGTGGTAACTCTAAATATTCATTTCCCCTTCTGATCTTCATAGCCCGTTAGTACGTAAAAATGAATATATGAGATATTTTGCCGCCTCTTGAATAAGGTAGTTAAAGCATATCTTGCGTTACTTAATTACGGGCCCTTTAGACATTCTCGAAACTTCGTACTCATTCAACTGATGCTCTGAACTTCGATGTACGTACGATCAATGCACCTTGGTCGCACAAGTTGCTGCTAATATGTCCGGTCATACGGCAAGAAACCCACATGTGTAGACATATTTATAAGCCAAAAGATAAAAGAAGTAAGGGAAAATGAGCTCCTTTCTTTACACACACAATTAATGCGAATTTGATATTTACAATGCACTAATTTTCTTTTATGCACAACCAGTGCATTGAAAATCGAAATATTCCTTTATGATTAAACAACGTTCTGAACAAAAAAAAAAAAATGTCATGTCACAAAGTCCCAAACGAAGGCTTTTATATGGATGTGTTCGCTTGCCTTGAGCTCTTTGCTCGATTCCCATTGATTGTGCTTTTTTTTTAAATTGATTACGCCGACTCTCGTATTAAATGCCAGGTAAAAGATTCCACCAATATGGAAATTTCAATATTCATTTAGGTAGCGACATGTTTGCTAACTTCAGTTCTTAAAAAATTAATGATGAAAATCCGGCGGGCAAATTTGAGAGTTTCCGGTCCGTGGACGGTGAGAACGACTTTTAACATTAGGACCCAAGAATCAAAAGATGGAGTTAGTTCACCAAACATCCAGGAGGGTGAATTTCTGAGGGGGAAGAGTCGAATCTCGAAGCTGTCATTAAACCCTTCACAGCTCTAAAGCTCCTCCACCAAATTAGATGGAAGCTGTCAAGACAAACTTCGATGTTTGGTTTGAGAATGTTTTTGAAGAGCCCACTTTACCTTAATGAATGGATGAAGCGTGCAATCATTATCTCAATTTGTCAAATGCTTCTCCCCTCCTAATTAGGACGAAATCATTGGATTAGGAGCGGGATGATTAGGCTAATCATGGCTCATGTTCGGTTATGTTGACCTTTTTTTCGCTTCTATATTGCCCCTCAACTAATGCCCTCTCCCCCCTTTTGATTCCGTCCCCATTATCTAACCATTCAAATATCGTTTTCTCCCCCTTTGGAGGTTGGGCTGTACTTATTGGATTACATCTCCTAAACAGCGATGATGTCCTTGCACCAACCTGCACTGTCCAAAAGCCTTATCTATTGCCTAGGTTCTTGAGTGGACCCAACTCCTCCTTTCTTTCCTCTTAGTTTCATTGTTTTGGAAGGGAAGGAAATGACATAAAACTAAACAAAGTGAGAAAAACAAGGATGAAGATGAAGGAATGGCCCTCAGATGGCAACTAACCGCCAACTTAGCCAGACATTCTTTTAAGTTAAGGTTGTTCGCATTAATGTTCTCACATCAACACATTTGAATATTCAAGAATTTTTTTTTTGGAGGATGGAGGTCTAAATACACAAGAGCGAAATGCAACTTTAGGCATACACAAAATCGGTATCAACTGGCCGTTTGCATATGCTAAATTGATTTGACTTAGTTTGCACTTGTTTGAGCATGGGTTGGTCTTGGAAATCATTCTTGTGTTAATTTTGATTATTAAATTCCAGTGTCCGTTCATGCAATTACTAAGTAATTTAAAAAATAGTACTTAGAACATATAGAAGTTTCATTTAAAGAAAGGAAGTTCATGCTTTAAAAGGGTCATAATTAAACCAAAGTAAAGTTACGGAGCTCTTAAGTACAATAGCCCCTAATGCTATCACTTTTTCCATCGTGATCAAACCAACTTTCGCCCTTAGCTGGTTTGGACAACTTTAGGGAATTGGAAACCTTACACCTCAAAACTTTTCGTTGGCTAGCTCGGTTAGGATATTTAAAATATAAATTGGAGGATTATTATTGCAAGCGTATTAATTATTTACACATTTAAAGTGACATGTGGATGAATACGGTAATGCACCTATCTTCAAGTACATATCTCATCCATCCAACAATAATGCTAATTTTTTTTTTCCATATATATATATATACACACACCAGCAGTGGACCTAATAATAATTCTTAATTTATCGAAATGTACTATTAGTTATTTTTTAAAAGTAGGCTGGTTTGACCATGTTGGGCTTTCTATCCATGGGTTGAAAACCCAAAAATTTGCTCGAGGGTTGTGGTCCGAAAGCCCAGATTGAAGAAATTAAGTCAGTTTGGCGGTGGGCCTTGTGGGCTTTTAGCCTGTAGGCACCAAATAAGTTTTGGCCCTACCTCTATGACCTTAATTGTCTCCTTTCACTGGGACGAGGATCATTTTAGGTGAACCAAACCTACGAAAAGTCTTGAATAACCTGTAAGTTAGATAAGACGGGAAAGAAATTCTACTCGGACATCTCGATTATAGGATTGTTTATGGCCGACCGTGTCACATGGAATGGAACCCATCATGTCATGCAACATTAATACGTGGGGGCAAATTTCGTTAAATCAAACATTAAATCGACTTCATAAAGTTTCCCAATACTTTCTAGGCTATGAAAGAAATTAGATACATGCGTGTTCCAACTTCTAAGCATTCACAAGTTTTGATTTCGATTCTACATGTAGCTTGGCGATTAAACAAGCCTTGTTTGACGACTCTTTTCTTAAGTTGAATTGACTGGAGTTTATTTTTGCTTTCGAAATTGCACTTCTCAACAAGAGCTCGTTTCCGCATTTTCACGCCATGAATCCAGATAAGCCGTAATATCGCTTTCTTAATCATTGTGATGGCTTCATTCCCTTTAACAAAATTTCAAATTTTGCATTATCTTTTGTCGTGTAACTTTAGGCTTCATTTATTTCATGAAAAATGAAACATTTGTTAAAATTAAGAGGTGAAAATTACCAAAAATAACCCTAAACTTATTGTAATCGTACCAATTCAGTCAATTTATTAAATTTTGGCTAGTCGGTGATGACATACACATCCACCATTCTGTCATTATTAACACGAATTATTTTTAATAATATATATTTTAAATTTTCTTCTTTCTTTTTCCATTTCAACCCATCGGTGCCGATGAGGCAACTTCACCCAATGACAAGTAGGGAAAAAAGCAAAGGAGGAAGAAAAGAAAGAAGGAAAAAGAAAAACAATATTAAAAATTTGAAAAAAAATAATAAAAATTCTCCATGCCGGTGTTGACTAATTGGACTAAATTGACATAATCACAAAAGTTTAGGACTGATTAATAAAAAAAAAAAAAAGTTTAGGACTAAATCGGCACAAACACAATAAATTTAAGACTCTTTTGGTAATTTTCACAAATTAAAAGCTTATATCGTTTGAAATATATAGCCAATGAATATTTTCATGAACAATAAAAACTCTCTTATTTATTTATTTATTTTCATAAACAACACAAACAATTAATTTTTTAAAAAATAATTTTTTTAATGTCCTCGAAATAAACCATCAGACCGTGACTAATAAGTTGATGGGAGTGTCATTAGGATCATCAGTGTACGTCGCAACCACCTCTTTTGAAATAATGAACCCCACAGCTTCGTTTCCATTGCCACCCGTGAGCGCATTTCGGACCTCCTGAGGCCCCTCCCTCGCATTTATACCTCTCCAACTTCTTCTTCTTCTTCTCCGGCCCGACCATTTTCATCTCCAGTTTTGCCCCTCCTCCTCCTCCTCCTCCTCCTCCTCCTCCACCACCACCTCGACCTCTCGTCGGATCTCCAATGGCCGCCATCGCCGGATCGAGTGTCACTGCTCTTGCAACATCTATGTTGACTAATTGGACTAAATTGACATAATCACAAAAGTTTAGGATTAATTGATGAAAAAAAAGTTTAAAACTAAATTGGCACAAACACAATAAATTTAAGACTCTTTTGGTAATTTTCACAAATTAAAAGGTTATATTGTATGAAATATATAGCCAATGAATATTTTCATGAACAATAAAAACTCTTTTATTTATTCATTTTCAAAAACAACACAAATGATTAATTTTTTAAAAAATAATTTAATTAATGTCCTCGAAATAAACCATCTGACCGTAACTAATAAGTTAATGGGAGTGTCCTTAGGATTGTCAACGTATGTCGCAAGCCACCTCTTTTGAAATAATGAACCCCATAGCTTCGTTTCCATCACCATCAGCAAGTGCATTCGGACCTCCTGAGGCTCTGTCCCTTGCATTTGTACCTCTCCAACTTCTTCTTTTTCTTCTCCACCTCGACCATTTTCATTTTCGGTTCTGACCTCTCCTCCTCCTCCTCCTCCTCCACCGCCTTGACCTCTCGCCGGATCTCCAATGGCTACCATCGCCAGATCGAGTGTCACTGCTCTTGCAACGTTTATGCTGATTGATTGGACTAAATTGACATAATCACAAAAGTTTAGGACTGATTGATGAAAAAAAAAGTTAAATATTAAATTAGCACAAACACAATAAATTTAAGACTCTTTCGGTTATTTTCACAAACTAAAAGCTTATATTGTATGAAATATATAGCCAATGAATATTTTCATGAACAATAAAAACTCTTTTTTTATTTATTTATTTATTTTCATAAACAACACAAACAATTAATTTTTTTAAAAATAATTTTTTTTAATGTCCTCGACATAAACCATCAGACCGACCGTGACTGATAAGTTGATGGGAGTGTCGTTAGGATCGTCACCGTACGTGGCAACCACCTCTTTTGAAATAACGAACCCCACAGCTTCGTTTCCATCGCCACCCGCGGGCGCATTCCGGACCTCCCGAGGCTCCCCTCCCTCGCATTTATACCTCTCCAACTTCTTCTTGCTCTCCACCGCCCCGACCATTTTCATTTCCGGCTCCGCCCTCTCCTCCTCCTCCTCCTCCTCCTCCTCCGCCGCCGCCGCCTCGACCTCTCGCCGGATCTCCGATGGCCGCCGCCGCCGGATTGAGCGTCGCCGCTCTCCCCTCGGGCCGGCTCGAGAGCTCCGGCGGTCGGAAGCTTGGGTTCCCGCGGCGGAATGTGAGCCCGGTCCTCGGCGGAGCCCGGCCGGGTCGGCTGCTCCGGAGCCTGCCGTCTCTCCGGTGCCGAAGCGGGAGCTCGATCGCCGGTACTGGTTCCTTCGTTTTCTCCTTCATGCAATGTGTTTGCTATGCTTTTGCTGCTCCTGCTGAGGCTTCGGGCGTTTAGAGTCGGTTGTTGTGGGCCTTGGCTCTCGAGTTTATGCGGAGTGCTCCCTGGTGTGTGAAATGAGAGGCGTTGGCGTAATCGGCGACTGTGGAAGATGTTTTGGTGATTTCTCGTTTCTGAGTTTAGATACGTTTGATTGATTGGGATGCTGACTGAGTGGGAAATTATGGGGAATGGTTACGAAGTAGGGTGAGTATTTTGTGTTTCCCAAGGAAAGTGCAATCACCATAGGATTTAGCAATGACATGCTATATTTTTCCAAAATTTCATGAGTGCGAGACTAAGGAACACAAGCTTCGCGTTAGTGATTGCATTCATGCAAGTTTTGCCCCTCAGGGAAGCGGTGATCTATTTTGGTTTGGCTTTGTTGCACAGGAAAGAGGGGCCATGAATCTCTGGTTTGTAGTGCTGGATAAATCTATCATTTACCTCGTGGAATTTCATTGTTCATGCAGGTGTAAGAGCTCAGGTTGCCACTGTTGAAAAAGTGAGCACAGTAGTTGTTCAAGACGTAGAATCACCTGTTGTGATAGTTACCGGAGCCTCCAGGGGTATTGGTAAGGCTGTTGCATTAACACTGGGTAAAGCAGGTTGCAAGGTGGGTGCGATCTTGTCAATCCACAGGCTTTGACTATCTGCAACTTAGTATTTCGCCCGCTTTATGAGTGTTCTGCTCTGCAAATGAATGAATATTCTTCCATGCACATCTGTTGTTTTCTCTTGGCAAAGTGACTACGGTGATATGAGTAAATGCACTTCCTTATTCAGTGAGCCATTCTGAAATCATTCAAGTAATTGCATACGTTGGTTCTCAAGATACAGTATATCTTTATAACAGGCCATGATTGTGATGCTTCTGTGTGTGGGCGTGCACATGTGATTCTTCCTTGCGTTCATTTGTAAATGCAGTCCTGTCTTGTATTTTGGTTCAGAATATCCACATCCTAATTTTTCGTTCGATTTCCACATGTTGAAAGAAAAGATATTTCCAAGAAATGTAAAAAACTTTGACATGGTTGATGGTATTACATAGTTATTGAATTGATGTGATTTACTTAAACTTGGAAACTCAAAACGTTGCATCATGAAATAAATTAAAGAAACTCTGCCACTTGCATTTTGCACAAAAGGTAAGACATTCATTACTTGTTAATTTTTGTGAGTTTTCTAAAACTTCATATGTATTAAGCCATGAATAGTTCTGACAGATTTATTTGAACTGTATTTTATTCATCCTCACTAAGCCATCCATCATGCCATTGTTGTTCTTCCCTGTGCCATCGCAGGTCCTAGTAAATTATGCCAGATCATCAAAGGAAGCCGATGAAGTGGTCAAAGAGGTTTTAACCATACCAAAATCTTCTTTATTCTGCCCCCTCCTTTACCATTTGGTGCCCATACCTATCTGGTGGAGTTTGAAAGAATTGCTATTGAAAGCTCTCTTTTAGTCTCGTATCTTTTGCAGGTACTCTCTCTACCCCTAGCTGGCTAAATTAAGCTGATCAACACTGGTAAATCTTTTCTTCCAGATTGAGGCATGTGGTGGTCAAGCTCTTACTTTCGGTGGGGATGTTTCAAAAGAGGCTGATGTCGAAGCTATGATCAAGACTGTAAGTAAAATTTTAGAAGGATGGTGACATGTTGGTGAACCTTGTTTTACTGCTTCGCGATTCTCATTTGCAGGCAGTGGATGCATGGGGAACTGTGGATGTATTGATTAACAATGCGGGTAAAGCATGGAGGCTTTTTGCTATCATTTGCTTGTTTCACTTTTCACTTTTTAGTTTTTGGGGGTGTTAAGCAACTCGTGACACTTTAAACATGCCAGTCATTAATAGTTCTTCTGTTTGAATCAACTATGGCCCATTCGAATTTGGAGAATGTCACTATAAAGATGAAATTTTTGAGCATATTATGAGTAGAGAAGCAGTGAGTTCTATGTCTCATATTTGAAATGAAGCATCAGCCATGGTTGCAGGGATCACTCGTGATGCGTTATTGATGAGAATGAAGAAAGCCCAATGGCAGGAGGTCATTGATTTGAATCTGACCGGTGTTTTCCTCTGCACTCAGGTTTGTGAACTTATCAGATTGACTGTATCATATAAATGGTTTTCTTGATCAATTACAAAAATTAGGACTTCTTTTTCAGGCAGCAGCTAAAATTATGATGAAGAAGAAAAAGGTAGCATAACATTCCTATCCTGGCTTTTCATTTGTGATTACGGAGCTTCTGCCCTTAGGAAGAAGGTGGCCTGCTGGCTGAGTTTGATCTTCTTATTCATTAGTATGATGCCGTCAAGTGGAATTATGATATTAAGTATATGGTCCAATCACATTTAAAATGGAGACCGAATTTGCAGGGAAGAATAGTAAACATTGCATCAGTTGTTGGCCTCGTGGGTAATGCTGGGCAGGCCAACTACAGTGCTGCAAAAGCGGGGGTTATTGGCCTAACGAAGACTGTAGCCAAAGAATATGCAAGCCGAAACGTCAATGTAAGCTTTTGACATCTTGTCATTGTTTATTCTATGCCTTATTAAACATATAGTCAGTTTTTCCCCTTGTTTGACCACATGAAAAACTGCAGTTGGCTTACTTCTAACAACATTATTTTCCCAGGTTAATGCTATTGCTCCGGGGTTCATTGCATCTGATATGACTGCCAAACTTGGGGAGGAAATTGAAAAGAAAATCTTGGAGGATATTCCGTTAGGTAATATATGCAAGGAATGACATTTCACCATAGAATTGCTGATTTAGGGATGTTCCAGCCCTCTTAACTGTTTCTGAGGACATTCCATGAGATCTAATAACAGTCATGCGTAGCATGAATTGTATTTGATACTTAGGAAGATACTCAGCATGTTCAGGAAAGTTTTTGGTGGATTTAGTGTTGGGGAAGGATTGGGAGTATCGATAACTCCTGATGGAATGTCGAATAAGAAGAATATAGAACCTTGTATCCATGCTGTGTTGCCTTAACTAAGAGTAGCCCCTAAAAAATTTATTTCATCAAAGAGTATGTGGGACTTCTGTTCTGATGTTAGTCATCCTTATGAGTACAGGAAGGTACGGAAAGCCAGAAGAAGTTGCTGGACTGGTGGAATTTTTGGCCATCAACCCTGCAGCCAGCTACATTACGGGACAGGTAAAAGAATTGCTGTTCCCGCTGTTTTACCTTTTTCCCTGCTCATCACAGTGTTTCATCTTTTGTTTGCTTAATAACTTGATGTTAATATGCAGGTCTTCCCAATAGATGGTGGAATGGTACTTTGTTGAAGCCTGAATAGAACTTCCAATCGCGGAGCTTAGCCTACACAGCAGCGATTTACAAGTGGTATGACATTAGAGCCAATGTTGAAAAATTATATTACTAAGGATGGACAATAAGAGGTTTTTGTGGCGAGTTTTGAAATTATCAGCTGTAATTGATCACACAGAATCATTTGTCGTGTACTTCTTCATGAAATGCCGTTGTATGGTCATTTTTAGCACGATCAGGAAATTATGATTTGCAGTGTTGAATTCACTAGTTCGAGGATATAAATTCATCTTCTGCTTCAACTCCAAATTAGCTTGGAAGTAATCCGTCTGCCACTTTCTTTCATAGGTTGTGCGTAGAATTCAAATTTCTACACACAATCAACTGCTGGACACCACAGAGATTAATGCTGCTTTAGAAAACTTTGAGAGCATTCTTATGAATAATTTCGAGTTTGGAGAAATCGTTGGATCTGAAACGTGGAGATATACATGCTCTACAGATGTCCCTCTTTTCGTGATAGCTAAGTCGAAAGGTATGCTCTGGCTTTATGTACACCTAGACTTGTCAAAGCAAAGAACGTGATCCTCCCAAATCAAGCCGGAAGATTACGATAATGTCGAGACACGTGACCAAAGACGCCGTCCCAATCTATTCCTCCCTGAACTGGTCATTCTCGTAAATCGTCTACGTTTCATCATCGAGCCGGGATAATCCTCATGGCTAGTCAATCCTCCTGTTTAGGGTGAAAGCCTTTATGAGAAGAACTTGTGCTCTTTTGATGAAAGGATGATCAGCCTTAGGCCACCAATTGGTCGGAGAGTCAGCAGTTTGACACCGAGTATGATGCTATCTGATGGGCAGCACAGATGAAGCTAAATCAGCAAAACAATCAAGAATTTGCAATAGAAGTAAGCGGTTATGTGTCCATAAGAATTGGTGCATGCCCGTTTGATACCCCCAAGATAAGCAAAATCTCCTCGGTTTGTAGAATCAAAGCCATATAATGCGCCGGAGCCGTGGAAATTGGGATGGCGAATGAACCTTCTATTGGATTTGTAGAGAGAGTGATAGGTAACGAAATGAAGTATTTTTGCTCTTGCTTAAGAAGAACGTTGTTGGAAAGAGACTAAACTCTTGAAAAATAAATAGTAGCCGTGTCATAATTTTGGTAGGGTACTTATTTTGATGTCAAAATTTTTCGTCCAATCATGACCATCTTTTTTAATTGAAAGAAGAACCACCATTCAAGTGTAAATTTTGACCATTAATCTATTTCACAATCAATATGGAATTAATTCTGATAATAAGCACTCTAGGTTATGTCACTTTCCATGCTCTTGTTTTTGCCAACCTTCCAAAGAACCCGCTACCGAAGGAAGGGGTGCAGATAGCTACAAGCATCGTCAGTGCCTGAAGAAAGAGAGTTGATGACAAAGAACATTTAACAAATGTCATGTACGACGATGACATGATATAAAAGGTCGGTAATGTTACTGTATAGGCCGACGCCGATGCTGCAAGAACGAAGCATGTCCGAAGGGCCGCGTCCGTAAATGCTGGGGACCCGCTAGATTCTAGCGCCGTGCGGGCATTTCCACGCGCCGTGAAATCTCCACTGGCGCGACCTGACGAGTTCCTAATTGAGCTCCGCTAGCTCGGAGCCGCTGTCCGAACGCCGCTCCTTCGACTGGGAAACCTTCGTGGGGTTCGCGGCTCCTTGGCGCGCGCTGGTTTTTGGCGGATTTTCGCTTCGTGATTTCGGTCCCGCGGCGAATTGAACCGATCTGCGGGAGCGAATCTGGCGTGTTTGATTGTTTGCTTTAGTGGGTACGGTCTCTGCGAATTGTTTTCGCGTTAAAAAGTTCATCTTTTGCTGTTAGTTGTACAGTTTGATGACTGCTTTTGATTGATAATGCCGTGCTTATTCGGGGGTGCGACGTTTTGGTTGCATGAATCTTCCTTCATGGAAGCGTCTTCTCTCAGTGATGATTGCATTGACGGTGCTCGACGAAATGCTCCACAGATGTTTAGTTTTTCTTTGTTGAGTTCTGTGCCTCTTTGCTAATTGGTGACCTTTCCTTTCCAAGTTAGTGTACCTGGGCCTATTAATGTGAGCCACGTAATTATGGAGAGTTTAGGTTGAGGAGGTGAATTACCGAGAACTCGCATCATATCTTGTCCTGACTCAACTGTTTTAGTTTTAGATACATAAGGATGTCTATGTTGGGTGTTAAAAAATTTATACTTATGCTTGTTTGGGAAGAGAGGGAGCGGAGGGGTAGAACGAGAGGTGGTGGAGGAATGCCGGACCAAATTTCAAAATTTTCCCTCACACACATTTCAATTTTGATCCCATATATATTACCCCCGCATACCCCATGCCCGCCTGCCCCCTCAATCTTACTAGGAATTATTTAGGATAAGTTGAATACATGGGCACCTGACTTGGGTTCATTCCTGTGACTTTGTGTTGTTTTATATCAGGCTAAAATTAGGTGAATTCTGCATACATCTCTCTGATTTTGACATGCAGTTTTCTTGAATTTTAGTAAATATGGATGGGCAAGATTGTTTATGAATCCTGATTTATAAGAACTCAGAATCTGACTGAAGTTAGATATGTCTATTTGCTCTTTTGTTCATTATTCTATGTTCTTTTTCTGCTAGAGGAACAAAACTTAACTACAGAACTAGTTGGTCTGTCACATGAGTAGTAGTTGAACTCTCTGGTTGCAATGGATATGGTGCAAAAAGGATTACTATACTGTCAGCCAAAAGTAGCAAGAAAATCGTGAAAGTCATGCTAGCATTGGCTTTTGGGCCAAGCAGGCGGTGCATTCAAGCAATCCATCATCGAGCACACACTATATCTTCATTGTTCACTCAGAGTCCATTTAGTTATTGCCGCTTCCTTTGCACTGAAGCTACCGAAAAGTTTCCCCAAGGAAGCCTGCCGGTAAAAGCAGAAGCAGAATGCCTTTCCTATAGAATTGAGAAGCTGCCTAGAGGACAGCCAGTTGGGTGTGCATTCCAGAGTTGGATGGGGGACGGTTTCCCCATTCATAGAGGGGAAATATATCATGCTATCAATCGTTTGAGGAAGCTGAAGATGTACAAGCGCGCTCTTGAGGTGAATGCCTTCTCTGCTTGATTTTATTTTCATGGGTGGTAATTTGATTCCGATGGCAAAATGTGCTATCTGCATCAAATGAGTGCACTCTAGAGGGTTCTTTTTCACCCAATCATTGATTCTTGTCAGAATATTGAGGAAAGTTTAAATTGAGTACGAGGTTGACTTGTGTTGGTCCAAATAAATGGAGACATCATATTGCATAAAGATTTACCAGTTTGATAGCATCCTTACATTCTCCTTCTCTTGGGCTGTACTGCAAAAATTGAGAGGCATATATTTGTTCCTTTACCTTGTTAAAGAAAATTCCAGCAATATTTCTCCCTTATCTAGATGCTCTTATATTTGGATCCAAGTAGACTGAATATGGGAAGCCTAATTCTCTATCATGTTAAATGTGTTTTACAGATGATGGAATGGGTTATTCGCGAGAGGCCATATAGGCCAAAGGAACTGGAGTACTCCTATCTGTTGGAATTCACGACAAGATTTCATGGGATATCAAGAGGTGAGAGTCTTTTCTCTCGAATTCCAATGGAGTTTCAGAATGAGCTGGTTTACAACAATTTTGTAATTATCTGCTTAGAGAAAGGTGTTGTAAGGCTTCCATTAACATACATGAAGAAAATGAGGGAGCTAGGTTATGCTATCTCACACTTGGTTTTCAACCGCCTCATTATCCTCCATTCCTCCCCCAGCCGCAGGAAAATGATCCCAAAGATCCTAACTCAAATGAAGGCTGATAAGGTGGGCCCACATGTGTCAACATATAACATTCTCATGAAAATAGAGGCTAATGAACATAACATCGAAGGTCTGGCGAAGGTATACAGTGAGATGCATCGAAAGAAAGTTGAGCCGAATGAGGTGTCTTACTGCATACTCGCTATTGCACATGCTGTGGCGAGGTTATACACAGCTGCTGAGGCCTATGTTGAGTCTATAGAGAAGTCTGCTACAGGAAGTAACTGGTCTACACTGGATCTCCTTCTTATATTGTATGGATATCTCGGGAAGGCTAAGGAGCTGGAAAGAACTTGGTGTGTTGTGAAAGATCTTCCCCATATTAGGTCAAAGAGTTATATGTTGGCTATTGAAGCATTTGGTAGGATTGGACAACTTTCTCGAGCTGAGGAGCTCTGGTCAGAGATGAAGTCGACGAAAGAGTTGAAATCAACAGAGCAATACAACTCTCTCATATCCGTGTATTGCAAGCATGGTTCCATTAATAAAGCTTCTGCTCTATTCAAAGAGATGGTCGCAAGCGGGTGCAGACCGAATGCCATTACTTACCGTCATCTTGCATTAGGTTGTATGAAGGCAAATCTAGTAAACGAAGCCCTGAGGACTCTGGACGTGGGTTCACGGTCAACAACAAGTGCAAGGTCAGGAAATCCACGCCGTGGTTGGAGACTACACTGTCTATAGTTGAGATATTCGCAGAGAAGGGTGATGTCGTCAATGCTGAGAAGTATTTCGGGGAGCTTGCTCAAGCGAAGTACACCCGCTATACTTTCGTGTACAACACGTTGATAAAGGCTTATCTGAAGGCCAAGGCTTGTGATCCCAACCTCCTGAGAAGAATGATCCTCGGAGGCGCAAGGCCGGATGCTGAGACGTATAGCTTGATTAAGCTTGCGGAGCAGGTCCAGAGATGATTCCGTTTGTTCTAATTAACCGCTGTCTAGTTGATGCTACCATGTATTTTCTGTGAAAATGAGGAAGCCCCCCTTTCAAAAAGAAAGTAATTGATGCATGGGACGGAAGTTTCTCAAATTAAAAAATATGCTGGTCATGTCTTGGTGCTGTTCTGTTCTCACAAGTGGACCAAAATATACCTATATTTCCCAATTATCCTTTTGAAGCATTTTACAACCGGCTTTGTTTCAAATATCAAACCAAAGCCCTTTTCATTAATGGGTATTAATTATATTTTTATATTAGCCTAAATTATAAACTTTGTAGCAATTACTCTAGAAAAAAATGAACATCAGAATTCTTATTTCTTTTAAGGTAAAAATCTCTGTTTTGCCAACGATTGCTAATAATCCGTCCGAATTTTAGGCTGCAGTTGATCACAGAATCATTTGTCATGTTTGACATGTTCATGGAATACCAACTGTATGGTCATTTTTTGCTCGATCAGGAAGTCGTGATTTGCAGCCGTGAATTCACCAGTTCTAGAATTTTTTTTCATCTCCTGCTTCAACTCCAAATCTCCTCTCCAAATTTGGATTTATGTAAAGCTGTCTGCTAATTTTTTTGACAGGCTTTGTGTAGAATTCAAATTTCTTCGCACATTCAGCTGCTGTACACCATGGTGATAAATGCTGCGTTGGAAGACTTTGCGAGAATTCTCATAAATTTGGAGTTTGGATAGATAGTTGGATCTTGAACATGGTGACATACATGCTTTTCTAAACGTCCTTGTTTTCCATAGTAGCTACGTTAAATGCGTGCTTTGACCTTATGTACACATAGACTTGTCATAACAAGAACACGATCCTCCCAAATCAAGCCAGATGATTGTACAAACGTTAACATAAATAAACAAAGACACTGTCGCGAACTAATCCTCAACTCTCCATGGAATCGTCATCATTATGTCGTGATAATCGTCAAGGTTAGTAAATCCTCCTCTTTAGGGCGAAAGCCTTCACGAGAAGAACTTGTAATCTTTTGACGAAATGATGATATTCCTTAGGCCACCAATCGGTCCGAGAATCACCAGCATTACACCTAGGATGATGCAAATCTGAAATGCATAAAAGATCGAGCTTCATCAGTAAAACAACCAAGAGCTTGCGATCAAAGTTCTGCTAATGCGCAATCCATGAGAGTTGGTGCTCACCCAGTTGGTGAACCATGATAAGCTGAATGTCCTTGGTTTGTAGACGCAAAGCCACATGATGCATGGAAGCTGAAGAAATTGGAAAGATGATATCAATTTTCTGAAGTATCTGCTAAATTTTCAAGTGAGAGCGGTAGGTAATGCATGAAGCAATTTTGCTGTAACTTACGAAGTACGTTGTTGGAGCAAGAGCAAGCCCTCCAAAGAACCCGAGGAGACTACCGAAGAAGGGGATGCAGATGCCGACGATCATTGTGAATGCTGAGCGAGGAAGACCAGAAAAGATAATTAGTCGGATTGCAGAAGAACAGCTAGTCCGTACTCTAGCTTCAGATTCAGAACTTCCATGCAGCAAGAACCAGTAAGCTTTTCGAATCACTCACCGACATAAAGTGTACGTGTGACGAAACGGAGAGTGAAGCAAGGCTTGAAGCGCAATTTCTTGACAAGAAAGGTCTCCATCATGTCGAAAACCGGCATCGCGTAGATCTGTGCACACAAACCGTTGCGAAGTGTAAGGAAAACAGTTCTCGGCATGGGACAAAACATTTCAACAGGAAATTAAAAAGGCAGAAGCAAATCATTAGGTCTTTCTTCTTGTGTATTCCCCCTCACCTGGTAGCTACCAATGACGTGGATGACCACAAACAAGTTAGCAGCAGCAATGAGCCACTTGGGCTTTTCGAGAGTGATGAGGATGTTGTCATCGACGGAGTTGCCAAACACGTAGTAGCCGATGAGAGCCACAGGGAAGTAGCAGATGGCCACAACGATGTACGCAACCACCACGCCTAACCACATGGGCTTCTTCGAGGGCTTCTCTGGGGTGGAGGGAATGGTGGCCTGGATCTCCAGCACCACATTGTGGCCGGCATAAGCAAAGGCCACATCTCCCAGCGCGCTGAAGAAGTTGAACATTACAGTTTGTTGATCTTTGCCCTTGTACGAATAGTCCACTTCTGGTTGTACTCCCCTGTGCAGAGATGCTGTCCAGGCAATGGTGGAGTAGCTGTGTGCACACAAAAGAAAAAAAGAGAAAAAAGATCAGGGCCTGCCCATAAAATTGCAGGACCAACACCAACCGTGGGGTCGATGTAGATTCCAGACTCATGAAAATACGTTAAAAGACCCTGTGATAGATCAAAGTGACATGACGTAAAAAAATAAGGAAGTTAAAGATTGAAAAAGTCTAGCCAAAGGGAAAGGTCAAGCTCGCTTGCGTCTGCATTTTTTTTTTCTGTTGTCAGCCTATGTACCGTTTGGCTTGATTAAGCGAACCTAGACAGAAGCGAGCCTACCATGTCTCTCGAGCCATCAAAACTATGACCAATTCTATAGTAGGGCCATTATGTAATCTTCCAAAGCGGTCTCAGGATCAAGCGGACTTTGATCCTTTCTTAATGTACAAGCTAAAGCCAATGTGGCTTGCTCTCGGAAGTTCAAGGTTTCTCATGAACAGATAGACTATCTTGTTTTTCCTTTACCTGAGGGACATGACTGCAGCAGCCAAGGAGACAACAGAGATGGAGTTGAAGTTGGGGAGGTGGGAGAGGACAAAGTGGATGGAAGCAAAGATAATGATGAAGTAGGAGGTCTTGATGGGCTTGCAACCGGTGCAGAGCGAGTCATGGATCTTCTTGATGGACTTGCCACCGGTGATCATGTACACGATGCAGACCCCAACTTCAACAATTAGCTGCTGGGGGACCACAATCCACAGGCCCAGCTTCTCGCCAAAGGCGTGTTGGCCCAGCTCGTGGTACCTGTCGAACCTCTTGCCCGGCACCATCTCGTGCATCTCCACCATCTGCCACAGAGTGTACAGGGTGACAACCCATGAAATGATGAGCACAGTTACACCGGGTCCCCTGCAATGACGTCCACCCCATGTTTAGAAAAAAGAAAAAGGGAAAAGGACAATGTCAAGACAGAAATCTAGATGTAAAACAACATCATCGTTTGGCGCAGTTTGTTTGCATTGGTGGGAATCAGTTGAACCAAAAAGTTTAGATATCCGCGTTATAAAGGGATTCAAAAGAGAGATGGAGTCCATGAAGTTTTCTTTAGGTTTTTTGAACTTTTTAAGATAAAACAGAAGCTTTGAAATCTCTCTCTCAATATGAAGTGGAATTTCTGGGAGTTCACATTGGCTTTGGTATCCTCGTGGATCATTGTGTTTTCTTATGCCCACTGGAAATTGAGATTCAAGCTGATGAAATGAAAATTGCGTAAAGAATCGCATCCCTCATCTAGGATCCTGAAGATTTTTCAGGTCAAAAGCAACCCTTGAAGCATCAATGCGAGAGAAGTGATTTAAACAGCCAAGGCGAAAGAAATGGATACAAGCATCATGTAAAACAGACAGCGATGAAAAGTTTCGCCTAACGGGCTTTAAGGAGCCAAAATTATGCTATGGTTGAGAGAAGAAATGGAAACTGAAGAATCGAGGGGATGCAATAATTTACCATCCAAGCGCAGCCAGAGAATAAGGCAAGCTGAGGACCCCGGCACCGACCATGGCGGTGACATTGTGGAAGGTTGAGTACCACCACTTGGCTTTTCGGGAGGAAGTGATCGGAAGCCAATCATCGATTGCCTTCTCATCGATCTCATCCTTCCGTGGCTGGTGTTGGGCCATTGCTAGGGAAATGCAGGCGTTCGCAGGCAAATGCAGGCGTTCGCAGGCTTTTCCCCAGACCCAAAACCACGGAACGGCGAGTTCTCGTTGCATGAAGATGGAGTGATTTTATATAGAGGGAGAGATCACCCCTGGAATCAAGAGCAGCCATTTTTAGCACCCTCCCCTTACTAAGAATATACCATGACGCTGGTCTCGGCTGTTTACTCTCCGTAAAACACCTTAACCGAAACCTGAATATTCTTACAGCCACCCATTCCTCATTTACGTGGGCCTTTTCTGATGTTTTTTTTTTTTTTTCAATGAAGGGCAGGCAATTCTGTAGCTAAAATTTAGGAGCATTTTGGGAATCTTGTCCTGCACGTTGAAATTATCCGGAGGCGGACGCCTGAAGCAAGTTGCATGCTCGCTTAGAATTTTATTGTTCGCGACTCTGCCGGAATCATAACAAAGAAAAGGGTATTTACCTATCTAACAATAGATGCGATTGAACGAGAAGATCAGAGAATACCAAAATGAAAATGCAAGCCTTTTCGAGACGAAAAGTTTGTTAGGCCGCGCCATCTTTCGATATGTCGAGACCAACCTAACTGCGCTTGATGACATGTGCTTTGTTACCTGGCGTCTGACACTCGTCGTTTTCCGCTAAAACTACAGATAACATGGGCTGTTGCTTAAAACGAGAACTTGCAAGAGTGCAGGGCGCATCAATCATCACTCCGCAATCTAGGGTCCATTCAAATACATGACCTAAGAACAAGTCACTTCAAGGCATTGGAATCTCCATCAACATGCAATCCATACAGAGTCTACCGCGTATATACAATTCACATACTTGTTCTTCAGAATCTTGCTCTTCAGAACATTATTTATACAACCAACACTGGGACACTGCCACGTGTTTTAATGCGCTGAAAAACTTCCAACAGCTTTATGTTTTATCGTCACAAAAAAGGGTTAACGAATCAACGATATATCATGATCTCTCAGAAATTTTAATCTAGGAAAACCCACTAATACTGTACTCTTCCTTGGAATCAAGATCATACCATTAAGGCTTGCTCGTAGGCTCGATATTCCGGGGCAGACTCGATGGAATCTTCAGTGGCTAGACGCTGTGCACCAAAGCAGAAATACTGATTCATCAGCCTCCTGTTGAACGAGGTCTTTATCTGGTCCCTCCCTAGGGTTCCGCCGTTATTGAAGGGTTCAATTGACCCTGACGCTCTCAAGACATCACTATTCTGTCTGCCATCAACTGATATAGGTGAAGATACGGATGACACTGAATAAGAACTCGGACCGGAATCAGCTTGCCAGAATTGTGGCTTCGCCTGAAGCACACCATGCATAAGGCCTGTGGTATACTTTTTTCTCGTGGAAGGACTTGGAAAATCAGTCCCCAAAGAGTAAGTCCTCTTATTGTTTGGAAGGGATGCTTGTTTCGAATACCGTTGTCTGAGTGAGATTGGATGATCCTTGAAATTACCACCTGCTTTGACAGACTCAAAAGAATCGTTGTCATTGTCATCTCTAAACTCCACCTTAATGGCATTTCTTTCTTTCTTTCCGGCCCAACCAAAGAGAAACTTCAGGCGTCTTGCACTACGATTTATTGGACTTGCCATCTTATTTTCAGACAAGTTACCAGAATCTCCATCACTCATTTCACTCAAGCAGCTGGCGTACTCCAGAAGGCCCGAATTGACACGGGACCCACATGCACTATCAACCCCAGCATACAAAAGAATCTCTCCGTCGGGAATCCTGAATGAAGTTCCCGGGCTATGCACTAGGCCCTGCTCTCTAAGATGAGAAGCAAGCACGTTTCTAACTTTGCGGTCTCGACAATTGGTGATCCCCCCGGCAGAAATCAACTGCTTTATTAGAATGTCAGAAGATGTTGATTTGGGCCATTGCTTGAGAAGATCTAGTGGAGTCATTCCGTCAGAATCACGGACATTCAAATTGACCGCCCGGACAGTCAGCAGCAGTTCCACAAGACTCGTCTGGATATTCTCAGTTACAGCCATGTGGAGGGCAGTCCTTCCATCGTTGTTCCTCACATTGATGATGTCTTCAATATTTATGATCTTTCCACCTAACAACTGCTTCATAAGCTCGATCTGACAATCAACTCTTCGGAATCCAGGGCTTCGGAAACCTGCCACAGCAAGATGAAGGAAAGTATCGCCATAGCTGTTTGTCACCGAGGCTAGAGAGGGAGATGCAAGAATGAGGACCTCCACTACACTTAAATGACCCCGGTAAGCAGCCACATGTAACGCTGTGTTGCCATGATCATCTGTTGAGTTAATGATATTATAGGATGCTACTAGATCCTTAACAACCTGCAGCCAGCAAAAACAAGTGTAAGTGTTCACAAAGGTAGTCCTAAATAAAAGCTGTGGCGATGTGGGCATCTGTGATTGAATGCATGGGGATTTCATTAACACAAGTGGGTCGGTAAACCAGCAAATGAAAAGAATTTTCTTTTTCCTAGTTTAAAAATAAGAAAAGATAAAATAAAACAACATCACACGCTACAGTTACACTCCTTGAAAGAAAAACAGGAAACACAAAATTGACGAGTCACAACAACGGCATCTAGATACAGTCTCATTGACCATTCTCACGCCCCACTTTGTATCCTGTAAAGATTGAAATATTCAAAAAGCTCGATGCTGATGCACTCGTCGATAGTTGAGTTGCTGGGTGTTTCTCTCAGAAATGCTCTGATTGACTAGCCAAGTGAAACGTCGCGTTTCCTACGATTAGCACAAAAGTCGCTAGGGGCCATTCTCACATTTCACATATCAACACCAGAGGAATTTGACATGAGGAATAAAGACTCTAAAAATGCAGTATCATAGGGCATCTGCTTTTGGCTGCTTCAAAATGTTAGGCAGAAAAAGAATCCCAAAGGCATTTTCTAAGGTGGAATTTTTAAAATAGCACGCGACATACGAGCATCAAATCACTTCCTCATCAAGAAAAATAGAGATGTTTATGAAGCTAAGCAGCTCTTTGCGAACAAGTGCTCTTTTGCTATGCACGACAGAGCACAATGTATCCAGCTTAAGCAATCCATAAAGCGACAAATACCAAAGCAACTTGCAGCACAATTAGAGTCAGCCCTCAATGCCCTATTCAATAACGTCATATCACACAAGCAACCTAACTTCTAACTTATTGGTGATCAAAAGAAGGATGGCATCTTAAAGGCAGTCAACATAAAGAGAGTTTCGCCAAGAAGACAAAAAGAGCTCCTCTTATAGCCACACTTTTGCATGTCACCAAATTATGAACTACCACCATTATCAATCTCACATTCCGATGACTAATTTCATTTACCAGCCAAAGCATGAAACGAAAATCTTCAAATGTAATACAGAAAACGAAGAAATCCCAAAACTATAAAGAGAAAAGGGGAAAGAAAAAGAAAAATCCTAACCTCAATTCGCCCTCTTCCAGATGCACTATGCAACACAGTGGAGCCCTGCAAATCTCTGTATTCTAAAACATCAGAACAACCCTCGACCAGCTCCCTCAGAATCTCCACATTCCCTCCTCTTGCAGCTGCATGAACAGCTCTCTTCATAATCTCCCACCGAAAACCTCTGTCCCCATCACCTTCACCACCACCAGTCAACCCGTTCCTCGGCGAAACCGCACAGTCAAGCAAGAACCTGAAAACTTCACAATTCTTGCTCCTAGCAGCAGCATACAACACATCACTCACCCCATACTCTCCCTCTCCAAACACCAGAAAAGGGTCTCTCCCCAACAGCTCCTTCACGAACTCGAGGTCGCCCGCCGAGGCGGCCGTGTACACGAGCCACCCGCCGTAGCCGGCGCGGACGAGCGAGTTCTCGCCCTTGCCCTTTCGCGGCTCACAGTCGAGGAGGAGCCGGCGCGCCACGGCGGCGCGGCACCGGGCCGCGTCGTCGAACTGCCCCGCCGTGTCGTCGTCCCACACGGTCTCGAGGCGGCGGATGCGGCGCAGGGAGGTGAGCTTGATGAGGAGGTTGGAGTCCAGGTGGAGCAGCTCCCTGACCACGTCGTAGAGACCATTCGCCGCCGCCCAGTCGATGGGCGACGCGTACCACCACTGGTCGCCGGTGCTCTCCCACCGCAGAGGGAAGTAGTCCGGCGGCATTCCCAGGCAGAAAAGACGACGACCCAGAAACAAAGGTGGGAGCTTTAAGCGAAAACGAGCAAGAGGCAGACGAAAGGAAGCTGATGAACAGAAGAAGGAAAGACTCCACAGAGTTCGACGGTCAAATGCGAAGAGGCCGAGTTGAGTTTGAGGAGAAAACGAGGGAAAACAATGATTTCTTTGCCCCTCAAAAGCGGAGCAAAAGGGAAAGAGGACTCAAAGAGACACAGAGAGACATAGAGAGAGAGAGACCAGAACACAGGTGAGAGAGCAAAAGGGACAACCTTTGCAACTGTTTGCTCACACGCTCACGCTCATGCTCAAACAGGAGATAGCAAGAAGGTGGTGGGAGATTTTTGGAGGGTGTTTTACTTTCTTTTCTTCATTTCTTCTTTTCCTTTTCTTGTTTTTTTTATGGTGGGGAAGAAGTCTGGAGACGGAAAATGAATAATTGGGATCTGATTCCTTTGGCCCCCCGTGATGGCCTACGAAAAGGAGATCTTGTAGAGGGAGACTGCGGCCAGAAAATTTCCGGATATGCACGTTTGCTTGTTTGGAAAATGAAATCCCGTGTCATCGGAGCAGTTTAAGAGATAATTACTGTATATATCTATGCCCTGAATCTACACATCTAGATAAATCTTCATTACTTTCCTAAAGCTGAAACCAGGCATGAGAAGAAAGGTGGAGGAGGGCATGGAGGAAGGCACCGTTGACCTTCATCGCGCATTTCTGTCGACTTCTCGAGGTGATGAAACGATTTCGATTCATGGGGTTGGCCAAAAGATAAAAGAATGACTTAAACAAAGAAAAAAAAAATTCTTTTCCCAAGCTTTTCTTCGATGGCGTGCAATTTGGGTACATGACGAAACAGTTTTTGGCCAGGAGGAAGCTACGCTAGAACGCTCCCGATCCATTGACGAAATCCGCAACATTCTGCCAATGATGTGCGAATTATATTATAAAGAAAGAAACAGAGGCATCGGCCCACGGCATCCGGCGATCCAACCATCGATCGGGACCCTCTTCTTGTTTAAAAATCCACCGCGAAAGTTGCCATTTTTATACGAGAATGCACATGCTGCATCGACCATCTTTCTGTCTCGGCCCGAGCGCTAAATGTACCTTCCGAGAATCTTCACCCTTTGCATGCGTCTTCCATCAATGAGTTTGGACAAGGACTGGTCGGTGGCCTTGGGATTCAGTGCATTTCAAGAAAGAACGGATTCGCGTGAAGGATTTGCCCACATACATGGAAACAAAAGGTAAAAAAAAAAAATTAAAACCATTGGATGCCAATTCACGTTTTTCTTCATAGTATTTTACTTCTACTCGGCTATGTTGTAGGTTTAAGGTTCTGGATAATGATTCGCATCCGGTTTGGCAAATGCTTTTTATTTGTTACCTTTTCGGAATCGATGGATGACGACCCCAATTGACCGGCATATAAAATCATTGACACAAACAACGAAAATGAGAATAAAACGCACGTAAAGTTAAGTAAAACGGAATATGCTTGTATAAAAGCGCGGGCCGGCGTGATTAGTTACAAATGATATCTATAAATCAATCATTATATGACCATCATCCCTTCAAAAGGAAAATTCATGTTCTAATATTGTTACCTTTTGCATCTGATCCTAACAAAATTGATAGAGATCAGCGAAATAACGAGGAAGAAAAAGACCATTTTCCTGTTAAAATCATTTGGAGACTTCCATTTATTTGCTACCTTTCTGGACCAGAGGAAACAAGGGGCTCCATTACATGGACCCCGCCGTTCTCCCCCGCACCATTATCTTCCAGATTATCTTTAAATTCGTTTCTTTAACGGATTATTATAAAGGAATTTCCATCTTCCAGAGGCCCGTTTGAGAGATTTTTCTTTTTATATCGTTTTTATTCTAATGTAATAGTCTAGAAACAGAAAATCGACGAGATGCCTTTCGAAACCGGCCTTCAAGATAACCTCGAAGCCTGGCCGACCGCAACAATGCTCTTAGCCTCCCCATCTTCGAAATTTCAATTCGGCTAAAGCCAACATTAATGACAACGAAGATCAAAATCCTTAATTTTAATCAATTAGTGCAGAAAGCATTTCCTATCCCCATCGGAGCTAAACACCTCAACGGCCTGTTCAAAAAGATATGTAAATCAACCCCTTAATGTCCAATGAATAAGACTACTCGATCAGTCCGAGGATATCACGTCGTTGTCATTTCATGCGTAAAATGAACGGCACAACGCGTTTTTTCTTGGCTTCAAACTCTCTTTTTCCCCACTTCGGTTGCAACTCAACTGAAGACCCACGTTGAATTTCGGACAGAGTGCACGTCCAAGGAAAGATGCGCGCGGGGATGGATTGATTCGGGACCGGATTCCGCGATTCCTACAGCATAGCTCCTAAAGGAGTAAGATTTCAAAGGGAAGATGACAATGCGGTGGTTCAGACCCACGTCCAAAGAAGCGGTTTAAGGGATAATGATGATCATGGAGGTGGCCCATCAAGCACATGGGAATGTCGACGACGAGGAAAGAATGTGATGGGGCCTCAGTGATTAGGTGGTCCGTTGTTGTGTTGAGCTCCTGATTTGGCTCCCCTCAACGTGCTTTTCATCGCTAATCGTGCTTTTTGGATCGCGAGATTTGGCTTCTCTCTCGGCCTGACTTGGGATTCGTGTCTTGATATATAAAGTTCGAGGGAATCACGCGTGCGTCGACCCCTCGTAAGGACCCCAATGCAACCCAGTTTGGCACGCACTTAGTTGAGTTATATGAATTATTCCATCCCAATACCTACCCCCCTTTCTTTCTCATCAGGACCACGAACTAGGACATTTGCAAATTACTCTTAGTGTCTGCTTGATCTTTGAATTACCCATCACTATCTATCTTCCACAGAAAGAACAAGCTCTCGCCCTAGTTCTACAGCATATGGCTCGACTATTATCCAAGTCCATGTGTTTGTTCTTCTTTAAGCACTTGTATGTTATGATGTTGCATCAGGCGTCCGTTGCAAACTTGCAATTCCCTTCATTCAAGGTTTTTCAGCAAATTCCTTGCCAAAAGATGAGATGGCGAGCGAATAGCGCGGTTGTTTGTAGCGCTCACTCTGCCGGAAACTCCATGGATGATGGATTTTTTGTGACCACGGGCAGATGAAGATTCTGCCCTTTGGCTGTCCAGCATCCTCCACCAGCTACGGTTGGCCCATGCTGTCCAAACAGACTGTGACCGTTGAGCGACATTCTGGTTAACAATGTCAGCATCAAAATAAGGCCTCCGGCGCCTGGGGCAACAGAAGGCAATCTTGTTAGCGGGGAATCGGGTTGTCGACATGAGAAAGAGCAAGTTCATCAGCCAAGCAGGGTGCGTGTACTGACCAATGGGGAGTACATGAAGAGAGCACAGAAAAGTTGGGATTAAAAATAACTGAAGTGAATATGCTTTTACATAGATCAGAGACTCACACACTGCCACCGACACCGACAGCATTCTCCACACGAATCTTACTTTTAAGAATCCAAGCAAAATTCGATAATCTCTATCTACACAGTTCTACCGTGGCACATCTTTTTGGCATTCAAATTTTGTAAAACAAAAATTGCAGCCATGAGTGGTTGGCTTCACTAGCCAGTAAAGCAACAATAGGCAAGGCTATTTCCGGGATTCAAGCCAATTGAGGCAATCGTCGGCCGGTTAACTCAAACTCTCTTTGCTTCTAGGCTACAACAAATTTGAAATTCACAAAGATGACCTTGTTGGCCACTTACTACAATCTTGAGGGAAGAAAAAGAACAAAAACGTAGCTCCAAAGATGCTCTTAAGTTAGATTCACATAAGTGACAGGAACAAACACTACGAATACAAGAGGAAAATTCTGTCTGATTAACATATCGACCAAGGTTTTATATATATATAGTTGAACTCTTGCAATAGAAACTATAAAATAAATAGTATTCATGGAAGATTCAAGCTTCCAGTAAGTGGACATAATGCCTTCAGATCGTAATAAAGGAGAACATGAAGTGAAGTTTCATGCACGGACCATTCCAACACCATGAAGACGTGTGACGAGGATATTCACACTTTCCACTCTCTGAATTTGCAGTGCGTATTTCAGAAACCCTGAGTGCATTCGTTCATTTCAGAATGCTTCAGTCCAAACCAAAGTTTGTCCAACCATCTGGACCCTCGCTTTCAATAATGAAATGGACGCTGATTCATCATTCACAACATTGTCCATTTAAAGCTTCAGAGTAATAGCAAATATTCAAACAAGAAGGATCACAAATATAAGGGCTGCAGCTACTTTGTTCATCGTAATATCCAGGCCATGTCAAACTAGATGTCAGCTTAATACAGATTTTACCTAGTGCTCACAATCTCTTCATGACATCCTTAATCCTCTCAGCAGCATCATATATGTTCCTCGCTCACTTGTATGAGTGGCCGGCCAACTAACATTTTCTCAAATATTAGGTATTCCCAACCCACCATGTCATCGTGCTCTCTTGAGAATGTGACACGTCACATGGGCCTACTTTTCATATTTACTCTCTCCTTTCTGAACAACTGAGCACTCTCTCTCCTCCATTAATAATTTGCGTCTTCTTCTTTTACGCATCTGAGCGCAACAGAATCAAAACTCGTCCATGGCCATGGCGATTTTTTAATATCTGTTAACAAATGTACGTTTGTGTGCTTTAGTCTGTTTCATTTTCGTCATAAAAACCTTTTGCTTTTGTGCTTCGATAAGAGGGATGTAAACTAACCAGCGAAAGTATCAGAAGTATCCTTGGCGACTTGCGTGCTTTACTCCGTTTCATTTTCCATGAAAAAAATTCAAACCTTTCGCTAACTAAGAGGGGATACTTTTGCTTGTTAGTAGACATATCATATCACAACCTACTTCTAAGGGACCACCCTCGAGAATAGATTTAGTAATATTACTCAAAAGACAATCCAAATGATTCATCAAAAAGACAACTCGAATACGTCTTCTAATGTCAATCCAATTGATTCATCACGTAAAAGCACAAGCTCTTCCAAGCCCATTACCTTGCATGATGTCGCATTTTTAGCTCATTAAAAACCTAATTTTTAGGAGTCATGACTAGCCATCATTGGGGTCGACTAGAACCCAATCAAGATATGAGAGGGTTATCTCGATTCTTATGCATCAAAGTTTGTAAGTTCAAGAATTTGTTTACATTAATATTTTTATTAGTGCCCTTTCAATACCTAACTTGAAGATGTGTTATCTAAGATCCTGTTTGGTAAATATTTTGTTCCCGAAAACAATTTTTACTTAGAAATAATTTTTTTTTAATTTTGTTTCCTAAACGAGTTACTAAGCATTTCAATGTATTTGGTAATTATCCAAAATTTCTATTCCTCGAATAAAATTGCGTTTGGTAGAACCTCAAATTCGTTTTGTGATTTAGAGTTCTTTTAGTTCTTTTATTAATTTCATTACAATTTTCTTTTTTTTTTTTTTTCTCCTTCTTCCTTTAGCCAATTGCCGACCTTGGCCAAGTTGGCGACGCTTCGATGAGGCCATTAACCCTCGCTTGGCCGATTGCTAGCCATTGCCAAGGTCAGCAATTGGCTAAAGGAAGAAGAAGAACAAAAGGAAAAGACAAAAAGAAAAAAAGAAAAGAGAACAAAAAGAAAAAAAGAAAAAGAAAATGGGCTTGATTCCAAGGTTGTTTCGGGAAACAAAGATGCAACTTTTTTTTTACTTATTGATTACATTACAAATTTATTATTGAGAACGAAAATGTTATCAAATGAATTTTTGTTTCGAAGAATAAAATGATAGAATAGACATTGTTTTAACAAGTTATCAAATAGGGCCTAAGTGACCATTAACTATTGATTATCATTTTATGATCCTAAAATAATTAGTCCGCTAAGTGATCATGAAAATGTTTCCGTAGGGTGTTCATCATGTTCTAATTCTATTCTAAAAAAGGAAATTAACAATTAATGTATTGAAAGATGGTGCGAGAATTAAATACTCAAGTAATTGAAAGTGTCTTTCTATGTGCGAGTGAAGAAAGCTTGATAAAACGTCAGGCAAGTAATATTACACTACCTCATTGTTAAGCCTGGAGACATGATCCATTGAGATGTTGCTATTTGAAACTAGGGCGAGCCTAAGTCTAATCAATCGATTAAGGTAAAGCTCAAGTTTGAGTACCCTAATTGTTCTAATGAGATGGCGAGGCTAAGTGTGATTCGCTTTTTATTTTGAAGTTTGAACTAATCCTAAAATGCTTGACTAGGATAATCTTATTATAATAAGCTAAACCTGAGCTAGGTATTACAAGATTAAGAACGGAATGGACATCGTTCTTCCATCATTGGCCCCCTCCAACCGCCACCTCCTCGTTGGTTTCGAACATCGATTTCATCTAGCACTCACATCATGTATTCAATCAAGGCAATCAATTAGCAAATTCACTAGTTAGCAAACCATCAAGCAATCCGGTTTGAGAATTTGATTTCACTCATGCAATCCGACAAGCCCAACCACCTTCTAATCAAACTAAAGCTTCATTAATTAAAATTAATGATCATTAACCCCACTTGTGTCCACAAAGCAATTGCTAACGTCGTTAACCCCTAATTAAATTTCTTCCATCTAATCTGACCGCCAAAGGACATGCATCACTAAACGAAATCAAAACATTTACCTTTGAGTATACTTAAGCATGCGATTGGGCACACAAGTCGCCAAACGATCAAATAAGTAATGGCATGAATTCCACTGAAAGAAGAAGAAGTGGCCTTTTCCTAATCAATTTTCTAATTATTTATTTAAATTTTTAAATAATTTTTAATTTTCGAATTTTTTAAAAAAAATCTTGTTATTTTAAAAGTATTTAAATTTTTTTGTCACTATTTTCTTAAAACGGAGACCCGGGCCGGACATGGACCATAGCCGCCTGATGGGTTAGAGTCCATAGAGCCCAAGACCAGACCAAGTTTGGGCTCTTATCTCAAGCCCACTAAAAGGATCCCATCATGCCCAGCAATATTGAGCTGAGCACAAGTTCACCTGAAACGAATCCAGTCCAAACTAAACCAGACCAAGCAAGCCTTCAGACCTCTAAAGCCGATTGGTCGTCAACAAGCCCCTGATGACCGAGCCCCATCTTCGGCCATTCCCGGTTTTCGCCGGTTCCCGACCGTCCTCAACCACCAGTTCCGTGAGTCCGTACCATCCCCGGACCAATAGCGCTGCCGTCACGCTAATGGCCACCGCGGGTGGCCGTTTTGCAGGCCAACAACCCTCCGGTATACACAGGCGCATCAAGAACATGAATCACATAAACAAGCAATGAGGGAATGGCAAACAAAAACCGGTGAAGAAGACTGCCATTCGCACTACGAATCCACAGTCACGGTTTTGCGGACCATTAAAAAGGACTGGCCATCAACAATCAAACGAGAAAGAAAAGAACCAGGAGACCGCTGTCAGATTCGGGTTTCGGGGGAAGTGAGGCAGACTGGACTTGAGTTTTAATAATCGATGAAGTTGAAGTCCTTCTATCAAGTAACCCATGCCAACGACACGCCCTGAACAACCCCAGAATCAGAGCAAACGTGACAAGGGTTAGGTTCCGTCAAGATTTCAAGAACTATCCACTTATCAAAACAAATTTTCATAATTTTTGAAACTTAAATTTTACTCTACATATTCAAGTTATGTGCAAGCTCGAAACATCGTGCAATCAGTCGACTCAATTAATTATGGAATACTGAGCATCACGAGTTTTTTCGCGACCTTAAAGAAATAATGTCATGCGAAATCTAATCGCGTGTGCGGTCGATTAGGTGGACAATTGCGTGATGTTGTCCAGGGGGTAGTGAGGATCGCAAATTTTGGGTCGATATGGAGGATAAATTTGACGTATTTGGTGATGTGGGTGTGGAGCGGATTTTTTTTTTTTTCGCGGGTCCTACTCTATTCATATTCTAACGCTCACTCGACTTTTGATCTACTTCCTTGCAAGGCGTGAGAGTCGAAACCCACTCCTAAAACTATATTGTCCCCACAGGTGGGGATTCGAAATCCCCACCTTCCCCTTCCATGTTAGAAGCGTGGCCATCGGGAGAAACCCCAGTGATTGGTGTGGGGCGGATTCAGTAGTCTCTTTTCGATCTTTTCTTCTCTGCTGAAAAAGGTTAGGTCAGGCACTTTATGTCCATTTAGCAAATGGGAACGATGTGGTATTTTTCTCTCCTTTTCTCTCTGTCCTTTTCTTTTTCTCTGTTTTTTTAATATTAATTTTTTTGTTCTTTTTTATTTATTTTATTAAATTGAAATTTTGGCTCTCTTTTCCTCTCTTTTTTCGTTCGCTAACTGTGTTTTACCCGACCACAAAGACGGGGCCGACTAAATCATTCATCCATGATCTTGTCCTATTTTTCACTCGAGCAAGTAGCAAATTGACCGGCAACACGGCGTAGTGGCCGGGGGTGCAGCGGCACGGGGACCGCGAGAGTCGCAGTTCAGGCTTCGACCGTGGAAGAAGAGAAAACGATTCAAATCCAACTTAAGGCGAGGTTCCTATCCGTCTACCCATGCAAGAGTTTCTTCGTTCTGCTTGCTTGGTGTCATATGGAAACCGAGCTTGGGTAACTCAATAGACATGGTTCATTTAATGTCAAAATTCTTACATAATACGCGTCCCCAGAAAATACGTCACAAATAATTTGTCCCATCTTAAAATGGCCAGCCTCCTCATCTTCGATTTGACTGAAGCCAACGTTAATGATAATCAAATCCTTGATTTAACTACTACAAAAGCACTTCCTAACTTGTCGCCAAAATCCCCATCAGGGCTACAGCTCAACATTGACTATTGTTCCACCATTACACCAGTTAAGCGTTTTCATTCAATTCAAAAGGACATGTCAATTAATCATTTAATGTCAAGTAGAAATATCATGTCATCGTCTCACGCAATACAAACTCTGATCACATCTGCACTATTTCTTGGCTCGTCTACTGTCTGAGTCCCTTGTGTTTGTCTTCTTCAAGCACTTGCGTGGCATGAAGGCAATCTTGTTAGGTGGAAGTCAGGTTGTCAACATGAGAGAGAGCACGTTCATCAGTCGAGCAGGGTGTGCGTGTCGACCAATGGGGAAGACATGAAGAGAGCAGAGAAGCTGGGATTAAAATAACTGAAAACAAAGCTGTTTTTACATAGATCAGAGATTTATATACTGCCACCGACACTGGCGGCATTCTCCACATGAATCTTACTTCTAAGAATCCAAGCAAAATTCAATAATCCCTATCTACATTTTTTCTACTGTGGCACATCATTTTGGCATTCACATCTATGAAACAAAATGGCATCCATGAGTGGTTGGCTTCTCTAGCCAGTAAAGAAACAAAAGGCAAGGTAATTTCTCGGCTTCAAGCTGATTCAGGCAATTATCGGCCATTTAACTCAAACTCTCTTTGCTTCTAGGCTACGACGAATTTAAATTTCACCAAGATGACCTTGTTCGCCTTCTGAACTTGACCGTAGTGACAAAACATTGAAATCATGGTATCGTAGGTAGGCGTGTTTTTTGCAAAATTTAGGACTAAAGTAAAAATTGATATTTTTTTTTTTTTTTTGACAAAAAGAGAGATTGAGGTAAATTTGGGATTGGACCTAAAGTTTGAGATTTTTTCTGAAGCAAAAGAAAGCAAAATAAAAGTTTAACGCAGATTTGGGATTAAACTTAATGTTTATGGTATTTTCTAAGACAAACAAAAAAAAAAAATCTTCACAAACTTGAGAGTACACCTAAAATTTGGAGTTTTTTTAAGACCAAAAAAAAATATTTGGAGCAGATTAGACCTAAAATTTAGAGGTTTTCAAGGAATTAGCCCGTTCAAGAGGTGATTTTCCAACTTTTTATAGGTGTTGGACTCAATAATTGAATATGATAATACTAAAAAATAGCTTTAGGCATTCCATCTTTGTGATTATAGCGATAGTGGTTGGTTTCTTTTATTTTCTTTTTCTATTTTTGGCCGGTCTAGCATTTAGAAAAGAAAACTCAATGATCATGGCTTCACTCAATACACACTTTGTTGTAGGGGTGAGCGATTTCAGGTTTTGTCCAGAAACCTTAAAACCTGATTATCAAAACAAATTTCCTAATTTTTAGAACCTAGGTTTTACTTTGCATACTCAAGAACCCAAAAGTTTTAGTCGGAAGCTCAAAACATTATGCAATCAATTGACCCGATTAATTACTAAATATTGAGCATCACGAGCTTTCTCATGACATTTGAAGAAAAAAGTCATGCGAAATCTAATTGCACATGTGGTCGATTAGGTGGACGATCGCGCTATGTTGTACTGTGAATTCATGTGAAGGCAGTGATGAAGATCGCAAATTTTGGGTAAATATGGGGGTAAAATTTGAATGATGCGTTCGCTTTCGAAGCCTAAGTGCTTTTTGCTTGGAGGAAAGAGTTTTAAGCCGATCAGATTCTATCATATCAATATTGTTCTTATTCTAGTTATACGTAATAGTCTCTTATCTATACTCTAGTACTCTTTATTTTAAAGAAACAATTCAAATTAATCTAAGAACGAAATGATCTTCTTTTGTTCCTCAGTTGAAAAGAGATGTCTTGAGCAATCGGAGAAGCACTTTGATAAACAGATTTGATCTTGACCGACTCAATGTTGGTATTAGTCTTTGTTCTATTAGACAACAAAGATCGCATTTTTTTCACTTCGTTCAAATACGAGTAATCAACGGCACCAAAAGAGGTAAGGTGTGAGGGTGACAGTGAGCAGGTGTCCACTCATGTCCATTTTGCTTCGTATAGTTTTCCTTCCTTTATTTTGAGTTGCTAGCAGGAAGCTAGGTTATAGAAATTCAATTGTGGTCTTTTTCACTCCTCTCTCTCCCTTTCTTTTTCTCTGCTTTTTAATATTAATTTCTTTTGTTCTTTTTTATTTATTTTATTAAATTGAACATGTGGCCCTCTTATTTTCTCTCTCTCTTTTTCGTTCGCTAATATTTTCTCCTAAAGTAGTTCCGTGTTATACCCGACCACAATGACGTGGCCGACTATAAATCATTCATTCATGATCTTGTCCAATTTTTCACTTGAGCAAGTAGCAAATTGACCGACAACACGGCGCACTGGCTAGGAGGCGTGGCGGCACGGGGACCGCGAGAGTCGCAGTGGAAGAAGAGAAAACGATTCTAATCCAAAAGGCGAGGTTGCTATCCGTCCACCCGTGAAAGGGTTTTTTTCGTTCCGCTTGCTTTGTGTCATGTCGAAACCGAGCCTGGGTAATTCAATAGACATGGTTCATTTAATGTCAAAATTCATGAAAAATACGCGTCCCGTGAAAATGCGTCGCAAATAATTTGCCCCATCTTAACATGGTCTGCCTCCTTATCTTAGAACTTCAATTTGACTAAAGCCAATGTTAATGACAATGATAATTAAATCTTTGATTTAATTAGTACAAAAGCACTTCCTATCTTGTCGTCAAGATCCTCATAGAGGCTACAACTCAACAGTCGACTATCGTTCCACCATTACACCAATTAAGCAATTTTTATTCGGTCCAAAAAGACATGTCAATTAATCATCTAATGTCAAGTGAAAATATCCCCTCATTGTCTCACGTGATACGAACAACACAACACACTTTCTCTTGGCTCTAAAATCTTATCACATCTACACTATTTCTTCGCTCGACTCCTTGCATTTGTCTTCTTTAAGCGATTGCACGGCATGATGTCGCATCAGGCGTCCATTGCAATCCCCTTCATTCAAGGTTTTTGGTGATCCTTGGCAAAAGACGAGATGGCGAGCAAATGGTGTTGCCGTTTGTAGCGCTCACTTTGCCGGAAACTCCATTTACAATGGATTTTGTTGCTGTAGGCAGATGTCGATTCTGGCCTCTGGCTGTTCATCATCCACCACCAGCCGCAGTTGTCCTATGCTGTCTTAACAGCCTGCGACCGTTAAGCAACTTTCTGGTTAACAATGTCAGCATCAAAATAAGGCTTCCAGCGCCTGCTGCAACAGAAGGCAATCCCGTTAGGGGGAAATCAGGTTGTCAACATTATAGGAAGAGCACGTTCATCAGTCAAGCAGGGTGTGCGTGTTGACGAATGGGGAAGACATGAGAGCATAGAGAAGTTGGGATCAAAATAACTGAAGTGATAATGCTTTTACATTGATCAGAAATTCATATCCTGCCACCGGCACTGGCAACATTCTCCACATGAATCCTACTTTTAAGAATTGTAGCAAAATCCAATAATCTCTATCTACACCGTTCTACTGTGGCACATCATTTTGGCATTCAAATCTATAAAAATAAAAATCACATCCATAAGTGGTTGGATTCACTAGCCAGTAAAGCAACAATAGGCAAGGGAATTTCCTCGATTCAAGCTGATTAAGGCAATTGTCAGTCATTTAACTCAAACTCTCTTTGCTTCTAGGCTGCAACAAATTTGAAATTCACAAAGATGACCTTGTTGGCCTCTTTCTACAATCTTATAAGGAAGAAAGAAGGACACAAATGAAGCTCCAAAGATGCTCTTTAAGTTAGATTCACATCAGTGACAGAAACAACCATTCTATGAACACAGAGGAGAGCTCTGTCTGATTAACATATCGACCAAGGTTTTATATAGATATAGTTGGACTCTTGCGATAGAAACTATAATATACTTAGTATTCATGGAGGACTCAAGCTTCCAGTAAGTAGACATGATTCCTTTAGATCATAATAAAAGAGACCATGGAGTTTCACACACGAACCATTCCAACACCTTAAAGATGCGTAACAAGGATATTCACACTTCCCATATTCTGAATTTGCAGTGCATATTTCAGAAACCTTCCTTGAGTGCATTCGTTGATTTCAGACTGCTTTAGTCCAAACCAAAGTCCGTCCAACCATCTTACACACTAAAAAGCACTTGTCATCTCACCAAGCTGGACCCTTGCTTTCAATAATGTGCTGGACTCTAATTCATGATTCACAATATTGTCCATTTTGACTTCTTCAGAGTAATGGCAATTATTCAAACAAGCAGGATCACAAATATTGAGGGCTGCAGCTACTTGTTCATTGTAACATCCAGGCCATATGAAACTAGATGTCAGATTTTACAGATTTTACCTTGTGCTCATAATTTCTTCATGAAATCCTCAATCCTCTCAGCGGCATCATACATGTTCTTCTGTCTCACTTCATCCAGCATCAAACGACATGTCTGATACCTTGGAGTTATTTCTTGACCAACCATCTCGTCAAACAGAAGGTAAGCCCAATCAGCTTTGTCCGCTCTGCATAACCCATGAATTAGAAGTGTGTATGCTGAGACATCCAAACTGAGGTGATGCTTGTTGACCATGTCATCCAACAATCTGCTCAAAAAGCCATCAGTTTTTCCAGATTTAAAGCAAGACTTCAGCAAGGGATAGTAAGTCTGAACATCAGGTTTCACAAAATTTGACTCTTCCATTTCTTGGAGGAGATCCATCGCTTTCTGAACTTGACCGTGGTGACAAAACATTGAAATCATGGTATTGTAGGTAGGTGTGTTTGGTCTCACGCCACGAGCAGGCATCTCCACCTCAAAAACATCGACCGCATCATGAACTCGCCCAGCTCTCGCGAGCACATGGATCAAGCAATTGTAGAACGGCGTATCTGGCTCACACCCGTCCAATTTCATCCTCTCGGCCAACTGCAGCGCTTCATCGAACTCCTCCGACTTCGCCAAATAATGCATGACCGTAGTGTAAGTGACCACATTCGGCGGGCACCCCCATCCCGCATTTCGTCGAACAGTTGATAGACCTTATTGAAATTGCCCTGACGGCAATAGAACTGCACGATCGTCGAGTAGCTAATGACACAGGGCCGAACCCCGTGGCCCTTCATTTCCTGGATAGTCCACTGCGCCTCGTCGACCCGGTTAATCTTGCACCAACCGAAGATCAGGATATTGAACGTGTGCGCATCGGGCAAAACGTGAGGCTTGAGCTGCAGCATAATCGCGCGCGCCTGCTCGACTCGACGCTCCTTGCAAAGCGTGTCCAGCAACAAGTTCATCGACTCGGTGTTCCTCTCCAAACCGAAGTCCCCCAATGCATCGAACACCTTGACCGCCTCTTCCCACAGCCCCGCGCCGGCAAACCTCCGCATCACCTTCCCCACCGTGCCGAGCCTCACGAGCTTGCTCCGATTCATCTCCTCTAGGACCTCCCTCATCCTATCCATCCGCCGGCTCTTCCCGAGGATGTCGACGATCGCGTCGCACGCCTCCGGCGAGACGCGGCCGGCCTCGACGCGCCGCCCGGCCCATCGGAACACGCCGAGGGCGGACTTCCAGTCGTCCCGGAACCGGTCGAGCAGCCGCTCGACGAGGCCGCGGGTGACCTCGACGGAGGCGCAGGAGGGGTCGAGCTCGAGGGAGCGGAGGACCTCGTGCTCGCTGCTTCCGGCGCGGACTCGGGACACGACGATCTCGAGGTCGGACGGCCGGTCGCCGGCCAGGCGGACGGCGGAGGAGGAGAGATTGGCAGCGGCCCGGCGGCGGGTCGACGGGAAGCTGGAGATGCGGGGGCGCCGGGCGGTGGCTCGAGAAGAGAAGAAGCTCATGAGAGAAGGGCGAGACTGGACGGACACGAACGGTCTGAGGAACACCGGAGGCGCGGGATTTTAAGGTTTATGTCGCGGGCATTTTATACTCTCTTCTCCTTTTCGTGAAATTTACTTTTACCCCGTACTATACAAAATGCAATTTTTGCTTTTGGGGATAAGTGTTCCGAAGTCTACAACTTTTTTTAAAATACATTTCGGTCCAAAAAACTGCAAAAAGTCGCATTTAAGTCTTAAAACTGTCAAATTATTTCAAACGAGTCTAAGATCAATGCCGCAAGATTTTCCGTTAAATATCCGACGTGACATTTTAAATAATTTTATTTTTATTTTTCACGTGAATTTTTTAATTATTTTTTTAAAAAATTAGATTTAAAAACTAAAAAAAAATCAAATTTATTCATTTTATGTTATTTTTACCAAAAGCCTTTAAAAAAATTAAAATATTTATTAAAAAAAAAAGCGGCTCCTCCCCCCCCTGCCTCCGCCGCCGCCCATCACTTAGGAGGGGCGGGCGACGGCCGCCCGGCCCTAGGCGAGGGTGGGCTGGGTCTCGCTAGCCCGTGCGAGGGCCGGCGGACGGTTGCCGACCCCTCGTGAGGGCCGGCGACGACTTGCTCGGGAGGGGCGACGGCCATCGGCCCCTCGCGAGGGCCGGTGGACCCGCATCTAGGCACCCGCACCGAGCCGAGCGAGGGTACCCCGATTTGGGTACGTCGGACCGGCGACCGTCGCTTCCCTAGGCGAGTCGTCGCCGCCCTCACGGGGCCGACGACCATCGCTCGCCCGGGCGGGGCCTCGTTGGCCTCGCTTGGGGCCGGGCGAGGCTCGCTCGCAATCGGCAATCCTTGCCGACCCCGAGCGAGGGCCGACGAGGCCTCGCCGGGCGGCGCGTCGCCGCCCTCGCTTGGGGCCGGCGAGAGGCCCGGCCACCCGCCCATGGCGGCGACCATCGCCCGGCCCCTCTAGAGATGGGCGCGGCGGCGGTGGCGGGGAGGAGCCGCTCTTTTTTTTTTTAATAAATATTTTAACTTTTTTTTTAATGTTTTTGGTAAAAATAAAATAAAATGAATAAATTTGATTTTTTTTAGTTTTTAAATCTAATTTTTTTAAAAAAAGGATAAAAATTAATTAAAAAATACACATGGAAAATAAAAAATTATTTAAAATGCTAACAGCGTCCATCTTAAGACTCGTTTGAAACAATTTGACAAGTTTTAGGACTTAAATGCACTTTTTGTAAGTTTTATGACGAAATGCATTTTCGTGATAAGTTATAGGACTTTTAGAACACTTATCCCTTGCTTTTGGGCAAGAAGATTTTAGTACTCGATTTGGACCCTTTATTCGTTTTTTAAAATTTTTGGGAATCAAGCTCTTCATTTGCATAAATTTTATATTCATCGAAGTCTTCCTTTATTGAAATTAAATAAAATAGTTCATGCTCACATTTAACCATAGTAAGATTACGCTTTAATTACAGCTTACGTGATTGAAATTATCATCTGATTAAATTTGACATAAGATTTCAGTTTGTCGTGAGGAGGTCATGAAAATCAGGGAGTTTTCATTTGTCCTTTGTTTGTGGTTCATTCTTTCGTTGGCTGATAGGCAGATCATTTAAATTTTATGCAACAATGAACTTTCCCATACAATTGCAGAAATATGTTTAAAATTAATTCAAGTAAAAATGACCTATTCGAGCAATGCTTTCGGAACACTTTTCCCTCGAGCATTGATTTATTTTCTCCCCTCCCCTTTTTGATCAGATCGCTCCGGCAGTGACTGAAAAGCCGCCGGTAGTCCTCTTTTCGGCTTAACAATGACGGATACAAACTCACGAGTCTAATCAAGCCCACCGTGGGGAGTGCATATGAGAAAATGTTCGGTGAGATTGTCTCGTTAAGGTAGCAAACAGTCACTCAATTCAGTGCGCAACACGTATCCAGACAGTTTTTAGAGTCCAGACCTTCTCTCTCTCGGTTACTTCTACATTTACGTACTTCGAAATAAAAGACCCATTTCGCAATGCTTCTATTCCAAAGAGTAATTTCCTTGCTTCTATTTTAGAGAATAATTTTTTTTAGAAAGAGCATTTTTCTATTTCAATATCTCGAAATAAAATCTGAGTAGAAAAATACATTTAGTAATTACACAATTTATATTCTCAAATATATATGTATGTATGTATGTATGTATGTATGTATGTTTAGTACGATTCACAAATTTCTTTGTAACATAAAATTTTTTAAAATTTTTAATAAATTTTCAAGATTTTTTTTTGTTATTCTTCCTTTGCGATCATCATCAGTGGCAGTCGTTGGCAGCAATCGGCAATGAAGGTTGGCTAGTGGCATTGAGCGCAGTGATCAGATAGGAGGGGGCAGAAACGACAAAGATGAAGAAAAGGAAAAATAAATTATTTCTAAAAGTTGTTTCCGAAAATAAGAAATTTTTTTTTTTTTTTACTTCTTGTTTTTGCTCCAAATCTATTCACTACTTTTCTATTATAAAAAATAGAAAAATTAATTAATGTTACCAAACGAATTTTTTTTTTTTTTTTTTTTAGAAGAACAAAAGAATAGAAAAAAGCAAAGAAATTGAAATATTGCCAAACGACCCAAAATGTATCCCCACTCCCTCCCTCCCTCTTCACGAGTTCACTCCCTCTTTTAATTTTCTAAGAGTCTCTCCTCATTTTCTTGAAAATTTTAAGAAACGCCTCTCTTCAAGACCGAGAAAATTAAACGAGGGAGTGAACTCATGAAAAGGGAGGAAGAGAGAGCGTAGGCGCTTTTTTTTTTTTTTACTGAAGTGAACTCATGATCAAGGAGGGTGAGAGAGAGAAGAGGGAGCACAGACTCCTTTTGTTTCTCAGCAAGGGAGACCGTAAACGGAGAAGTAACAAAGAGAGAGAACTGGACAAAACTATCTCACCTAATATTTTTCTCAGTGAGCACAAGGACTGCAACTAAAGTGGTTAGATGTGACTAGCCATCAGTCGCTGCATAGCTGGTGCTTAAGGTGAGGCATTCGCAATTATGCGATTGTTTGTTGCCACCAAACGATAATTATGATGGCGATTATCAACCAGATCTACGACGGTGATGCTAGTGGCGGCAGATTATCCGTTGGGGACCAAGGCAATGCTTCAATTGCCAACTGCCGACAGCCCAGTCGATGGCAATGGTTGCAAGAGTTGGGCAAGACGCTGTTTGAATCATTACATCGCATGAAATAATGAATGGTCACCCTAAAAAATTGTGAC
Organism: Eucalyptus leucophloia subsp. euroa; assembly: GCA_017140325.1. Classification (NCBI taxonomy): domain Eukaryota; kingdom Viridiplantae; phylum Streptophyta; class Magnoliopsida; order Myrtales; family Myrtaceae; genus Eucalyptus; species Eucalyptus leucophloia. The sequence goes on from CM029476.1 coordinate 25,509,151, forward strand.
AAACGCCGACAAACCAACATGTGAGCCGCAAACTACCCACAGTTATTAACGGATCAAAACTGCTTCACACGCAAATTGCGAATTATATATATATATATATATCTGGTGAATCACAGTTCCATCCGATGATACAACTAACAACTTACGCAGTCCCTTCCATATTTCCACAAAAAATAAGAGACGCATGTTATTATTAGTACATATGCATGGCGAATGATGTCTCCTTGGTCCCCAAGGAATTGCTAATCCAAAACCTTAGTGTATAAATGGGCTCAGGCATATAATTCATGGGAAGGGACCAGGGAAAGATGTGTTAACCTTGCAAATTCATCGATCAGGCGATGTCTTAAATCCAATGTTTTAAGAAGTTAGAACAACCATAGAAGACGAATGACTTAATTAACACATCCATCCGTCCACCGCCCATTTTCTTATCACGTCAGTTGATGAAAAGCTGTAGTGAAATGAAAAGGGGAGTGCATAGTAAAAGATCCCATTTAAGTATTGCAAAGCCTCAGCAAGCAAGAGGACACCATAAAAAAAGGATGTTGGCAATTCGTGTCTCTTTTATTGCACCAAACATCTAAGATCCAGGACACTCGAATACCATGGGGCTTAAACGCCGAAACACCCTAAACAAAAGCATATGAGCAGACGCTCGCAACGACAACGATGGTTTGAGGATATAAGTAATCCCAAACACAAACAAAAAGGCCTCGATTAATCATAAGACGGATTTCCCATTCAAGCGCAGGACGCCATGTGGACGATCAAGTCAACAACACGGGAACTGCAAAAACAGAAAATATATATCAATTGGCGAGTGTTCCTTTACAATTAACACCACAAGATTTAATTTGGGCAGGAAAGCCTGCTTTGGCAACAATGGCAAAGTGAGAGCAATTGCAAGGGGGAGAAGAACATTTACCTGTAGCCCCACTCATTGTCGTACCATGAGACCAGCTTCACAAAGTTCTTGCTCAGAGCAATTCCAGCCTTGGCATCGAAAATGCTCGACCTACGCAAAAAAAACCAAGGAAACCGCCATCAAAGCTTAAACATAGACTAAGCGTCATTGTCCATCAAAAATACACTAAGAGATTATAGTTCAGGAACATAAGCAGAAATGGATCGTATTATTAAAACATCCCAGTAACGACGATGAATAGGCTATAAATATTGAATCCTTATGCTTCCAACAACAATCTGCAACCATACATAAATAAAAAAGTACATAAGGTTATGGTTCATTATATTCAGAATACACCGTACCTGCTGTCACCAACAAAGTCTGTGGACACCACATCTTCGTCACAGTAACCCAAAATGCCCTTCAGTTTGCCCTCAGACTCCGCCCTAAGAAAGGCCAATAAATTTAATGAGAATAGGCAAGTAGCATGTAAACATATCGTAAACTTAAGTACAGCTTGTGCAACAAAATATCTTCCTAAATAGACAAATCAAAAGACTATTTAAGACTTACTTAATGCCAGCTTTGATCTCATCATAAGTTGCCTCCTTCTCAAGCCTGACGGTGAGATCCACAACTGACACATCAACAGTGGGGACACGGAAGGCCATTCCAGTGAGCTTACCATTGAGGACTGGGAGCACCTTTCCCACAGCCTATAAGCACCAGATACATGCTTAGCAAATTCAACTCGGGCTTTGCAAAGCACAACAACACACAAGATAATAAATTTCATAGCCAAAAATTCCACCGGATAATGCAAAAATATGTCAGCCACGGCAAACAACCCCAGAAGAAATGAAAATGAGCGCATTTACCATCACAATACAACAGTAATTAGGAAACTTTACAGTTCAAGGTACCTTGGCAGCGCCGGTGCTGCTGGGAATGATGTTGAATGAAGCAGCTCTTCCACCTCTCCAGTCCTTCATCGATGGGCCATCGACGGTCTTCTGGGTGGCTGTATCACAAATGAGGAAGCAACCCATGTCAGTTTTATACTTAGATTAGAAGGACAGAATGACTTCAGAAGAGTAAAAGGGCAAGCAGTTCACCGGTAATGGAGTGGACAGTGGTCATAAGTCCCTCAACAATGCCAAACTTGTCATTGATGACCTGAAATTTGCAAGGATAAGGTCAGTTCACAAACAAATTTCATATTGCCCAGGTATGATTAAGAAAGCTTAAAAAACCAATCAGTCATGTTCCAAACCTTGGCAAGAGGTGCGAGACAGTTGGTAGTGCAACTGGCGTTGGATACAATGTTGAGCTCCGGCTTGTACTCCTTCTCGTTCACACCTACAACAAACATGGGCGCATCCTTGCTAGGCGCGGAGATGACAACCTTCTTAGCACCACCCTATAAACAGATAATATACCTCGTCAATCATCTCACACGACACAACGCGATTTCACTACCCCACATAATGGAATCTCAAGGGCCAACTATCGTTCGGATATACCACGTCTGCAATCAAGAATCAAGTCACTTTTCGACCAATCACGAGAATCTTCACGAGATCTAACGGTATACCAACTAGAACGACGGGCAAAGGAAGTCAATCCAAATGATCTTTCATCCGTCTCAGATAAGAGGCATAAATAAAAGGAACAGAAGGGCATCTAGACAAACGAACCTTCAGGTGAGCAGCGGCCTTGTCCTTGTCGGTGAAGACACCGGTAGATTCCACGATGAACTCAGCTCCAGTCTCGCCCCACGGGATCTCCTCGGGGTTCCTGCAGATTATTTTTCGAATCATCGCACCAGATCCCATCTCACGCCGTCTCATAAAGAGTACAAATGCGGAACAAGATCGAGCCGAAAGAGAAAAGGAAGGGCGAGAAACAGCTAAACCAACCTGATGCCGAAAACGGTGACCTCCTTCTCGCCGAAGAGAAGCGTCTTGGTGTCCTTGACCTTAACCTCGTTATGCTTCCACTGTCCGTGGACACTGTCGTACTTGAACATGTACGTCTGTGCATTCGCAGCGTCCCGGAAAAAGTCAACGGATCGGTTCGACGCCAAAAGAAAGGGCGCAATCGGATCGGGGGAAGAAGGGGGAGGGGGCGACGTACCATGTAGTCGGTGGTGATGAAGGGGTCGTTGACGGCGACGAGCTCGACATCGTCCCTCTGGAGCGCGACCCTAGCGACCAACCGACCGATCCTTCCGAAACCTGGAACGAGGAAAGGTAAAAAAGAGTAAAACGACAAATCAGCACCAGATTAGCCGCGGAAATGGAGATCTCCGGCCGATCCCTAAAGCGGACGGGGCGAATCGAGATCGAGATCGAGCGACTGTTACTGACCGTTGATTCCGATCTTGACCTTCCCTGCGAAGACAGATCCAGACAAAACGCATCAGCATCGGACCAAATCGAAGGAGCAGAAACTCGCGATCTATCGAAAACTAGAGCGAGAGAGAGAGAGACCGTACCCATGGCAACCGACGCGCGACGAGGGTTCTGGAAATGGCTAAGCGAAAGAAGAACGAGAAAAAGCAGTGCCGAGATTGGAGTGAGCTCTGAGAGTAGTGGTTGAGACAATAGGGCTCAGCGACGGGGATGCTATTTAAAGAGCGAGTCGAATGGGTGAGCTCGCCCGGGTCGGGTCACGTGACTCGACGAGCCGATCACGTGACTCGACGAGTCAGCCTTTCTCTTTTTCTCTCTGCCTTGGGCGAAACGAAACCCCTAGAAAAGATGATAGCGAAGGCCGATGCTCCGAGCCGCTGATTTAGTTGGAGCGGGACTCTGTTGGAGCCCGCTGGTTCCGGAAACGTCGTGTCCATCACGGACACGCGCCGAGCCGGGGGATTTCGAACGGGAGGCCGGCGCGGAGGTTAGGTTTGTGACGATTGTCAGCCACGCGCGTGAAGAGAGCGTGGGGAAAACGAGAAGCGGGAATATTCGGAGCATATCTGAGAGCCAGTGGGCTATGGTAGGAGGAGGTTTTCAATGGTTCCGCTTGTCTAACATTATTTCCTTCTAATTTTTTTTTTTGCCTTCCCCTTTGCAAAAAATAAAAGAAATTCTAAGAAATTGTGAACAATTTGTATCGATCTTACGTACCAAAATTTGTTTCGCGTATGTCGCTTTCAGCGACAGTCAGATCGAAGAAGTGATTAATTCAAGAACAAAAGACTGAGCATATTGCGCCAGCACCAATTTTGAACAAGCAATTTTGATCTATTCTTTATTATATTAGATGCCCGCAACAATTACTATTATTTTATGTGTTGTTAAAAAAAATTGTGCTATAATATGTCGCCCTTGATAATATTTACTGGATTGGATTTTTTTTTTGTGCGTAACTGAGGAAAAACTTGTGGCCCTTAATTTTAGGAGTACCTAAACACAGCAGCCGGAGGAGAATTTTGGATTGAATTAGGGTTTTTTGGTCAGGAGGAAAAGTCAAAAGCCGATGAAAGGTTGATGGGGACGGACAAGACATGAGCAAGTTGGCAACTACCTTTCGCGAGCTCGCTGTTTTGGAAATCTTTGATTGGCTGTGGAGCGGCCCGGTTGTTCTAGAATCTTCTACAGAATACCGATGGTCTTGCGACTTTTCTTCTTTGGTAATGTATCCAAGAGTCGGCCTCTTTCTCCATGCGGTGTATAAATCCAATTTATTTTTTTTGGAAATAATCTCTTTTCTTTATTTTTGCTATATGTCATGTGTGATCCCACGTATGGGAATTCAATGTTTTTGGTAATTGCACTTGATATTACATTTTTCTAATGAATGAGTTGGATTTCTCGATTTTATTGCACGTTTTCTGTAATTTTCTCAAATTTATCATAGAATGTTGTCATTATGTGTTAATCTTTTCTTGCTTTTTAGTTTACTGTTGAAATAGCACATGTCTGCATGTGCCTGCTAAACTTAAATATGATTGGTTTCGGAAAAAAAAAAGTTATAAAAATTTGAAGATTTGGCAATTTTTTTTAATACTATGGGTTTGGGATGTGCATGAGATTTTTATAGCTTGGAATCCGAAGTGTTTCACTTACTAAAATGACTTTATTTCTTTTGTGGTCTTTTGAATTTTAAGTCAGTGTATGTTACTATCAATATCCTACTAGAGTTTTGGAACCTTTTTGAGATTTACTCAATTCTTAAAGGTTACATAATTTTGTGAACTCCCCAAAAAAAAATTGCAATTCATAATTTTTTGTAGCAATCACCGTTACAAGCTCGATTTTTCGTTTTAGGATTATTAATTGTAATTGCTATGATTTGCAATTTTGACATGGCTTATTATATATTTAAGGTCTATTCTTTTGATTAAAAAAACCTTTTTTTGAGAAATTATTTTAGAACATTTCAGAGTTTGGTAGATGGGAAAGCTACTCAATTGACCAAAATAGATGAACTAAAAATAACAAGTTTAGATTGGGGGAATCGACTTCCCTTCTAGCAATAATGAATGATTTATTGTGATTTCTTACAACACATCCAAGTGAGAATAATAGATCCCTCTCTCTCTATTTTGTATCATATCTGTGTTTTTGATAAATCTCATCAGTTTTTTTTTTTTTCTGTTTACGGATCTTCTTTACCATCTTTTGAATATACTTTATTGATGCTTGTTCTCTACATTCCAAAAAAAAAAAAAAATCATATATAATATATTGCAAATGTGATTTCGCAATTTATTTCCTAATTTCTTTGCAAAATCTCGTTACTTTAATAGATTACAAAATATACGAAAAAGGTGTCGACACCATTTTGTGGTCTTTTTTTTTTTTTTTTTTTTTTTTTTTGCGATATGAGCTGCCTTTAGTGGATTTCACTTATTAACAAATATCATTAAACCAACTTTTTTTTCATCGTGTTTTCTGTACAAATAGACATCAGAAAAATGGTTCACTTTCTCTAATCGTGAATTTCCCAAAAACATTTTCTTAGGAAGCTTTTGGTGAGCGCAAGAATGCTAATGACAGTAGTAACGTCATAGGCTACGGGTGCTTGACCGGCACTCGACAAGTTCAATGGGATAGAATTGAGATCTCATATGAAAACTTGTTAAGGACTCCTAATAAAAAAAATTACAGGCTTGGGACGAGACCGTTCATACCAAACCCCATTCCTCTGCCATCCCTACCAAAAAGCAAGGTGAAAGTTCAGAGGAGCTGTTACCTTATTCGAGTAAAGAAATGTCACGTTTACTAAATCATACTAAATGGTTGAACTTAATTAAGTCCTTCAATTGCTTCATCTGGAGTAATAACGAACATTTGCAATCTTTGGACGTAAAGCAATGATACAGTATTCCCTCCTCTTGAGAAAGAAAAATATACAAAGAGAAATTTGAGATTGGGCATAAAGGTACCGGTACATTAAAATAAGGAATGCAGTCCTATTAGTCCACCTAAATTATTGGGCAGGTGACCTCAACTTGGAGCAAAACTTAACATATACTAAAGCGGAATGTCAAATTATTATCAAACGTTGGAAGTGGCCCACCAACTCAAATGTCTATAGGCAACTTGCTACATTATTATTCAGCATGTCAATTTTATAATTTGATGTTAGTATAGCCAAGATCCAAGATCCCATCTGGACAGAAATTAAATATTTTGTAAATTGTTTAATCTTTGAGGATGATGGATTTAGTTAGTTGGGAAGTCAAATTGTCTGGTTGACTGTCGTTGCAGCCCGACAGCCCAAAATTATTCGGAAAAAGAAAACTGAAAAAAAGAGAGACAAAAAAAAAAATGGCGTCGCCCGGGTTCGAACCGGAGACCTTCAGTGTGTTAGACTGACGTGATAACCAACTACACCACGACACCTTTAGCATGCGCGTCTATTGTTAAATTATATAAAAACAATGTAATGAGGTCAAAGTCAACAACTACGACCGGCGTAGAAATATAAAAGGAGGGGAGCGCAAAGGGCAACGGGCGTGCGAAGCAGCGGGTGTTCACGCCTGCATTGCTGAGCGGCGAGAATCGCGGCTGAGGGGGAAGGTGGTACGACACGTCGTTGAATAAATCGAGCTTGGATTAGCTCCTTTTCTTTAATCTTTCGAAAGCATGTATCTAAAAGTCATGCTAACGAGCGATATCGGAAGATCTCGAGCGCCGAATTGGTTATGATTGGACTGGCCGTCTCTCATTTCTCGCACATTAGGGGATTTAATTTTAAATGCATAGATCTTTTCCATCATAGGGTTACCCAAAAGAGCACGTAAGCATAGCGTCACAGGCTAGGTTTTTTTTTTTTTTTTTTTGGTAAAGATCACAGGCTAGGTTTATGAGCAATGTTTTGGAAATAATTTGTTCGGACAAAGAAAATGGTAAATTCAAAAGAAAAAACAATACAAATGGTTCATGAATTATAGCACAATATGACTCTTAAAATTTTTATTTGTTCAATATGGATTCTAAATTTTAATCCAATATGCAATGTGGTTTATATACTTTTAAATTGTTCAATATAAATCTTGGACTTTTGGTACATTGTTCAATTTTGACTATGAATTATATAAAAACATTCAAAATGTTGTCGTTGAACTTAAATTAATAAAAGGAAAACATTGAACATTTTGGTATAACTCAGATACTAAATTGAATATGTACCATAAGTCTAAAAACGACATTGAACAATTTAAAAGTATGAGGATTATATTATATATCGGGCTTTAGTTTATAGATCACATCGAACAAATTAAAAGTTCAGAAATCATATTACACATTAGGCAAAAGTCCAAGCATCATTCATATCACTATTTCAATTGAAAAATAGCAAGAGGTTTTCTTTTTAAGTTAACATATGGAGCTTTACATATACACAAGTGGTCTTGAGCTCAGCAACGCACTGAGACACTTTTTTTTTTTTTGGTCGGACACCGAGACACATGCATGGTTACATAGTATGAAACACGCTGTATGGCGATCTTAGGATTGGCCCTTCTAAAGAAAAAGTTATATCACCATAATTTACTAGATTCATCTTTAAAGAAGTATGAAGAATTATGTGCGACATCCAGTATTAAATACCTCTTCATTTGCACACAAAGTTGTCTAAAAGATTCATCTCTCTATCCTTGGGACATTGAGCCACTTATCACTTCTGAAAATCTAGCATTGATCCTCTACCATCATGACTCAGATTAGTAGACTGGGTTGTAAAGGTCTCTGTACGAAAAACCCTTCTTCTAAACTGGGTTTCTACCCCCGTCCTCTCTTTGGGAAATCCTATATTTTGATGCCCTTATTCTTGTAGATGGAGTTGGGTTTAATGAGATGGTATATCTGTTTCAACACCAAAAAAAGTAAAAAAAAAAAAAAAAAAAAAGGTTGAACCACATCGAATGACTCTAATTCCATTCCTTCTTCATTAATCCCACCCAGAAACGTCAATGCCGAGAGAGAGCTGGGGAGGATGGCGCATGCGTAGGGGACAAGACAGGCTGTTCTAGGTCCGCACGCCGCACTTCCACGAATCCGAACAGCAAATCGCCCCTCGGAATATTCGGAGGACAACCCGGAGAACCCAACTCACCGTCCGCGATCCAAAGGTCAGACTCAACGGTCGACGGTTGTACATCGATGACCCGTGTCGCAATCGAACTCTGATCGGTCGGTGTTCTTCCTTCCTTTTTCTTGTTCTTGCTATTAATAAACGCCGATGCCCCCATAAAGATGGGAGACTTTTCCGTCGTTTTTTGTCTGGGGAGGGGGAGGATCTTGGGGTGCGATTCTGTCTTGCCTTCCTCTCCAAGTTTCCTTGCTTGGGGAGGAGAGAAAAGAGGTCTTTGCTTCTTCGTCCATCTCTCTTTCTTTCCCGGCAAATCTCTAGTCTCTCCGGCAATGGCTTCTTCAACCGCTAACAGATGGATTAGGCCCGAGGTGCATCCCATATTCTGTCTCCTGTTTTTGTCTACTCGTTCTTGTGGAGTTCATTTTGGAGTTCAAGAGTTTGGTTTTGTTAGTCCGTATGTGACGTTGCGGTCACGCTTTTTGTGCCTCTGGATCTGTAGGTTAAGCAATTCATAGATGTTGGTTGTTGTGCTAGTTCTTTCTTTCCTTTAGGATAATTCAAATAGATGGTGTTTGGAAGATTATAACTTGAACCTAGAGAACCGAGCATTTGGCGAAATATTAGTGTTCATTAGTTTGAATGTATAGATACCGAGCAGCTTTCGAGATCTTGCTGCAACAGCTTTAATCTGTCTCGAGTCATGGAGATTAATATGTTGATGAGCAGTTTTGCCGTAACAAATGTAGGGATTTGAATATCAATGTGCTTTTGTTAGATCGCGGGCGATCTCACGTCCTGGAGAGTTGGTAAACTATCTACAGTACCCGTCCTCGGGTCGTTCGGGGCCAAAAACCTAAACTACCTTTTCGTCCGACATCATCAGCCGGACCTTGTTGCTTGACATTTCGTTTGTCATGAATGTGTTAATGCGACATTGCCGAGGACTAACCCCGGGCTCTCTCCTCTGGACGTTGCAAAATAGGTGTTCCCTCTTTTTGCTGCGGTCGGTGTCGCGGTTGGCATCTGTGGGATGCAACTCGTTAGAAACATCTGCACTAATCCAGAAGTCAGGTAAAACTTTGGCTCTCAAACATCTACGTCCCTTTGTGCAAAGGGTTTCGTAAAATTCAGCAGTTACATTTCATGATTGTGAAGCCGACGATGATTTCGCTTATGTTCTTTTTCCAGAGTTACCAAAGAGAAAAGAGCCGCCGGGGTGCTCGATAACTTCGCAGAGGGTGAGAAGTACTCGCAGCACGCGGTCAGGAGGTTCCTCCACAAGAGACCCCCTCAGGTCATGCCATCCATCAACAACTTCTTCTCCGATCCCAAATGAAGGCGTCGGCGACTGGTACGTTTCGAAGATAGAAAGTCAATACGTTTGCCAACATAGCTCAAAATCTTTGGATTGTCTCTGATCTAACCAGAGGGGATGGGATGATTTGTTCATTGAACCGTGATATTTGTTGGGTCTGAACCTGATGAATAAATGAAATCTTTAAACATTGAAAATCAGTCCAATTTGATATTACGACGAGTACTTTCTATTGCAAAGGAAAGTACTTGTGGTTGCACTTACTCGCACTTCAAATTGTCAATGGAAAGAACAGAGTGCGTAAAAGTACCACATGGAAAAATACAAGTTATTTAAAAACATGCTCTGTTTAGCGCTATACCACGTCGATTGCTGATTGGCGACCAATCCATAATTCGCTCGGTGTGGAAATGCCCGTCCCTCCCAATCACAGCCTGACCAGTGCTCCATTGTATGGTTAATTACCTCTAATCCCGATCATATCAAGTCATTACAGAGTCACATAAATCTATGCCCCTTAGACAGACACGAGGAGTTGGTGGCCGTGAAGCAGATCGATCTCGAGACGCGCCATTAGGTCCAAGTGTTTTACCACTTTGCCAGTGCGCTCGGGTTTTACGAACAAACTATAGGATAAGAGCTTCTCTTTCTTAGGCTTCACATAACACTCTTCTATGCATTAGAAAATCCTGCTACTTGTTGGGTCTGAACTTGATGAATGATGAGATCTCAAATACCACAAAATAGGTCAAATTCAGTTTTTTTCCCAGAGTATCACGGTGAGAAAGCTTTTGATATCGTCATGGCTCCCTCACTGTTCTTAAAATGAGCAGGAGCGTTAGTCATTGCTAAGCAACAATAACATAAAAAACAGGAGGAGGAGGAGGAGAGAGGAGAAACCCTGCATTATGCAGTCTCTTTTCAAGATGCAAATTTCAGTGGGCTGGGTTGAATCTTCAATTAAGCCCAATAAGACAAAAACAAAACCTACATTATGCAGTCTAAGAAGAAGAAGAAACCTGCATCCTGCATTATGCAGTCTCTTCTCAAGATACAAATTTTAGTGGGCTGGGTTGAATCTTCAATTAAGCCCAATAAGATAAAAACAAAACCTACATTATGCAGTCGAAGAAGAAGAAGAAGAAGAAGAAGAAACCTGCATCCTGCATTATGCAGTCTCTTCTCAAGATGCAAATTTCAGTGGGCTGGGTTGAATCTTCAATTATGCCCAATAAGACAAAAACAAAACCTACATTATGCAGTCTCTTCTCAAAATACAAATTTCAGTGGGCTGGGCTGGATCCTCAATTAAGCCCAATGAAAATGCTACAACTGTACTCGTAAGGAGTGGGAAAGCGGGTCAAAGTCCCATGAACATGGGCCTGGCTCATGCTGGCCCAAGCAACCCCTTCCGGGCTTGTTGCTTAAAGCTCAATGTGTCGGAAACCGAACCGGACCAGCCAGCTCATATCCCATGATCGTCAACCAAAAGCGAACACAAACACCCATACGATTCTATCCCTAATGTAGTTCATGAACATCGATAAAGCTAACAATTTTTAGTCATATAACTCGAACACGAATGCCCATATGATTCTATCTCTGGTACAATTTGTGAACATTAATAAAGCTAACAATTTTCAGTCGCACAACTCGAACTTCATTCTCATAAATAACATTGGCGCACACAGATCCAAACCAATTGCTTCCTAGAAAAAGGACTAGAAGGTGGCAGACAACCAAAGGATCAAGGGCCAAAGGAAAAAAACAGAAAAGGAATACGGAAACCTTAATTGACTTGACAAGTGGCACGAGCAAAAGAGCTCATGTACATTTCAACCTCAGCTTTTTCTTTTGGCCTACCTTTAGTCAGTCGAGAGATAGAAACCTAACTTAATAAACCTACCTCAAGAATCTCAACAGGACTGAATGATAGCCATCCCAACAATCATGATTATCACGTGTTTCGTCACCTATCCACATTATGATAAGGAAATAATGCAAATCAAATCCATCACCCGTGCTATTTCTCATAATGTCGTCATGAAACTCTCATACGACTCATAAACCATCGAAATTCTTGTGTTGTGATTGTGATATGTGAATATACTTTGGTATATGCTTTGTGGAAATAATGCAAATCAAATGCGTTGCAAAAGATTAAGATGTCTCCGTGCTATTTCCCATAATATTATCATAACATACAAATCTCGACATTCTTGCAACACAGTCGCCACATACGAATATACTCGGTTACTCGCTTTGGTCAGACATGAATTGAAACTTCCCCAAATTGTCGTCTAGAAGAGGATCAGCTGTAAGCAACTAACTCGGGTGGATTTCGTTATTAGAGGTCAGAAAACACAATATCAGCTTTGGTGGGCGACTTTTATCGGATGCTTCCGTGCTATATCTCATAATGTCATCAGAAAACTCTCACGCAACATGTAAATCATCGAAATTCTTGTGTTATGGTGACAACATGCGAATATACTTTGCTACATGCTTTGTGGAGATAATGCAAATCAACTGTGTTGCAAAAGATTAAGATGTTTCCGTGCTATTTCCCATAATGTCGTCATAAAATGTGAACATCGACATTCTTCCGGTAGGATCACGACATGAGACTATACTTAGCTACTCGCTTGGGTCAGACATGAAGCTTCCTCAGATTATCATCTAGACGAGGATTAGCTCTAAGCGACTAATCCAGGTGGATCTCACTATCAGAGGCCGGAAAATACGGTATCACCACCTTTGGCGGGCGCGCCATTTTCGGTCTTTGTTCATAGGGTGGCTTCAAATGTGATGGCTCGCTCACAACAAAAATGGAGGGGTCCAGTTTGATCTATCTAATTTTCAAGGTACCGAGATGAAAGCTGCAAGACACTCCCATTGCACAAGAACAAATTGTCACCACAAAACCAAAGGCAAAGGGAAAATGACATACAGCAGAGAGATTTCCAAAAAAATGGAGTTTTTCTTCTTTCTTTTTGTTTTTCCCACGCGCATGACGGGATTGAATTGTAAAAAGCTGACGAAGAATCTATCAAAGCATTTAAGGGGGTGGTCCTTTCTCCTCTTTCTTTCTGATGAATCTTCTCAGTTCCTTTTCTCGCCTCTAACGCCAGAATGTCGACATTATGACCATCTCGCTTGTTCATTTTGCGAACAGTTTGTAGGAGTATCGGATCTGATAAAGACAAATTATCTGTCTCCAACCCCAAGATGTTGCTTAGAATAAGGAATCCCATGAGGTGTCCTAGAAAATTCGCTGAGTTCTAGGATGACCATAATGTTCTTGGTACTCCCCTCGATAGTGATGCATGGACTTTTATTTTGGGTGGAAATAGTCCTTGAAAGGGAATCGATGCTTCAGATTCTGCTCGAAGAGCTGCCTTGATGACGAGGAATCGCGAGGTCGAGGGAAGCTGAGAGTAGGTTCGTAGGAAAGATCGAAAATTATGGGGAAAAGTCATGATAGAAAATGCATAGAAAATTGAGCAAACAACAACCAGGGGCGGTGGCCGCCGCTTGCTCCACTTCCGGGTCCAATGTAACTTAGAACTGATTTGAGCACATGAAAGTGATTTCATTTGTTTCATTGAAAATAAATATTTTATCATTTGTATCACTTAAAATAATTAGTTAATGAAAAAAATATTTTTATTTTAAAAAAATATAATTTTTAAATTCGTTGGGCAATTTTGATGTGCATAACCTTAGTATTCTTATCAAAGCTTGACATTTATTCAATGCACATATTTGAAAACAATTTCCTTTTTTGGGATACCCTTTTTTTCCTCTGGTAGTAGCATCTTATGGTTCTTGGCAACTTCATAATAAGCTTAAAAAATCAAGGGAATATATGTTACTCAATAAATTGGTCAATTAAAAAACAACATTCGGACCATTTCGATACGAGAATCAGTATATTCAAATCCCTAATAATTCTAATTTCCTATTATAACGTGTCACGAACTTGAATCAATCTTATCCTTTAAAATTAGAAAGGTGGACATCCAAAAAAATGGTTAAAAAAATGCTGAAATCGAAAAGGCAATCGACAATGAAATATGTGAACTAATTAGTCAATTTATAGGATCCGAGGCAACTTATCATCAATTAAATATGATATATACCAATTAAGTAGTCCAGCAGGATTGAGAATATCTTCTCCCCGAAAGCAAGCTGAAAAGTCATGTCAGTGGGGAGTCGGTCATTTCAAGACACTGGGACAATGGGCCAACTTGGCAGTCGGGGCTCCATGTAAAAAGAATAAAAACTGAAAAATGAAAACGCTATTCATGGGCTTATAGTTTGCAAATAAAAAAAAAATTAAATATTTTTCGCAAAAAGATTATAATGAATATTTATATGTACATGAGTCTCGTGCCAAAAAACAGATCCCTGATTTCGAATTTGTAAAAGCTCTTTAGAATTCAATTAGGCAATTCAATTCATCTTGCGACACGGAGTCTTCATATTTAAAAAAAAAAAAAAAGAAAATATACACAAGTTAAGTTCCATGTTACCTAAATTCCACAATTAAGTATATGCTACTCAGACTTATGGAGATATTGGGTTTGGTTATGATAGGCTACACTTTTTTAGGAGTGTAATCCAGCTGAGTTGATTGATCTCATGTAACTCGCATACTTGATGTTTGAAACTTGACTCGTGTTCAATTGACTATCAAATTACTTGCTCAAGTTTCACTCAACTAGAAAATCGAGATACATACTTGAGCTCAACTCAACTAGATTTGACAAATGAACTTTTATTGGAGCTTAAATATAAAGCTCAAAAACTATGTAAGGTAAATGAGTTTAAGTCTTATGATCATCAAATGATTTAAATATATTCAAAAAGCTAAAAAACTCGATTGGGCCGGCGAGCTTGTCAAGTCAAATATATCTATGAGCTTGAGCTAGAGAAATTGGTTACGGAGTCAGGCTCAAACTATTCACAAGTGACCTGACTCGATTTAACCCCAAAGCCTAACTCTCTGGCGCAGCATTGCTTACACGAGGTGGACGAGGTGACAAGGACCGCATGTCACTGAATCAAAGTTGAAGTATACAAGAATTTTGGTACTACTTCCCCCCTTTGATCTTTCAACTATGGTTATAGATGCATGCACGTCAAAGTGGAGCGTCCCCATGTCGTACCATAAAAAAGGTACCTTTGAACAAATCAAAAAAGAATAGTTGCCACCTTATCTTCTCTTTCTCTCCACTATAAAAGTACCTCTCCATTGCATCCGCATGACTCAAAATTGGCGGCCAAGAGCAGGAGAGCACAGTTGGGAAATTCATTTGGCCACAAAAGGTAATCGCCCCTTGATAAAGGATTCTCTTATAGAAAATTTCGTTGTTAATTAGCATGCATCACAGTTCAAATTGTCTTGTTAGGTGAGCTTGAAATTGCACATCATCTACATATCAACCAAGTGTGTATTTGATTGCCAAGATAATGATTAGAACGTGTGAGAATGTAATAATATAAGGAACACGAGAATTTGTTATAAATTGTGTTTTGTTTGGTGAAGGACTAGATATTTACTATAATATAGTAAAAACAATCAAAAAGTAGATTGAACGTAATCATTGCTACTGATTTGATGGTCCAGTGATCTCCGGCAACCATTGTGATATAATGTCTAGGAGATGAGATCTCGATCTAGATCTCAACCTATATAGATAGTTGTTTGGATCCCTATTTGACGGTGATTGCCTATTGAATGCAACCACCATGTTGCAATGGGGCAATTGTAGAGGGGATAGAGGGAATTGCAAGTGATAGGAAAAGTCGAAGGTAAGCACTGTACATATTTGATATCATATGGTTTTTTCATTAATAATTAAGATTTTTAACTAATACACAACCTAAGGCTTCATTTATTTTGCGGATAATGAATGATTGGAAAGAGTTTTTCCTAAAAATATTTGTTTATATCTTTTACAAAAATGAATGAACAACAATATTTTCATTATTTATAAAAATATTTAGACATAAGTCAGTGGCGATAATGAAATTTTATTCCATTAAATAGTTATTTTAAGTGATTATTTAAAAAAAATCAAATTATCTATTTTCCATGAAACGGACGAAGTCCTAAGTGCAACGTGCAATTGGTCACCACGTAATGAAAAAAAAAGAAAAAACTCCACCCATAAAAAGCTACTTATCAAATGTCATAAAGTCAAATTCCATGTGAGCAAGTAGTGTCAAACAAACAAAATAAATAAATTGAAAAGAGCCCGATTGATGTTAAAGCTCCACTGATTTGAGCTTTTGGTATTTATCTTTCTCACACATGGATAGAAAGATGCACTGATTAACACATAATTAATCACAAAAGAAAACAACGTTGTTCTAAACTAGAGATGCACAAAACTTTTGGCCATGTCCTGCGGGTGCTGCGGCAAACAGTGACAAAGGGAATCAAATTATTAAAAAAATTAGAGATGGCCAAAAGGCGATTATTTAAAAAAAATTAGAGGTGAGGTTAATGACTAAAACGCCAAAAGAACTTGAATTGACCACCACCACGAGTTACCCTCAAGCAACAGTGAGCCTGCCATGTACCGCCACACGCCTTCCGCCTACTGGCCACGTGTCCAATGTATCCAATCGGACTAAAGTAGTCATATCTTTGACCTGATCACCACGTCACCCACCCGCCTCCATTCCACTGTGGCCGACTTGTCAGTCCTTCAATCACGCTGATCTTATCCAATTTTTTCACTTGGTCGGCCGGCCACGTCCTCTCCCTATATGAGGAGGACCCGTCATTTCCCTATACCACGCCGGCGTCACGGGGATCAGGGTGGGTTCCGAACCCCCCTTCGGGGATTGTGGTCGGAGAGCCCCGTGGGGAGATATGTCCATTTTACATCTGGATGATCTTGATTTGAGATGAAGCCTTTTAACGGCATGCTTAGAACGAAAGTAGCGAATGCATTGGTAGCTCAGCCCGGCGGTGGTAGCATGGGGACATCGAGTCGGGATCCGAACTCCAATAATAAAAGGTTAGAAAAAATGTCGAATTCAGCTCGAGACATGCATTTCCCTTTATGCTAGCACGTGAGCTTCTTTGTCTTGCTTGCTCGATGTCACATTTGATATCGAACTTAGGAAACTCAATAGACATGATTCACCGAATGTCAATTAAATTAAACATGTGACTTAATTATATAAATAAAAGTTTAAGAATGACGTTTGATGTGTAATAGAATAATAAAAGTCCAAAGTTTAATGATGTAACTATCTCACGGTTTTCATCATGTCCATGCTTTGTGGAGCAAGTAAGTCAATAATTTGATAATCAATTCTAGGTTGCCAAGCATATCCCAAGGGTGCTAATCAATTGGCTAGGCTTGGCCTATTTGTCCGAATGAGATTGGCCCTAGAATTATAGCTTTATGATTGCTTTGACTTTTTTGAGGAATTCCTTTTCGGATTGTTAATTTTTTATATTTCAAAGCTTAAATATTCATTATTAATGTCTTATAAGAACCATCCTTATTTAATTATTGATTATAATAGTGCGTGACAAATATTCAATAACCTAATAAGTTTATTGAAAGGGATTGTTAACGAATCTCAAAATTGTAACTTAGTGAGATTGATCTTACTTTTTCAGTCCACTCCAATGTTACTCTTAAGTACTTTTGAAAATAAAAAAACACTTATTCTCTAATCAACTTATTTCACACCTTTGGCAATAACCTAAAATCACCGACATTAATTCCTCACATAATTTTCACTCCTTATCATCATTGTCTAATCAATTTTTCAAATATTCTTTTGTTAGAAAAAAAAATATGTTAAGTTATAAACTTCACATAAAAATAAGTATATTTGTTTACCACGAAAATGATAAGTAATTAAAAGCCATAAAAGTTTTTTTTTTTTTTTTTTAGTTCCAATTCAAGTGTAGCACTCAGCAGCCAGACATGTGCGTAAACGCCTTGCCAAATTCCTTTTTGCCGACCTGGAAAGCCAGTTAGTGGGGCCCCGTGAGATGACCTGTCCCCCACATTTTAGATTTACAAGATCAAATTAAAAGCAAATAGAGGTGGAGTTCCAAGCCAAAAGAAAGAATTCTATAGTATTATAATTAAAAAAGGGACTATGGATATGCACGCGCGGTCGGGCCGGGCTAGGCATCCTTATTCAATTTGGATCTATGTACATCAAGAGCATATCAGGTTTTGGTGAGATCTCTACTTTCTTTTGGGTACACAAGCGTCATGTTTTAATTAGCAAGTTTCCCTTTCAAAACCCAGTTAAGGTTGAGAGAGAGAGAGAGAGAGTGCCTATTAATTACATTATCTAGCAAACTTGTCCATTTATGAAGTTTTTTTCTCAAGATTATCTTAAGAGGTCAAGTTAATGCTATGTTTATAAAGACGTGTAACTGTCTATATACCTACCTGACTAAACCTTTGATATATAAGTTGCTTCGTGTTTACCATTTAAGAACAATGAGGAATTTTATTTGGAAAATTGTAATTTCTCCCCCTTTGTCGCCTTCAACTTTGCTTCTTGGTGATGACCGAATATAAAGGATATTCTTTCTGCAAAGTTTTCAATCCGCATGACTCTCTTGTCAATCCAAATGTCCTCTCAAATTGTCAAATTGGGCATTTCGAACCATTTTGGAAGGGGGTGACCATTATCTTATTTGTGAACTTGGATTGCGTTTGATTGTTATGACTTTTTTTTTTTTGGTCGAATAGGATGATGCCCAATAACATATAGGTTGAATTAGATAAAGATAGAATATCTAATATCTTATATAAATATATGGATATTCGAGTTAGATAAAATATCAACTTTTTCCGAGATAATCTCCTGAAAAGGGGTGGTTCATAGCATATTTTTTTTCCAATGCAATAAAGTTACACAGTATCTGTTGTTCGTTGATAAAGGAATATGTCCTTTTTCCAACCACCTTGTAAAAGCCCTATACAGGGATAAGCTGGTTTGTGTGAAAAGAATCTTTTCTATGGTCTATGATCAGACCCAATCATATCGTACATGAACATGTTTCGTAAGATCCAGTAGAATAAATAATGTGACTTAAGACATAATTTGTTTTAGCTATTTTACTTACTTAATAGTATAGAAATGCAGCCATTTCTTCTATATCAACCTAATTTATGATACTAGAGTGAAACAAGGGGTCTAAAGAATATTGAGGGCGATGGTGGGTAGCGGTTTAGATTTGGCCATGGAGCTCGTCCATAACCGAGGTTGAGTCAAACTTAGACATGGAGGAGCCGTAGATTTGTCCATGAAGCTCCTGATAATGAGACGAAGCTCGATGGGAGGCCACGGGTGGCAGCGAAGGCCACGGGTGGCAAAGGCTATAACGAGTAGCCACGGGTGGATAGAGGAGACAAAAAAGAGAGATGAGCTTGAGATATATCTTATTTACCTTTATCCCACTCCTCACATGATCTTAGCTAACAGTCATGATGATAGGAGTTTGCTGCTTAGATGCCCGCCCCATTTCTCCACCTTGTTAGTCAAAATTTTCAAGTTTCCACTTTTCATCCGGCTGAGTTTATATACTCTCTTATATATACACATGATCTAATTTCTTTATTAAGAAAATAAAATTAAAGTCATGTCTTGTCAAGATCCTTTTTTCATGCCATTAAACTTTTGGTATTTCATAAATATGGAAATCCCAGCAGAATGTGGGTGCAACACTTTCAATACGGGGGTGAAGATGAACCGCCGACCGGGGAAAAAAATGAAAATAAAATGCATCCGCAGGGATTATTCGACAGAGAATATTTATAGGACTGCAACAGCGGGGGATATTCTCTTGGCCGCATTTTCAGGAGGTGATAGTCTCGGTGCAAGAATACGAACAAGAAAAATCCGAGAGGCAGATTCCGTGTCGTTAGATGAAGACACGAATGAAGACATCCTCTGCCCTCAGAATCTACAACTAGCGAAGCCACCGGTGCATGCCCGGGAACGCCTCCCTGGCGAAGGAATATGTAAGGAAACAGAAAGAAGAAAAGGAAAGCGGCGAAGATAAAGAAGCTTTACCAAAAGAAACGGCGACTGGCTCGCTCTTCCGGTGTGAATAGAGCTCGGTGGTTTTGAGGTGGAGCGGCGGTCGAGATTCTGGCCTGTTTTACTGTATTGCTTTGGTAACATAATGATGTTAATGCTATAAAATAGATGACGTTCCGTCTTAGGGGGATAGCGATGGAGGCGTTAGGCTGCTAACTAAAAGATTATGGCGATAGTGATTGTCTATTTTTTTTTTCTTTCGTTTGTTTTGTTTCTAGCTGCTCTGGCGTCTATTTAAACCATTCTCAGAAACCAGGCTTAGTGACCGTGCAGTCCCACTGAAAAGCTCGCTTTATCGCCCACCAACCCACGCACGACGAAGAACCACGTGCTCTCTTTTCATCATCTCTCTCCCCAGGTTTGAATCTGAAAAGGAAAACAGAAAGCTCCCCCCCATTACCTGTACATGTTCTTGAAGTTTATCCACGGATAGCAAGAATGAAACCGTTCAATTCCTCGTTCTGTAGTTTCTTGATATTCTAGTGCAAAAAGCTTGAACCAAGTTTCCTTTTTTATTTTCTTTTTTCATTTGGGTTGCAGGTTCTTGTAGTTGCAGAGTTCTTCCAGTGTCCATGGCCATTTCAATGGGAAGCATCTTGCCAGGAGTTTTGGGAGTTGTCAACTTGTATATAGCACTTGAGCTAGTGAATGTAGTGTTTGGCTTCGTTTTGGTGACGTGGGTTCTGATTGACATTTGGAAACAGAGAAGATATGGTGGTGGTGGTGCAGAGATAATCCACAGTGACAGAGTAATGAGCAAACTTCGAGTCTATTCAATGGTGATTCTGCTTTGCAGTGTCATAATCTCCATGGTATACGTTAGCTTTTGTGTTTATCGTTTTTGGGTTCACAGAATTGCGGATGGTGACACTGTTTCTTGGGCTGTCACTTGGATCCTCGCGTCTTTCATTTCATATTACGCTAGGAACACAATTGTCGAAGGAGGCAGAAGCAACTGGCCTCTTGTGCTAATTCTTTGGTGGGTCTATTTCACTGTTTTCTGTTCACTTTCTGTCTCTTCTTACTTGGTGTTCCAACTGAGAAAATCCAAGGAACTGCCACCTCTTCCCCTGCAAGCCAATACTGTTGAGTTCGTGTCCCTCCCTTTTTCACTAATGATTTCTCTTAGTGTCGTAGTCATTAGTTGCACCACCAAGCCTACTAGTAGTCATCATCTCAACCAACCGTTGCTTCAGAAAGTGGTAGGAAGTCTATGTAGAGATCTGGATGGCTTTGACAATGCTGGATTTTGGAGCCGACTAACATTTCAATGGCTGAACCCCCTTTTCTGTACGGGTCGAAAGCAAAAGCTCGAATTAGGCCATATCCCTTTGGTATCGCAGTCTGAGAGAGCAGAACATGCTTCATCGTTGTTCGAGGAATCGCTGAAGAAACAAAAGTTTGGACCTTGTTCATTGCCGAAAGCAATCAGCTTTGCTATATGGAGATCGCTGGTCAAAAATGGAGTACTGGCAGGTACTTATGGTTGTTCAGGACTCTTCCCTTCTGTTTCTTTAGTTGCATCTTTAGCCAAATATATCATAGACATTTGTGTTTTATGTTTGTTTGCTGATAGGAATTAATACACTAGCTTCGTATACGGGCCCTTTGTTGATCACAAGCTTTGTGAATTTCTTGTCCTCCAAGCGCGAAGATTCAAGCTACCACTTTGGACTGATTCTTGCATTCATCTTCTTTTTTTCAAAGACTATGGAGTCGCTAGCTCAAAGGCAGTGGTATTTTGGTGCTCAGCGAATTGGCGTACGCATTAGAGCTGGCCTTATGGCATTGATTTATAGGAAGTGTCAATCGATCAAGTATGCTGGTCTAAGCAATGGGAAGATTGTAAATTTGATCAATGTGGATGTTGAGAGAATCGGGGACTTCTGCGCATATGTTCATGGGATTTGGTTGCTTCCGGTCCAAGTATTTTTGGCCCTAGTCATTCTGTACAGAAATCTCGGCGCTGCCCCCTCAATTGCCGCTCTCTCTTCCACAGTTTTTGTAATGGTTTGCAACACGCCATTAGCGAATATGCAAGAAAGGCATCATTCAAAGATCATGGAAGCGAAGGATGCTAGAATGAAAGTGACCTCCGAGACTCTAAAGAGCATGAAAGTCCTCAAACTGCATTCTTGGGAGCTGACATTCTTGAAGAGGATTCTCCGACTCCGAGAGACGGAGAGAAGTGCGCTGAAGAGATACCTCTACACATGCTCCGCGGTGGCTTTTCTCTTCTGGGCTTCGCCGACTCTAGTTTCAGTGGCTACTTTCGGTGTTTGTGTTATCTTGAAAGTACCATTATCAGCAGGTACAGTTCTTTCGGCTTTAGCAACATTCAGGATTTTGCAGGAGCCAATTTATAACTTGCCTGAGCTCATTTCCATGGTTGCGCAAACTAAGGTCTCCATTGATCGTGTCCAAGAGTTCCTTAAAGAAGAGGATCACAAGAAGTTATTGGCTTATCAATCCCCGAATTCAACAGATGTTGCTGTTGAGATTGAGGCCGGTGAATATGCTTGGGGTTCAGGCGATCAAACTTTGAAAAAACCAACGGTGAAAATCTCAGAGAAGATTAAAATAATGGTTGGTTACAAGGTTGCTGTTTGCGGGGCTGTTGGATCTGGTAAAACAAGCTTGTTGTGTAGTATGCTTGGCGAGATTCCTAGAACAGCTGGTGCAGCAATAAGGGTCAATGGAACAAAAGCATACGTACCACAGAGTGCTTGGATTCAAACCGGAACTGTGATAGAGAACATCTTGTTTGGCAGGAAATTGAACTCCCCCTTCTACGAGAATGTCGTGGAAAGTTGCGCCATGAAACAGGATATGGAGATGTGGAGTGATGGAGATTTGACTGTGGTTGGTGAGAGAGGGATGAACTTGAGCGGAGGACAGAAGCAGAGGATTCAATTAGCACGGGCAGTCTACAGTGATTCCGATGTTTATTTTCTGGATGACCCTTTTAGCGCTGTCGATGCGCACACCGGGACCCTTCTGTACAAGGCAAGCACAAAACTTCTTTATAGTTAACTCTGTTGCTTCTCCTTTAGCTACGAGTTCCCTCAAAGAAAAACCTTTTTGCAGAAATGTCTTCTGCAAATGCTGTCTCAGAAGACCGTCATTTATTCCACCCATCAATTGGAGTTTTTAGATGCTGCTGACCTCGTTCTTGTAAGTTCATGTAGCAAACAACACCTTACTAAAACCTAAAAAGACATTATCTCCTTTAAGGCATTTTATCCTGTCTTTTGTCTAACGCATAAACTCTGTAGGTTATGAAAGATGGATGCATAATTCAGTCAGGGAAGTATGAAGATCTAATTGCCGATCACCAGGGTGAACTTGTGAGGCAATTGTCTGCGCACAGACAATCTTTAAGTCAAGTGAACCCAGCCCAAGAAGACAGGACATCAACCATCAAGCCACACCAAGCAAGCCAAATCGAAGTGATGGAAGAAAACTTTGGGCATCACGTTAAAAACAGAAAGCTTTCGAAGAAAACACAAGAAGAAGAATCGGAAACTGGCCGTGTGAAATGGAGCGTTTACTCAATCTTTGTGACTTATGCTTATAAGGGTGCGCTGGTCCCAGTTGTTCTTCTTTGCCAAGTCCTCTTTCAAGGGTTACAAATGGCGAGTAATTATTGGATGGCTTGGGCGACTGAGGACGATCGCATGATCAGCAGAGAAGAGCTGATCGGAGTATTCATCTTGCTGTCTGGCGGGAGTTCAATCTTTATTCTTGGACGGGCAGTTCTGTTGGCAACTATTGCCATCGAGACTGCTCAACATCTCTTTCTCGGCATGATTTCTTCGGTCTTCCGTGCACCCATCTCGTTCTTTGACTCCACCCCTTCAAGCCGAATTCTCGATCGGGTTGGTTCTTCGAGCTTCTGCTTTCTGTTATAGGTCACTGGTCTGATACTTATTGTGCCAGAGATTAACATCAGCATTGTTTTTTCTCCTTATTTCTTCCAGTCTTCCAAGGATCAAAGCATAGTGGACACGGACATTCCCTACCGGTTAGCTGGATTGGTATTTGCTCTAATTCAGTTGTTAAGTATAATCGTCCTAATGTCCCAGGTGGCGTGGCAAGTTTTTGTTCTCTTCCTTTTAATCCTTGCTATCTCCATGTGGTATCAGGCAAGTTTTCAAGTTTTGCTTATGTTATATCTCTGTGCTCATGGCATCATAGAGTTACAGATTACTAATTCAGATAGGGTCCATTTCTAAGGACGTAAAAGATCTTTGTATATGCTTCCCAGGTTTATTTATGAGACGTTGCAATGCTGACCGCATGCAAAAAACCATGTTCTGCAGGCTTATTACATCACTACGGCCAGAGAACTGGCCAGGATGGTTGGGATACGGAAGGCTCCAATTCTTCATCACTTCTCGGAATCAGTCACGGGGGTGGCAATAGTTCGTTGTTTCAACCAGGAAGATCATTTCTTTAGAAGGTGTCTTAGCTTGATCGACAATTACTCTCGCATAGTCTTCCATAACAGCAGCAGTATGGAATGGCTCTCTCTTCGGATAAACTTCCTCTTCAATTTTGGTTTCTTTGTTGTCCTGGTTATCTTGGTGACCCTCCCTAGCTCGGTTGTGGATCCCAGTAAGTTCCTCTCTCCATTATCCATTTCTATGTAACCGGTCTCCAAAAATGTGTGAAATTTCAAGGGCTATGGATAATGCAATCAAACATGGCATAATATGATTTAAAAGTACTAGTCTCGCCACCTTCTTTTTCCTTGACTGGTTAACTTTTGAACCAATCAACTTTCCGTCTCAGGCTTGGCTGGCTTAGTGGCGACATATGGTTTGAATCTTAACGTGCTCCAAGCATGGGTGATATGGAATCTGTGCAATGTTGAGAACAAAATGATCTCGGTCGAGAGAATTCTTCAATTTACCAACGTACCAAGCGAAGCTCCCTTGGTGATTGAAGATTCCAGGCCGACCCTGAATGGCCATATGAAGGAAAAATCGAGCTTCAAGACCTCAGCATCCGGTATGCTCCTTCTCTCCCAGTGATCCTCAAGGGGATCACCTGCACATTCCCCGGAGAGAAAAAGATTGGAATCGTTGGACGAACGGGTAGCGGAAAGTCCACTCTCATCC
Organism: Eucalyptus leucophloia subsp. euroa; assembly: GCA_017140325.1. Classification (NCBI taxonomy): domain Eukaryota; kingdom Viridiplantae; phylum Streptophyta; class Magnoliopsida; order Myrtales; family Myrtaceae; genus Eucalyptus; species Eucalyptus leucophloia. Next base: position 25,534,148 of record CM029476.1, read on the forward strand.
AAGCGCTTTTCAGGGTGGTCGAACCCTCGGGAGGGCGGATACTCATTGATGGGGTGGACATTTGTAAAATTGGTTTGCAGGACTTGAGGTCGCGGCTGAGTATCATTCCCCAGGATCCTACCCTATTTCAGGGTAACATTCGGACAAATTTGGATCCTCTGGAAGAGCATTCGGACCAAGAAATCTGGGAGGTAAAGCCAAAAGTTATAAAATTTGAAAGAAGGATGACTTTATTTTTAGGGGTGACTGATTACCAAATCATCGATATATAGGTTCTTAACAAATGTCACATAGCAGAGATGGTAAGGCAGGATTCGAGGCTTCTCGATGCACCAGGTATTAAAACCAAAGCAAAATACGAAGGCTTTGTTCTCGAGGAACTTTTAACTCCCTTAGGTTCTTTGGACAATCTTTTTATGAGTTTGTGTTGAATTGTCCTAGTTGCTGAGGATGGACAAAACTGGAGCGTCGGGCAAAGACAGCTGGCTTGCCTTGCTAGGGTGCTTTTGAAGAAAAGAAGGATCTTGGTTTTGGATGAGGCAACGGCTTCGATTGACACGGCAACTGATAACCTGGTTCAGAGGACTATCAGGGAAGAGACGGGTAATTGCACTGTCATAACCGTTGCTCACCGGATTCCCACTGTCATCGACAATGACTTGGTTTTGGTTCTCGACGATGGTAAGCCCTTTTTTGTTCTGTTAAATATAGACTACTATACAATTGAAGAAAATTTCCTGTGCTTTTAATTACATGAAGAGTGTGAACCTAAATGTGCCAGCATTGTTTGGTCGATACAGGCAAGATAGTTGAGTACGACTCGCCGAAGCTCTTGCTAGAGAATAAGTTCTCATCGTTCTCAAAGTTAGCAGCAGAGTTTGTTAGGAGATCATCTAGTAATAGCTGCCATGGGGATTTAACTTGAGGAAGGTAAAGGATCGATCGAGACAAGGGAGTCTTTTTTCCTCCAAGCTGGTGATTGAGCTGGTCGCATCACTCCTCTTTTCTGGCCATTTGGGTCCACAGGATTGAAATAACACCCAAACAAGCAAGCCGTCGCAGTTAACATGATCACAAAAGCACTTACGATGAAAACCAGCCTGACGATTAGTGCTGCTGCTCCTCGCTAACATCTCTAACTATATGTAAAGATATGCTGATATACATATAGAGTAGAGAATTCCAAAATTCACAGCACATCTTTTTTGAAGGTGGTATTCTGACTTTGATACGTTCGCAACTAGAGTTGTATCATACATCATACGTACACACTCTTTGGCTAGGATTTCAGAAAAACTTAGTTGGTGTGAATATTTATCTGGATTCTGTAATTGTAGACAGACTCTTGTTCAATAAAATGTCTGTCTTTGCATGTAGACTATCCGAATTATCTCGAGTTGAACTGGACCGACGAGTGAGGTGTCATATTACGAGAGTTGACAATCAAATTTAAGTACGGGGAGCTTCATTGGTATGCATTATTGCAGCTACGTGTGAGGGATTCACCTACCACGAGGACCAGGTGAGAGCATGCTCTACCCTTTTGGCAAAAGGTGAATATAATCGTGCGTAAAAGCGGACAAAAGTTCAATGCACATGGCTTCGGCTGAAGCTGTAGTGCAAGATGAGACAGAGACCGCACATGCACAATTACACTCCAGTGCGTTCTCAGTAATTCGATGGTTGCACATGAGCAATAAAGTGAAGATACTGAACCAGCTTTTGCCTCATAGATTCAAAGAGATACAAATGGTCCATGATCTTTGGTTCGGCATATAATATCTTCTTTGAACTCTTAATTTACTTAATATGATTTATGAACTTTTGTCCAATATTTGATATGGTTTCTGGACTTTTAAACATTTTCACATATTTAATGATTTCATTGAATTCTTACTATTAGTATGGGGAGAACATTGAGCAAATTAAAAATTTAGGGACGACATTGCACATCATATCAAAATTTTTAAGGACGACATTGCACAAATTAAAAGTCACATTGAGTTAAAGTTTAGAGACCATTTGTGCTATTATTCAGTGAAAAACTAAAAGTTGCAAGTTTGAGAAATGCCCAAAGCTTATGGTCTCGTCAGGGTGTATGCAGCTTGGATAAAACATAGAACAGTTGGCCAATAATTACAGATATGCTAGTTTTCCTGATTAATCACGTACTTTGAATACTTAAATCACAATCTATTGCCTGTTTTACGTGATTTTCTCAGATGAATTCTGGAAAAGGAGATTGCATGATCCGATGAATAACTCGGCTTTTCCTTTACTGATTCTATGGAAAAACCAAGAAAACAGTGGAAACCGAGTTGACGGAGAAACGAACTGAACACGGATTCAATCGCACTTGACTGGAAATGCATGTGTACTTGTCTAGGCAGATCGCTGCTCAGGCCAGGCGAGGCAAGACAGATGAATGTATAGACCATGCTGTCTTTAGAAACATGTTGTAGAATCAGAAGCATTTGATGTCTTCATTGCAAGTTTGAGAAGGTCTTGTCCATAAGAATGTGTAAGGCATCACTTTATTCGGGGTAGAAATCATTTTGAAAAGGAATCAATGTTTTAGATTGTACTCAAAGCTGCAAAGTTTAGTGACAATGAATAATTTAGGACGAGAGTAAGGCAAGGGATAAGTTCATGGGGATATATTTGAGATTCTTATGGTATGATCATGACATGCGAATACATTTTGACACATGATTTGTTCAGACATGAATTCTTGATAGATTTCGTAATTAGAGGTTAGAGAAAATTCCGTATTAAGGTCTGGCAAGCACTTGTTCCGTCTTCCGTTCAGGTAGCTTCAAATGTGATGGCCTCTGGTAACAAAATGGAGGGATCCAATTTGAGCTTCCTACCAAAAACAGGAGTATCTGATGGAACATGAAAGCTGCTAGACACTCCCATTGCACAAGAACCGAATACAAAAAGGGGAAACGAGATGGGCTGATCGAATTAGCTAGGCTTGGCCCATTTCTCCAAACGAGATTGACCCTAGAATTATAGCTTTATGATTGCTTCTCTCTTTGTAGGAATCCCTTTTCTGATCGTTGAAATTTTTCATTTCAAATGCTTAAAGATTCGAAGCTTATGCTTAAAGTTATGTATCCACCTAATTCAGATTATTTCTTATTTTATAAAAATCCTTTAATATCGCTACTGTGCAATTTTTCTTCTTGTCAAAATTATGGATTTTTGCTCAGTATATATCTTCTGCAAGTCAAATAATTGTCCAGATGAGAGCAGCATCAGAGTGATAGTGCTTTATGATGTCATCAGTACATTCGTGTAATATACGTGCAATGTACGTGCAACATACATGGAATGTACGTGTAATAAATGTACAATCTTGAAAGATACAAATAATCAACAGAATTATTAAAATTTCCTTATCATAAAAAAAATTTCTAGAGACAACCCCAATTATCTCTAATGTTCCCTCAACAAGTGGCAAAAATTGAGGCAATTCAATCTAACTGGTCTCTTCCCTTATTTTTCAGCAACGAACAAGGTCCAATGTTCTGTTTCTAGAGCGATTCCTCAAACAACAACGAACCCTGTTCTGCTCTTTCAAACCGCGAACCAAAGGATATGACCTAATTCAAGCTTTTGCTTTTGACCCGTACTGAGAAGGGGGTTCAGCCATTGAAATGTTACCTGGCTCCAAAACCCGGCATTGTGGAAGCCGTCCAAATCTCTACATGCACTCTCTACCTCTGTCTGAAACAATGGTTGGTTTAGAAGATGACTATTACTAGTTTTGGTGGTGCAACTAATGACCGCAAAACTAACTCAAATCGCCAGTGAAAAAGGGAGGGAGACGAATTCGACGGCATTGGCTTGTGGGAGAAAAGGAGGCATTGCCTTGGATTTTCTCAGTTGGAACACCAGGAAAGAAGAGACAGAAAGTGAACTTAAATTAGTGAAATAGACCCACCAAAGAACTAGGACAAGAGGCCAGTTTCCTCTGGCTCCACGAAGAATTGTGCTCCTAAAGTAACATGAAACGACTGATGCAAGAACCCACGTGACAGCCCAAGAGACACTTGTCATTATCCACAATTATGAGAACCCAATATTACGGAGATTATGACACTACAAACCAGAATCACCATTGAACATACGCCAAATTTTTAGTTTGTGGGAGTTGACTCTACATCACCACCTCCACCGAACCTGCTTCAAAGTATCAGCCAAAACCCGCGTTATCAAAACAAATGCAAACGCTATATCCACTCCCAGTGAGAAACTTTCTATTGAAATTGCCATGGTCACAATAAAGAACCTGCAATCCCAAAGAAAAAGGAAAAGAAAGAGGGAAATGGTAGGATTTTTAACGGAAGGGATTTTAAATGCTTGAGGATTAGATGGAACAAAATTAAAATAAAAAAGCAGTTCAAGGATCATATTAAACATTAAAAATAATTAAGGGACCACACATGTCATTGTCAACTGAAAAATGTACGTTAAATTTATGCACTAATCTTATTATCTAGTAAGCAACATACGTGCAATTTACGTGCAATGTACGTGCAACATACATGGAATCTACGTATAATAAATGTGCAATCTTGAAAGATACCAATAATCAACAGAATTATTAAAATATCCTTACCATAAAAAATTTTTCTAGAGAAAGCCCCAATTATCTCTAACATTCCCTCAACAAGTGGCAAAAATTGAGGCAGTTCAATTTAATTAGTCTCTTCCCTTCTTTTTCAGCAATTCAATGTTCAGTTTGCTGAGCGATTCCTCAAACAACAACGAAGCCTGTTCTGCTCTTTCAGACCGCGAAACCAAAGGGATATGACCTAATTCAAGCTTTTGCTTTTGACTCGTACTGAGAAGGGGGTTCAGCCATTGAAATGTTAACTGGCTCCAAAATCCGGCATTGTGGAAGCCATCTAGATCTCTACATAGACTCCCTACCTCTTTCGGAAGCAACAGGCTATTGAGATGACGACTACTAGTAGGCTTGGTGGTGCAACTAATGACCACGACACTAAGAGAAATCATTAGTGAAAAAGAGGGGGACACGAACTCAACAATATTGGCTTGCAGGGGAAGAGGCCCACCAAACAGTGAAACAGACCCACCAAAGAATTAGCATAAGAGGCCAGTTGCTTCTGCCTCCTTCGACAATTGTGTTCCTACCGTAATATGAAATGAAAGATGCGAGGATCCAAGTGACGGCCCAAGAAACAGTGTCACCATCCACAATTCTGTGAACCCAATAACGATAAACACAAAAGCTACTGTGTACCATGGAGATTATGACATAGAATCACCATTAAAGAGACTCGAAGTTTGCTCATTACCCTGTCACTGTGGATTATCTTTGCATCACCACCACCGCCACCACCACCACCACCACCACCACCACCACCATATCTTCTCTGTTTCCAAATGTCAATCAGAACCCACGTCACCAAAACGAACCCAAACACTACATTCACTAGCTCAAGTGCTATATACAAGTTGACAGCTCCCAAAACTCCAGGCTGTTGGAAATTTCCTATAATATGGGCTTACATTAATTAATTGATTTTCTATTTTAAATAATCGGGTTAATGGATATTCCAATAGTTGTTGAACTCTAAAGTGATCTGATTGAATTGAGTATTGGCATCTATTAATAACGGGCCTAGTTGAGCAAGTAAAGTGTAGGCAATTGTGTTTAATCGAAGCTTGTAATGGGGAAGGGATTATTGACATGTTGTTGATTAGGGTTTGCTAAGTCCCCTCTCTAGCCTATAAAATGGTAGGTTATACCTATCGGTTGCTTTAATTCTATTGAAAGATGCTATATCGAAATAGGTCATAGAGAAAAAGATCTGGTATTCCGATAGATCCCTGATTATCAGAGTAATCTATTTTTCTGCAAGTAAAGCAATGGCTCAAACAGGTACGCTTTAATTCCGTTGTATTTATTGATCTCGGTGTTTTACAATCATGTATGGATCCGTTTGTTCTTAATTGATTAATTGTTTATGAGAATAATATTCTACATGTGGTATCAGAGCCGATCGTATATGATTATAGAACCCAAATTTCTTTTTTTATTGACAAATTCAAAATCTTCCTCTTTGAGCCGAATATGGGCATTATTTTTTCGTGTAGATTTTTTTGCTTCATTAATCCCGTAACCATAGGGCTTTTGTTCTACACGTCAAGATCTTTCCAACCATATATAATTTGGATAATTTCGCTGATAATTGAGAGAGAATTTTAGATTTGAAATTCTAGGGTTTATACGTGAAAAAGTTCTAGAATTTGCAAATTACTTGCAATCGATTGATATATGATGTAAATTGTTGCATGGGTATTATTATATATATATTTTTTAGTATCTTTTGTTATATTGAATTGAGTTTTTAGGGTTTAAATTTAAGAAATTCGAAATTCGGCCATGGGAGCTTAAGTCCGAAACTTCGAAGCTTGCATGTGGTAGATTTAGTTGGTTTTTTCTCCATTTAAGTCATTATAGTCAATCATATTGATGTTATATGCAATATCCATGAATAAATTTCTTAAAAAAATTAGTGTTTCTATGGTATTTTGGAACTTCCGATCGAAACCGGATCATGCGACCCGATTTGCAGAAAATTTGGGACCCGACTGGAGGTTGAAGAAGACCTCCAACTGGGCTGGGCCATCGAATTGGGCTCACGCCCATTAAAATTAAAAAAAAAAGGGTCATGGGCGTAAGCCCAGAACCATAAACAAATTAAAGGGTTCTGGGCTCACGCCCATGAACCAAAGTAGAGAGGTTTTGGGTGTGAGCCCAGAACCAAAATAAATGGGTTTGGCCCATTTTTTTTTTTAAATTCGTGGCCCACCCGCATGGCTTGCGTGTGGGCTGGGTGCAGTAAGGGTCCACGGGTTAAGCCCTGCGATCCGATTAGGGCTGCTCGCAGGTTCTCGGCCCGCGGAGTCCGAAATATTAAATTAATATTATAATGATATTAAAATAATAATAATAATAAAAAATTAATAATTAAAAACAAACTTGTGGCAAAAGTTGTTGTTTGAAAAGTGCAATATGATCATTGGAAACACATGTTGTAAAGTGTTTCATATAGTTGGATGAATTTGGGCATAAATTTTTGAAATTCCATATTGATAAAAATTAGTATATACAATTATTCGCCCAAATGGGGTTATTGTGTATATTAATTTGGAAAATAGCATGAAGTTTATTCCCATATTTAAAAGATGGGGATGTATAATTGAAAAATATTTATCTGCCCAAAGGGGATAAATGTTTTGAAAATTATATGTAATTCCCCTCTATGTTGATATTATGGAGATGTATGATTTAAAGGATTTGTTTGCCCAAAGAGGATGGATCCTTGACAATTATATGTAATTCTCTTTGTTGCTTTATAAATTTCATGCTAAGAAAAATAATTGTGCATTATACACTCTGCCCAAAGGAGAGTTTATGATGTACTAATTATTTTTTGTTGAGTTGCTTATTGCCCATTATTAATCTTATTGCATTATCTGTGTTAAACAGTTACCTTTGCTGTAAATAACAACAATGCCTCGGTTGAAATGTTAACTGGATCGAATTTCAAAAGATGGAAGCAAGATATAGAGTTTGCTTTGAGCATCGTTGATATGGACTTGGCTCTACGTGAGAATGAACCTGCCAAGCCTAATGATCAAAGTATTGTAGATCAAAAAGGCCCATTACGCTAGATGGGAAAAATCTAATCGACTGAGCCTCATTGCTATGAAGAGGTTCATTGCTGAGCATCTGATTAGTGGTTTGCCGGAATATACGAATGCTAGACAGTTCCTTGAAGCAGCAGGAGAAAGATATAGTCTCAGATAAGGCTGAAGCTGGGAACTTGCTGAGTGAGTTAACGAACATGAGGTATGATGCTGCCATGGGTGTTAGAGAATTTATACTGAAGTTGGTCCACATTCAGTCCAAGCTTAAGGCCCATAAAATTGTTCTTTCTGAAAATTATATTGTGCATCACGCCTTAAATGTTTTGCCAGCTGAATTTAGCTAGATTAAGACTGCTTATAGCGCTCAGAATGAGACATGGAGTGTTAATGCCTTGATTACTAAGTGTGTGACTGAGGAAAAGAAATTAAAGTAGGAAAAGTATGAGTTTGCCCACTTAACTACTAATGCCAAGTTGAGTTCGTATAGAGGCAAATGGAAGCCTAAGCGGTCAAATGCTCATGGCCCAAAGAAATGGCAAGACTTTAAGAAAAATGGAAACTATGAGAGAAATGGAGATAAGGATTTTAAATGTTTTCACTGTAAGAAGCAGGGTCACAAGAGAGCCAATTGCTATAAATTCCAAGCTTGGCTAAAAACAAGAAAAGAAAGTCACCAAGGTTAGTTGTTAGTTTGCTTTGAATCAAATTTGGTTGATGTTCCTTTGGATTCTTGGTGGCTTGATTCTGGTGCTACTGTTCATGTGACTATTGCCTTACAAGGTCTCACAAATCTAAGGAGTCCAAGTCTGAGGGAGTCAAAGCTTAAAGTTGGAAACAATACTGGAGTTGATGTGGAGTGCATAGGGACAATTGTTTTGAATTTAGATTTTGGTTTTCAGCTTGTCTTGAACAATGTCTTTTATGTTCCTAATTTTAGGAGAAACTTAATATCTCTTTCTTCGCTTGACAAAACTGGATATTGTCTTCATTTTGTGAATAAAAGAGTGGATTTGAGTTATGATTCCAGAATTATTGGGAATTGTATTTTGTTTGATGGATTATATCGATTATCCTTATCTCCTGATAGACCATATTGCTCTTTCAAGTCGAGAATGTTGTTGTTAAGAGATCTTTAATTAAAGATAGATCTTCATTGCTATGGCATAAACGATTGGGGCATATCTCCAAAGAACAGGTAAAGCGACTTATCGTGGCTGATATTCTCCCTCATCTTGGCTCAGATAATATTGAGACTTGTATTGATTGTGTGAAGGGAAAATTAACTAAAACAAAGAAGAAAGGCTCTACTTGCAGTCAAAGTCTGTTGGAGATAATTCATACTGTTAGTGGGCCATACTCAACCACCTTGTGTGGAAATAAGTAGTTCATCACGTTCATTGATGATTTCTCCTGTTATTGTTATGTTTATCTAATTAAGGAGAAGACTGATGCATTTGAAATGTTCAAAGTGTTTCGTACTGAAGTTGAGAAACAATTGGAAAAAATCATCAAGATTGTCAGGTCTGATCGTGGTGGTGAGTATTATGGGCGATATACTGAGGTTGGATAGCAAAAGGGACCGTTTGCAAAATATTTGTAGGATTGTGGTATTGTCGCTCAATATACAATGCCTGGGAGTCCTGAACAGAATGGTGTAGCTGAACGGCGAAATCGTACACTCATGGAGATGAAACAAAGTATGATGGGCAGTTCTAATTTGCCTGAATACTTATGGGGTAATGCGATTAAAACAACAACTTATATTTTGAATTGTGTACCTAGTAAGTCAGTGCCAAAAACACCTTTTGAATTGTGGACAGGAAGGAAACCAAGCTTGAATCATTTACGAGTTTGGGATTGTCCTACAGATGTGAAAATTTATGATCCTTCTCAGAATAAGACAAAATCTAGCACTACTAGATGTTACTTTATTGGATATCCTGATCATTCTAAAGGATATAGATTCTATTATCCTACTCGAGGCACTAGAAGCGTTGAATCTCAAACTGTTAAATTCCTGGAATTAGATGTTGCCGAAAAGAGTTCCTCTCAATCTTTTGAAAGGGAAGAATCAAACAAAATGGTCTCTATTCCATTGCCCATCTTGCATGAAGATTCTATGTGAGATCCTAGTAGAGTGGAAATTCAACAAGAAGCAAATACCGAAAATATGGCGATAGATCATCCCATTACAAATGAAATTCCCCAGATGAATGATGTAGCTCCAGAAATGCCTGTGCGAAGATCACAGCGACAAAGAAGACCAACACTTCTAAATGATTATCATGTCTATCTTGGAGAAACTGATTTTGACATAGGAAGTATAGTGGATCCGACGACCTTCAAAAAAGCTCTTAATAGTGATCAGGCAGATAAATGGTTAGAAGCGATGAAGGACAAGATGTTTTCCATGTCAACTAATCAAGTATGGAAACTTGTTCATTTACCTGATGGGCATAAACCGATCGGTTGCAAATGGGTATTCAAAATCAAGAAAGACAATAAAGGCAATATAGAGAGATTCAAAGCAAAATTAGTCGCAAAAGGGTACACACAGAGATAAGGTATTGATTATAATGAAGTCTTTTCCCCAGTATCTACTAAAGACTCTTTTCGAATAATCATAGCATTGGTGGCTCATTTTGACTTAGAGCTTAACCAAATAGACGTCAAAACAGCTTTTCTAAATGGAGATCTGGATGAAGAAGTATATATGCAGCAACCTGAAGGGTTTAAAGAAGTCGGAAAGGAGCATATTGTCACGCCCCGATCCTAGGGGACGCGCCCATCCTTCCCCTTTGGTCAATCATTAAAGTGCGATATCCCAGGACTAATTATCGCCGACCCTTTCTTTTTATTACGCATGCGGAAGCAGTTATAAATCTCCAGACAATAAAACAATGGGATAGAAAAGCAGGCCGTAATTTTCATATTGAAATTCACAACCACACTTTCATTAACAGCACAACTCATAGTATATTTACAATACTATTCACAACATAAAAGTCTCACACCTATCTACACTAAGACAGGATTCACAAAAGGGATGGGATCTCGATCCACATCCGGGTTGTACTCAAGATCCCTCTCTGGATCATCTTCTTCTTCTTCAAAAATCTTTCTCTTCCTCAAGTCTCTCCTCCTCGGCTCCTTCTCAGGGTCCTGAAATGGTTATTCAATAACCAATGAGACCACGTCTCAACGAGTCCTACCCACTAAGACCCGATTAGTAAACTAATACGCCATACGGTTGCCTAAGCATAACACGAGTCAGAGGACTTACCTTGGCCTCAGTTCCAACCTGCAATTCAAGGTTAAACACATATATTCAAACAATTCACGACATCCGATCAAGCATTGGTCAATCGACTAAGTCGATTACATGTCAGTCAAACCCTCTTTAGGTCATTCCCACTCCTACTATGATTTCCCAGTGGTATACTCATTCACCAAATCACATGTGTTTCTCGGGCGTCGTTTTCGCCAATGACATACCGATCACCGACACCGTGCGTTCTTTAAGGCGCCGTTTTTCACCAGTGATATCCTCGATCACCGAACCACGTGTCCTTTCTAGGCGCCGTTTTCGCCAAGGTGACATCGGCAATAGACAACACCGTGAGTTCTTTAAGGCGTCGTTTTCACCGGTGATATTTCCTTAATCACCGAACCACGTTTGTCTATAAGTCATTTACATGCGTTCTTTAAGGCGCCGTTTTCGCCAGTGATACTTCTAATCACCGAACCACGTATGTCCAATAACATCGTACCTGATTGGTCTCAGCCGATAACATTCTCAGTTAGCTCTCACCGTTCTCCCTACCATATAGCCCATCAACGAACTGGCGCTATATACCCATGCTTGGCCATTACCAATCAAATATTCAATAACAAATAATTTAGGACAATTCTTAAAATTCCACAATAAATTCAATTCCACACAACGTAGAGCTCAAATAAATAAATGGGTTGCACCACGACAATCAGCACGAAATTCCGGTCACCGGCCATCCCGGTTGCATTTCCGGAAAAATAATTAATTAAATAATTAATTTCGAAAAATAAATAAATAAACATTAAAAATCCAATTTAGGCTCATATTGCCTTATTGGAGCCCGAAACGGTCGGGAAAATCCCGAGATACATTCAATAAATAACAAAGCATTTCTACTCCCTAATGGCTATAGCTAACCACCTAACATGCATCCTCAAGTCACTAAATTAATTGTTCTAACCTAATCTAACCACCTAATTGCATGTAATTAAATCTAACCAACCCTAAGGCATAATTAGCAAACTAATAAAGGATTAGTGAGTAAAACTCACTTGGAAAAAGCGGGAATCGAATCATCGCGACGACGACGCGACGGCGGCCGAAATCGGGCTCGCGACGACTCCCGCGGGCTTGGACCGGGCCTTGAATTAGGCCCAACAAATCTCAGCCCAAATGAGATTTGTTTTTTGCACAGGAATGGGCTTCACAAAACTCTGCTAGTGGGCTTTCCTCGCGGGCCGATCTTAAATTGACTTGCTGAAATATTTTTGGGCTGGACTTCAAAGTCGAAGATGGGCCGATCTCTTGGGCTGGAATTCTACAAGCTGAGCTGAAACTTACAAGCTGATGGGCCAAAATTCGTTGGGCTTTGAATGGGCGTGAAGTTCGTGGACTGCTGCAGAGGAATTGCGTCGAAGATCCGAAGACGCTGGGCTGGGCTTGCGGCTTCGGTAGTCCAGTCCAAGGAGCCGATGACGTGCGGTTCGGTGAGGCGTGGAGTTGCTTCGAGGTTTCGGTGAGGTCTTCGCTGCTGGAGAAGACGCGAACGCAGCTGCGGGGATTTCACTCGGTGGTCAACAAACCGGCATGAAGACAAGACTTGGTGGAGCAACTTCGGTGAAGTAAGTTGACCGGTGGAGAACAAAACGTGATGGAAAATTTTCAGTGGTGGATGGACAGATGTTGATGAAGATGATGATGCTGTGCGACTTCGATGAGTGGGGGGCTTCGTGGAGTCAACACTGGGGCAGCTTAACGAATTTTATTGAAGATTGACCAAGGAAAATTTGTGGAGCAGCGGGTGGTGGAAGAAACCAGCGAAAATGGAGTGGCAGGCTCGGTCTTCATGGACGTGTGGTGACGGGGTGATCGCCGACTGGATTGCTCGGTCTTCATGGACTCCACGAGATGCACAGGTTGAAGACGCTGGACTCGTGGCGGCATGAAGAAAGCTCGGTGGAGAAGAAGTTGATTTGGAGTTGCAGCTTCGTGGGGACGTTGGCAGCTGTGGTTTCGGTGGAGGGAAGATGCGGCCTTTCCTTTGGTGCAAGCTGACCGAAGATTGAAGAAGCTGGGTTCTCTTCTCTCGCTAGTGCTGGTGTCGCACGAAGGAATTGGGAGAGAGAAACAGCTCACGACAGCTTGGGGGAAGAGGATGAGGAAGAGGTGGGGGCCCTTTTGGCTTGATATTTCACAAAATATCTTTCACAAAATCAATCTAGGCCATGTATAATTTACTTGGCTCACAATAGGCCTCCCATGCACTCTTCTAGAAGCCCAAATGGTCCAATTGTTGTGGCTAGGTGGGGGGCTACGAATTTTAAAATCTCAGCTTCAATTGGACATTCATCCCATCCAAATTTCATTTCAATTGGCCCTCACAAAATCAATTGGTCATCCATCAATTACCTCGACATTTTTCCTCACTCAAGAATCCACCAAAAATCCAAATTGATACCAATGTTGCACACCCCCATCTTAAGATTCGATTTTTAACTAAGGCGAACTAAATTTCAATTCCAATCTCTCCAAATTGAGGTCCAATTTTGATGTAGAAAAATCCCAAATGATTTTCTATAAATCCCCGACACACAACGGCTGAACCCGAAAGTCAAATTTCCCATTCATTTAGCCAATCTGAACTTCCGTCAAATTCCCGCGACGTCCGAAACGGTTTTCCGTAAAATTTCCCGAATCTCCGAAAAATCTTCTGAGACTGAGTCGATGCTCCTAAAATTTATTGTGACATGGCCAAAACTTCAATTTCTGAAATCGGACTCGAATTGGCGGTTAATTTTCATTCGGCGCGTTTTTAGCGTGACCTAGATTATCGGGTAGTTTTCAGAACTTTTTAAGGAGAATGACCCGTGGTCGATTTTCTTCGAGCCACTATGAACCCACTCGACTCAATGGCGACTCTTGATTGTCGTGAAAATCTCGAGGATTCAATTACGGACACAGGGTACCAAAACAATAAGAAAATCAGTCTAGTGTTGGCCGACGAGAATTTTCTAATTCAGTGGTGTCACCCACGATTAGTCACATATCTCTATCGATCCAGTCTATCTCTGATTTCTAATCGATTTTTAACTGTGCCGTAGTGACCTCTAAAGATGGACACGGTCAAGAAGCCGATTCCTGATCGAGTTCTCAAGTCTATTGCCTTAAAATTCCTTAATAACTTCCCCAACTAGTCTAGTTATCTCGAGAGTGATCAGCTCTGAGAATAACCCTATAGACGCGTCAATGAAATGCCCAATTTATTCAGTCGAAGACAGGGTTGAAAAATCTGGATGTCACACATATGGTGTGTAAATTTCAAAGGTTCATCTATGGTCTCGAACAAGCATCACGTCAGTGATACTTAAAATTTCACAAAGTTGTGAGATCATTTAGCTTTGAAGAAAATAAGTTTGACCAATGCATCTACATGAAAGTAAGTGGGAGTAAATATATTTTTTTAGTACTTTATGCATATGACATTTTACTTGCTAGCAGTGATATTGATCTATTGAATGACACCAAAAATTTTCTATTTACAAAGTTTGATATGAAAGATCTTAGGGAAGCCTCTTTTGTTCTAGGCATTGAGATTCATCGTGACAGATCTAAGAAATTTATGGGGTTATCTCAAAAAAAATTATATCGATCGTGTTTTAAAAAGATTTAATATGCAGACTTGTAAGTCAAGTGAAGCTCCTATTGTGAAAGGAGATAAATTAAGTATAGAACAATGCCCCATGAATGATGTTGAAAAAGAAGTCATGAAAAATGTTCTATATGCTAGTGTAGTTGGCAGTCTTATGTATGCACAAGTATGTACCAGACCTGATATTGCTTTTGCTGTGAATACTCTTGGAAGATATTTATTGAATCCAGGTCAAGAACATTGGGTTGCAGCTAAGAAGGTGATGAGATATCTACAACGAACAAAGGACTTCATGCTCGTGTATAGCAGAGTTGAGGACCTAAAAGTGATTGGATATTCAGATGCTAATTTTGCTAGTTGTTCAGATGATAGAAAATCAACTTCTTGATATATTTTTATGATAACTGGAGGTGCTATTTCTTGGAAGAGCACAAAGCAAACCTTGATTACAAACTTTACAATGTATGCTGAGTTTGTAATGTGCTATGGCGCGTCGGTTCAAGCAGTTTGGCTCAGAAATTTGATTTCAAAATTGAGTGTTGTGGACTCTATTGCTAGACCTATAGTGATCTACTGTGACAACACTGCAGCTGTGTTTTATTCCAAGCATGACAAGATTAGTAATGCGTCCAAACACATGGAGATCAAATATTATATTGTTAAAGACTTGGTCAAAAATGGAGACGTTGTAATTGAAAATATCAGAACTGAGTCCATGTTGACTGATCCTCTAACAAAAGGCTTACAACCCATTTTATTTAAAGAACATGTAAAGAATATGGGTATTTTAGAATCTTTTGATTTCTTTTGTTCGTGGGAGTTATATAGTTTGTATTTCTGGATATTATAGTTATATGCAGACTGATAATGCTTTTATGATGTCTATTAAAGCATTTATTTTCTATGATTGTTGTTATTGATTCTATTGTTATCCTTTTTCCTGTTGACTGAGAAATAGAAGTATAAAATAGTATCCTTAAACAAATTTTAGTTTAAAGATGACTAGATGTCACTAATTATGAAATCTTATGTTGGATTGTGACATAATCGTGCAATTTCATGTTGTTTAGAAATCGCACTGAGGCAATTTCATGTTGTTTAGAAATTGTGCTAATGCAGTTTCATGTCATTGAGAAATTGCATTGAGGATCGATAAGAAATAGTGTATATCTTGATCACATGTTGGCACCATTTCTTACTACACTACTAGACCCATGATCCATGAAAATATAATACTTATTATATGTGATTATGGAAGATCTTGTGTTGTGGTATTTTCTTAACACATCGATCTCCATAATCCTATATTGAGGTTATATAGAATTGGATTGGTATTGAGATGCCATTATTTGAATATTATTTTTTAAAAGTTGTGGCCACATAAAACAAAATTTTCAGTTATTAACCCGATAGTGTCTTTTTCAAATATAAAATCCTTTTCAAAATAAAATAAGTTAATTAATGTAGCCCAAGTGGAAGAATGTTGGAAATTTCCTATAATATGGGCTTACATTAATTAATTGATTTTCTATTTTAAATAATCGGGTTAATGGATATTCCAATATTCGTTGAACCCTAAAGTGATCTGATTGAATTGGGTATTGGCATCTATTGATAACGGGCCTAATTGAGCAGCAAAGTATAGGCAATTGTGTTTAACTGAAGCCCGTAACAGGAAAGGCCCAATTGACACGCTGTTGATTAGAGTTTGCTAGATCCCTTCTCTAGCCTATAAAATGGTAGGTTATACCTATCAGTTGCTTTAATCCCATTGAAAGCTACTATATCGAAATAGGTCATAGAGAAGAAGATCTGATATTCCGATAGATCCTTAATTATCAGAGTGATATACTTTTCTGAAAGTGAAGCAATGGTTCAAACAGATACGCTTTAATTCCGCTATATTTATTGATCTCGGTGTTTTACAATTATGTATGGATCCGTTTGTTCTTAATTGATTAATTGTTTATGAGAATAATATTCTACACAGGCAAGATGCTTCCCATTGAAATGGCCATGGACACCGGAAGAACTCTGCAACTACAAGAACCTGCAGCCCAAATGAAAAAAGAAAATAAAAAAGGAAACTTGGTTCAAGCTTTTCGCACTAGAATATCAAGAAACTACAAAACAAGGAATTGAACGGTTTCATTCTCGCCATCGGTGGATCTTCAAGAACATGTACAGGTAATGCTAGTGAGAAACTTTCTATTGAAAATGCCATGGTCACAAAAAAGAACCTAGGATGGTTTCATTCTCGCTATCCGTGGATAAGATAAACTTGAAGAACATGTACAAGTAATACTATATTCACTCCTAGTGAGAAAACAAACTTTACTCAGCTCTTTTTAGCTTCTTCCTATCTTGAGCAGGAACACATGGAATCAACAACTGGATTTTGCTTCGAATATCCAATCCCCAGTCACCAGCCAAGATTCAACTAGCAAACCAAGTTTAGAAACATGGTCGGGCATTGCCACGAACTACCTAACTTCTCTTTTGCTATAAGGATAATCTACAAATCGTGCATCAGGCAGTGAATATGAGACCCCGAAATGGACTTGGTGCCACATGGGAAATTTAACCTGGGTTTCTTCATGCACGCTGACTATAAAATGAAAATGCCACTTCATATGAGGGAAGAAAGAAGAGTGTTCTAACTCACAAATAGGGAAGAAGTGTACATTCCACCAAAGAGATTTATCTAAATTGGGAAATGCTAGTGTATTCACCGAAAAGAGTTTCCGCTAAGACTAAGATCAATTAACTTACACACTGAAGTGGCATTTTCCATTGAGAGAAAATTGAAATTAGGACTTGATTGATTGGAATTGATAGTGTCTTCCACTTAGCTCAACTAAATAAAAATCTCAAGGACTCGGTCTATAATCGTGCAAAACATTTAGGGCTCACTGCATTGCTCTTCCCCCATGAATTTGTTCACATATGCATATAAACATTTGATTCCACGTTAAGTTTTGCCTTCTTAAAGAATCCCATCATGCAATTCATGGTCCCCTTTCTCTCATTGAGGCCACGAACTTTACTCAGCTCTTTTTAGCTTCTTCCTATCTTGAGCGGGAGCACATGGAATCAACAGCTAGATTTTGCTTCGAATCTCCAATCCCCAGTCACCAGCTAGGATTCAACTAGCAAACCAAGTTTAGAAACATGGTCGGGTGTTGCCACGAACTGCCTAACTTCTCTTTTGCTATAAGGATAATCTGCAAATCGTGCATTGGGCAGTAAATATGAGACCCCAAAATGGACTTGGTGTCACATGGGAAAGTTAACCTTGGTTTCTTCATGCATGCTGACTATAAAATGAAAATGCCACTTCATATGAGAGGGAAGAAAGAAGAGTGTTCCAACTCACAAATAGGGAAGAAGTGTACATTCCACCAAAGATATTTATCTAAATTGGGAAATGCTAGTGTATTCACCGAAAAGAGTTTCCATAAAGACTAAGATCAATTAACTTACACACTGAAGTGGCATTTTCCATTGAGAGAAAATTGAACTTAGGACTTAATTGATTGGAATTGATAATGTTTTATACTCAGTTTGACTAAATAAAAATCTCAAGGACTCAGACTATAATCGTGCAAAACATTTAGGACTCACTGCACTGCTCTTCTCCCATGAATTTGTTCACATATGCATATAAACATCCAATTCCACGTTAAGTTTTGCCTTCTTAAAAAATCCCATCATGCAATTCATGGTCCCCTTTCTCTCATTGAGGCAACGAACTTTACTCAGTTCTTTTTAGCTTCTTCATATCTTGTGACATCTTGAATTTTCGACCTATCCCGATAAAACAAAATAGGCTTTTCGTCGACGCACCTATGGTTCTTTTTCTCTGAACTGATCACTCACGAGTTAACCAATCTATTGAGTGAAACCGTTAAGGGATATAACTGCGGTAAAATCCCTAAAAGCTATCCGATAGGTTGGACTGGACAAAAATCGCGTTCGCTCGATTTTAACCATAAAATTGAATTCCGTTTTGGGAATCGGACGTTCGAGCGCGTCACGATTCATTTATAAAACATCATCTTGTCTTTCGGAGAAATTCCATCGAGTTCGGGATTTTTTCGGAAAATCATTTCGAACGATTCAGAAACGAACGGAAATTTGGATTGGCCAAATTAAAGGGAATTTTGGCTTCCAAACCGAGCTATTTGGTTTAGGGGACTTGTAGAAATTATGTGGGCTTTTTCCTTAGTAAAATTGGACATCAAATTGAAAAATTGGAGATGAAATGAAAGTTCTATATGTGAAATTCGGAGCTAGGCATGGGGGTGCAACATTTGTCATCAAATTGGATTATTTGTGATTAATTGTGCAAGAAAGTAATTGGGGGGACACCGAGGGATAAGCTTGAAGACTTTTTGGGCAAGTTAATGATGATTTGGATATTTTAATTTGACTTCTCTCCCCTTTTTCCATCTTCTTCGAGCATCCCTCTCTCTCCTCCTTCCTTTGCCCGTTGACTCCACCCTTCCGCAGCTTCTCTTTCATTTCCTTTCTGTTCTGCCCCTTTCTCTCTTTGTTCCACCGAAGTCTTCTGCCCAATTTTCCCTACAGCTCATTCTTTTATGTTGGCCACCGAAGCAGCCCACATCCCACCGATTCCCCAGCTTTGCCGCGCGTCCACCAGTCAACTCCAGTGGATCTCTCCTCAGCAAACTCCACCGGATTTCCCTGCTCCACGCGGCCACACCTCCCTTGGTCAACCAGTGAGCTCTCTCCCCTTTGTTGACTCCGCAAGCCGCACGCCATCCCCACCGAAGCTGCTCCATCCCCTTGCCGCGCGTCCACCGAAGCTCCATCCAGCGTCAATTCCAGCAGCCCATCTCGACCGAAGTTGCTTCTTCGTGGCCCAGCCCGGCTTCACGTGGCTTTGCCTTGCCGTTGCTCCTCAAGCCATCGATCAGCCCACGCAATTTCCAGCCCACCAAACCGAGTGCAGCAACCTAGTCCAGTTGAATTCACACCTGCCGCAAGCCCAGCCCGCAACTTCAGCATCTCAGCCCAAGCCCAGGATCAAGCCCAGCAGTAGTTGTGGGCTTTGCTAGGCCTTTTGGCCCAGTCCAAGCCCCATTGACGCTGCTGAAGTTTGGGTTTGCGGCCGTCGTCACGCGCTGTCGCGGTGAACCAGTTTTCGCGTTAAATCGGTGAGTTTATGCACTAAACTCTACTTAGTAGGCTAATGCCGTTTAAGGGGTGTTTATATTAAATTAAGATTGTATTAGGGTAGTTATTAGTTTATATTAGGTTAGTTAGATTAGTGATTTAGGTGGTTAGAATTTGTAATTATCTAGCTTATTATGTAGCCTTATAGTTAGAATGGTTAGGATAATTTAGTTAGCTCAATAGGTGGTTAGATTAGCAATTTTAAGCCTAAGTTTGTATTTATTGAATTAATTTCAGTAATTATTTAATTATTAATTATTTTATGGAAATTAGACTGGGATAGTCGATGACCGAAACATGCTTGGTTTATTTAATTGAATTCTACTTTGTGCAAAATGGAGTGAAAATTATAATTTTGGGTATTTATCCTAAAATTTAGTAATTTCAATAATTAATTAGAAAATATTGGGCATCGATTTACAATGCCAAAAATGTTTTTATGGACTATATTAAATAGTAGGATTTTTCAAAAGAAATATATTATATTTTTTGCCCAGACCGGCTGTGTACCCACACACGATTATTTTTATCAGGTATTTTTAACATGAAGAAAATAGGCCAGGACATTATTTTAATTGGGGAATTTAAATGCGAAGCACAATGTCCTTGGCCTAAATTGGATAATCGTTTGCTGGTTAAGAGAATTCGTCTTTTGCTGTGTGTCGAATGAACGATGCTTTTATGTGGAAAGCCGTCTTGAGGTAGACGTTTTTGTGTTTGATGGGGCGAGGCGACTCCTAGCTGTGTGACAAATAAATCCGCCATGTGACGGATAGATCCATTGTGTGTCGGTTAAATCCACCATGTGACGAATAAATCCACTATGTGACAGATAAAACCGTTGTGTGACGGTTATGTTTGCTATGTGATGGTTAGATTCACTGTGTGATGGTTAGATCGTGTCTGTGTGACTGTAATCAATTGAAATGCATGATAAGTCGTGCATGTGTGATAGTGATCAATTGGAATGTATGAATCTACTGAGATGTGGTAATTGACGAAAATGTGATTTGAGACACTCCATTTGATTGAGTGTTATTATTGCACTTCTGTGTTACACAAGTTGTATTGATGTGTAGGGAGCATCTGAGATGAGATAAGTCTCTATGGTTGTGTAATTGTGTGATTAGGACGCCTCTAGGCATATTACCCTCCTAATGGGGGTTTAGAGCGTGAACTCACTTAGATTTATGTCTCACCTCGTCGTGGGCTTTAACTTTTCAGGATCGTAGGATGCGGGA
Source organism: Eucalyptus leucophloia subsp. euroa (assembly GCA_017140325.1). NCBI lineage: Eukaryota > Viridiplantae > Streptophyta > Magnoliopsida > Myrtales > Myrtaceae > Eucalyptus > Eucalyptus leucophloia. The sequence continues at coordinate 25,555,203 of CM029476.1, forward strand.
CTGAAGTCGAGCTGAAGGAATCTAAAGTGTGGGTCAAATAAGATAGCTTCTTTTGAGAGCTGGTTTTTTGAAGCCCTTTGGTTGTAAACTTTTGTACTTGAGTCAGTGTGTATATAAAGACATGTTTTGTTTGTAAATCTATTGTCCTACTTTTCTATCCTGAGATGATTACTGTCAGGGGATTTGTTATTCGTTTCAACATGTGCAATAAAATGAAAGGGTTGGCGACTAGTCCTAGGAAGTTGCAAAATTTTATCAACCACTGAGGGATGGGTACATGCTCGAGGATCGGGGCATATGACATATTTTGAGCGGGAGCACATGGAATCAACAGCTGGATTTTGCTTCGACTCTGCAATCCCCAGTCACCAGCCAAGATTCAACTAGCGAACCAAGTTTAGAAACGTGGTTGGGCGTTGCCACGAACTACCTAACTTCTCTTTTGCTATAAGGATAATTTGCAAATTGTGCATCAGGCATGATTTCTTCGGTCTTCCGTGCACCCATCTCGTTCTTTAACTCCACCCCTTCAAGCCGAATTCTCGATCGGGTTGGTTCTTCGAGCTTCTGCTTTCTGTTATAGGTCTGGTTTGATACTTATTGTGCCAAAGATTAACATCGGCATTGTTTTTCCTCCTTATTTCTTCCAGTCTTCCAAGGATCAAAGCATAGTGGACACGGACATTCCCTACCGGTTAGCAGGGTTGGTATTTGCTCTAATTCAGTCGTTAAGTATAATCGTCCTAATGTCCCAAGTGGCGTGGCAAGTTTTTGTTCTCTTCCTTTTAATCCTTGCTATCTCCATGTGGTATCAGGCAAGTTTTCAAGTTTTGCTTATGTTATATCTCTGTGCTCATGGCATCATGTAGGATTCGAGGCTTCTCGATGCACCAGGTATTAAAACCAAAGCAAAATACGAAGGCTTTGTTCTCGAGGAACTTTTAACTCCCTTAGGTTCATTGGACAATCTTTTTATGAGTTTGTGTTGAATTGCCCTAGTTGCTGAGGATGGACAATACTGGAGCGTCGGGCAAAGACAACTGGCTTGCCTTGCTAGGGTGCTTTTGAAGAAAAGAAGGATCTTGGTTTTGGATGGGGCAACGGCTTCGATTGACACGGCAACTGATAACCTGGTTCAGAGGACTATCAGGGAAGGGACGGGTAATTGCACTGTCATAACCGTTGCTCACCGGATTCCCACTGTCATCGACAATGACTTGGTTTTGGTTCTCGACGATGGTAAGCCCTTTTCTGTTCTGTTAAATATAGACTACTATACAATTGAAGAAAATTTCCTGTGCTTTTAATTACATGAAGAGTGTGAACCTAAATGTGCCAGCATTGTTTGGTCGATGCAGGCAAGATAGTTGAGTACGACTCGCCGAAGCTCTTGCTAGAGAATAAGTTCTCATCGTTCTCAAAGTTAGCGGCAGAGCTTGTTAGGAGATCATCTAGTAACAGCTGCCATGGGGATATAACTTGAGGAAGGTAAATGATCGATCAAGACAAGGGAGTCTTTTTTCCTCCAAGCTGGTGATTGAGCTGGTCGCATCACTCCTCTTTTCTGGCCATTTGGGTCCACAGGATTGAAGTAACACCCAAACAAGCAAGCCGTCGCAGTTAACATGATCACAAAAGCTCTTACGATGAAAACCAGCCTGACGATTAGTGCTGCTGCTCCTCGCTAATATCTCTAACTATATGTAAAGATATGCTGATATACATATAGAGTAGAGAATTCCAAAATTCACAGCACATCTTTTTTGAAGGTGGTATTCCGACTTTGATACGTTTGCAACTAGAGTTGTAATATACATCATACATACACAGACCCGCTTTGGCTAGGATTTCAGAAAAACTTAGCAGGTGTGAATATTTATCTGGATTCTGTAATTATAGACAGACTCTTGTTCAATAAATGTCTGTCTTTGCATGTAGACTATCTGAATTATCTCGAGTTGAACTGGACCGACAAGTGGGGTATCATATTACGAGAGTTGACAATCAAATTTAAGTACGGGGAGCTTCATTGGTATGCATTATTGCAGCTACGAGCGAGGGATTCACCTACCACGAGGACCAGGTGAGAGCATGCTCTCCCCTTTTGGCAAAAGGTGAATATAATTGTGCGCAAAAGCGGACAAACGTTCAATGCACATGGCTTCGGCTGACAAGATGGGACAGAGACCGCACATGCACAACTACACTTCCGTGCGTTCTCAGTAATTCGATGGTTGCCCGTGAACAATAAAGTGGAGATACTGAACCAGCTTTTGCCTCATAGATCCAAAGAGATATCCGACATATAATATCTTCTTTGAACTCTTAATTTATTTAATATAATTTATGAACTTTTGTTCAATATTCGATATGATTTACGGACTTTTAAATATTTTCACATATTTAATGATTTCATTGAATTCTTATTATTAGTATAGAGAGAATATCGAACAAATTAAAAATTTAGGGACAACATTGCACATCGTATCAAAATTTTTAAGGACAATATTGCACAAATTAAAAGTTACATTGAGTTAAAGTTTATGGACCATTTGTGCTATTATTTAGTGAAAAACTAAAAGTTGCAAGTTTGAGAAATGCCCAAAGCTTATGGTCTCATCAGTGTGTATGCAGCTTGGATAAAACAGAGAACAGTTGGCCAATAATTACAGATATGCTAGTTTTCCTGATTAATCACGTACTTTGAATACTTAAATCACAATCTATTGCCTGTTTTATGTGATTTTTCCAGATGAATTGTGGAAAAGGAGATTACATGATCCGATGAATAACTCGGCTTTTCCTTTACCGATTCTATGGAAAAACCAAGAAAACGGTGGAAACCGAGTTGATGGAGAAACGAACCGAACCCGGATTCAATCGCACTTGACTGGAAATGCATGTGTACTTGTCTAGGCAGATCGCTGCTCAGGCCAGGCGAAGCAAGATAGATGAATGTATAGACCATGCTGTCTTTAGAAACATGTTGTAGAATCAGAAGCCTTCGATGTCTTCATTGCAAGTCGGAGAAGGTCTTGTCTATAAGAATGTGTAAGGCATCACTTTATTCAGGGTATAAAAAGGAATTGATGCTTTAGATTGTACTCAAAGCTGCACGACATTGCGGAATCACGTCCGCTTAAGTTCAGTGACAACGAATAATTTAGGACAAGAGTAAGGCGAGGGATAAGTTCATGGGTATATATTTGACAAGGCAAATCTCAAGATACAAACAATGACTGGGCTGACAACCACCAATAACCCCTCTTTGGGTCCATAATCACTCGAGTTCCTCCCCTTCAATCATCTTGTTAAAGGAAATAATTTGTATGATTGCAACAGGTATCATTCTTATAATAACACTCTCTAGCAACATGTCAATCATCGAGATTCTTATGGTATGATCACAATGTATGAATACAATTTGGCACATGATCTGTACAGACATGAATTCTTGATAGATTTTGCTATTAGAGTAGAGAAAATTCCCTATTAAGGTCTGACAAGCACTTGTTCGGTCTTCCGTTCAGGTGGCTTAAATGTGATGGCCTCTGGTAACAAAATGGAGGGATCCAATTTGAGCTTTCTACCAAAAACAGGAGAATCTGACGGAACATGAAAGTTGCTGGACAATCCCATTGCACAAGAACGAAATACAAAAAGGGGAAACGAGATGGGCTGATCGAATTAGCTAGGCTTGGCCCATTTCTCCAAAAGAGATTGACTCTAGAATTATAGCTTTATGATTGCTTCTCTCTTTGAAGGAATCCCTTTTCTGATCGTTGACATTTTTCATTTCAAATGCTCAAAGATTCGAAGCTTATGCTTAAAGTTATGTATCCACCTAATTCAGATTATTTATTATTTTATAAAAATCCTTTAATATCGCTACTGTGCAATTTTTCTTCTTGTCAGAATTATGGATTTTTGCTTAGTATATATCTTTTTTTTATTTTTATTTTATCAAACTTAGTATATATCTTCTGCAAGTCATATAATTGTCCAGATGAGAGCAGCAGATAGTGCTTTATGACGTCATCAGTACATTCTCTCTCTGTATATAAATATATATATATATATATATATATATATATATATATATATATGTATATATTTAGTGGGGTATTCATTGAGAAGGTAGGAGGTTCCTGTCCATGTATTAATCAGCTGTTATTAATGAATTCTTCATTATTTTCTCAGTTATAATAGAAAAATAATTGCGTGATAATCTTCCATATACTGTGAGAATAATATAATAGACCACAAAAAGTCAAATTGCAAATAGTTATAAATTGTTTTGGTACCCACTTCATCAAAAATTTGTGACTCATAATAGAATGTTATTCTTACATTACTTCAAAGATTATTATGCTAGCAAAACCTTTTTCAATAATCAATCATTTCTTTTATTATGTGCCTTTTTTTCTTTTACGTCATTAAAAGACCATTTTAAGTTTGGTCTGACCAAAAAATAAAGCATGCAAAGTTTTAAAAGGTGACAAAAATTTTATGGGTACTTTTTAGATATATTAAATAAGGAATAATACACTTTTCAAATCATTATTACACTAAAAGTGAAATAAAAATTGCAAAGTTTTCTCAGTTAGTTACTTAACGATTGTCTCTAAAGTATTGATCAACAAAATTTATATATTCAAAGTTAAAGAATGCATGAAAAAGAAGATGACACTTACATGAAGTCAATATGCTTAGATTTTCCAAAGCTTTATTTATTTATTTTTCCTTTTCATTTGGCCAATCCATGTTGAAGCTCAGATGACTGGCAATTCATTGAAGTTGTGGTGGGGTATGTGACGTGCAAACACAAATATTTTGGCTGATAACTTATGTGTCTGCATACGCACGCGTGCAAGTATGTTTTATGTGTGTGCCTATCGTTCTCAGGTGCAATAGGGTCACGAGCTCAAGCTCCCGATATTGTACACATATATATATGTATTATATATGTATATATTTGATGGGGTATTCAATGAGAAGGTAGTAGGTTCCTGTCCATGAATCCTTATAAAGAAGATGACATTCAATGGGGTATTCAATGAGAAGGTAGTAGGTTACTGTCCATGAATCCTTAAAAAGAAGATGACACTTAGATGTATTAAATAAGGAATAATACACTTGTCAAATCATCATTACACTAAAAGTGAATTAAAAATTACAATCTTTTCTCAGTTAGTTACTTAACGAGTGTTTCTAAAGTATTGATCAACAAAATTTATATATTTAAAGTTAAGGAATGCATGAAAAAGAAGATGACACTTACATGAAGTCAATATGGTTAGATTTTCCAAAGCTTTGTTTATTTATTTTTCCTTTTCATTTGGCCAATCCATGTTGAAGCTCATATGACTGCAATGACCGCAAGATGACCAAGAGGACCCGGCGTGCTAGAGTTCGAAAACTCCCCGAACGTGAACTTTGTTTCGAGATCTCCCAACAGACATATTTTCCCCTTTAACAAGGAGACCAATGCCCACTCTCTACTTTTTTTTCTGTGTGTGTGTGCACGCTGGGTCCTCTCGGTCGCCGCGCTACTGTGCATCGTCAATCGCATCTGCTACTCAAGCCACACCATCAGTCGTTCTCGAGCATCCTCTGACAGCATTCCGACATTCGTCAGCCTTGAAGCCACCACCACCGTTGCTGCTCCTGTAACCTGGCTTCAGCAAGTCCGGCGTCACTTCTAGCAAAGCTCGGGTGCGCTGCACTCGAGCGCTATTGACATTCCGACTCGATTGCTCCGCCATCATCCGTTTTTGTCCACACTGGCCAATAACGGCAACCATCGATCGCCTTGCTGTGCTTGCTGAATTTCTTCTGCAGGTTTTTCCAAGCGCTGCAGTTCAGTTCATCGGGGAAGCCTCGCATGTTCTTGCGGTCATTGCAGCTCCTCACCACCGTGACCATCTTGCTCACGACCTGTTGCTGGTGTCTCCTCAAGCTCACTGTTGTTGCCTCTCGTGACTTCTCAAGTCCATCTTTGGAGGAAGTCTAGATAAAACTGGCACGCCACTTTGAAGATTTTCTCTCAGTGGGGGGCCAATTTCTCTGAGGTCAACGGAGACTTTCTCTCTCGATACCCACCCTTTCACCGAGAACGCGTTGCTGATTTCAACGACACTTTGAAGATTTTCCGGTGCAAAAAAGCACGAGTTCCCTTTTTCTTTGGGATTGCAGTTTCTTTTTTGTGACAATGGCATTTTCAATAGAAAGTTTCTCACTGGGAGTGAATATAGCATTACCTTGTTCGTTGCTGAAAGCAATCGGCTTTGCTCTATGTAGATCGCTGGCGATTAATGGAGCATTGGCAGGTACGTCTGGTCTCTTCCCCTCTTTTTCTTAAGTTGCATCTTGAGGCCTAAAAATCGTAGACAATTATGTTCTATGTTTGTTTGGTAACAGGAATTGATACGCTAGCTTCATATATGGGCCCTCTCTTGATCAACAGCTTTGCAAATTTCTTGTCATCCAAGCGCGAAGATTCAGGCTACCACTTAGGACTGGTTCTTGCGATCATGTTCCTTTTTTCAAAAACTATCGAATCACTAACTCAAAGGCAGTGGTATTTTGGTGCTCAGCGAATTGCCATACGCGTTAGAGCTGGCCTTATGGCATTGATTTATATGAGTGTCAATCAATGAGGTATGCTGGTCTAAGCAATGGGAAGATCGTGAATTTGATCAATGTGGATGTTGAGAAAATGGGGGACCTCTGCTCCTACGTTCATGGGATTTGGTTGGTTCCAGCCCAAGTACTTTTAGCCCTAGTCATTTTATACAGAAATCTTGGTGCTGCCCCCACAATTGCTGCTCTCTCTTCCACGATATTTGTAATGGTTAGCAACACGCCATTAGTGAAAGTGCAGAAAAGGCATCATTCCAAGATCATGGAAGCCAAGGATGCTAGAATGAAAGTGACCTCCGAGACTCTTAAAGAGCATGAGAGTCCTTAAACTGCATTCTTGGGAACCGACATTCTCCAACTCCGAGAGATGGAGCTAAGTTTGCTGAAAAGGTACCTCTACACATGCTATGCAGTCGCTTTTCTCTTCTGGGCTTCGCCAACTCTGGTTTCAGTGGCTACTTTCGGCACTTGCATTTTCTTGGAAGTACCATTATCAGCAGGTACAGTTCTTTCGGCTTTGGCAACTTTCAGGATTTTGCAGGAGCCAATCTATAACTTACCTGAGCTCATTTCCATGGTTACGCAAACTAAGGTCTCTATCAATCGTGTCCAAGAGTTCCTTATAGAAGAGGATCACGAGAACTTATTGGCTCATCTATCCCCAAAACAATCAGATGTTGCTGTTGAGATTGAGGCCGGTGAATATACTTGGGGTACAGGCGATGGAACTTCAAGAAAATCTACTGTAAAATTATTGGAGAAGATTAACATAATGGAAGGTTACAATGTTGCTGTTTGTGGGTCAGTTGGGTCTGATAAAACCAACTTGTTGTGTAGTTTGCTTGATGAAACTCCTAGAACAGCTAGGGAAGCAATGGAACAAAAGCATATGGACCGCAGAGTGCTTGGATTCAAACCGGAAGTGTGAGAGAGAACATTTTGTTTGGGAGGAAATTCGATTCTGCCTTCTATGAGGATGTTGTGGAAAGTTGCGCAATGAAACAGGACATTGGGATGTGGAGCGATGGTGATGTGATGGCGATTGGCAAAAGAGGGATGAATTTGAGTGGAGGACAGAAGCAGAGGATTCAATTGGCATGGGCAGTCTACAGTGATTCCGATGTTTAATTTCTGGATGAACCTTTTATCACTGTCGATGTGCACACCGAGAGTCATCTGTACTGTTATTGATTGCGCCCACCCATTGGAGTTTTTAGATGCTGCTGACCTCATTCTTGTAAGTTCATGGAGTCAGCAACACCTTACTAGATCATAAAAGATATCATCTCCTTTTGAAGCATTTTTTCATGTCCTTTGTCCAACACATCCATTCCGTGTAGGTTATGAAAGATGGATGCGTGGTCCAGTCGGGGAAGTATGAGGATCTAATTGGGCATTCACAGGGTGAACTTACTGGGATCCATGACCAACCTAGGGAGGTTCGCCATGATAACTTCAACAATGAAGAAACCAAATAAAAGAGGAAGCTTATCCGAATGGAGAGCCATTCCATACTTCTGCTGTTATGGAAGACTATGCGAGAGGAAGTGTCAATCAAGCTAAGGCACCTCCTTAAGAAATGATCTTCCTGGTTGAAACATCGAACTATTGCTACTCAAGTGACTGATTCTGAGGGGTGACGAAGAGTGGAAGCTTCCTGTATCCGAATTATCTAGGCCAGTTCTCTGGCCATGGTGATGTAATAAGCCTGGAAAACACAGTTTTTGAAGAAGAGAAGGGATCTTGGTTTTGGATGAGGCGACAGCTTGGATTGACATGGCAAATGATAACCTGGTTCAGAGAACTATCAGGGAAGACAGGTAATTGCACTGTCATAATCGTTGCTCACCGGATTCCCACTGTCATTGATAATGACCTGGTTTTGGTTCTCAATGACGGTAAGCCCTTTTCGTCCTGTTAAATATAAATTATTACGACATCAAAGAAAATTTCCTATGTTTTTAATTGCATGAAGAATGTGAACTTAAATGGGCAAGCATTGTTTGGTTGATGCAGGCAAGAGAGTCGAGTATGACTTGCTAATAGGCTCTTGCTGGTTCTCTTCTTTCTCAAACTTGGCAGCCAAGTTTGCTGAAAGCAATCGGCTTTGCTCTATGGAGACCGCTGGCGATTAATGGAGCATCGGCAGGTACGTCTGGTCTCTTCCCTTCTTTTTCAGCAACGAACAAAGTCCAATGTTTGGTTCCATTGACCCTTACTGCTTCCCTAGCTGTTCTAGGAATTTCATCAAGCAAACTACACAACAAGCTGGTTTTATCAGACCCAACTGACCCACAAACAGCAACATCATAACCTTCCATTATGTTAATCTTCTCCAACATTTTTACTGTAGATTTTCTTGAAGTTCCATCGCCTGTACCCAAGTATATTCACCGGCCTCAATCTCAACAGCAACATCTGATTGTTTTGGGGATAGATGAGCCAATAAGTTCTCGTGATCCTCTTCTATAAGGAACTCTTGGACACGATTGATAGAGACCTTAGTTTGCGTAACCATGGAAATGAGCTCAGGTAAGTTATAGATTGGCTCCTGCAAAATCCTGAAAGTTGCCAAAGCCGAAAGAACTGTGCCTGCTGATAATGGTACTTCCAAGAAAATGCAAGTGCCGAAAGTAGCCACTGAAACCAGAGTTGGCGAAGCCCAGAAGAGAAAAGCGACTGCATAGCATGTGTAGAGGTACCTTTTCAGCAAACTTAGCTCCATCTCTCGGAGTTGGAGAATGTCGGTTCCCAAGAATGCAGTTTAAGGACTCTCATGCTCTTTAAGAGTCTCGGAGGTCACTTTCATTCTAGCATCCTTGGCTTCCATGATCTTGGAATGATGCCTTTTCTGCACTTTCACTAATGGCGTGTTGCTAACCACTACAAATATCGTGGAAGAGAGAGCAGCAATTGTGGGGGCAGCACCAAGATTTCTGTATAAAATGACTAGGGCTAAAAGTACTTGGACCGGAACCAACCAAATCCCATGTACGTAGGAGCAGAAGTCCCCCATTTTCTCAACATCCACATTGATCAAATTCACGATCTTCCCATTACTTAGACCAGCATACCTCATTGATTGACACTTCATATAAATCAATGCCATATGGCCAGCTCTAACGCGTATGGCTATTTGCTGAGCACCAAAATACCACTGCCTTTGAGTTAGTGATTCGATAGTCTTTGAAAAACATGTACATGGTGTGATGAACTTCAAAAGCATGTACCTGCGCGGGTAATGGCAATGGCCTTCTTTGTTTCCTGAGATTCAAAGCTGGGAAGGAGAAGGAGAAAGATGGAGCATGCGGCTTTCTTTGTTTCCTCTTATGTTTCCTGAGATTCAAAACTGGGTAGCATGAAGATAGAGCAGGTTGGCGATGAGACAGTGTGCTTTTAGTGGGACTGCGATCAAGAGTTTGTGTTCTAAAATCTTTTATATAGATGCAAGATCAGCCGGAAATATATAAATATACAACAATCACCATCGCCATAATCTTTTTGAGCCTTCCTCCGTAGCTATCGTCTTTAAGATGAAATGTGTATATATGTGTGCATTTCGATAGTACTATAGTTGTTATTTTAAGAAAGAAAATCCAGAACCTGCAGAATGCATTGAAAAACATGTACACGTTGTGATGAACTTCAAAAGCACGCACCTGGCAATGGCCTCTTTCGTTTCCTCTTTCGTTTCCTGAGATTCAAAGCTGGGAAGGAGTAGGATGTAGATTGAGCAGGTGGCTTGCTTTGTTTCCTCTTTTGTTTCTTGAGATTCAAAACTGTGAAGGATGAAGATAGAGTAGGTTGGCGACGAGACAGTATGTTTCCTGAAATCTTTCATAGTTGAAAATGGACTGTTAGATTAAAGACTCTAAAATAAGGAAAATCGTCCAAAAAGCCTACACCTATTTTTCTTTTTAAGGACACAATAATTTATAACAATTTGTTATTTGATTTTTTTATGATAAAAACAGTTCGTGTTATTCTCAAAGTATATTAAATATTTTCACTTAATCATTTCTCTAAGGATTTTATCCCAAATATAAGTAAAATCGTCCGAAAAGCTTACACCTTTTTTTCTTTTTTTGGGTTGATCATTCTCCAACTCTCAACTCATTATCAGATTTTTGTTCTACCCCTTTGTAGAGCATGTGAATCAAACTCCACACTTAAAATTAAATGTCCCAACTCCTGATTTCCCTAAGAAGCTAGGGAATTGAACACCCCACCTTCCCCTTCCATTGGAGAATGGTGTCCATTGGTCATCTAAATTAATTGCAATTTGTTCAATTCAATCATAAATTTTTAGCAATTTAGTCCTAAATCTTATAACTATGTCAAAGAATCATATATCTTTTTTTTCTTTACTTTTTTTCTTAAGAAGAAAAAAATTAGAAAAGAAAGAGAGAAGGAAGAAAAAAGAAAAAATTATATTAAAAATTATTTACGTTAGTACCGGTGTACCATGTGGACGACTGATGTCCACATCATCGATTTTCGGCCGAAATTAGGAAAACGTGAAAAAGTTCAATGCTGAATTAACACAATTATAATATTTATGACTAAATTAGTAATAATGCAATAGGTTTTAAAAATTTTCAGAAAATTAGCTTGTCAAAATATATATAATTATTTATTATTTGATTTTTTATTATCTAAAATAGACATGTTATTTTCACAGTATATAACTATTATCACTTAATCATTTCTCTAAGGATTTTATCTCAAATATAAGGAAAATCATCCAAAAAGAAGACTACACCTAATTTTTTTTCTTTGGGTCGATCATACTCTTACTGTTAACTCACCATTAGATTTTTGTTCTATTTTTTTGTAGAGCGTGGAAGTCAAACTTCACTTTTGAAATTAAACGTCCCCACCCATAACTTTCCTGAGAAGCTAGGGAATTAAACAACTCACCTCCCCCTTTCATTGCGGAACGGTGGTGCAACCTCTAGTGGTTATCTAAACTAATTGCAATTTGATCAATTCAATTATAAATCTTTAGCAATTCAGTCATAAATCTTATAACTATGGCAATTGAATTATATACTTTTTCTTTCTTTACTTTTTTTTTTCCTAAGAAGAAAAAAAATTAAAGAAGCAAAAGAGAAGGAAAAAGAAAAATTATATTAAAAATTATTCACATTAGCACTGTTGTGCCACATAGGACTGTTGATGTCCACGTCACCAATTTTCGGCTGAAATTAATAAAACATGAAAAAAGTACATAACTAAATTGACACAATTATAATATTTATGACTAAATTAATAAGAATGTAATAGGTTTTGAAATTTTTTAGAAAATTGGCCTGCCAAATATGTTCCGGGGGGCGATGTGATGAACTTGATGGTAACGATATTAGGAATGCGTGGCCACGTTCGGACTCGTTCAAACTCATCACCACCGTTCTGACAAAAAACAAAAACTCATCACCCCCATAAAGGACAAAAATCAACCGATGAGATCGGAACGGGCGCCTCTCGTTAAATGCGAACCGCCCGCGCTAGCGATGGCAAACCAACTCGTACCCTAACGAGGACGAGTACTTGGGCCGTAACGAAATGGTAGAGCGACACGTGGCATGTCCATGTCGTGCGATGGAGAGGAGCGCATATGTACAATGGACACATCAGCAAAACGAACGGTGCCGTTTTTTTTTTGGTCGATTTTTTTTTTTTGGGTCGAAAACGGCGCCATTTCTCGAGTAGAGAAATGGCTTCTTTTTGCAGTCTTCTTTAACCAAGGGCTCTGTTGTTTTCCGGTGAAAATAGAGTAAAAATTAAGGAACCCCAAATTGAAGGAGTTAGGGATCTTTTCTTTTTTATCCAGTTCTTTTTGCTCCATATAGAAACCCGTTGTCAAGTATAAATAGAATAAGTCTCGTGAGCTATTTTAGCTTTGTAGTAGGTTTCTTACTTGTATTTTTTTTTATCAAATTTAAGTTCTCAAACTTTTAATTTTTTTTTATCCTATGTGGGTATAGGTACGTAACTTCAAAAAAAGGAGGTAATTAGATACTCCATACAAGCATCGATGGTTATTCAAACAATACTTACGCGCTCCCCAGATAGAGTTTAGAGTGTTCATGCTCCCTAAATAGATATCCTATGTGCCTATTAGTTGGGGATAATTATCCAAAATGTGCCAAATTAATTGTACATTGGCCAACTCAATTTTAAACCTTTCAATTATGCCAATTCAATCTTACATCTTTTGATGATTTATTGTTTTAGTCCTAGACCTTTCAATTATAACAATTTAGTCCTAAACCTATTGAAGTTTTGTCAATTTATCCATAAACTATTATTTGGTTGATTGGTCAAAATGACTAAATTAGTAAATCATCAAAAGATTTATGACTAAATTGATAAATTGTTAAAAAGTTCATGACTAAATTAGTACAATTAAAAATTTTAGAAATTAGTACAAAAAAAATTTATGACCGATTTGGTCACCATGTAATAGGTTTAAAATTTTTTAGACAATTTTCTTTTGCTAGCTTATATATTCATTATTTTTGACTTCATAGCAGCTAATTATGCTTCGGAATGTACTGAAGCCAAAATTTATTTTGTTAATAAATCTTTGGGTAACAATCCTAGCTTAAGCTCTTACCTTCTACTTTTTGGCAGTGTTAGTAACTAAACCTTGACAACTTTTTCAGTTTGGAAGGAAAAACCTAAGAAAGTGATCTTTCGCATACTTCAAATCAAACTGTACTTCCACAAATAATTTTAATTTAATTAGTAAATGTTTCTAATCCCATAATATTCATGCTAGTAAACCAATTTACATATCGATCAAAAAAAAAAAAACCATTTTACATGAAGTGCGTGCAATCAGTTTTGTTGATTAAAGAAATTATTACATGTAAATAACACGCTTTGCGGGGTCGTAGCGGGATTACTCCCTTTTTTATTTTTATTTTCTCTCGACTAGACGTTTTTTTCTCAATAAATAAACAACAAAGCAACAAAAAAACCCTAGTTGGCAAATCTTTCATTCGTTTGCAAACGCAACTGACCCGGTCATCACATCCCATTAGTCATCATCCATCTCATATCTACTTTTGTGGCGTTTCTATTCGTCCTGAGTCGGAGCGGAGGCGTGGAAATCAATGGATCGATGTTGGGAATTTAATTTGAGAATCATTCATGCAAAACATACAAAACAAAAATGAAAAATCAGGTTACGAACTTCATGTTGGTCTATGGATCATTGTCAGTTCCATGTTCGGATGGAAACCCTTCGGTAAAATTCAGATTCCCGGCTGGATCAAGTTTCGAATGTCGAGAAGCAGTATAGCTCTGCGTTCAGTTTAAATAATTGTCGAGGATTCGAAAGTGTTTGGGAGCAGTAGTTGTAGATCGAGTCCCAATAAAACCTTTTCGATTGGAAAAACCATTTTTTCATTAAAAGACATCAAGCTACAGATTAGAGTACCATTTTGGTTAAGTCAAATAATTTTATAATCGCATGCATTTTATTACGGTAATTGCACTGTCATAACCATTGCTCACCGGATTCCCACCGTCATTGATAATGACCTGGTTTTGATTCTCAATGACGGTAAGCCCATTTTGTCCTGTTAAATATAAATTACTACAATTATCGAAGAAAATTTCCCATGTTTTTAATTGCATGAAGAATGTGAACTTAAATATGCAAGCATTGTTTGGTTGATGCAGCCAAGATAGTCAAGTATGAATTGCTAATAATCTCTTGCTGGAGAATAAGTTCTCTTCATTCTTAAAGTTAGCAGCCAAGTTTGTGAGGAGATCATCTAGTAACAGCTGCCACAGAGATTATCTTGAGGAAGGTAAATGATCGATTGAGAGAAAGGAGCTTTCCCTTCAAGCTGGGGATCGAGCTGGTCATGTCACTTCTCCATCCCAGCCATGCGGGCCCACAGCATTCACATATGACCGTGCACCCATCTCATTCTTTTTCTCCACGCCTTCAAGCCGAATGGGTTTGCTCTTCGAAGTCGTGTGTTCTTTATAGGTCACTCATCCGATACGTACTGTGCCAAAGATTGACATAGCATTGTTTTTCCTCTTTATCCTCTCCAGTCTTCCAAGGATCAAAGCATAATGGACATGGAAATTCCCTACCGATTAGCAGGGTTGGTGTTTGGTCCAATTCAGTTGTTCAAGTATAATCGTCCTAATGTCCCAGGTGGCATGGCAAGTTTTTGTTCTCTTCCTTTTGATCCTTGCTATCTCCATGTGGCATCAGGCAAGTTTTCAAGTTTCGCTTATGTTAAATCTCTGTGCTTATAGCATTGGGTAATAATTTATATTTAACAGGACAAAAAGGGCTTATCATCATCATGAACCAAAATGAGGTGATTGTCGATGACAGTGGGAATCCGGTGAGCAACGGTTATGACAGTGCAACTACCTGTCTTCCCTGATAGTCCTCTGAACCTGATTACCAGTCCCCGCATCAATCGAAGCGATTGCCTCATCGAAAGCCAAGCTCCTTCTCCTCTTCAAAACTGTGTTTTCCAAGCTTCTTACATCACCATAGCCGGAGAACAGGCTTGGATTTTGGGATACGAGAAACTCCAATTCTCTGTGTGGCAATAGTTTGATGCTTCAACCAGGAAGATCATTTCTTGAGGAGGTGTCTTAGCTTGATTGACACTTCCTCTCACAGTCTTCCATAACAGCAGCAGTGTGGAATGGCTCTCCATTTGGATAAACTTCCTCTTCAATTTGGTTTCTTCGTTGCCCTGGTTATCTTGGGGAGCCTCCGTAGGTTGGTAATGGATCCCAGTTAAGTTCACTCTGCGGATCCCTAATTAGATCTTCATACTTCGCGGACTGGACTATGCATTTAGACGAAAGGCATGATGAAATGCCTCAAAAAGGAGAAGATGTCGCGAGTAAGGTTTTGCTTGCTCCGTAAACTTACAAGAACGAGGTCAGCAGCATCCAAAAACTCCAATGGATGGGTGGAATGAATAACAGTACAGATGAATTGCAATGTGCACATCGACAGTGATAAAAGGTTCATCCAGAAAATAAATATCGTAATCACTGGAGACTGCCCATGCTAATTGAATCCTCTGATTCCGTCCTCCACTCAAGTTCATCCCTCTCTCGCCAACCGCCGTCAAATCGCCATCGCTCCACATCTGGACGTCCTGTTTCGTAGGGCAACTTTCCATGACATTCTCAGAGAAGGCGCAATTCAATTTCCTGTCGAACATGATGTTCTCTCTCGCATTTCCGGTTTGAATCCAAGTACTCTGTGGTACGTGTGCTTCTGTTACATCGATCCTTATGGCTTCCCCAGCTGTTCTAGGGATCTCACCAAGCATACTCCACGGCAGGCTCGTTTTATCGGACCCAACCAACCCGCAAACAGCAACATGGTAACCTTCTGTTATTCTAATCTCTTCCGAGATTTCAGTGTAGGAGTTTTCAATGTTTCATCGCCTGAACCCCTATCATATTCACCAGCCTCAATCTTGACAGAAACATCAGATGGATTTGGGGATTGGTAAGCCAATACTTCTTATGATCCTCTTCAAGCGATTCGATGGAAAGAAACCTCAGTTTGCGTGATCATGGAAATGAGCTCGGGCAAGTGACAGATTGGCTCCTGCAAAATCCTAAAAAGCCAAAAGAACTGTACCTGCTGATAATGGTGTTTTTCAAGATAATGCACGCTGAAAGTAGCCACCAAAACTAGAGTTGGCAAAGCTGGGAAGAGAAAAGCCACCACGGGGCATGTGTAGACTTCAGCGAACTTCTCTCCGTCTCTCTGAGTTAGAATCCTCTTCAAGGATGTCGGTTCCCCAGAATGAAGTTTAAGGACTCTTCTGCTCTTTAGAGTCCTGGAGGTTGCTTTCATTCTGGCATCCTTGGCTTCCATGATCTTTGAATGACGCCTTTCTTGCGTATTCACTAACATCTTGTTGCTAACCACCACAAAAACCGCGGAAGAGAGGCCAGTATGCCCAAAATGAAAAACCAGGACAACACTCGGAGTTGATGGAGAAACGAATCGAACCCAGATTCGATCACGCTCGCCTGGAAATGCATGTGCTGCCTATCTCAATAGATCAATGCTCAGGCCTAGCAGGGCAAGGCAGATTAGGCTATGTTTGGTAACCATCCAAATAGGGCCAAATTCTGAATTTTTTGTTCCTAGAATTAGTTTAGGCCGAGAATCGCATTTGATAAAATTTTTATTTCCGGGAACAAATTTGTTCCCTGGAACAGATTGTGAGTGAAATCAAGAATAAAAAAAAAAGTTGATACCACCGTTTGCGGTGGCCTAGCTAGATAAGAACTCCCATGAAATTTACCCAAGACGGAGGGTTTAAATCCCACGGGAGGCACGGGATCTTAAGCGCGACGTCGGGGTGGTGGTCTTCCGCTAGCATCGCCCTAGAGTTTGCCCACCGGATGCCGGTTATACGGTTCCCTGGGTCATAAAAAAAAAAAAAGTTGATTTTGTTTTGTGAACAAATTTGAGAATTAAAAACCAACTCTTCTTCTTCTTCCCTTTGGTCATCTTGCAACCGTTGTCCACCCTTGCTCGCCACTTCCCGCTCTTGCAACCGTTGTCCACCCATTGTCCGTTCACCGATGCCGCCGAGCCTATCCGAGGCTAGGTGAGCCTCGCCAAGGCTGGCCTTGCTAAGGGCTAGTGATGCTCCGGCAACCGGCCACAAGAAGAAGAAGAAGAAGAAGAATAGGAGAAAAAGGGAAAAAAAAAAAGGAAAAAAATTATTTAAAAATTAAAAGAAATTGATTTAGAACAAAATCAATTAGACAAGGTACCAAACGTCGACGAGCTCACGGAGGCGAGCCCGGCCATCGGCGAGGCTCGGCCTCGCCCAGACTGGGAGGCCGAGCCTCGCCGTGGCAGGGCCGTGGCGACCCTCACCGGCCGGGCGAGGGTTGCACGGCCACCGGCCGGCTTGCCTAGCTCGATCGATGGCCGGGCGGGCCTCGCTCGGCCCGGCCGAGGCTCGCCTAGCCTCAAAGCAAACCCCGGTGAGGCCTACCTATCCACGGTGAGGCTCGGCCTCGGCGGGGCCGGGCGAGCCTCACCCGCCTACGGCGAGGCTTAGTCGACAAGGGCCGGCCTCGCCCAAGCGCGCCGACGGGCTAGCCTCGCCGAGGGCCGATGCTCTAGTGAGGTCGCCGGCCCTCGTCCGACCGGTCGCCGGTCCCAAGAACCGACCACAAGAAGAAGAAAAATAGGAGAAAAAGGAAAAAAAAGTAAAAAAAATATTTAAAAATTAAAATAAATTAATTTGGAACATAATCAATGAACACGTTATCAAACACAATTCTATTACAGAATCAAAAATTTTGGACGATTCCAAACACGTTCTTTTACTCGAGAATCGGGTTAAACAAAATAAAAAATAATCATTTCTTTTTAGAATCATTCTTAGAAAGAATCGTTCCAAACGCCTTAATGTACAAGCACACATTTTCTTTAGGAACATTTTGTCGATTCAGACCCATTTGCTGTCCTCATTTGCGAGTTTGAGAAGGTCTTGTACATAAGAACGTGGAAGACATCTCAAAATTGTTGCTGTCGTGCATTTCTCTCCGAAGGGTGTGTGCTCTGGAAGGATCGAATCCAGTGCATAAAATTGAATTGACTTTGACTCAACGAGGATAAGTCTGCAGAAAGTTACTATTGATGGGGTATAATTGGTCATTAATTATGATTAATGGGCTTAATCTTGGTTAACATACATCAGGATCATATCAATCTCAAACCTTCCTCACTTTCATTTTGTCTCGATCAAAATACATCCAGTATAGATTCAAATAATCTTATTATGTATTGTCAAGATCTCTCCATCGACATATGGTGCTTCCGAAACAAACAAAACATTCTCGATCCAATGATGCTAATGACGACATATTGTACAAGATTGAGAAGCATACACAATGAATTGTACCTGGTTACAAATGGTGCGAAATAAAGTTTACACATCGACACCTTTAAATTAAGTGTCATCACATAAGAAAAGAACTACTTTGCTTCATTTAAGACTGAGTGTGTTCGAAGTCATAATTTGATCCTTAATAGTTTTGGGTTAATATCTTTAAAAAAAATCCAAATTGATATATTTATAACAAATTTACTCCAAAGTAACTTTTTAATCACGAAAAATTCATTTATGACAAATTAGCTCAAATTAATTATTTAACTATCAAAAACTCTAAATTTTTATATTTATAGTAAATTTACCTTCCATTAAATTGGATTAATAAAACTCAAATCGATACACTTGTTAATTATCACGCATTATCAATGCAAAAATTTAACAGTAAAATCTAATAGAAACTAATGGGGGGATAATTGATCATATGTGTACCGATTTGTGATTTTTTTTAGAAGTCAAAAAATTGTTATAAGTTTTTCGTAGTATTAACCTAATAAGTTCTCTAAGGGCGCGAAAGTGCACAACCGCGGGCATTCGCCATTGTCGCAAAACGACAGCGTTTTGGAGGGCTCGTTCTTGTCTTTGTTGCCAACATAAAAACGACGGCCGCGCGCCCTTAAACGGCCGGGGAGAACCCAACCGGCAGAAGCACCCCCCCCTTCTGCCTTCCTGCGCCTTTCGTCCCTGCCCGTCTCTCTCTTATCGCCTCCTCGTCTTTGCTCGCTCCTCCGAACCTCGATTCCGCGAAACCCTAGCGCCAATGGCGCTGTAGACTCGCGACCCATCTGCGGGAGCCGGTCCGCGCGGTCGATGGCGCAGGAGGGTTCTCTCTAGCTCGAGCCCAAGTCCTCCATTTCTTCGGCTGGCAATGGATAAGCGGCGGTAGCTCGAGGTATCTGTCCGTCCGGTGCTTCTTGTTCTTATGTTCTGGAGATTAGTTGATCGTCACTGTACTGCCGCTGCTCCTTCCACCGGTTCTTTATCTGGGTTTGTGAAAAGTTCGTGTCTTTGGGTGTTTTGGCTTGTTATGTTGGTTGCCCGGTGGCAAAGGCGGTTGGTTGTGGGAGGAGGGAGGGGGCAGCGGCGCCAGCTTCCGGCGCCAGCTTCCGGGCAACTGTTCTGGCGCCGGAAGTGCTTTGGATATGTGGTTTGCACGCCCCGCGAACTCGAGAAAATTACCCGATTCTTCGTTTTGGTTCGCATGATGACTATACTTGAGTAGTATATATGATCATTTTTTTTAAGTGCAATTACATTATATCTGGTAGGTTCAGCTGCAAAGGATGTTTCCGATGTTATAGTTGGTGATTTATGCTTATACTACGATGACCCGATAAGAGATAAATGCTTAGATGCAGACAATGAATATCAGTTGCCGGTGCTTGTGCTTGTCAAGATACTAACATAGAGAATATCAAGAATGCTGGGAAAGGTATATATGCCAACCTATAGGAGAAAGCAAGAAGAATGGCACAACGCATAAGTTCTATCCTTGTGAAGTGGGGAACTGGAAAAGGGTTTTAACCAGTTCTTGATTAAGTTATATCTACCCACCCCCTTTGAGATCTTTTTAATTGCACTGAAATTGTCGCGGCTCATTTAAAGTAGAAAATAGCTTCCCCAGCATAGCCACATTTCAATCCATTTGATATGCATTTGATTGCACTAAAATGGGCAAAGACACCCCCTGAGTATACTAAATTTTGCCCATATTTCATAATGGGAAACTCAAAAGTGTCTTCCAATACCCTTCGGCAGAAAATTTTCTTTCATTCCTCAACCAAGAAACCCTAACACTCAGACATTCAAACCTAAGACCTGTGGCTATTATCTTTCATGAGAATCATCCCCATCTCCTGCCAAACAGAGAGAAGAGAAGATATTCTGCTGCAATTTTCTGATTGTCTTGTTAGGTTGCCGTCATTTTTTGATCAGCTCTGTGCTAACTGGTAGGAAAGGCTGATTTTCGGTCTGTGTTGGTTGGAGATTAGCCATTTTCATCAGCTCTCAAAGGGCCTGTAGGAATATGCAGCTTTCCCACTGCTGTGGGCTGGTGGGATGTCCACTGGTCCTGCAACTAAGCATTTTATCTTGCTTATTTTTTGTATGGCATTCAAATGTTACAATGTATCAATTTAACGTTTTTTTCTTTTCGTAAAATTTATGTCACTCGCTTCATGTGGTCTTTGACTAAATTTCAGGTGACATCTTTAATCTGCGGGGAACTGAATAGAATTCCCTCTAAAGTGTGATCCCTCACAGCAATGGCTAACTCCTGCTTTACCAGATACCGTGGCTTCCATTACAGATCATCAGCACCGCTTCCTGCTACGAGAAAGCGTGGAACCAGAAGACTTTCCCAAACCTTTTCCAGCTGTGACACACCTTTTGTTTCCTCTAGTTCTTCTCTCATAATTCGTTCCCCCTCGCCATTAGTATTGACCGCTCGCTTTATTCCATCTGATGCTCCGCAACGCTCCGAAGAATGGTTCTCCCTTCGAAAGGATAAGCTCACGACGAGCACCTTTAGCACAGCCTTGGGATTCTGGAAAGGGACCCGTCGCCTTGAACTTTGGAAGGAGAAAGTTTTTGCACTGGAATTGCAAATGCTGGAATCTTCCAAAATGCGTGCCATGGAGTGGGGTGTTCTGAATGAAGAGGTGGCAATAGACAGGTATAAAAGCATCACCGGTCGTGAAGTTAGTTCATTGGGGTTCGCCACTCATTCGGAGGAACGGTTTGAGTGGCTGGGTGCGTCTCCCGATGGCCTCCTCGGGTGCTTTCCGGGCGGTGGGATCTTGGAAGTGAAGTGCCCTTACAATAAGGGTAAGCCTGAAGTAGCTTTGCCCTGGACAACCATGCCTTTCTATTACATGCCTCAGGTGCAGGGCCAGATGGAGATAATGGATCGGGATTGGGTGGATTTGTATTGTTGGACGCCTAACGGGAGCACCATATTGCGTGTATGTAGGGAGCGCGGTTATTGGGAGCTAATTCATGGGATTTTACGAGAGTTTTGGTGGGAAAACGTAATGCCCGCCAGGGAAGCTCTGTTGATGGGAAAGGAAGAGGAGGCCAACTTGTTTAAGCCTGCCTCGACGCACAAACGGACAGGACTCGCGATCGTCAAGAGCTTGAAACTAGCTAGCGAGGCGAAGTTGTTATGCAGAGAGATTGCTGGTCATGTTGAGTTTTTCAGGTGATCAAGTTTGAAATGCTGAGCATGACTATGGGGTTCCCATTTTAGTGGAATCACATTCCTGTGCTGCATCATTCTTTGAGGATTATCAACGTGGTATCATTTATAGAAGTCGGAGGCCTACGGTCACCAGTTGTTTGTCAAAATGTACGAATGAAAATTGTGTCATGGTCGGTCATCTTATTTGAAATTTTATAAAAAACCTCGTGCCATCCACAATTGGCCATTGGATCAGAGAGCATCTCAAAAGAAGTTGGTCTGGAGCATTGTTAAGTCGGGAATTGAAGGGTACTGTAGATACGTTCAAGTCAGTAGAATAAGTTTTTTCTAACATAAAAACATATAAATTAGAAATTAAAAAATTAAAAAAAATTAAAAATTGGTAAAATCCATGAGCAAATTCGAAGATATCTTTATTTTGAATACATGCTAAGCAGATCATACTAGAAGTTAATGCGCCATATCATTTACTATTAATGTGTTATTTCAATGTCAACTTATATTATTAAAAAACCGTAATTTATACATTTAACATCATGAAATGGGAGCAAATTCGTATTAATTTAATAAGTAAGATATAACATACTATGACTTAATAAATTCGATGAGCACGTAGTGAACCGGCGAATTTGTTGGTGAAACAAAACCTACGCTTGTAATTCAGTATTTTCATAAATTTTTACCAATAAATATGCCTAGTTTGGACCCCAAATCGAATCTAATCCTAGAAGACCAATCAAAAATTGCGGATATTAATAACTATAGTATGAGTATCATAACATCATTCCAAAGAGCTAAGCTAAGCTATGCATGGGGTTTCACAAACATGGTATAACTCTATTATACGTAATGAATGACCATTAAAAAAAGGCGTAATCTAATCTGTATATAAAATCCTTAACAAATTAACCAAGCTTTAATCTTCTATTTTCCCTTTCAATCTATCTATGTACTTATGCATCAACCACATTCTAAATCCTCACATAAAACTTACATTACCTCATAATAAATAAAATGTCATATTAAAGCCAATAGTTGGTTTCACATGAGTAAAAGTATAAAATTTGAATGACTTGTTAGTAAACTTTAGTTTCAAGTACAACTTCCAATAAACATGAGTCTTCTGACCAAAAGATAAAATAAATTTGGTATAACTTAATGAAATAGTACACTACTTTTTTCCCAAAGAAGAACGGGAACATTGTCATTAAGGATTGCCAATTTAAGTTAATTGGATGACAGTTGCCTGCCAAAACCACTGTTTGCATCATTATGACAGCGCAAAATCACCAGGTGTTATTATTAGGCACCATCGGATGCATGGCTGCTGTTAATTTTCCCAATTAAATCGAAGGCCCCGCTGTAATTTGGCCTCAATCAACCTGTCGTTGGTACGAGGTTGACCCGGTCAAACCCTTGCGGTTTGTCCCACCCAAATTGGGGAGCTTAATTGGGAATGGAGGGGGTTTGCATTGATATGTCTGGTTGAGGATTGCAGTTGAAGAGATTTGAAGACCTTTGTGCAATCAATTTTTCCAAGAGAAAGGAGGAGATTTTTTAAGAGAGAGAGAGAGATGGACAACGGGCTATCGTGGGCGGACCAATGGGACTACAACGATGACCCGCCTCCGGCACAGGCGTCCGAGGACCGGAAGAAGCGGAAAGACGGGTCGAAGTCCGGCACGAAGAAATTCAGCATACAGTGGGTGAAAGAGCTGTGCAAGAAGTCAAATAACAAGTGACGGAATCCTGCTTCAAGCACATCCTAATTCTTGCAGCTGGGAAATGTTGCTTATAGAAGAACTTTCTTTTGTGATCTCCATCAATTTATTCATCACACAGGAGACCATTTCTTTCCTCACATTATGCAGAAAAGAAATTATCTGTTCGAGGCTTTGGTATTTTTCTTTTTCTATCGTTTCTTAGTAAATATCTGATTCGGACAATTAAAGGTCATTTCTGTGCGCATTATTCTCTCAATGTCGATTACATGCGTATTGTCGTTGACGCAAGAACCGTGATGTCGATTAAAGTTCATTGCTGCCGACAAATTTCATATGCCTCGGAAGGCGTTGAATTTCTGCTTTGTTTAGGGGAACAATGCAAAACGAGAGGTGAAGATGCCAAAGCGGCGCGCATCTTTCCATCTGGTAACATCACTGGAGTGGCGACGGCGAAAAAAAGAACAAGTGAAAACAAGAAAGAAACCTTTCTCATTTAGGTCGACCCTGGGAATTAAAAATGAATACGTGAACGGGCAAAATGCATGGCAAAATTCAAGTACAAGCTGCGAATTTGCAGGGATCGGGCGCAAGCCTTTCTTTTGCCCATTTGTTTACTACAATGCAAAACAAAACAGAAGATCACAGAAGATCGTAGATCCGGTGTCCATTTTGCAGTCCAAACGCCAATTATAATCATAACACATCCACATTACCGTCCCGAATGATGAACTATTCATTCCAAAAGGGTCCCCTATCCATCGATAATTCTAGAAGAATTTGACCTAGTTTTTAGAGAAAAACCACGTGCGTCAAAACTTCTAGATTTCTTATCGCTGTCGATAATGCCCGGCTTCCAAATCAACAGGACGGAGTGGAGCTACTAAAACTTTAGGTACTCCATGACATGAAAACAGACTGCCCCATCTAATTGGCATCTTAGTAAAATTAGTCAAATGCAATACAAGATATATGGAACTGCATCTCGAATCGCATAATCCTATCATTGATCGTTTGAAATCAACCCCGAAGGAGTATGGAAAACCATACTTACCAAACAAGAACTGTCAAGATACTTTCTCAGCAAATCCAACTTCATCATGGACCACTATATAAGGTCTGAGGTGATTCATTCAGGTATAGAATTCTAACTACAGATGCATATGAACTCATAAGCAGACTCAAACCATCCGAAAGTCACATTTCTAATTTATCTGATAAAGATGCAACATTTACCCTTCAAGGAGTCCTCAAAGAGAGCAAAGGTATGCAGAACCTCAATTATTGCATATACTACTTGCAAATTCCAGTAACAGGAATACAGGTTCAAATTACAAGTAAACAGAACAATGTTAACACATCTTCCACTTATGACTTCTTTTATTTGTTCCGGGCAGTGAAAACCCATAATAACAATAGGGAGTAAACAATTCTACTAATACAAGTACAACAACCGCTCGCCATATACTGTTCGGCGAAACACCTTGAGACATCTTAAACTTGGGATGATTATTGCCTAGGTTGAGTCCTATCACCTCCAATCCAATGCCATAGTACACATAAGATCTTTTTATTCCATTTCTAACCCCCTTTTCTCAAGATAGCACCCAAATAAATACACAGCCGTCTGCACGCGAACCACACACAGTGTGAAGATTGACAACACAAGGTCGCCTGACATGTCATCGTGTTTCACATGGATGGCTCAGTCACCAAGCATTCCATGTAGGGAATGCTCGGAACAGATCCTCCAGCTCCAAGACCGAAACCTCACCATTTCTTCACACCCCATTTCCAAGCTGTGCCATATTATGCTAACTGAGAATGACATATGACTGCAAGAGAACGTGAAGCAGCTTCAATTGCCCCCTAATTCCTCATTTTCCATTTTTGTCAATGTTTGATCCTAAAAGCAAGGCACAAAAAAGAAAACAGCATTGCCCATAGACCAAAGACCAACGAGAAGCCTTACTCATCTTCAGCCACGCATTGAGCAACCCTGTGGGTCTTCGTGGTGAGCAGTGGAATCTGAGATAGCAACATTGCTACCTTCCATCTCGTGGCACAGATGTTGATGCTTTGAACAATCTGAGCAGAGCAGTTCCAGACAAAAGGTTTCCTCATATTCATTGCCATTAATGCACCGACCACACTGAAAACACCGAGCTATGCACAGTATGCAGGCCCTACATGCTTGAGACGCATGTTCCCTACCCTGACAAACCTCGGCAGGGCAGTCATAGACCAACCTCAGTTTTTGGCATCTTGGACACATCTCAATATCAATGGTACGATCATCATCACATGATAAGTACATTCTATCTCTGTGATAGAAATATGGCTTGAGGGCATTCAGGTTCTGCTGTGTCTCACTTGTTATCCCCATCAAGGACTTCAACTCCTCAAAATGTTCCTCCGTTACCCCATAACGCCCACCAATCCTAATATGCTTTAGGCTGAGGGTACCCATCAACTTGACTGTTCTCAGGCTATCCAAAATGCCATCAATACTAAGTCTTGTGCACCCAGGTACACAGAGCTGTGGAAGGAAGAAAAAAAGTTTTAGGTCTCCATAAAAGACGGATCGAAACTTATAAAAGAAGAATAGATCACACAATATTGAATAGATTATTAAGAAAGGACACAAGCCAACACTGCAAAACAGGTAAACATCTCCTTCTAAATGATCTCAATTCCCCTCCTGAGAAGGAACCAGTGAGCAATTAATTGGGTACCACATAAACTAACTCAAGCTCAGAACCAGTAAAAGACATCAGCTAACACCTTCGATTGGAATAAGTGATTCGCCATATTATGCCCTGTCAATAAGCTCCTAGTTGCTTTTACTCATACTCGTGTCCATCCACAGGCTACATGCGTCATTCGCAACCTTCTTACATTCCTTGTGTGACATACTAAATTAATAACAAATATAAATATTACTTTTTAAGACCTAGAAGTAAATGTTTAAGCTAACAAACCTTAGATTAGCATTTTGCTATTCTTCCATGAACTAATACTTTTTTTATATCGAAAAGAAAACTTTTTCATGAACCACCACACATACCCAGTCCTTTCTTGGGAGGAAGAAGAGAAAAGAGAGAGAAGATGCAGGGGTGGGGTTTTTTTCTTCTTTTTTTTTTTTTTTTTTTTTTTTTTTTTGGGGGGGGGGGGGGGGGGTTCAGTACCATGAATGAGAACATGCTCATCAAGAAATGCAAATAATCAAACAAATGGAGCAACTTATAGATAGATGACAATGATGTTTAAAACCCACTCCTTACCGTTTGAAATATCCCCAGACACTTCAAGTTCATCATGTAATGAAGACTGTGGTGAATAATACACAAGAGCAAGAATCAAGAAACAAATGAAACCCTAAAAGATCCACAAATACCTTGCTTAGCTTTGGATTACTGTCAAGGACACGCTTCAGACCATCATCAGTGATCCTTGTGCAATCTACCAGACTCAAGCACTGGAGATTACCTCGAGCTCTATCAGTCAATTGAATCAGAACTTCATCAGTAATCTTTTCATTCAGAGGATGATGTATATGTATATTCCTCCAGTAGAAGGGTTCATTTCGAACTGTAGACCGGACTGATTTGCAAACACTCTCGAGAGCGAGAAGATCCCGCACACCCAGATAACCAAGAGCCAAAGAAAATGCGTAGCGAGTCATTTGTCCATTGACAAAGGAATAAGTCTCAGCAGAAATCTCCAGGCCTTTACTTGGGTGGTCATTATCAGGAACGCTGGAGCTTCCACTGCTTCCATGAAAAAAGCCATCCATGTTAGACACCCCAGAAACTCCATTCTCCAGGGAACACCTACCAAATCCACCAATGGATCCGAGGCCAAGATCATAGGGTGCATTTACATCTTCCATCACCTCAGGACATTGATCGCAGCCACTTACTGTATCAAAGCCAACATGGCAGGATCCCTGTCCCGAGTCCATAACCTCAGATAATCCCCCAAGTGCACTGGTCAATCCAAACTCCCCATCGCAAGGGTCCTGTCCCTCTATGACCTCCTCCGAACACCCATGATGTCCACTTGATGAACCCAAATCAAAGGAAGATGCGTCTCCTGCTTCCAAGGAATCAGGATAACCAGAAAATTCACTCATCGAACTAAAAGCAACATCACAGGAGCCACGCGCACTTTCCTTCACCCCATAGTGAGGACACGTGCTGCTGGCTGGACTAGGATCGGTATTAAACCCAATCATTCCTGGAAAAGCCTGGAATCTCATTGCATTATTCCAGATCAATCTTGCAAACAGCTGGTAATCATCAGGACTGGCCCCAGCAAAATCTCTTGCACAGCCACCGTAATTCATCTCCAAATCCTCAAGCCAACCAGTTAGAGCCGTAAAAGTGGTGCTCATATCCATCTCGAACGGATCGGAAGGCAAAACGTCAAGGATGTCGCTGGAAACCGAATCCTGAGAACAGCCAGCACCATCACATCTACTCCGTCCATAATCCAAACAATCCTTGACATCCCCCTCCAACAGCCAGGACCTATCGGCACCATCCGCCTTATTCTCCGAAACACCCTCCACAATGCACCGATTGGCAATCCTCATCGGGGACACCAAGCTATCTTCAGGCAGATGGGCGGCGAAAACCGGGCGATGAGAGTAGTTCAAAGCCATCTTCTTATCTACAGAAACGGCTAATGCCTACACAAAAAAGCTGGATTCTTTTTTGGTTTTCTCTCTCTTTTCTCTCTTTTTTTTGGGGTTTTTTCGATTGGGATTAGCAGGGAACGAAAACTACCAAAAAAAAAAAAAAAAGGAATGGTGGGGCACGCAAGAACGTGGAAGATCTAAGCGGCGTAGGAAACCCTCAATTTCAGATGGCGAACTAAAAAAAACGCATCGAAAATCTCATAGAGTTTCGCCAGTAAAGGGGCCGAAGGGAACCCTAAAAGAGAAAACCTCCACGACCGGAACCCGGAAAGAAAGATCAAGAACTACAGTCAGATCCTCACGTAAGCTATACAGGACAAGAATCAATGGAATATATATATCTCTCTATCTCTCCCTCTATCTCCCTCTATCTCCCTCTCGCTCCCCCTCCTTCGGACTATACACCAGAGCTAGGGTTAGGGAAGAAATCGAACCGAAATCACCCCTTGGAAAAAAACCGGAAAATGAAAGAATGGAAGAAACCCCAACAACACCCACCGCGAATCAAGAAAAAGGAGCAACAACCCCACCCGCCAATCCGCCTCCGAAGGGACACGCCCAATCGACGAAACCCAATTCCCCCTCTGGTACCCGAATCGAAGCCGGAATTCAAAAGGCCAAGAAAAGAGCAAAAACCAGAGAGAGATAGAGATAGCTAGAGATAGAGATAGAGAGAGAGGAAATGTCGAGGAAAAAAAAAAAAAAAAGAACCTGTTTTTTTTTGGTTTTGCAGGGGGGGAGATGAGAAGAGAGAGAGAGATCTCGAGCGTCCCTGATTGTCTGCCACCGAAGAAGACGAAGAAGGAAGGAAGAAGAAGCGAGGAAGGAAGGAAGGAGGCGGGGATTGAATTCGATCAAGAACCAGAGAGAGAAAGTAGAGAGAGAAAAACGTGAGCAGGAATCAGGAACCGGAGAGAGAGAGAGATGGCGGAGGACGGGAGGAGATTAACGGTGAAGTTGTTGCTGTCTAAAATTAGGGAGGGCGAGACGGGGGAAAAGAGGAGGACGGAGGAGGAGAAGGGGAAGGGAAGGGGAAGGGGAGGTCGGGAAGGGGGCAGGTGACCGACACGTGTCGGTCGCTCCCACCCTCCAGCGGTAGAAAAGATGTGGCGGGAGACGGAATCTTTCTCCCCTGCCCCTTGGCCCCGGTCGCAGGTGCTTTTCCGGGTCTCGACCCGTATCCGGAAACTCTTCCATTTCTTTTCTTAGGCTTTTTCCCTCGCCTTTCTCCCTTTTCATTTTCTTTTTTTGGGTCAGACTTTTCTTTATATATACATGTGCTCGTGTATAGGCTATAGCTAATAGCCCGACCGGGTAAGTCGTAAATTTTATTTATTTTTGGTATAAACGCGTCATCAGAGTTGATTATTATTCCCCTTTGGCTCGTGATTTTTCCTCCCTGTGTTTATTTCTCTCTATCTCTCTCTCTTTTCTTTTCTTTTTTATATGTGAGGAGGGTGTGCGAGTCTTGGCATGAGCAAGGGTAATTAAATTTCAGAAAAGAAGAAGAAGTTGAAGCCAAGTTGAGCTGCCAAATCCAATGGGATGAGTACACGTGGGCAGTAGCGTGAATGTGAAAATTAAGCGTGTAATTAATTGAAAATCATAAGGATTTGGGTTCTTGTCTTGAAGCTACCCAACCAAATTGATTTTATGTTCAATCCGCGCATCAAATCGCACCCACTTGAGAGTTCTTGGATAAAAAGCTATTGATTGTCGTTGTCCAATGATGTTTGATGAATTTTCAGCGCCAAATCAAACTCATCTCTCTAGCCCTACTAAATAAATCAACAATTTATGTCACAAACCAAGAGATTCGCTAGCAAAATGATAAGTTCGAGCCTTAAGTTCAAGAGGAAAATCATGTGTCGTCATTCGATATTGATGTCTTTGGATCTTTATGTATGAATATTTTTTTAGTTTTACCAGCTTGGATCACTTGTTACAATTATGATTATCAAGATAAAACTAAGAAAAGGGTATATGCCACTAATAAAAAATTAATGCAAAGAGCCGACTTTTTTTAATTTTCCAAAACCGTACTCACACAATGGAAAAAGAATAAATTCTAGAGGACCTCCCGAAAAATAGAGATGTTAATTGGAAATCTCAACACACGCACACGCATATATATCTTAAGCTAATCAAGTAATTACTAAATAAATCAATTGTGAAAGTTGCAAATCGAGAGATTCACGAGCAAAATAATAAGCTCAAGCCTTAAGTTTGATAAGAAAATCGTGTGTCGTCATTCAAAATCGACATCTCTTGATCTTTATTTATCAATTTTTATTTTTATTTTTTTAAAGTTTTGTCAGCTTGGACCACTTGTCATGTTTATGATTATCGCGATAAAACTAAGAAAGGGGTCTATGCTACTAATAAAAAAAATAATACAAAGAGCCGATTTCTTCTAATTTTCCAAAACTGTACTTGCACAATGAAAAAAGAACAAATTTTAGAGGAGCTCCCCAAAAAGAGACAAGTAAATTGGAAATCTCAACATATAATATATATATATATATATATATATAAAGTTAATTGAGTAATTACTAAATAAATCAATTGTTAATGTTGCAAATTGAGAGATTCGCAAGCCAAATGATAAGTTCGACCCTTGATTTCAATAAGAAAATCACATGTCGTCATTCGACATTGACATCTTTGGATCTTTATGTGTCAATTTTTTCAAAATTTTTTTACTGGACCATTCATCATGATTATGATCATCATGATAAAACTAAGAAAATGGTATGTGCTACTAATAAAAAATAATATAAAGAGCCGATTCCTTCTCTCGCGTAGTGGAAAAAAAAATTCGAGAGGAGCTCTCCACAAAAAAGATGAGTAAACTAGAAATCTCAACATATACATATCTTAAGCAAATTGGGTAATTATTAAATAAATCGCTTGAGATTTCAAAATAATTTTATACATATCAATGTCAAAGGGTAACATCATGCTTCCTTTAACCCCATTCCCCCTATCTCAGTCATCCAAAAGGAGGAGGGCTCCAATAATCTCATCAATTATTCCCTCGGGCGTCCTTATTATTCTTGCTCTCATCTTTCGACTTCTTCTTCTTCCTTTTGATGTTTGCAATTTATTTTTCGCGGGTGTCCACGTGGGAGGCTGCTATTGGACGGGCGGATGACGCCATCCGATTGCTCCGGCGGGTCGCTGTTTCTTGGGGCGCACGCCCGCGGGTGTCGGGGCGGGCGGGCTGGCGGGGGCGGGGGCCGTCCGATTTGGTACGTCGAACGAACGACAGAGATTGCGGCCCGATCTTTGCTTCGATTTCTAGCTGGGGGTAGGTGCGCGCGCCGTCGATGGGGATTGGTTAGTAGAGCCAAGGGCAGGAGGCCGATGCATGAAATTCCCGATTCGCCCCTCGGATGTTCCGCGAATTACACCGGGACCCAACAGGCACTCCGGATGCGGCCTCGATCGTCCGTCTTCCTAACCTAGGAAACGCGAATCCGGGGTGAGTTAATTTATTGCCCCCCCGCTAAAAACGATGCGGGATATTATCTCGTGTCAATAGTTCTCGAAAATAGTCATTTCAAAAATTAAAGTGTGTATATATAAATATATATATTAATGATTGGGAAGTTGGCAATTGTATTCGATATTATGAATCATGATTAATTAATGTGAAGTCGAGGATTAAAAAAAATTTATCTATAAAAAATGTAAAAAGAGTGTCATATGAGGATGTAACCTACGGCAAGATATATATATATATATATATATATATATATATATATATATATATATATATATATCCATCTATTTAGTTTAAGTTATTATATTACAATTTTGGAGCTAAATGATATTGCGAGACTGCATTAGTGATAAGAAAAACACTACATACCAAGAAATAAGGAAAACAGCAATTTCCTCTAGTAAAAGATAATATGGGCGAGGGCGGCGACCTTCGTTGGCTATTGACAAGGACTGACTGGCGAAAGGAAAAAAAGGGAAATAGAAAAAAGGAAAGGAAAACAATCCATAAAATTTTGAAAATATTACAAAAATTATTCATGTCAACACTAGTCATACCACGTAGAATAATCAATACTGATTAGACAATTTTGATCAAAATTTGAGCAAAATGACTAGACTAGCAATACTATTAAAAGTTTTAAATAAAAAAATGACATAATTGAATAATTTAAAACTAAATTGATAAGTTATCAAAATGTTCAAGATTAAATTGGTATAATTGAAAATTTTGGGATTGAATCTTCACCACAAAATAAGTTTCAGACTCTTCTAATAATCTTTTCAAAGCATAGGAATAAAATCGGGAAGAAAACAAAAATGAGGTCAAAGGAACCGTTTGGTGCTATTTTTGTTTTTTCGGGTATCTGCTGGGGCCCCGCCCTAGCATCCGCGTGGAGTGGAGGGGGTAAGGTAAGAGCTTACGAGATCAGGCGGCGGGGGTTTGATGGATCAGGACTTACTTATCCGGAAAGTAGGATCCGAATCCAATTTCGCCCATCCAGCTCATCCGATTCGACCAGGTAAAATATCTTCCCGGGGCCCCCACCCATTTCCCAAGATTAGCTTCCCTTTCCACATTCGACCAAAGCCTCCTTCCTCACCAAGGAAGCTTCAAATTCCACCCCAGCCACTGGATGTCATGTTCAAAGGTCGAGAAAGAGTGTCAAACAAGCACCTTTCTAGATTTATCATTATTTATTATTATTATCATTGCTTTATTAAATGATTTATTCGTTCTTTTTTTTAATAGTGGTTTCAAGACTTTATCGAGCGATGGATGTGCATAATCTTTGCTCGATTGTGCATCTAGCTTCTTCCCTTTTTGAAAGGCCGTGCTGATGAGGGCCTCTGGAGATTGCTGCTTTCGATGCACGGTTTAGAAGTGCCCATGAAACACTTGCTGATCGAATTGGTATTTTCAAGAGGCGTACGTCAACTCAACAGAAGGAAACAAAACAAGAAGCTGGGCATTGATTCCGTGGGATATTTACAATGATACGTAGAGATGAGGGGTAACATACGATGAAATGAATTTGGATTTACCCAGTCGTCTTATTCTTTCGAGGGACAGAAAATTTTGGTCAGGGAAAAGAACAACAAATAAAATTTGATTGGAAAAACAATTCAACAACCACCCATCGAATGTTCAAACGCGGCTTGTCTTTGTAAAGAGCGTGGAAGTATATTTTATTTAGAATAATTTAATTTCCTAGTTATTGATCATAGATCACATGACGGCAATCGACATATTGAAAACTGTGAAGTTTTCTTAATATAGTTTAACAAGTATTCTTAGAGTGCTCTCATCTCAAACTCATCACTGTCATTTTGTCAAATGGATGGAATCAGGGGTAAGCAAGGTTTTAGGGTATAATTAAGTTGGTTTCAGGTTCTAACATATGTAATATATGTTTCAAGTTTAAAAAAATCGAGAAATTTGTTCCGATGGATTAGTTTTGTACTTTTCTTATTTTATGCCTATGACATTCCACGGCATGCAATTATGAGTATGTAATATGAAATTATTAGGAGCTTCAATTTCTGGCAATATCCATAATCAAAACTTTTACTTCGTTAATATTTCTTAATTTTCATGCGTCTAAATATGGGTTGTGATTTGTCGATTGTAGCAAATAATTATCATTAAATGTGATGATTCAATGCAATTATTCAATTAAGATTATAGGTCGAACTTGGGTAAATCTCGAAATTGACCCTAGACCGTGATAGGATAGGTTCAATGGATTATGAGTAAGATAGTAGATTTCAAGTTTCAAAAATTAGAAAACTTGTTCCGACAGATGAGTTTTAGGTTCCATGTTTCATCTGGAACTTGCAATTATTTAATTAAGAGTATGGGTGGAACTTGGACAGACGATTTTGGTAAGTTCTAAGGATTGACTATGTAGGGTAGGTTAGGGAATCTATTCCAAAAAATAAGTTTTAAGGTTTCGGGAGAAATATAGATGGAATCTGAAATTTACTCATCTTTAGATATGATTCATCAGCCTTTGAACCCGAATCAGCTGCGTCTTGCCTCTTCTTCCCTTTTGGCCATCATGGTCGGCCGGAATTAGCAGCTTCGGCTGTCTTTGTACTTGCTTTGAACGTGGAAGTCAAGAGAAAAACTTAGGGGAATCGAAAACCACCCCCAAAATCAAGAATCCTATTCCTTCTCAGATAACGTACGCCATGTGCCTCCCCCCACCCATTAAATTATTCGATTTCCTCTTAATAATCTCCTTCCCGGACAAGGCAAAATCCTCGGCAGCCTCGGAGGCTAAAAGAAGCTTCTTCCCCCCCACCTTTGGCCTCCGACAAGGGCCATCATCGCACGGAAAAAGACCAGAGCTCGATCGGCTCGCCAGGAGAAGGAAAAAGAAAAAGGGCAAAGTCAGAGACACCGAATCGAACAACGTTGTCCCGAAGCTAAAATGGCCAATGATTGCGGACCCAATCGTCTCAAGTTAACGCCACGCGTGTTGCTCAAGTTGCGTTTTCCGTTCCACCGCGACGTGGTTATGTTCTCCCTGGGCAGCAACGTGTCGTGTTGACGTCTTCCTGCAAAATTTTACTTGAAATTATGGCGTTCCTGAAGATCCTCGCGTGAAAAATATGTGGGCGGTTGTTTTCCGATTAGTTGGTATGATGCTATAAAAGTCGCGCGATGTTGATTGGTCAAGAATCACGTTTTATGTCATAACAATACTCCAAATTGCTTGGATAATTGACTTTGGATTTAATCGTTATAAAAACTTGTAATTCAATTTATCTTCAGCTAGAAAATTTTGAACATTAGGAGAACGCAATCATTCTTTTCATCATCAATTTAATTTAATTTATTTTTTTGCATATGCGTATTTTTTTTTGTCTGAATTTTGCGCATCGTACATCAATGTACTGATTCTGGGGACAAGCTGTATCTTTATGGGTTTCAGGCCCAAATGAGCCTCCGCCTAATTTCTACTCGTGGCCTGGCCCAACTCAGATGAAGGTGGCGCAGCTTGTTGTTCTTTGCACTAAGACCCATCAAATGGGCGGGCAGGATTGGATTTGGATCGGGTCTAAAATGACCCAGTCCATATTGATCCATTTAGCCTACATCGATCACTTTAATATAATACAAGTTTAGTAGCCCGACTCATATTGGATCCACACCCCACACATCACCAACTCCACCTGTTCATACTCTTCCGAGCAATTTGGAAGAAGTCTAGGCTTTGTCCAGGGACGCCAGCAACTCATTCATCTGAGCAATTTGACGCATGTGACGGGCGATTCTATGCGGATCAGAGTTTAATCCAAATTCCAAAGTACCATCATACCAGAAAATTGCAAAGAACAGAATCCACTCAAGAGTACTAGCCCCTAGGATAGGAAAAGGCCAGGGAAAAAAGGGATAAAATTAATAAACTTTCAAAACCTAGATTATGTCCTTTTATTTTTTTGGATTATTCGGATATACTTATGCTCTTTATAAAGAAGACTCTCAGATCTCAACTCCATTAACTTTTCCAGGATTAATTTACGAAAAAACCCAAATTGGTATACATGTTACAATTTTTTTTTAAAAAGATTTTTTTTATGAACCTAGAACCCCCGTACAGGTAGCCGGCGAGGTAAATCAATGACAGCGCTAACCCATGACCCATCACCAAGGCGCCACACTTAAGAATTCCTAACAATAGCACTGGGATTCAAACTCCCCTCTCCCAAATGAGGGTGAGAACGCGAAGCCAATGCTGTTGCGTTGCGGGCGGTGGTTTTTAAAACCAATTTTTGACCACAAAAATCCCAAACTGATAGGTTCTGTGATGGATTTATTTTAAACTAATTTTTTAACTATCAAAAACCTCAAATTAATATATTTATAACAAATTTACTCTTTATTAGTTTCCGTTAAATTAAATTAATATAATGAAAAATCACAAATCGGTTACACATGTGACAAATGGAAAGTAAAACCTTCTATTGATACATTTGCCAACTACCACATATTATCCAATTCAGTAATTTAATGATAAAATTTAACGGATCTTAACGAATGGTAAATTTGTTATAGTGCACTAGTTTGGGTAATTAGTTTGGGGCTAATTTATTGCATGTATATTAGTTTGACATTTTTCATCCTTTTGAACAATCTATTATGATGGGAAAGTGGTATTAACCTTTTTTGTTTTTTATTTCAAGGATGATCCTTGATGGCTACCTGAGTTTGTCACAAGCTTAACAGTGGAAGTTGCGACCGTGTTTTCATTGTGAATACCCTTTGGAAAAGACTCCTTGGGACAAGTATAGTTCATGACACTCCTCAAGAATCCAAAACTTTCACGTGGTGCGGATTTCCTAGTACTAAGGATGTCTTCTCAATCGATTGAGTTGTGGCCCATTTGATAACGAGCTCTCCATGTTTTGATGCGGAATTTACGATTTTGTCACTCCCAATGGTACTATAGATAGATAGATTAGAGAGACCTTGTTATGATGACCCTCTTCTTTTTGGTTAATTGGGTTATGTTTTATTTTTTAAATTTTGGTACGAATCCATCAATTATTCTTTTCAATTCCTCATTTGCCCCTTCCTGTTCTACCAAGAACTTGTCCTAATCTTTTTTGTTCTCAACTATGAATGAGTCTCGCTAGAACAACAAATACAGTTGATTATGGCATCGGGGATAAATTTTTAATTCAAGAAAGGAGGTTGTGTTTTTGAATTTTCATTCATTATGTGTAAACTGTTGTGTATCAGGATTACCTACACATGGCGCAAATATTTCCACTCACTACGTGCAAATTGCCATGTGTTAGGAATACCTATGCACGACGCCAATCAACACAGAGACGTTGGTGATTGGAGTAGAAATGGTGGAGGCGGCGAACGAAAACAGTGGTCGAGGTGGAGCTATTAGTTATGTCGTCTTTTTGATAAATCAAGAAAAATAATTAGCTAATATTTATCACGCCATTAAGTCAAAATCTATCCTTTATAAAATCATCACATGTGAACTAAAGCAATAATCAAATCAACGAAAGGTCACAAGATAAGGACGACCGGAATTGTACCATCGCCGACGGGCGACATATTTGACCACATCTCCCTCATGATGATGCAAGAATTTCAAAGTCTCACCTGTCTACGACGAGTAGATGGAGCCCTGTGTCGGATCAAATCACCATCTTGTGAATTAACAATCAAGTTCTCCTCACATGAATCGCCTCGAAGCTTCAAATTAACACCCCCATGATTTCAGTGGACGGATTACTCCAAAACTTTCCAGCAGAGCTAAGATGAATCAAGGAGTTTGAAAGTTGAAACGGAAATGTCCAAAAAAAATGGCCAAAAGTTTCAGAGTCAACAGCACGTTTACGAAGACCCCTTGGCGTTAAACAATAGTGGGGATCGATGACGAGGGGTTTTTCCTTTCTTTTTCGTCCAAATCGCCGGTTTCGCGTTTCTTGACTTGACCGATATTGCTCTCTTTTTTCTTTTAAGCATTAAAAAGGTTGTCAGATGAATCCGAGAGCGCCATTTGAAAGGCGAGCGGAGTGATTCGTGGCTGCTTCTCCAGGAAAAAGGAAGAAAACCATCACGACAGAGATAAAAGGAGATTTTTTTTGGGAAAAACACGCTAGAATTTCTCCAGAAACGAGAACCCAATCGGGCGAAAAGAGCGAAAGTCGAGTTCTTTCTCTGTAAGTACCTCCTCTTGGCAGTTCTTTGCAGTTCTCTCACTCGTTTTTCAATCTGGGTCGTGCCGTCGCTCGTTGGTTTTTCACGGTTTTTGTTCGGGTTGATTAGTGGGTTGCTGTTGCTCGCTCTTGGGGGTTGCCTTTTGGTGGCTGGAACACGAGGGGGACAGCGAATGTTGGTGAATATGCTCTGGTGCTCCCTCATTCTGAGCCAAGATCAGAGGACAAAATGAGGGTTTTCTAGAGCTGAGCATCGGAAGGTCGTTCCATGTCCTTCGATTGGAGCGGCTATTGCATTCTCATTGGGTTTTAAGAATAGGGTCGGAAGAAGTTTGGGATTTTAGGTGCTTCGAGTTCGGAGGGAGGACAGATGATGGTGAAATTCAGCATCAGGGCATGGACTTGAGGAAGGGTTTTTTATGGTCTTCTTCTTCCTCTTCTTTTGCTGATGGAGATTATTCGTATCTGTTGCACAGTATGATCTGCGTCCTTTTTCTTGTTCGAATTGGTAGCTGAATCTTTGTGTTTGTTGCTTAAGTTGGTGTGTAATATGTTGTGGGGGAATCTGATTTGCTAAGGAGGGGCCTTGCCATCTCTTGGGAACTGATATCGCTTTTCTCTGGGGAAGAGGCTACGCCTAGTGCATTGTATGAATAATGTTCAAACAGTTTCTAAGCAAGCTTCCACGTAAATCATCAAAATCAGCTGACAGTCGTGATAATGGTGGAGGGTCTAATCCATATGCCAATGCTTCGATCAACTCGAGAAGTGGTGAGCTAGGAAGTGCTAAGTCTGGGGCTCTGAACCCGATGTCAAGCTCTGCTCCTAACCATGTTTCAGATAAGGGGTCTAATCATGGCAACAAGACTTCACGGAACTCAAATGTCCAACTTAATGGGTATTTGGTGTCTTCTGCTTATGAAGCATTGCCTGGATTTAAAGATGTCCCAAATTCTGAGAAGCAGCACTTATTAATAAGGAAGCTGAATCTGAGTTGCGTTATATTCGATTTCACTGACCCAACAAAGAACCTTAGGGAGAAGGAAATCAAGCGGCAGACGCTATTAGAGCTGGTAGACTATGTAACTTCTGTTAATGCGAAGTTCGCTGAAACAGTAATGCAGGAAGCCACAAAGATGGTATCCATCAACTTATTTAGGGCACTAACTCCTCAACCACGTGAGAACAAAGCCACCGAAGCCTTTGATCTGGAGGAAGAGGAACCTTTGATGGATCCTGCATGGCCCCACTTGCAGCTTGTTTATGAGTTCTTCTTCAGGTTTGTTGCATCATCAGAGACGGATGCTAAATTGGCCAAAAGATACATTGATCACTCTTTCATCCTCAAATTGTTAGACCTGTTTGATTCAGAAGATCCCAGAGAAAGGGAATACTTAAAAACTATTTTGCACCGTATCTACGGGAAATTTATGGTTCATCGCCCATTCATTAGGAAAGTCATCAACAACATATTTTACCGGTTTATTTTCGAGACTGAGAAGCATAATGGCATTGCCGAACTTCTAGAGATTCTCGGTAGCATTATAAATGGGTTTGCTCTGCCACTGAAAGAAGAACATAAACTTTTCCTTGTGAGAGCATTGATTCCCCTGCATAAGCCAAAGTGCTTGGCTATGTACCATCAACAGTTATCCTACTGCATTACTCAGTTTGTGGAGAAGGATAGCAAACTTGCTGATACCGTCATCAGGGGTCTTCTTAAGTACTGGCCGGTTACAAATAGTTCAAAAGAAGTGATGTTCTTAAGTGAGTTGGAGGAAGTTTTAGAAGCAACTCAGCCACCAGAGTTTCAACGATGCATGGTGCCCTTGTTTCGACAAATTGCTCGATGCCTGAGCAGTTCACATTTTCAGGTGTGTGCCCTTGCAATCCGGGATATAGTGGTTTGTCCTATAATATCATTGTGCTTTACAATATGGCATGCGGTTGTGAAAACTATTGGTACTTAACATCTACTGATTTTTGAGGTATGCTTTTTAGACTTTTATGGAGGCAGCTATGTTCCAAGAAAGAAAGTTGCGGTCAACATTGAATTTGTTTTCTTTTTGTCCATCCCTTTGCTTTGCATTGTTTGCTTCAAGTCCATTAGGATCCATGTCTTTCATGTTCATTGTTGTTCTTGATGTAAGGTTGATTGGCCCCACCTCCAGCAACCCCAGGATAAAAGAAGGAGAATGGTTAACAATCATGTGCTACTATTCTGTTGAGTTATGTGTTGATTGCTTGCCAGTGTATATTTACTGAAGCAGTCAGAGCAGGATTGAGTTCTATGTAGAACATGGTGTTCTTTATCATAATTTAGGGAAAGAGAGAAGATTTAGGTGTTAGAATTGGCATACTATAGTTCGAATATGTTCCAGTAGTCTCCATCAAGTTACACACTTTGGCATTTATGATTCCTGTTGGTAAGTTCGTCTTCTAATGTCCTTTTTGCATTGGGTAGCTGTTTTATTTAAAGCAACTATTAGTTTTGATTCTTGATAGTTCACTTCCCTTGTAGTCGATATAGACACTGGTTATTATTTGAGTGGATTTGGTACTTATTTTTGGCCTATCAGGGCTAAAGAACAGTTGACTGTAGAGTCATCCAAGCGCATTCTTTTGATTCATCATCTGATGAACTCGAATGAGTAAGGTTAAACTAAAGTAGTTTCATCTTGATGTCCAATCTGGTGATACTCTTTGACTCAGATGGTACTCTGTTCTTTTACGATTTAGTTGGGTTTACATTTTCCATGTCATGAGTTTAGGAATCTGCAGGTTTGACTTCGAGTTTATCTATCAGGTTATTTCACTCAAAGATCTGTGTCAGGTAGATAGTTGCCAGAGGTGTTGTTATGTTTCTTGTATTTTAGTCGTATTTTTTTATAAAAGAATTAAACCACCAGGAAAACCGAAGTGCACAGGCTAGCCAGATAATTCTATGAGGTCAATCTTTTGGTACGTAGGCATACTGTTTCTAAGAGGCATTGCCAATGGGAAGCAGATCTGGACACAAATATGAAGGGATAGAAGTCTATGGTGCATGTTCTTTTAAGCAACCTGTCATCTGTACTTTAAGTTTGCAAAGTCATGACTCTTCATCTCATCCTTAAAACTCCAACCCCCCTCTCTCTCTCTCTCTCTCTCTCTCTCTCGTTTCTAGCCTCCCACTTTTGCATGGCTAAAGTAGATCTCTTCATTCCAGAAGCCTGGCTTCTTCTTTATGGATGCACTTTCATACTCAAGGCTTATTGATCTGCTGAGATTACGTTTTTTTGTTTTTTATTTTTAAGCTCTAGGAAAATAAGGACAAGAATGTTCTCCGTTGAGTATTGTCTTCAATTGAGAAAGCACAAGTAACAAGTATGTGAATTGAGTTTTATGGATTGAATACTTAAACATTTGGCCATTGCTGGGGCTTGCTTTTTAGCTCTTCGATTCCTCGAAGAGAACCCAGCTACAATCCTATTTCATAGTTATTAAAAAATGATTTCAGTATGCTTTTAGTATAGTTTCCTGCATGCTTGCTAGAAGAAGCGGTCAATAATTTTAAGTCCAATTCAATGGTTGTTGACGATCTAACCTTAGAATAAATATTTATGGGATGTTACTCATGCCCTGCTCGATGTCTAGTTGTTTAGTTACTAAAGATGTGTGTTCATATCTGTTCTGCGTTTGTTTGAGCTGGAAACCATTTTGATGACTTCTACATTGCGAGCGTTTAATGGTATATGAATGAGAAGTATTATTTTTAGGTGCTAGCTATTAGGGGTTTCATTTTGAAATATCCCCAGGGGATGCTGGTCCAGCAATTCACTGTAGTGCTATGTATTTATTTTTTTTAAATTTAATTTCTCATGGCAAAGGGGTAGTGAATTGTTTTACCATGGTCTGTTTTCTGCCAAAGACAATTTCATTTTCTTCGGGTCATGTTCTCTGATAATTTAATTGTGGAACTCATCATATCTCACAAGGTCATTGAGCATGAATATTTTTAACTGGCAAATTCCTGCTTGTGGCAATTCTAATAGTTGTGGGTTCATTCTTTTGATCTGTTGATTTCTTTTTTATTTTCCTTTACTTAAGTAGTGTTATGGATATACTTTGTCCCTTTCTCCAATTCTTTCTTTCTCCCCTTGCATCAATATCGAAGTTTTCTTTACTTTATCTTTGGTGGAGAGCTTGTTTTAAGGTGTGTTTGTTTTGGAGAAAACTTCATGATAGAGGGAAATGCTTTCCAGAAAATTATTTTCCAGGAAAATGTTTTCCTCCTTTCAAGTTAAGGAATTCATTTTCCTAATTTTAAACTGCACATTTTCTTGATTGAAGTAGTTTTCTGTTGACCGTTCATTTTTAGCAAACCAAACGAGTGGAAGTTGAGAAAACTAGATTTGCGGAAAATTCTTTCACTCAAACAAACAGACCTTAGATTAAATTTGAATACGCTATTTCTTGTTTTTGATTGCCAGAAAGAAAAGTGCTGTTTGATGAAAATTGGCCTTTGGAGCTTAGTGGGAATTTTGTCACTGGTAATACCTATTTAATTGTGATCTAATAATGCCTTCTATCTCTGAGTGGTGTAACTATCATATCTGATTAAATTCTACGTTGTTAGTAAGCACATACATACTTAATGGTGTCCTTCATATGTAGCTCTTTGGTTTTCAATTGAAAGAAAGTGTCATTGTCATTCAGTTATTCCAGAACATGAAACTTAGGCATTCTTTGACATGTTTCTACTGATAGAGAGGCTTAATTTTTGGACCAGCACTTGTTAATCAATTTTTGGCCGAAGCTGAAATTGCTGGAACTCAATTTGTTATTGCTACGTCCGTTGTTCTTTTGCTTTTTTTTTTTAATAGCATTGGATAATGCTTAATGCTGATAATTTGCTGGAGCTGCTGTGCACTTCTGCAGTAGTATGGCTATTTTCCATATCTAAATAATATCTTGGGCCTGGTCTGGCTTCACAACGGTTATTCTCATTTTGCATACCTGTTTTCAATTGTAGGTGGCTGAACGAGCACTGTTTTTCTGGAACAATGACCACATCGAAAATCTAATCAAGCAAAATCGCAGTGTAATATTGCCAATGATCTTCCCTGCCCTCGAGAAAAATGCCAGGAACCACTGGAACCAGGCTGTTCAAAGCTTGACCCTGAATGTCCGTAAATTGTTTTATGATCTTGACCCCGAACTGTTCAAAGAATGCCTGACCAAGTTCCAGGAGGACGAGGCAAAGGAAGAAGACGTCAAAGTGAGACGTGAGACCACATGGAAACGCTTGGAAGAACTCGCTGCAAAGAAAGCCACGAGCAACGAGGCAGTGCTTGT
Source organism: Eucalyptus leucophloia subsp. euroa (assembly GCA_017140325.1). Taxonomy (NCBI): domain Eukaryota; kingdom Viridiplantae; phylum Streptophyta; class Magnoliopsida; order Myrtales; family Myrtaceae; genus Eucalyptus; species Eucalyptus leucophloia. The sequence goes on from CM029476.1 coordinate 25,598,433, forward strand.
TCTTGCGAAAACATTGTCTCGAATGGCTTCAGGTTAGCAAGAACAAACACTTATCTCTCAGCTGTTGGTTCTAGCGGCTTCGTTTATTTTGGCTAGTGGGGTTCACTGTAGGATTCGGAAATTGGTTGATGTTCATGGAATGCCACTGTATACTATCTTCATTGGAGGGAGTATTCTGTAATGTAGCGAAGGATGATGACTTGACATTGGTCGAAGGCCAAAAACATTTACTGTAATCGATCCGCCCTGTTTTTTTGTTTCCCCTATATTCTGCACGAGCTTTTGCTTACGGTTTCAGATCATTCCCTTGATCAATTTTTGTACTTTGAAGGCGTGAAAGCCTCTGTCTCTCTGTCTCTCTCTGTTTCTTTGATCAAATTGCTGCTACCATATGAATTTGAGTCAAAACAATGTCCGTGTCTCATCGTATCACCTCGCTTATAAAAAGAAAAAGAAAATTTATTAGCATAGTGTCATACACAGAATCGACTTGCCCGAAAGAGAAGTGAAGTTTGTGTCGACTTTTCGAGTTCGGTTCAGCTTGCAGTTGATCTTAATGATTACCTTTACCTTCAGTTTTGGCTCCATTTTTGGCTCATCCGTTGGTCAGCAGTTTCAGATTTTTGCCATTAAAACCTTGATAGCCACTTTTTAAGTATCGAAGCCATTGGTTTAGGGTGATTTTACAATTAAGAAAAAAGCTCTTAAACAAAAGTTAAAGAAGATAAAAAAGAGAGAACGTCGAAGATCTTCTACTTGGTTTTAGCCATCGATCGATTTCGGGTCCAACTAAACGTACAATTGCGATGTTCCAAATGCCACCCTGGCCAGGCAGAGCAAGTTCATAACATTAAACAGAAGTAAAGTGCACGAACATCGTCAGCCCCAGAACATTGTATTATCTCACGTACATAGCCATGTCTACCAAGTCATCGGCTCATCACGAGCATGTTCACGCCCTCCTCATCTTTTTCCAACTCTCAGTTCTTTCACGAGAATGCGAGGAATCTCCGGTGAGGGGCTAGGTCTGCTGTCGGGGACCCCATGATCAATGGTTGAGATTGCTCCCCACGCTCAGGTCTGGGTTCAGACAAATTCTTTTTTCGCTCAATCCATGTATAACGGGAGAAATGTCAAAAAAGTCATAAATCTTTTGCATTTGTGCCAATTTAGTCATAAATATTTTTTTTTTGCCAGTTTAGTCCTAAATTGTGCCAATTTAGTCTTATTTGGCCAATTTTGATTGGATTTTGTTGACTAGACATCGACAGGCTGACGTGGCCTGATTGGTGTTGATGTAGATAATTTTTAATAATATTTAATTTTTTGAAATTTTTTTCCTTTTTTTTTTTTCCTTCTCCTTCTCCTTCCTCCAGTCGATCACTGGCGATCGCCGGCGAGGTCAACCTCATGCTAGGTGGCGAGAAGTGAGCTCGAGGCCGCTTAGGCCATGAGGGTGGCCTTGCATTGGGTCGGTGAGGTTGAGCCTCGCCGCCTTGGCCTTGAGGGCAGCCTCGCATTTGGATATGGCGAGGTCGAGCCTTGCCGGCCATGGGCGAGGCTCCATGTCAGTACTGATCAGGTCACGTTAACTAGCTGGCGTCTAGTCAGCAAAATCTAGCCAAAATTGGCTAGAAAGGACTGAATTGATACAATGTAAAAATATTTAGGATTAAATTGGCACTAAAAAAAGGTTTCGGACTAAATTGACACAAATGCAAAAGGTTTTGGACTTTTTTAACACTTTTCCCCATATATAACTAATGCAACGAACCGTTCCTGGTCGCTGCTGTCGTCTCCCGGCATGGTCCAAGAAGATGAGCAGCCAATCTTGAGTTCGCATTTATTTAATTTAATCATCTGACGTGCGTAAGATTTGAGCAAGATCTTCAAGACCTGTTAAAGCCCAAATCGTTCCCTTTCCTAGGGCCCTCAGTGAAAACGCCCCTAACATTAATTTATGAACCCAAGACTAGCTCATGAAATAACAGAGCATTACTTTACATCAAAACCCAGAAATTTCATTTTCATCGCCCACTTGATTATTGCAGATATCCCTTTTATAAAGCTTGACTTACACCAATGCAATGAATTCGTTTTCCATATTCTCTGTCTTGCCAGTCATTCTAGCTACTGCTCCAGGACGAGCAAGCAAAACAAGGCGTCAATGGAGATGATGAAGGTGGAGATCATCTCTAAAGAGACGATCAGACCATCCTCTCCGACCCCCGCCCATCTCCGGCGCTTCGCCTTGTCCGCCTTCGACCAGTTTGCTCCTCCTGTTTACATCCCGCTGGTCCTCTTCTACGCCAACGCTCCTTGTGATGGACCCGAGAGCTCTGAAATACTGGGGCGGATGAAGCGGTCGTTGTCGGAAACCCTAGCTCGTTTCTACCCCTTTGCAGGTAGGATCGTGGACAACGTGTGCGTTGACTGCACGGACGACGGTGCGGACTATTTCGAGGCTCGAGTGACGGGGATCGGCCTTAAGGAGATCCTGCAGTCGCCAGACCCGGATGTGCTGAAGCTGCTCCTTCCCGTGGACATCGAGTCGCCGGAATCGTTCCACGGTCGTTTGGTGTCTGTCCAGTTGAGCTTCTTCAACAGCGGAGGAGTGGCAGTTGGGTTCTGCTTGTCGCACAAGATCGCCGACACATCGACCCTGAGCTCGTTCCTCCGCGGCTGGGCCACCGTGGCTCGTGGCGGAGGCTCCGTGGCCGAGCTGCCAGTTCCAGACTTGAGTACCGCCTCGACTCTCTTCCCCGTCTTCCGAGGCTCTGAGCAGCCTCCGCCCGGTGAAGATGATGAAGCAGAAGTGCCAGTCGAGGAGGTACGGCTTCGGGGCCGCAGAGATTGCGGCTCTCCGAGCTAGAGCGGCAAGCGCGACCGCCGCTCAGCCCACTCGAGTGGAAGCCATTTCGGCCTTCATATGGAAATGTGCGATGGAATCTGCTGCGTCCTCCGGACGCTCTCTTCTCGCGCAAGCCGTGAACATCCGAAAGAGAACGGAGCCGCCGCTCCCGCCGAGCTCCGTCGGATGCTTGATCAGCTACTTCACAGCAGAAGTAGACGAAAATGACGAGCACCATGAGAAGGATCTCCTTCCATTGCTAGTGGCTAAAATGAGGGAGGGAATGGAGGATTTCTTCGAAAATGACGCGAAAAAATTCGGCGGGTCGGAGAGCTTTTCGACGATGTGCGAATTGAATAAAGCAGTCGGCGAGCTGATGAGTACATACGGGCCGAGCTTCTACGGGATCACGAGCTGGTGTCGGTTTGGATTATACGAAGTCGATTTCGGATGGGGAAAGCCGGAGTGGACGAGCTTATGCAGGTCGGAGCAAAAGAACGTGGTGGTGTTGACGGACGCCAGGGACGGCGAAGGAGCAGAGGCGTGGGTGACGCTGGGCGAAGCCGAGATGGCAGCGTTCGAGAAGCATCAGGATCTGTTGCGATACGGCGCTCCTAACCCGAGCGCCTGGACCGGTCCGCACGAGCCATGATGGAAATGGCGATCCCTGGCCGGAGCACCGACGGTGGAGATAATCGCGCAGGTGCTACAGAAATAAAATTCTGTCCCCTATCCCTCCTGTGCATCGACGGGAACATGTCTGGTAGGTCTCCTATCTTCGGGATGCCGAGTAAAGCCAGACTTGTGATGAGAATGTTCGATGATGTTTTATGTAATGAACCTGTTCCTTTGTGGTAGATCATGTGAAGTCCAACCCTTGGATTAAGGGCTGTACTTTTTTTTTTCAAGTTAGTGTTACTCTATTTCTACTCTAATTCTTACTCTCAGATTTTTACTTTACCTCTTTACAGGGTGTGGGTGTTAAAACCCACACCTGAAACTATATCGTCCTCACCCCAATCCCCTTGAAAAAGTGGGGATTCGAACTCCTCAACTCCTCCTTTCACGTTGGAAGGGTGAGACCTGTACTTAAAATCTCCTAGTCTAACACCTCTAGCCGATCGCTGGGCCTTGGCAATGGCTGGTAATTGGCTAGAGACGAGGTTGGGCAACCTCGTTGTGAGGTTGACCTCATGGGGGCTGGCGAGGCTCCCTTGAGGCTGGGGAGGTCGTCAGCAATTGCTGAGGCTTGACGACTGACAAGAGGAGTAAAAAGAAGAGGGAAAGAAAAGAAAAGAATAGAATAGAAAAATCTCAAAAAATTATCAAAAAATTAAAAGAAGTTTTACGTCATAAAAAAATTGAAGATCGTACCAAATACATTTTTATTCTTTTTCTATTTCAAGGATAGAATTTTGTGCACTTACCAGAGGCTTTCGAATATTCAGAAACTTGTCCTAGGAGTAGAAATAAAAAAAAATATTTGAACATAAATTGTTTTTAGAAATAAAAACGTTATCAAATATGCCCTTAATAGCTAAAGCTAAGATGAATTGTCACATTTCTTTAATCCATTGTCATCTATCTTCTTCAATATACAAAACTGAGAACCGGACTCGATACCTCTTCGAACTGCCTATAATTGGCCTCTTTGGTCTAGTCCAGACAATTCCGATTTGGTCAGTCTGCGTTGCTCATCCCTGGCCCAGACGCATAACCGAGGGGGGCAAAGTGCAGTACTCGTCTCAATCGGGACCACTGCGAGTCAAAATCATGTTAGTTCGTTTCGCGTCATCAAGAGAATATCATGTTATTAAAACATAGACAAGACAACCCTTACGTCGGATGAAGCGAGCACGCGTGACATTGCAGCAAGAGAAAAGCACGACATGGTAATGTGCTCATTTCAAGGTTTGGCCAACGAAAGATCGGGATTGGACCTGGCCTGGATGATACAAAGGACAAATTACGGAATAATGCACGCTCCTTCAGAAGAGCTTCTGAAAAGACGCCCCCCCGTCGCCCCCGGCATCAAAGCCTAACAGATGCTCCGCCATAAATAAATCTAAGCGAATCGTTCATCCGTCACATGGCATGGCGGATTATTATAGTGAAGCTCACACCATTCCTAGCCTTAAGGGGTTAGGTTATAGACCAGGGCGTGAAGGTAACGGCGAGGCGAAGGGTAGCGATCTTGATGGATTTGATTGAGAACGTGGTGGAATTAGGTAGGAAGTCGTTCGTTAGGCTCCCATCGGGTGATTTGGTCGTACCATATAAGTGAGTTTATAATAGATCCATTAAAATTCATCTTTTTTGGGCATTTCTCTTTACAACCCATTTGTAACTCATATTTCAAATTTGCAGTAACCTATATATGATTTGTTTAAGTGAATTTGAGTTAAAATATGAATTTATGATCTATTTGGACAGTTTCAATAAGATTCAGTAGATCATATAGGTTGATTTGCTTTTGCCTGCTACGATAGGTATATATGCCCAGGATCGCATCCAAGTCTAAATAATCCGTCTTTTCATTGAACATACCGTTGACTTGTGGCTCCAGTAATATTTGTGGAGACAACTTGCTTAAAAAATATGATATCCTACCACCACCACAATTACTTTAACAAGGTAAGCGCTTACTATAAAACTGACAAGTTGCTTTAAAATTGACTTGAAAAGTGCAGCAAATTTTTGGTAAGCGCTTACTTTATAACTTAAACAAATACTTCTATAAATAATTGCAGTTTTACTATAAAACTAGTATTTTATATTGTCCCAACAAAACAAGAAATTCCACAAGCGTTCAACCGTGGCCACGACCATTAAGGTCGACAATGTAAAGAGAGAGACCATCAAACCCTCGTCTCCGACATCCCCCGAGCTCACATACTTCGAGCTCTCCCTCTCTTCGATCAGTTCTATCCCATCTTTCATACGCCCCTCATTCTCTTCTACACCGGCAGCGGCGGCCGGGCTGCCTCCGAGAGGCCGCGACTGCTGATGGAATCGTTGTCGAAGGTCCTCGCTTGCTTCTATCCTCTTGCGGGATGAATTTTCGACAACTTATCGCTCGAATGTGTCGACCAAGGCACCGAGTACTTGGAGGCCGTGGCGGGATGCGATCTCTCTCGAGTCCTGGAAGAACCTGACATGGCGGTCCTCAGGAAATTTCTCCCTGCCACTCTAGACATCGAGTCCACTGATGTTGCGGCGGCGCTGTTGCTCCTCGTGCAGGCCAACTTCTTTCAGTGCGGCAGATTGGCAATCGGCCTTGCGTCATGCGCAAGGTGACGGTTGTTGTGCTCATCAAACAACATCGATTTTTCCCGAGTACGCATGCAAATTAAACTTTCACATGTCTATTCACCTATTAGTTTCTCCAAGTTGTTACGAACTTCTCATTCTTTTGACTTGTTCACCCATAAGAGCCTTCCACTTTTTCAAGTTCTTTCCCTTAGCACTCGGGATAGTTTCAATGGTTTTGGGTCATCAATAGTCATATGAACAAAAGCATATGAACAAAAACAACACAAGCAATTGTCAAACCACAAATTATTAGGAGTGTGCAAAAAAAATCGAGAACTGCCCAAACTAGATGGTTCTAGGTAGTTCCCATTAGAAGCAATTTGATTGCGAGTGTGGAGCCGTCCACCCTAAGTAGACCCGTACATGCAATTGTTGGCTACCTTCAGAGGAGAGATTAAGGACATGTTTGGTAATGTTTTTATTTCCCTTTTTAATTTTTAATTTTTTGTTCTTCTAAACACAAATAGAATAGAAATTCATTTGTGTAAGTTTTTATTCTTGGGAATAGATTTAAAACAGAAAATAATAAAATAAATTAATTTTTGTTTTTGGGGACAACTCAAGAATCAAACCCATACTATTTTCTTTTTTCTTTTACTCTTTTCTTTTCTTTAGTTTTTTTTCTTTCTCAAGTTAGTTGTCGGCCTCAATGATAGTTAGTGATTGTCTAGATGAGGTCCAGCGACCTCGCTGGAGCCTCATCGGTTGGCGAGGTTGACCTCGCGGTGGTTAGCATTGGTGTCACTTAGTCGGGTGAGGTTGAGCCTCGCTGGTGGCTGGGTGAGGTTGAGCCTCGCTGGTGGCTACGCGAGGCTCGAGGCAACCTTACTGGTGGTGGTGAGGCTTCCTCAAGGTCGGCAACCTCACTAGCTCTTGTCTAGTAGAGGTTGGAAACCAATTAGAGGAGGAAGAAGAAAAGAAAAAAAAGAGAGAAAAATGTAATACATTTATTAAAAATTAAAAAAATTCTAAGTCACAAAAAAGTTTGGAGGTCCCAAATACAATTCTATTCTAGGTATAGAAATTTTGTATAATTAGCAAACGCGTTCTTTTATTCAAAAACTTATATAAAAACATAAAAAAAGGGGATAAGTGTAATAAAAGCCCTAAAATTTGTCACGAAAATGCAATTAAGTCCTAAAATTTTCAAAAGTGCAATCGAGTTCTAAAACTTGTCAAATTGTTTCAATCGAGTTCTAAAGTTAACACCGTCAGCCTTTTTAACGGAAAATACTGACGTGGCGCGGACGTGGCATTTTAAATAATTTTTTATTTTCCACTTGGAAAATTTGAAGGTCGTATCAAACACAATTCTATTTCGGGTATAGAAATTTGTGCAGTTATCAAATATGTTCTTTTACTCATAAACTTATATAGGAAATAGAAATAAAAAAAACTATTTTCGGAAACAAAAACTTATTATGAACAGCCTAAGTCAAGTCGCTCCTGCTCTCTTTTTCTGGCCGAGGAGACTTAAGGTGGACCTATCCCCTAGAAGCTTCGTTACTGATGCTCATCTTCATCGGAGATGGCCATCTAGAACCTCCTCGTGCAGGTTCGAACGGTAATCGCGGTCGGGAATTCTCCTCGGCAAGGCAAGAGGTTCTTCGAAATCTTCTGTCTCGGTGCGTCTACGAACGAAAACAAAGAGTAATGTCGCGTTGATGTTATGTGAAAACCGACTGGTGTTAGGGCTTTTGTTGAGGATTTGGTCTAAATCTCTGCTAATTTAATACTCTTGAATCAAGACATTGTCCTAGCACTGCATATAGGACTGTCATCCAAGATGCTCGCCATCCTTTCGATGAAATATTCAAGTTAAACCAGAATTGGACTGGCCTCCCAAGACACAATTGGTTCCATGGATCCATCGGAAATTGGACTGGATTGGGGGTCTGGTTTTCAAGTGGGTCTAGGAACTAGTTGACTGTTCCCAATTCACATTTTGTGAAATCGGTCCTCAGTGGACCGTTCTTGATTCAAGGGTGAAAATTGATCATCCCTACAAATCATAAGGGATGGTTTTGTCAATATTAAAATCTTTAAATGTTTTCTCAATAGATATGATGCACGATGAGGCATCAATTATGATTATGATGCAATACTAATTAACATGCAACCTAAATTTCTCATTTAGTTTAGCAAAAGCGTAAATTAATTCCTTGCGCATGCATAAGCTAGATGATATGCGTGAATTAAATTACTATGTGACACACATATGCGACATTATACTATATGTAATGGAATTAAATATGCGTTAATCCTAAATGCATTCTATGTGAGATGATCAACTAAACTAATTCTTAGAGACATCTAAATTATGAAACGACATTCAACATGCAGTGTGAAAATTATAGAACTGACCATGAATTAATTCAACAATTAAATGCAATGTGAATGAAATATGAATGTAATTTTTTGGGGATTTTCTTTATGTATTAGAAATGGCAAATTACCTAAATTTACATGATGACCTGAATTAACTAGGACATAATACTAAATAAAATCTATGATTTCCTAAATTGCTACGTGACTCCTGGTGCATGCATAAAAGCAAATCTAGTTCCTAAAAGCTATGCAATTTCTTGTGCATTTTATTCTATGTGCATGAAATGCATCCTAATCTAATGACGTGCATAACCTAAAGTTCGGGAAAATTGTCCAAAAAGTCCTAAATCTATTGTACTTTTGCCAATTTAGTCCTAAACATTTTTTCTTGCCAATTGAGTCCTAAACCTTTTATAATTGTGTCAATTCAGTCCATTTGGCCGGCCGGAGCTGACGTGGACGTTGGCCGGAGACAGCTGGCCGGCGAATAATTTTTTAATATTTTTTTCGAATTTTTTTTCTTTTTTTTTTTTTCTACTTTCTTCTTCCTCTGGTGGGCGCTGGTGCCGGCCGGCCAGAGGCGAGGGCCGGCGAGGTGAGCCTCGCCGACCACCATTGGCGGAGGCGAGGCTTGGCCTTGCCTCGCCCGGGCGACGGCGGCCTCGCCAGATCTGGTGTGGCTCGACCTCATCACGGTTGGGTGACGGCAGCCTCGCCGTCGCTAGGCAAGGCTCGCCCCGCCGGCCGGCGAAGGAGAGCCTCGCCCAATGATGGTGAGGCCGCCGTCGCCAGATATGGCGAGGCTTGACCTCGCCACGGGGCGAGGCCGAGCCTCACCTCGGCTAGGCGATGGTGGCCTGCCGTCGCCAAATCTAGCGAGGCTCGACCTCGCCTCGGCCGGGCGGCGGCGGCGGCCTCGCGTCGGCGGCGCAGGCTCGCCCGGGCGAGGCCGAGCCTCGCTCGGTTGGGCGCGGCGGCCTCACCTCGAGGTGAGGCTTGGCCTCCCGTCGGCTAAGGTGAGGCTCGCCCTCGGGTGACGGCGGCTCGGCGAACCTCGCCCGCCCGGCCGACGGCGAGGCCACCGTCGCCAGATCTGGCGAGGCTCGACCTCGCCATGGATGGGCGAGGCTGAGCCTCGCCTCGGCTAGGTGTTGGCGGCCTCACCATCATTGGGCGAGGCTCGCCTTCGCCAGTGGCCGGGGAGGCCGGTGAAGAAAGTGGAAAAAAAGAAAAAAAATTGGAAAAAAAGAAAAAAATTCGAAAAAATTATTTAAAAAATATTAAAAAATTGTTCTCCAACCAACTGTCTCGCCCGGTGTCCACTTCAGCTCCGGCTAGCCAAATGGACTGAATTGACACAAATGTAAAAGGTTTAGGACTCAATTGGCAAGAAAAAAAAGGTTTAGGACTGAATTGGCAAGAAAAAGTGCAAAAGGTTTAGGACTTTTTGGATAATTTTCCCCCTAAAGTTCTACATGATCAATGATTAGATGATGTCTATGAAATTATTTGAGTAATATTAATAATTACTAATATTAACTTAGACTATCAATTATCAGTACATGATGAGCACAAAAAGGAGGAAAGATTTAATTAGGGGTCCAATTTTTGGGTTCCAATATTCGATTCCCTAATTAGACCAACTTGAACAAAGAAACTAAAGGAAATATTCAATTGAGGGTCCAATCTTTAGGCTCAAAATGTTCGATATCCCTAATTAAATAATCCTTAATAATGCAAGATCGATCAAAATAGGAGACTACGTTTTATAATCCATTTGAACATGCAAGGGATATATGAAAGGCAATCCATTCAATGATTACATGTTTCAAAATAGGAAGTAATCCAAATTTGAGGGCTTGTGGGCTTATAATCTATCTGAACATGCAAGGGACATCAAGGGTTTTTGGACTTATTTTACTTAACAAGCCTAAGCCCAGGGCTCCATATAAGAGATTATTTAGTAAAGAGCGAACATTTTGATGATTTGACATTTTGGACATTTTCAAATGTACTAATTTAGTCATAAAATTTTGAAAGATTTGTCATTTTAGTCCTAAACCTATTATTTGAATAATTGACCAAAAAGACTATATCAACAAATTGTTAAAATATTTAGAGTTAAATTGGTAAATTGTTAAACGGTTTAAGTTAAATTGACATAATTGAAAGATTTGAGACTAAATTAACCATCGTACACTATGTTTAGAAATTTTTGGACAATCTTCCTTTAAATTGACCATTGTGATTAATCGATTAGTTTTCTTCATTAGCATCACTTGCGATTCTACTCTATAACAAGCCCAACACCAAATAGCGTACTGTTATGTTTATTTATGTACACATTCGCAACTTTTAGCAATATGATCAGAAAATCATTTTTACCTTTTGGATTTACATTTTTGGCAAGGCCGATGTAGGGACGGATCTAAGAGTGAAAAGATCTTGGTACGACCCACGAGCGTCGACGCCGTAGCAGCCCACCGCCTCACCACTGCCCGTCACCGCATGGAAGCCCTGCTGCCACGCCTGCACCAACATCCGAAGCCTACTACACCGTGATAAGTCCACTGCTCGCCCCGACGCCCCCGCTCCGCCAGTCCCTGCTGCTCGAACGCCGCCTCTGTTTCGCCTGACGAAGCTGCTGCTGCGCCAATCCGAGTCTCATCCGAGCGACCACCCGAGCTGCTTCAACCGCTCCAGATTCGGTCACTGGTAGCTCGACACCACCGGAGTCCATACCGCCGGTCTGCTCCGCTGCTGCGCGTCTCCGCCACCGCTACTCTGCTACGCCCGACGCCAGAAGTTGCCGCCCTTACCTGCGACGTTGCTGTTCCTCTGCACGCCCGAGCGACGCCCCCCTGCTGCCGAGTTTTCCTCTGTCGCGCCCCGCTTCACCTGCAACGCCGGAAGCTGTTGCTCACCCTGCAGATCGCGTCTCTCCTCCTGCAGGCGAACCTCGCACCGACCTGCGCCTGCACGAGCACTGCGTGCCACCGTTAGCTGTCCCTCTCGCCCGCTCCGACGCCGGCCATCCTTCGCCGCACGTTGTCACGCCATCGACGCTACTGTTCACCTTCCCTTAGGTAGTTTAATTTTTAATTTTTATTCTTACTTTTCACTAACTTTTATCTTATTTTATTTATTTTGTTATTATTGTTCAATTTAGAATATTGAGATGTGCTTTTTTTTTTTTTATATAAATCTCGTAGGCATTAACTGCAGGTGTTTTATCCAAAATTACGGTAATTATTAATTTGACCCGTAAGACGTCGGGTCATTTTTTTAATTACTTTAATTTTTAGGAATTTTGATAGTATTTCAATTATTAAATCATTATAGATTTAAAATAATTGTTAATTTAATCCGTGAGACAACGGATTATTTTTTGGTTATTTTAAATCTTATCTTCTTTCTTTTAAAATAATTACTTGTTTGGAAAGATTAAAAAAAAAGAAAAATCAAAAAGTACATAAAAATCTAAATATTGCATTAGAGCATTTAGGTTTAGTAAATTAGGACTGTATTTTTAGGGTTAGTAAATTAAAATTGCATTTATAAGATTTATTTTTAGGATTATAATTTTTAGATTATACTTTTAGATGGGTGATTTTTGTTAGGGCTAATTTTAAATAATGTTGGCATGTCTTGATTTTTTATATAGCTTTTAAGATAAGATATAGTTTAAGTTAAATTGATTCCTAAAATAAATTAGAATATCATTCACTTTAGTTAGTCTAATTATTTTTTTAATTCCGAATTTCAATAAAAAGAATCCAAAAAATATTAGGTACATATTAATTAATTTGCATAATAGGTTTAATTAGAATTTGTTATTAGTAAAATATTGTCATATCTAGAACTTAGGTACTTAGGTCCATACACATTTCATATTAAAGCAACACACCTAGATATTTTTAGATTAAGTCAATTTTCATTTAGTAAAACAAAAAGAGGAACAAAAAATGTTATGCATGCCATATGAGTTATAGTTTAATTGTTTTTTTGTTTTTTTTAATAAAAAGGAAAATACTAAAAGATGATCATTGCACCATTAAGTTACTTTCTTCTAAATAAAAAATATTATGTCATTAAAAAAAAAAACTAAAGATCATTTCCTTGGTTAGTTAATTCATAATTAATCTCATTTCCTATCATCATTATTTAGCATAGGTTGCATATATGCATTAAAAAATGAATCATCATTAAAAAAAAAAACCATAAAAGAGCATGCATGTAGAATTACCATGTCATTCATCCCATATCACGTAACACATGCATATTTAGGATTATATAAATTAGATTGCATACATATAGTGATAAGTTTAAGTCATACCATATGAATTGCATCTCGCATGTCATTAAAATAAATTCATGTATATTAAGTTAGATTAAGATTGCATATAATTAACATTTTTTTAAAAGAAAAAGAAAAAGAAAAATTAGGTGTCATGTCATTTAGAAATCATGTTTAGGGCATGCATTTTTATTAGTTTTTTTTTTTTTTTTATTGAATGTTATTTTATTGATTGTGCACCCGCATGACCACCATTTGCATGTTAGTAGCTTAAGTTTAAATTAATCAACATTGCATGCAAAATATTTTTAAAATTAAAGGTACCAAAAGGGCGTTAGACTAATCTAGCGTAACCATGTCGCCGGACTTACTGAATCTCTGGTTCGCAATAGTAAAGTATTCTCCTATACTTTGCTTGGGTTTTTAACCAACCCTAATTGGTTAGTGGCGGCTCCAAATTGAATATAATTGCATGTTTAAATAGATTAATTTCTTAACATTAAGTCGCGATTGGTAGGACTTGGGAGGGTCCATGCCAAGTCTTTGAACTTAGTAATCCATTAGCCTTCTTTAAGTAATTTACCATCGGGAAGGTCGCGACACCCAACATGACATAAATACCCCAAACTATTTTAGAATTGCCGAAAAATCTAAACTTATAAATGTGTGACATATATACCATTTATTTTAGTTCCATCCGGTGTTATATTTATCACACCGATATTAATTCTGGGTTTTTCAAGACACAAAAAAAGTTTATGATACTTGGTCACAATGAGCAAATTTAAATTATTCATGGAGCTATGGGAATGGTCTTTTAGTTTTATGTCGATTAAGTACATTACCTATGTCTAGGAAGCCTGTAACATTAAGTGACATATACTAGAGTCTATGGAAGCTAAAATTACGATGAGTGATTTACCCATCGATCGATGTCGGGTCCAACTAAACGTACAATTGCGATGTTCCAAATGCCACCCTGCCCAGGCAGAGCAAGTTCATAACATTAAACAGAAGTAAAGTGCACGAACATCGTCAGCCCCAGAACATTGTATCATCTCACGTACATAGCCATATCTACCAAGTCATCGGCTCATCGCGAGCATGTTCACGCGCTACTCATCTTTTTCCAACTCTCAGTTCTTTCACGAGGATGCGAGGAATCTCCGGCGAGGGGCTAGATCTGCCGAGGGGGACCCCATGATCAATGGTCGAGGTTGCTCCCGACGCTCGGGTCCGGGTTCGGACAAATTCTTTTTTCGCTCGATCCATATATAACTAATGCAACCGACCGTCCCTGGTTGCTGACGTCATCTCCCGGGAAGCATGGTCCAAGAAGATGAGCAGCCAATCTTGAGTTCACATTTATTTAATGTGAGATCCGACGTGCAAAAGATTTGAGCAAGATCTTCAAGACCTGTTAAAACCCAAATCGTTCCCTTTCCTAGGGCCCTCAGTGAAAACGCCCCCAACATTAATTTATGAACCCAAGACTAGCTCATGAAATAAGAGAGCATTACTTTAAGAATTGTTAAATTATGTCTCAAGTTTGAATTCATTATATGATACCAGATATGTGCAAAACACTTACATGCTGAAATGAGGAAGAACGTTCGCAAAGCATTTAATTAAAATTAAGGAGTGCTCGATAGGAGCCGAAAAAGATCTAGCCCTTGGCGTCGGAAATGAAGGCCACAAATCCGTGTGTTGACTTTTTGGCCCTTCTCACTTTTTCAGCATGAAATTATCCTCTGAAGAGTTCATCCTCTATTTTTTTCTACATCATTAAATGCATGCACATGCTCGTAGAAAACAAGTTGGTCAGCATTTGTGGCCTCAGAAGCCTATCATGCAGGCACCGAACTCTCTCCCTCTCTTTGGTCATCTTTTGTGGACTTCTTTCATCTTGTTGCGGATAAAGAAGGAGAGAAGGCAGAAGCTCTTCTACGTGTGTCAGTACATGCTGCTCAGCTCACACACTAACATTAAATGCATGGAGGCGCATGCTTTGAATCGGCAACGTTCTGACAATTGGGGAATACAAGTTTGTTTTTTCATTTCCTTCACTTCCACTGATAAAAGGCAAAAGATGTCTGGAGCTCGTTGGCTACGCAAGAAAGAGCCAGAGAGAAAAGAGCTCGAGAGAGTGTGAGAGACGAGAGAGCTTAGAGAGGTTTTGTGTTGAGTTGAGTCCATTGAGTTGTTTTGTTAAACACCGTGGGTATCGGATATAAAGTAGGGCTGGGAAACACTTGAGTGCATGTGTGATTGTAATCCTGTAATTCTCCGATTTATAGTGAATTGATTTGCTGGCTCTCCTCGTGGACGTAAGTTCCGACATTCGGACTGAACCACATAAATTTTTGGTGTCCTTATTTTTCTTGTTCCTCATTTTATTTCGATCGATTTCTATAGCTCCCGACATAATTGCAAAAATATACGATCTGCTTCCGCTACGACGCCGATTACAACAATTGGTATCAGAGCTAAGACTTTGCGATTATGTCTGGAGCAAAAGTAGAAATTGAGAAATTTAACGGGAGGAACAACTTCGGGTTGTGGAGCGTCAAGATGAAGGCGCTATTAACAACTCAAGGATTAGCCAAGGCATTGGAGGGCAAGACTCAGTTGCCCGAAACAATGCGAGATGCTAAAAAGGACGAGCTAATGGAGAAGGCCATGAGCATCATCCTATTGAACTTATCGGATGAAGTGCTAATAGAGGTGGCCGAGGAGGAGGATGCCGCAGCATTATGGGCTAAACTTCAGGCCCTCTATGTAAAGAAGGGTTTGAACAATCGCTTATATATGCTGAAGAGAATGTTCCAGTTTCGATATACTGAAGGTACATCCATTAGATCCCATCTAGATGAGTTTAATAAACTCATGATGGACTTGAAGAATGTTGGCAAGATTTTAGATGATGAAGAACAAGGCATGATGTTGTTGGCGTTTCTACCAGAATCATTGGAGCACTTTACCGGCTCCTTGTTCCAGGGGCGTACTATGATTACCTCAGAGGAGGTAAAATTTGCCATATTCTCAAAGGAGTGGCAGAGAAAGTTGCGTGATGATGGTCTAGCGCAAGATGTAGCGCATGGACTAATGATTCGAGATAGAGACCAACATCGGAGGCCCAGCAACAGAAGCCAAAGAAAAAGCAGGTCGAAGTCACGACATAGAAAATCAAAAGGCCGCGTGAAGTGCTTCGAATGTCACGAGGAGGGACACATAAGGAGAAACTGTCCAAAGCTAAGAAATAAAGGCGTTTGGCAAAATGCTACAAGCAGTGTGGTGAATGTTGCTGAGGAGAGTACCAGTGATGCCGAAGCTATCCTATGTGTATCTACGAGTTCGTCAGAAGACGAATGGGTGCTAGATTCTGGATGTTCCTATCATATGACTCCTCACAAGAACTGGTTCACTACCTACCAAACTGCAGATGGTAGTAGAGTTCTTTTGGGGAATAATGCAGCCTGCGAGGTTGTGGGGATAGGAACAGTTCGGATCCGAATGCACGATGGCGTAGAACAGACATTGACAGACGTAAGGCACGTACCGAAGCTCAAGAAGAGCCTTATTTCTTTGGGAACACTCGATGACCTCGGGTGCAAATACATAGCTGAAGGTGGAGTGATGAAGATCTCTCGAGGTGCCCTGACAGTGATGAAAGGGAAGAAGGCGAATTCTCTCTATCATTTACTGGGAGAAACCGTGACCGGAGTTGCTGCAGTTTCATCAGGTGAGTCAGACTCAAATTTGATTTAGTTATGGCATATGCGATTGGGACACATGAGTGAGGCAGGTATGACAATGCTGAGTGAAAATGGGTTGCTGAAAGGTCAGAAGACAGGGAAGCTAGACCTGTGTGAACATTGCATTTTCGGGAAGCAGCGTCGTGTTAAATTCAGTACAGCTCTACATTCGACCAAGCGACCAGTCGAATACATTCATTCAGATGTTTGGGGACTGTCTCCAGTTCCATCGAAAGGAGATGCCCAATATATGCTGACATTCATCGACGATTACTCAAGGAAGGTATGGGCGTACTTCCTAAAGCACAAATCCGAGATATTTGATCGATTTAAGAATTTTAAGGCATTGATTGAGAAGTAGTCAAATAAACAAATTAAGTGCCTGAGAATCGATAATGGCATGGAGTTATGTGGTAAAGACTTTACCGAGTTCTTCCATAAGGAAGGGATTGTGAGACATCGCACAGTTCCCGGGACATCACAGCAGAATGGCATAGCAGAACGGAAGAACAAAACTCTACTTGAGCGAGCTCGTTGCATGCTTTCGCATGCAGGACTAGGCAAGGAATTTTGGACCGAAGCAATAAATATGGCGTGTTACCTAGTTAATCGATCTCCATCTTCTGCTATCGAGTGGAAGACTCCTGAAGAAGTATGGTCGAGGAAACCTGTTGATTACTCCGGATTACGAATATTCGGATGTCTTGCGTATGCTCATGCGAGAGATGATAAGCTTGAGCCAAGGGCGAAGAAGTGCATATTTCTGGGTTATGCACAAGGGGTGAAAGGCTACCGGCTGTGGTGCATTGATCCTAGATCACCCGGTTTTCTAATCAACAGAGACGTAATCTTCGACGAGACTGCAATACTTCAAAAGAAGAGTCTTGAGACTTAACTAGCAGAGCAAACGGATCATGGTGTCAGAAGTGAGGTGGAGATTCAGGTGGAGTCTCCAAAGACCTCAGAGTTAACAGAGGAAGAGATTGCAAATGAGGCCACAATTTCTGAAGACGGTGATACTAAACAACTAGCAGAGCCATAACACAACATAGCCACGGGCAGACAAAGAAGGCAAATTAAACCACCGGTACGTTATGGTTATTCTGAAATTGCCTATGCATTAACTGTAGGTGATGAGGTAGAGATGGATGAGCCTTCATCCTATTATGAGGCGATGGCTAGTGCTGAGTCATCACAATGGCTAGAGGCTATGAGTGAAGAAATGGAATCACTTTATCGAAATCAGATATGGGAGTTGATCAAAGTACCCAAAAGTCAGAAAATTGTCAGATGCAAATGGGTCTACAAATGGAAAGAAGGCATTCCCGATGTAGATGCAGCCAAGTTTAAGGCGAGACTTGTTGCGATGGGGTATACTCAACGAGAGGGCATCGACTACAATGAAGTGTTCTCTCCTATGGTAAGACATACCTCTATTCCTATATTACTTGCCTTAGTTACTGCACAGGATCTTGAGCTAGAGCAGCTAGATGTGAAGACGGCATTTCTTCATGGTGAATTGGAGGAACAAATTTACATGAAGCAGCCTGAGGGATTTGCTATTCCAGGTAAGGAAGACCATGTTTGCTTATTGAAGAAATCCTTGTATGGATTGAAATAATCTCCTAGACAATGGTATAAGCGTTTTGATGCTTTCATGACTAGTCAAGATTATTCGAAAAGTCAATTTGATAGTTGTGTTTATTTTAGGAGATTGGAGGATGGGTCTTTGATTTATTTGCTATTATATGTTGATGATATGTTAATAGCAGCTAAACATATCTCTGATATTGATGTGTTGAAGCGGCATTTGAGTGCTGAGTTTGAAATGAAAGAATTAGGTGTTGCTAAGAAAATATTGGGTATGGAAATTTTGCATGACAAAGCTGCAGGAACGTTGCGTTTGTCTTAAAAGAAATATATTGAGAAGATCGTGACACGTTTTAATATGCAGTCGGCAAAATCTGTAAGTATTCCTTTAGCCGCACATTTTAAACATTCTGACAAGTTATCACCGCAAACTGAGGAAGAGGAGGAACATATGTCCCATGTTCCTTATTCTAATGTAGTTGGTAGTATTATGTATGCCATGGTATGTACTAGACCTGACATTTCACAAGCTGTAAGTGTTGTCAGCCGTTACATGAAGCACCCAGGAAAGGCTCATTGGGAAGTAGTGAAATGGATCTTCAGATATCTAAAGGGGACAGCAGACGTTGGCATTATGTATCGAAGGAACATCAATGGCAATGAGACCACAGGGTACGTGGATTCGGATCACGCCGGTAACTTGGATGATCGTAGATCGTTAGCAGGGTACGTGTTTACACTAGTAGGTGGTGCAATTAGTTGGAAAACATCTTTACAAGATGATGTTGCATTGTCTTCGACTGAGGCGGAGTACATGGTACTAACCTTTGTTGCAAAGGAGTCGATATGGCTAAGGGGTTTGCTTTCAGACCTTGGACTAAAGCAGAAAAGTGTTACCATACATTGTGAAAATCAAGGTGCGATATATTTGGCTTACAATCCAATATATCACGAGCGAACAAAACATATCGATATCAGGTACCATTTCATTCGAGATGTCATGGCAAAGGGTAAAATTGTTGTGAAGAAAATAGCAACAGCGGAGAACCCAGCAGATATGATGACGAAGCATGTTCCTTCAACAAAGCTCAAGCTCTGTATGAGCTCGATTGGCGTCTGTAGAGTATGAGTGCCCATTAGGGCGTTGGGAGAGCCGAGCATGGAAAATAATCACTATAACTTGGCTTCAAACGTCGAGTCAAGGTGGAGAATTGTTAAATTATGTCTCAAGTTTAAATTCATTATATGATACCCGATACGTGCAAAACACTTATATGCTGAAATGAGGAAGAACGCCCGCAAAGCATTTAATTAAAATTAAGGAGTGCGCGATAGGAGCTGAAAAAGATCCAGCCCTTGGGGTCGGAAATGAAGGCCACAAATCCGTGTGTTGACTTTTGTGGCCCTTCTCACTTTTTCAGCATGAAATTATCCTCAAGACCTTCAAGACCTGTTAAAGCTGACGTGCGTAAGATTTGAGCAAGATCTTCAAGACCTGTTAAAGCCCAAATCGTTCCCTTTCCTAGGGCCCTCAGTGAAAACGCCCCTAACATTAATTTATGAACCCAAGACTAGCTCATGAAATAAGAGAGCATTACTTTACATCAAAACCCAGAAATTTCATTTTCATCGCCCATTTGATTATTGCAGATATCCCTTTCATAAAGCTTGACTTACACCAATGCAATAATTCGTTTTCCATATTCTCTGTCTTGCCAATCATTCTAGCTACTGCTCTAGGGCAAGGAAGCAAAACAAGGTGTCAATGGAGATGATGAAGGTGGAGATCATCTCTAAAGAGACGATCAAACCGTCCTCTCCGACCCCCGCCCATCTCCGGCGCTTCGCCTTGTCTGCCTTCGACCAGTTTGCTCCTTCTGTTTACATCCCGCTGGTCCTCTTCTACGCCGACGCTCCTTGCAATGGACCCAAGAGCAGCGAAATACCGGGGCGGATGAAGCGGTCGTTGTCGGAAACCCTAGCTCGTTTCTACCCCTTTGCAGGTAGGATCGTGGACAACGTGTGCGTTGACTGCACGGACGACGGTGCGGACTATTTCGAGGCTCGAGTGACGGGGATCGGCCTTAAGGAGATCCTGCAGTCGCCAGACCCGGATGTGCTGAAGCTGTTCCTTCCCGTGGACATCGAGTCGCCGGAATCGTTCCACGGTCGTTTGGTGTCTGTCCAGTTGAGCTTCTTCAACAGCGGAGGAGTGGCAGTTGGGGTCTGCTTGTCGCACAAGATCGCCGACACACCGACCCTGAGCTCGTTCCTCCACGGTTGGGCCGCCGTGGCTCGTGGCGGAGGCTCCGTGGCCGAGCTGCCAGCTCCAGACTTAAGTACCGCCTCGACTCTCTTCCCCTCTTCCGAGGCTATGAGCAGCCTCCGCCCGGTGAAGATGCTGAGGCAGAAATGCCAGTCGAGGAGGTACGGCTTTGGGGCCGCAGAGATTGCGGCTCTCCGAGCTAGAGCGGCGAGCGCGACCGCCGCTCAGCCCACTCGAGTGGAAGCCATTTCGGCCTTCATATGGAAATGTGCGATGGAATCTGCTGCGTCCTCCGGACGCTCTCTTCTCGCGCAAGCCGTGAACATCCGAAAGAGAATGGAGCCGCCCCTCCCGCCGAGCTCCGTCGGATGCTTGATCAGCTACTTCACAGCAGAAGTAGACGAAAATGACGAGCACCATGAGAAGGATCTCCTTCCATTGCTAGTGGCTAAAATGAGGGAGGGAATGGAGGATTTCTTGGAAAATGACGCGAAAAAATTTGGCGGAGCGGAGAGCATTTCGACGATGTGCGAATTGAATAAAGCACTCCGCGAGCTGATGAGGACATACGGGCCGAGCTTCTACAGGATCACGAGCTGGTGTCGGTTCGGATTATACGAAGTCGATTTCGGATGGGGAAAGCCGGAGTGGACGAGCTTATGCAGGTCGGAGCAAAAGAACGTGGTGGTGTTGACGGACGCCAGGGACGGCGAAGGAGCAGAGGCGTGGGTGACGCTGGGCGAAGCCGAGATGGCGGCGTTCGAGAAGCATCAGGATCTGCTGCGATATGCCGTTCCTAATCCGAGCGCCTGGATCGGTCCGCACGAGACATGATGGAAATGGCGATCCCTGGCCGGAGCACCGACGGTGGAGATAATCGCGCAGGTGCTACAGAAATAAAATTCCGTCCCCCATCCCTCCTGTGCATCGACGGAAACATGTCTGGTAGGTCTCCTATCTTGGGGATGCCGAGTGAAGCCATGCTTGTTATGAGAATGTTCGATGATGTTTTATGTAATGAACCTGTTCCTTTGTGGTTGATCATGTGAAGTCCAAGGGTTGGATTAAGGGCTGTACTTAAAATCTCCTTGTCTAACACCTCTAGCCGGTCGCCAGGCCTTGGCAATGGCTGGCAATTGGCTAGAGACGAGGTTTGGCAACCTCGCCGTGAGGTTGATCTCACTAGGGGTTGGCGAGGCTCCCTTGAGGCTGGGGAGGTCGTCGACTCTCGTCTTTGGCGGGTCGTCAGCAATTGTTGACTCGCAGTGGTCCCGATTGTGACAAGAGGAGGAAAAAGAGGAGGGGAAAAAAAGAAAAGGAAAAAAAAAGAAAAATCTCAAAAAATTATCAAAAAAATTAAAAGAAATTTTACGTCATAAAAAAATTAAAAATTGTATCAAACACACTTTTATTCTTTTTCTATTTCAAGATTCGAATATTTAGAAACTCATCCTAGGAGTAAAAATAAAAAATAATAATATTTAAACATAAATTGTTCTTAAAAGAAAAATGTTACCAAACATGTCTTTAATAGCTATAGCTAAAATGGATTGTCGCCTTTCTTTAATCCATTGTCATCTATCTTCTTCAATATACAAAACCGAGAACCGGACTTGACACCTCCTGAAATTGCCTATAATTAGCCTATTTGGTCTAGTCCGGGCGATTCCGATTCAGTTGGTCTATCTTGCTCATCCCTGTCCCCAAACAAATAACCGAGGGGGGCAAAGTGCAGTACTCGCCTCAATCGGGACCACTGCGAGTCAAAATCATGTTAGTTCGTTTCACGTCATCAACAGAGTATCATGTTATTAAAACATGGACAAGACAACCCTTACGACGGATGAAGCGAGCACGCGTGAGATTGCAGCAAGAGAAAAGCACGACGTGGTAATGTGCTCATTTCAAGGTTTGGTCAACGAAAGAACGGGATTGGACCTGGCCTGGATGATACATAGGACAAATTACGGAATAACGCACACCCCTTCAGAAAAGCTTATGAAAAGACGCCTCCCCGCCGCCCCCGGCATCAAAGCCAAACATATAGCCCACCAAAACTATATCTTCAGCGAATCGTTCATCCGTCACATGGCATGGCCGATTATTATAGTGAAGCTCATACCATCCTAGCCTTAAGAGGCCAGGTCGTAGACCGGGGCGTGAAGGTAATGGCAACGGGGAGGGTAGCAATCTAGAAGGATTTGATTGGGATCGTGGTGGAATTAGGTAGGAAGTCGCTTGCCAGGTTCCCATCGAGTGATTGGGTCGTACCATATAAGTGGGTTTATAATAGATCCATTAAAATCTATCTTTTTTGGGCATTTCTCTTTACAACCCCTTCGTAACTCATATTTCAAATTTGCAGTAACTTATATGATATGTTTGAGTGAATTTGAGTTAAAATATGGATTTGTGATCTATTTTGACAGCCCCAATAAGATTCAGTAGATCATATAGGTTGATTTGCTTTCGCCTGCTACGATAGGTATACATGCCCAGGATCACATGGCTAAATAACCATCCAAGTCTAAATAATCCGTCTTTTCATTGAACATACCGTTGACTTGTGGCTCCAGTAATATTTGTGGAGACGACAACTTGCTTAAAAACTATGATATACTGCCACTACCACAATTTACTTTAACAAGGGAAGCGCTTACTATAAAACTGACAAGTTGCTTTAAAATTGAATTGAAAAGTGCAGCAAATTTTTGGTAAGCGCTTACTTTATAACTTAAACAAATACTTCTAAGAATAACTGCAGTTTACTATAAAACTATTATTTTCTATTGTCCCACCAAAACAAGAAATTCCACAAGCGTTCAACCATGGACACGACCATTAAGGTCGACATTGTAAGAGAGACCATCAAACCCTCGTCTCCGACACCAGAATTGGACTGGCCTCCCATGACACAATTGGTTCCATGGATCCATCGGAAATTGGACTGGATTGGGGGTCTGGTTCTCAAGTGGGTCCAGAAACTAGTTGATTGATCCCAATTCACATTTTGTGAAATCAGTCCTCAGTGGACCGCTCTCAATTTAAGGGTAAAAATTGATCATCCTACAAATCATAAGGGATGGTTTTGTCAGTATTAAAATCTTTAAATGTTTTCTCAATAGATATGATGCACGACGAGGCATGAATTATGATTATGATGCAATACTAATTAACATGCAACCTAAATTTCTCATTTAGTTTAGCAAAAGCGTAAATTAATTCCTTGCGCATGCATAAGCTAGATGATATGCGTGAATTAAATTACTATGTGACACACATATGCGACATTATACTATATGTAATGGAATTAAATATGCATTAATCCTAAATGCATTCTATGTGAGATGATCAACTAAACTAATTCTTAGAGACATCTAAATTATGAAACGACATTCAACATGCAGCGTGAAAATTATAGAACTGACCATGAATTAATTCAACAATTAAATGCAATGTGAATGAAATATGAATGTAATTTTTTGGGGATTTTCTTTATGCATTAGAAATGGAAAATTACCTAAATTTACATGATGACCTGAATTAACTAGGACATAATTTATATCAGATCCTAGTCACGCACGAAATAAAATCTATGATTTCCTAAATTGCTACGTGACTCCTGGTGCATGCATAAAAGCAAATCTAGTTCCTAGAAGCTATGCAATTTCTTGTGCATTTTATTCTATGTGCATGAAATGCACCCTAATCTAATGACGTGCATAACCTAAAGTTCTACACGATCAATGATTAGATGATGTCTATGAAATTATTTGAATAATATTAATAATTACTAATATTAACTTAGACTATCAATTATCAGTACATGATGAGCACAAAAAGAAGGAAAGATTTAACTAGGGGTCCAATTTTTGGGTTCCAATATTCGATTCCCTAATTAGACCAACTTGAACAAAGAAACTAAAGGAAATATTCAATTGAGGGTCCAATCTTTAGGCTCAAAATGTTCGATATCCCTTATTAAATAATCCTTGTCGCGACCTTCCCAAGGGTAAATTACCTAAAAAGGCTAATGGATTATTAAGTCCGAAGACTTGGCACGGACCCTCCCAATTCCTATCAATCGCGACTTGATGTTAAGAAATTAATCTATTTAAGCATGCAATTATATTTAATTTGGAGCTGCCACTAACCAATTAGGGCTGGTTAGAAACCCAAGCAAAGTATGGGAGAATACTTTACTATTGCGAACCAGAGATTCAGTAGGTCCGGGAACATGGTTACGCTAGATTAATCTAACGCCCTTTCGGTACTTTTTATTTTAATTTTAAAAATATTTTGCAGGCAATGTTGATTAATTTAAACTTAAGCTATTAACATACAAATGGTGGTCATGCGGGTGTACAATCAATAAAATAACATTCAATAAAAAAAATGCTAATAAAAATGTATGCCCTAAACATGATTTCTAAATGACATGACACCTAATTTTTCTTTTTCTTTTTTGTTAAAAAAATGTTAATTATATGCAATTTTAATCTAACTTAATATGCATGAATTTATTTTAATGATATGTGAGATGCAATTCATATGGTATGACTTAAACTTATCACTATATGTATGCAATCTAATTTATATAATCATAAATATGCATGTGCTACGTGATATAAGATCAATGACATGGTATTTCTACATGCATGCTCTTTTATGATTTTTTTTTGATGATTCATTTTTTAATGCATATATGCAACCTATGCTAACTAATGATGATATGAGATTTATTATGAATTAACCTATTAACTAACCAAGGAAATGATCTTTTTTTTCTTTTTTTTAATGACATAATGTTTTTTATTGAAAAGAAAGTAATTCAATGGTGCAATGATCATCTTTTAGCATTTTCTTTTTTTATTAAAAAATACAACTAAACTTTAACTCATATGGCATGCATAACATTTTTTTGTTCCTCTTTTTGTTTTACTAAGTGAAAATTGACTTAATCTAAAAATATCTAGGTGTGTTGCTTTAATATGAAATGCATATGGACCTAAGTACTTAAATTCTAGATATGCATAATATGTGAGGAGAAAATAATGATGACGCACCAAAATATAATCCATCAATGTATATCAATGACATATATTTTGAACGCAAGTCAATAATGCAAGGCAAACCACAAATTTGTCATAAAAAGTTGAAATAATCAAAAATCTAACCTGCTGTCTCGCGGTTCAACATTTTTGATTATCATGGCTTAATATGACAAATTTCCTAATCAGATAATAAAAATAAATAAAAATAAATTAAGTTAGAATAAAAACAAAACATGAAATCAAATATAAAAATTCACCTAGTCTAACTCATGGTTGACTTGAGGAATGGCGAGGAGCAGCTGATGGTTCGGTGATGGGTCGTCGTTCGGAATAGGGGTGGTCGTCGAAACTCCGGCGAGGGGCGAGTGATAATCGGACCTGCAACAAAAACAGGGGAGGCAGCAGGTTGGTCATGGGCACGGCAGCAGGCTCGGATCGGGGAGCGGCGGCGGCGGTGTGTCGGTTCGGTGTCCAGTGGGACAGCAGTGATTCGGCTTAGGACCTGCTGGCGCGGAGAGACTGGTAGCGCAGGAGCTCAAATAGTGGTGACCGGCGCGGGAGTTGATCAGCAGTGGTGGCAAAACGGTGGTAGCGTGGCGAGCAGGTGTCGCGTGTGTCACTTGTGGCCTCGAGCTGCAGGATAGCGGGCTGCTGTGGGTTTCGGGCGTTGGTCGTCATAGGACAGCAGCGTCGAGCACCGGTGGCTGCAACGAGGAGACAGAGATGCTGGTGAGGGTCATGGGTTATCAGGTGGACAGCTGCAGATTCGGCTCGGGTGGTCGCTCGGGTGCTGTGGGCCATGAACAGGGATCGGCGGGGCGTCCGGCGGGGGTAACTCGGGACTCCGGTGCGGTAGCGAGCAGTGCCGGGGAGTCGTGGACGAGTGGCAGAACTTCAGCCAACAGGCAGAGACGCGAGGAAGATGAATAGTTTTTTGACTCTTTCCTTTTTTCTTTTCTTTCTGCTGATCGACGTCTCTTCCTTTCTGCTACCTTTTACTTTTTTGCAAAATCTTGACTTTTCTCACTTTTTCCTTTTCACCCTGCCGCACGTCTCTTCTTCCCTTTCCCCTCTTTTTTACTTTTTTCTTCTGTGTTTTCTTTTTTCGGCCGAACGAAGAGAAGACGCCCTTTTCTCTCTCTCACTTTTTGCTTCGACGACGAGAAGTTCCTCACACTTTTTCCTTTTCTCTTCAGATTTCTATTTTTTTCTTAGACGAACAATGAAGAGAAGCCCCCCACAAAGATGAAGAGAAACCCCCTATTTATAAGGTGAAAACTCGAATTCGTTTTGCAGGTGGAGATTTTCACTCAACCTCTCAACAACAAAGTGGCTCCAAAATCCCACGGTTGAGGTTTTGAATTCAAAAATCTTTAAAAAAAAAAATTCCCTCTAATCAAAGATTATCTTCTATTTCTAAAAATTAAATTTAAATAGGTATCAACAGCTGCCCCTCTTTGAAGGGAAGCTCGTAGATGTTTCCTTCAAAGATAAATGACACCTAAATTTTAACCATGCAAAATGGATATGCAATATGCAAATGTCAATGACTTTTTTTTTTTAAAAATATAAATGATGCAATGTAAATGCAATGATTTGGTCAAGAACATATATTTCTATGTGTCCATGCTTAATGAAATGCAAATGCAAAGAAGAACACGTACCTGACATACTTATCTGGAGATTCAGAAAAGTATTATTAGGTGTGAAATGATTCCTTTAAGACCCGACAAACATCTGGAAATCTCTTCAGATAATTGAAAGGCTCAAAGTCTTTAGAGATCTGGAACTCTCATTAGATCCCAAGCACCTGGAATAACCCACCTTCAAGAAGGATAGAGTAGTTCTAGGCAGTCGGTGTTACATGTCCAGGACCCATACTATTCTACGGTTGCCTAAACAGGGATTTACCTTCTAGGACCCGTACCATTCTACGGTCGCATGAATAGGGAAATAGGTTTTTTCTAGGACCCGTACCATTTTACGGTCGCCTTGACGGAAAATTGATTTTTCAGGACTCGTACCATTCTACGGCCGCCTGAATGGGGAAACTGCTTTTCCAGGACCCGTACCATTCTATGGTCGCCTAAATCAAACTGAATCTGAAGAAAAATCTTTGGGGGATTTGAGACTCTCATCAAATCCCAAGCACCTGGAAATTGCATCAAGTACTTAAAAATTCTAAACATCTGGAAATCACATCAGACGCTCGAAAAGACAAATACTTGGAAATCACATCAAGCATTTAAAGGTTCAAATATCTCAAGTTCACACTAGACATTTGAAAATATTTTACTAAACATCTGGAAATCACATCAGATGTTTGAAAAGACAAACACTTGGAAGTCACATCAAGCATTTAAGGGTTCAAATATCTGGAATTCAAACTAGACATTTGAAAACATTTTATAAATGGGTACTTGGAATTCTCATCAAGCACCAAGATAACTGAACAAACTCAGGGCTTCAAAGACAAATCCTTTGGTCTTTGAGGAAAAATTCATTTCATTTTTTTTCATTTTTTTTATTTCAATGAAGGTCCATACATGATGGCTTTTCAAACTTCCACAAGGAAAAACTATCAAGACAATTTTCACTAAGCTGTGAATCTTTTGAACATGCTAAATAAGACACTTTTAGTGTGAAAAGGCTTTTCACTCACTCTCATTTAGGGTGGGTATTTGTCCTGACCATTGATGCGGGAATATATCACTAAATCTTATCATCATCTTGTCGACAAGAGTTCGAATTTTTTTACAATCAGTACGACCTTACCAATCTAAGAGGTCTTTAATAGGTACTGTAATGTGGGCTTGGTCAATGGCTTAACAAAGGGACTCTTTGAGTCAAAGCAATTGAAAGAACAATTCTGTAATCATCGTCGGGTTTACAAGTCAAGAACCCTGCAAAATGAGAAAGAAATGATCTTGCTCGCACTTCTTCGAGCAATGCTTAAAACATATGAATTCTTATGTTAATTCAAGTGCCATAATCTGAAGAGACTTTGTAAGGGACGTAACATAGGTTGGGTTCATAGGTTGAGAAACGAAAGGATCGTTAGGCTCAAAGATGTGTGTAATGGGTAAGAGTTGGTGATCATCTTGACATTACCACCAGTTTTCTTAACCATGGATTGTCTTCTTGACGGATTTCTTTATTGGCTCAAGAGTTTATCACTGATGCCAATGATTATTCAACTGGAGATCTTTTTTCAACATCATTTTCTTTGATGATGGGCATCGATCAGGCACACCGCTTTTTTTATGCCCCCCAATTCATCAGTCATTTTCTCTTCTTTTTCACGGGCAATGGCCTTGCTTTTACTAGGCACACTGCTTTTTCATGCCCCTTATTTTTTTGCACTTATTTTCTTTGGACTCACACAGTCTTCTTTCATCAGCATTTTAGACCATGCTAGTTGAATGATTGTCTTTCATCTTGCCCCAGCGTGAGGGATGATCACCAACTGGGTTTGACATGAAATGAATTCATAGGCTCAAGTGGGCTATACAATAGTCAAAAGTGTGTAGGATAAAGAAAGAACTGCTCTTTGTTATCCTAAGGCACTTAAATTATCACATGAGTTCAATGTAATAGCACAACTTGAAGATTGATGCAAGTGAGAGCAAGAAAATTTCTATCCATTTCCCTCTCTTCATAATGTCAACTTACCTCCATTTGCCTCGATGTGGGGTGGTCCTTGATAGGGGTAGTATGAAAGAAATTCTTCAAGTATTTGGGCTCAAAATGGTTAAGCAATGGATCATCTGTAGTGTTTGGGATAGAAAAATGAATTGCCTATCGTCATTTTAGCTGTCGTACTTTTTGCAAGAAAACTCTTCACCTTGAAATACAAGATGTTTCCATACTCACCTCACAATGTATAGACAACGGACTGTGTATGGGATAAGGCTTGCCTTTCATGCTTCATTTAGCATCATTTAACATGTTCAAGTAACTCAACATCTTTCACTGAATTATCCATTTTGATAAATTTCAAGTGGAATTGGTGAATTGCTTAATATCATGTGAAAGCATTCTATAATGATAAAAAGGCCATGCTCTATTCTAGCACATCAAATCATAAAGTCAAAGCTGTTAAATGTCTATGTCTTGCCCCTCTGTGCAAGGGAGCTCATAGAGGTTCCTTAAATGTGCGCAGGGCTGCACCTGAAACATAAAGCAGATAATTTAAAGAAACAAACAGGGTAAATTAGATGCATGATGGAAAATTATTTTATTTTGAAATTTTTTTTCAAGGGAACATGAAGAAGCTCAGCCTTCAGAATTAGCTCCTTGCCCTTTTTTTTTGATAGGATTTCATCACAGGGCTAGTTTGGTGTACTTCAACATGCCCTTAAACCACAAAAATCTCCATATTTTTTATTGGATGAAAAGCAAATTACATTATTGAAATGAGGGAAATCCTATAATTGAAAATGCAAATATGCAAATATGGAAAGCAATAAAGACTCCCGTGCAGAGGAGTGTGCAAATAATTAAAATTTTCCTACTCTCGAGCTTTGTCGATGTCAAACACTAAATTATCTTTAAACAATTCAGTCATTCCTTCGAGTGCGTCATCAGAGCTCTCAGTCTTTGGAGGTGCGGGATCATCTATACCACCCCATCCATCTGGGATGATATCCCGTGGGACGATGTAGGAGCTGGGAGGAGTTGAATACTTTACATAGTAATCGAATTTGCCACTTGGTTGCCCCAGGGTGTCCATCACTTCTTTATCTCTCGAATCGGCCACAGGAGCTTGTGGGGTAGTGTTTGTTTGGAGAGAGTCGATTTGCTTAGAGAGCTGCTCATGAACATTCAGGACTTGCTTCATCTCCGATTCGAGGGCAGCAATGCGAGCTTGTTTAGCAACATGTGTTTGTTCGGTGTTATCAGCCATTGTTGCTCTAGAACAGGTACGGATTGGCGATCTTGGTGAGCCGTGTTGTCACCTAATAACGTAAAATAATACAGTAAGTATCATAACACATGAGATTGGTCCATGACAATGGTAAATTGCTTATTTTATTAAGTGAAATCAAATTCCAAAGACATCAACTTAAAACGTTAAAATAACTCCCTAGGAAATTAAATTTCTAAAACATCAATCTAAGAAATTGAAATAACATCATAAAGCCAGAATTAAACTCCTAAATCTAGCGACTCTTTTCTATATACAATTGGGAGATCACAGTCTTTCGAAGTTTCTTGTTCTGTCGAACCAACTCAGAATACGAGCTTCTTTCCTTTCTACCATTTCTTCAAGATTTTCAATTTGTGCTTTACGAGTGGGCTTCATGGTCACTTCAGGTATCGCGAGAAGTAGAGCTTGAGGGATCTTGTGATGGTGGATATAATAATCCGAGGCATGAAAAATCCTCTCATTTCCTTTTAATCTTCTAGGCACCACAATCTTTTTCAGATGGCATTCCTTCCATGCATTTTCAAGACGCTCGATCTCATCGAGGTATTTGTGATCCTTGCGCACAAAGCGGGCTTGAAACAGATCCACTTGGAGAGGAGGTGGGATATCTTGGAGCACTCGATACTGGCGGGCCACTTTATAAGGATAGTAAGATGTTGCACCAGTAATTCTCATCAATGGAATTGGATTATCTGTCTTGTGAGAGAAATGAGCCACGCTAACATGGAGCCATTTAGCATATCATAGGAAGCCCTTGAGATCTGGATCTTTAAGAAAAGTCACCCAATCGGAAAATGATTTTCCGGTATACTTTTTCTCTAAGATTGAAAATCTCTTTATTGGGTAACTAGAATTATCAATTTCACCTCGACGCATGAAATGACCAAACTCCTTCATGTGAGAAAGAAACCAAATTTGTAAAAGTTCAGGAGAGGCATTCATGATTTTTTCTCCATTTTGTTTAAAACGGTTGAGGGATAAAAATGTCTCAGCTAAGATCATGTTTATAAAATTCATGCTAGCACATGCTTGTCTGATCACCCATGCAATCAAAGGATCAATAGCATTTCTTCGATGAGGAAATATTATAAGTCCAAAGAATGCTAAGATGAATATCTTACCCTTTTGGCGCATTGAAGATTGATTTAAAAAATGATTAGCCAAAAAGGAGAAAGGGCATGCATTACAATTAGCTTTCAAAACTTTCTTAACCTCATCAGTTTTAATTCTTAGAAATTGAGATAAAATTGATATGGGTTCCATACCAAGAGGTGGCCTAACAAGTTCAGTCTCAAGGGGCATTCCCATGATGACGCTATACTCTTCCAGTGTTGGAGTTAGCTCATTCTTACCAAAAATAAATGTAGCCGTCTCGGGACACCAAAAGTGCGATGTAGCTTGCAAAACACCACTATAGACTCCGATATCCAAAAGGGGGATGAGTCGTCCCAGTATTGACTCCACATAATCTTGACCTTCTTTACTTAATTTGTTCCACCACCCTCTGAGCTCAATCTTGGGAGTTGGAATGAATTGAACATCGGATCTCCCCATTGCATATAAAATAAGACCGACGACAAAACCTAATATCATGGACCAACGAAATTGCAAGTAAGTAAATTGCAGTAATGAGAATTTAAACAACTTTTCACTAGTAATGGATGACAATCACATAGACACACGCATGAAATGTGGGGCTCGATTTCTATCTAGATGACTTAACAAAATAGAGCTAAGAGGATAATCAGACCATTGCAGTCTCGCATTAACGTGTCAGGTCCTCCTAACCCCGGCTCAGTCGAATGGAATGTCTAATAATCACGCAGTCTCGCGGATATGGACAAACACATTCGACACCATGAAGAACTTTCAGGAAAGAGAAGGTCAACCTCTATATAGCAGTCTCGCTTTAGAGGAAGTATCATTCTCAACACCATCCTAAGAATCCTATCGTAGCCCAGGTCCGGCAGCAGGTTGTGTGTGCAATAGTGTAGCGCTAAAAACAATAAAACATGCACACCAGTTTAATTGCAAACAACACTTCTATAGTTTAAATTGAACCATTCATCCTTAACTCCAACATGCAAAACAAGGGTTAGCAAAGACTACTCCCCTTATACCTCCCATCTGCAAGAACATTTAACACTTAAATTAGGGACGTAGTTGGTATCCTCGCTGCCAAACAAAATATTTTAAAAAAACACAGGCCTATGTCCACTATGAGTTTTAACTCTGTCCCCAGCGGAGTCGCCAAGCTGTCGCGACCTTCCCGATGGTGAATTACCTAAAGAAGGCTAATGGATTACTAAGTCCGAAGACTTGGCACGGACTCTTCCAAGTCCTACCAATCGCGACTTGATGTTAATAAATTAATTTATTTAAGCATGCAATTATATTCAATTTGGAGCCGCCACTAACCAACTAGGGCTGGTTAGAAACCCAAGCAAAGTATGGGAGAATACTTTACTATTGCGAACCAGAGATTCAGTAGGTCCGGAGACATGGTTATGTTAGATTAATCTAACGTCATTTCGGAACCTTTTATTTTAATTTTAAAAATGTTTTGCAGGCAATGTTGATTAATTTAAACTTAAGCTATTAATATGCAAATGGTGGTTATGCGGGTGCACAACCAATAAAATAACATTCAATAAAAAAATGCTAATAAAAATGCATGCCCTAAACATGATTTCTAAATGACATGACACCTAATTTTTCTTTTTCTTTTTTGTTAAAAAATGTTAATTATATGCAATCTTAATCTAACTTAATATGCATGAATTTATTTTAATGACATTGCATGAATTTATTTTAATGACATGCGAGATGCAATTCATATGGTATGACTTAAACTTATCACTATATGTATGCAATCTAATTTATATAATCCTAAATATGCATGTGCTACGTGTTATAAGATTAATGACTTGGTATTTCTACATGCATGCTCTTTTATGATTTTTTTTATTTATGATAATTCATTTTTTAATGCATATATGCAACCTATGCTAACTAATGATGATATGCATGAATTTATTTTAATTATGAATTAACCTATTAACTAACCAAGATAATGATCTTTTTTTTTCTTTTTTTAATGACATAATGTTTTTTATTGAAAAGAAAGTAATTCAATGGTGCAATGATCATCTTTTAGCATTTTCTTTTTTTATAAAAAAACAATTAAACTATAACTCATATGGCATGCATAACATTTTTTTGTTCCTCTTTTTGTTTTACTAAATGAAAATTGACTTAATCTAAAAATATCTAGGTGTGTTGCTTTAATATGAAATGCATATGGACCTAAGTACTTAAATTCTAGATATGCATATGTGAGGAGCAAATAATGATGACGCACCAAAATATAATCCATCAATGTATATCAATGACATATATTTCAACGCAAGTCAATAATGCAAGGCAAACCACAAATTTGTCATAAAAAGTTGAAATAATCAAAAATCTAACCCATTGTCTCGCGGTTCAATATTTTTGATTATCATGACTTAATATAACAAATTTCCTAATTAGATAATAAAAATAAATAAAAATAAATTAAGTTAGAATAAAAACAAAACATGAAATCAAATGTAAAAATTCAACTAGTCTAACTCACGGTTGACTTGAGGAATGGCGAGGAGAAGCTGATGGTTTGGTGATGGGTCGCCGTTCGGAATAGGGGTGGTCGTCGGAACTCCGGCGAGGCGCGAGTGATAACCGGACCTGCTACAAAAATAGGGGAGGCAGCAGGTTGGTCATGGGCACGGAAGAGGCTCGGAT
Source organism: Eucalyptus leucophloia subsp. euroa (assembly GCA_017140325.1). NCBI lineage: Eukaryota > Viridiplantae > Streptophyta > Magnoliopsida > Myrtales > Myrtaceae > Eucalyptus > Eucalyptus leucophloia. Next base: position 25,632,599 of record CM029476.1, read on the forward strand.
CGGGAGCGGCGGCGGCGGGTGTCGGTTCGGCGTCCGGTGGGATAACGGTGATTCGGCTTAGGACCCGCCGGGCGCGAGAGACCGGGTAGCGCAGGAGCTCAAACAGCGGTGACTGGCGCGGGAGTTGATCAGCAGAGGCGGCGAAACGGTGGTAGCGCGGCGAGCAGGTGTTGCATGCGTCGCTTGTGGCCTCGAGCTGCAGGACAGCGGGCTGTTGTGGGTTTCGGGCGCTGGTTGTCATAGGACAGCAGCGTCGAGTGCCGGTGGCTGCAACGAGGGGACGGAGATGCTGGTGAGGGTCACGGGTTATCAGGTGGAGGGCTACAGATCCTGCTCGGGTGGTCGCTCGGGTGCTGTGGGCCGTGAAGAGGGATCGGCGGGGCATTCGGCGGGGGTAACTCGGGACTCCAGTGCGGTAGCGAGCAGCGCCGGGGAGTCGTGGACGAGTGGCAGAACTTCGACCAATAGGTGGAGACGCAAGGAAGATGAACAGTTTTTTGATTCTTTCCTTTTTTCTTTTCTTTCTGCTGATCTACGTCTCTTCCTCTCTGCTACCTTTTACTTTTCTGCAAAATCTTGACTTTTCTCACTTTTTCCTTTTCACCCCGCCGCACGTCTCTTCTTCCCTTTCCCCTCTTTTTTACTTTTTTCTTCTGTGTTTTCTTTTTTCGGCCGAACGAAGAGAAGACGCCCTTTTCTCTCTCTCACTTTTTCCTTCGACGACGAGAAGTTCCTCACACCTTTTACTTTTCTCTTCAGATTTCTATTTTTTTCTTAGACGAACAATGAAGAGAAGCCCCCCACAAAGATGAAGAGAAACCCCCTATTTATAAAGTGAAAACTTGAATTCGTTTTGTAGGTGGAGATTTTCGCTCAACCTCTCAACAACAAAGTGGCTCCAAAATCCCACGGTTGAGTTTTTGAATTCAAAAATCTTTAAAAAAAAAATTCCCTCTAATCAAAGATTATCTTCTATTTCTAAAAATTAAATTTAAATAGGTGTTAACAGCTGCCCCTCTTTGAGGGGAAGCTCGTAGAGGTTTCCTTCAAAGATAAATGACACATAAATTTTAACCATGCAAAATGGATATGCAATATGCAAATGTCAATGACTTTTTTTTTTTTTTAAATATAAATGATGCAATGTAAATGCAATGATTTGGTCAAGAACATATATTTCTATGTGTCCATGCTTAATGAAATGCAAATGCAAAGAAGAACACGTACCTGACATACTTATCTGGAGATTCAGAAAAGTATTATTAGGTGTGAAATAATTCCTATGAGACCTAACAAACATCTGGAAATCTCTTCAGATAATTGAAAGGCTCAAAGTCTTTATAGATCTAGAACTCTCGAACGGATGCATTCGACGTCTTCGCAGCAAAATTTGTCATTATCTCACCTTGAAGTTTATACAAGCCTCCGTGCTTGATTCTTTTCATTATCACCATGGCACCTTAAGCAACCTTCAAAACTCCACCTTCTGAAGAATACTTGCAACCAGCTGAATTTAGGGCACCCAAGGAAATTAAGTTCCTTTTCAATTCTGGAACGTGTCTTACTCTAGTCAATGTCCTCACAATACTGTCATGCATTCTGATTTTAACATCATCAATACCCACAACATCGCACTCAACGTTGTTCCCTGATTAGACTTTATCACTATCCATGCACTGATAAGTGATAAACCAGTTTCTATTTGGTGTGACATGAAAAGAACAACCAGAATCCATAATCCATCCATTAAACGATGAATCATTAGTGACAGACAAGACATAATCAGTATTATCTGCTACAGTTGCAACATTATCTGCAGAATCCACTATAATTTCCTTACCCTTCTCATTTTTCAGTTTAAGGCAATTCCTTCTAAGATGCCCCCTCTTGCCACAGCTCCAACAGACAACATTACTAATCCTAGACTGACTACGCATGTTTATATTAGCACTACTATTACCCAAACGTGTTATAGATCTTCCTCTATTTTCACTTACTAAAGCAGTAGATATAGGTTTGTCAGATTCTCTTCTACGAATGTCCTCGCTCAGAATTAAATCTCAAACCCCATCAAACGTTAAATTTGTTGATCTAGAGGAATTACTAACTGTAGTAATAGTAGTATTCTAACTATTAGGCAATGAGGATAATAGAATCAAAGTACGTATCTCATTTTCAAAATCAATCTCAACTTAACTCAATTGACTAACAATCATATTGAATAGACCTTAAATAGACCTTACTGATTGCAGAGGGCTTTTCATACATATCCGATAGGGCTTGCATCAAATCAGCAGTAGTCTTCTTCTTCAGGATATTAAACGCGACGTTACAAGCCAATGTCAGCCGAATCACACCTTATTGACACGTATTTTAAATTTAGTTTTTAGAAATAGAAGATAATATTTGATTAGAGGGAAATTTTGAAAAAAAATTTTGAATTCAAAAGAATTCAACAGTTAGATTTTGGAGCCGCTTTTTTTTTTTTTTGGTTGAAAAAGTTGAGTGAATATCGCCAGATCTTCAACAAAGAATTCAACAGTTAGATTTTGGAGCCGCTTTTTTTTTTTTTATTGAAGAAGTTGAGTGAATATTGCCAGATCTTCAACAACTTCGAGTCTTTCCTCTATAAAAGGAAGGCGAGGTTTCGAAGCCAAGGGGGGCTTTTCTCTCGGTTTAGAGGTCAAAAAAATTCAACACAAAGAAAGGAGAAGAAAAGTTTTTCCCTGTTGGCGTTCGTTCCTTTGAGAAAAACAAAAGAGAAAGACTTTTTGGGGAAAATGAAAAAAGTCAAGCAAAAAGCTTCGGCAGAAAAGTGAAGAGGGGCAGAACAGAAAGTATAGCAGAGGGAGACATGAGAGAGAGAGAGAAAAACAGAAGCTACAATATCGTCTTCTTCTTCCTAAGTGCCCCTTACCCGTTCGTCCGTCACCAGCGATGCCTCCACAGTCACCGATTCCATGCCGGCCACCGCACCGACATTTCTTCAGCATCGACGCCCCCGGCCACCCGTTCCCGCTTTGTCTCACCGCATTAGCATCACCTAGCTTCATCGGAGATCCGCTCTCCGCTCCACCTGCAGCCGCACCACTGTTTGGAGCCCGACGACTGCCCCAACGCCGACACTTCTGCTTCGCTTTCACCGGCAGCACTTGACGACCCCCGCTGCCTTTGTTCCGCTTGACGCCGTGAGCAACGACCTGCTCGTTTCCACTTATAGCGCTACTCGAACGTCGCCGCCGCCTGCGCCTGCGCCTTTGCCCGACAATCGCACCAGTAGCCCATGCTGCTCTACCTCCGCTCGGTGCCCAACGCCCCTACAGCACCTCCATCCGCGACCGCTCGTGTCCAATGCCCCCTCCTCCGTGCGACGATTCGCAGCCGCTTCGCGCCTCGCTGTTGCGTCCGCTAGCCTCGTGTCCTTCACTCTCGCTCGCGCTTCACACCCAAACAAGGCCACCTGCTGCCTCCTCTGTTTTGTTGCGGGTCTGGTTACTGCCGAACCTCACCGAAGCTCCGACGGACAGCCCTTGTTTCGAACCAAGACCCATCACCCTAGGCGAACCATCATCGCAGTTCAGCCATTACTGTTTCCTCACCATTTCTTCAAGTCCACCGTGAGTTAGACTAGGTAAATTTTTTAGATATTTGGTTTCATAGTTATTTATTTATTTATTATTTTCATTCTAACATGACTTGTTTTGATTTATTATCCAGTTAGAAAATTTGTCATATTAAGTCATGATAATCAAAAATATTGAGCCACGAGACGTCGGGTTAGATTTTTGATTATTTTGAATTTTTTATGACAAATTCATGAATTGTTTTGCATCATTGAAATAATATGTCATTGATTTATATTGATGAATTTTCAATAGGACATATTTTGGTGTGTTATTTGTTCATCACATGTCATGCATTATATGTCATATCTAGGATTTAGGTATTTAGGTCCATATGCATTTCATATTTAAAGCTTTGCATTTTGATTTTTTAGATTCATATAGCATTAGGTTAATTTTCCTTTAATAAGACAAAAAAGAAAAAAATGTTATTTAGGTTATATAGATTTCATAATGTGCACACCACATGTTGCGCTTTAGTTAGTGGGTCATAGGTCATAGGTTAATGTTTTAATATTCTTGTAGTGCAATTTTTTAATAAAAAAAGAAAAGCCTAAGATTATTATTGCATCATTATGTTGTTTTAATAAGAATTATTAAGTAATTTTAAAAAAAGAAAAAAAACAAAAAAGGTCATTTATTTGGTTAGTTAATATGTTAGTTCATAATTAATTCCATTTTATGCCATCATTGTTTAGTGTAGGTTGCATACATTAAAAAAAGAATCATAAAAAAAAATCATAAAAAGAACATGCATATAGAATTATTATGTCATTCATCTCATATCATGAAACGCATGCATCTTTATGATTATATAAATTAGATTGCATGCATATAGTGATAGTTCAAGTTATGCCATATGAATCGCATTTCACATATCATTAAAGTAAAATCCATGCATATTAAGTTTAGATTAAGGTTGCATAATAATAAAAATTAGGTGTCATGTCATTTAGAAAGTCATGTTTAGGGTATGCATCTTTATTAACACTTTTGAGAAGTTTTTTTTTTTTTTTTTTAGAGAATAGACCTTATTAAGGTTGTAGTTTATGATTTCTTATAATTTGTCATTTTGGTTTATTGAATGTTATTTCATTGATTGTGCACTCGCATTGTGACATTCCCATTTTCCAATTCTAATTTCAATAAATTGAGACGGGCATTTCGTTGGCACACATATAGTTCCTTTCCTTGAGTTGGCCACTCATATGAAAATTAGTCTATCAGGTGAAGCCGTTAAGAAATTCTAATGTATCGAACTCGAGAATTTGACCAGGAAACGACTTTTCGACCGAGTTAATCTGTAAGGGTCATTACGGCACAGTTAAAAATCAATTAGAGATCGAAGATAGGTTGACTCGACAGAGGCATGTGATCCAGTGTGGGTGATTCCACCAGATCACACAATTCTTGTCGATCGGTACTGGACCGGTTTTTCTGTCGTTTAGGTGTCTTGTGTCCATGTTTGAAACCTTGAGATTATCCCAACAATTGAGAGTTGCCAATGTGTCAAAGATATACATTGTGGCTTGAGATGATCAACCACAGGTCAAATGCATGAAAATTTCTAAAGGCTACTTGGTAGGTTGGACCGTGCTAGTATCGTGCCAAAGTGAAATTAACCGTGAGATTGAGATTGGATTCTGAAATTAGAAGTCATGGTGTGTCACAAGTCTTATTAGGAACATCGAATTAATTTTATGGACTTCAATTTGATTCAATTGGAAGAAAATTGAGTGGAATTGAAGAAATTATTGTACAAGATTTTATGCCCCGGCGGAAAATGGAATTGCAAGCATTGGAATAAGGTTGTGGGAGATAGTGGAGTGTGATATCATCTATGAGGTCATGGTGGGCCATTTTTGTTGGATTAAAGAAAAAAATAAAAAGAAAAGGGAATGGTCCCATCTCTCTCTCTCTCTCTCTCCTCCTCCCTCTCTCTCTCGTCGCCTCTCTCCTCCATCTCCATGGGCAAAGACCAGAAAAATGTAGAGAAGAAGAAGCTACAGCCATGGCTATCCGCTCCTGCTCGCACGCTGTCGCCGTTCGTTCGCTGTTCGCCGATCCGCTCGCCCGCGTGTGTGCTGCTCCGCCTTCTTTCTCCCCCTCCATCTCGCTGCTCGAGATCTCAGATTTGGTAGGATGTCGGGCAGAAGCCACAGCCAACGTCGCCGGGAGCCGTTGCTCATCGCACGCCGTCCTCGCCTCACGTCACCCGTCGCCGCTCGTCGTCTCGCGCTCCGCTGCTGCCCACACTCGCCGCGCTTGGTTGGTGCCCAGCTGCGTCTACCTCTGTCCGTGAGTTCTAGGAGCTGCCGGAGCTCGTCCCTGCCGCCGTGAGTTGCCGTTGACCTCCCCACCGGCCCGTCCAAGCCTCGTCGATCTCCTCTGCCCATTCCGACCCGAACCAACCACCGTTTGGCCCTCCTCCGCCCGTGACCAGAAGCTGGAAAAATAGGTATGGCAGCGGGTGTTTGGCCCGTTTTGGTCATCTTCCCGAGCCCGGATGCTCGGCCTGCCTTGAGGAAAGTTGATTCTCGCGTCGTCCCCATCGTTTTGGTTCGCTCAGCTCGCTAATCTAGTGAGTTTAGCTCACTAAATCTTGATTAGACGGTTAATGATGCCCTAAGTGTGCTTAGTCTAAGTTAAGTAAGTTTAGGTGGTTAGATTAGTTTATTTGGTTGATGATTAGATTAGGGTGTTTAATTAAGTTAAAGTGTGTTTAGTTTAAAGTTAAATATGTTTATATTAATATAAGCTTTGATGTGATTTAAAGGAATTTATTTTTTGATTTATTTAAGTATTCTGAAATTATTGAATAATTTAATAATATATATTTATTAGGAATTATTAAAATATTATTATTTAAATAAATTTCGGAATAAAATTAATTATTTAATAAATTTCGAAAATAATTAGGGGACCTTATTTGCTCAGAATTTCGTGCTTTGATCGCTGCTATGTATTCAGATTTTAAAATTGATGGTTGGATATTATAAATTGAGTGTGGATTGTGAAAAAAATGGATATTATTATTATTATTTAATTAATTTTCGGAATAAATTTAATTATTTATTAAATTCGAAAATTTCGTCGGGACTTTATTCTCTTAGAATTTCGTGCTGATCGCGCTGTGCATTTAGAATTTGAGTTTGGTGAATGGATGTGGCAAATTGAGTGTTGATTGTGATAAATAGGGATTTTATTCATAAAAATCCAAGTGTCGGGTTTGGCATTGAAATTGGATTTTTAATGGTTAATATCGTAATTGGATTATGTAAGTGAAATGTAAAGTATCCAGAGATCGATATCAAATTGTCGTGTGCTGGTTGAAAGGCTTGGGTCGCAGTAGTGGCTAGGCCAACTGAACCCTTATTTTGCTAGAAATGCCGTCAAGAGAGTGACGTGGCTCAAGTCGTAGTAGTGGCTAGGCCAATTAGACCTTTATTCATTTAGACATGCCGTCAATAGAGTGACGTGGCTCGGGTTACAATAGAGGCTAGGCCAACTGGACCCATGCTACTTCGGGAATGCTGTCGACGTAATGACGAAGCCGCGCTCCATGGGGGGAAAGCGATGCTTGGCATTAATGTCAGTAGATAGCCGAACTGCGAGTAGGCTATGCCCTTGTGTGACAGTGAATAATAATTGAAATGCGTGCTAAGTGCGATTGTGATTTATATGAAAGTGATGGCGTTCCAATTGTTTGAATTATTATTACTACTTGAGATTGTGTGATTCAAATTGTGCTAATCTGCAAGAATGAATTAAGATGAGGTAAGTCTTCTGTGTGATGTGACTAGGCCACTCGGGGCATATTTTCTTTTTAATAGGGGTTTAGGGGGTTGAACTTGCTGAAACATTGTCTCATCCTAGTTTGGGGATTACAATTTCAGGTCCCTAGTGGACGGAGCGGCTAGATAGCTTTGGTTGGCCTTGAGGAGTTGCAGAGGTGAAGTCATAAGGATTGGAGAACGTGTCCGACTTGTAGGTCGTAGGACAGTTCTTTTTTAAGAGCTGGTGTTTTGTAAACTTTTGGCCGTAGACCTCTGTTTGTAATTCTATTGAATTATGAAAGTGTTATGTTGTGGTTTTGCTTCCTGCTTTTCTATCCTGTATTTCATTGTAAGGGGTTTTATAATACATTCCGCTTACGCAATAATAAATGAATGGGGTCGGCGACACTACCTGGGAATATCGCATTTGCATGACCATGGTGGGATGTTGGCACGCTTGAGGTTCGGGCGTGACACACATGAACACAATTTGCATGTTAGTATCTTAAGTTAAAATTGATCATATTGCCTGCAAAATATTTTTTGAAATTAAAATAAAATGTACCGAGAGGGTGTTGACTAATCTAGCATAACCATGTCCCCAGATTTATTTAATCTCGGTTCGCGATAAATAAAGTATTCTCCCATACTTTATTTGGGTTTCTAATCAACCCTAATTGATTAGTGGCGGCTCCAAATTGAGTATAATTGCATGATTAAATGGGTTAATTCATTTGTATCAAGTCGTGATTGGTAGAACTTGGGAGGGTCCGCGCCAAGTCTTCGGACTTAGTAATCCATTAGCCTTCTTTAAGTAATTCACCCTCGGGAAGGTCGTGACACACCCATAGCTCGTCTATCCAGCAATTCCCAATCAGCTTGCTTCATTGTCTCTGGTTTCTCCCTAGGTAAGAGCAAGTGCAGTTTCATCTGGCGAAAAAATAATTTTTAATATGCATCTTCCAGAAGCTAAAATCCTTCCCATCAAATCTGTCAATTCTCACATTTACTTTTTCTGTCGCCATCGATTTGCTTTAACTTAGCAAAGTCTGGCTCTGATATCACTTGTTGCAAAAAGGCGAGCCATCGAACAATAATATAGAAAGAAGAAGAAAATAAATCGGACACTAGATTTACGTGGTTCAGTTGTAAAGATCTACGTCCATGGGGAGAGCAGTAGCGAATTTCACTATAGATCAAGTGATACAAGGAGATTATACACTCGAGTCACTCAAACATTCTCTCGGTGTTTCCCAAACCTCAATTACACCCAACAACGCATATAGTATTTAGCCCCGAAATTCCTGAAGAAATAAGCTCTCAATCTCACGAAGGAATTACACGCAAATCCTATCACTAGATTTAAATCGGCTACAAACACTAATCTTTCTTGGATGTAATTCACGGACAAGAACGACAATTTAAATGCCTCCCAAGCACTCAATGACAAGGCGGCGCTTCAAGAACAATTCTTCACGATCAACTTTTTTCTATCAACGGCCACAAGTCTATATATATAAGTAAGACCCTTATTTCTATACCAACTTCTCATAGGATTCTGTTTCCTATTTTAAATGATTTTATCCAAAACATATCTCCGTATGTTTTAAACAAAATCAAAATCCAAGTGAAAGTTGGACATTCCTATTTTAGTGGCCAGACTCTCAAAAGAAGATTCAAATTTGGGAAGTTGATCTTCGGATCTTATTTACTCGATTTCGAACGTTCGCAACATATCCAATTCGGAATATTCGTAATTTTGCATTGGGCTCAAACTTGAGACATATTTTAACAGAACATATATTAAAAGTTTAAGAATCACATTACACATCGAGTTTAAGTTTAGAGACTACATTGAACAATTAAAAGTTTAGGGATTACATTACACATTAGACCAAAGTTCATTTACTATTTGTATTATTATCCAAAAACACGTTTCAAGAGTATATTGATCAGCTATCTTAAAGGAAAAAACACAAAAATAGAACCCAAAATGTTCCAGCAACAAGAAAGAAAAATAAAAGGAACGAAATAGGACTTATATTGTGTATAATAAATGAATATATTTATATTCCTTTATTCTATAATAGGAAATGATCGATTCATGTTCTTCCCTTCGCTCGACCTTGATACGACAAACTACAACATTGTCATATACCGTGTGCCAAACCGTATTAAGAAATGCTAATCATCAGCTCCCAATGTTACTATTAGACAGGACAAATCATTGCAACAGAAATTTAAAAATTAATTCATCATTCTGACAACCAAAAAAATTATGATTAGAAATCTCTTTTTGGTCTGTCGGCAGCTCTTTGGATTTCGTCTGCTTATTATTCCCTTTGATATGACTCAGCTAATAATTTGGAGATGAACAAAAATGACGTTCCCATAGGAGAAGTAGCACGAGCCAAAAGATATATAGTTATTGCTTGATGGTTGAATTAAAGCCGTGAATTATGGGGTCTATCCAACTTGCTTGCGTGATTTTGTCGCATTTAGGGCTGGGATGAAATGAAACACACGGCATAGGACAAAAGAAGAAAAATGCTCTTTTGGGTTGGGTTAATATAAGTGAAATATGTCAAATGTCTCGCACTATTTGCCAATATCTTCAGAGAGTTTTGTGCGTGTGGATTTCATTGAATTGCTTGTAACGACGTTGAAATATATTATTGTAAACACTGCATTGGTTGCGTGGTTGACGTTGACATGGCCGACAAAGCGGGTTGCTTGCGCGAGATGCAGCTCAAGTTTTCTGTTTAAGGTTCGAAGGTCTCTTAGTCTTATCGGTGGGTTTCTTCACGTAGTATGACATTACGGCCCACGGGGATCCCATAGATTTCCTGATGGAACTACAGTTGACCTCCCGCAGAAAGAGAGAGAGAGTCACATGCACATGCCTCATTGCACAAGCTCTATCTTTAGATAGAAATTAAAAAAAAAAAAAAACGCATAACGCAAGCACAAACGAAAACCCTAGAAGATTTGTCCGTTTGTTTCTTTTTGAAACAAGAGGTTTTGCATCCCAAAACCTTGTCCGACGAGCAACAACAACAGCTGTGATTGAGCAGACACGTACCCACATCAGAAACGGGATTTGGCCATCGGACTCTGCGCTAAATGCAGATGATTATCTTATTCAGCAACGTCACTTGGTTCTTGCTGGGTTCAGGCCATCTTCATCGGATCTAACACCCCCGCTCAAAAACAGGAAAGTCCTCTCAATCCCTTAATCTCTATTGGCGATTAGAACGTGAATAATCAGCACTCTCGCAACCATTTCTTTGCTTGCTTACGTTAAATTTCATTTTAATTTAGCGGAATTTATTTCTGTCTTCATTTTATATCTTTGGTGGACAACTCTTTACTTGAAGTACAACGGACAGCTTCTTACCCATCTTTAATTAATTGGAAGATCTCTGAAATTAAGGTCTTGTATCGATCTAGCCAATCACAAGCGTAGGACTACAGATAGGATTCCGTGCCTTTCCTTGTAAAACTCCGACGTAAGTGGCCACGCATCCTTGCATTATGTTGACTTTCTATTCGAACAATTACTTATCTAAGTGTTTATTGTCTAGAAAATAATGTGATGGACTAAGCTAATCGCGGTATATGAATAATACGAGTTTTTTAGTGCAACCTATAGTGACTCTAAAAAATTCTTGAAATGTGATTGTCTTGATTTAGTAGACTTATTTATGGAATACTTTCTTTGATAATCTTAATCTGGTCTTGTAGATAAGACAACAAGATTCTGTTGTGTAGTGTTAAAAAGCGTAGATTTTCTTTCGGTGCTGGTATATTTCAATAGCCTTAGTAAGTGACAAAAAAACAGTTAGCAAAAAATATAACTTTTCAAATTTTTAGATAATATTTTGGAAACTTACCAGTATTTTTATGAAATTACCAACTTTTCAGGTCATTGTAAATTACCTAATTTTATATTAAGCTATCCATTTTAATTTCAACAACTTATTAACACTTCATATAATGCCGACTCTTTATGAAATTATCACCATAAATAAAAGTAATATACCAACTTTTGTCAAATTTAATTGTCATCTAGTTTTGGGTTATCAATTCTCCTTTGAGCTATCTAGCAACACTAAGGATGAGTGGTTTTAGGTTATGTATAGGTTCTAAGTGAAATCTAAACTCTACCAATTGAAATAAGTTCCCCATTTTTTAGAATCTGAAACCTACCTTATATATTCTGAACCTGAAACCTATCATGTCATAGATCTAGGATTGATTTAAAGGTCTAATGGTTTGAGATTATGTGTTCATCATTAGACACTATGGAATACCGCAGGGTTGTGCGAAGACATAGATACAAAAAAAATAAAAGAAAAATTTATTCTAGGTTCTACCTACTTAAAACCTGAAACTTACTTGTAGAAATAAGTTCTCCAATCTTTGGAATTAGGAACCTACTTACATGTGGGAACCTAGAATTGGATAGGTTCCCACCGATCCGGTTACCTAGTTTCATTGTTCGATTCTAGTTTTCAAATTCTATTTGGAACCATACTCACCCTCAGCAATGCTTGATAGCATATTGCTAATTTACCAAATTTTCTAGTCAGAGACAAACTTTTTGTTTGCTTTGGCAATCCCTTATATTTTCTAACTCTCATAAATTACCAACCTAAAGAGTCTTGAGTTATTTGACGATGTTTATTTATTTTCCCAATTTGCCAACTTTTTAGATCATCTACAAACTTTTATTTGTATTCCTTAGCAACACCTTTGACCAACTCTTTGCCGTAATTATGAATAGGCAATCCATTGGTCTATATAAGCCAGAATTCATGACCTACCGCACCTAAAAGTCCTTGAGCTGACCAAAAGTCGTCAAATTCGAAAATGTAAGAGATCATTAGTCTACATAACCTAACCCGCCCAAAGTAATAAATACTAGCGTATGGACAATGGAAGCCAATAAATCATAAAAGTCAAGTTCTAAAATAAGGGTTTAGGCAAGGGTTAGTTTTGGTAAGATAACAAGGATTAGGGTTTCAAGTCAATATGGTTACTAGGGCACGTTTGGTAACGTTTATGTTAAAAAATTGTTCCCATAAATAGAAATAGAAAAAACTATTTTTGTTCAGGAACAATTTTTGAATAGAAGAACACATTTGGTAACTGCATAAAATTTATGTTCCTGGAATAGAAAATGAACGGAAACACATTTGGTAAACTTGTATAATTTTTTTTGTTTCTTTTAATTTTTTAATATTTTATTTTTTTTTTTTTTCCTTTTTTTTTCTCTTTGGCTGGTCGCCGGCCATCACCATGGCTAGTGACCGGCCGGGGACGTTTGGCGAAGCTCGGTCTCGCTGGTGGCTGCGTGAGGCTCGGCCTCACCGGTGGCCGTGCAAGGCTCGGCCTTGCACGGGCGGGTGAGGCCGACCTCACCCGCCATCGGTGAGGCTTGGCCTTGTCGGGCCATTGCCACGTGACACCATCCTGGAGGTGGCTTGGTGATGCCGAGCCTCACCGATGGCTGGGCGAGCTCGGCCTCGCCGTGGCTCGGCCTCTCTAAGGGCCGGCGATGCTCCGGTGAGGTCGCCAACCCTTGTCTGGTTGATTGCTGGCGCCAGCCATTGTCAAGGCCAATGACCAGAAAAAGGAAGAAGAAGAGGAGGAAAAGAAGAAGAAAAAAAAAGTTTTTCTTGGAAGTATTCCCGGAAACAAGAAACAAGTTTTTTCTACTTCTGGTTTCTGTTCCAAATCTGCTCCCAGGAATAAAAAAATAAATTTTTTGTTTTCGGGAACAAATCTGTAAACAAATACGATTCTATTCTTCTTTTGTTCCCTGGAACAAAAGAATAAAAATTTGTGTTTTGGAGAATGGAAACACATTCAAACAAACGTGCCCGCAAGCATTCGGAGAACCATTAATTTTGCCAAACGATGAAATCATCTACAAAAGATTAGTGAAAAAAAATTAGCATTAGTTCTTTTCTTATACTTCATTGGAGATGACGCTCAGAACGGGAAAGTAGTTAATATTGCCAAACGTTATAAGCCTCGATAGTAGCGGCTTCTGGCTGATTAATGGACGATTTTATGTTGTTTAGTGAAGTAATTTTGAATCTAATTAGGATCAAGTATATCATCTTGGGGTATACACCATCAGGAAGATGTGACTTTACGAGCCATCATGTAGATGTGTGCATCAACCTCACTCTACTGGTTGTCCCAAAAACGTCCTTTATATAGTTTCTCCTCTATTTTTTCCTTTTTGGCTAGATTACATATAATTATGAAATAATATCCAACGCTTGGAATGTGCAGTTGAATATCCCATGATTTTTTTTTTTGGCTAGAAAATTGTCTAAAAAATTCTAAACCTATTGCACTTTTGTCAATACAATCTTAAATCTTTCAATTTTGCCAATTATATTATAAACATTTTTACCATTTGCCAACTGAGTGCACCAATCAATTTTGATTATAAATCGTTGACATGGATGCCGGTTGTCTACGTGGTGTGGTCAACGCTGCTGTAAACAATTTTAATAAACTATTTTTTTGAATTTTTAATTAATTAAAACCCAAGTTGGCGAGGTCGTTAGCCATCGGCCCTTGCCTGGGCTAGGTGAGGGTGAAGGTTGTTAGCCCAGGGCTTGGGCTGGCGACCTCGCCATACAGGGTTTGAAAAAAAAAAAGAAAAGAAAAAAGATGAAGAAAATAACAGTTTTAAAATTCAAAAAAATACAATTAAAAATTGTTCATCTCAATGCTTACCGTGGCACATAGGACGGCTAGTGTCTATGTTAGCAATTTTTTGTCAAAATTGACTAAATGGTCTCAATTAGCAAAACGTGAAAATGTTAAGAACTAAATTAATAAAATTAAAAGGTTTAGACTAAATTGACAAAAATGTAATAGGTTCAAAATTTTTTGAATAATTTTTCCCTTTCTTTTTTGGCTAGAATAATATTTTACTTCTCTAAATGCATCAAGCTATGTCTAATCCATTTGCGACCCAAATTGCAATATGTGGTCATCGTTGCGCCATTACTATATGGTAACGGTACCGACCTACTAGTAACGCTCCATAAGTGTAAGACTACATTCGATTTTGCAATAATATCCAAAACCTGGAATTTGCATTTGAGTGTCTTACGGCTTTTTTTTTTTTTTTTTTTTTGGGCTAGAAAATTGTCATGGGATCTATTTCAATAAATGCACCATATTCCACTTTGGTTGCCTATAACAAGTAAAAAGATTTTCATAGGCTTTGTTAACATAAAAATCTTTGAGTTACTATTAGAATAACAACATGTTGAGATCATAAATTTTTGAAGGAGTGGACCTTACAATAATTTTTAATTATTTATTAACTATTTTTTGGCAAAAAACTAGTTGTTATGCTCACAATAGATTAAGGATAGTCACATAAGCATTTCTCATTTCAAGCTTCGTTAGCACAATAATTTTTGGGCTACTATTAGAATAATAGCATGTTGTGAGTAGCAACTTCTTGAAGGAGTGGACCTCATAACATTTTTTAAATATTTTTATTAATTTTTTTATGGCAAAAAATAAATTATTATTCTTATAGTAAATTAAGGACTATTACATAATCATGTCTCATTTTAAGTTTTGTTAGCATAATAGTCTTTGAACCATGGTTAGAATAACAACATACTGTGAGTCATTTTGAAGAAGTGAACCCCACAACAATTTTTAATTATTTATTGTTTATTATTTATGGCCTAAAACAAGTGGGAAAAGTGTCGGAAAAGTCTTAAGCCTATTATATTACTTTTAATTTAGTTCTAAACATTTTGAACTAGAGCCAATTTAGTCTTTTCGGTTAATTTTGGTTAGATTACCAACGTGAACTTGGCATGGTCCATGTTGACGTGGACAATTTTTTATAGTATTTTTTTGATTTTTGTCCTAGTTGTTGACGACGTGGACAATTTTTTATAGTATTTTTTTGATTTTTGATTTATTTTTTCTTCCCTTCCTTCTTCATCCTACTAGTTGTTGACTATCAGCCAGATGCGAGGGTTGGTGAGATGTGAGGCTTGTCCTTACCAAATTTGGCAAGGTCATTGCCTCATTTCAAGATCATTGAATCATCTTTGGAAAAATTTTCTCAAAGAAAAGAAATGGCTAATTTGGCTCGAGAAATTAGTAGACGCATTTCGGTCAGCGCTTTTGAGATCTAAGTTGATTATATAGACAAGTGAAGATGTGGCCGTAACATTGATTTGATTTTATGCAAATTGATTGATTGGAAGAAAATCAAGTGAAATTGGAGAATTGGTTGTACAAAGTTTTGGACCCCGGAAAAATGGAAGTGAACCCATTGGAAGAGGTTGTGAGAGTGAGTGGAATATGACATCACCCATGATGTCATGGTGGTGGGCCTTTTAGGGATTAAAGGAAAAGAAAAAGAAAAAGAAAAAGCCCCCATCTCTCTCTCTCTCCTTCTTCTCTCTCCTCCTCTCTTCTTCCTCCTCCCGTGCGACTCCATCTCCATCTTCTTCTTCTTCTTCGCACGCCACCAGCAGCAAGGAGATCGTCGAGCAGCTCGCCCGGAGCCGCCCGTCACCGCCTCGCGCCGCCGCACGCCGTCCTCGCCGGTCCGCTCGCGTCCGCGCTCCGCCCGGCGATTGGAGGTCGTGCGAACCCGTACCGCAATGGGGCCGTGATGGACCCCTATGAGAGGTCGCATTGTCGATTGATGATCCCCATGATTGAGCCGTGCGATGATGTGATTGTATCTCCGTTGTTGAGGTGCGCGTGGGCTGAATTATATAAACTGTGCTAAGCGACCAATTAAAAGAAAGGAAGTTGGGAAGGAGTTGTATTTAAACCTATGTGTTTGTGAATGAAAAAAAAAGGAAAAAGGGAAAAAGAAAATAAACAATAGAAAATTCGAAAAATATTATAAATTATTAAAAGTTGTTCATGGTAGCGTTGGCCAGCTTGTGTGGCACGATTGTCATACATGTCCGCAATATCCAACTAAATTAGCCATAAGGATTAAATTGATTGTAAGTTAAAATGTTTAGAATTGAATTAGTATTGATATAATATGTTGAGGATTTTTCCAACATTTTCCGCCAAACCAAGCTGTAATATAAGAGCTTATTTTGGGCCACAAAATCATATTGGTGCTTATAAATCTCTCTCACTCTTTCCTTCTTCTTTTTTCCCTCTTTTCCTTCTCTTAACATGACAATCGAATTCAAGGTCGAGGTCGTCGCCAAAGACACCATTAGGCCGTCGTCTCCAACCCCAGACCATCTGAAGAATTTCAAGCTCTCTGTCTTCAATCAACTCAGTCCCATCCTCTACACCTCCGTCCTCTTCTTCTACACCTCGAGCACAAGCACTTCGTCTCCCCACCAGTCGAGTCGTCTCAAGTCGTCGCTATCGAAAGTTCTCTCTCGCTTCTACCCCCTCGCCGGGAGGATCAGGGACAACCTCCACATCGACTGACGATAGTGGTGCCCGAGTTCATCGAAGCCAAAATCTACTGCCCACTCTCCCACATCCTCGACCGGCCCTGCCCCGCCTTGCTGCTCAAGCTCCTCCCCATCGACATTGAGTCGCCAGAGGCCTCCAATGGACGCCTTTTGCTCGTCCGGGCCAATACCTTGGGCTGTGACGGCCTTGCCGTTGGGGTCTGCATCTACCACAAGATTGCTGACACCTCCACTCTAAGCACCTTCATCAAGGGGTGGTCCACCGCTGCCCTCCTCGGTGAAGTCAACGCTGATATTGAAATCCCGCCGCTCGACACGGCGTCGGCGCAGTTCCCACCACTGGCAGAATTGGCTGCCACCTAACACATGGTCGTGCTTGCGAAAGAGAGGTGCACGAGAAGGAGGTACGTGCTCAATCTCACTGAGATCTCACCGCTTGCTGCCAGTGACGTTGTGCCAGCGCCGACCCGGGTGGAGGCTGTGTTGGCCCTCATGTGGAGGTGTGTGGCCCGCGCTTCAAAGAAGAACGATCCCGGGCGGCGATCACTGCTGTCCCAAGCAGTAAACCTCCGGGTGCGGCTCCCAGGGCCGCTCCAGGAGACCATGTTGGGTAACTTGGTGGGTCTTCAAGGTGGAGATCGCCCCCTGGGAGGAGGAGAGTAAGATGGAGCTGAAGAAGTTGGTGAGCCACACGAGGGAGGCGAAAAGGGAGTACTCCGAGAACTTCACGCCGAGGCTGAGCAGTGGCGGAGTGAGCTGCATGAGGATAGTCGAGGCTGCTACCAAGTATAGCATGCTGATCAACAGCGGAACGGTCGTGGAATACAAGAACAGCATTGTCCTGGTGGACGCGAGGGACGGGGACGCGTCGAGGTCTGGATGACGCTGAGCCAAGCCGACATGGATGCGCTCGACGCTGATGAGGAGCTACTCCGGTTTGCTCGCCTGAACCCCAGCGTCTCCGGCTCGTCCACTCCGCGAGAATTTATTGCTCTGGGTGTGTAAAAACCCGAGAAAATATCACATGGACTTGTCCGAAATTGACAGGGCATGACAAGATAGATTCCGCGATTAAGAAGGATGCGAACTAGAAAATAACAAATCTGATGAATAAAATCGACACAAACTCGAACGAGCTTACTTTGATTTTGTTTTTGGTGGGGACGCATGGTTCATAGATATCCAAGAGTAATTCACTCATGAATATAGTTTATTCCTTCGGTTGTCTTGTGCGTATGCACGAGGGAACTATTTTATTTGCAGTTACCTTTTACAAATGTATAGAGGTTCTCTCTCTTTCTCTCTCTCTCTCTCTCTCAAAATGAATGCATTAAATATGTAGCGGTGGCCTCAAACAGCCACTGCAACAGATGTGACTACCACCACCCACCACACTGGTGGTTGCCGGCCGCAGTCGCCATTTTCGACAATCGCCCCACCCACAATGGTGATTGTCGTCACACTGGAAGTTTGGAAACAGTCACCCTACAGATCTAGGGCTTTTTTTTTTCTTTTAATATAAGTTTTTACCTTTTGTATCCATGAATAATTTGTTCCATAAAAAATGACTTCATACCCAACAACTTAGGACGCGTTTGGTAACGATTCTATTCCTGGGAGCTGATTCTGACTAAAAATGATTATTTTTTATTCTGTTCCCGAGAACTGATTCTAAGTAAAAAAGCGCGTTTGGTAACTGTCCAAAATTTTTTATTCTGAAATAAAATTGCGTTTAATACCATATTAATTGATTATGTTCCAAATTAATTTCTTTTGATTTTTAAATAAATTTTAAATAATTTTTTTTATTTTTTACTTTTTTTCTTTTCTTTTTTCCTTTTTTTCTTTTTTTTTTCCCTTTTTTCCTATTCTTCTTCTTCTTCTTCTTCTTCGTCGGTCGGTCCCGGACGGGCGACGCTCACCCGGAGCGTTGCCGGCCCTTGGTGATGTCGGCCTTCGTTGGCCGAGCCTCGCCGGCAGCTAGGCGAGGCTCGCCCGGCCCCCACCGAGGCTCGACCTTGCTAGATTTGGTGAGGCCGAGCCTCGCCGGTGGCCGGGCGAGCCTCACCGGAAGCGGACGAGGCTCATTCAGCCACCGGCGAGGCTTAACCTTGCCCGATCGGCGAGGCCGAGCCTCGCCCAATTGCCGGCGAGGCTCGCCCGGCCATCGGCAAGGCTTGCCCAGCCTTGCCGGTGGCCGGGCCGACCTTGCCGAGGCCGGGCGAGGCCGGCCTGGCCACCGGCGACCTTGTCAGACCGGCGATTGGCGGCGGCAGGCGGTGACGAACGGCAACCGAGATGACGAAAGGGAAAAGCGAGGGTTCCACCGTTTTGATTCTTTTTTGATTCTCGGACAGAGAATCAATTTTTTTTTAATTCTCAAATCTTGTCCAAAATTGTTCCCGGGAACAAAAATTTTACCAAACGCGATTCTCGTCCCAAATTGATTCTGGGAACAAAAAATCAGAATCTGGCACTGTTTGGCACGTTGCAAACAGGCCATTATCAAACAATGGAGTTCTTTACTTTAACATTATTGTGTAGAGTGTGGATCCCTATAATAATGCACTTACCATGTAGAGGTGAGTATGGTTTCAAGATAGAATTAAGAACCAAAAAACTGAACCAATGGAGACCTATCCGATTCTAGGTTTCAAGATTCTGCTGGTTAGGTTTCGGATTCCAAAAATTGGGGGATTTATTTCAATTGTTAGGTTTCGAGTTCTAAGTGGATGAAACCTATAACCCAAAATAAGTTTTAGTATTTTTCTTGATCTCTACCTTTGCGTGATCCTATGATATTTTATGGCGTTCGATGATAAATGTATAATATGGAATCACTAGTCCAAGCTTCCATTTTATAGCCAAGACTTTTATTTTGTTAATATATAATATTCTTTGTGTATTTAAATATAAGTTATGGTTAGCAACGAGTGGTGGTCATTAAAGGCGATGCTTTATTTCAATCGTTTAATTAATAATATAGGTGGACCTTGGAACTTGTGATAGGATAGGTTTCAAGTTTCAGAATATACAGAGTATGTTTAGGTTCCAAAATATAAGAAACCTATTGGTAGGTTCCATCTCTAAGTTCTAGGTGGAATTTGTACGGAACTTAGAACCGCTCACTTTTGTTATCATGTGCACTTCACTTGGTGAATCAACACGTTTATCTCTTTTACCAAAATATTGAAGTTTTCTAGAGATTTTCCTTAAAAAATATGGGAGAGATATTCTACCAAACTTTGTAATCTTGACTTGCGGTGCCAAGCCCACTTTAGTTCATGCCAATGGCCTTTGACATGATGAAGCCAAAAAGGGGAAAATAAAGAAAAAGGAGCAATTCACCCAAGTCCCGGCTCCTTCAGGAACCACAACAGGTGTGAAGTCTGAACTCAAATCTCATTCCATAGTTCGGTCATGTCGCTACGCGGGCTGATGCGAAATCTCTCTAGATGTTTACCTTTTCGGTCAACCGTCTTGGACCATAACTACTGCCCCCGAGGTCAGAACTCTGGGAAGAGCTAGATTTCAAAAGCTTAGACATTTGGGATGGGCCAACCTATCGCGGCCGGGCGCATCGAAATTTTAGGCGGACGATAGACCTCTCCACTATACCTACCACTTCATTGTGACGAAAGGTTAAGCTTGCAAGACGTTGAACAGCGCTATGACACAGGGTTTTTAGCGGGTCTCACGCACGTTTCGGTCCTCCATCTCGTGGTTTAAGACTTTTGAACTAGACTGTTGGACAATCAAAGTTCTTATCCAATTTCTTTTCTTGGCTGTAACGTTGCGTTATTTGACCCTATTCTTCTATCCTTCTATTATAATGTCCGTCGGTTGCCATCCTTCTTCGTCATGATACTCAGGTTGAGCTTCAAGAAACTGATAATCAATTTGAGCTCATGACATAGTGATTGATTTAGATTCTCAGTTACAATTTTCTAAAATTTACTGTTAGTTTTGATTGTGCTACATCGGGAGTTTGCTTCGAAACTTGATCATCACTGTTACACAATCAGATCGTCCAAGTTCTGTAGCTCTATAATTGTAAAAGATATGCAACGATCTTGCTGTCAATAGATGA
This sequence comes from Eucalyptus leucophloia subsp. euroa, assembly GCA_017140325.1. Classification (NCBI taxonomy): domain Eukaryota; kingdom Viridiplantae; phylum Streptophyta; class Magnoliopsida; order Myrtales; family Myrtaceae; genus Eucalyptus; species Eucalyptus leucophloia. The sequence continues at coordinate 25,653,549 of CM029476.1, forward strand.
GGACACGAATTTGGCTTGCAGTTTCAGGAACTTGCTTTCTCCATCCACATCACGTGTCAGTTGGGTTCACTCTTCCATGGAGGAAGTCCAACGAATTGCAAGCCTAAAAGGACTTGAACTATATAATAAATCATATGGAGAAATATGGTTTCTTACCGTCTTTTATGTGATAGCTGCAAAGAATGTTAGTTAAAACATGGTAACAAGAGAGAGAGAAAACAAAAAATCTGGGGTCTAGGGAAGAATCTGATTTACATCAAGCTGGCATCGAATGTTGATTTGTGGGCTGATTAAGCTGAAAATTTGTTAGTTTGTTCATGGCATACTTTTCTCAAATTTGAACGGTTTGATTTTTATTTGAAGTTCCCTACATCAGGCTTTTGATGGGTTGATCAAAACTTGCATTTTTATTTAGATTTATCCTTGATCTCTCGTGAAATTTATGCGTATTACCAAGAATAATTACTTTGGGGTCTTTGCTACATAGTAGCTCTAATATCTACTAGAGAAGAATTTTGTCCATCCGATTTTGTTGATAATGAAGATATTTGGGTGGACTTTGGTCCCATGATTTTTGATCTCCTCACACCAAGGAGGTTTTCCATGTAAAAAATTGCTTCGTGTTTGCATGTTGGGGGGTCTTAGGTCTCTCTCACTTGAAAGCTAGTTCAAAAGATAAGACTTTCTCTCATTAGTTCTTTTCACAATCAATATGGGACAACCTCAATAGCATGGTCCTTCACAAAAATTGATGCTTATAGCTTGGAAATCTCTTTGCTAAATTAAAAATAGTTTCCTTAGATATCTCTAGCACAGTCCTCCTAGTCCTAGTACAGCTGCCCTAACGAACTAAGAAATTTAGATCACTTGAAAGAAAATGTCCAATAAATTTGTGCAAATTGAAAAGGCAAATTGAGAGAAAGCCCTTCATCAAGTAACTTTACTTCTATAAATTTCTTTTAAAATAAGCAAATTGATTCCACTTCAAACAAATATAAACCGAAAGACTTGGTGGTCATCTGTCTTTTTGTTTGGCATTTTTATTTTTGGGTGGACCAGTCTTGCTTTAGGCAGTTCTACGAGTAGCTTCTTGATTATCTAATTTTGATGATAAACAAAAGTCAATATTTGTCACATTTTCCTACATGCCTTATCTCAAAGTGTATCATACACTTGATAGGATTAGATATGTCCACATTATTATAGGGAGAATTTTTTTATCCCACTTTATTCAATCCTCTCCCTATTATAGTCCTGACAAATAAACGCAGTCTTAGGGTGATATATAAAAAATATGAAATTTTGACTCCCATACTACTTTTATATTGGCTTTATTTTCCATTTGGCCATACTGAGAATAGATAAACTTCATTGAAATATCTCATAAATGTAATACATAAACTCAGGAAGGCTACCCACCAAGAAGGTTCTGTGGCAAGAGACAGTTTACTGACTCATCAAGAATAAAACCTAAAGCCCTTTTAACAACAACTCTTAGTAAGAATAAATTGAGAGTTGCAATCAATTGGTTTTCTCATTAGCATCACTTGCCCGTTTGCTTTGTAAACTTAAGCAAACTCATGGTAACAAGTCCAACACCAAATAGCGGACTGCTATGTTTATCACCTGGCACGAATATGGTCGATCAACTAGCTTGCTATGTACATTCGCAACTTTTAGCAATATGATCAGAACTCATTTTTTCCTTTTCGATTGATATTTTTGGCAAGGCCAAAGGAGGGACAGATCTAAGATTGTAAAGATGTTGGTATGACTGAGTTAAACCAATCCTCAAAGAATAGTATTGGTTAATGGATAAATATGTATTGAGGGAAAAGCCAAGATATGGCTCCTAAGAAAATGCAAATTGATTATTTTAAATATTGGAATTTACCTCTTTCTATGTTATCTTTTATATAACACAGGTCTTTGTTGTCTTCTTTATTAGTCCACCAATTGATGATAACTTTTTCTTACATTTTTTTTCCAGGATGAAAAAATCGCATGACACCAAATTTAAATAAGTTTATTTACTTAAAATTACGCTCAGCATAAGCATGCTCGGGACAGACCGGATGGGGATGAGCCGAGATTTTAGTAAACTGCTCCTTTGAATTTTCATTAATCTATTTTCCCATTTGGAGGAAGAAGACAAGTTCATTTCGTCCTATGTAAAGAATAAAAATTACAAAACAAATCGCGAAAGAGATTCAAAAAGAGAAAATGGCTGCTTGTAAATTAGGGTTAAGAGAGAAAAATAAATGTTAAAAGAGCATCTTGATCAGCTATCTCAAATAAAAACACAGAAACACAGAACCAACAAATTCCACCAACAAGAAAGAAAAATAAAAGGAACGAAATAGGAATTATATGTATGTAATACATGAATATATATATATATATATATATACACACACACACACAATTATTATTTATTCGGAAATTATCGATTCATGTTCTTCCCTTTGCTCGACCTTGATGCGACAAACTCCAACATTGTCATATACCGTGTGTCGAACCGTATTAAGAAATGCTATTCATCAGCTCCCAATGTTACTATTAGACAGGACAAATCATTGCAACAGAAATTAAAAAATTAATTCATCTTTCTGACAACCAAAAAAATTATGATTAGAGATCTCTTTTTGGTCTGTCGTCCGCCCCTTTGAAATTCGTCTGCTCATTATTCCCTTGATGTGGCTCAGCTAATAATTTGGAGACGAACAAGAATGACGTTCCCATAGGAGAAGTAGCACGAGCCTAAATTTTAGAGAAATCTCTCTCTCTCTCTCTCTCTCTCTCTCTCTCTCTCTCTCTACTATAATGATAATATTTAAATGCGAAATGGCCATTATAAAAAGAAACGATGTGCTCTTAGTAGATGGCGGGTATACAGATATATATATTTAATTATTGCTTGATGGCTGAATTAAAGCCGTAAATCATGCGGTCTGTCCAACTGGCTCACGTGATTTTGTCGCATTTATGGTTGGGATGAAATGCAACAGCTATTTGATAATGGCCTTAGAAAAAAAAAAAGAAAAAAGAAAAATGCTCTTTGGGTTGGGTAATATAAGTGAAATATGTTAAAAATCTCGCACTATCTGCTAATATCTTTTGTGAGTTTTTTTTTTTCCTTCTGCGTGGATTTAACTGAATTGTTTTTAATGACGTCGTATCGTATAGAATTGTATTATCTCACATTGAAAGAAAAATGAAGAAGCAACACGAGTTGGTTGCGCGAGACGCAATTCAACCTTTTTTGTTTAAGGTTGGAAAGCCTCCAAGTCTTATCAGTCGCCTTCTTCACGGAGTATGACCGCTGTACACAAAGTATCTTCTCCTATTTGAGATTACAGGGACCCCATAGAATTCCTGCTGGAACTAAAGTTGACCTCCCGCAGAGAGAGAGAGAGAGAGAGAGAGAGAGAGAGAGAGAGAGAGAGTCACATGCGCATGCATTATTGCGCAAGCTCTATCTTTAGGAGAAAGACAAAAAAGTGCACAACGCAAGCACAAACAAAAACCCTAGAAAATTTATCCATTTGTTTCCTTTAAAACAAGAGGTTTTGCACCCCAGAATGCCGTCCGACGAGAAACAACAACAGCTGTAATTAAGCAGACACATACCCACATCAGGAACAGGATTTGGACATCGGACTCTGCGCTAAACGCAGACGATTATCTTATTCGGCAAAGTCACCTGGATCTTGCTGAGTTCAAGCCATCTTCATCGGATCTAACACCCCAACCCAAAAAAACAGAAAAGTCCACTCAACCCCTTAATCTCTATTGGCGATCCCAGCGTGAATAATCAGCACTCTCGCAGCCATTTCTTTGCTTGCATTCAATTTTCGTTTTATTTTGGCGGAGTTTATTTCTCTGTCTTCATTTTATATCTTTGGTGGACAACTCTTTGCTTGAAGTTCAATGGACAGCTCCTTACCCATCTTTGATTAAATTGGAAGATCTCTGAAATTAACGTCTTGTATCGATCTAGCCAATCATAAGCGCAGAACTGCGCATTGGATTCCAAGCCCCTCCTTGTAAAACTCCGACGTAAATGACCACGTATCCTCGCATTATGTCCCGGCTTTCTATCCAACATTTATTTAGGTGGCTATTGTCTAGACGGTAACGTGATGGGCTAAACTAATCATTGTATATGAATAATACACGGTTTTTTAGTGCAAGCTTTAGTAAGTTACAAAGTTTTTATTTGCTTTGATTAGCAATTCCTTACATTTACTAACTCTCATAGATTACCTACTTAAATTACCATGACTCGCCACCTTTTCTCTCATTCAGTTACCACACAATATTTTGGTTGTTAGCTTTCATTTGATTTACTTGCCGGCGTTAATGTAATTTTCCTAATTTTCCAGCTTTTCATATCATTTACAAACTTTTATCTGCATTCCTTAACAACCCCTTAATTTGACCAACTCTTTGTGGTAATTATGAACCTCAATTAGTGTGATAACTAAAGTTGCTTAGAAGAGTCTAAAGTTGTGAATGAATGATTGCAAGACCATCTAGGGTTCTTTTCACCTTCGTGATCATATATTGCTATGGACATGTATATTTAACATCTCTGAGAGATTTATGTGGACGCTGTGGATCCTCTTCCTACTTTGCACTGACTATCTTTTAATTAACTTATTGCTGGGTTTAGTTGGAAACTAAGTATTGGTCAATTGAATAGGCGATCCATCTCGTAATGCGTGCCGTAGAAATTCAAAGTTCTCGAGCTGACCATAAGTTGTCATATTTGAAAATGTAAGAGGCCATCAGTCTATAAAAACAAAAATTCATGACCTCACTGAAAGTATTCAATGCGCGCGTATCCTATCTTGTATCCCCTAAATCGCTCGTTTCATCAGCAATCTACGCAGCAATTATCCGTTTTCAAATCCATGCGACATTTGTCTTCTCTACATGGAACATGTGATGGACAATTGGAAATCAAATAAATCACAAAAGTCAAGTTCAAAACAAGGGTTTAGGTGAGGGTTAGTTTGGGCAAGATAACAAGGACTAGGGTTTCCAAGTCAATATGGCTTACTACCTAGCCAGTTGCAAGCGAAGATCCATTAGTTTTGCCGAACGACGAAATCACCTACAAAGATATCAGTAAAAAAAAAAAAATCAGGATTACTTTACTGGAGATAATGCTTAGAACGTGAGTTGTTGATATTGCCAAACGTTAGAAGCCACGAAAGCTGGAGCTTTTGGCTGATTGATGGACGATTTCGATGTTGTTTTGTGAAATTTTTTGAATTTAATTAGGATTGAGTATGTCATTTTGGGGTAGACTCCAAAGGGAAGAAGTGACTTTATGAGTTACTATAGATTCGTGCGACAACCTCACTCTATTGATTCCGTCCCCAAAAAAAGTCCCCTACATAGATTCTCCTCCAGTCTTACTCTTATTTCTTTTTTTGGCTAGAATACCTTTGATTTCGGAAAATATCCAACGCCTGGAAGTTGGAGTTGGATATCCCATGGCTTGGGCTAGAATGATACCTTTGGATTAATTCATCTAAATATACATCAAACTATCTTTAGTGTCCAGCGAGCAACGCTTCTCTCATAAATAAGGAGCAAGAGGATTTTCATATTTGTGCCTACACATCTCTCTTTCTCTCTCTCTCTCTCTCTCTCTCTCTCTCTCTCTCTCTCAAGATGACAGTCGAATTCAAGGTCAAGCTCGTCGCCAAAGAAACCATCAGGCCGTCATCTCCAACACCAGACCACGAGAAAAATTTTAAGCTCTCCGTCTTCGATCAACTCACTCCCATCCTCTACACCTCCGTCCTCCTCTTCTATGCCTCGAACGCGAGCACCTCATCTCGCCACCAGTCGAGTCGTCTCAAGTCGTCGCTATCGAGGGTGCTCGCTCACTTCTACCCCCTCGCCGGGAGGATCAGGGACAACCTCTACATCGACTGCGATGACAGCGGCGCCGAGTTTGTTGAAGCCAAAGCAAACTGCCCTCTCTCCCATATCCTCGACCGCCCCTGCCCGGCCTTGCTGCGTAAGCTCCTCCCCATCAACACCGAGTCTCCAGAGGCCTCCACCGGACGCCTCATGCTCATCCAGGCAAATACCTTTGGCTGCGGTGGCCTCGCCATTGGGGTCTGCATCTCCCACAAGATCGCCGACGCCTCCACCCTAAGAACCTTCATCAAGGGGTGGTCCGCTGCTGCCCTCCTGGGCGAAGTCAGCGCTGGTATTGAGATCCCACCGCTCAACACGGCGTCGGCGCAGTTCCCACCGCTGGCAGAATTAGCTGCCACCTCACCCATGGTGGTGCTCCCGAAAGTGAGGTGCACGACGAGGAGGTACGTGTTCGATCCCACCGAGATTACCCCGCTTGCTGCCAGTGAGGCCGTCCCGGAGCCAACTCGAATTGAGGCCGTGGTGGCCCTCGTGTGGAGGTGTGTGGCCCGAGCTTCAAGGAAGAACGATCCCGGGCGGCAATCACTGCTGTCCCAAGCAGTGAACCTCCGGGGAAGGCTCCCAGAGCCACTCCCGGAGACCACGATGGGTAACTTCGTTGGAGGTTTCAAGGTGGAGATCGCCCCCTGGGCGGAGGAGAGCGAGATAGAGCTGAAGAATTTGGTGAGCCACATGAGGGAGGCAAAGAGGGAGTACTTCGCGAACTACACACCTAGGTTGAGCGGTGGCGGAGAGAGCTGCATGGCGATAGTCGAGGCTGCCGCCAAGTTTGGCATGCTGATCAACAGCGGAGCCGTCGACTTCTACAACTGCAGCAGCTGGTGCGGGCTCGGGCTCTATGACGCTGCAGACTTCGGGTGGGGGAGGCCGGCATGGGTTAGCCTTGTGGGTGTAGAGTACAAGAACAGCATTGTCCTTGTGGACGCGAGGGACGGCGACACGGTTGAGGTCTGGCTGACGTTGAGCCAAGCCGACATGGATGCACTTGACTCCGACGAGGAGCTGCTCCGTTTCGCTTCCTTGAACCCCAGCGTCTCCGGCTCGTCCATTCCGTGAGAATTTATTGCTCTGAGTGTGTAAAAACCCGAGAAAATATCACATAGAATTGTTCAATATTGACATGGCATGACAAGATAAATTCCGAGATTCAAAAGGATGCAAACTAGAAAAGAACAAATCTGGTGACTAAAATTAATACAAACTCGAACGAGCTTACTTAATTTTTTTGTTTCTTTTTTTGGGGTGTGGACGCGTGGTTGATAGATAACATAGAGTAATTCCATCATGTTTATAGTTTACTCCTTCCGTTGTCTTGTGCATATGCATGAGAGAACTATTTTATTTGTAATTACCATTTCCATATGTATAGAGGATCTCTCTCTCTCTCTCTCTCTCTCTCTCTCTCTCTCTCTCTCTCTCCGCTCCCTCTTCTGTATCTTCATTTGTAGAATGTGTAAAATGTCACTTGCTCTATGACCTGTAATGATTATAGGTGTGCGCATGGTTTGGGAATCGAGAAGAAGCTAAACTTGTTTTTTTTTTGGTCGGTAGAAGAAACTAAACTCATTCGGTGTTTTTAAGGGTGTTTTTAATAGACTAGATAGATAGATAACTCTGGATAAGAAATAAATTATTCTCCACCGCGCCTAGTTATGCACTTTTGATTGAACAAAACTGGAAAACGTCGAATATATATAACATCTCGAATGGGGGAATCGTGGGCGATCTCGATATGAAATTAAAACACGAAAAGAGAAAAGAGAAAAGCTTCCAATCGGCTCCAAGAGATACCCCTAGCAACTCATCGATCGATGGAGTTCTCTATATTAACACCGCTGTGCAGAGTGGGGATCCTTATAATAATGCACTTACCACGTGCACTTTAATTGGGGAATTAGTGCGTTTATTTCTTTTCCAAAAAAGTTAAGTTTTCTATTAGATTTCTTTTCAAATGTATGCGATAGATACACCTACCAAAGTTTCCACTTCGGTTGTACTGTGACGAAATGTTAAGCTTGCATGATGTTAAAAGTTGAACGCCGCTAAGACATAGGATTTTCGGCGGATCTTGCCCAGGTTTTGGTCCTCCATCTTATGATTTTAAGCCTTCTGAACTAGACTTTTTGACAATCAAAGCCTTAATCCAATTCTTCTCGCGCCATTAGCATTTCGTTACTTGACCCTATACCCGCTTGTGTTACCGATAATGTCTGTTGCCATCCTTCTTCGTCGTGATTCTCGGTTTAAGCTTCAAGAAACTGATGATCAAATCGAGCTCATGACATAGTGATTGAGTTAGATCCTCAGTTACAATTTACTAGACTCTACTGTTAGTTCTGATGCTTGTGCTCCATCGTGAGCTTGCTTATAAACTTAATGACCACTACTATTGCACAACCAGAATGTCTCAGTTCTAGAGCTCTCTAACTGTAGAAGATGTGCAATGATCTTGCTGTCAACAGATGAGGACACCAATTTGGCTTGCAGTTTCGGGAACTTGCTTGCTCCATCCACATCATGGTCCTCCTCAAAAAATGACGGTCACAGCTTGGAATTCTGTTTGCTCAATGACAAATAGTTTCCTAAGGTATCTTTAGCACAGTCCTCCTAGTCCTAGTACAGTTTCTCTAATGAACTGAGAAATTACCACTTGTCCAATTAATTTGTGCAAATTGAAGAGGCGAATGTGAGAGAAAGCCCTTCAACGGGTAACTTCACTTGTATAGATTACAAACTCGGAACATGATTCCACTTTAAACAAATACAAAACCGAAAGACTTGGTGGTCATCAGTCTTTTTGTTTGGCACTTTTATTTTTGGGTGGACCCATCTTGCTTTGGCAATTCTTCGAGTAGCTTCTTGATTATCTAATTTTGATGATAAACATAACATATCAAGTCAATATCCGTCGCCTTGTCTTTCTTTGCCGCATGCCAATGTTTAACATTGTGTCCCTCCGCCCACCCTTTCCCCTTTAATAATCTTGGACATGAGTGTGAAGACCCGGCTGTTGTGAGCTCATGAAAATTCTTATAAGCTTTATGGTCCTGAGTCAAAGTAGTTTGTATTCAGTTGGTAAAATTCAAGCGAGTGACATTATAATTTGAATGGATAATACCTAATTCTTGAGTTAGAAATTCCTAGTGCTTCAACCAATTGTTCTAACCCTCGAGGGGTTCATATTTTTTTTTTTTTTTTTTTTTTTTTTTTTTTGAAAAAGTGAAGATGAGAGGTGCAAGTAGCTTGTTGGCTGAAACTCACTCGAACATACCGAATGGGTCAAGAACTCATGGAACCTAGCACTCAGATCAAAAGTGCCAGACTAACAACGATAAAACAAATACTAAAGAAAAAAAACTAATATAAATCAAAACTAACACGTTTTCGGAGTTATTGACTATATTCTACGAAGATAAATAAAAGAAAAGAAATAAGACTTGATTTTTTTTCTGATGTAACTAACACAGCTTTGAAACTACAAGCTCGTGTTTAATTTAATTACACCTTCAGGAAAAGTCCATGGAGGGGGGTTCACGTGGTGCTTGTAGGGCAACGCATGGGGGAAAGAATCATATTCCTTATGGTCCAAACCGGCCCATTCCTATCATCATCAATTTGGCATGCATTTATAAAAAATTGAGGACTTTAGGGAACGGATTGGCATAACTAGAATAAATATTGACTGGACAGGAACTGGAAAATTAAGACGAATATCAACTCTCCCTAATTACTTAGCATAGATTTTGTCTTAATTTGACCGTTGATTATAGCACTAGCTTGCATGCCGGTACAATGTTTTCATTTTTCGAGTCTCTTGACTCTCTTTAGTGTGGAACCCGTGTTAATATTTTCACTCCCGAAGTTCTATAGTAGGTTACGCGGTCATAAATAGAAAAGAACTCCCGCAAGAGCCCTAATTACACAAAGAAACACCATATGACGATCAAGTTGGAAAATCTATGATTGCTTGTAATTCTCCCAATTTTTTTGTCAACAAGTATTATAGGCTCAGTGTTAGGTTTAGGTGCACAGAAACAATGAAATAGAGAGGAAAAGACAAGAAAGAGAAATTGAGATTGAGAGTTTATCCTGGCTCACCCTTAGACTAAGATTACATCCAGTAGATGATTCCACTATAATTAGTACCTCCCACATCTTATAGACAACAATAGCTATTCATGAGCCTGAGCAAAACTAACAATAAAGCATGAGTTCAAAATATGAAAGTCCTTTGGTGGATAGGGGCGGGGCAGCTGCCTTAGACCCTCGCCTTTTTGTTGATGAGGAGTATGGACCACGCTTAACACTCAGCTAATAAAATACACGTCAACTTTTGCTTCTCTTGATGAAGTTTTTAGTACATATTGGACCAGATGTGACCTTGCATTTGACCATTGATATGTGTCGAGATTGTCTATTGCTTTGATAAAACTCCATTTTGAGGCACATTTAAGTGAAGGATTTATGTGTTTGGCGTGCATTAATTTAATACCAAAATTAAAAAAAAAAATTAATACCAAGTTTAGGTTACCGAATATCGACCATTGATTATAGCACTAGCTTGCATGCCGATATAGTCTTTTCATATTTCGACTCTCTTGACTCTCCTTAGTGTGTAACCCTTGTTAACTGTTGTGACTCCCAATGCTTCTTAGTAGGTTAAGCGGTCAAAAACGAAAAAGAACTCCTGCAAGAGCCCTAATTACACTAAGAAACACCATATGAGGCCCAAGTTGGAACGCAAATCTATGATTGCTTGTAATTCTCCCAAATTTTTTCTCATCGAGTATTATAGGTTCAATGTTATGTTCAGGATCACAGAAAGAGAGTAAAAGACGAGAGAGAGAAATCGAGACATAGGGTTTATCTTGATTTACCCTTAAATTAAGATTACATTTTGTAGATGATTCAACTATAATTAATACCTCCCACTTCTCATAGGCAATGATAGCTATTCATGAGTCTAACCAAAACTACCAATAAAAGATGGTTCAAAATATAAACGTCCTTTGATGGCCAGGGGAGGGGGCAGCCCTCTTGGATTGCCGTTTTCTTGTTGATCGGGCGTATCAACAGCATCCTAACACTTAGCTGATAAAATACACTTTAACTTCAAATCTCTAGATGAAGGTAGATGAAGGATTTAGTACATATTGGACCAGATGTGACCTTGCATTTCGACCTTTCATATGTGTTGAGATATTTATTGCTTTGATAAAACTCCATCATTTCGAGGCATGTTTAGGTGAAGGTTCTGCGTGTTTGGCCTGCATCAGTTTAATAATGAGTTTAGGTTACTGAATAGCGGTCCACCTTCTGACCAAAAAAAAAAAAAAAAAAAAAGAATAGCGGTCCATCTCATCGTGCACTACGCAACAAAGCGAAATCCGCGAGCCGACCGAAAGTAGTCACATTTGGAAAATGTACGATGCTGTTCATTTGTACGAATCAAGGTTCATGAGACCGAAAGCACTCAGTACACGCGCAGCTATCGCTCGATTTCATCAGCAATCTACACAATATCATCCTACACAATATCATCCGTCTTTAAATCCGCGTGACAATGGAAATCGAATAAATTAATAAAAAGTCAAGAAGTTCACATCCATCTCTCGTACACAATTATTTTTGGTGGAAAGTGCTTTCATGATTTGTGCAACATCGTCATCAAACGTTTCATTCCCATCGCTGCGCGGATTTGGGCAAGAAAAGAAGCAGCATTTGGCGGATTTAGAGACGATTTCGACCTCATCTGGTGGGATCATTTGAGTTAAATAAGGATCAAACATAATGCGATTTTAGGGAGGCGGCCATGGAAAACGTGGCTTTTGTTAGAAAGTATAGATACGTAAGACAACCTCCATGTGTGCATTTTGTTCAAAGAACTACACAATATCATCCGTCTTTAAATCCGCGTGACAATGGAAATCGAATAAATTAATAAAAAGTCAAGAAGTTCACATCCATCTCTCGTTTATTTTTGGTAGTGCTTTCATGATTTGTGCAACATCGTCATCAAACGTTTCATTCCCATCGCTGCGCGGATTTGGGCAAGAAAAGAAGCAGCACTTGGCGGATTTAGAGACGATTTCGACCTCATCTGGTGGGATCATTTGAGTTAAATAAGGATCAAACATAATGCGATTTTAGGTAGGCGGCCATGGAAAACGTGGCTTTTGTTAGAAAGTATAGATACGTAAGACAACCTCCATGTGTGCATTTTGTTCAAAGAACCTCATATATACGTTCTCTTCCACCACTTCTTCCATGTTAAGAGGATCTTCATCTCTCTCTCTCTCTCTCTCTCTCAATATATGACAATGGAATTGAAGGTCGAAGTTGTCGCCAAAGAAACCATCAGACTGTCGTCACCGACACCAGACCACCTGAAGAATTTCAAGCTCTCCGTCTTCGACCAACTCGCTCCCATCCTCTACACCTCCGTCCTCTTCTTCTACACCTCGAACACAAACGCTTCGTCTCACCACCGATCGACTTGTCTCAAGTCGTCGCTGTCGGACTTGCTCACTCGCTTCTACCCCCTCGCCGGAAGGATTAGGGACAACCTCTCCGTCGACTGTGAAGACGGTGGTGCCGAGTTCGTTGACGCCAAAGTCAACTGCCCTCTCTCGCACATCCTTGACCGCCCCTGCCCAGTCTCGCTGCGTAAGCTCCTCCCGATCGACACGGAGTCGCCAAAGGCCTCCACGGGCCGCCTCTTGCTCGTCCAGGCCAATGCCTTTGGCTGTGGTGGCCTCTCCGTTGGGGTCTGCATTTCCCACAAGATCGCTGATGCCTCCACCCTAAGCACCTTCATCAAGGCATGGTCTGCCGCTGCCCTCCTCAGCGATGTCATCGTTGGTACTGAAATCCCGCCACTTGACACGGCATCAGCGCGGTTCCCACCGCTGGTAGAATTGGCTGCCATTTTGCCCACAGTGGTGCTCCCGAAGGCGAGGTGTGTGACAAGGAGGTACGTGCTCGACCCGGCAAAGATCACCCCGCTTGCTGCCAGTGAGGCTGTGCCAGACCCGACCCAGGTGGAGGCTGTGGTGGCCCTTGTGTGGAGATGTGTGGCCCGCGCTTCAAGGAAGAATGACCCCGGGCGGCGATCACAGCTTTCCCAAGCAGTGAACCTCCGGGGGCGACTCCCAGAGCCACTTCCAGAGACCACGATCGGGAACTTCGTCGGGGGCTTCACGGTGGAGATGCCGCCCCAAGCAGAGGAGAGGGAAATGGAGCTGAAGAAGTTGGTGAGCGACATGAGGGAGGCGAAGAGGGAGTACTTCGATAACTACACACCAAGGCTGAGCGGTGGCGTAGTGGGCTGCATGGCGGTAGTCGAGGCTGCTGCCAAATTCGGCGCGCTGATCAACAGTGGAGACGTCGACTTCTACAACTGCAGCAGCTGGTGTGGCTTCGGGCTCTACGAGGCCGCTGACTTTGGGTGGGGGAGGCCAGCATGGATCAGCTTCGCGGGCGTGGAGTACAAGAACAGCATTGTCCTGGTGGACGCGAGGGACGGTGGCACGATTGAGGCCTGGCTGACGCTGAGCCAAGAAGACATGCACGTGCTCGACGCGGATGAGGAGCTGCTCCGGTTTGCTTCCGTGAACCCCAGCGTCTCCGGCTCGTGAATTGCGTGAGAATTTTTATTGCTCGAGTGCGTAAAAACTGGAGTGGATTATTCATAGGCTCGTCCTATATTGACAAGGGACGTCACGAGATAGATCCGGGGACTGAAATTTGATGCATATTTGAACGAGATAGATCTGGTGAATAAAATTGATACACAAGCTAGAACGAGCTTAATTAATATGTACTTTTGGCATAGACTTATGGTTTATAGATATCACAGAATAAATCGATCGTGTTTCTAGTTTATTCCTTCGGTTGTCTTGTGCATATGCATATGGCAGTATTTGATTTGTAGTTACAACATACAAATGCATAGAGGATCTCTCTCTCTCTCTCTCTCTCTCTCTCTCTCTCTCTCTCTCTCTCTCTCTGATGTATCTGATGTGTCCAGTACTAACTTCGTTTTTTTTTTCGGGTCGAACTAGTACTAACTTCGTTTATAGAGTTGACTTTAGAATAGATTTTGCCTTTATTTCTTGTGGATAATTTACTATCTGAGACTCATGTCATAGAAAGTATCTTACATGTGAATTTCTCTTCCTCCATGACGTGTGATAATTATGTGGGTGCACATCATCGAGAAGAAACTTCACTCATTTTGTGCTTCTATGGGTGAGTTTGATAGTCCACATATAATTTTGTATATGAGATAAATTGTTCTACACCGTGTCTGGTTGTGCCCTCTTGATTGAACAAAATTGGATAAATCTAATTTTTTATAAAACCTCGAACGAGGGAGAAAGTGATGAGCAATTGTGCTCTAAATTGTGTTGGCGTTGATGAAGAAAGTAGAGTTCAGAGCCACCGTCTCGGTGGTTGCTCGTGAGTGGTGACCATTGCGACGACGGTAGATCTCTCTCTCTCTCTCTCTCTCTCTCTCTCTCTCTCTCTATATATATATATATATATATATATATATATATATATATATATATATATATATGATAATGGAAGGCTGGAGGCGGTCGCCCAACAAATCTAGGTCTTTTTTGGTTAATTTATTCTTTCTAAATTTTTTAGCTTTTCTAATATTGAATATGACTTCATACCTAGCGACTTACCACAAAAAGGAGTTCCCTATATTGAAATTGTTGTACAAAGTGGAGCTTGTTGAGGGGAAAACTATTGAAATGAACATGTATATTGTGTTAAAAAGTCCCATATCGAATAATTGGTGTGTTAAAAAATAGCTTTATTGTCTTAAGCTTTTGATAGAAGGTAAGTGTAACTAAATGTATCGATGGGCTTGGATTTGAGCTTTCTCTAACGATCTCCCTAAGTGAAGATATCAACAAATGGTTGATGGCCCCGATCTCTTCTATTTCAGTGTGTGACCAATTTATTTCAGTCCGTGATGAATATCTCAAAAAAAATGAATTTCATTCTCTTCGGAGAAAGAGATTAGGGATGAAGGTACGCATTGTGCTTTTGGGAATCATGTTAGAAACTCTCATATTCATATCAAAATTTTGTTGTGTGCTCCCAGTAAAGATCTCTACATATATTGCACTTATCATTTGCACTTTAATTTGCGAACTAGCGCACTTCATTACTTTTGCCAAAACGATAAAGTTTCTTGCTCAGACTGGATTTCCCTTTAAATCAATGTCAGACGACCATAACAGAATTCGCAATCTTGGTGTAATAGAAATGGCCAAATGCGACAAATATACATGCTGTATCGCCCAAGTCTTGAAGGAGGCAAAATAAAGAGAAATGTTGGTAATCGCCCAAGTCCTGAAGTCTCAACTCAAGTCTCTCTCAATAGCTAGGGCATGTCGCCGACTCGCCATGCCAAAGTTAATGCGGAATCTCTCTTGATGTAGACTTTCAAGGCAAAAGGAATACAGCACAAAATCCATCAACGTCTGGTGGGGGACTCCCTTCTTGCTGCTCGCGAATCTCTTCTTGCTGAATGAGAAATGGTCTTTCTGTGATATCTGGAGCATTGTCCTACTAGAAAAGCTTCTCCAATGAATTTCAGAAATTTAAAATTACATGAAAGAAAAATGTCCAATAAATTTCTGCATGATACTATTAATGTATGCAAATTGAAATAGCAAGTGGAGGGCTCTATCAAGTAACTTTACTTCTTTTAAAATAAGCTAACTTTGCTCAACTTAAAACAAATATAAACCAAAAAGACTTGGCGGTCACTGGTCCTTTTCACGCGGCCTTTTTATTTTTGGGTGGACCAATCTTGGTTCAGCCACTTCTATTCTACGAGTAGGTCTTTGATATTCTTTTCATATTTGCTTTTTGGCGGATAGAGCAATTATCTGAATTGTTTGACTCTAAGTGGCGCACGGGCAGAATCGATATATATGTTGATTAACAAAAGACATCGAATCATTGTCCGTGGCCTTTTCCTATATTTCTTTGCCACGCCTCAATGTTTAACATTATCTAAATTTTTCTTTTTTAATTACTCAGGGCACGAGTGTGAAGACTCGGCTATCTGTATCCCATGGAAAATCTTGTAAGCCCCATTAAGTTTAAGTCTTTGGTTTGTGCTTGTGATCTTGATTCAGAGCAATTTCTACGTATTTGGTGATATTTGAATGGGTGACATCTAGTTCAAGAGCTAAAAATCCCATGACCCTAATCTAGAGTAGTTCCCACGTAGCTGGTGGAATCCGAATGGGTGACGTCCAGTTCCCGTGCTGGAAATCCCCATCGCCCCAACCAACTGCACAAACCTTGAAGGGTTGAGAAAATTTTAATATAAGTAAAGTGAAGATGAAAGTGTAAGTGGCCTTATAGGCGGAAACCCACTTTAACACAGAATGGAAAAATAACTCATAGAACCGAGCACGGAGTCCCAAAAAATAAAAATAAAAATCGGTCCATTACATTTGGACAAAGAACTAACACATTTTTGGAGTTGTTAGACTGTTCTACTAAGATAAAATAAAAAAATGGAAAACCGCCGAAGGCCCCCAATTTAAGAACAAATCACTTACTATTAAACTATAGTTTTTCTATAATTTAACAAAAACCGGCAACTATCATTTGGAGGGCTAGGCATGGTCGTGGGAAAGAATCAGATTCCTCACGGTCCAAAACCGGCCCATTCCTATCCTCATCATTTTTGCATGCCTTTCTAACCAAGTTGACCACTTGAGGATACTGATTAGCATAATTAAAATTAAAATTTTAATGGACTGGGATTGGAAAGTTAAGATATTTAACAACTCTTCCTAATCATTTAGCATAGTTTTTTGTTGTCACAATTTGACCTTTGATTATTGCCCAAGCTCGCAGGCCAAAATAATCCTTTCAGATTTCATGTCGTTTGACACTCCAGGATTGCGAAGAACGTAAACCAAAAAATCGGGCTTCTCGCATTTTCGTCTTTACTCATTTGGAGTGGAAGGCTTTTCTTTTGTTCCCTTAACCTTTGACCTTTCGTGCAAATTAATGTAAAGAGCAGGCATGCCAACTTTTGCAGGGACCCCACCCTCCGAAGGCAGGCCAACCTTCACATAATTTATAGAGGAGACGGGCCGACTTGTCTCTCGATGGAGATCCCTTCTCATTGGCGTAGCCCAAAATCCAACGTAATCCCGAAATTAGTCAATACTTGCGTTATGTATATTTAACTCAGGTGTCTGCTAGTAATTTATGTGATCAAGAAAGAAAGAACTCATGCTAGTGGCCAAACTATACATAGATAAACCGTATGGGATTATGGCCAAATTGGAACACAAACCTTTTGGCTACAAGCCAATTTTCCCCAATTTTTTTTCTCAACAATTGTCACAGGCTCAACTAATAGAATACATGTTGACTTTAAGACTGGTGCTTTTCTCGACGAAGTTTAGTATATATTGGACCAGATGTGGCCTCACATATGGAGCTGTGTAATGTGCTAAGATTAACTAATGCTTTAATCAAACTCCATCGTTTAAAGGCATGTTTAGGTGAAGGTTGCATGCGTTCGACCTGCGTTAGATGGTGGGGTTGACTTGGTTTTTGGAAGGGAAGATAATATAGCCTATGCATAGGATGTTATTGTTTCCTTTTCTTATATGCTTTTGTTCCTTTTTTTCATGTTCATGTGATGATGTCAACATGGAAGTATGATAAGAAATGTGACGTATGATTGGTCATATAATTGTGGTTACATAGATGCTTTTTATACAATATCCTTAACTCAGGGTATAAGAGGACTAGCTGAACTAATTCATTTTTTGGATAGACAAGTAATTGATGGAATTATGAAACTCGAGGATTGGAGCGACATGGAATCTTGCTGTATATACTTAGCATACACATTTGCTGATAATGGTAATGTATGCATGGGTGAGCAAGGAGGCCGCCATGCTTGTTTAGAAATGTCTATGTGAATCCGTTGGCTGATAACACAACATGTGATGATTATTAAAAACAACTTTGTTGTTCCTTGTTTTCTTGAATTTGAACGAATTACAATGAGCACCACCACTTGGGAGTATGCGAAATCATTCATTTAGCTAGTGCTCTCTTATAAGATTTATATAATATGTAGTCATTTTCCTTGATTGTTCTATGTTGCTTGTGAAGGATCAATATAGCCTCCATAATCTTTTACGTGGCAAGATTAAGAGCGTGGGCTCAATCTCGAAACACAAGGCTTTCGGCCCAGGACGGTAGCCCAGGTTCATTGTTAGGTCCTCTTGTAATATTCATATCTATTTCACTTTCTCAGGAAATATTGTCGGGTCACAGATTAGAAGCACAAGTCAATTTAAATCGAGTAATCTCAAAAGAATTTTTTGGCGAACCCTGCATTTAAAAATATATTTGTTCATCAAGATTTTCCACATTGATATGGGGATGGCTACCCTGCGTTTCTACCGTTCTGAGCATTAACACGAGGACCCCACACCATTGACCAGGATTCGAAATCAAACCTGGGGAGAGGCCAACATTGTATATCACTCAGAGATTATTGTGCCCCACGACTACACCGAAATACTAGACGGCTGGAGCCCATCCATAATTGCAAGACGGGACATTACTAGTACAAGTAGGATTCGAAATAGTGATATTTTCAGTATCGGGCCATAGTACTAGACTGTCGTCACTGTCGCCCTTAGTGATTACATGATATCGTCATTTTTTTACTTTGATCACGTAGTTAGCAAACTTAGCAATAGATGTTGTTCCTTAGTTATTTATAATTTATGTAGTCACCATACAGTAATTTTATAACACGTCCAAATCAAGGGCGAATCTCCATGGGCTAGCTTGTCCACGACTTTGGTTTCACATCTATTAAAAATAGCGTGTATCTTCTCTTCCAAGCACATCCAAATCTAGACATGGCCCGAGAGAAGTACGATTAAAAAAAAAAATCTGGTCGATATATATGGTAAATGCATGTACCTCGTTCATACATCAAACAATGAAGTCTTCAACTAACCATTCATGCATGGAATTGATAACAAGATGGGCACATTAATTCTCGACCAAACCCTACCTTGATCTGCAGGGTGACAAGCTTTTCACGTGGCACGACCCGCATCACTTGTTTATGCAATAATAATTGATTGGCAAACATCGCATTGATTGCAATAGATAATGAGCGCGACCTTCAATCACGCAGTCGAAAGAAAGTCATTGACGGTTCCGATTGAAGTTCCTTGCTACGAGATAACTTTATCAATGAATTGTGAAATGCAAATTAATTGATTGTCTGAATTGCGACTTGCTCAATTCGGGATGATTATCTAGCGGGATTTGCCCATGAAAATATTTAGTCGCATATTACTTTGCAACTGGAACGTGCATGCAGTGTCATAGATATTAGTTTTTATTGAAAGAACGTCCTTCCAATTGTGCCATTTTATTAAGCATAGATAAGTGCCTATTAAAATAAATAAAAGGATGATAACACAAATGGTCTTTGAACTTTTGGCTTGATATGTAATGTGGTTCCTGAATTTTTAATTTTTTCAATATGGTTCTTAATCTTTAACTCAATGTATAATGTAGTTCTTGAACCTTTAATTTGTTTAGTGTGGTGCCTAGTCTTTTGTTATAAATGTTCATTGATTTTTGCTTTTGTTTTCTTTTGTTGGTTAGGTACCAAACGTTAAATTCACAACTTTGATATCAAAGCTTGTTTTGTAATGTCCAATTAAAAATTGATATATAGATACATCTTCCCATTCAAATAGAGCTCAGTCTTGCGTACGAATTGCTATTGCAGCTAGAAAGTTGACTAAAGAAAAGGAAGAAAAAAGAAAATAAGAAATACTTAGAAGCAGGAAGAAGGACAATAAGTGCTTGCCGGAGGGATTGGTTGGAGAGCAGGCACAATATGTGATAACATCACGGGTGATAACTATTCGTCACATGTTCATCGATCACGACTCTCCATCTCCATCCCGACTAGGGATGACTCTTGGACCCACTCGAGACAATGACATTTCAAATCGTCAATTCATCAGCACAAAAGCTCAAATTAACAAACTTAAGCAACTAATTTTTGCCATTCTCATAGGATTGACTAGTAACCATATGGAATGATGCACGAAATGCGTGTTTGATATCCCACCCTGTCAAGTATAAATAGAATAGTCTCATATGTATTTTAGCTTTGTGTAAGGTTTTTGACTAGTATTTTTTTTTTTTTTTATACCCAAGGAACCCGTCAGCCGTTCGTCGCCTTACGGCGGTACATAGCCGCCAAGTAAACCCTGGAGCGACGCTAGCGGAGGACCTACTACCCCGACGTCATGCTTAAATCACCGATGCTTCCCCTGGGGTTTGATCCCCTTACCTTTCCCCCAAGGCAAGGGGTTCTTATCCAGCAGAGCCACCAAAGCCGGTGGTTTTTGACTAGTATTTTAATCAAATAAGGTCTCAAACTTTTAATTTTTCTCCCTATGTGGGTATGCGTACTTATCTTCGAGTAAAGGAGGTAATTAAATACTCCGTGCAAGCATAAATGATTATTCAAACAATATTTGGCTGGTACCCAAATTATAAGTTTTGCGCGTTCGTGCTTCCTAAATCTTATGTGCCTACTAGCTTTATATATCGTTATTTTTCGCTTCATAGCGGCTAGTAGGTAGATTGAAGCCAAAATTCATTTTATTGATAAATCTTTGAGAAACATCCCTAGCCTTGTTAGCGACTGAACCTTGACAACTTTTTGAGTTTGGAAGGAAAATCCTAAGAAAGGGATCTTCCGCATATAATCAAAATCGTACTTCCTCAAATAATTTCAATTTAATTCGCAAAAGTCACTCATCCCGTCATATTGGGGCTAGTAAAACATTTTGCATGAAGTGCGTGCCAATCGCTTTTTGATTAAAGAAATTATTTACATGTGAACGGCACACTTTGCGGGTCGCAGTGGGATTACTCCCTTTTTTTTTTTTTTTTTTTTTTTTTCTCTCTCGACTAGACATTTTTCTCAATTAATAAACAGTAAAGCAACGAAAAAACCCTAGTTGGTGAATCTTTCGTTCGTTTGCAAACGCACATAATCCGATCATCACATTCCATTAGTCATCACCCAACTCATATCTACTTTGGCAGCGTTTATAATTCGTCCTGAGCCGGAGCGGACACGTGGAAATCTATGGATCAGTATAGGGAATTTGATTTGACGATCATCCATGCAACACATACAAAACAAAAATGAAAAATCAGGTGACGAACTTCATGTTGGTCTTTTGGATCATTGTTACCTCCATTTTCGAATTGAAACCCTTTGGTAAAATTCAGATTTCCGGCTCGATCAAGTTTGGAGTTTCAAGGAGAGGATGACTCTGCGTCCAGTTTAAGAGATTGTAGAGGATTCGAAAGGGTTTGCGAGCAGTCGGCGATTGTGTCCCGATTCCACCTTTCCGATCGGAAGACTCTCGTTTGATTGAAAGACATTGTGCTATAGACTGGAGTACCCTTTTGGTTATATTAAATATTTGATTATCACATGTACTTAATAAACAAGACGATTTTGAAGGGGTTTCAAGTATTCGTTTCCTTACCAGAGTTGAGTTCAGGAGTCGAGACTATTTTAGGCCATATAAGGAACATGGTCGAGTTCGAGTTCGATGCAATTTGCACCCGTATCTCTGAATAATCTCAATCGTTGCCACATGCATAATTGCTGCTTTTGAATCGGTATTGTAAACAGACGCGCATGCACAGCAGCAAGCAATAGACGGATTTGAATGTTCAACTAACTCCATCAATACTTCAATTATGTTGACAAGAAAGTTTTGGGCCCCACCCCGGCATTTGTCAAGCTGGTCTAGAATCTGTACGTACACTCGTCTTCTCTGGTTGAATGAAGATTGATCCTGCTAATTAATTCAATAACCTCGCAAGAGATGATCGGAAAATTCGGCACGGGATTGTGCCGAGTCTATCTTTTTGCATATGCAAAACAGTTGATGCAGAAACGCTATGTAGTTTATATTATAATTGGCGATGGATCAACAACTTGATCTCTATTCGTTCGAATTTAGGTAAAACGATGATTTTGCACATGTAATGACTTGAGCCACATATAGAAAAGAGGCACTCTTGATTATATTACTGTTCTTAATCTTGTGCTTATTCATCACTCGTTGAGGCTTGAGCCCCTACCATAGAAGTGCACGATATGTATACAGCACATAAAAGAACCAGAGATAAACATAGCAGTAAGGACATAAACAGTTGCATCAGCACACCGGATCAACACGCATGGTGTGAACATCGCCAGCTATTCCACCTTCGGAGATGCTGATGATGATGCGAATGAAAGAAGCTCCTTGTCCTTCTCAAACAAGGCCATGTCCTCCGGCTTGAGATTAGCATATGCTTCTATGCCTCCTCCGTCTCTGGTGTCCAAGAAGACGATGAGGTTCCGGTAAGGAAACGCAGTGGACCCGACCCATGCAGGCTTGCCCCACCCAAAGTCGGCCTCGTAGGTAGGGAACCGACACAGGCTTGTGAAGCTGAAGGGCACAATCTCGCCTTTCGAGATCTGGGATGAGCGTTCCTTCAAGAAGTTCAAGTGCCCTTCTCCTTCTTTTAGCTTCTTCACGTAGCTCGTGTCCACTTCCTTTATTGCTTCTCTCACCTTGTCATCGATAAAAAAGAAAAAGAAAAGAGAAGACAAAAAACAAACATAAATTAGGAAGACTCAAAAGCATCCCATATGCTACGTTGTCCATGATAAGCAAAAGGAATTCGTATTGTAAAGCAATCTTTATAGCTAGCACTAATGCATTATTCTTCACTTATAATCCAGAATCATCTTAATCCCACGAAGGATCAAGATTAAAATATTATGCATGGAATGTTTCCGATAGCTTAAGTTTTCAAAGGAATTCGTTATGCGCTCACTTACTAATCCTTCTGAAAAAAATGGATTGACGCTAATCTTAAGCTCATGTCCTCCGTTCGGCTCTGTCTAGAATGATTCTCTCTAGCTATACCTGGTTCACGATCATATGTTCATCAGTATCAATGGTTGGCCTCGTTAGGGCAATCCTGCTAATGTTCCCAAAATGGCGGTCTGACAATGGCGGATCCATCCTCGGACGCAAGTTCACTGCATGCAGCACCGTGTATGTCTTGTCATTCTCGCTGATGCGGTCCCCTTTCTTTTGCGTGCTCTCCATGTATCGCCTCCACAAGAAGGCCGACAAGGCCTCGACTCTAGTTGGCCGCCTTCTCTGGCCTTCGGCCTCCGCTATCTCAGCAGTGCTATGCTTATCTCGAAGGGTGGTTATCGATCTGGCGTCGAAGACGAACCGCTTCGTTGCAAGGCCTTCCTTCAAAAGCCCCGTACTCGGTGCATATCCCACTAGATTTACCGGCGGGAAAAGAGAGGATGACTCGAAAATGGGAGATATTATATGGCCACCATCACCGCGAGCAATCGCGCCCCAACTATTGAGAAAAGAGAAAAATGACAACGCGTCAGCGAGCTTGTGGGAGACGCATAGCGCGAGGCACAGCCCTCCGCACTCGAAAAAGCTGACTTGCACGGCGGTGGCGAGATCCCCCAAGTCGTAGAGCTTGAAGGGCAAGAGCCGGTCAAGCTTCTCGGGGTCAGGACTTTCGAGGACCTCCGAGAGCTGGCACGTGGCCCGAGCCACCGCGAAGTGGACGCCATCGTCGTTGCACTCGACGTAGAGGTTGTCTCTTGAGCGCCCAGCGAGCGGGTAGAATCGAGTTAGGGTTTCGGCGAGAGACCGCCTGAGCTTGGAGAGTTTTTCCTCGTTGGTGAGGAGGTCGTCTTTGGGGAAAAAGAGGAGGAGGGGCATGAAGATGGGGGGCGCGATCTGGTCGAGGAAGGAGAGGCCATGGCGGCGGAGGTCGGGAGGCGTCGGAGAAGACGGCTTGATGGTCTCCGTGTGTTCTACTATCACATTCATCGTTTGATCAGTGTTGATGGTCTAGAGTGTTTGGGCTGGAGATGGGGATGATCGAGTGCAATGGGAATTATATAAAGGACACTAAGGTCCTGTAGTTTGTTTTTTGTTTTTTTGTTTTTGGTTGGAAAGGTACTTCACTCATCCACCTTATTTTGCCAAATAAGAATTTGGGCTTTGCTACTAATAATGACAATCTGTTGTGCACCATAAATTTTAAAGGAATGAACCTTGCAATAATTTATAATTATTTATTATTTAACTTTTATAATTAAAAAGAGACCGTTATTTCCGGTAGATTAAAGACTCTAAAATAAGGAAAATCGTCCAAAAAGCCTACACCTATTTTTCTTTTTAAGGACACAATAATTTATAACAATTTGTTATTTGATTTTTTATGATAAAAAACAGTTCGGGTTATTCTCAAAGTAAATTAAATATTGTCACTTAATCATTTTTGTAAGGATTTTATCCCAAATATAAGTAAAATTGTCTAAAAAGTTACACCTTTTTTTTTTGGGTTGATCATACTTTAACTCTCAATTCATTATCGGATTTTTGTTCTACTCCTTTGTAGAGCGTGTGAGTCAAACTCCACACTTGAAATTAAATGTCCCCACTCTTGGCTTTCCTGAGAAGTTAGGGAATTGAACACCCCACCTCCCCCTTCCATTGGGGAATGGTGTCCATTGGTCATCTAAGTTATTTGCAATTTGAGCAATTTGATCAATTCAATCATAAATTTTCAGCAATTTAGTCCTAAATCTTATAACTACGTCAATGAATCATATATCTTTTCTTTCTTTACTTTTTTTTCTTAAGAAGAAAAAAATTAAAGAAGGAAGAGACAAGGAAATAAACAGAAAACAATTTATTAAAAATTGTTCACTTTAGTGCCGGTGTGCCACATGGACGACTGATGTCCACATCATCGATTTTCGGCTGAAATCAGGAAAACATGAAAAAGTTCAAGATTGAATTAATACAATTATAATATTTATGCCTGAATTAGTAAGAATACAATAGGTTTTAAAACTTTTCTGAAAATTAGCTTGTCAAATATATATAATTATTTGTTATTTGATTTTTTACTATCTAAAACAAACACGTTATTCTCATAGTAGATAAATATTATCACTTAATCATTTCTCTAAGGATTTTATCCGAAATACAAGGAAAATCATTCAAAAAGACTGCACCTAATTTTTTTTCTTTGGGTCGATAATACTCTAATTGTCAACTCAACATTAGAATTTTGTTCAATCTCATTTTAGAGCATGAAAGTCAAACTCCACTTTCGAAACTAAACGTCCCCACCCATAACTTCCTTGAGAAGCTAGGGAGTTAAACAACCCACCTCCCCCTTTCATTAGGGAATGATGGCGCAACCTCTAGTGGTTATCTAAACTAATTGCAATTTGATCAATTCAATAA
The DNA here is from genome assembly GCA_017140325.1 of Eucalyptus leucophloia subsp. euroa. Lineage (NCBI taxonomy): Eukaryota > Viridiplantae > Streptophyta > Magnoliopsida > Myrtales > Myrtaceae > Eucalyptus > Eucalyptus leucophloia. The sequence goes on from CM029476.1 coordinate 25,678,949, forward strand.
TAAATCTTTAGCAATTCAGTCCTAAATCTTATAACTATGTTAATTAAATTATATATTTTTTTCCTTCTTTATTTTTTTCTTAAGAAGAAAAAAAATTAAAGAAGCAAAAGAGAAGGAAAAAAAGAAAAAAATTATATTAAAAATTGTTTACATGAGCGTTGTGTGCCACATAGGACTGTTAATGTCCACATTACTAATTTTCGGCTGAAATTAGTAAAACGTGATAAAATGTATATGATTGAATTGACACAATTATAATATTTATGACTCAATTAACAAGAATGTAATAGGTTTTAAAACTTTTTAGAAAATTGGCCTGCCAAATATGTCCCGGGGGGCGATGTGATGAACGTGATGGTAACGATTTTAGGAATGCGTGGCCACGTTCGGACTCATTCAAACTCACCACCGTAAAGGACAAAAATCAACTGATAAGATCGGAACGGACGCCTCTCGTTAAATGCGAACCGGCCGCGCGAGCGATGGCAAACTAACTTGTGCCCTAACGAGGACGAGTACTTGGGCCATAACGAAAGGGTAGAGCGACACGTGGCATGTCCATGTCGTGCGACGGAGAGGAGCGGATATGTACAATGGACACATCAGCAAAACGAACGGCGTCGTTGCTCTAGTAGAGAAAATGGCTTCTTTTTGCAGTCTTCTTTAACCAAGGGCTCTGTTGTCTAAAAATTAAGGAACCCCAAATTGAAGGAGTTAAGGATTTTTTTTTTTTTATCCAGTTCTTTTTGCTCCATATACAAAACCGGTGTCAAGTATAAATAGAATAGTCTTGTGAGTTATTTTAGCTTTGTAATAGGTTTCTGACTCGTATTTTTATCACATTTAAGTTCTCAAACTTTTAATTTTTTTTTTTATACCCTATGTGGGTATAGGTACGTAACTTAAAAAAAAGGAGGTAATTAGATACTCCATACAAGCATTGATAATTGTTCAAACGATACTGATGTGCTCCCCAGATAGGATTTAGAGTGTTCATGCTCCCTAAATAGATACCTTATGTGCCTATTAGTTGGGGATAATTATCCAAAATGTCCCAAATTAATTGTACAGTGGCTAACTCAATCTTAAACCTTTCAATTCTGTCAATTTAATTTTAAATTTTTTGATGATTTGTTGTTTTAGTCCTAGACATTTCGATTATAACAATTTAGTCCTAAACTTGTTGAAGTTTTGCCAATTTATCCATAAACTATTATTTGGTCAATTGGTCAAAATGATTACATTGATAAATTATCAAAAGAATTATGACTAAATTAGTAAATCATCAAAAGATTTAGGACTAAATTGATAAATTGTTAAAAAGTTCATCATTAAATTGACACAATTGAAAATTTTAGAAATTATGACAAAAAAAATTAATGACCGATTTGGTCACCATATAATAGGTTTAAAATTTTTTAGACAATTTTCTTTATTCATTATTTTTGATTTCATAGCAGCTAACTATGCTTCGGAATGTATTGAAGCCAAAATTTATTTTGTTAATAAATCTTTGGGAAACAATCCTAGCTTAAGCTCTTACCTTCTACTTTTTGGCAGTGTTAGTGACTAAACCTCGACAACTTTTTCAGTTTGGAAGGAAAAACCTAAGAAAGTGATCTTTCGCACACTTCAAATCAAGGTGTACTTCCACAAATAATTTTAATTAAATTCGCGAATGTCACTAATCCCATAATATGCATGCTAGTAAACCATTTTACATACCGACCAAAAAAAAAAAAATTCATTTTACGTGAAGCGCGTCCTAATCAGTTTTTGATTAAAGAAATTATTACATGTAAATAACACGCTTTGCGGGGTCGAAGTGGGATTACTCCCTTTCTGATTTTTTTTTCTCTCGACTAGACGTTTTTTCTCAATAAATAAACAACAAAGCGACAAAAAACCTAGTCGGCAAATCGTTCATTCGTTTGCAAACGCAACCGACCCGGTCATCACATCCCGTTGATCGTCATCCATCTGATATCTACTTTTGCGGCGTTTCTATTCGTCCTGAGTTGGAGAGGAGGCGTGGAAATCAATGGATCAATGCTGGGAATTTGATTTGACAATCATTCATGCAAAACGTACAAAACAAAAATGAAAAATCAGGTTACGAACTTCATGTTGGTGTATGGATCATTGTCACTTCCATGTTCGGATAGAAACCCTTCGGTAAAATTCAGATTCCCACCTGGATCAAGTTTCGAATTTCGAGAAGCAGGATGGCTCTACGTTCAGTTTAAATAATTGTAGAGGATTCGAAAGGGTTTGGGAGCAGTCGTAGATCGAGTCCCGATTCGACCTTTTCGCTTGGACAAATCATTTTTTCATTAAAAGACGTGGTGCTACAGATTAGAGTACCATTTTGGTTAAATCAAATAATTTGATAATCACATGCATTTTATTTGTTAAGCTGGACGGTTTCAAAAGTGTTTCAAGTATTCGGAGTTGGGTTTGGGAATCGAGACTATTTAAGGCCATATAAGGAATACGGTCGAGGTTGAGGTCGAGTTCGACCATGTACTAGGCAAATTTAGCATGTTGTGATAACTACAATCTACCAAGCAATTCGCACCCATGTCTCTGAATAATCTCCATCGATCGCCACACTCATAATTGCTGCTTTCGAATCGGTACTGCTGACAGAGGCGCATGCACAGCAAGCAATTGACGGATTGGAATGTTCAACCGACTCCAACAATAATTTGACAAGACAAGCTTTGGTCACCACAGGGATTTGTCAGGCTGGTCTTGGATCTGCACGTAGGCTTGTCATTCTCTGGTTGAATGGAGATTGATCCTAGTAATTAATTCGATAACCTCACAAGAGATGATTAGAAGATTTGGCACGGGATTGTGCCAAGTCTAGCCTTATACACATGCAAAGCAGTTTTTATTATAAATGGCGACGGATCAACAACTCAATCCTCTGTTTGGTTGAATTTGGGAAAAAAGATGATTTTGCACACATAACGACACGATCCAAATGTAGAAAAGAGGTACTCTTTGTGAAAGCTAGTATGAGCACCTAGAGGGGGTGAATATGTGTAAAAACAATTTCTCGAGATAAGTGTGCAACACTAATCAATAATAGAAATGAAATTCGTCTCTTGTAAACAAAACGTGTTATGATCAAAGTAAAAGAGCGTAAAGAAAGAATATGAACACGGTTCGACTTAATCCAAGCTTACGTCCATTCTTCCGCACTGACAGCCCATCGGCTGGATTCCATTATGAACAAAAGGGTTCTTACAGAAAAGCTCTTCCTTGATTTCATAGTGTAGAGACTTCACTACACTTTCTGAAGGTCTCTCAAAGATATAAACTCTCGTTTGCGTACAAGATTTCGCTCAACAGTTTAATTGACAAAGAACAAGGAGCTTCAGACTTTGAAGTTCTTCTATTGTGCACCCACTCGAACAACTGGAACGCCTTCCTTATATACTCTTTTATGCCATCATACCCGTTGACACTTATCAAAGGAATTCTTCCAATATACTCGTTGGACAGAATCAATTAGGAAGATATTTGAGCTATTTAAGGAACATGACGATAGCCCATCAATCCTGCTCGCCCATACAATTAGGATCTCGGTTTCTATAAGTAGAACCTTCCAAGTATATTTCACCAATCAACGGATCCAAAATCTTTAAATTTATCTTGATTTGAATAATGGATTCCGAAATACTATATCCAGCCAAGAGATCTTCTTCAGTCGACAAAATCAAATTCTTAACGAAATTCTTCGTTTCGGATAAGCCTTCTTCTTGGTCTTAGAAACTATCAATGATGATAGACTTTAAGTCTTGAGTCTGGCAGTCCGGAGGTCTTCAGACTTTGATAGTAGAGTCTGCAAGTCTTCAGACTGAATTGATGGAAATGTTTTGTCAACTTCAAAACACTCAATGAAGTTTTCTCTAATAATCTCCCCCTTTTTGATGGTGACAAAACTTTTCTGCAGATTTGGATAACTTTGACCTGCAAAACATTACTCAAGCAAACAAGGATATCTCATAAAAGATAAATGGCTTAATAAAGATTAGAATCCGCATCCACAGAAAACAAGTTAGTTCTGTAAATGAGCAATGCCATGAGATATCAATAGTACTTAAGATAAATAAACGTTCAAATAGTCAAATCCAAATCCAGTCCATATCCAAACAACCAAACACAAAAGTCAAGTCAACATAATTGACACAAAAGTTCAAAAAGTGGGTTCAAAGTTTAAAATCAAATCTGCACCACATCTCTCCTCCTTTTGTCATCATTAAAAAGATAGAGATGAAAAGAGTATAACTTTAAGATTGCTTAGGAACACGAACAAGCAGGAAATCTCCCATTGACTGGACAATTCCTTCCAGCTTCTTCAAATCTTCCTTCAGTTGCGCCACATCTTCACCCTTAGCATTTGCTTGAACTTGAATAGCAAGGGCATTGATATGATCATGCAAAGAAACTGAAGAGGTTTGATCTGCATTTTGCAAGTTCTATACTTCGCATCTCAAAGCAAAAATCTGGCCTCTCATCTCCAAAAGAACATCAAGAATTCTGCGAAAGTCTGTCGAATTGTCGGTCTGAGTACTTGCCTATGCACGATCAGATGGAATGTTGGCAAATGATGGTATTTCAGCACGATCATGCAGATTGGGCAATGAAACTTCATGTCCTTCTTTAGGAAATTGAGTGTCATAGATGTCCTCTGAATCTGCTGGAGAACGACTTACTCCTTCACTAGTTGCAGGGAATGAGGACATTCCTGTTTTCTCAAGATCTTCCCTGTTTCCATGCCTTTAGGTGGAGAAAAGTGTTTCTCATGCTCTGCTTCTTCCTTAATTCTTTTCTCCTCTGTATCTTTCTTCTCTACTTCTTTCTCCAAATCTTCTCTCTCTCCAGTTCTTTGTTCTGTCTCATCCTTGTCTTTTTCTTGTCTCTCCGTCGATTATGGAATAGAACAACTCAAGTTCTTCAATGCCATCGCAGAAATGGTGACATCATCCTCATCCTTTTCATCTTCAATGATGAGTGCTCTTCTTTTTTTGGATGGAGCAACCATGGGCTCCTTCCCTTTTCACTTTGCCACTGAAGAGATTGAATGAATCTTGACAGGGGTTTTCTCCTTGAACAGTTCCATAGCCTTGGTGAGTTCCTTCAAATACATTTTTGAGACTATTCTCAGTCTTGCCACCATATGATCGCACATTCGAACACAAAGAATCTGGGGAGGCTGAACGTTCAAATATCTGAATAGCTTGGTCACAAGAGCTGGATAAGGAAGTTGATCCTTATCCTTCACCACTGCCCTATACATGTGGAACATAATAGTGTGTGGAAGAGAGAATTTCTTACCAGCATTGATGGCGTACATCAACTTTGCTTCCGAGTTTGAAACGTTGGTTTTTGAGGTTGATTTTGGTCTAAGACTGTTAATCACCATCTTGTGAAGCAAAATGTTGGACGTAATCATTCTCACATAAGAAATCTTTCCTTCCATCCTTCTATCCTAAACAAACTCCAACGTTGCACGAGCAATAGACATATTGATAAGTTGATATCTCCCTCTTTCAACTCCAATCACATCAGCCAACGTATTCATGTCAACCAGATAGTCTAGATCGCAGACACTAAAAGAGAATCTATTCGCATACAAGAAACTAAGATTCGAATAGAAATAAGCAGCAAGTTCAGCATAAGTTTCTATAGAGTTAGAACAAAACCGTTCGAGTTGAAGAAGACTGAATTTTTCCTTCATGTTGACATTCACAGAGTCAAGAAAGTCAAAGTCCACACTTCTAGGGTTTATTACCCCACGCTTCAGCAACTTCGAGTAGAGTTGCTTGTGTTCCTCCGATCAAAATAAATCCGTCCTTTTCCTTCGGATTTTCACTGCAACACCCATTCTCAGTTTAAATTGATTATACAATTTGTCATTACCGTTTCCATCTGGTTGATTAAACCCTCCAACTCGTGGATCAATTGGGATATTCGCCAAAGCTTCTTCCGCCGACCCCGTAGGGTTAATTCCCAAATGTTCCATAGTGCACAAGAAAAAAGTTTCATTTCTATACCCTTTGTCCTTAAGAAACTCATCAATGTAGTTCAACGGAGTACTACTTCTCTTCAAAGCATGGTAAAGCTTATAAGTAAAAGAGGGCCTTTGAGTTCTTACGGGCTTTGCTCCTTCGATGATTTCTTCCTTTTCTGATGTGCAACATCCTGAGGTCTAGATAGAGGAGATGGACACTACTGAGAATGTTGTGGGCTCTGCTGTTGTCTAGGAGATTCTTCTTCTTCGGTGAGATCAAAGTGCGTAGGCCCCTCACGCATTTGCTATAGTCCCCTATTCGCGATCCTCGAAGACTTCCTTTGAGACGACATCTTTCACAGTTTTTGAGAGATTCCAAGCTTGTTTCCCAAGAAATATGAAAACTTTTTCAAGGATTAAACAAAAGAAGAAGACAGAAGTGGAAGATCGATGCTCTCTTAGGGTTTTCGCAAGTAAAACAAAGAAGAACCAACAATATATAAGGCAGTCAAAGCGAGGCATACGGAACGACGTAAAAAGGAAATATAAAAATGCCTTTTTTAAAAATATAACTGCCTTTTAAAAACAAATTAGATAACTGTCATTTCAAAAATAACTTCTTTTCTAAAAAGACAGGTTTGCAATAATCACGAGAACGGGGAAATAACATCAATCAATTTCGGATGATCGTACCTTTTCAAGATTTGATATGAGAAATGAATTTCTAAAATAGAAATAACTTACAGTCATAGATCTTGATTGTTCGAGACTGAGAGCCTTTAGACTTTCAATGCTAAGTCTGAACTTTCTCAGACTTTAAGATATTGAGTCTGGATTGAATAACTTCAAATTGATTTTTCTCCAAAGGTTTTGTAAATATATCCACCAGTTGATTCTTTGAATCAATAAACTGTATTGAAACTTCTCCGTTTTGAACATGATCTCTTATGAAATGATGTTGAATCTCTATATGTTTTGCTCTTAAATGAAGAATCGGATTTTTGATGAGATTGATTGCGCTGGTGTTGTCACATTTGATCTCAGTACATGAATTTTAATTCCAAAGTCTCTCAGCTGTTGTTTTATCCACATAATTTGTGAACAACAACTTCCAAGAGCTACATACTTTGCTTCTGCCGTAGAAATAGCTACTGTACTTTGTTTCCTGGGAAACCAAGATACTGTCCTGTTTCCAAGTAGTTGACAGATGCCCGAGGTGCTCTTTTTATCAACTCTGCAACCGGCTAGGTTTGCGTCTGAGTATCCGATAAGAGTGAAGTCTCATTCTTTAGGATACTAGAGACCCAAGTTTGAAGTTGAGGCAATATATTTGATAATACGCTTTGCAGCACTTAAATGAGATTCTTTAGGATCCAATTGAAATCTGGCACAAATACAAACACTAAACAAAATCTCAGGCCTAGAAGCAATTAAATAAAGAAGTGAACCAATGATACTCCTGTATAACTTCTGGTCTACTTTATTTCCTTCTTCATCCTTGTCCAGTTTCAAAGAACTTGACATTGGTATATCCGTTTTTGCAATTTTCTAGTCCAAACTTTTTTACAAGTTCCTTAGCATATTTTTCTTGATGAATAAAGATTTCTTCCTTCAGTTGTTTCACTTGAAGCCCGAGAAAGAAGGTTAGCTCACTCATTATGCTCATTTCAAACTCATCCTGCATAGACTTAAAAAGTTTATTGCATAGATTTTCATTAGAAGATCCAAAAATAATATCATCAACATAAATTTGAATAAGTAGAAAACTTTTGCCTTCTCTTTTGATAAACAATGTAGTATCTATTTTACCTTTGACAAAACCATTTTGAATTAAAAATTTATTTAGTCTATCGTACCAAGCTCGAGGTACTTTCTTTAAACCATATAAAGCCTTTTTCAATCTGAATACAGAATCTGGTTTCCTTGGGTCTTCAAAACCGGGTGGTTGTTCCACGTAGACTTCCTCTTGGATAAATCCATTTAGGAAAGCACTTTTGTCGTCCATTTGGAATAACCTGAAATTCTTATGACAAGCAAAAGCAAGTAATAATCTAATTGTTTCTAACCTTGCTACTGGCGCGTAAGTCTCATCATAGTCTATCACTTTTCTTGCGTATATCCTTTGGCCATGAGTCTTGCTTTGTTTCTTACGGCCTTTCCTTTCTCGTTCATCTTGTTCCTAAAAACCTATTTAGCTCCAATGATGGATTTACCTTCCGATTTAGGAGTCAACTCTCAGATATCATTGATATTGAATTGCCTGAGTTCTTCTTACATAGCTTCAATCCAACTTTCATCAGATAAAGCTTCTTCTATGCTCCTAGGTTCTATTTCAGAAATAAGAGCCACAGCACTAAACTTTTTGAGCCTTTTGGATCTTGTGCGAATTCCTTCACTAATATCACCAATAATGAGATCTTTGGAATGACTGGACTTATGCTTCCAGTTGCTAGTTGATTTGATAGACTGTTGATCTTTTTCTTCATTTGAATCTTCGTTGATCATTTGTTGCTCATCTTCTAAAGGTTGAATTGCTTCTGAAGATTTAGACTTTGTAGAGTTTGGAGCAGGTTCGGATTCTTTAAGATGAGTATGAATCAATTGATTTTGCATATAGTCTTGGAATTTGACATTCATTGATTCCTCCACAGATTGAGTCTTCTTATTGTAAACTCTGTAGGCCTTGCTTGTGATAGAATATCCAAAGAAAATACCTTCATCTGATTTTTCTTCAAACTTACCCACTCGATCATTTGCATTTTTCAATATAAAACATGTACATCCAAACACATGAAAATATGAAACAATTGGCTTCTTTCTTTTGAAAAACTCATAGGGAGTTTTTTCCAGAATAGGCCTTAGAAAGACTCTATTAATAATATAACATGCTGTAGAAACTGCTTCAGTCCAAAGACATGAAGAGATGTTACTTTCAATTAAAAGAGTTCTAGCCATTTATTGAAGTAACCTATTCTTTCTTTCCATAACTCCATTTTGCTCTGGAGTACATAGAAAAGAGAACACATGCTGAAAACCAGATTCATCACAAAATTTTGTAAAGTCTTGATTTTCAAATTCACCTCCATGATCTGTCCGTATACTTGAAATAACATATAATTTCTTATTGTGGACCTTTTTAGTAAACTTTGTAAAATAATGAAATGTTTCAGACTTACTTACTAGGAAATATACCCAAGTGAATCGTGAATAATCATCACAATCACTAAACAGTATTTCTTACCTCCAATACTTTGAGTTTTGGTTGGTCCAAAGAGATCCATATGCAAGAGCTGCAGTACATGATTAGTGGAAACTTGATTTATTTGTTTGAATAAGTTTCTTACCTATTTTCCCAATACACATGGTGTGCATAGATCAGACTTTTGATATGACAGATTGGGTAGTCCACGAACAAGCTTCTTTGCTGAAATTTTGGCTATTTGCTTCATATTGATATGCCCAAGTTTTCTATGCCATAAGTTTGCTTCTTCTTGAATTGAGATTAGATATTGGATTTTATCTGGTTTGACATCCAAGAGATAGATATTTCCATGTTTTCGACCCGTGAAAGGCTGAGAGGAGTCTTTACTAGTTCCTGAATATATTCCTTCTTGAAAGTTGATTTTGAAACTGGTGTCGCACAGCTGACCGATACTTAGCAAATTGTAGTTGAATCATTTCACTAAGGAAACATTACTGATCGTGAGGCTTCCAACCTTTACAGTTTCGTATCCCACAATTCTTCCTTTGTTGTTTTTTTCAAAGGAAATATTTCCACCATTAACTTGAACAAGCTTTATGAAACAATTTGAATTTCCTATCATATGCCTTGAGCATCTACTATCCAGGTACCATTTAATCTTTTTCTTAATAGTGACCTGCATTTAGAAAAGAGACTCAACCTTTCTTTAGTACCCATATTTTCTTGGGTCCTTTGATGTTAGTGTTGTAAACGGTCTTTGCCCATACCTTCTTAATAGATTTCCAAACCATAGGACATTCTTTCTTAAAATGATCTAAGCTATTGCATTTAGAACAATTAAGAACACTGCGACCTACTAGTTTTAGAAAAACTTTTTGGAAATGATTTTTGTAAGCATCTCTTGTAGGTCTTTGCTTAATTCTTTCCTTTAATTTTGGAAAATCAATTAGAGGAATGGTTTCAGCAGTTATTCCTAAACCTGATTTGTTGAAGTAAGGTATTTGTTATTCTTTCAATTAAGTTTTTCAGATCCTATAGAAAATCTTTTAGAAATATTTGAGATGTCATTTTTCAAGAATGCATTTTCTTTTGAAAGGTTGTCTGCATTTTCTTTCAAAATAGTGACACTTTTGTTTAGACTTTTGACATTTTCCTTCCTAACAATTTCCTGTTACTTTAGTGTAGAATTTTCTCTTTTGAGTTCGGAAATCCTTTTGAGAGAAGTTTTGAGACTAAGACACAATTCATTAATATATCTAGAGACTTTAGAAGGAATATTCAAATTACTTACCTCAAGTTCACTGTTTGGATTTGAGTCTGTCTCGGAGTTTGAATCTGAGTCTGATTGTGCCATGAGACAGATATTGGCATAATCATCATCACTTTCTTCATATTCTGTATCACTCCAAGTTTCTACTTTGAGTGCCTTTCGATATTTCTCAGCTTTTCCTTTCTTTTTCCTCAGAAGGGGACAGTTAGGTCTGATGTGTCCCTTTTTCTTATATTCAAAACAGACTACATCTCTATTGGATTCATCATCCTCAATAGACTTAGTCTGTTGCTTTTGACAACTTTTTGGATTGAATCTTCTCCCATTTTCTGTTTAGCTTTCCGAATCTTCTTATCATGAGAGCAAGCTCCTCATCATCCAAATCATCTTCAGAATCTGTGACATCAGAATCATCATTAGATTTTAATGCAATTGATTTCTTACCTTTAGGATCTTCATCTTCATTGATTCGCTCCACTTCATAAGACTGAAGAGTCCCAACTAATTCATCGACTGAAAGTGGCATAATTCTTTGTGTCTCCCTTATTGAAGTCTTTATGTGATTCCAATACTTGGAGAGTCCACGCAGTAGCTTGTTTACTTTCATGGGATCAGAAATTGGTTGACCTTGATTTTCAAGACCATTCACGATTTCTGTAAAACGACTAAACATGTCAGTGATAGATTCTCCTGATTTTATTCTGAATGCTTCGTATTGATCGAGCAGAATGTTGATTCTGGTTTTTTTCACTCGATCAGTTCCTTCATAGGTGATGTGTAATCTATCCCGGACTTCTTTAGCTGTAACACAAGAAGATATTCTATTATATTTAGTAGGTGATAATGCACAATATAAAGAATAAATTACTTTTGCATTAATAGCTTGTCTCTTGTTTATCTCTTTTTGAGTCATTTCGCTAGACTCAACGGCTTCTTTTCCTCTTTCTGAGACAGATGCAACTTTAGGAATAATTCCCTTATCTACCACATCCCATTCTAGAGGATCCTTTGATCTTAGAAATGCCTTCATTTTTTTTTCCATATGTTGTATTTATTTCCATTAAAGTAAGGCGGTCTGGTATTGCTTTGCCCTTCAACTAGTCTTGGAGCCAACATACTAGCCATTAATCTTTAACTCTAAATTAAAACACTTCAACTTAAGTGAGTACACAGGCTCTGATACTAATTGTGAAAGCTAGTATGAGCACCTAGAGTGGGATGAATAGGTGTAAAAACAATTCCTCGAGATAAGTGTGCAGCACTAATCAATAATAGAAAGGAAATTCGTCTATTGTAAACAAAACATGTTATGATCAAAGTAAAAGAGCGTAGAGAAGATAATATGAACACAGAGATTATAGTGGTTCGGGTTAATCCAAGCCTACGTCCATTATTCTGCACTGACAGCCCACCGGCTAGATTCCACTATGAACAAAAGAGTTATTACAAAAAGGCTCTTTCTTTATTCCACAATGTAGAGACTTTACTACACTTCCTCAAGGTCTCTCAAAGATATAAACTCTCTTTTGCGTACAAGATTTCGCTCAACAATTTAATTGACAAAGAACAATGAGCTTTAGACTTTGGAATTCTTTTATTGTGCACTCACTCGAACAACTGGAATGATACTCCTTTATGCCATCATACCCGTTGGCACTTACCAAAGGAATTCTTCCAATCTATCCGTTGGACAGAATCAATTAGGAAGATATTCGAGCTATTTAAGGAACATGGCGATAGCCCATCAATCCTGCTTGCCCATATAGTCAGGATCTTGGTTTCCATATGTAGAACCTTCCAAGTATATTTTGCCAATCAACGGATCCAAAATCCTTGAATCTATCTTGATTTGAATAATGGATTCCGAAATGCTATATCCACCAAGAGATCTTCTTCAGTCGATAAAATCAAATCCTTAATGAAATTCTTCATTTCGGATAAGCCTTCTTCGATGGTTTTAGAAACTGTCAATGAGGATAAACTTTGAGTCTTGAGTCTGGTAGTCCGAAGGTCTTCAGACTTTGATAGTAGAGTTTGCAAGTTTTCAGACTGAACTGATGGAAATATTTTGTCAACTTCAAAACACTCAAGGAAGTTTTCTCCAACACTCTTGATATATCACTGTACATTAACCTCATACTTATTCATCACTCGTTGAGGCTTGAGCTGTTGCTATAGACGCGCACGATATGTATACAGCACAAAAGAAACCAAACATAGGAAAACATAGCAGTAAGGACGTAACTAGTTGCATCAACAAAAACACCGATCAACATGGATTCTGTGAACATCGCGAGCTAGGCATATTTCACGGTTTGAGATGCGAATGATGATGCGAATGAAAGAAGCTTGTCCTTCTTGAACAAGGCCATGTCCTTCAGCTTGAGATTAGCCGCTTCTATGCCTCATTCGTCTATGGTGTCAAAGAAGACGACGAGGTTCTGGTAAGGAGGCGCAGAGGACCCAATCCATGTGGGCTTGCCGCACCCGAAGTTGGCCTCGTAGGTTGTAAACCGACACAGGCTCATGAAGCTAAAGGGCACGACCTCGCCTTTCAAGATCCGGGCCAAGGTTCTTTCATGACGTTCAAGTACCCTTCTCCTTCTCTTAGCTTCTTCACATAGTCCGCGTTCACTTCCCTTATAGGCTACACTATCCATGATGTGTTGACACCCAAAATTACTCCTAGAACCACATGTTGACCATGAGGAAATAATAAGCAAAATGCCCCATTTTGGTTCATAAAGTTAAGGGCAAATAGCTTTTGTGGAAACTACTTAAGCTGAGCCTCGATGGAATTCTAAGAACTTGGGTAGATTTTAAAACATGTAACAATATAAATTGCACGTTCGAAGGTATATAAAGTAGGTTCCAGATTCTAGAAAATACAAAACTTGTTTCAATGGATAGATTTCAGGTTCTAGGTGGAACCTATACGAAACTTGAAATCGCTTATCCCTATCCATCACAAGTCTTGCGTAATGGTTTGGGCTAATGGAGAGTATACAAAACAACATTAAAAAAGTTCTCCACCCACCAAGAATCTTGCCCGATAACTTTGAAGGATGACAAGTACATAGAACAAGGCTGCGGGATTCGCACGGCATTTTTGACAATGTTTACGACGTTAGCCACCTTCATTTTGTCATTTCTAGCACTTCAAATCTCAATACGCAAAATCAAGCTTATAGATTCAAAAGTCTTAGGCTTTTTAATAGTACTTACGATCGTGGCTCACATAACAACATAAAAATTTTAAGAAAATGGTAAAAAAGAAAGCATTTCTTCCACTTTCATATATTACATCTATAGTAATTTTGTTGCGAGGGTTCAAATCCCTCTCTTTTCATATAATTTACCACGATGTACTAAATGATGACACATAACTTAATTCCAAAAGTTAAAACATGTTTTTATATAGATTCGAAATTAGCAAAACTGGATGGTAACAACTTTAGGAATGCGTGGCCACGTTATGATTCATTCAAACTCATCGCCACAAAGGACAGAAATCAATCAATAAGATCAAAACGGGAAGCCTCTCGCAATTTTAAATGCGAATCGCCCGCGCAAGCGATGGCAAACTAACCCATTGACTTTTCTCTAACCATGGCTTGACTGGAAAATGCTACCGAGGACGAGTACTTGGGCCCCAACAAAAGGGTAGAGCGACACGTGGCATCTCCACATCATATGATAGAGAGGAGCGGATATCTATAACAGACACATTAGCAAAAGGAAACGGTGCCGTTTCTCTATAATAGAAATGGCTTCTTTTCGTAGTCTTCTTTAATTGATGGCTCTATTTTATTACCGAGAAAAGAAAAAAGATTAAGGAACCCCAAATTGAAGGAGTTAGGGGCTTTTGGAATCGAGTTCTTTTTGCTCCAAATACAAAACTGGTGTTCCAAATTGATGATTTCGAGCGAATTTATTGGTTATGTGAAGGTGGGTATTTTTGTTGCTCAAGTAAAAGGTTGAGCATTTTTTTTTTTTATTAATTTGAAAAGAGGAGATATCTTTAATCTTACGACGATAAATTCGTGTCATCCCTTTGGATTTGGCCCAAGAATTGTGATCCTCCCTGTGTAAACCCCACATCGATGAATCTTAGCCATGTTAATTACACAAGGGCAAAATACTTGAAAATTTCAATATTCTTGCTATGACGACCAAATGGTGTCTAAGCTCAAATTTTTATGTGCTAATTGACTTTCATTCCTCGGTTCAATGAAAGACAAACCATGCATCTTAAGGGTAAACATTTCCAAGAAATTTACTTGTTGTAAACCAACGTCGAAATGTTCTGCTAGGTACAAATAATAAAAGAGGCGGCCAAATTTTCCATTATTTTAATGTTGGAAACATCACCTAATCAGTTGAAAACCTATTATACAGATTCCCACTCAAACTTAAACATTTCAATTTTGCTAAGTTAGTTATAGCTTTGGCGTGAAATTATAATGTAGTCATTTTGGTCAAATTTCCATTGAAATAGTAGTCTAGTCATCACTAGCTGTCTTACATGACACACAGCTGCATTAACGATTTTTTGGCAATAAGAAAGGCCATTTCGCAAAATATTCTCCAAAAGCCAAGGGAAGAAATTCTCATTTGATTTAGAAAATAGAAAGGGAAACTAGAATATCACTTTGGAATGATGATGTTAAATAAGTATTCTCCTTGGAAGACGAACCCACCAAGCACACACTATATGCTATACAAACATGGTTGCAAACCAGTGAGATAGAAAGTCCGTTAAAGGAATTTGACGAAGGAATTTTCCTCTCTTCTTCAGAAAAACCCAAAGCACCCATAGTTCAAGACCTTTGTGCATAGACTCCTACTATTCTCCCATATTTTCTTGTTAAAATATACCCATCCAAATACAACAACCTATTTCTATCATTACTCTCATTGACATTGGAGTTAGTGCTTCTATTCTAGATAGAAAGATACTTGAAGACAAATACTAGACTTCATATCCCTGCTATTTTAACTTTGCTTCTGAAGATACCTTTTCCACAAGAGTTCAAACAAACCCCTCACCATACAATTTTTTTCCCATTGTTCAACCATTACGAAACTCCTCGGCTCTAGCTCACCTGATAAAGATATTATTATTGGTTGCGATATCCTTACGCATATTCCTAAACTCAGAATTTTGCCCAGTGGACTACAACTCAATGGACAATTCAAGGAATTTGTAGACATCCAAAGTTTCTTCACTATTTAGATGAATAGATCCAATCTTGCAAACCCTTCTTGAGGCATGTGTAGAATCACAATCAAATTTTGTTCAATGTTGCCCTAACCCTCTATGGAAATATCCTAACTTTTTCATCCATCTTGCTTTGAAAAAAAATGATGATATCAATCCCACCAAAGTTAGCCACTCAGGCATGAATCTAGAACATTGCTTTTAGCACAAAAGGAATGCTCGGACTTGCTTCACCAAGGACTATTTAAGTCAATAGATTCTTAATGGACTTGTGAGGCATTTTATGTAAACAAGCGTGCTGAGTAGAACGGAGGAAAAATTAGACTAATCATTAATTATCAGGCCCTCAATCAATTCTTGCAAGATGAAGCCAAAATATGCTCTAAGTCTAATTTCAAAGTTGGATTTTGACAATTGGGAATTAGAAAACTGGATTTTGTATCCCCAATCAACATTTGCAGTGGATAGTGCTCCCTTTTAGTCTCCAAACAGCTCCTTTACTATTTCAAAAGGTCACGTGTAGAATTTTCTAGCCTATCATGGCCAATGCTCAAATTTAAATTGATGACATCTTCCTCTATAGTCTAGATAGGGATTTTCATTGTAAATTACTAGTCCAATTTGCAGAGTTAGTACTAAAGCATAGGATTATGTTGTCCCAAAAAAATATGATTATTGCACAAAAAGAAATCGAGTTTCTTAGAATGCACCTCAAAGATGGGACGTATTATCCTAGTCCTCATATCATTGAGGAATTGTAGAAGTTTCTCGATGATCTTCTCTCTCGCAAGCAGGTTCAATAATTTCTTAGAATATTTAATTATCTCAAGGATTTTGTCTAAAAAATTATAGAGTTTGTAAGTCCACTACAACAAATGCTCAAGAAAGATGCTCCTCCATGAGGACCACAACAAACTCAATTGGTAAAAAGAATTAAAGAAATTTTACAGCATCTTCCCCCATTGCAAATTTTTTGCACTAGAAATAGAATTTTGGAAACAGATGCTAGTGATGAATATTGAGCTGTTATTCTTCTTGAAGAAATTGATTAGAAATGAAGAGTTTGTGGACATAAGAGTGGAAGATTCATGTAAATGGAAATATATTACCACTTTACGTTCAAAGAAATCCTGATAGTAAAATATGGCATCAAGAAGTTTGAATATCATCTTATAAGACATCATTTTCTCATGGAGATTGATATGTCCTCATTTTCTCATATGTTGAAATTCAAGCATAAGTAGATCCCACATCCTTAGCTCCTTAGTTGGGCAAAATGGTTTTCAAATTATTCATTTGAAACCAAACATATTGCAAGAACAAAGAATATACTTGCTGATTTTCTATCCCGACCAGAAAAAGAATTTACAGCTACCACATCCATAAATATACATGTAGTGAGAAATCTCAAAGGAGGTGTTAGGACTTGAGAAAGGAAGCTCAAATGGCCTTGGTACTAATATCCACCAAAAGTCCCTAAGCTTATTGAAGACAACGCTCTTTTTGAAAATCTTTGGAGTCTTATGTGGCAGTACCATTTTCATATTTTCAACGATTATGGTGGTCTTATTCTTTGTTCAGATGGACTACATCCAAAATATTCATTCATCCATCCTCTGTCTTTCTCTCCAAATGAGAAATTTCCAGAAAAACTCAATTGAATTGGTATTTTTTAATCTTTATACCATCACCATCGAATTTCTGACAGCCAAAATACCCCTCATCATTAGCAAGATCATCCAAGGAGAAGCTAAACACAAATATTTTGGGCAAATGCTTAGTTGGTTTAAACCATTGAGCATATAAAAAGTATTTTCCAAACACAGCTCAGAGCATGCAGGCTTGATTTGGAACTTCATGTAGTTTTTTTATTCTTCAAGCCATGGTTATTTGTCCAACCTAATGTAAATATGTTTAAAACTCCAGCAAATGTTGGAGCATCCACATATAAATCCCAGCTTGTTCCAAAGAAGATTTTTACAACTCTTTTACCCTCAACAATATTGAGCATTGTAGAGAATCTTATGCCAATACAATTGAGTCATTCCACGATAAGTGTGGCCAAAGAAGCTAATACTGGTTCTCTGGGATCATTGTGATGACTATCGCGCAACCTCACCAACGATTGATGCTTGCCTAAGGAGATGCTATGGAATTGATATAAAGGACAATTTTGTGTCACAAACATCAAGATCCAACTTCATCATCATAGGATCCATGAGGAGGACAATTGTCATAAAATCCTTTTGATCATAGTGAATTGTAGCTTGCACTTAGTCTAGCCCTCGACAGAGGAATCCCATCATTTCAACTTGGAAATTTACCCCAACTTTGCATTCCATCAAGCTCCATTAATGGTCCGACAAGTCTCTCATTAATTATCCAAAAGACAAAAGTTGTTTGCATTAAATGTAGAAGTTGTTGTAGAACTTGAAGAAGTGAAGAAGCTCCTCGAAGGACTCAGGTAACGGTATAGAGATAATCCTGTGAAAAACACATTCAATAATCCCATTGACATCCCATCAAGTTCTCATTAGTCTTTGGAGTTCACAAAATATGACTAGCTCGAAGTCCTAGAAGTTGAGAGACTAGTCAAGTAGTATAAAAGGCAGAAAGATGGATGTGGCTCAGACAGCTTGGACGACAACACTGAAGAATCAATCCATAAATATGCCATGTGAAGGAGTTAGACATAAGAAAGAGATAGATGCAAGAAGAAATTGGAAACATGTAGAGAAAAAGTTGGCTTAAATGCCGAGCAAAAATACCGTTCATGTACTATTTATGGCACTGTAGCCACTATAGTAGTATTATTTAGTACTGTAGTGTACTGTAGCAGAAGCAAAAAAATGAGAGATAAGAATTTGTCAGAAGCAAAATCTTAGTCTATCAGTATAAGGGTCAAATTATTGGCATTTGTCTATCGAAATGAGTCTTTGGTGTTTGTCTTATGTCTATGTAAGGCGGTGTTTGTAATATTAAGGGGCAAAATGTACTCTTTCTAAAAATAATATTATATGATTTGCTATGAAGCCTTAAAGCTTTCTCCAATCTTTCTTTCTGCTTGATATGATTCTTTAAAATGAGAGATGTTTTGATCAATACTAGTAGTATGCTATGCACTTATTAAAATATGAAACTTATAAAATTTTATATAATATGAGTCAAAAAATGAAAAAGAATTTAGTGGCTCATAGACAATCTCTACTATGAGGCTGGAAAGGCTGTCCATATGGATAGCATATCTACCACAAATTCTATTTTTGTTTTTCCTGGCCCATATCATGGGCCAATTAGGAATAAATTCGCAAATTTGACAAGTTTAAGATTGAATTAACATCCACACAATGGGTTTAAGATTAATTGGACAATTCTCCCCTCTTATCATTTGATCAATATTTGATATTGCAGGTTTTAAAATTTCAACACGCGCAATATTCTCTTGTTATATGATAATTATATTTTAACTTGCAGATATTTTTGGAAAAATGTCAAAAGGTATACTTTTTAGCAAATAACCACTTACATACTTTATTTTTATAAATACTATTAGCAAAACCCCAATTGAAAAGATAAATTGCTCCTCCTTACAAACTCATATTTACCATCTCGCTTAATAATTGAGTGGTTTGATTTTTAGTTGGCTTTGGAGGGGCTTGAGAACTTAAGATTTAGGGATGGAGATTTTTGAAAAGTAAGTGACGTGTAACAAGGGCACAGGGACGATTGTCAAATGGTTTCCAAAAAAAAAAAGAAAAGAATTCAGGTATGAACTTGGGATTTCTTCAAGTAGAAATGTGTAAGTGGTATCGGATGAAACGTACTTTATGCTTTTTCTTTTTGTATTTTGCCTATATTTTTATATGACCTTCCTTACTGAGTTTAAGATGAGTTGAAGCCCTCGCAACAAAATGGGCAAAAAAACTGATTGAGTGAGCTCTTTCAAGCCATATCAATTGGGTTATGTGATAAGAAAAGACATCTGTGCCAAACAAAAGGGATTTTCTTTTTGTATTGGAAAGTTTCAATTAGTATTGTTAAATTCCAAATAACTGCTAGTAAAAAAAAAAAACTATTTCAGTGACTTTTTTTTTTCTTTAAATAATTCGTTGATAACTTACCAACACTTTTTTTTAAACTATCAATTTCTTTCAAATTTTGCAATTTAAATATTCTTGTACTAACTTATCAACTTTTATATGCATAATGTACTAACACTTTAGTTTACTAACTCTTTATATGAAAGTACCAATCTAAATTAGAGTGACTTACTAACTTTTGTTAGATTATATTAATAACTACTTCTGGATTCGTCAATTCTCATTTAAGTTCCTTCTCTTTGTTTAGTTATATTCCTTAAATTGCCAACTTAGTTATTGAATTGCAGTCTTTTATTTGTCTTAGTCATGATTATATTAATAACTCCTTTAGAAAAAAATAAAATTTAACAAAAACAAGTTTAGGTTAGACTTAGGCCCTGTTTAGTAACCATCCAAACATGGCCAAATTCTAATTTTTTGTTCTCAAAATTATTTTGGGCCAAGAATCGCGTTTGGTAAAATTTTTGTTCGCGGAACAAATTTGTTCCCAGGAATAGATTGGGAGTAGAATCAAGAACAAAAAAAAAAAAATGTGATTCTTGTTTCAGAATCAGAACTGAGAATCAAAACTCATCTTCTTCTCTTTTCTTCTTCTTCATCGACCACCATCCCATGACTGCCACCCGCCATCGTTCGCTGCCACCGGTTGCCGGCAACCAGTCCGGGAGAGCTCGCCAAGCCAGGGCAAGGTCCGGCGAGCTCGCCGGTGGCTAGGCGGGCCTCGCCTAGCCTTGGCGAGGCCTGCTTGGCCACTGACGAGGCTTGGCCGACGAGGGTCGGAGACGCTCCGGTGAGGTCACCGGCCCTCGTCCGGCCGGTCGTTGGTCTGGCGATCGGCCTAAAGAAGAAGAAGAATAGGAGAAAAAAGAAAAGAAAAAAAAAGGAAAAAAGGAAAAGAAAAAGAAAAAAAGGAAAAAATTATAAAAATTATTTAACAATTAAAAGAAATTGATGTGGAACAAAATCAATGAACACAGTATCAAATGCAATTCTATTCTAAAATCAGAAATTTTGTACAGTTACCAAACGCGTTCTTTTACTTGGAATCAGTTCCCGGGAACAGAATAAAAAATAATCATTTCTAATCAGAAATTGTTCCCGGAAACAGAATCGTTACCAAACGTGCCATTACTCTTAAAAGGGCTTAGAACCTCACTCGAGTCATTTTTATGAGGGGGTGAGGATCATATTACCACCAATCAAACTTCGCAAAGACAGAGAATGGGCTACAAAATTCCAAATTGTCGGTCCAGATGAATGATCCTACAACAGTTAAAAGGCATAAGAGGTTTGACTGTCACTCTTGAACATGGGCTTTGCAGTTGCTGGGGAATATTGCAGCTGGTTTGGCTATTTGTACTAGTTATAAGAATAACATTAAACCGACCATGAAATGGCAGCAGTGCTTGAAGCCGGCAGAGTATGTCTACTGTGAAAAAAAATGGAGATACGGTACATGCCAAATGCACTCACAAGCTACTGCAACTAATGCATGGCAGACTAACCAAAGGTTCATGAGATCAAGTTCTGGGGTGATCATTTCAATCAAGATCAAAGCGTGCCCTACTTGGATTGTCTTTGACTAGCCCTTGCGAAGAAGGAAGAACAGTCCATAAAATCGATGAAGTTCTGTTCCTGGGCACCGCAGTACGAGGAAATATCACGCCAACCGGAACCAAATTTGCAACGATGGCTCGACAAGGAAGAGTAAACCACGCCACTGGTTGATGAGATTTCCAAGTATCAGAACATAAGAATGAAAAACATGGCTTCCTAACAGCATTCATATATAGTTCCGAACACAATCATGGATAAAGCGCAAGCTAAAAGACCATCGAAGGAAAATGATACTAGATTAATGCAAGTCTTTCTGATGTAGGACCACACATCCCACTTCTTCACATAGAAGGGACGTCAAAAACTGGCCCAGTGAGAAAAATTTATGCGAAAAGGCAAATTTGATGAATATCTTCTCCGTTTTAGAGTTTGTCATCTTTGCACAGCGAACTGGCCCAGGGATTCTATAATACGCACAGCTAATTTGCACAGGTCAGCCATTCTCGTACCTAGAAATTTGCAGGTGTCACATTATGGAGCCGACCAATGATCCATGTCTCGGGGCATATGCCATGCATTGTGTGCCCTCATTATGTTCTGTATCTTGGCTATAAAGAGCTGGCCGGCCAGAGGGCATGAATCTCCTTGGATGTTTTGCACAATATCAGCAGAAAAATGCAGTAAAAAGGGCTGGCTTGTATTTTTCTGCCTCTTCTTGCTAGTATTGATCATTGTTATTATGCAAACAACATTGTATTTGTCTGTTTTTCCTAGCTCAAGTCAGCAGTCGGATGTTGTCCAGTGAGGTTTCAGACTCTTTCTGTATGTCAGGAAGTCGGAGAAGTGCTCGAAACTCTCGACTCCAGTTAATTTAAACAAAGTTGAGAGAACTAGTACTTGTCGACATATAGGACTAAGAAAAGCAATAAAATGAAGCAGTCTTTATGCCTAACATTAAAGAAAAAAGAAATGGAGACTTAAAGTAATCTGAGAACGAATCTTTAATTCATCGGGCGATCCAGTTCTTGACCTGTACACGATTTCAGATGAGTTACCCACTTTATTCGAACTATTAAATTATCATCTGCTGAGTGCAATGCAATGTATGTCTGCTTTCTGCTTTAAAGTTAGAAATTCTAATGTGGTTGAGATGGAAACAACTTGTAACTCTAATCATTTGATTTCATGCAACTTCTTGGTGTAACCAGAAACCCGTACAGGAAATTGGGTAGCTCCGCGTATGTTGATGTACCTAGAGGGATATGATTGATGCATCTTACCTGAAATTAAGCAAAAAATGGGCAAGTTAGCACCTGAAGAACTGGTCAAACGTATTCGCCTGCGGTAACAATCCACAGAAAGTGCTTTAAATGATTGGGAATGGAGCAACGACTTTTTCACAAGCTAGAGCAAAATCGATGAAAGGAAGACAACAAAAAGGGCAAAACTTTATGGTTCATAACAAAGTTCTACAGGAAAATTTCGTTACTTTTTGCTTAGTTTAATGTAGACACCTTGTGAAAAGAGAATTACAAATAGTACAATACAAGCCGCCACAGAACATGAGAAAATCATGGTCTATCGGAAAGGACAGCCGTGTTCAGACAACATGAGTAAGCCAGAGTAACACACAGCTTTGAGTCGAGGGAGATTAAATTATACTCCAAAATGCTTGGAATTCCTTGTGGGGAAACGTTCTCTCCGATTGATCAATGCTGCCTTGCTCTATGTCGACATCTCGCAGGACATTCTATTGTTTTTTTCATGCTTCAACATAGCTAACATATATTTTAATTGTTTGACAACGTTGGGAACGCGTTTATTCCTATGCATCATGAATTACAAGGAAACTTCGCCAATGACATTAAGCATTATATATTACAAACCTGGACCACCACTGAATCTTTGTATAGCCCCTTCGCACACATTTCGTATAGAGTTTTGTGAAACTATGAGTCTAGGCTGCTTGCAACCTGAACTCTATAGTGAAGATCAGGATGATGAATCCCATGTCCTCGACCTGAACCTTTCGACGCTGGAGTGTTACTCAGTTTCATCCACGTCCTGCCTACAGAGCATCCACAGATGTTTCTTGGATGAAACAAGAAATTGCAAGAGGTTGAAGGTAGAACCATCCATCGGAGAATCCATAGAGAGTAAGGAAATTGTTCACCGTGGCTGCAGCGGTATGAGGACTAATAGCTCTAATAGCTTGCGTAAGCTTCAGTTCAGGGATCATATATGGGCATACACCCAGAGGTACTTGGCGGTCGAGGCCATGGAAGAAGCTGCAGCAGCCATCATGCGAGGTGATCAAAATGAGACAAGGGAGGAGGGAAATGGAGACGCGATGAAACTTGTCCAGCAACTCATCGCTTGTGCAGAGGCTGTGGCTTGTCGCGACAAGCCACACGCCTCCGCATTGCTTTCGGAGCTCAGTTCCGAAGCTCTGGTGTTCGGCACGTCGTTTCAGCGAGTTGCATCTTGCTTTGCGCAAGGCCTTGTTGACCGCCTGGCACTGGTTCAACCATCGGGGGCTGTGGGAATCTTTGGCCAAAGCGCAAGGTCGATGGTGATGACGAACGAGAAAGAAGAGGCTCTTCGCCTCGTTTATGAGATTTGTCCGTACATCCAATTCGGCCACTTCATTGCAAATGAATCGATCTTGGAAGCCTTTGAGGGAGAGAGTTCAATTCATGTGGTGGACTTTGGCATGACCCAAGGCCTGCCTCAGGGCCACCAGTGGCGCAACCTAATAAGCAGCCTGGCAAAACGGCCAGGCTCGTCGTCTCGCTGCCTCAAGATATCTGGTGTTGGGAATTGCAAAGAAGGCCTCCAAACGACTGGAGACGAGCTAAAACACTATGCAAAAGGCTTGGGAGTGAATTTCGAGTTTCTAATGGTCCAAAGCACCTTCGAAAACCTCCAAGCAGAGGACTTCAGTATCCTAGAAGGCGAAGTCCTAATCATAAACAGCATTCTTCAGCTGCACTGCGTGGTGAAAGAAAGCCGAGGAGCACTGAACTCTGTCCTGCAAATTCTGCATAAGCTTTCGCCAAAGCTCCTGGTCCTGGTCGAGCAAGACTCGAGCCACAATGGGCCGTTCTTCCTAGGGAGGTTCATGGAGGCGCTGCATTATTACTCCGCCATCTTCGACTCCTTAGACGCCATGCTTCCCAAGTATGACACCAGGAGGGCCAAAATAGAGCAGTTCTTCTTCGCTGAAGAAATCAAGAACATTGTAAGCTGCGAGGGGCCCGCGAGGGTCGAGAGGCACGAGAGGATTGACCAATGGCGCAGGAGGATGAGCCGAGCCGGGTTCCAGTCTGTGCCCATTAAGATGCTAACGCAGGTCAAGCAGTGGCTTGCGAAGTTCAAGGTATGTGAAGGTTACACTATAGTGGAAGAGAAGGGGTGCTTGGTTCTTGGCTGGAACTCCAAGCCCATCGTTGCAGCTTCCTGTTGGAAATGCTCCTAAAGCCTGAGTGTCTTGGCTTTAACCGGTTGACTTCACAACTTGAAAAGCAATATTTGATTAGTTCAATAAGTTCAAGTACTATTCTTATAGTATTTGGAGCAATATGGGACCATAAGCGAAACATAAGCCATGGTCCTCTCTAGAATAAGCTTATTACACCACGAATTTCTATGTTAACGACGAAATTTATAGCTTTATATTGAAAGCTAATTTTGCAAATGAGATGATAAGTCTCTTGATGTGATGTAATCAATTTCTTGTTGTGTTTGTATTTGATGGCGCCGGCAGGCCTTGAGCTAAGCTTTGAAACTTGAAAAATGTTAAATTTCTTGTCTTGATATAACAATTTAAAAAGGTTTTTTTATTTTTTTTTTTTTTTATTTGCTTGGAAACTATGAAAGATGAGACTATCTATGTAAGTTAAAATGGTACAAGCAAGGGTTATGATGGGCCCCATGTAAATTGGTCTATATTTTACGAACTTTTCATCCTTAGAAGAAGCAGACTAAACTAAAGTTATGTTTTAGTTCCAAGTTATTCGTATTCTCGTTTGTCATTGCAACCGTAGTTTCTCAAGTAACTTTTCTAATTTGCATCCGGTCAAATTATGTGTCCCCATCTTGTTAGAAAGTTCCACCATTAATTCTACATTCGGATTGCTTTTAAAGCACTTCTTTGCAAGGCAAAGAGTCCAATCAGCTGAACTTCAAAGCTCTAGGTGCTAACCGGAGAATTAATGTTGAGGCATAGCTGCTGGGTTACGATATCGCTTGATTTGTTTAGGTAGGCTAGGAGCGTCTTTTGGGTGTGCGTTGATGTGGCGGGCTTGTTGGCTCTTGGGTCTTGCCAGTCGGGGCTGGGCTTGTGAAGGGATTTGGTCTGCCCCTACTTCTAATTCTTGTGCTTAATGATAATTTACTCAACTGAAAAAAAAAAAAAGAAAAAAAAGGTCTACATTGGGATACAATACAACCAACATAATTTAAACACCATTGAGATAGGATCTTTTTTTTTTTTTTTTTTTTTTTTTTAATGTGAAAAATTGGACTTTCAACAATATTTTGAGAACAATGTAGGCAACTAGTCAAAATTCATTAATCGAATGCATTCCAAAAATGCTAAAAGACCAAAGTAGGTGGGGATTTGCCTCACTTGTTTTGGGTTTTTAACTTTCCTAATACTAGTATTTGACCAATGGAGTTCTAAAAACATTTGTCAAACATTCTCATATTTCTCTGAAAGGACTTTGGAAGCGTCATTGGGAAAGCTGAACCAAAGGGAACTTGAGGCAAAGTGGGACTCTGCTCTCTCCCAAGCATCTGATCAAACTTGTAGAAGACATGTGAAGAAAACTCTGTCCAGGCGCTTCAAACGTCTGGTCCTTACATAGGCAGACTACCGTCGTCAAAGGAACAACAGAAATGAAAAACCCACCTCTTGCTTCTGGGGGAAGCCGAAAGAATTCGTTTTCTTATATTAACTATGTTCAAATTCCTCCGCAGACTTCTTACTTGCAAATTTGCAATTTATATACCTACTCCTAACGTATTAGTATCCATCCAAAATCAGTTCCTAATTAATGTACCTTGCTCATACTTGGTGAAAACTTTTACTCTTTCACATTCAAATTGTAAAGTATTAATAAAGTTATAGCATTGACGATGATCAAGAAACTTAATAAATAAAAGGAAGTATCAAAGTAAAACTTGAATTTCCGTGAACTATTTTTGTAAGGATGACTTTTTTCTGCATTTTCTTTTAGGTAATCAGTATTCTTTAAGCAACATCGGCTCCACTTTTGCATACATGTTTATTAGATGGAATGAAGGAATGTTACTCACTGTAGGGTATTCAAATATAAGCAGTTAAATCAAGTTTTCTCTCTCCATTTATGTATAAGTACATCTTTTACTTTTATTTTATTTTTGTATTTTAGAACATCACGGTGTGCATCAGACTCAATTTTACTTGAATTTATACACATTGGTATTTTCTCATTCTTGTGAGGTTAACTTTAGCTATATATATATATTATTTGATGTGATATATACCTTAATAATGATGATATTTTCCTATTAAAATTTTACTTTTTTCTTGACAAAATTTTTTGATTGTTTATTTAAAGAAGAAAAGGATCATTTCATCAAAATATGCGTCTAATAGACAAATTAGGAGATGGGAGCAAACTTTGTTAGTGTATGGTATAAGGGATGTCAAAATCGAATTGAAATAGGGTTTTGATTTAGATAATGAACAAATAATTGTTTTATTTTGATTTGGACAGTTTCAGTTCGATTGTTGAACCGACCTAACAATCATCCATTGTTAAAATTGCAATTGACACAATTTCTTTCATTTTTTGCTAAACATTTTTTTAATATACTAGGGGTAAGCATAATTTTATGGTGAAACTGGGAACTTGAGGACTGTATTGGTGAGAACTAGCCCTATTTTAAGTTTTAAGATATGCATGATAAGTTATAGATTCCAAAAATTGATAATTCTATTTTAACAGGTAAGCTCGAGGTGGAACTAGGAACTTGGAATCTAGAACAACGTCTAATAATGAGTATCTAGTATGAAACCACTAGTCTAAGTTTCTATTTCTATCAATATCAATAATTGATACTTTTACTTTGTTCATGTGCTCATATAAGAGTTGTGATTATTGGATTATAGTAAATGGTGACCATCAAAGGTAATAATCCATTTCAATCGTTCAATTGAAAATATATGTGTAACTTGAGCAAATCATAAAACTTGTATGATTAGATATATAGGATAAACTCAAAATTTCAAGTTATAGACTTCAAGTGGAACTGAATGGAATTTGAAATAATTCACTCCTAAGTTTTATATAAAAGAAAATCATAAAATTAATACACACTTAAGCGGTTGGGTTCGGATTTCCTGTAAATCCGATCAAATCTCTTAAGACCCTCACTAAAATTTTGTAAAAAAAATGTCCTGTGGAAGTGGAAGTGGGACCGTTCAGTCTCTTTCATCCGCCACGTGGATGGCCCCAAGTTCACCTTCTCTCTCTCTCTCCCTCCTCTGTTTGTGTGACTGCGGATAAGAGCACGTCCCTCATCGGACGAATTCTCCATTCCTGATGACCTGTCTCGCCATACGCCTCTGAAATTCCAGCTCCCGGAGAACGGCGACGGCCCTCCATCGGCTCGGCCACTTCTTCAGTAACCTCTTCCCGGCCCACCAGACCGGAGAAAGAACCGGAAAAATGGAAGTGGGCATGTCCCTGAACGCAGTGGTCCGTCTTCCCCTGACGGGCTCCCGAGTGGCCCACGACGACTCCCTCGGGCTGGCCAGGCACTTCCTCTCCACCTCCCCGCCGCCGCCGCCGCCTTCGCCCACGGGCCCCGCCGCGGGCGGCCGCCGCTGGTGGTGGAGGCCAAGGGCAAGCGGGGCATGCAGGCCCGCCAGTTCCAGCGGCCCCCGCCCCCTCCTCTGCCCAAGATCGAGGACGACGGCAACCCCAGATTCGTCATCTTCATTCGGATGGCCAATGTTCGTTCCAGCGTCCAAGTTGGCGTCTTTTTTGAAAGAGATTTCGTGGGCTTTTGAGCGTTGTGCGTGAACGGGTGAGTTTCGCTTGCTTTTTTGCAGGTTTATCTTTGGTACCCGCTCAGTCTGATAACTGGCGGCACCACTGCCAAAATCATGGTGGCGGCGAAAGATAATTTCTTGGGGAAGTACATTTACAAGGACACTCTCGCCAGGAATCTTGCTGCTGTTATCTACAGAGTGAGTTTCTCTTTTCTCGGGTTGTTGAAATTCTTGTTCCAAGTTCAATGATACATGTACCGGCCCTAAAGGAAAAGTTCAATGCTACATGTAATCGATGCTTTGGATACTGTTAGTTTCCTAATTAAGAAAGCTTGACTAGTAAGGATGTCACACGATGGTGAGCATATTTTGATTTTGGGTCTTCGTGCTGAGTAGTTGCTGCACACCATTCCTTACTGTTACTATCCAGATCAAAGCTTTGAAAGTGGTATATTGCCATTGGTATTGCCATGTGTGATTTAACAAGCCAACAGGTAATATAATTAATCATGGAAAAGAGATGGAGCATTCACAGAAACATTTTGAGTTTCGCAGAAGATGATGACCTGTTTCATTTGCTCTCTGAATCAAATGGACCGTGTCTGGGCAGGTTTGTGGAACAATCAAACTTTAGGTTATAACTTGCGGGCATGACTGCATGGTTATGTTGGTGAAATTACTCTTTGGTTTCGGACCAAGGTTTTTGTAGAAATGCCTTGGTGGGTTGCATTGATGTCCATTAGTAGGATATGCACACTTTTGAATGTAAATTTATATGCCACCAAACACACATTCTCAAGCACTTGAAAAAGCTCGGAGAAGGATGCGTGTGCATGACGCGGGCGCACGAGAGGCCTGGGCAAATGCTAATTGCTAATTATTGATTGATTTGAAGTTTTAGGTGATGAAACAGAGGCCTAACTAAATCCCTTTTAATTTTGCTCCTGGATGGGAGTGCTCAAGTTATTTGATATATATTGTCCATATCATCTCTATTTTTTGTACATGCCCTTTGTTTCCTTGTTACAACTTAACATTTGGGCTGGGAATCCTTTAACCGACTGACGAGTGTATTTTCCTTTTTTCAGTTTGAAACCTCAAGTTTTAGACTTTTCACGACAGCCGTAGTGCCTTTAAGATTTAAATAATCTACTACTTCAATTATTCCTTGTTTATTTATCTTTGAAGAGCAAAATTTGTTTATTCTATGTTGGTCTTTCTTGAGACTGGTTCTTTTGCTCCTGGATTATTTCTCACATTAAAACATGGTATATTTCAGGATGTTACTCTTACTTTGAGGCCTTTTTAGTGTTGAAAAATTCTGGCAATTGCTAGCTATTTGCAGCATGACAGTGTCCTAGCACAACTTCTCATTCTCTGCTTTGAACAACTTTATAATCTCATGCCTTGTTGTTTTGTTACTGAGACACCTTTACTAATCTACAGGATGAGAAGGAGATTCAGAAGACTGCACTCAAGCAACATCGTGTCCTGAGGACGGCCACTGAGTTCAGATATGGCTACAAGATTGTGGTACGTGTGCAGATTTTTTACTCTACTCTGGACAAGTTCGATTTGCTGTTGATCCGCCTTCTACCTCCATAATTAATTGTTTAGGCCTTTCTGGAGATATTTTCTGATTAAACCTTGTGATTGCCGAATTTGCAGGAAAATGGTAATGTGCGAGCAGCACTTTCAACCACAGACGTCATTGAGGTGAGGAGCCTATATTTCATTTCTGCTGATTTAAGCAACTTACTCGTGAAGTTGGACATGAATGTTAAATATGTAGGTTTTTTAACAAACATAATCTTTGTATGGCTATGATGACATCAAGTTTTTTTTTGCATATAAGTCATGTTTTATTTTGGGGTAGATGTTTTTTCAGTTCTTAACTGGCACTTATGTCCACACTCTTCCCTCTGCAATTTTAGCTTCCAACACAAGACCAGCTGAAGACTGTGTTCGATAAAGTGAAGGACTTCTTTGGAGATGCTAAGGAATCGTTCGGAAAACTCACAACCCTAAATTCAACGACGAGCGAAGAACCCAAGTCAGAGGAAAGCTCTAAAGAAAAAGAGAAGTGAGTTGGAATGCGACATTATTGATCAGTTCTTTTAATTGATACAAACTTTAGCTTTAGAATGATGGAATCGTGCTTAATTCCTCGATCTTCCAGGGTTAAAAGCTGAGATAAAGAAAGGAATCCCTAGAAGGTGGCCGCTTTGTTTGTTTGATATGGAGGTTGCTGAAGGGATTACACAGATTCTGGCGAAGTAAGGCATACAAATTAAATTTCTCTGCACAGTTTAGCTTTGTTATATTTTTGGAAATTTCTGTCAATCTAACTGGGTTTGCTTTAGCAACATCTCCAAGTACAAATATAGCATCTCTTAGATATTGATTGTTGGCAATTACAAATTTACTACTGTGTCCTGTTAACCACGTCTAGGAAGAGCTTCGAACTTCGCATATTACACGCTGGTAGAAATAGTTATGGCAGCAGAGACAGAGTAATACTAATTGCATTGGCTTACATCAGAAGAAAAGAGTGTCCATGATTCTCTATTTACTAAAAATTGCCAGATGATACATTCTTAGCGTACTAGTTTTATTGTGTTCTCTAAAGCAAATCCTCCTTAAAAGCTAGAACTCCTGACGTTGTCGGACAGTCGGGACAAGAACAAGCGGTGTCTTCTTCCTCGTAGCCAGGCCAAAGATCTCGCTTAAGTCCACATCGTGCTCTTTAACGCCTGGTGGCAATGCCCAATTAAAATGATACAGGAGTTTAGCCAATGAAGTCTCGACGGTCGTTAACCCAAAGGCAAACCCAGGGCAGCCTCTTCGTCCTCCCCCAAAGGGTAGAAACCTGAAATCCTGGTCCTTCACATCAATGTCACTACCCTCGAACCTCTCGGGTCTGAACTCTAGGGGTCGGTCCCATGACTTGTCTCTCCCGAGAGCATAAGCATTTATCAGCACCCTAGTTCTTGCAGGTATTTCATAGCCGTCGAGCACGCATCTCTCCATGGATTCCCGTGGGACCAGCAGTGGAACTGGTGGGTGTAGTCGCATAGTTTCCTTGATCACAGCTTTTAAGTAATGTAGCTCGTGGAGATGTCTCTTCCCAAGCTTGTCACTAGTGGGTGCATTTCTGCGAACTTCTTCTTGTGCCTTCTTCATTACTCTAGGGTTTCTGGCTAGCTCTGTCATGGTCCATTCTAGAGTTGCCGCGGTTGTATCAGTTCCAGCTACAAACATGTCCTGTTGAGATGTGACAATCTGTAAGGAAGTCTCACTTCAGCAGTAGAATTAAGCAATGATGATATTGCCCTCTAGCTGCTAAACCACGATTTTCATGTATTTTTCGAAATGCTAACGCTAATGCTAATCCATTCACTTCGACCTGGGTCATTCTGTGATGTGAAGTAACGAGTCTTTGATGCAGATGGGCATTCTTTAAAATTGCATGGGGGAAAAGGACATTGCATTAGTATGCGAAACTCGTGACCGACATCATTGGATAGGACAGGAAAATTATGTATAGACTAAGTTAATGGATGATGTGGTGAATGAAGTCAAGTCTGAACAGATAGAAAGTTTACCAGGACTAGAGCCTTGAGGTTATCATCTGTGATGGGCACTTCCAAGTCCTTCTGTTGTACCCTCATCAACACATCTAGTAGATCATCTCTATCATCATCAGCATCGAAACCCATGATCCTTCTCTCTCTCTTCTTCACATGGTCTCCGATAATCTCATCACAAACGCCTCTCAAGCTCACCAAGTTGTTCTGCAACCTCCTCTCTAAACCAGTGACACAGTTCACCCATTCCCACCTTGGAAAAAAAATCCCCTACACTGAACCCAGCAAGCAAATCTTGAGTCTCAGTCAAAACTCTCATCAAGTGGCTCTTCTCTCCCTCTTCAGAACCATCCGTGATGAACCGCTTCCCGAACGCCACTCTGCATAGCACGTCATTTGCCAGCCCGAAGAATATCTTGCTCATGTTGACCTCCGATCCCGAGAGAGATCGCAGTGCGCCGAGTAACCGAGCCATTTCCTCTTCACGCACGAGTTGGAAAGAACCCACCCTTTTCGAGCTGAGCAGCTCGGTCACGCATATTTTCCTCGCCTGGCGCCAGTATGGGCCGTAGGAGGAGAAGGTGATATCAGAGCAGCCGAAGGAGAGGTACAGAGCAGCGATGAGCTAGGGGCGGTTTGCAAAGACATGGTCGAGGGTCTTGAGCACGAGTCTCGCCAGTTTCGGCGAGGATATGACAATGGTGGGGACTTGGCCGAGCTGGAGGTGGAAGATGGGGCCAAGTTGACTGGCGAGGTTCGCGAGGGTGTGGTGGGGCATGTCCCTGAGGAGGTGGAGGTGACCTATGAGAGGCAGCCTTGGCGACGGCGACGGCAGGTGCTGAGGTTGGGAGCGTGAGACGTCGCCGTGGCGGTGCTTGCATGGACGTTTGATGTAGATGAGGATGGTGAAGAGGAAGACGAACGTGAGAGAGAGCATATGGGTTGCGAGTCCATCGCAGTCCATCTTGATGTTCGCCTTTTCTCAACGCTGTAATGATCTTTCGGTGGTTGTCTCGATGATCATGCTCGTCATCGCATGCTTCGCTTGGAGTGCGAGATTGTGCTTGACATCTGAGGGGTTGGTGGATGCATGTTGCCACCAAGCAGTGGGAAATTCGACACTTTGAATCGTTTGAGAGTGCATGTGGCCGAAGTGGCAGAGGAAATGTGGATCTAGAAAGAGAGAGGGAAGAGGCAGCATCAGAAGATCTCATCTCTAATATAACCGCTTTTGCTTCTACTGTAATTATCTTACTTAGACCAAAATGCATCTCGCCAGATCCTTTGTTGCCACAAGGACGGCATTACATGCCTGGGAGTTGATTTTCTTGACATTTTTTTTTTTTTTTTGCCTTTTGAAACCGAATGAAAGACGTGCATCGACAGCAGTTCAAATCTGTTCAGCAAAGGTAAAAAGAAGAGAGCATTAAGTAGAAGCTGCGTATGACAAATTGACCACCACTTCAGGGGATATTTGTACCCTGAAGCAAGAAATGTGGGGGTCAACAATTATATAAGCTTGACATCTACGACACATGTTGTCTCCACTTTTCAAAGCATTGTTAACTTGAATTGTCGGCTGGCCACCCCGTGTAGCTCGCCACTGCCCGGGCCTCGTCATTTCCCTGAACCCAGCCTAGTATGCTAGGAGAAGGGTTTCACGGGGATCAAAGGTGGGTCCCTAACCCGTAAAGGGCTTGGCCGGGATACCCAATGGGACCGTTATCCCATACTACTCCCTCCCACTTGCCTGTAAATGGCTTGTGAGGGGGAGTCCTCCCGGGATGGTCATATTTTCAGGAGGAAGCCTTTTAAAGGGTCAACAATTATATAAGCTTGACATCTACGACACACGTTGTCTCCACTTTTCAAAGCATTGTTAACTTGAATTGTGTCCTGAAAAACATATGTTTAGCCCTCTGTGCTCTGTCATATTCATACACTATTGATTTCTGAACTTTTGGCTCTTGGTTAATCCAATCTCTAGTGCTCTTTTCAGTGGAGTCCTCCCAACTATATTGTGCTTCGTTGGCCAAATATAAAATCAAAAGTGACATTGGATTGATACATATAGAAAAATTAAATATATACTCGGGGAGAGATCATGCACGATCGTGCACAACTGTCATTTGACACATTGTACATGCTTGTGTCACGGGCCGATCGATCTAGCGTTCTCTTGCCCGTGTGGCCTTATGAATTTCTCCCAAGTCAGTCTCACTCACAAGGATCGTAGAGAGAGGAACTCTTTAGAGAGAAAAACTATGGATTTTCTATTACTTGTAAATGAAATGATTTACAATGAGGGGGAGGACCCCTTTATATACAAATACAAGGTGAACCGTATCCGTAGATCTCCCGTAGATCTAACGGTGGAGATTGAATCTCCCAAACCACCAACTACCCGCATTTATTACATAACGGTATAATTCCCATATTGCCCGCCCCTAGGATTATTCTAGAAGACTCGAAAAAACCTTAAGTAGCGGGGACAAGCCAAGAGTCGTTGGGTTCATAGTCATGTCACGGCTGGCCCATAAGAACCTCTTGGACATGCTTTCTTCCGAGCCGTGACATTCTCCCCCACCTAATCGGGCGACGCCCTCGTCGCGTCTTCAGCGTGGAACGCGTCGATCTCCTTCTTGAATTGCCAAATACTCTCCGCGGGCTCCCAACTAGCTTCACTCTCCGAAAGAACCTTCCATCGGATCAGGTACTCTCGCTTGGGTGTGCAATACCGCTTCCGTATGGCTCGATCCGCCAAGATACTCTCGACCTCTCGATCATACGAGGTTTTTGCCCTGAGCGGCGCCCGTTGCGACTCTCCTCGATCCGGATCTTCCTCATCAACCTAGAAAGGCTTAAGTATACTCACATGGAAAACCGGGTGTACCTTTAACTTTGGTGGTAGTTCCAGTTGTATAATACCTTCCCAACCCGTTGTAGCACATGGAATGGCCCTTCGTAGCGACGGATCAACCTTTTGTGCATGTCCTTGTAGCGAAGAACCGCGTGCAACTTGGCCAACACTTGATCTCCTACTTGGAACTCCACGTGCCGTCACTTCTTATTAGCCCACTTCTTCATGCACTTGGAGGCCTTGTGTAGACATGCTCTCGCCAAATCGGCTTGTTCTTGCCAATCCCTAGCGAACTTGTACATGGCGGACTACTCCCCCGATAACCCAAAGCAATAGCGCTAGGGGTATTTGGTTGCTGCCCGGTCGCAATCTTGAACGAGCTCTGGTCGGTCTACTTATTCCGCTGAATGTTGTAAGAGAATTGGGCTACGTCGATCAACTTTGCCCAATTCACTTGCATTGTGCTCACGTAATGCCGAAGGTAAATCTCCAAGAGTGCATTGACCCGCTCCGTCTGACCGTTGGTTTGGGGATGCAAACTTGTTGACATGTTCAGCTCTAACCCCAATAGCTTGAATAACTCGGACCAAAATCGCCCCGTAAAGTGAGGATCACGATCGCTCACAATCGTTTGTGGCACACCCCAATACTTGACCACATGCTTCATGAATAGCTTGGTCACCTCCTCGACCAGGCAATCTTTGGTTGCAAGCACGAAGGTCGTGTACTTGGAAAATCGGTCCACCAAGACCATGAGAGTCCGACACCCTTCGGACTTTGGCAGGTTGACAATGAAGTCCATGGAGACACTCTCCCATGGATGAGTTGGAACGGGAAGCGGCTCCAACAGGCCTAGTGATGACCGTTGCTCCAACTTGTATTGTTGGCAGACCAGACAAGTCCTCACATACGCCTCCACGTCGTTGCGCATTTGTGGCCAATTGTACCGATCTTCGACGAGGGCCAGCGTGCAGTGGATCCTTGGATGAGCCGCCCACTTCGAGTCGTGGCATTCGCGCAAGATCTCTTTCCTTAACTTCCCATGAAAAGGCATGTACAGTCGCCTTCCCTTGGTGTGGAGGAGCTCGTCCTCACACCAGAATTGTCAAGTCTTGCCTTCTTTAGCGTACCCGAGGAGGGCTTGGGCTCTTGGATTATGCTTCAACCCTTCTCTTATGCAGTCGACCCAAGTACAACTCGATTGACTCATTGAGCTCCATCTTCCGACTCAGCGCGTCCACCATGGAGTTGGCCTTCCCCGACTTGTACTCCAACGTGTAGTCGAACTCCACCAAGAAATCTTGCCAACAAGCTTATTTCGGGCTTAGCTTCTTTTGTGTCTGAAAATAGCTCATGGCCATGTTGTCCATCCTCACGACGAACTTGGATCCCAGGAGGTAGTGCCTTCATGTCCGAAGGCAATGTACCACCGTGGTCATCTCCTTTTCTTGAACGGTATACCATCGTTCGGTATTGTTTAACTTTCGGGACTCATACGCTACTGGATGACCATCCTACATAAGCACGCCACCAATAGCATAATCCGAGGCGTCAGTCTCTACCTCGTAGGGCTTGGTGTGCTCCTCCGTCATGGCTTTCTTTAATTGATCGAACGCTCTTTGGCACCAATCCGTCCACTCCCATGGTTTCTCCTTCTTCAAGAGGTCCGTGAGCGGCACGGTGAAGCTCGAGTAACTCCAAATGAACCGTCGGTAGTAGTTGGTTAGGCCAAGAAACAACCTCAACTCTGTCACCTTTGTTGGTGGCTCCCATTCGACGATCGACTGGATTTTCACCTTGTCCATTCTCACACGTCCACCCCCAACAATGTGCCCTAGGAACGGAACTTCCTCCTGGGTGAATGCACACTTCTCGAGCTTGACGTACAGCTCATTCTCACACAAGACTTGGAAGACTTGCCTTAAATGTTCGACATGCTCTTCCTACTTCGATTATAGACCACAATATCATCTAGGTAAACCACTACAAACCGATCTAGGAAAGGGTGGAGTACCTTGTTCAAGCTGAAATGTTGGTCAAGCCGAACGGCATCACTAGGAACTCGTAGGATCCATACCGCGTCACGCATGCGGTCTTCGGCTCGTCCCCTTCAGCGATCCGAACTTGATAGTAGCCCGATTGAAGATCTAGCTTGGTGAACCAACGAGCTCTACCGAGTTGATTGAAGAGATCCGCGATGAGCGGGATCGGGTACTTGTTCTTCACGGTCAACTTGTTCAGCGCTCGGTAGTCGATGCACATCCGGAGTGACCCATCGTACTTTTTTTGGAATAGTACCAACGCATCGAACGGGGCTTTGGACGGCCGTATGTAACCCACGTTGAGTAGCTCCTTAAGTTGCTTACTCAATTCTTCCAATTCTGAGGGTGCCATGCAATAAAGCGCCATGGCAAGCGGTCGAGCGTCAGGCACAAGCTCGATCCGATGATCCACCTCCCTCTTAGGTGGTAGTTTTTTGGGCAACTCCAAGGGCATCACGTCCTTGAACATGTCGAGGACATGTGTCATCTTTGACGGGATGTCACTCACTTCACCTTTCTAGTCCTCCACTTTCAAGGCTGCAAGGATCGTCACCTCACCCTTCCTTGCGCCCTTGGTGAGTTGCATGGCCGAGATAATCTTTCGATCACGATCCGACTCACAATGGATCTGGATCACACATTGGCAACGCTTGTCCAATACGAATAAACATTCGGCGAAAGGCAATATAATATCATGGATCTTATCTAGGAATTTGATCCTAATGACAAAGTCGTAGTCGTCAAAGGGAATTATCTCTAGAGTTTCCTTGCTTCTCCACTACCCCAGTTGTAACTCCACGTCCCTTGCGACACCAATTGCCGGGACTTCCTTGGAGTTCACCATCTTGAGCCACCTGGCTCCCTTCTCAACCCGTAGGTTAAGTCTCTTAGCCATT
This sequence comes from Eucalyptus leucophloia subsp. euroa, assembly GCA_017140325.1. NCBI lineage: Eukaryota > Viridiplantae > Streptophyta > Magnoliopsida > Myrtales > Myrtaceae > Eucalyptus > Eucalyptus leucophloia. The sequence continues at coordinate 25,716,751 of CM029476.1, forward strand.
TGTTCCGATATGAAGAAGTCGGACACTCCTGTGTCCACCAATGCACTCATTGTGGACTCCCCGATCCTCAAATCCGTGAACATCAATCCTTTAGACTCCTTTGTCTTCTTGGACTTGATCGAGCTAAGGAGGCGCAGCGAACCCAACGGCGATTCCTCCCTAAGCTTATCCTCCTTACACAAGGTGGCCAGTTTGGCCTTGTTCGGGTAATCCCGAGCCATGTGCGGACCATCGCAGAAAAAGCATTTGTATGTGCGTACCTTCCTTGGCCCTCCACCACTCGACTTAGCATGAGCTTTGTGAGGGTTGGCCGCTGGTCTACCTCCAATCGGGTGGTTGTATCTCCCCCGATCTCCCCCACCAATGGCTTTGTCCCTCGGACGGTTGTTCGATCGGGATGTGGAAGGTGTCTTGTACTCCATAAGCGACTCGGCTACGGTCATGGCCGTAGTGAGATCTCCCACGTTGTATCGCTTCAACTCCTGTTTTGTCCATGGTTTGAGACTGCTCATGAACTGGTGAAATGCTTCAACTTCATTCATCGAAGGAATTTGGAGCAGCAACTCCGAAAACCGCTTGATGTAGTCGTGCACACCACCCTTTTGCTCGAGACGCTTCAACTCGTCACGAGCTTCCTCTTCGCATAAGCGGGGAAGTAGTTCCGTCGGAACTTCTTGACGATCCACTCTAGGTCGTGATAGGATTCCCGCACCTATCATCCGATCAACGACGCCACCACAACAATGCGCTATCAGCTAAATACATTGAAGCAGTGTTTGGTCGTTGTTGATCCCCATGGCCTGAAGTATCGCTCCATGTACCACAGGAAGTTGTCCACATCCTTGGCCACTTGCAAGCCACGGAACTCCTTTGGCTTCGGCGTGTCCACTTGTGGACCTTGCACGGTGATCACCCCGTTCACGCATGCAGCTTCCGTCTTAGCAAACTTACTCTTAAGCTCCGCTATCTCCGCGCGCATGGCCGCCATCATGGCCTCCAAAGGCTCATACCTTTGTGTGAGTTCCTCCTGCAGGGTTCCAAGCAACTCATGGCGGAGCTCTCCCATGCCGGTCTTGAGCTCTTACACTTCCGCAACCAGCTCCTCCCTTCCGGCGTCGACTCCATCCACGGTTTGGGTCAGGTCATCAACTGATCCTTGGACATCAGTGACAAACAACTCTAGCATCGCCATGAAATGTGCAAGATCCCCTGTTGGCTCCCTTGAGCTCGAAACTCCACAGTTCTTCTTGCCCTTGGCACCACCCTTCTCGGCGTTTCGCCCACGATCAGCACAATCACCACTCATAACCAGCGCCTCATCAAATCGTGGATCAGCCATTGTGCTTGCGTTTGGAACAAACTTTCGTTCTGATACCACTTGTCACAGGCCAATCAATCTAGCGTTCCCTTGCCCGTGCGGCCTTAGGAATTTCTCCCAAGTCAGCCTTACTCACACTCACTCACAAGGATCGTAGAGAGAGGAACTCTTTAGAGAGAGAAGCTCTAGATTTTCTATTATTCGTAAATGAGATGATTTACAATGAGGGGGAGGACTCCTTTATATACAAATACAAGGTGAACCGTATCCGTAGATCTCCCGTAGATCTAACAGTGGAGATTGAATCTCCCCAACCACAACTACCCGCATTTATTACATAACGGTACAATTCCCATATCGCTCGCCCCTAGGATTATTCTAGAAGACTTGAGAAAACCTTAAGTAGTGGGGACAAGCCGAGGGTCGTTGGATCCATAGTCATGTCACGGCCGGCCCATAAGAACCTCTTGGACATGCTTTCTTCCGAGCTGTGACACTTGAGTGGAGCTTAGGGTCATGACCCTTGTTGCTCAAGACGACCACGGTTGAACCTCACCTCACCATGGATGAAAGAAAAGAGCAATTAGCTCATGGTTATCACTCGCCACGGCCTACTCATTTTACTTTTTCCCTTCCTTATAAAAGTCCTATTTATCATGGTGGGTGCGAGTGTGATATTCCATTACCTCTTAGGCTTGTTTTTAAGTCTCCAAATTTTTATTTTTTTATTCCTTGAAAAAAAAAAAGACATAAATCTATTTAGTAAAGTTAACTAACTTTTTTATTCTTGAAAAAAGAAAAGTAGCCACATAATAGATTTAAAATATAAATAAGAAGTTAAAAAAAAGTTGCTTTTTGTACTAGGGAACAATTTTTAGAATAAGTCATTTTTTTCTTTTCTTTTTCTTCCTCTTCTAACCGGTTGTTGCCGTCAATCGCCGCTTGCCCCTTACCCGTCGTAGCCACCATTGCTAGTAGCTGGCCACCTCTAACCGTCATTGCCACCATCGACTAGAGGAGGGGGAGGAGGAAGAAGAAGAGAGGGAAAAAAAGAAAATTTTAAAAAAATTATTAAAAATTTAAAAGAAATTTTATGTTACAAAAAAATGTGTAGGTCGTACCAAACGTATTTCTATTTTTTTTTTTCATTATGGAAATATAGACTTTTTGTAGTAACTAAACATATTCCTCTACTCTTTACCAAAAAAAATTTTTCTTTACCAAAAAAACATATTCCTCTACTCAAAAATTGTTATAGGGAATAGAAGCAAAAATAAATTATTCCTAAAAAGAAATTATTCTTCGAAATAAAAATGTTACCAAATGTACTCTTATCATCAACATTAATATCTCCCTTCATCTTTGTTGTTATAATTTTTAAAAAAAAAAATAATCAAGAAACCAATTGAGAACAAATATAAAATTCAAGAATGAGAGATATCTTCTGTCATTTTACTTTTTATAAACATGGGTGAAGTTGGAAAAAGAGTATGGATTAGACATAAGTGATCCCTGAACTTTGACTTAACGCATAATATGATCTGAACTTTAAATTTGTTCAGTATGTTATCGAATTTAATCTAATGTATAATGTTATTCCTAAATATTTAATTTATTTAATGTGATTTCCTAGAATTTTGACACATGTTAAATTTAGGCCATGGACTGAATAAAAATGTTCATATTGTCTTTCCATTAGTTCAACTTTAGGGATAATTTTGAATATTTCCATACAGTTCATAAATTAAATTATACATATATCAAAACTCTATTGACTAGTTGAACAATTAAAAGTTTAGAAATGATATCGTATATTACGCTAAAATTTAAAAATCATATCGAATAAATTTGAAATCCAGGGACTACAATATACATACCAAAGTACATAGAGCGTTTTCAATTACCAAAAAAGGGAAAGAAGAAGAAGAAGGTACCATAGAATAGATGATGGAATAGAAAGAAACAAGAAGAAGCTCGTTTTGGCGTCGCTGTCGTTTGGACAAGGTGGTCCCGCGCAATCCAACTTCCTCGTCCACGAACCCAGAAACACTTCCCGACAGTTCCAGAACCGCCACCCTCCTGCTCTCCATACCTCTCTCGAATGTCCGTCTCCTTCCTTTATAAGCTCTCTCGCGCACCTCCTGCGAGGCATCGAGCTCTGCAAAATCTGCTCTCTTTCTCTCGCAAGTTGATCCGTTCGAACGAGCCCGAATGATGTCGCGGTCGCTGTGCACCCGCCTCGAGCCCACCGTCCTCCCTCTGCCGCCGCCGTCGGCGGCGGCGGCGGCGACCAACTCTCCCGCTTCGTATCGTCGCCCTCTGCACTCCGTCGCGTTCGCGCCGATGAGAGCCGCGCGCTGTGGAGCGATCAGGGCCGAGGCGACGGCAAATGGTGGCAGGGACAGCCTCGATCACCTTCAGAGAGCCAACACCAACGGCATGCGCCGACCACAGTCTCAGTCTCAGTCTCAGTCTCAGTCCCAGGTTCAGGCTCAGCCCAAGAGAAGAACTGCCCCAGTCGCTCCTGTTGGTAAGTTGCCCACCTGTCACCGACCCCTTCATTTTCTCAATCCGATTGGGGTAGAATTAGGCACCGAGTCCGCACTTAGATGGAAAAATTGAATCTTTGAGTGAATTGGACGGACGCTTTCGCAGAGAGATGTTTCGAAGCAATCTCACGTGCGCACTTCATCGAAACATTGAATATTTAAGTGAACTTGACGCAGAGAGATGCGCAAGGTTAAAGCTTTTGACCAGCTTGATGGGTCATGTGGACATTCACGGACGTAGATAACTTGGGAGCTCAATTATAATGGAAATCCTTCTGGTTGGGCAGGTTTATGGGATAGGTTTCCGACTGCAAGGACGGTGCAACAGATGATGGAGACGATGGAGAGGATAATGGACGACCCGTTTGCCTACTCGGGTACCTGGCCTTCACCCCTGCCGAGCAGTGGCGATGGGTACAGCCGAGGGAGGACGCCGTGGGAGATCAAAGAAGGTGAGAGCGAGTACAAGATGAGATTCGACATGCCCGGAATGACCAAGGAGGACGTGAGGCTGTGGGTTGAGGAGAAGATGCTCGTGGTCAAGGCCGAGAAGTCGCCCAAAAGGACTGCAGAGAATGCGGTGGCGGAGGAAGAGGAAGAGGAGTGGTCCGCGAAGAGCTATGGGAGGTACAGCAGCCGGATCGCATTGCCGGAGAACGTGGAGTTTGAGAAGATCAGAGCAGAGGTGAAAGATGGAGTGTTGTACATAACAATACCCAAGGCCAGTTCTAGGGGCAAGATTCTGGATATCAATGTCCAGTGACTGTGAATCTGCTTCTTGTTTAGAAGGAAATAAAGGTTAAAATCCATAGGCCCTTCTTATTGCCACTCCCTTTCAACTGTATCTGATCTGCATAGCAGATGACAGACTGCTTTATCCAAATTTTTGTTCGTGAGGATTATAATGAAGGCTTAGCATAAGTGCAAAATCTGAGCTTGGCTGTGACTCATTTTCAGTGTTCCTGTATCGAGAATTTTGATCTTGCTCACCAACTTGCATATGTACTTATCCACATTTTAGTTCATGATATCATCTTTCTGTGACCCGAAAACAGGTACTTGTAATGTAATTGAAAAACTGTATTTAGCATTGAACCTGATCTTCCGAGGAAATGTTTGCCAAAGGAAGAACTCCATGTAGGTCAAAACAGAGTCGTTTGTATATGCATAGGTTTTGTGGATGAATGTACAATATACCACAGGTTGGCCAATGTAGGACCAGGTTTTTTGACAGGTGATTAACTTCGCATAAAGGAGATTAAGTTCACAGGACTTGAGTTCAACCCTAAGGTGATTTGTTCTATCTGCCGCATCATTCACTTCTTCGCGAGTTCATATATTTAGCCTTTCCGAAGTGCAGATCTGAGTTTTCGTTTGACTCTTGAAAGAGAAGCCTATTTGTCGTGGAGGGTGACTCACAAGATTTGGTTGTCGAACCATTATTGCTCGCTAGGTTGTTAGCTATAATTGCAAAGAGCAAGGGTTCAGTAACCTTTTTGACGATTTTCCTAATGCTCCTGTATTCGTGAACTACGTACCGTACAATTGAGCTGTTCGGTGGATACGACAACGTGATAAGATTGTCACAGGCCAAAAATTGACGGGTTTTGCCTCTTGATTCCAGATGGGCAAAAATCGTACCTTTACCCGTGAGTGTTACTCATGGTAAAACGGGGCAATATCAGCTCTAGTTGTTTTTCTCTCTTTCTTGAAGCTTTCTTCTATTAAATACAATTAGGCAGGTCTTCTCTTGCTTGTCAATCAAACTTCTTGCGCATATCACCAGATGCATCACAGCAGAAGCAAAGACTTTCCCTCCAACGGACATGGAACTGAAATTTGGGATTTACAAACCAGCAAAGCCTTGCTTTTTAACTCCCTGACACTTGAAGGGTATCAAACTCTCTCTAGGACCAACTCTCAGCACTTGTCCATGTCCTTGTTGTTCTGTTCTACTCAAAGTTACATGACAAAGATGATCGCAATCTCTGAGTCCAGGCCGAAGCCCCTGAGTATTATTCTTGGTGGCCAAGGATATCGTCATCGGACACCCTAGGCTGCTTCTTTCTGGTCCCTGGAAGAATCAAGGACAACTCTTCATCTGATTATGATTATTAGTGGGATTCACTTTGTTGAAGCTTACGCCCAATGTCCACTCTCAAGCATTCTTCACCAACCCAACATCAAGATGATGAAAAGGTTCCTTCTCCTTGGTGTTTATTCCACTGACATGGAATCAGCCACAGTCAGGCTGTTGTCAGTTCAAGCCACCTTCTTTGGGTGAGCTGCGATTGTCCTCGCTTTATGCGTTTCTCACAAGTTGGGCGATGCATCCAAGTGGAGCACATTCGTCAAGTCCTGGGCTCTTAAGGCCCTCGAACCCACCCTTAAACCTATCCAGCCCGTGTTCAACATTGCCGGGATCCCCCGCCCCCCGGGGCGCCCCGAAGAGTCGGCACCAAGGTCCATATGCCGTGGGCTCATAGAGAACATGACACGAATGAAAGCTGTCTTGCTTTTTTGGAAGTGCGTGCCAAAGGTGGCGAGGAGGAACCAGGGGCCCTCATCTGGGCCGTCTCTGATGTCTTATCCAGTGAATTTACGCCAAAGGATGGTCCTTCGGTTTCTGGAAAACTCGGTGGGAACTTTGTCCGGTCCTTGTTGACGAGGATCTAGGCACACCATAAGATGGAGCTGAAAGAGTTAGGGGCTGCATGTTTTTGTTTCTAAAAAAAAACTTTTTTGTTTTTTTGTTTCTGGAACAGCGTTTGGTTTTTTTTTTTTTTTTTGTTTATTTGTTAGGAACTCAAAAAAAACGTAAACGAAACTAAAAAAAAATTATTTCTCGTTTTGAAAACAATTTTGAAAAACAATTTTTTGTTTCTTGTTTCTTCTTCTCTCTCTTCTCTTCTCTTCCTCTTTTCTTGTTCTTTCTCTTTGGCTGGTCGCCGGCCTCGGCCTCGGCCATGGCCGCCGTCGAGGGCCGGCGACGCCATCGAGGGTCGGCGACCTCGCCGGAGCGTCGCCGGCCCCGGCGAGCTCGGCGAGGCTCGGCCTCGCCGGGGCCGGCGAGCCTCGCCATGATTGGGCGAGGTTGCGGCGACCGGCCGAAAAGAAGAAAAAAATAAAAAAGAAAGGAAAAAATAAAAAATAAAATAAAAATATTAAAAAATTAAAAGAAACAAAAAAAGAACAAAAATTTACTAAACATGTTTCTATTCATTTTTTATTCCGGAACAAATTTACCAAACACATTTTTTTGTTTAAAAATTGTTCCCCGGAATGAGAAACACTCTTTTTTTTTTGTTTTCATTCGCAGGAACAAAAAAAAGAACGTAAACGTTACCAAACAAACCCCTTAGTTTTTCGCCCAAGGAAGGCTCACAAGAGTGATGGGTCCTCAGCCTGGAGGCTTCAAGGGGACAAGGCAGTTTCGGGCGACTCCAAGGCTGCCAAGGAATTCGGGGAAATGGCAAAGAGTGATAGGGGATCTCTTCAAGTGCTCCAGTCTGGTGCAGGCTTTAACGGTATGAGAGGATGAAGAGCAATGTGGTCCTCATGGATGCTAGAGAGGGTCATGAAATGGAGGCAAGGGTGATTGTAAATGAAGCGGACACGGCACTGCTGGGTCATGATCAAGAGCTGTTGGAATTTGCTTACTTTTACCCTTGTGTCATGGAATGATCATCAGAGTATCTACGTCAAATTGAGTATCTATAAAACTTTGGTAGCATGTTCTTTACTTTTGTTGATTAACTTTTGGTTTGTGATAGAATTGGTTCGCAACCAATGATTACTGGTGTTCAACTTATGTAAACTACAGGCAAAGCTTCCGATAGAATTAGAGGCGCCACCTCATTCGTGCTTGTCCCGATTGACTCTACTCATACTTCTGGTTATCATATACTTATCATAAGAGCTTAGTGTATCATCCCATAATTCAGATTTTCCCTTTTCCTTGTCTCCTTGAGAGATTCTCCAGCTCCTATTACTTGACATTATGTAGGTCCAGAAATGTCATCAGGATAACACAGTCAAGACCCGTGAGACCTAAGACATGATGTTCCAGACAGGACAATGGATGTCTAATCCTCGTTTCACGGGAAAAATGCGTGGCATTATGATCAATCTTTCACTTTCACAGTAACCCGAGCATCTAAACATGAACGGAAGAATTGAACCAGTCCACCTTGTTGTATATCACTGTTGCCATCACTTTGGATCTTCCTCGTTTCTTTTCTACATGTGTTGTACCCTTTGAAGCTCCGCCTTGGAAGTCGTAGATACAACCTTAACCCTCGAAAATAAACGGAAAAAAACAGTTTTCCTCATGGAACTCAATGTCTCGCTTGACCATTGTGTTACATGAACAAATCAAGAGAAATATACTCGGTCTCAACATAGGGGGTTGGCCGGCCCCGACAATCGGGAGGAGTCGCGCAACATTCAGTGAGGGCTCAGCAGCCCTCACTGGCACGTGGGAGGCGCCGCCATCATCCCTGCAGCTCCTCTTTATTCTCTCCTTTAGGTTTTTTTACTTTATTTTCTAATATTATATCAAAGTTCTAAAGAAGTTGATAATTTTTAAAATTATTGGCATGATAGTAAATTTACCAGCCACGTTGAGAAAATCGAAAAAAAGCTGGTAATTTACCTGTTTATTCGAACGTCGATAAATTCCTGATAGTATTGTTAATTTACGAAATGCAAAGTTTTGCAATGCCTTGTATTTTCTGGTCGAATCCTAGTTCAGCTTGGCATTCCTCAACTTGTGCCTAAAACTTCTCTCAGTTTACTTAATAACATATATTTTGCTTAGATTAATATTACAGATGAACGAAACCAAACCGTGGCCAGAAAAAGCATAGAAGAATGAGGTGCGAGAGTATTCTGATAATTTAAATGCCTTTCCTTTGATTGCAAAGTGTCCAAGATTTAGTGCCGGGCAGGCATAGCCATTACCCGCACCTATGTACCTGTGTGCTAGCCATCCTTCACACGATATCAAAACTAATGCACTGATGCACGTCGACCAAACTTGGAGAAGCAAGCTTCGTTTAGCTTAGCATCTGCCAATCTTCACCATCGTACATGTTTCCATAACTAAATCTCCTAACAGCTTGTTAGGATGATGGTAAGCGCAATCCTTAAAGATGAAGCAAAACTTTTAGATGGGTCAGCAGACAATCTAGAAGCGACAATCCTAATAGAGCATCGGTCATGCTATGAACAGACCTTGATTTATTACAGGTAACTCCGATTGGTCGGAGGGTTGGTCATAGTCGAACTTCAGGGCAGTGTACAAGTGCACCGGTACTCCAGGTATGATGGTTGGGTCCCCAAAATCTGGAAACTCTATGTTTTGGAGTCCAAGGCATGTGGAGTAATCCTGAAGCCACCCGACCTGTAGAATCTCATCGGGAGATGTAAAAGGTGACTCAGTGGCAGTTGAAGAAAAGTTCCTTCGGGAAGATTCCAAGTCAGTAATGCAGCTCGGGCTAAAGCCCTGACTTTCCATGATTGGTGTGTTGATTGAAGGGGGCTGAATGGCTTGTTGATTTCCCATGTGGCTTTTTGTGGGTAGGGGAAAAGAGTCGATTCTCGTTTTCACCGGACTTGCCTGAGTAAAGCTGTTGATTGCATAATCAACATTCAAAGGCTTAGTTTCGATTGGGTTGGGCAGTTGTGCTCTGGAACTAATGGACGTGATGGGTAGTAGTAGTTCATCTACTTGGACATGATTCTGCAGGCCACCCATAGGCCCAGCCACGTGACCAAAGCAATCTTCTGGTTGATTCCCAGCATTTTCTTGGTGAAATTGAATTTCTGGAACTTCTCTCCAAGGGTACGATCTCGGGGTAATACCATCAAATGCTGTGAATTTCATTTCCTGCTCCAGCGGAGGGAGTGAGTGACTGATTCCTGGACCAGATTGCTCAGTGATTATAGTCCCTCTGGTGTCAATTTCATTGTTTTTGGAGTTCAAATTCTGGATGAGCAAGTTGTTGCCAGCAAATTTTGAGTTGCCATTTGTAGCATCATTTTGCTGAAAATTGATGGAGTTCTGATGGCTCGATGCTCTGGCAGCATCTTGTGGGTTTAGATCCGAATGCTTCATCCCGCCATAAGAACTTCTCTGATCATTTTCCTTCTGCAACCTGCTCAAGTAAAGCCGGTACTTCTGCATAAAGCAAAGTCGTCACTGCCTTCACAATCTAATGGAACAAGAAAAGAAAGGCAAGCTGTGGTCTATGACTACTTGCTCAGTTTAGTGTCGGTTTATAACATCAGTTTTAGATAACAACTATTTGCTTATAAACTAAACTACTTGGAATAGCAAGGCATTGAGCTTAATGCAAACTAGCATAAGCATTGCCAGATTTTAGGGAAGGTATGAACCTGCAGGTGGCTGGCAACATTTTCTCTTGTCAACCATGGAACATTCATCAAATCCAGTATTTTCTTGGGACCAACTTCTGCAGAACAGACAAGACATGTTACATCCTTTCCAGAATAAACATATTGACCGGTGTGCTTCAATTTGCTTGTCAGGGAAAAAAGAGGAGCTCTTGATAAGTCCTAACAAAAAAATTTAATACTTACTATCATATCCAATCTGATTCACTGCTCTCACAAATTTCTGATGGAGATCAACAGACCAAACTACTCTAGCTTTCTTAGTGGAAGACGAAGGGTCGGTCAAGTCTTTCTCATCATGCTTATTTTCTAGGTCTTTCCTTTTCTTTCCTGGTGTCAACGTATCTTCTCCACTAAAGAAATGCCCATCATCCAACCAATCATAGCCGCCTTTCGTTACCTGAAGACCTTCATGACTGTCATGACTCTCAATGTCCCTTATCTCGTGGATCCTCTTTCGAAAGACGTGTTGCCATATGTTGCGGAGCTCTTTCATTCTGATGGGCTTGAGGAGATAATCGCAAGCCCCATGTTGAACACCCTTCTTAACTCTGCTCGTCTCCCCATCCACAGACATCACTGTCCATTCAAGTAAAGACAGATACTTCACGTAGTGAGTTCAAGGAGCGGTACTTCTCGATTATATTAATGGTGTTAAGGAGAAAAAGGGTTCATATGCAGCGACAAAGTACTGACTTATTACAGGAAGATCCATCTCGAGGCCAACAAGTTCTAGGAGTTTGAAGCCATCCATGTCTGGCATGTTAACGTCGCTAATAACAATGTCATATCCGCCCTTCCTTTCCCGAAGAAGTTTCAGGGCGTCTCTTGCTAAACCACATGTGGTAACTGTAAGCAGAACAGTGGAGAGGCAGAACGTGAGAAAGTTGCTAAATCTCAGTGCGCATGACAATTATTAAATAACTAATGATTAAAATGAGTTCTTTGGCAGCAATCTAGGCAAGACCAAAAATGAGCTTCGGCCTTATAAGTGCCACAAATTTCTGGTTTGTCCTTTAATGTATGAGCAACTATGAGTAGTCATAAACTAAGTCACAAACACCAAATCAATCACGCAAGAGGTCTTTCAGTGGACCGATAAGTTCGGAATCTCTTAGTGAATTAGAATCCATCAGCCATTTCGTAAGCCAGTTTAACGGGTGAACAGAGAAACTTTCCAATTCCCCTCACGCAATTGTTCCCAAGAACTAACGATTGTAAAAGTTCAAGTTTCAGGTGCCCAAGGTCACGTAAGATGCAATTAATTTCACTCTAGCTATAGATCAAACTCTAAGCCCTTAATGACTAACTAGCACATCAACGGCACTTTTTGGACATATGTGTAAGTACACACATTAACAACTCCAAAATAATGCGTCAAATTTAGTGGATTTCTGCATTCATAAAGGTGCTCAACAATTTGATGGATGCATTTCTTTACTCATAATATGTATCTAGTGTGTACAAACATATAATTGGAACCATTAACATTTAAAGCACGGAACTTTCGTCAGAAAGACTAGGTTGCTGGACAGTAGGAATTGAGGGAAGCACTTAAGAACTTCAGTCAAAACTGTTTTCTAACTGTCTTCCACCATAGCTATTTTAGCTCCTAAATAACCACCGGGGGATATATAGTAATATGGTTGCAGCTCTAACCTTTGAGCTCATCTCAGGCTGTTGAAATCATGATAAACATACTTTTCCTAATCAACAAGGACATTTTTTTTCTTCTCTATACATGCATCTATTCATTGCTAATTGAATTGGTTCACATATTATCTGTCCAGTCATCCATTCAAACGTCGGATATCAGGAACAATTACTTAAACGAGTCTCATCTTGACTGAATTCATTGGCCAAGGAATGAAACCCGGCATAAATAATTGGACTAGCATCAGTATCCTTAGGCTAAACGTTGTCCTTTCTGAGCCTTATGCATGTACACTCTGCAGCTTCCAAATCCAAAGGCTTTAAATGGGGGTTATTGGAATTCCCTCACAGAAACGCTAAATTGAACAACTAATTGCATACAAAGAAACACTCGATGATTCTTGATTATCGCAGAATCCAGCAAAGAACAGATGACCAAGAACATAGAATTGGAACTTCCTTCTCTAACCATTACCTTCATAAGAACATTTCTTGAGCATCTTTTCGAGGATCTTCAACCAAGTGGGGTCGTCATCGACCACAAGGACGCGCAATCCGGCGGGGAACCCGTTGCTCCGAGGAGAAGAGAAGCCTTTGCTGCTCTCCATCATCAATCAAAAGTGAAGACCAGCAAAAGATCCTCCAGAGATCTCTGCTTCCCAGAGATACAAACCTATATGTATGAACAACTAGGGACAAGAAACAAAAGGACCCTTTCTGTGGAAAACGGAAAATTATCCAGAGGCAGACGTAGAGAGAGTCTGAAGTGGGAAAGAACTGTGGGTGGCTTGGTGAGTTTTGAAAAGAAAGGAAATGGGGGGGTTTTGATGTCTGGTTATAAGGGGAAGAGGAAGAGGAAGCTCAACGAATATTGGCGCCGGCTAAGCTAACGGTCCCTGTGCCTCGTGTCAGCTTTTTATCCCCTCTTTCGGCTTCTCTCTCTCTCTCTCTCTCTCTCTCTCTCTAATATCAACAAGTATTGTAAGTTTGCAAAGATTTCGAGTGCTTCGATGCTACATGAAAGCCAACTATATGAGGGGGGCGAAATTAGAATAATCCGGCGGGGTGAAAGCCTAAGAGAAGAAAACTATGCGAGAATTATATTGCTTTTCTTTTCGTTGTGGGTATAATTCTGAAAATGAGATGACATTGTGTGAAAGTGAAAAAGGAAAAGCTTTATGGAGGACAGAACAGAGAATGAGAGAGTAGAGAGAGTAGAGAGAGAGAACACAGAGAGAGAGAGAGAGAGAGAGAGAGAGAGAGAGAGAGCACTTTGGAGTTTGGACTAAATGGAGAGAAGAATCAGACCAAACCGGCTGCAGGGGATGACATTGTCGCGAGAATGTCGGGGTGAAGAAAGCATCTTGGAACCGTGACGACTGTTCAAGTGAACCAGTCTCTTTCTTTTCTTCGGCAAAGAGTGAAAATATACCATTCTTTTAAGACACGTACGATAGCGCGGACATGTATACTTCGGTATTTACCCTTTTTTTTTCATGAGGTGAAAGGCAGCCAAATTCGACAAGTATTAATCGGATCTTTGCGTGTTCAGATCCCGACGTTTAACGGGAAGGATGAATACAAATTCGTACAGGCGAAATGATGGGAAACGATCATCCCATGGTTGACTCGCAAATCACCACGGCAGAAGAAAACTCAGAGATTAAGCAGAGTAGAAAAGAAATCATGAGAATTAAACAAGGAGATTACTATTTGTAAGGTAGTAGTGGCCATGAAATCATGGGAAAGCCGACCTTGTGGACTAAATTCCTAGATTTGACGTCTTATCAGTGTTCCAATTCATTTATAATGCTCTGGCAGATTGAGTTTATCCCAACATTTTCCATCTTTTGTAGAACTTCGTCCAAGTCATTTTGCCTCTTTCACCTCACGTTTTGCAACGAACTTCTGCGGTGTATATCTTCATGTGGCCTTATGCTAAAAAAAAAAGTGCTAGAAGCTTCTGATGGTTCATTGTTAACATGCTAATTCCGACTACTCTGTTCCTTTACAAACTGCAACGCTTCATCCACAACTTCATAAGCTGATCTCATCGCGAAAAATCTCATGAGGCAGAGTAAAATGCGAGGCAGAATCTTGAAAACTGAGGAAAAATATCTGATGTTTTTAAATCTTCCTGCTGCATCTGCTTCTTACATAATTGAAGGCATGGAATAGCTGTGATAACGAGAATGGTTGAGGTCATTCGAATCCATCTTGATAAGCTGACCATTTCAAATAATGTCGAGAATTCAACTGATCATCAAACACTGCAACCCAAATGGATTTTTCTTGCTTAGACATAATTTTTGCGGTGAATGGCAAGGCAAGATATCCCTGCATTATTAAGCCAAGCATGACTACAAGGCTGAAAATTGAAAATGGAGCATCCAGTCGCGCATCATCATCGCCTTTAGTTGATGAATCGACACGTCCATCTTATATTTTACGGTTTATATATAAAGGTTGAGATTAAAAAAAAAAAATGGTTCTTCGCCTTTGTCAGATGATTAAGAAGTGCACTTCCTTTCTTCACCAATAAGAGAGGAACCTTGTCACAAGCCAGAACCACCTGAACTTGAAGCCGTGGAAGTTCAATTGGTGAAGAAGAATAAAAAAGTTCAAGGGCACTTCTGGGTGACCTCCTTTTGACTTTGCATTGCTCTGAACTAATGCAGATTTGACATGTGCTCGAGACTCTGCACTCACTCACGAAGTCCGTCTAATTTTTCATCTGCTCATTCAAGCAACATTAGAATAATGGGAAAAAAAAAAAAAAAAAAAAGTGGGAAACATACAGAAAACTTTGGTTGCCCAGATGTCCAATACTTCCCACTTCTTTAAAAGGCCTAGTGTACTTGAGCTGAGTGGGTTATAAAGTGTTTTTCATTTATGGCAGAATATTTTAGGTGGATTGGTAATCGAACTGACTACAGAATGCCGCATAATCAAGGCAAAAAAAATTAACCTATCTTTTTCAGCAAGTGCTGGAACCTTGTGGTCTCAGAAAAGCTTCAAGCACAATACCATCACAAGGGGCACAAAACATCCTGTCAATGTCGAAGTAGAAACCTCGAAGTATATGCACTGTCTCCATCTCGGTGGAGCGTGATTCACACGCCTGATTTAATATGTGTCGTATCATGAAAAATTAGACTTGAAAAGGGGGTTCTTCCCAATATTAATTGGTTGGCCATTGTTATAATCAAATGCATAGAGCAAGTCATTAAGAAGCACTAGGTCTTAATAATTAGTGATACACGTGATGCGGCCTCTAAGCAGATGACATGCAAACCTAATAACCCAATCAATTAATTCCTGCAATTAAAAAGGACAGCTTTGTTCTCCAGAATACGGCATAGTTAAAAGGTTGGTATAGGCCAATTAACATGGGAATAATGGATGAATCTCTTAGAAAGGAATTAACTTTGATTTAGTATAAGGAACTAGCTAGCTAGTCTTTTTTCTTTTTTCTTTTTTTTATTAGTTTCGGTTAACTGAGGCTACACCCGAATGCTAAAAGCAAGCAGAAAATAGAGGAGACCAGAACTTCACTATTTTGCTCCCACACTGGTGCTGAATGCTGATAAGGTGGCATCTTTCTGCAAAATCATCTTCATAAACAAAAGAAGAAAACAAAGCCAAGTACCTTTGTTTGCACCAATAAGCACTTAAGATTTTCTGAAGCAACAAAAGTAAAGATTTCCAAATGGACTGCACATTATGCAGCAAACAGATAAGTGATTTGAGAGTAACTGACAACACTTGATGAGGCTTTTTCTTAGTGGATTAACCAACATTTTCTCCATTACGTGGGATATTTAGAATGTGATTGGTTTTTCTCCATTCAAAATTCTTGCTTGATAAGCTCAATTATGGGCATAAGCTTTTGAGAGTGGGGTTGAGAGAATGAGCTTTTGAATAAAAAATTGAGTTGGCTTTAAAAGGAAAATGCCCACTAAAGAAAAGCGCTTCATGTGGAATGGGAAACTATTTTATAGTGCAGGTAGAATGATTGGTGACAAACAATCTGCGGATGGATGAACTCCATGCAACTTCCTCTTAGTGGAGTGTTTGCTTTTTGCCTTTGATAAATTTAATTCAAAAGCAAGAATATGCTCTGGTCTGGTAATGCCCTTTCCATCATGCTTCCCTGTTGCTTCTTTACCTGTTTTATTCTCTCCTTTATTTTGTTTTCTGAAAAAAGCTTTCCAAGAATTTATGATTTTTCGAACTCTTTCTTCTAATTCCTCCCCATGATGATGCTGACTCATGCAAGGAAATTATTTTTTTTCCTGAGAATGTGCCAAAGCCTATATTTGGGACCAAAGTGGCTATCCACACTGAGCTTGTAGTGTGCATAAAATCTCATAGTCGGCATAAATATGATCTACTGTTTAAATAAATAAATTTTGCAAAGTCATTAATTTTTCTGTTTTTCCGGAAGGTTCCGTGGTGTTCTCTTACCCAAAAGCAATTTCTCACCCCTGGGAACTTACAGCTGCATAAATTAGTCTGAAGAATACGATTTGCTTAAACTGGTCCAACTGTCGGATTCTAGCATGGAAGTTGCGCCAAATCACTAAGAAACGGTCAAAGTCAAACTTGCTTTTCAATCCGTACCCGTTTTCACCAGAGGCCCAATCATTTCAAGTCAGATGCCCCTTACCCATGGTGTTACCAACTCTAAATCAGTCCGAGGAGATCATGCCTAGGTAACAGAGGTCAATTCTTGAAAGATACATTCAAGTTCAAACTATCAATAGCATCAGTCAACCAGGTCTTACCAGAATTAAATTTTTTACTACCTTTGGCCACATGCCACATGCCACCTGCCGCCAATTTTTCTCTACTTTTTTTTTTTGTCAGACTCACCACCGACCTAAAAGCATCAAAATTGGCGTATTGTTTGCTTTATCTGGCGTTCGTTTCTAGCTCTGATTTGTTCTAGGATGTATTATAAACATAAACTCTGAACAAGCATGTCACACGAGTGCCTATGTGAATGGATGGTTGAGAATTGTTAATTCCAGGAGTCCCTCTCAAAACCACTTAGCCTACATTGCAAGAGTCAGCTTTTTATGTAATCGGCACTGCCAAACTTAGCTTCTTAGTGTTTCAAAGTTTTGGACAATGCCTCTTTCAAAGTGCTTGAAGCACTGATGCAGTGATGGCATATGAGTTGTGCAATCCAGAGCTTTCTATCCTTCTGGAGGGACCCGGTCCAACAAGGACAGGGAATGGTTGATGGGGCTAGAGAGTTTGGACAAGGAGCAGCCCCGGGCAAGTTTTTAGGATAGCGAAGAAAGTAAGAATGAACCAAATAAGGGAAAAATGATTCTGGAATTTATATATGAAAACTGGAATTAATTCACAGGATCATTTTTGACGTAACAACAAGCTTTACTTTGGAACTCCAAAAAGGCCTTCACTTCTTTTGATGACATCCAGGGCATGCCACCGAGATGACGAGACATACCTGGAGAATTGCAGGGAGGACAGAGAACCAAAAGAAGGTGAACAACACCAAAAACCAGGTGAAAAACTCTTCAGGAAAAGTCTGAACTTTACCTTTGTTCACAAGTACGTCAGCTAGGCCTAAGTCAGTTGGGACGGTATCCGTGCACCTGTAGTCCATCCACTCCATCAGGAAGAGGAAGAACTGTGCAAATAGACTGTAGGACAACCCCAATTAGATGTGATTGTCACAATTGTCACTCGGCGGACTGCCGCATTACAATCAATATCTTCAGTGAGTTAATTCAGAGATGTCGCATTCAAAGCTTTACAAACTTGCTAAAGGATGACTTACATGGCCACAAAAGAAGAAAAAAATGAAAAAGAAAAAAAGAAAAAATAGAAAAAATAGAAAAAATTTGCCACCTTTTTCACTTCCCTCTTTTATGAATTGTGTGCAGTGAAAAAATAAAAGAAAAAAAGACAGGGAGACTCTTTGAACTTTGAAGCCAATAAAGATTTGATTTTTACCGGATGGCCTTGATCTTTGTCATGTTTAGGATTTATGCAAGACAATTATATCAGATAGGCAGTGAGGACAGATTGCTTTGTATTCAAACAATAAACATTTTGCAGAGTCACACTGCAAGCAAAGAAAGGCATGACCTTCTCTCTCGCGCGTGTATGCATGTGTAGCTTTCTCATTATACCTTTCCTCCATTAACTTCTTAACAACATTCATAAGCCATCTGGCTTCCAAAAGCATGCTGAATCATTAGGCCAGTTTTGACCTGTTGCCCCGTGATCCCTCTATCCAGAATTTCGGTGGGCAAGAGTTCCCTGACCCAGACCAGCAATGGTGACTGGCATGTCATATCAGGTCAACAGTCAAACCTAGCTTTTGGCTGAACAGGTCAACAGTCAAAAGTAATTGGTTGGTTTTCGGCTGTGATGTAACGTTGGAAACCATGCCAAATTGTTTTCTTTCAAAGACAAAAGGACGTGTTTAAACAAAAAAGGAAATAGTAATCTTAAAGCCCCCAACTTGGCTTTTAGCTTTTCCCATCGACCTTAAGAATAGTTGCATTGATCTGTTAAAATTTTAGAAAAAAAGTATTCGATGTCCTCCTATGCTAGGCGTTCCATATTAAATATAACTATCTCAAACAGTATCCATTCTAAATCTAAGATTGCCTACACATATGGCGATTTACTTTTACTACCAGGACAAATATTTACAAACATGATAAAAGTAAAAAATCCAATAAGCCATGGTCAGGGCAACCTAGGGTGTCGTTTGGCTATGTTTATTTTTGTTTTCGTTTACAAATAACAAAATGATTTAACTTGTTTTCACTTTATTTAAACAATTTTTTTATTAAAATTTACACTTAATAGTAATAGATATTTTTATTAAAAAATATTTGTCATGTCTAACTTCTAGTAATTTTTCTTATTATATTTTATTGGCAGGTTCTTTTCAATCGTAAACGGTACAGTTAAATTAAATATCAACAGATTAAAATAGATTATAAAATAAACAAGAGCAACGGAATTATTTTTTGAAAACATTAAATTGAAAGATGCTCGTATTTCTTAATTCCCAACAGTATCGTTATTGTTTAGCATGCATAAGCAAAAGTCTAATTAGTTAACATTCAACTAATTTAAAATTAGAGATTTAGATTGACAAATTACGTTTTTTAAAAAGAAAAATTTTACACTTTTAAAATAAAACCTTACCTACGTAAAATTTTTATTTTTGTATATATGAAATTAGCATCAAATTACATTTGATTCAGGGTAATTTTCTTTTTTCTTTTCATATGAGAAAAAGAAGAGAAAAAAGAGAAATTATAAGAAAATTCAAAAACATTTAAAAATTATTTATGTCATGCCGACCGTGCCATGTAGGATAGTTCACATCCGCGTCCAACGATTTTTCTATAGATATTTATTGGAACGGCTGAATAGTCATCCTTTCAATGAGCTTAAGACTATTGCAATGATTTTTTCATTTACATGAGCACAATCACACCAGTCGAATCCGTCTCTTCCTCAGGTTCTAGTGTGGACCACGACGCCTAGACCCAAAAAGAAGGAAAAAGAAATTCAAAGAAAAAAAAAAAGAGAGAGAAAGAAGGCGAGGAAAAGGAAAAGTTGGAAGAAAAGAGTCAGCCAGCGAATTATGGCCAAGAGCAGCTCGATGATGCGGGGCAAGTTTTGATCCCGTACATTGGAACCCATGGTTATGGACCTGAATCCATTAATATGGTTGATGATGCGGCGCAAGTTTTGGATTCCTGGAATTTCTCTCCTGGAGTACGATCTCGGGGTAGTACTATCAAACGCTGTGAATTCCATTTCCTGCTCCAGCGTAGAGAGTGAGAGACTAATTCCTGGACCAGATGTCTCGGTGATGATAGTCCCTCTGGTGTGGAATTCATTGCCTCTGGAGTCCAAATTCTGGATGAGCAAGTTGTTGCCAGCAAATTTTGAGTTGCCAGTTGTAGAATCATTTTGCTGGAAACTGATGGAGTTCTGATGGCTCGATGCTCTGGTAGCATCTTGTGGGTTTAGATCCGAATGCTTCATCCCATAAGAAATTCTCAGATCATTTTCCTTCTGCAACCTGCTCAAGTAAAGCCGGTACTTCTGCATAAAGCAAGATCGTCACTGCCTTTACAATCCAATGGAACAAGAAAAGAAATGCAAGCTGTGGTCTATAATTACTTGCTCAGTTTAGTGTCGGTTTACAACATGAGTTTTAGATAACAACTACTTGTTTATAAACTAAATTACTTAAAATAGCAAGGCATTGAACTTAATGCAAACTAGCATAAGCATTGCCAGATTTTAGGGAGGGTAAGTACCAGCAGGTGGCTGGCAACGTTTTCTCTTGTCAACCCTGGAACATTCATCAAATCCAGTATTTTCTTGGGACCAACTTCTGCGGAACAGACAAGACATGTTACATCCTTTCTGGAATAAAAATATTGGCTTCTGTGCTTCAATTTACTTGTCAGGGAAAAAAGAGGAGCTTTTGATAAGTCAAAACAAAAAATTTCTTACTTACTATCATATCCAATCTGATTCACTGCTCTCACAAATTTCTGATGGAGATCAACAGACCAAACTACTCTAGCTTTCTTTGTGAAAGATGAAGGATCGGTCAAGTCTTTCTCGTCGTGCTTATTTTCTAGGTCTTTCCTTTTCTTTCCCGGAGTCGACGTATCTTCTCCCCTATAGAAATGCCCATCATCCAACCAATCATACCCGCTTTTTGTTACCTGAAGACCTTCAAGACCTTCATGACTCTCAATGTCCCTTATCTCGTGGATCCTCTTTCGAAAGACGTGTTGCCATATGTTGCGGAGCTCTTTCATTCTGATGGGCTTGGGGAGATAATCGCAAGCCCCATGTTGAACACCCTTCTTAACTCTGCTCGTCTCCCCATCCACAGACATCACTGTCCATTCAAGTAAAGACAGATACTTCACGTAGTGAGTTCAAGGAGCGGTACTTCTCGATTATATTAATGGTGTTAAGGAGAAAAAGGGTTCATATGCAGCGACAAAGTACTGACTTATTACAGGAAGATCCATCTCGAGGCTAACAAGTTCTAGGAGTTTGAAGCCATCCATGTCTGGCATGTTAACATCGCTAATAACAATGTCATATCCGCCCTTCCTTTCCCGAAGCAGTTTCAGGGCGTCTCTTGCTAAACCACATGTGGTAACTGTAAGCAGAACGGTGGAGAAGCAGAACGTGAGAAAGTTGCAAAATCTCAGTGCGCATGACAATTATTAAATAACTAAGGATTAAAATGAGTTCTTTGGCAGCAATCTAGGCAAGACTAAAAATGAGCTTATAAGTGCCACAAAGTTCTGGTTTGTCCTTTAATGTATGAGCAACTATGAGTAGTCATAAACTAAGTCACAAACACCAAATCAATCACGCAAGAGGTCTTTCATTTGACAGATAAGTTTGGAATCTCTTAGTGAATTGGAATTCATCAGCCATTTCGTCAGCCAGTTTAACGGGTGAACAGAGAAACTTTCCAATTCCCTTCACGCAATTGTTCCCAAGAACTAACGATTGTAAAAGTTCAAGTTTCAGGTGCCCAAGGTCACGTAAGATGCAATTAATTTCACTGTAGCTATAGATCAAACTCTAAGCCCTTAATGACTAACTAGCACATCAACAGCACTTTTTGGACATATGTGTAAGTACACACATTAACAACTCCAAAATAATGCATCAAATTTAGTGGATTTCTGCATTCATAAAGGTGCTCAACAATTTGATGGATGCATTTCTTTACTCATAATATGTATCTAGTCTGTACAAACATATAATTGGAACCATTAACATTTAAAGCATGGAACTTTCGTCAGAAAGACTAGGTTGATGGACAGTAGGAATTGAGGGAAGCACTTGAGAACTTCTGTCAAAACTGTTTTCTAACTGTCTTCAACCATGGCTATTTTAGCTCCTAAATAACCACTGGGGGATATATAGTAATATGGTTGCAGCTCTAACCTTTGAGCTCATCTCAGGCTGTTGAAATCATGAAAAACATACTTTTCCTAATCAACAAGGACATCTTTTTTCTTCTCTATACATGCATCTATTCATTGATAATTGAATTGGTTCACATATTATCTGTCCAGTCATCCATTCAAACGTCGGATATCAGGAGCAATTACTCAAACGAGTCTCATCTTGACTGAATTCGGTGGCCAAGGAACGAAACCCGGCATAAATAATTGGACTGGCATCAGTATCCTTAGGCTAAACGTTGTCCTTTCTGAGCCTTATGCATGTACACACTGCAGCTTCCAAATCCAAAGGCTTTAAATGGGGGTTATTGGAATTCCCTCACAGAAACGCTAAATTGAACAACTAATTGCATACAAAGAAACACTTGATGATTCTTGATTATCGCAGAATCCAGCAAAGAACAGATGACCAAGAACATAGAATTGGAACTTCCTTCTCTAACCATTACCTTCATAAGAACATTTCTTGAGCATCTTTTCGAGGATCTTCAACCAAGTGGAGTCGTCATCGACCGCAAGGACGCGCAATCCGGCGGGGAATCCGTTGCTCCGAGGAGAAGAGAAGCCTTTGCTGCTCTCCATAATCAATCAAAAGTGAAGGCCAACAAAAGATCCTCCAGAAATCTCTGCTTCCCAGAGATACAAACCTGTATGTATGAACAACTAGGGACAAGAAACAAAAGGACCCTTTTTGTGGAAAACGGAAAATTATCCAGAGGCAGATGTAGAGAGAGAATCTGAAGTGGGAAAGAACTGTGGGTGGCCTGGTGAGTTTTGAAAAGAAAGGAAATTGGGGGGGGGGGGGGGGGGGGGGTGGGGTGGTTTGATGTCTGGTTATAAGGGGAAGAGGAGAGGAAGCTCAACGAATATTGGCGCCGGCTAAGCTAACGGTCCCTGTGCCTCGTGCCAGCTTTTTACCCCTCTTTCGGCTTTCTCTCTCTCTATCTCTAACGTCAACATATTTTGTAAGTTTTGCAAGAGATTTCAGGTGCATCAATGGTGCAAGAAAGCCAATTTATGGGAGTGGCGAAATTAGAATAATACGGAAAGTAAAGGGTGAAAGTCTAAAGAAAACCCTGAAACTATGCCAGAATTAATTTGCCTTTCTTCGTTGTGGGTATAACTCTGAAAATGAAATGACATTGTGTGTGAGTTTAAAAAGGGAAAGCTTTATGGAGGGACGGAACGGAGAGTAGACAGAGCAGAATGAGTGAGCACTTTGGCGTTTGGACTAAATGGAGAGAAGAATCAGACAACAACTGTGTAACTGTTGTTAATGATTTACGTAGGCAAAATGATGGGAAACAACGAGAATATCGGAGTGGAGAAAGCATCTTGTTGTAACTGTAACAACTGTTCAAGTGAACAAGTCTATTTCTCTTCTTCCCCAAAGAGTAAAAATGTGTATACCATTCTTTTAAGACACCAGTACGATAGCATGGATCTGTATGCTTCGGTAATTACCCCATTTTATATGAGACGAAAGTGGGATGCAAGACTGCCAAATTCGGCGAGGATTAATAAGTTATATTGAGTGTGTGAGAATTTGTGAGACCACTTGATAAAATTTGAACTCGAGTTCCTCAGCTTTGATACCATAAGAGAACTTGGTCCAAGTCATTCTGCCTCTTCACTTCACCTTCTGCAATGAATTTCTCCGCGTAAATATCTTCATGTGGCCTTATGCTAAAGAAACAGTCCAAGAAGCTTCTGATGATTCATTGTTAACATGCTTTTTCGGAGTACTCTGTCCCTTCTCAAACTGCTACTCTTTATACACGACTTCATAAGACAGTTCAAAGCTGATCTCCGTGCAAAAAGTCTCTTAAGGCAGAATAAAATGGGAGACATAATGTTGAAAAATTAGGAAAAATGTCTGGCATGTTTAAATCTTCCTGCTGAATCTGCTTCCTACATAATTGAAGGCATGGATTAGCAATGAAACTGAGAATGGTTGAGATCATTTGAATTCATCTCATTAAACTGATCATTTCAAATGGTGTCAAGAATTCAACCACCTGCACTTGAAGCCATGGACGTTCAATTGGTGAAGAAGAAGAATAAAAAAGGATCGAGGGCACCTCTGGGTGACCTCTTTTTGACTTTGCATTTCTCTGAACTATTGCAGATTTGACATGTGCTCAAGACTCTGCACTCACTCACAGAATCTGTCAAATTTTGCATCTCCTAATTCCAGCAACTTTAGAATAATGAGAAAAAAAAAAAGTGTGAAACATACAGATGCCTTTCATTGCCCAGATGCCCCATATTTCCCACTTCTTCAAAAGGCCTAGTGTCCTTGAGTTGAGTGGGTTATTAAGTGTTTTCATTTATGAGGGAATATTTTGGGTGGATTGGTAATCAAACTGACTACAGAATGCCCCAGAATCAAAATAAAATAAAGTAAAATAAAAAACCTTTCTTTTTCAGCAAGTGCTGGAATCTTGTGGTCTCAGAAAAGCTTCAAGCACAATACAATCACAAGGGGCACAAAACGTCCTTGTCAATGTCAAATTAGAAACCTCAAAGTATATGCTGTCTTCATCTCAGTGTAGCGTGCTTCGCACGCCTGATTTTCCATGCGTCGTATCATAAAAATTAGACTTGCAAAGGGGGTTCTTTCCAATTGTAATTGGTCAGCAATTGTTATAATCAAGTGCATAAAGCAAGTCATAAAGAAGCATTAGGTCCTAATGATTAGTGATACTTGTAATGCCGACCTAGCAGATGACATGCAAACTCAATAACCCAATCAATTCTTTCCTGCAATTAAAAAGGACAGTTTTGTTCTCCAGAATAAGGCACGGTTAAAAGTTGGTATAGGCGTATAATCATGGGAATAATGAATGAATCTCTTCAAAAGGAGTTAGCTTGGATTTAAAATCAGGAACTAGCAAGCTAGTCTTTTTCTTTTCTCTTTTTTTATTAGTTTTGGTTAACTGAGGCTACACCCAAATGCAAAAGGCAAACAGGAAATAGATGAGCCCAGAACTGTCCTATTTTGCTCCCACACTTGTGCTGAATCCTGATAATGTGTCATCTTTCTGCAAAATCATCTTCATAAGCAAAAGGACAAAGCAAAACCAAGAACCTTTGTTTGCACCGATAAGCACTTAAGATTTTCTGAAGCAACAAAGTAAAAATTTCCAAATGGACTGCACATTATGCAGCAAACAGACTCGTGATTTGAGAGTAACTGACAACACTTGATGAGGCCTTTTTCTTAGTGGATTAACCAACATATTCTCCAATACATGGGATGATGTAGAATGTGACTGGTTTTTCTCCATTCAAAATTCTTTCAAAATTCTTGCTTGATAAGCTCAACTATGGGCATAAGCTTTTGAGAGTGGGGTTGAGAGAATGAGCTTTTGAATGAAAGTTTGAGCCGACTTTGAAAGGAAAATGCCCACTAAAGAAAAAGCCCTTTATGTGGAATGGGGAATTATTTTAAAAATTGCAGGTAGAATGATTGGTGACTAACAATTTGGGGATGGACCAACTCCAGGCAACTTCCTCTTAGTGGAGTGTTTGCTTTTTGCCTTTGTTTAATGTAATTCAAAAGCAAGAATATGCTCTGGTCTGGTAATGCTCTTCCCACGATGCTTCAGCCTGTTGCTTCTTTACCTGTTCTAATCTTTCTCCTCTACTTTATTTTCTGAAAGATACATTCAAGTTCAAACCATGAGTAACATCAGTCAACCAGGACTTACCAGTATTAAATTCTTGACTACCTTTGGTAACATGCACCAAACACCAATCTTTTTCTTTTGGTCAGACACTAACCACCAATCTAAAAGCATCAAAATTGGTGCTTGCTTGCTTCATCGGCTTCATTTCTAGTTCTGATTTGTTCTACGATGTAATCTAAACATAAACTCAGAACAAGCATGTCACACGAGTGACTGTGTATGTGGATGGTTGAGGATTGTTAATTCCAGGACTCCCTCTGAAACCTCTCAGCCTGCCCAGCAAGAGTTAGCTTTTATATTATTGGCACTGCCAGACTTAGCTTTTTAATGTTTCAAAGTTTCGGACAATGCCTCCTATAAAGTGCTTGAAGCACTGATGCAGCGATGGCATCTGAACTGTGCAAGCCAGAGCTTTCTAGTCTTTCCTACTGGTAGATTACAGCACAAACACAAGTTAAAACAAAGATTTGAAAAGGAGAATTTGTCTTGGTTCACTTGCAACACTATGTACAATAACTCCTCGCATTTTTATTTGTAAGGACGACAAAAGTCAAAACAAGCCCTTCTCAAGGTCAGATCATGTAATCTAGAAGGATAAGTGGTGCCGGTATTATTACACATAGACTCTCAATATAAAGGTAGAAACTACTTAGGTTCTCCATGGCAAGAGTAAATGCGTCAACCACATCAATTTTACTCATAAGAACCCACAAGTCAGCAGAGGTAACTCCACTCAAGCTGCCTCGGCAAAAAGGGCAAGAACCAGACCGTGCATTCCTGAGAATTTAGACACGGATCAGACAAGAGATCCTCTCCTTTTTTCAGGAACCACAACACATGTTGCTAATCTGTTAGAAAACAAACAAAAGCAAAAATGAACAAGCACCAGTTATTGTAGCAGCTAATGCACATGGAATGCCCGCAATCAGGCAATACTGTATTCGCATGACTTTCCATGCATATCCCGCATTCGTTGTCTCTCTCCAGTTCTCTATTGCAGAACTCCCCCTTGCCTTCTATTCTCTCCGGGGTTGCCCTATTGATACCTCCAATTCTGGCAAACTCGCCTTTGAGTTGCTTCAGTAAAGGGTATATAACAGCTGCAAGAAAAAAATTTCTTTGTTCAGTTAATTAATCTTTAAATCAAAAATTTGATTATTTACTTTTATTGGGGAAAATGGATTTCTTCACAAAGACCATAGAATTCCCTGAGAGAGGCCTTCGCTTCTTTTGATGACATCCGTGGCATGCCATCGAGACATACCTGGAGATTTGCAGGGAGGACAGAGAACCATAAGTAGGCAAACAATACCAAATACGAGATGAAAAACTTTCCAGGAAAAGCTTGAATTTTACCTTGTTCACAAGGACGTTAAGAAGGCCTAAGTGAGTTGGGATGGTATCCGTGCAACTATAGTCCATCCAGTCCATCAAGAAGAGGAAAACCTGTGCAAATGGACTGTAGGACAACCTCATTTGGATACGATCACCACAATCGTCTCTTGGCAGGGCTGCTGCGCTGCAGAAATCATTGGTTTCTTCTCAGGATGATCATGAGAGAGTAGTAGTGAGGGGGACAAAAGGGCAATTTCATTTACCAGGTAACAGATCGCATGAATAGAGAGTATTTACTTCAAGTTTTCTAGGGAGGAAATAAGTTCAACACAAGATTTTGGGATTGACAAGGGAAAACAATTGGACACAGCAAGTGACTTTCTCAGTTTATTTCACCATCAAGCCACTGACAAGGCTGCTTAAATGATTTATACAATGCAAAGTGCAGGCTCATCAACCTCGGAATTTCTTATGACCCTACCTTCCTATCTACGAAAATTGACATGAACAAACACATAAATAAGAGGCAAGAACAGAAAAATAAGAAGACCATGAAACACATTTAACCTTTCCGTGTCTTCACCGAATAGATTGCCAAGAAATCAATTACTCAATGCCTTGCATCATGCCCAAGAACATGCATATAAACCATCGGTTCGTGGGCCTAAAGTTTGGGTTAGAACTTACATGCTATTTGCATGCTGTATGTCAGCTTCAGGAGCTTTGACGGACTCGCTGAAGGACGACTTAAATGGCCTCCTTTGCACATTTTTCACTTCCCTCCTTTCATGAATTGTGTGTGCAGTGAAAAACAGAGACAAAAAGAGGGGAGACTGTTTGAACTTTGAACTCAATAAAGATTTGATTTTTCCTGGATGGCCTTGATCTTTGTCATGTTTAGGATTTATGCAAGACAATTATATGAGATGGGCAGCTAACTGAGAACTTACATGCTATTTGCATGCTGTATGTCGGCTTCAAGGGCTTTGACAGAGTCGCTGAAGGACGACTTAAACGGCCTCTTTTGCCACATTTTTTGCTTCCCTCCTTTTATGAATTGTGTATGCAGTGAAAAAAAAAAAAAAAAGAGACAAAAGGAGGGGAGACTGTCTGAACTTTGAAGCCAATGAAGATTTGCTTTTTCCTGGATGGCCTTGATCTTTGTCATGTTTAGGATTTATGCAGGACGATTACATGAGATGGGCAGCTAACTAAGAAATTGAGGACAGATTGCTTTGCCTTCAAACAAGAAACATTTTGCAGAGTCACGCTGCAAGCAAAGAAAGGGATTGCCTTCTCTCTCGTGCATGCATGCATGTATATACCTTTCTCATTATACCTTTCCTCCATCAACTTCCTAACAACATTCATAAGCCATTTAGCTTCCAAGAACATCCAGAATTATTACGCCAGTTTGACCTGCTGCCCCCGTGATTACTCTATCCAGAAACTCAGAGCAAGAATTTCTTGACCCAGATCAGCAATGGTGACTGGCGTATCATATCAGGTCAACAGTCAAATCAAGCCTTTGGCTGAACAGGTCAACAGTCAAAAGTAGATAATTGGTTTTTCTCCAGCTGAAAGCCTGAGTATGACATGAAATCCCACCTTTACATTCGGCAGTGATGTAACCTTGGAAGCCACGCAGTTTGTTTTCTTTGGAAAAAACAAAAGGACGTATGTTCAAACAGAAGTAATCTCGAAAACCCCCAACTTTTTTGCTTTTTAGCTTTTCCCACCGACCTTATAGTGATTTGTTAAACTTTTAGAAAAAAAGTATTTAATGTCCTTATATGCTAAAATTATATAATACATATACATATATATAAAGAATTTGAGGTTTTCTATATTATGTAACTATCTCAAAAGGTTTTTAGTCAAAAACTAAGATTGCTTACACATTCGGCGATTTAGTTTCGCTAGCAAGACAAATATTTACAAACATGATAAAAGGTAAAAAGCCAATAAGCCATGTTCGGGGCAAACTAGGGTGTCATTTGGTTATGTTTATTTTATTTTCTTTTTCGAATAATGAAATGGCTTATTCACTTTATTTAAAGAATTTTCAATAAAAAATTAAATTTAATTACAGTTAATAGTGCTACATCAATTTTATTGAACAATCTTTGTCATAGTATTGCTTATTTTATTTTATTGCTTGGTAATTTTCAGTCGTAAAGTGTATAGTTAAATTACATATCAACTTATTAAAATAGATTATAAAATAAACAAGATCAACGGATTTGTTTTCTGAAAACCATTCGAATTGAAGATGCTCATATTTCTTAATTCCCATCCGTAACATTATTGTTCATATGTAAGCAAAAGTCTAATTAGTCAAAAACATTCAACTAATTTTAAATTATAGATAGAGATAGACAAATTACGTTTTTTACTATAAAAAAAATTACACTTTTAAAATAAAACCTTATTAATATGAATTTATTACACATATGCCAATTTAGGATTTTAATTTGATCAATTTAGTTCTAAATATCTTGGTAATTTATCAATTTAATCTTTCCAATGAAGTTTGATTGAAATCATTGACATAAACAACATTTTCAATTTATTAATTTTTTTGAATTTTTCATCTTTTTTCATGGTGGCTGACCAGTAGGCAAGTGCTTAGAAGCCCTTTTCAATCGATGGGGACACAGCCCTTTTCCAAGTGGCCAAGCCTTCCCCAAATCAAGGTGAAGGTTCCAACTCTTGCCAATCACGGTAACCAGAAAAGAAAAAGAAAAAAAAATTGTTTATGTTAATATCATTTATCATCCACGTCAATAATCTCTGATAAAAATTAATTGGAATAACTAAATTAACAAAACATTTATAATTAAATTATTCAAATTAAAATGTTTAAGATTAAATTGATATCCGCATAACAAGATTAGATTCTTGTGTTGAACAACTCTTTTTTTCCTTCATGAACCCTCTAGAAGAGACCAGATCAACACCGTTTGGTCTGTCTCTTCGTCAAGTTCCAATATGGACCACTCCCAATTTTTATTGAAACTGCAAGCCTAGACCCTAAAAGAAAAGAAAAAAAAAAAGAGGAAAAATTGGAAAAATTGGAGAGAGAGAGAGAGAGAGAGAGAGAGATTCAGCCAGCAAATTATGGCTAAGAAGAGCGGTTCAATGATGCGGGGCGGAATCGGCAAGCCCTATCTCCCCATCCAACCATCCATCCATCCATAGTGCGTGGGTGACCCACTTCCTTTTTATCATCTTGGTCATGATGGAGGGCACCCACCACACGACCCACTATGCACCAAATGGTCCCCTCCACTCCATCCTTCAACTTAAAAAAAAAAAAAAAAAAAAAAAAATTCATCTTCTCAACTTTTTCACCAAAAAAATACCCATCCAATTCGAATCCCGGGACGTGATCATTTTATAGAGGAAAATAGGATTTTACGGTGCTTGGTACATAACGACCGACCGACTGTTTTAAAAATATCCGTCAAATTCTCTACTGTGATCATGTCATAGATGATTCTCAAGATTTTCATTTTTTCATTCCATTATCTTGGTAGGAAAGCGGGAATGAGGGATTAGGATTGGAGCGGTAATGATGCACGCGGGCCTTGGCCGGATGAGGAGATTAGTTAGGTAAACAACCGGGACATAAATACTATATGATCAAGAATCCATTTGATTGAGTTTGGTGGAGGGAAACGGGGAAAAAGAAATGCACTGCTTTTAATGTTAGCGTTATGATACATGATCAAAGTCCACCTACACTATAATATCGAATGACGACTCATAATTCGTATAGACTTTAACGAGGTCCCTTGAATTCTTCTTCGGATCAATATTATAATTTTCAGTACGCCTCGCCGAGGGAGTGACGTTATCCCATTAAGAAAATTAAGCATTTTTTACGGACACCGTATCGAGGGCCTTCGTAAGCGAATCAGCAATCGAAAGGGGTCAATTTAATGTCGCAGTAGGCGTGCCCTGTCGATTGGATAAAATAATTGGGAATTGATTATTGGGCGTGACCGTATTTTTTGGTAGTAAAGTAACAGGGACGGAAAGGGATTTGGTGCGGTTTGACCGATTTGTTTTTGCAAAGAAAACAGGGGAACCCGAAAGCCCAAAAAAACAGAGACATTTCTTTATCCTCAAACTTGGAAAAAGATTCAATTTTTATAATGCGGAAGAAGGATTGATGAAGGGGCAACTTGAGAGGCGCAAGGCACGACAACATCGTTCATCGTCATCGTCGTCATCCATCCCACCACCACCGTCGTCGCCATAGATATAAACGCAGAGAATTATCGGGGGAGAGGAGAAGAGGAGCTTGGCTTTCTCTTTCTGACCAGACGCGAGAGAAGAAAAAGGAAGCCCACCAGGCACCGAAGAGACAGTCGCCATCAGAGCCGCCCCCGTTTCATCAAAAGGTTGGATAGAAAGCTGGAGAGAGAGAGAGGGGGGGGAGGCAGAGAGAGAATAAAGTCCTTTTTTCCGCTTGTCTTTGTTGGAGAATAGGTCCCCCAATAATCACCAGACCCATCTTCTTCTTCTATCTCCCCTTTCTTGCCCTCCTCCTACTCCATCCTTTTTTCTGTCCTGTTCCGTGAAGGGTTTTTTTCCTTCTCCTGCTCTGTTTCCCCTGTTTCTTGAGAGAGAGAGAGAGAGAGAGAGAGAGGGAGAGGAGAGAAGATGGAGATGATGTATTACCAGCTGGCCAGGTCGTCTTCGTACCAGGACTCGCTGAAGGTCTTGGAGGCCGACATACAGCACGCCAACGCTCTGTAAGTTCGGATTTTTGCTGGTTTCGTTCCTTTCTTTTGGGTTTTTCTGAGGTGGGTTTGTTCTGCTTTTGCCTTTAATTTTTTTTTTTTGTCCCTCTTTTCCCTTTCTGGGTATCACCTTCGGTGTCTTTGTCTTGGGGTCTTTGTGTTGCTTTTATGTGTTGTCAACAGCTTTCTTCCTGACTCTACGGGCAAAAATCATGGAACCCACGAACAGTAAACTGGAAATTTTCCAACTGAGAGAGAGAGAGAGAGAGAGAGAGAGAGAGAGAGAGAGAGAGAGAGAGACTGTTGGTGAAATTGGCGCTTTTGGGCAGTAATATTCGGTCTTTTTCATCGAGTGTTCTAAGCGAAATGAGCTAAAGAGCTAATCCCCGGACATGAATTTGTTGACTTTTCTGGTCTAGCAGTTTCGTTTGATCATCCACAGTGCACTTTGCTGCCTGAGAGTTAGGGAAATTATTTTGTCTTGCCACTCGCGGAGCTGTGGAAAGAGATGAACTTTTGAGGAGCGATGGGAATGATCTTCTCGGCTGGGTTTTTTCTTCTTCTGTTCTGAAATTTGAGCTCTTTGTGATCAGGGCGGCGGCGATTCCGAGGGCAAAGGGCGGCGCTCGCCTTCAAATGAAACTGGTCTACAATCACTTGGCTCCGCTTTTCTTGTTTTTGCTACAATGGATGGATTGCTCCTGCACTTGTCTACTACCCAGATACTTAGACCTCTTCCACATACTCATATACAAGGTATCTCCACCAGTTCGAAGAATCCAGAACTGTCGGATTTATAATTCCTTGCTTCATTGTTTTTACATGTTTATCGATTGTTCTAGTTGTTTTTGCCAGGTTTATAGTGATGGAAGGCCCAATATATCTACACATGGGAGGAAGGCTACCATAAAGGACTTCTATGGTATGGCGTAGAACTTCTCTTTAATTCTTCTTGAGGATTGGCAAGTGAAAACCCTGATTGTGGTTGGCCAGAAATTGAATCATGTTTGTTATGCAATTGCAGCTGTTATATTGCCATCTCTTAGACGGCTGCACAGTGACATGGAAGAGTTGGGTGATGTCCAAGGCAAGCATCTGGCTATTGAGTCTGTGGGCAAGAAGAAAGTGGAAAGCGACTTCAGGTTTGTCAATGTAGATTTAGAGAGAGAAGATGAATGTGGGATTTGTTTGGAACCCTGCACCAAAATGGTGTTGCCAAATTGTTGCCATGCAATGTGCATAAAATGCTACCGGAATTGGTAAGTACCTCCGCTGCCTTGACAATGTTGTGATTCATTTTCATTTTTCTCAGTGTTCATTTGTTTCTTATTATTGTTGGTCAAATCTCAGGAATGTGAAGTCTGAGTCTTGCCCCTTTTGTCGTGGAAGCTTGAAAAGAGTGAAGTCTGAAGATTTATGGGTGCTCACTTGCAATGAAGATGTGGTTGATGCGGAAACGGTCTCCAAAGAGGACTTGCTTCGTTTCTATCTCTACATCAATAGCTTGCCAAAGGATAGCCCAGACGCCCTTTTCTTAGTTTATTATGAGTACCTAATATGATCCAAAGTAATTCCCCTGCTGTACAGATTAAAAACGAAAGGCCGACCGTCTGATGTAGATAGAGTCTGGTAAGGAGAGTTTCACTCTGATCGATGGAATAATCAATTCCACTTTGTACTTGTCAAAACATTTATCTGCGCAAATGCAAGATATTTGATCATACTGTGAGTCTTAATTTCTGGAACTTGGATTCTGGTCACAATGGTGAATAACGTGGAGTAGTAGTACCCGGTGATTTGTTGGTAAAGCCGAATTGTTAGCCTTATTCGAAAGTTGGTCCACATTGATCTTAGGTCTCTACTGGTTCGACACAGCATGGACATCTAGGACGGCTGGTCGATGCTCTTAGTTTTTGCTTGTCTGGGCAATTACACGATCTATTACATGTTCCAAAACAGAAAGCAGCCCTGTACTCCAGGTTTATTCAAGGCCATTAAATCTGGTTCGCCATTTACAGATGGACCGGAACAACTCTGGTTTGAATGTTTGAACAATAGTGGTAATTTACCTGGTAGGCTAGCGTGAGCTTTGCCATATCTGGTCTGGAGGACTAGTGTTTTAACAATGGAGAGAGTTATGTGAGGCTACTGAGCTTGCTCTTTTGACCATTATGAGCGAAATGAGTACTGACTTTGTCTGCACTTGGCGTTTTTCTAGAGGCTTGCCATCCTTGACGTTTTCAAGAGTGCCAGTTTGACTCTTGTGACCAGTTCCATTTTGGACCATTTCTTCCATAGGAGAGAGTCTGCTAGCTTTTTCTGTTTTGTTTTTTATTTTTACCCAATCCTTTGAGTACGATCGTCCCAAAATGATATATATATATATATATTATTGGCTTCTTTTTTTTTTCCATTCCTCATATTTTGGATTTCTCATGGAAATGATCAACAGAAGGCCTTGGTTTTCCCGGACATGGGCATCAAACTTTGTCCTTTTTGACTCTGTTTCTGAAACTTAAAATGTTAAGTGCACCTGTGACATCTACTCTGGCCTCATCGATATGTTTGAGAGTCGGAACGCTAGGCTTGCGTTCGACTGAAATTTGCTCTTGTAACTGGAGATCACATATGTGTGGAAATATAAAAGATAATGATATGCAACTAAATGAATAATCTCTCCAGATTGAATGCTAGAAATAGTCAAATCCTTTATTACATATGGAGCAATTGTATACCTGCTCCATACTAAGAACTACAAAATTTGACGAACGGATTAATCGATGAAAAAGGAAAAACTTAACTCAGTGACCTTTTGCAGTCACTCGGAGTCACAGGAAACATTACTTTAACTCGAAACTCATCCCATCTTCTGCTTGATGACATCCGGCAACGGAGGGTTAGTGCAACCGTTGTTGAGGAACTGGAGGGCGATTTGTTTGTTCATGGCCTCCGTGAGATGAATCCCGTCCCAGATCATGTGCTTTGAGGCGTCCTTACAGGCGGAGGTGCTGCTCGAGCCGCACAGGTTGTGGATGTCGAAGTTGAAGAGTCCACTGCCGACCCCGCAGCACGCCTTGAAGGTTTCGGTAAAGTTGTACTGTTGGGGGTTCTGGAGGATGTTCATGTATGCTTTCCAGAAGTCGGCGTAGATGATGGTAGCCGAGCTGGATGTTTTCTGCAGCTCGGCCAGGCTCTTCTGGAGCAGCTCGTTGTGGGCCGTCACCATGTCATTGACGGTCTTGCAGCAGCCATGTTGGTCGCGGTCGGAGGTGGGAGTCGAAGCTAGGGACACGGGGAAGCACCCGGATGGAGGCAGGCCTTGAACGACGAGGTACTTGGCGCCGCTTCCCAGCAGTTCCTGTTTGCATTTGGACAATTGCACGCATTAGTCTGTGAATTGGATTTGCTTGATTTCATGTTCCTGCATTGTGCAATGTGTTGCGTACCTTGACAAGTTTGCAGACTTGACTAACAGAGCGCTGGTTGAACCACTGGCTGGAGATGGAGGAGGAGGATGAGTTAAGCAGGCGAGGGTAGTCGCTGAAACCGATCCCTCCAATCCAAAACAGCGAACCTTCCATGTGGATGCTCCCGCTTCCGGTCACGCTTCCGCTACCGCTACCGGTTCCACTTGCGCTACCACCACCGGTGACGCTTCCGCTTCCTCTTCCACCACCGCTCATATCCCCCTTCATGCTTCCGCTATGGCTTCCAGTTTTGCTTCCACTTCCGCTCATACCTGCACCTCCGCTTCCGCTGATGCTTCCGCTTCCACCTCCGCTGCCGCTTCCGCCAACACTGCTACCTCCGCTTCCACTCACGCTTCCACTTCCGCTTCCCTTGACGCCTCCGCTTCCGCTTCCGCCAACACTGCTACCCCCGCTTCCACTCATGCTTCCGCTTCCGCTTCCACTGCCGCTTCCGCTTCCCTTGACGCCTCCGCTTCCGCTTACTCCTCCACTTCCGCTTCCACTCATGCTTCCGCTTCCACTGCCGCTTCCACTTCCCTTGATGCCTCCGCTTCCGCTTCCGCCAACATTGCTACCTCCGCTTCCACTCATGCTTCCGCTTCCGCTTCCACTGCCGCTTCCGCTTCCCTTGACGCCTCCGCTTCCGCTTACTCCTCCACTTCCACTTCCACTCATGCTTCCGCTTCCACTTCCGCTGCCGCTTCCGCTTCCGCTGACGCCTCCGCTTCCGCTTACTCCTCCGCTTCCGCTTCCACTGCCGCCTCCGCTTCCTCCAACGCTGCCGCTGGTGCTTCCCCTTCCAGTCCCAGTCATGCTCCCGCTCCCGCTCCCGCTTCCATCTCCGCTGCCACTCATGCTTCCGCCCCATTGTCCACTTCCGTTTCCTCCTCCGACCATGTGGCCAGTTTCTACGCCTTCCATTAACTGTTGGAACCTGTTAAACCAATTTATTTGCAAATCTATGGTCTTTGGAATGGTGTTCAGGAACCAGCTGTGAATGCTATCAGGAGAGAAGAAGTTGGTGGGGAGGGCAGTTGATCCAGCCACAGCAAAGTTCGCGCCATATGTGAAATTCGCGGAAGTGTTCTGGAATGCCGGAAGCGGGGGAAGGCCGAGAGCTTGGCACACGAAATCTATCATCAACTTGCCATCGCAGAGTTGGTTCCCGGTGGAGGACGAGCCGAACTGAGAACCCCCCAAGCCATGCTTGAGCATGCCCAGGGCCATCGCGTTCCCGGTGTCCGTCAAGGACTCGCCAAAGGCGAAGACCGCCTTGAAGACTTTCTCCATGGCGATGGCCTCGAGACCGAAAGTAGCAGAAGAAGGACGAGCTTGTATCAGGAGTGCGAGAGTGACAAGGAGAGAAATGCACCTAAAGTTAGTCAATTTTTTCTTCACTGATTTGGTAGCTATAGATCATCAAAAATTGAGAACTTTTCTTTTTGGTGTTTTCCTTGATGAAAACTTCGGGGGAGCTGTGGAAGTTTGAACTTGGAAATGAAGACATTTTATAGAGATTTGGAGGGGAGAGAAATGAGCGAAGGTCCCTAAGTTTTAGGAATTGAATTTGCGGTTTTACCGAATGATCTGCAATTACTTGGTTCAGAGACGATTCTTGAATTAGTTTTGTTTTGCTAATTTGGTTTAAGTTGATGACATCCAACAAGTGCTTCATGGACAAGGCAAGAACAAGTGTAGTTCAGCCCATTCTTTCAGAGGACATGAATTCCAAATGGTGTCCAATGATTTATTTTTCTTTTCCTTCTCCATGCAAGTGATCCTAGACCTCCCATTATTTTACGGAAAAAATTATCCAAAAAATTCTAAGTTTATTGAATTTTTGCCAATCCAATTTTAAATATTTTGATTTTACCAATTGAGTCTTTAAGTTTTTGCATTTTGCCAATTGAGTCTATCCTATCAATTTTGATTGAAAATAGGTAATGTGAATACTAGTAGTTTTACCTAGCACGGTTAACTTTGACATGAATAATTTTTAATAATAGTTTTAATGTTTTTTGTAGAAAAAGGGTTTACTTAGACAATGTTGGGTAATTGACAAGCACAATACGAAATATGAAAATTGAAAAAAAGAAAAAGATATGAAGTGATAAAAATTAATTGATTCATTTAGCAGTATGACTAAATGATTGAAAATCGACATATCTAGAAAGAACTAAACATGACATGAAAATCAGTCGTGGCAATCCTTGGAGTGGATATCTTTTAAAGAATATCAACACTTGATCATATCTTAAAATATGAAAATTTTGGATAAGTGGAATGTATGTTCAAATAATAATAGTATCAATGGATGTGCAGTCTTGGAGGGCACAAATAATAACTTTTCTGCTCCTGGTACAATTTATAGCAAGAAATTTCTTTTTTATTTAGTTATTTATATATCATGAACGAGTTAATGAATATCTAACCGCATTTGATAACGGCATAAAATTTATGTTCCTTAAAAAGAAATTCGTTTGATAATGGCATAAAATTTCTGACCCGCTCCTCCTTGTTCTCACCATCGCCCTCTACCAAACCTACTCGCTCCCGGAGAACATTGTTCTCATCCGCCTCACTGCATGAAGTGGTAGATCATGGCTTTAAATGACAGGTCTATCACCATAAGACTATTGCTCTTCGAACAAGGATCGTGTTGAGGCCGGTGTTGTTGTGGATGTAATCAAGCCCGTGCATGATGTCGATGACAATCTGCATTCTCGACATCCAAGTTCCGAGGACCATGAAATTGGGCATTTTAGCGTTTCGCAAGCAATTGAGGAGGCTGGCGCCATCGACTAAGTCATGGACCAAGAAGATGTTGTCATCGAAGACAAAGGCACTAAGTAGCTTTGCCATGCTGACCAGGTGGCTCTGGCAGATCATCTTGAGGAGGTCCTCGTGGTGGCCCATGTCGATCTTGTGCCTAAACTTGCACTAGAAAATGACAACGTCCTTGCCATGGAGGGAGCAGCGCCAGGAGGAGGAGGAGGAGGAGGAGGAGGAGGAGGATGAGGAGTAGCGAGGCTTGGCAAGGAAGTTGATTGGTGGTAGAGTGGAGCTCGAAAAGTCATAGATGATAAGATTGTCCAGGAGAGAGTGGTAAAACTCGGAAAGGGAGGTGCTGCTGGTGAGGGAGGAGGTGTCGATGTGAGTATCAGAGGAGAACCGAGGGAAGGAGGTGGAGGTACAGCAGCTGCCAATGGAATAGGCGGAGGCAGAGGGGTCGGAGGAGGCGGGGGCCAATATGGGGGTTGGGGACAGGGAGACTCTCAAGGAGGAGGAAGAGGAGGAGGAGGAGGAGGAGGAGGGTGGTCTTCTTGTGACAGAACGCACGTGCGAGAGAAGAAGTGAGCGATGAAAAGAGTTTTTTTTTTTTTTTAATTTCACAAATAAAAAATTTCTATTTCTTATTTATATTCCAAACATATTTTCGAGCCCAAAATTTGTCTCATAAATAGAAAAATGAAAATGTGTTAATAAATAGATTTTTCTTTCAATCTTGTTTTTGGAAATAGAAAAATAGAAAAATAAAGAAATTGAATGATTATTATATGTATCCAAAGTATTCTTGAAATTGTATAACACTGGGATATAATATCTGGCTAATAATTAGATTGTCTAGATAGTAAAGATGTTTGAAAGGTGTTATTATATGAAAAAAAATTCTAAGCGATAAGGGGAGTTAGCAAATTAAAATAAACAAATAAATAGTGGTTAGAAATTCAAGTGAT
Organism: Eucalyptus leucophloia subsp. euroa; assembly: GCA_017140325.1. Taxonomy (NCBI): domain Eukaryota; kingdom Viridiplantae; phylum Streptophyta; class Magnoliopsida; order Myrtales; family Myrtaceae; genus Eucalyptus; species Eucalyptus leucophloia. The sequence goes on from CM029476.1 coordinate 25,755,692, forward strand.
AGTCATTGAAAACATCACATGGTAATTTTATGGAAGAAAATTGGGGAGTCACACTAATTTAGGAAGTAATCTTCAAAAAGAATTGTTAGATTTAAAGGGTTTCTATCCAATGCAAATAACAGCTGTTAATAATATAAATAAAAAATCAAATATTGAGTGACTTAAAAAGAGAGATAAAAATTCAAGAATAGTTTGTAATTTAAATCTAACAAGAATTAGTAAGCCGCTTCGATTCATGTTGATATTTCATATAGAAGATACAAGTCATGCAACCTGAACATAGACAAGTTAGCATGAAAGATTGGTGATTTGCAAACTTAAAAAAAGTTGCTTTATTTACAAAGTTGTTTGTAAGTTATGAACGAGTTAACTTTAAGAAAAAGACTAGTCAATTTTTTGGTGATGATGACCTCATGAGTTCTAAAAGTTTTAGTTCGACGTGGCACTTTAGCCCAGAACTTTTCGCGTGCATCGAAGTCCTATTAACTTGTCGTCGCTCAATAATCATTCCATTGCTCCTTCAGCTTTTGGTGAGTTGAAACGTGCAAGCATGGTTTTTCTTGTTACCTTTTTGTCCACATGGCCATTATGCAACTATAACCTTGTTGAAGTCGAAAAGGATGTCGTTCACACAAAAACACACAAAATGATGTCATTTTTGTGTCTTTTTTATGCCGCATTAGAAATTACCGAAATTTTAAAAAATAAACTTAAAATGGTTTTTAAAAAGGGGAAGGGGGGTCGACAGGGAGGCATAGCTTGTAGCTGGTGAGGGCAATTGGCATTTCTTGAGCCACAAACAAGGGTTGCCACCTTTGCCACGACCAAGTAAAAAAAAAATGTCCTATAGATTGTCCATCCATGAAAAAAATAGTGCACCTGGATGAAAGAACTAATGTAGAGAGCAGTAACGGGTTTTAGGAGTTCAATGCACCAAAAGAAAAGCTTTAGGGATAAAGTATTGGATTGACATAAGTTTTAGAACTCTCGATTTTCATTATATTTTTTTTGGCCAATGGTCTTTGACTCATGCCATTTCTCATTTAATTCTACGAGCATAAAAAAGTCTGTAATTATGATAAGGAAGTATATAATTCTAATTTAAAGAAGGGACTTCACTTCAGCAAAAAGGGAGGTGCTCCGAGGAAGGAAGCTATGGGAATATTGTAGCTTGAGCACGAGTGGTTGACCAAACTTTTTTTCTAATAGGCGTTTCCTAAGGAAAGGGAAAGCTCTTTCAACATTCGGATCATGTATAAAATAAGTTTGCTTGATCTAGTTGAGAAAAGAATTGACTTTTTTTTTCTTTGCTTTATATAAAAATATCTTCTTTTTTTTTTATTAAGGAGGGACAAACTGATTATGAGTAAGTTACACGAATTGCCCAGCTGTTTTGAACAAACTCAAGGTCATCATCTTCGAAAGGGGGGACTAATCTCCAAGGATAAAATGGTACTTGTGCATCCGAAAAATTCACCCACACAGGTTATGTCTAATTCATATTTGGCCCTTATATCAAGGTTTGGAGTGAAAAAATGTGGTCCGCAAATTGAAATAATGAAATGTAAATCGGGCAATTTGGTTAGTAAGAATGCATCATATCTAACGGATTGTTCTATAGTCTTCTAATGGAAGATTTACAATAAATGAGTTTCAATTGAATGGTTGTGTTAATGCATTTGACATTGTTACTAACCTTAATTTATAATTTTTTTCCAGATTTGTCAGAACCTTTTTTTATTTATTTATCACGTAGAAAGAATTTTTTATTGATAAGAGAGAACCTATTCCAATGAACTTAGAAAAAATGAATTCAACTTTAATGAGGTATTAAGTAGAATAGAGTAAATGATTTGCTTTCCATAATATCTTATGTACAAAAATATATATTGTTATCATGTCATTTAGGAAAATGAAATTGAGATAGATAATATACTATTAACGTATAAGAAATTTTCTAACTCAATTAATGGAGTTCTCAAAAACATTATCAGAAAAAAAGATAAAATGATTTTTTTTTAATTATCTATTTTAACATAGAATCATTGACAATTATGATGGCCGGTGGCGGCTGGCGGGTACTCGACGGATAACCCGTCTCGCTTCCCCATGCCTTTTGACGTCGCGACGTTCGACGAGCTGCAAGCAACCGCCCCCCGACACGACAGGCCGGTGCGTGTCGTTTCATCGCCCCGGCCGTTGCAGATTCACACACATATTCCCAAAACGACCGCGTCCCACCCAGAAACGCAGAACCCCAGCAGTAACGACAGCACGATCCCCTGCTTCGCGACCAGATCCCCTCCCCTGCATTCTCTCTCTCTCTCTCTCTCTAGAATCTCAATTTCAGCAGCGAATCAGCAAGACGCGGGGATCGGGCGATCCGGTAGCCGGGCGTTTCGCGGTGAGATGTCGGAGGAGGACGGCGGCGGAGGAGCCGGGAGCGGGGCGGCGGCGGTGGCGGCGCCGGAGCCGTACGGCGGCGGAGGATCGAGTGCGGACGGCGGAGGGGGCTCGCGGCCCAACGGCATTCTCCATCCCGAGCCCGCCGTTGCCGACGCCGATGATGATGCCTCGGGGGATCAGGTGCGTTGTTTTGAATCGCGTTTTTGCATTCGCGGGAGCTGGATTCTCTGTTTTTTCAATCTTCCGTTTGGTTTGGGGGGCGAAGTCTCGTGGTTTTTAGCTGAGCTGTGCGCATGGCGTTAGGTTTGTGAAGAATCGAGGATTTTGAGGTTCCTGCATGTTTGTGCTTGAAAGGTTATGGAGCAGTAGGATGAGTAGCCGTGAGGCTTAATTTGGTGCGGTCTCTGTGGTGGTGACCGAGTGAGGGGAACTGAGAGATTTATATTACCGGGGATGCAGGGGGAGTTTGGGTTGTTGTTTGGGAGATGTTGATGTGTTTAGAAGTCTTGACTTGCTCAGGGGAATGTGCTGAATCGAGAACGATTGTGAATCTGGCTTCCTGCAGGTAGCTAACATGGAGCAGGCTGATTCGGATGACGAGGAAGCTGTGATGGTTGGTGAAGATGCTGGAAAAGATGAGTTTGTCGATGCGCCGGACGAGTTGAATGCTGATGCGAGGGAAGTGGCGGTGGCTGCTGGAGCAGAAGGCGGGTCGGAGGAAAGGAGCAAGTTGCACGGGAGTGACTTCAGCCAACTTGAGAATGGACCCCAGGTCCATCAGTCGATGGATGAGCTCTTCTGGCTGCAAATGGGGTTGGAGAAGGCCATTAGTGAGAAAGAAATTGCTATAAGGCAATACAAGGTTGATTATATTTAGAAACAAGGGTCTCATACTTTATTGACGCATCACTTTCTCATAATGGACTTTCCAATTGTGCAGGAAGAAAGAGATACGTATGCCAAAGAACTCGGTGATCTTTGCCATCAGCTCAAAGGTTTGACTGTCAAACAGCCATTGCTCCATGCAAATGGTGATATAATGATTAATCGAGAAGCAGAATCTGAATATGGGGAGGAAAAAGCCCATGTACCTGGCTCCTCGCCACATGATATGATTAGGGAATGTTCAGACTTCATTAGAGTTGCGCTAGAAGAACGTTTACAGATGGAAGCTACGATAAGAGATCTTCGTGCTATCCTTTCTACACAGGATCAACAGATGGAAGATCTTAAATCCAAGATTGCTGATTCTGCCCAGAAATCTGCCAATATATTTACGAATCACCAAAATATTGAAGATGCTGCAAGTAGAATATTAGATTCACTTGCCTTAGTAGTTGAACATGAAGATCTTTTGGATGATTCCACCGGCGAGAAAATAAATCTTGTTGAGAGGAGGACGTTGCGGTTAATTGAAAAGTTTAACCAGATTCATTTACAAATTGATCATCTTAGGCAGTGTTTATCTGAAATTTCTTCAGAATCTTTAGATTCTAGGATGCAGAAGGATGGTGGGGATGTAATCATTGCAGCTTGTAATGAGTTGTTGGAATGCAAAAGGAAGGAAGCACACTCTGCTGAAAAACTAAGCCAAGCAGAAGATGAACATAGAAAATTGATTGAACAGGTTAATAGGGACAAGGAATTGGCAGAAGAGACTAATGCAGAACTTAGCCGACTTAAAAGTGAAGTTGAGCAGGAGAAGATGCGTTGTGCCAATGTTAAAGAAAAGCTTAGTATGGCTGTGACAAAAGGGAAATCATTGGTGCAGCAGAGAGACTCACTGAAGCATTCATTGGCTGAGAAGACGAGTGAGCTTGAGAGATGCTTGATTGAACTTCAGGAGAAGTCAAGTGCGTTAGAGGCGGCTGAACAATCTAAGGAAGAGTTGGTACAGAGTGAAAATTTGGTTGCACTCCTACAGGAAAATCTCTTGCAGAGGAATGCAATTCTCGTCCGGTTTGAGGAAATTCTCTCTGAGGCTAGTTTACCTGAGGAAATGAAATCGGTTGAGATCATTGATAAATATAAATGGCTTGTGGATGAGAGAAATATGTTGAAAGGGGTTTATATAGAATTTCAGAAATTGAAAGATTCCTTAACTGAGATAGAGTTACCTGAATCTGTCTCAACTTCCAACTTGGAATCCTGTATTCTTTGGCTAAAGGAGTCATTTACTCAAGCCAATAAACAAGCAGAAGCACTACAAGGTGAAACTTCTCAAATAAAAGAGGCTGCATACAATGAGATAGATAGGTTAACTGCTGCATGTTCTGTTGCATTGCTGGAGAAGGAATATCTTGAAATGGAGGTGGAAGAAATAACATCTGAATACAATGATATTATCAAAAAGGAGCGACAAGCGTCATGGGAGAAGGAGCAAATGGTCATGCTGTTGGTGAAAACTTCTGGAATCTCGGTTGAGGAAGACCTTGGGGTCTATCAACAGCTACCCTTTTCTGACTGCAACCTTCTCATTGAAAGATGCTTTGAAAAGGTTAAGGAACAGAGAGCTTCTGAGTTGGGTCCTTCTCATGCTGATTTGGAATCATTTGAAAGAATTAAAAGTCTGTTATATTTGCGGGTTCAGGAATTAATGCTATATGAGAATGTACTTGACGAAGAGATGCTGGAAAAGTCTCAGAAGGTTGATAATCTTTCATATCAGTTGCAATTGTTGTCTAAAGAACGTGAAACACTCAAAGAGGAAAAGGATCATTTGCAAAAAGATCTCGAACGATCAGAAGAGAAATCTTCTCTTTTGAGAGAGAAGTTGTCTATGGCAGTCAAGAAAGGAAAGGGACTGGTTCAAGATAGGGAAAACTTGAAACATCTTCTGGATGAGAAGAACTCAGAAATTGAAAAACTGAAGTTTGAAATACAGCAGCAGGAATCTGCAGTCACTGAGTCCAGGGATCAGATAAACAGAATGTCTACTCACATTGAGCACATACCAAAGTTGGAGGCGGATCTTGTTTCCCTAAAAGATCAACGGGATCAACTTGAGCAGTTCTTATCGGAGAGTAATAAAATGATGCAGAGGGTGATTGAGTCCATTGAGGGTATTGATGTTCCTGCAGACACTGTTTTTGAAGAGCCTGTGGAAAAGGTAAAGTGGCTGGCAGAGCACCTCAATGACTGTCAAAAGGCTAAGGAAGATGCTGAAGAAGAGTTGGCCAAAGTTCGAGAGGAATCTAGTGATTTATTTGGCAGGTTAGCTGAAGCCCATGCTGATCTGAAATTGTTGCAAGATGAAAGGCAGGGTTTTGAAAAGTTGAAAGAAGAAGCCATTGACTTAGAAAGCAAGTTAGTTGAAGCCAAAGCATCAATCAAAGCTCTGGAAGATTTGTTGTCAGCAGCACAGGATGATGTTTGCAGGCTTATGGAAGAAAAGAGGGAAATAGAAACCAGTAAGGAAAATGTTGAAAAAGAGCTGCTGAAAGCCATTGAAGAAGCTTCTTCCCAAGCTAGTAACTTCACTGAGGCTTGTGCTCTCAAGAAGTCCCTAGAAGAGGCATTGTCGCAGGCAGTTAATGATGTTACTGCACTCACCAATGACAAGGAAGCAGCTCAAGTCTTTAGAACTGCAGCAGAAAGAGAGCTAGAGAAACTGAAGGAGGAGATCTCCATTCAGACTGGCAAATTGGCAGATGCACAACAAACTATAAAGTCACTAGAAGATGCATCATTGGAGCTGGAGAAGAAAGTTGGTTTATTGACTGAGCAGAACTGTAATTTAGAAGTTGGGAGAAGCAATATGGAGACTGAGCTGAAGAAGCTGCAAGATGAATCTGTCACCAAGGAAATCAATCTGGCAGATGCTTATGTAACCATTAAATCATTGGAAGATGCAGTGTCAAAGGCTGAGAATAATGTGTTGGAGCTTGAGAATCAAAGCAAGAGATATAACCAGGAAGTGTCGGCACTCAATTCAAAGTTGAATGCATGTCTGGAAGAATTGGCTGGCAAAAACGGCAGTTTAGATAACAGGTCTCTAGAAATTGTCAGTTACCTTAATGAGTTGCATGCCCTTGTGAAAAACGAAACATTGCTTCCCCTCATGAAGGATTGCTTCGAGAAAAAATGGGAGTGCCTGAAGGGCATGAATGACATCCTTGAAAGAGTAAAGGATCAGTACCTCTCCTTACATTCAGAAGCAGCAGAAAAGCAACTTGTTGATGAGGTATTGTAGAATATCTGCTTCTTTACTGCTGATTATTGTTTGTGCGAAAGGTTTCTTATGAAGCTTTTCTCTTTCTTTATCTCAGGAAGACTTCATTACCAAAAAACAGTTCCCTGTTGAACTTAGTAATAGCCTGGGTGTTGTGATGGAAGCTGGTCTGATGAATGAAGTGGGTGAAGACATCTCTTCATTGTTTAGAAGGACCATAGAAGGTTTTCAGTTAAAAAACAAAATTCTTGTTGATAAATTTGAAGGCTTGTCTGCATTTATAGATGAAATTCTGGTAGCTCTTTTGAAAAAGTTAGAGGAAAGATGTGATGATGTAAATGCTATGTCTCAGGACATGAGATCTTTGAAGCAAGATATGAAAGAAATGGAAACATACAAGCTAGAGCATGGAAATAGAGTCTCCATGTTGGAAGATGATGTTGCGACTTTATTATCTGCCTGTAATGCTGCCACCACAGAATTGCTGCTAGAAGTTGAGCACAATTCTCTTGGGCAGTTGTATGGTGCTGAGCTGGAAACCTCAGGTAGATCTTGTGAAGAAGAAAGAGGAAGTAGTATAATTAATGCAGAATGGTGTCATAAGAACATTGATGGCAGCAAATTTGCCAAGCCTATTGGAGATTTGTTATTTTCCGTTCGCAATGTTCGTGCTTTGATTAAGCAGTTCCAGAGCACAAGTGAGGTGGCAACTTCAAAGATACAAAATTTGGAAGATGAACTTAAAGAAGCGAAAGCAGTTTCTCTGGAAGCTATAGAAGACAGAGATATGAAGCAAAATAGGGTCTTTGAGCTGGAGACTGAGGTAGAGACTTTGCAAAATTCATGTGGTGAGCTGAGGCTTGAACTCGAGGACTGTCAAGCTGATTATGACAAGTTGAAGGACAGAGAGGCTGAACTCTTAGAGGTGCAGCAAAATAGGGTCTTCGAGCTGGAGACTGAGTTAGAGACTTTGCAAAATTTATGTGGTGAGCTGAGGCTCAAACTCAAGGATTGTCAAGCTGATTACGACAAGTTGAAGGAACGAGAGGCTGAACTCTTAGAGGTGCGCAGTAACTCATTGATGAAGCAACAAGGTGAGCAGTTCTGTGTCATGATCTCATTTCAAGCTTTTATTTTGTTTTTATGAATCTCTGCCATTTCTCACTAAATAATATATATTTCTTTTTCGTTTCTTTAGAAGCAGAAAGTTCATTCATGCCCCCATCCCAACAGACAGCCCTTTTGGACAAGATCGATGGGGTTAGAATCTCCTCGGAAGAGTTAGGAGGAGACACAGAGCCCCAAATTTCTCCTAATGTGAAAAAGCTATTCTATATTGTAGATAGTTTTACTAGAGCGCAAGAACAAATAAGTTTGTTGTCACATGATAATGAAGAGCTACAGTCCACCCTTGCCAACCAGGTTCTTGAAATTAAGCATCTGCGGGAGGAAGTTGAAACACGTATGCTATGTGAAGAAGACTCAGAGAAGATGAAGAGAGATTTATCTGAACAAATAAGTTTGTTGTCACATGATAATGAAGAGCTACAGTCCACCCTTGCCAACCAGGTTCTTGAAATTAATCATCTGCGGGAGGAAGTTGAAACACGTATGCTATGTGAAGAAGACTCAGAGAAGATGAAGAGAGATTTATCTGAGCTAAGAGTTGTTTTGGAGAAAATTACAAATATGTTTGGTGGTAGTGAGTTAGTTAGAGAACATAATGCTTCTAGTTTAAAGGGACTTTTATCAACCTTAGAAAAGCAAATTGTGAATGTGCTTATGGAATTTGAAAACTCTAAATCAGAAGCCCAAGAAGTTGAAATGAAGTTGTTAGGAAGCCAGAAGGTTGTGGAGGAGTTATCAAGTAAAGTTAAATTGCTTGAAGATTCACTTCAAGGTAGAAGTACCCAACCAGAGATCATCCAGGAGAGAAGCAATTTTGAAGCACCTTCATTGCCTGCTGGTTCAGAGATATCTGAAGTTGAAGATGTGGTAATGCTTTATTTTGGCTTATTCATACAATTCCCTCACCCCCCACCGAACCACATTATTCTGCTTTCAGACTCTGGTTATACTGAGCACAGCAACCACAAATTTTGGAATGCGTCTTCCTATTATTTTCGAGTAACGGGCTTCTTGATATTAGAGGGTCATATTGAAGGTCCTCTTCTCATTCCCATTTGTTAGGAGGCGAGAATGGAAAATTCTTAATGGGCCATAGATTATCTCATTTTGTATTTAATTTTTGGGTTAATAACACAAAAAACTCCAAACTAGGTCTATTGTGACACAAATACCCTGGTATCACAAAAAACCCTAAACTTGCCCATTGTGATACACATACCTCAAATATTTTTGTGTGATAAGAGACTTTGAATTTATACCAATGTGACAGATGTCCCCCCATATGGAACTAAAATAGAAGGTATATATGTCACACATATATAAGCTTGTGTTTTTTTGTGACAAAAAATATTTGGGGGTTTTGTGTCTCAATGGGCAAGTTTGGGGTTTTTGGTGATACAAAATTTATTTTGGGGTATCTGTATCATAGTTAGCATAGTTTGGGGTTTTTTGTGGTATTTAACCTTATTTTTTCCCTTTAGTTTAGCTCTCATAGCTACTCCCAGACAAGTTCATGGAATGCTTACTTGATACTACTTTTTCTTTCCTTATATAGACCATCAGAGAGCTACCTTCTTGTTCTAGCTGATGATGTAGGTAGATGTTAGTTATGGTGTGCAGAATGACCATTTTTATAGCTGCTGTTTCTGCCCTCCATTTCAGAATGGTCAAAGATTTCCTTGCCTCTAAATACTGGATGGATTTGCTGGGCATTGGGTCTTGATTTATTTCTGTTTGGGTCATTATTATTTCTGCCTATGTTGACAGTGCGTCTGTAGGAATTATCTCGACTTTGGAGCCTCTAGGTTAGAACATGTGTGTAGGAAGAAAAGAAAACCTTTGAAACTTAAATTAGGAATGGGCAACTTATCTTAAGAAAAATTCACTGATGTAGCACAGGCCTACTTCAGCTCATTTTATGTTGAAAGTGTATTCTTCTTTCTTTTTCAGTAACCCGACTATTGTGGTTGCAATATGCTGGTTGTCAGCAGTTTCATAATATTATTAATTTGTCATGCTTATGCAGGGATCGGTTGGAAAACCGTTGATTCCTCCTGTTCCTTCAGCTGCTCATGCTCGGACTATGAGAAAAGGATCAGCAGAGCATCTTGCTCTTAGCATTGACATGGAGTCTAATCCTTTAATCAGCAATCAGGAAACCGATGAAGACAAAGGTATTGATTGTTTGGTTATCTAGAGAAAGAAGGTCTGGAATCCAAGTATAAATTGTAAAACAACTCAATTGCAGGTCATGTTTTCAAGTCTCTCAATACATCAGGCCTTATTCCGACACAAGGGAAGTTGGTTGCAGACCGAATCGATGGCATATGGTAAAGTCTTTTACTTTAAAAACTCTTTAGGTTGCACACCAAAATTAGGGAATATTCCTGTCTGATCTAGATGTTTTAAAACTACATGATTAGATCCTTAACTTAGATTGGCTTGCATTGGTTTAATGCTTACACTCTTCTCTTTCCACAATGGAAACATATTTTATCAGGACCAAAGCTTTATCAGACAGTGATAATGAAAGAATTTGGTTTTGAGATACTAGCCACAATAAACCATTTCCATTTTAATTTTCACTCCCTGAATACTGTGATAATGTGCATTTTGTGCTCTGTTTTGAATGCCAATCCCTTTGAGCTGTCTGGAATGAATATAAGGTTTTTGGTTTTTCTAGTCGGCTATCCTTTGGAATTTTTTTTATTATCCAATGGAGGAGAAATTACTAAAGAGATGATTTCGAAGTGGTTTTGCCTAGAAACACCTCTGCTTGCTAGTATGCCAGATGCATGTTTTGTTTTTCACTAGAAACAGACTGAATAGTCTTCTTTTCATTATTGGAGAGAGCTTTTGTGGAATAATGCTCTGAGAGCACTAAGAAATAAACATAGGTTGCATGTGAACCATGCAGGGTATCAGGTGGCAGGATTTTGATGAGTCGACCCGGAGCTCGCCTGGGCCTTATCGCCTATTGGTTGTTCTTGCATATATGGCTGTTGGGCACCATCTTGTAACTTTTGCCATTGATTGGACCAGGACCCCAGCGACATCATTCCCATTCTCTTCAGTTTGTATCATAGAAATGTCTGTATCCCAATTCTTTTTTTTGTTCCTTGTTAAAAGAGGTTATTTTTCATTACTTCATAGTGCTAAATTAGGGCAACAATTTTATAGATAGGTCGCCATACAAATTCTTTGGCAGTTCAGGGCTGTCCAGAAATCGTGGGTACCATATTCCGTGGAGAATAAGGCCATATCACTTCCTGCCTTGTATCTAGTCTCAGTAAGCTTGAATTAAATTACTGATGACTTTGATCCTGCATTTGTTGTCTTGGATGTGTCGACAGACATCTTTTCGACCAAGTGTAAACAGTGTTGTCATATCTATGAAGCATCTTGATTGGCTGGTTAATGAAGATGTCTTCATGTACTGAATTGATCTTGGTCATTACATGCCTAAGAAGTATATAGACCGCCATGGTTATGTTCATGGTATGGAAGCATTAGACTGTGTGGCTTAGATTTCTGTGTTACTTTTTTTTTTTTTTTTCGAACCTTTTGAAAATTTTCGGCTTTCAAGTGTTTGAAGCGGGTGATTCTATGGGTCCGAGTTTCGCGAACGCGTTTCGAGAAAATGAAGAGAAATGAAAGCTACTACCCATATTGATCTTTCCACATGGAGCAGATTTTCTGCCCTTGGCGTCGCTCCATGACTTTTGGATGCTTTCATGTGGAAATTGAGGTTAGCTCTAGATTGATTCGCTTGCAATTTCCACCTCAAGAACACGTTTCCTCTGGTCGATGCCTAATGTGGTTAAACATGTTGCTTTATATTCAACAATGCCTCCATGGTGCCTTTTTAAGTCCCCCATGGTGCTTCACTTTGATGAAAAATGTACTTTTAGTAAGTTTAATTTAAATTACCAGAGCAACTCATTTAACTATCATTTGTACAAACATCGCTATGTCTGAAACTGTCGGATAATGATTTGTCGAGGTTTGTATTTGCATCACGGTTAAAATATTTGATCAAAGACTAATGAGTAGACCGGTATGACCATGAATTTGCATTAAAAAGCATCTAATGGGATCTTAGAACTATGAAGTGATTTTGAAAATAAGAAAATTCTCACGTATATGTATGCTCTTATCCTATATTTGCATGAAAATTATTCAACTATCGAGTGAGGAGAAAGGAAGAGATGACTAATATTGTCATCCCACTCAGGCATTACAATGAGAATTCCATATCCATTATGGAGTTTAGTTTTAGGCATGATTGGTTAGTCAACGAGTAAGTGTACAAGCCCATCACTGTTAGACTTATCAAATAGTTGGATTGGGTAGAGTCGGGTCAAGTTGAAATTAGTTTAATTCAAATTGATCAATTTAACATGTTTTTAACATATTTCTATGCAATACAAATCTAATGACTACAACTCATATATTACTAAAACACTTGTATATTTAATTCAATTTAGAAGAACTCGTAGCTAAACTTAAATGAGAGCATGGAATGAGCATGAGATTGAACTTAAATGAGAGCACGGAATGAACATGAGATTGAGTGAGAACAAAAGAATGTAAAAAGAAAGTTGTAGAATTGGTCTGATTTAAGTAAGTTATGAAAATATTTAACACTTATATTATTTTAGATTTTATTATTCTAAATTCATTTATAACACATTTATTAAATATGATTAATCTATATGACAACTCAACTAATCAAATATAGGCTAAGACTTAAGCGTAAGATTCTAGTCTCCCACACGAGGTAATGAGTGCCTAGAGGCACAGCATGTTCATTCACAGCAAGCCTCGAACTTGTTATCTCGTGGAAGATGGTGTTTGATCGCTCTACCACTAGCTACCAATCTCGGTGCCATCGAACCACCAACCACTGCAAATTTCTTATTCGTCTGTTGACTGATCAACGTGAATCTTTGAAAATCTAGTCGTACATACTGGTCAAAATTCGTGTTCCTAAGATGTTACCTGTATTAAACGTCAATATCTAGACCAATTAACAATCAAATCTCATTTTTTTCAGCTAATAAGAACTAAAGGTAGAACACTAAGGTGAGTTTTACCTTTTCCTCTGACGTCAATCAAAGCCTCAACTGGCAAAGATGGAGGACGTCGTCTTGCTCTTGAACCCGCAGGCTGCACTCAGTTCAAGATTCTCGTAACAGTAGTGCATACGGTTGATGAGCAGAATCTTTTGCTCGATTGTTAATCCGACGATTCTCGATGGCGGGATGCGCGGGAGAAGGAGGCTGTCCCAGCGACTACGTTGCCGTCGCCATTTCTTTTCTGTCCTTGATCTTGTGAGTTCCTTTGTAGCTTCGCGTCGATGATGCGTCGGTTTCTTGGCTACCCTGAACTGGGTTTTGTCTGTGATTGGCAAATTTTCGACCTTTATGCTTGCGAAGTGAATGAGCTTTTTGGGTCAGCATCGGTTTTTATATGGGTGGAGAAGCTGGGGTCGTGGGGGCTTATTCGAGCGAATTGCGGTTCTGTCGAGAGATGTTTAGCGCAGTTTCGAAGTGGGTCGTGAAGGGAATTTTCCTTTTATTGTTGGGTTTAGTTTTTTCTCTCCTCGGATTATGCTCGATTTGTCCTCCAATGAAGTTGGGTTCAGGAATGGTTACTCTTTGTTTGCAGTTAGGCGATTCGTTTATGCCTAAAATGCTTTGAAGCTTTTCCAAACAAACCATCTAGCTGGGGAAATTATCTCCTCATTAATGACAACATTCAGTACAAGGTACACTTTGATTGGAGGGTGCAGTGCTTAGATTTGGCTGAACTGTGATGGGGGTGTCTACACAAGGAAAGTCAATTTGGTTTGTGTGGTTCACAAGGAGATGAGGACAGAAAATGAATTAGTGCATATTTGGTACCATTATATCCAACTTGCAAACATTTTTATTTTTTTCAGTGCTTAGATTTAGCTGAACTGTGATGGGGGTGTCTACACAAGGAAAGTCAATTTGGTTTGTGTGGTTGACATGGAGATGAGAACAGAAAAGAAATTAGTGCATATTTGATACCATTATATCCAACTTGCAAACATTTTTATTTTTTTCAGTGCTTAGATTTAGCTGAACTGCGATGGGGGTGTCTGCACAAGGAAAGTCAATTTGGCTTGTGTGGTTGACGTGGAGATGAGAACAGAAAGTAAATTAGTGCAATTTGGTACCATTATATCCAACTTGCAAACATTTTTATATTTTTCAAGATTGGTTTATCACAGTAATTAATCCATATTCCAAATCTGATCAGCTTCATCTCAATGAGAGCATGGAGGATGATGACAAGAAGAGGTGAAAAAATACTGGAGAAATGATTTAGAAGCTTTGATAAATGATTCCTAAGCTGTTAGTGTTAATTAAAACTTTGTTTGTGGTGCTTCTAGTATGGGTTTTAGGCTAGGGGCTGCAGGAATGGACTCTGGGGTGCTAGAGTAAATGAGACTGGATTGAGAAAGATTGCAGAAAATGCATCTAACGATGACTTAGAGGAGTGCCGTTATTGTTCAGCAGAGTGGTTGTGTATTGCAGTGCAGCCAGCAACTGTAGTAGCTGGTGGAGGGGTACAGTGGTCCATATTTTCTGGCTTGCTTTTTTTTTTTTTTTTTTTTTCACAGTTGTAGTAGTAGTTCTTTATTTTTGAACGACCAGTTACAGATATTCACAGCAGAAAAGGAGCTAATGCCCATTATGCAGCAAAATGATAGCCGAAGAGCTAATCCTAAGTCCTAAGTTTAAGAGGGTGCCAGTGTGTTGTCTACGTTTTTGCTCTTTTTGTAGCCAAATGGTGCTGCCTTTATTAAATGATCTTGATCGGTTTCTGATTTAACTCTTCTGACCCTTGAAATGTGTACCAGAGATGGGTTGTCCTTTTTATCTTTATCGTTGTTTGACTTTGTAGTCTTGTGCTCCCAGGCTTCTTTACCGATCGATCCTTCCCTTTGTGATCCACAAATTTTCTCGGACAAAAGGGAGTGGCTTCTGGATTCCCGTGCTTCAAGTTTTTGCCAGCTTTAACCTTATACTATCAATTGTGGTACAGTTGTCTGCACATCTCATGTCCTACACATTTTCAGCCTAGTGGTTTTATAATTGTCAGCAAGGAAAGCTGCAATTACCATGGTATGTGGTTTATGCAGATGTCCGTTGATTTGCTAAAATTTGAAAGGAGGCATTGGTGGCAGTCTTGCTACGTTTGGGCAGGTTAAGATTAGAGTTTTGCTGTCACTATTACTTTCTTCATTATCAGGATGTGTCTGACTGATACACAATTTGAACATGTGGTGATTCCAGTTTGGATTGAAGGTCCACTTGGATTTGGTTTGCTGCTCAGCTGTCGTATAGTACAGGCATTCCAGTTGTATTTCATATTTGCCAAGTAAGTGTAAAATAGGGACATTAGAGTTCACTCACTCCTGCAGCAATGAGTTCATTATATCATCTGCCAGGGGAGGTGTGTCTGTGTGTGGGAAGGAAGAGGGAGAGGGAGGGAGAGGGGGAGTGGGGGAGGGGGAGGGAGCCATCAGCTTAAGAGAGAATACTATGTGTTGGTTTCTCCAAATAAAAAATGAAGGAGGTGGTAAGCAGGCGTGCTGCAGTTAATCAGGAGGAAGGGGGCCGTCACATTATGACATGCCTCACTTTCAGACTTTTTAATGTTCTTATCCACACATTTATTGGTTATTTTATGCTGTCAGACCTTTTTACATCCTGTTCTCTGCATCTGTATCAAAGAGTTTGTGTCACTAAATGGCTTACTTTGCAGGAGGCGTTTACCACCAATGAGGTCGCATGTCTGTCTTCCATTATTTCTCTTGCCATGGTTTGCTGGGGCAGCCTGTAAGAACTTCCAAAGTTTTTACTTTTTTATCATCCATTGTTATTTGCAAATGAAAGCCAAAAAACCCTTTCATCAGTATGCAGTTGATAGTATATTAGGATCGTTGGCACTCATTGGTGCCTTATGATATGCTTTCCTAGATGAAAAGGTTGATAATCTATCACTTTGTCTGTGGGAAATTAGAAGAAAAAAGAAGCTTTGGGTGTTAATATATCCATTGAGGTCCCCTCTTCATTAGGGAGAATAAAAAGAGAACTTATGTGCTTGCATAATCAGTGAGGAAAGCTGCCTTAGTAGACATGTATGCATTTTTTAGCAGAATTATTTGCTGCCATGCACTTGTGGGTGGGGTGTTTGTGTTTGTCCTTGGTCAATGGAAGATGGTTAGTTTACACCTTTCACCTGAAGTCACTGTTTTAAGGCATGTTTCTAGAAAAGGCATAATGAGAATCTTGTTTCCATCATCGCTTGGGTCATTATTCTTGTTTTGTCTTACTATGGAATTTTGCAACAGAATTATGTACTGTCAAGCGCCATAAGAAATAGGTTGTAAGTATATGAGGCACATGGGGCAGTGATAGAGTTTCAGTCTAGACATTTTCATAGCTTTGACAGGAATGCTCGTTTTGTGCTGTAGTTGTTCATGTGAAGCAGCCTCTGAATAATCATTGTCACATGGGTGCTCAATGGGTTATCCCAGTGGTCTCCTTCCACACGTTGTATGTCGCCACTCTTGTTGCATTTACTGGAGCAATTCGGCATATTGAATTCAGATTTAATGAACTGCGAGATCTCTGGAGAGGAATAGTTTTGTCTGCATCTTCTATTGGTAAGATCATTCCGGATGCTATTTCAAAGATAATTTGTCTTTGCCTTGTCCTTTGATTATGTTGATGTACCTGTATGTTCCTCTGCTTCTACTAGAGTCAATAGCTGACCCAATGTTTCTTTGAAAAATATGCTTTGTGAAGCTTGACTTAAAAATCAAACCCCAGAAGTTAGATGCCTAGTTGCGACATTAACCAACATGATTGTATTTTTACTTTTCACGGAAATTTGTATATGACTCATTGCTTAGTTCCTTGTATCTGCATTTTATGGAATTGTACAGTCTTAAATAGGTCAAACTGCTCCGTTTGTTCTCATCTTCTCAGCGGTGCTTCCTTTCAATACAGGAGTATGGATAGCTGCTTATGTTTTGAATGAAATCCACGAGGAAATCGCATGGCTTCAAGTTGTCTCAAGATTTCTACTTTTAGTAACTGTATGCTTTGTCAATGAGTCATTGTTTTTTTCAGGCCCTGGTATCTGTAATTGTAGATTTAACCTCGAAACTCACATATTTGCTTATTATTCGTGTCTTATTTGCAGTCGAGTATTCTTGTCCTAGCTTTCTTTTCCATTTCAAGTTCACAACCTCTCCTGTCTCAAATTAGCCTAAGAAGAAGAGAACCTTTGAAGTATGAGACTATGGGTCAGGCTCTTGGAATACCAGACAGTGGTCTTCTAATGCAAAGAGAGCCAAGTCAAGCTATAGATCCAGATGAACCGCTGGATAAACTTCTTCTGAACAAAAGATTTCGTCAGTCCTTCATGGCTTTCGCAGATAGGTCTGTTTTTCCTTCTCTTATAGCGATCTCAAATAATAGCTCTCTGCCAAATGCCGGGTCTTGTAAAGCTTCAATTTCAGCCGGATTACATGTCAATGCATATGGTCTGTTTTCTGATGTAACAACTTCCCTTATAAATTCGTTAGAGTAACTTCATTGCATTTAGTTCAAAAGAACAAGAAGCTTTTAAAAGTTTTAAAGCATGTATCTTTCCTCATTACAGCCCAAAGGGGGCTAAAGGTGTTTCACGTTTAATAGATTCACAAATCTTGGGGCAGACAAGAGAAGTTCTTAAAAGTTTTCAAGCATCTATCTTTCCTCATTACAGACTTAAGGGGACTAAAGGTGTTGCACATTTACCTATGCTTGCTTGCAGTTGTTTGGCTGGGGAGAGCGTGCATTTCCATGATGATGTCCATGAGCTTGGTAAAATTCCTGTAAATGACTCCGTGCGGAGAATCTACATGGCCAGAGATATCATCGATAAGTATATAACTGCAGGTTGCTGATTTACTGAAGAAAATTTGTTCTTGATGTTAATCCATTGAGTGCATGAGCTTATTCTCTAATCTAATCTTAAAGTTCACATAGATAATTGACTGGCATGGAAGGATAGAGTTCTCTGCATGAAATTAAGTATGATAATGGGGTAAGAACGAAAAGATGAAAAGGCAAGGGGGAGGGGGCAAGTTTTTGTCCAATTATTTGCTAATTTTCTTGATTGACTCAAATATGTAGTCTATTTCTGTGATCTGACAAGCAGACTCGGAATATATAAAGCCATTTTTTCTTTTTGTTGCCTTAGTCCAAACAGAGAAATTGCGACAGGATGTGATAAAGTAGTTCAAACTTTATGCAAGGGAGAACTAGCTAGTTCATGAAATGTTGAACTGAACAGTTGTCAAGTTTGTTTGCTTGGACTTCTGAGAAGTCAAAAGTGTATCAAAATTTCCAAAATTATGAGAAACTTATATATATATTTGCATCTCAATAGACGACCCTTTGTAAAGGTTTCAAGTATTCTAAATTAGAAAATAAGCAAAGTGTGAACTCATTAGATTTGGGGTAAAAAAAAAAAAAACAAAAGTTAAAAAGTAAAAGTCATTCTAAACAGACTTGAAGTTGATAAAAGTGCTACTCCTGACTGAAGTCTCAACTCATACTGGCATTATCTTTTCTGTATACTTATTCTGCAGTGTTGAAAGCAACAGTTGGAAAGCATCCATTTTGATTCGTGTTTGGCTTTGATCTTTCAGCTTTTCCAGCCTCACATATTTGCTAAACTTAACAGGTGCACCAATGGAGGTTAACATATCTTACCGATGTCGACAAGATATTTTGATGACTTCTAATTTAGCACATCCAGATCTCTTCAACAATGCACTAAATGAACTACTGCAGCTCATGAAAATGGTACGTTGTCCAATGTGTTCTTTTTATGGTATTTGGGGGAAAAAAAGAAAGCTCCTATCCCTTTGTTAGTACATATTCTAAGCATGGTTTTGTCCTTTTTTGAAACCTGCTCTTGAAGAATTTGGCAAAAGATTACTGGTCTTCCACGTTCTTCTTGAAGTTTAAAGAGGAAGTGAGCATGAGATCGGATGCTCATGAGATGGAACCAATGACCAGTTGGAACTTTTCCCCTAGATTGAGTGGTGTACGTAGTGCAGACGACCCGTTTCACCAGGAATATCTTACAAAGGACTCAGACCACGGTAGCAGAAATACAGATGCAACTTGAGCTAAGTGGAGAGAAAATACAGGAGTGTCAATGAAAATCACTCGCATTCTAGCTATTTATGTCCAATGCAGGCTCAGACATGGATTTCATCTATGCAATATGGAAACAATAAACAATGGAAGAGCGATAGCATATGGGGGAAAGGCAAGCACAGGATGTAGCAATTCTTACACAAGATTATACAACACTACAAAGAGAGTTGAGCACCTGACTAACGACTTTGGTCGCCTGTTGGACTTGAACATCCTAGATAAGCTGACTAGGGTACTTTACTAATGATTGGTTCATTTGTATGTCAGTCGAGGTGCTTGCAAGTGCATCTACTTCTAGTCAAGGTGAACATAAACGCACACTTCTCATCAGCACTTGTTTGAAGTGTTCTTTGTATCATATTTTCTTTTTTCTTCGACACAGTTAATACAGAGTCATTCCCTTGCTCATGCAGAACTGATCACATATCGACTATTGAGCTATTGACAATGCTTTCATGAGTGTTTTCTTTCCCACGACAATGAATTGTCACCTGGAGAGATGCCACTTCTTTTCTATTAGCATCTTTATGTGATCAAATTAGGCAGTTCAAACATATCACCTGGCGAGACAAATAGAAAATAGCAACATTGTCTCTGCCATCACAGTGCGCAGCTAAAAGAATAAGTTGAAGAGTTCTCGAAACCCCTTGTTTGATGGGAAAGAAAAAGAGCACAATACAAGCTCAGGGAGTCTTATCCTGATGTTTTACATGTTATACTTCAAGAGTGCTAGCTATATTAGAATTTGACCGGCTCTTCCGAGATTAGTTTCCTTGAGGCGACTGATTAGGCTACACGCACATCACCAATAATTTTGTGAAGGGCTGCATTTTCCTCCATCCTTAGTTGCAAGGTGTATCCATGCCAATGATTGGGGGTGAAAAGATATGGATCATCCACATGCACTTACACTGTATAAATGTGGGTAGTGTTCATGTCTGTAACTCACAAATAGAGGAAAACATGATCCTTCCGTGAAAGTTGTGACTGTTTGAAGCCAAGACAAAAGGCAAGCGAAAGTCTTTTCCCAACATGTGTACTTACCTATAATTTAAGACCATAAAATTCTAACTATGCATGAGACGTTAAGTGAGAATTGAAGTACAACCTCCTAGTGGATACACATATTGAAGGATTTGGCTACTTTTGGCATAGACGTTTCAAGAAGGGCTGTTGACCCCACAAATGTTGATTGCACCTTATAGATGCAAAGATGCAATGTGACATCGTCCACAATCAAGGCTTGTTCTTGGGGAAGAAAATGGTGTGATTCAGCTTATTAAAAACAGTTGTGTATGCCACTTAATTATAGTAAAGGAAGTTATGTGTATATTCTATCTAACACCTACAAACAAAATGATTTTGTGATTTAATGGTATGGATTGATATTCTGAAGTGCAAGATCAACGGCCATACACGTTGGCAATGATGGTGCACATGTCTTACTTAGGTAGATGAGTTATGAGCCTTTAGCACTTCCATATGGGATCATCATAACAAGGCTCACCTATCAATAGGTTATAAATGATATCGAGTAATGACCTATGTATAATCAGAAATCCGAATATTCAATAGTTGATTCAAGAAGATGCTCGACCATACGGGAAGATGAACCTGACCCTTGTGCACGGATGTTGATTCCGCATTTAAAAGAAACCTTAGCCATCAACTGTTCCGCCTGACTTCATTAATTTCTGACCTCCCAATCTTCATTCTGTTGCGTAAATGTGCACACATCTGTCAATTTCATGGCCACGCGATTTAATCATATCCGAAAATGCTACGTTGAGTACATGGCGTTCGAAATTGGTAAACCCCTGACATTGAAGACTTGTGGTGGTCCTCTTTTCTGTTCTGCCCACATCATGAAAGATCGTTCAATGCCTTCCACCAGCTTCACTGTCTTCTCAGGGTTGCTGATGAGTGACAAAATGCTATCTACTTCGAAGGATTCAAAACAATCATTTAGGATTGACTGCTCCCATCATTTTCTCGATTAGTCCCTCATATGTGACCACAACTATCCAAATCTTGTGTAAAATTTTGTGATTACTACCTATCATTCCAAAAACTTAAATTGTGAACGCGTGATCTATTACTTAAATATTCTAACACCCACCCTTATGCTTAGGTTGGTATTTAAATACTCTAATACCCCCTTAGTTTGTATTTAAATATTCTACGTGAGATTTTGTGGAGTTCTCATCAATTCTTTTAAAAATTTAAGTTATTACATGAAGGTGTGATTTATTATTTAAATATTATAATACTCTCCCTTACGCTTAGCGTAAGGTCACCTTTAGCCAATCGTCAACTGTTGCATAGCCAGAGACCAGCCAAGGAAGAAGAAGAGCAACAAAAAAAAGAAAATTAAAAATTAAAAAAAAAATTAAAAATCAATTTTATAAAAAAAAATAATAAATTAAAAAAAACTATTAAAATGAGTCAATGGAGGAAAATCGGATTGAATTTTCCAAATCAAATAACAGAAATATTTTCTAATCCCTTTTCAAGTTTTACTCAAATACTGAAAAATATGATTATTTTCCTAAAAAATAGTTTCATGATAAATATTTTCCAGAACTAATATATTTTCTGTGAAACGAATGAAGTCTTAATATTAAATAATTCATCTAATAATTTAGGCTTATTGATTGCAGCCTCAAAAATTTCAAACTATGCATTCGGGCCTTGGCTTGCATCTTATCATCTATGAGGTTAATTAAGTATTTCATAGACTCGATCATCATATAAATGTTCCAAAGTCCTGTGAGCTTTTGAAAGTTTCTACCGTTAGCAAATCTTTGTAATTTTATATTGGCCGAAATTGTGCGGATTCTTACAATTCTTTAACTTTTTTCTGACAGACAAATCTTTATTATATTCTCTTTTTTGGGTCAAGATCTTTATTTTATTGAAAATACTACTTTTGCCAATAAAATTTGGAGCCATAAAGCATATGATAGAGATGCAAAAGTCAGTAACCTCTCTTGCAAATTAGTGCATTCTATCGAAAACACCGAGGGCTATTTTTTGAACTTTTCCATCAATCCGTCGTCCTAGTACAAAGTAATCCTATTTTAGGAATTCTTTCCTAGAAAACAGTTCTATAAATGTATATGATGTGTGCGTTCTTTGGAATTTTTCTCCGAAGGGAAACTTTTCTACATAACTAGAAAATGTGCACGCATAATTTCTATATGCAAAAAAAAAAAAAAAAATGATGTTTAAAAAATTAAGAAAAACACTTTATTAGAAAATACTTTTATCATTAAGTAATGGAAATCATTAGCAACAGTACACAATAAGGATAATTGTACAAAACTATGCGGAAAATAAAACATGTTTCCTGATTTGAAAATTTCTTAGGGAGGTTGTCATAAGATGAAAATTACTCAAATTGTAATGTAGAGACACGTGAGAGATTATATGGAATTGTTAACTTACACAGTTTGTCCATAACAATATATTTACAAAGTAAGTAGTTGATATTTTTGTAAAATTGGAGGTCGTCTTTATTTTATGTGGTAGTGTAGAATTAAAAAAAAAAAAAAAATAGTGCATCCTATGCTACTAACCAATGCCTATATTATCCTTTTTGAAAACTATTATCTTTAAGGAGCTTTTCTCCCCCGTTCAATGGAGGTAAAGGCCTTTTCTTTTGGGTTCAAATTATTTTATATAAGTTTGTTCAACGGTTTTAAAAGCAAAAATATAGTTGGAGCACTAGAGCATATTCTTTCAATGTAAAGAATTTCTCTATGGACTGCCTGGTCCACCCTTGAATTGAGTTTTGTAATTGCTCACTGTTTGAAATTAAAGGTGTATTCAGTCACCTGTGCAACATTTCTTTACACTGACAGTTAATGCTGTTTTAATCAAGAAAGTTACTCTCGAAAAGTATATTTCCTTTTTTTTTTCTTTAAATTAGCTTGAAGAGCAACAAAATTAGAGTTTCCAATTAAAGCATATTGCGATGTTTGTCAGCATACGTCAAATATAATTTCTTTCCTTTTGTATCAGTCACATGCTAATGACCAATTTCGTTTTCTAGAAGTTGAATTTCTCGGCGTATGTTCATATAAATCATTAGATTTAATTTGTTAGAATGAGTCTAAACAGCCTCTCTTATCCTGAACATTTTTTTTTTCAGTTAAATATAAAGTAGAAAAGAGAATTGCAGAATATTTTGTATAATTTGATACATAGAAAAGAGTACATGGAGAGCCTATTTATAAGCTTAGATTAGAGGAAATCAAATCAGATGTGCATAATCAAAATAGATATGGAAAATTAGAGAAAATATCCTAATACTGTTGACATTTTCCTTATAATAGAAGCTCCAGCGCTCAAGCACGCTTCCCTCACGCAAACATATGCACAATGAACTTGGCATGCATAGATCACCCTCTTGAGAACCAAGCACGAGATCCAAGGATATGTGTTCTCTCGTCTCTTGGCTTCATCGTCGTCCTCAAGCACACCCTCTCTTTCCTCCGCTGGGTTCACTCCTCCTTCCTCAGGACCCCTAAAGACCTGGTCGAGTACGGCCCTTGGGCTCTCGTCACCGGCTGTACCGACGGCATCGGCAAAGCCTTCGCCTTCAACTTGGCCCAGAGAGGGCTCAACCTCATCCTCGTGAGCCGGAACCATGAAAAGCTCAAGACGGTCTCGACCGAGATCGAGACGAGCTTTCCTAGCATCGAGACGAGGATTGTGGCGGTGGATTTCTCCAAGGACCCCTCGTCCTGCGTTCGGTCGATTGAGGAGGTGATACGAGGTTTAGATATCGGTGTCCTGATAAATAACGTGGGGGTTTCGTACCCTGGCGCGTGCTTTTTCCACGAGGTCGACGAGCCAGTGTGGAGGGAGATTGTGAGAGTGAATGTGGAGGGAACAGCCATGGTTACCAGAACGGTGGTTCCGGGGATGGTCCTAAGGAGGAGAGGTGCGGTTGTCAGTGTCGGCTCAGGAGCCGCGATCGTCGTTCCTTCTCACCCTCTCTTTGCAATTTATGCTGCTACAAAAGCGTAAGTCTTAGCACTTATCTTACTAGCTCAGTCACTGGTTCAATCTTTGTCCATGGAAGAACAACTTTCGTAGAAGTTTTCCTTCTATACAACGTAAAATGAAGAAAAGATAATTAGTAAATCTATCATTCTAGTAAACCATAGTCATATGATGATAATTCCATTGCGACTATTCATATCCCTGTTCTGACATTTACTTAAAATCGATCAAATCGGGTCATTTATGAAGCAGATAGGCTAACTAGCGTTACTACTGACTTGGAGAATATATGAGCAAGGTTGCCTACACTTAAACTTTAATGAGCTAATTGCTCATAATTATCAATATAAAGCCTTCTGATCACCTTGTGTAGCCTATAACTCGTAAAATAAGTAGCCTTTGTAAGGTCTATTAAGATATAATTGGTAGCTTTCAATGCACAGATACAAGTAAACGATAAATGCATACGTAGTCATGTTTTCCTTGGAAGGATTAATGAGGGATACACCAATGTGTTGACGCTTGATCTTGGATTAGTTGATCAAAAATGTTGATCACGTGATATTCCAAAGCAAGGACCTAACTCTACCGAAGCTTGCGATCAAATCAAGCGGGGGAAAAGTAATTTACCATCCTCCATATGCATGTATGGTTACAAGGGATAGATCACTTTGACTGACCCACGTCTAATATTTCTAATGTTTTCCAAATAGTACGCCGCGTGTTTATAACTATCACATGCATGTGGCGTAGAAGTAAAGGAATAGTGATTGCTTATGTAGGTAAAGAAGATTATAAATGGTAACGGGTTCCAATTTCTGATTGGCGGGTTATTAATATGGCCCAACCCTCATTTAAATTGGGTTACTCTGCATGCATGAACGAAACGCGCATGACTCACCAATCACTACCCATGAGGAATATGGTTGCAGGGGGTGCCGCTTCTAAAGCTTAGTGGTCGCGAAATGAGAACACGGCACTTCAGTTTTTTAGGTATTTCAATGAAGGGTTGGGACCAGCTGGGGCAAGGGGAAAGGGACTTATTAGAAATGGTGGTTTCACTGACTTTAAGGTTTCGCCATTTCTTTTATTTTTTTAGCCTGAATCTTGCTGGATTTCGTTCAATTTTGTTTGTTTGCTAACAAAAGGCCACTTTCTGTTTCCAACAGAACATAAGGATGTCATTCAATTCTACCAAGATTGAGCTAGGATAGCGATTGCCCTCGCATCTTTCGGTGCTTTCTGGGAATCACCATCTATTTTGTTTTTTTTCCCTTCTCCAAAATATCTGCAATTAGTTATACCCTACAAATAGACAAACAAATACATAAGTTAATATTTTTACTTTACCTTTCACGTATTTCAATTTTTAATTTTGAATCTTTTTCTATATTACAAAAAAAAAAAACTTATTGAAAATGTCCAAATCTTGAAATATCTCCTATCACGTATATGTGTATATTATTTCCACATCATGTAATTAATTCATACATATCAGTTAATATTTCAAATATTTCGTGGTAGAACGACTTGGCAAAATTTCTTAAATATTAAATTGTTATATAGACGTAACGTGTGTGCACTTTTACTAGTGTTGCAACATGAATAATCACTATGTTTGGAATTTATATGTTTCTAACATGGCTGAAAATTTTCGAGACTGCACGTTGTTAGAATGATGAGATATAACTTAGAAACTATTGGTGAAGGCCTCACTACTACCCGACTAGACAAAGTGAAGAGTATGGAACTTTTCAAGTAATGGGATCCAATAAAAAAGGACAAGGGAACCAAGTTTTCTGAAATAATTTTCTGCAGCACTTTTGACCTTTCAAAGTCGCTAAACTTGGTGATAGGAGAAAATACACTTTTGCAATAGACAAAACCCATGTGGAAAACTTACTTATTATGGCATATTGTGAATTTGATTTTCAGATGAAAGGTACTAATCAAGTTTAAAAGATACTACCTTTCGATAATCGTAAGTTTTTTTCTCTGTGGGATCTCAATCTCATTTCCTAGGATTCAGAACTACGCGCGAGGGAAGTAAGTCTTCACGCTTCCAAGCCTAGCAAATAAGCCGAAAGGTCAGATGAACATGCTGAGAACTCTAAAAGTACAAATGGACGACCTTAGTGCAGCTCAACTCTAAAATTTAGCCCTTCAAATTATTTTCGTTGATCATTTATTTTTCCTGATGCTTAAAACAATATATGCAGCTTCATTGACCAACTGTCGAGGTCGCTGCATGTGGAATACAAGCTTCATGGCGTTGATTTCCAGTGTCAGGTATGTCGATTTTGCCCCACGATTAGCTCTTGTTTTCCACAAACATTACCGATTCCCACAACCCCATTCTTCACCTGCGAACACAAATTTGGACTAAAAATAAGAAACTCTACAAGCTCTTAGCTTAAGGACAACGAGATTAAAGGAATGATTGCGAGGTACTTCCAAAATCAAAGGAGAAAATCATTTGTTTCAAGGTACTCGAAATTTCCAAAAGAGTGAAACCGGAGTCTAAGAGTAATCTGCTTCATACATCACCAAATAGATAAATAAGTAAAAGGGAAGACAATCCCTTTTTGCATTTTTATGTAGCTTGAAAAATCATGTGAAGATTTAACACTAACAAAAGCATGCCAAACCGTTTAGAAGAACTTAGCCAACAAACATTAACAATCAAGCTCTTTCACATATAGTAGTTTGACAACCATGCCAAACCGACGGGTTTCAATAGAATTAATCAGATTTTGATTATATGTTTCGTTAGATTTTAACCTATTTTAAATCGTTCAATCAATTCTTGACATATGGATGTGATTTGTGATATGTGCCAGTATCAAAATTGAAGTTGAGAATACATGGAGTTTATAAGTCGATTGTTTCATTTTTATGTTTTAGGTTCCTCTATATGTGGCAACAAGAATGGCATCCAAAGTGGCATCAATAGAGAGCAAATCCATGTTTGTCCCTTCACCGGATGAGTACGTGCGAGCCGCGATCAATCGCATCGGTTACGAGCCACGGTGTACGCCCTATTGGGCTCACTCGCTCCAGTGGTGCTTCACTCGTTTTGTCCCTAATCGTGTTCTTGACGCATGGCGCCTTTCAATTGGTCTTAAAAGGAGAGAGAAAAATATTAATACTTCACCATAAGAGAGTGAAGCTACCAAACTGGGTTGATTCTAATTGATCCCATATGTCTAATGTAACTCTTGCACTTTTAACAGACTTTGATTAGTGTTTTATGAGTACTCGTGAAGTATTTACATTAAAAAGGTTTCATCATTTCCAAAGCATTGATTTTCTTGGGTTATGCATAATTAGTGCATTGAAAATGAAATCTTTTCTTCATTAAATATGATTAACGTTAACAAGAGCCCTCTAGAAATAATCAAATAATTTAAAAAAAATGTACTCGATGTCTTTTTAATGTGTGCAATTAATGCTTCTAAAATCCAACCCTTCTTTATCACACGATTTGTTGATAAGACAATTTGTAACATATCTTGGAGACGTGCAGATATACTCTTTGATTGGAAGGGAGATCAACAGAAATTATATCGATTTTTTTTTAACATATGCACATGTTTGAAGTCTCTGGCCATCGATATGCTAAACCAATTTAGCTAATTCCACAAGGATTGGACGCACTAGCATCAGATTAATGAGAACGGCCAGCGATTCTCTAGAATTTAACTCCTCCAGATTTTTCTGACCTAATGTTAAAGTTGTACAATAATATATAAAGGAAAAACCGTATAATTTTTTTAAAAAAATAATAATTTAGTAGATCCATGCGATAGTTAAAAAGCCGCTCCAACCACAAGACCTTGAAAGACGACATATATTGGAGAATGGACTTCCAAAAGCCAAATGAACCGGTTTCACGAGGCAGTTGGGAAAACAATTTTACGCCGTTTTACGTGCACTGTGTCAGGTTGGGTTCATTATTCCTGGAAAGGAGAAATAAATAAAGATAATTATAGCTTCTACTACATGACTTGACTTGACTACAGAAATAAAGTTTTCGTTAACAAGAATCCCTGTACAGTGTACACTAATTGAGCTAATTAGAGACAGAAAAATACTTTTCAAGACGCTTTGTCAAATGAAGAAGTACACAATTTAGGAAGGCTAATTACTTTAAGAGTAGTTATTTTTTATACTATTAATTTGAGAAAGCGGATAGATATATTCATCAACTGGAAGATGAATAAGACCGTTTGTGCAAAAATTTTTGATAAAAAAAATTCAAAATGTATTTAAGGAAACTTAACAAGTAATTTAAAGGCACTTTTCAAGTTCTACTCAAAGCAGCATAGGTTTTAGCGTTTGGCTGAGTAATTTTATAGATTTATATGTAGGAACGGAAGTTGTAATTAAAAAGATAGTTGCTGAGGTCTCCTCTGGCTTCTCAAATTGAATGGCGAAACAATCGGTTGGCAAAGATATTCTCTCGGTCTCAAAGATTATAAATTTGTGTCGGTAGTGTCATTTTCATTTTGGGATTTTTATAAGTGGTCCAAACCATTATACACATAATGTAGCTTTTCTCTTGCCCCTCGGATTCACGAGATGGCCTAATCTTGGCAAATCAATATCGGAAGGGCAGATAATTTATTCGTTTAAATCTATATGAAGCAAAGTAAAAAAAAAAACAATCTTCTCGGGAAACAAAGAAAGATCATACTGACTTGGATAGCCTTCATCTATAAAACTTAAGCCGTCTTGGTGTCTCAAGTTCTTATCCAACACACGGACGCGCAAAGCAATGGAACTTGAAGACTTCATGATCACAGCGGCCGGCCTGTTAGGGTTCATCTCGCTCTTCGAGAACCTGCTCGTCTTCATACGATGGCTTCATGCCACATTCCTTAGGAAGCCGAAGAACTTGTGCGAGTAGGGCTCATGGGCTGTCGTCACCGGCCCTACCGATGGCATCGGGAAAGCCCTAGCCTTTGACCTCGCGTCCAAAGGCCTCAACCTCATGCTTGTGGGCCGAAACCTTAATAAGCTTGAAGCCATCACGAGTGAGTTCAGGTGGACATATGCAAACGAGATCCAGGTCAGTGCTTATTAAATTAAGAATGTGATGTAACAAACATAGTTCCTACCTACTTTAACAAAGTGATTGCATGCCATGCCTAATAAGGGAATTTACAATGGATAAGATTCTTTCTCCAGGTCAAGACCGTAGTCGCCGACTTAGCAAAGCTGAGTGGAGAGGAAGTAGAGGCGGCGATCAGGGAGGCGACCGAAGGGCTCGATGTTGGGGGCGGTAGTGAATAATGCTGGAGTGGCTTACGGTCCTCCATAGGTGAAGTACTTTCACGAAGGGGACGATGAATCGATGGAGTGCATACTGAGAGTGAATGAGAACGAGGGGGTGTGGGTAACGAAGGGAGTGATCCATGGAATGTTGAAGAGGAAGGGAGGAGCGATTGTGAATATTGCATCTGGTTCCACCGTGTACGTCTCTTCGTTTCCTCTTCAAACCTTGTATGCCTCGACCAAAGCGTAAGTTCCATATTCCAAAGTCGTATGTATCTTCTTTCACCACATAACATCTACTAACATCCATTGCATCTGTTACTTCGAATATTGGGGAAAGTGTACAAAATCTTTTAGGAATATGTTAATGAGTGCTCCTGAGATACCACGACGCTAATTAAGCAACTGATTAAGGAATTATTACTGATATTATAGTCTTCTTCTTATTTTCCATGAACTGAGGTCTCATGCATACATAGGCTAACTGCGCATTTTGTTTTATCTATTAATCACGGTTTTACAGCAATGTTCTCAAAAAGCGTCGCTCATGAGTATAAGGACAAAGGGATCGATATTCAGTGCCAGGTAAGTGCGTTATATATTCTCATACAATGCATAGATAGATGTCATACTTTTTCAGTGCATGAATGTGGGTGAGTGATCAACCTTTAACCTCCGTTCTGTTTCTGTATATAGTGCGATGGTTCGGCAGTTGTTTTCATTTCAACTTTAGATGAAATCATAGTAGAAAAATCAGCCTAATGTGAGGAGAACCATCCTTCCATGTGTTTACATGCAATAATCACTCATTCATAAACTAGCTTAACTTAACATCAAACTATTTTAATCTCAGCAACTTGTTCATATTGTGAGTCAATTCATGACTGTGCAGCGGACGACTCATTGTGTCGCTGTTCTTCAAATTCTTCACTACGTCAAGGGTACCTTATTTCATGGTCTTCACTTTTATGCTAACTCAACTTTAGAGTTAACAGCTTATTATGATGTTGATTGGACTGATGGTCCTCTTGATTATCGTTCTACTACAAGCTATTACTTCTTAGGGAAGTCTCTTATTTCTTGCCGGAGTAAGAAATAAACTACTAGCGCTTGATCAAGTACAGAAGCAAAATATCGTGCTCTTGCAACTTTGGAATTATTATGTTTGCGGTGGTTATTACAAGACATCGGAGTTCGTCATAATGTTGGAACAATCATTCATTACGATAACCGAAGTACCATCCAAATAACTCATAATGATGTTTTCCATGAGCATACCAAACATATTGAAATAGACAAACATTTCATACACTCTCATGTGCCCCATGGTGATATTTGTCTTGTTTCCACCTCATCAATTGATTAGACGGCTGACATTTTTACTAAGGCACACCAAAAATCTTTTCTCCGAGCTCAAGTTGACCTCTTCTATATCACATTGAGTTTGAAGGGGGATGTTAGAGATATTTATCTTTCCCAATTGATTATAATTGTTTTTATTTGATATTATAATATTTCATTATCTTAGATAGTTGTCTAAAATAGCCTATAAATAGGCACTTGTATTATTAATATTGTACACACAAATATATACAGAAATTCTCTTTTCCGCTCTATTCTACCATAATTCTATCAAAGCCGAAGAACTTGCGTGACTAAGGCTCGTGGACCATCGTCACCGGCCCCACTGACGGTATCGGGAATGCCGTGGCCTTCGAACTGGCCTATCCGTACCCGAGGTACTTCCGCGAGGGGGATCGAGAGTTGATGGAGAGCATTCTGAGGGTGAATTTGAACGCAGTAATGTGGGTGACGAAGGGAGTGATC
Organism: Eucalyptus leucophloia subsp. euroa; assembly: GCA_017140325.1. Lineage (NCBI taxonomy): Eukaryota > Viridiplantae > Streptophyta > Magnoliopsida > Myrtales > Myrtaceae > Eucalyptus > Eucalyptus leucophloia. The sequence goes on from CM029476.1 coordinate 25,786,769, forward strand.
GATGGAATGTTGAAGAAGAAGAGAGAAGCGATCTTGAATATAGGATCTGCTTCGATTGTGGATTTGTCTTCGTATCCTCTTCAGACTTTGTACGCATCAACCAAAACCTAAGTTCCATTTATTTTTTTCGTTAGCATACGAATACTGCAGAAATTATGTAAAACCTTTTATTAGTTGACTAGACACAAACTCATTATTTATGATAATCAAGATAATTGACAAGTAATCAATTGAATCTCCTACATTCGAAATTTGCATAAAATTATAAACATACAACGATCAAAATTTTTACTTTCTTATCTTGTGAATTTTAATTTTTTCTTATTATTTCTCTGCGCATGTGCTCTTTACATATGCTGAGTAAGAATTGTATTTTGTTTGTTAATCGCAGTTTTATGGCAATGTTCTCAAGGAGCATCGGCCTTGAGTACAAGGAGGTGGGGATTGATATTCAATGTCAGGTAAATGTTTACTATAAATTGTTTATGTATAATATACAAAAATCATGTTGAAATTTTCAATACATGAACGTAAGTAAAACGATCAACCTAGCTTTGGTTAATTTATTTATCAAATTTTAAGTATAGCACTTTCTGCCAATTAGACAAGTTAGTCCAAGACTTGATTTGTAAGTCAAAAAGTCACTTATTCGATTTCCCAATATATTCGCAATTTTAAAAAACCTTGATTAGTCTGTGAAGATCCAATCTTGGGTGTATTGTCGATAATAAGCTTTCACAGTCGCAGTTGATGAGGCTATGATAATAAGCATCTAGGGGATATTTGGTGCTTCGGCAACACCTTAAACTTAACATTTCAGCAACAGGTGAGGTATGTCTCAACCCCGGCCAAAAAATTTCTAGCTACCATAGAAAAACTATAATAAAAGTTATGCTTGAGTCATCCACTCGAGCTCATTTGGCTTGCGTCTTACCCAATCTAATACAGCAGTGAAGTATTTCATGAACAACCTAACTAGCGAGCTTTCTCATATTTTCCAAAACGACAAGTAAGGACCACCTTGGTTTTCATAGACAACTGCAACAAAGGGTGTCGTTATTTTGAAGAAAATTTCATAATATAGGAAAATACTCTTTGGGAAATCAAACTCCAAGAAAATATTTTCTCCTTTTTAGGTTAAAAAAATTCATTTTCCTAACTTTGAGCACATATATTTTCTTTGATCGTAAATAATTTTTCGTTGACTAATCATTTTCAGCAAACCAAAGTGTGAAAGTTTGGGAAATTAATTTGCAGAAATTTCTTTCACTTAAATTAACACACGCCAAATAGTTCCACAAATTCAATGTTTTCTGAATATTTCTAATATATTAAGCAAACCAAGTTATCTAGTAAAATGAGGGTAATGTGTAAAGAATGTTCATACAATAAAAAATCCTCGTTTCATCGGTTCAGATATTATTTCTCATACATAATCAATTAATATGAGCATTTCATGAATTAATTAATATCTACCACTTAACTAATAGTTCCGTACCGTAATCATTCCCATGTTACATCCTCTCTCTCTCTCTCTCTCTCTCACATGGCCTGCTACCTTCGTCTTTCTTCGTACATCAAACATCGTCTTCGTCATCAAGTCATCAACCTACACGAACCCCATGTTGATTCCCCGGTTTGAAGGAGGAAAACCCTGGTTTCTCCATGTTATCCCAACCGTCGATCTGAACGATTGAACTTCGTGGAAATTAACACCATTACACCCCCATGTTTCTCTAATAGGGGAAAGCCACGTGTAGCTACTGTGCTTGCAAGTTAAATTAATGCTACTCCCATGCTGGGCTAAAGCTACGCATTAGATTATACATGTATAAAGCACCGGTCAAAAGAATCACTTTACACGTTGAATTAAGTTTACGTACAAGCCGTGTACGGTACAGAAGAAGTTGAAACTGACATTCTCGAATTCTCCTGATATAGGTCCCCCTTTTCGTAGCTACAAAGATGATCATGTTGAGGAGGCGCCTGATGCTCGTGCCGTCTCCCGAGATGTTCAGCAGAGCGAGCGTGCAGTGGATCGGGTATGAGCGCCAGTGCAACCGTTACTGGCTACGCGCAGTGCAAGGGTTTGTGATACGTGCCACAGATGCGTTCACCATTTGGTACGGTCAGCGCTACCTGAAATGGATGAGACAAGAGGGGCTTGAGCACGATGGCCTTCTTTAGGTCGATCATGGCCATGCACCACAAGAATTCTCGGACGGCACTGCCTTTGATGCTGTGTGGCTAGTGTACATGGTCTAGTTATGAGAGTATGGGGTGTTAGATATTAATGGGAAATTCTTATTGGGGCTCTTTTGGAATTCACGTGTGATGCTGTAAAAGCTCTTGGTTATGGGGTGCTCGATTAGGTTTCCACCAACGAGCCCACCTAAATCGTTCTCCTCTCTTATGTTTACCTCACTTATAAAGAAGTCAGATTTTAAAAAAGAATTAAAAAAAATTATATGTATCCAAACGTCAGCATAAGCAATTTTTTCAAGGTTTTGAGCATTTAATATTATAAAAAGTTAAAAGGTGTGTGATACCCTCATTTTTGTTTGTCACAGAAAAATCCAAACGTATATATATATATATATATATATATAACATATACATCCTCTATTTTAATTCCATCCTAGATATTTTTGTCACACTAATATAAGTTTAGTATTTTTTTATAACACAAAAAAGTTTAGGATGTTTGTTTTACAATGAGCAAGTTTCTGATTTTTAGTGATACCAAAAGAAAGTTTGGGGCATTTGCATCATAGTAAACATAGTTTGAAATAATAACAAGAAAAAAAAAATGACTCAAAACAAACATTCACATTCAAAAAGACAATGTAGAGGGAACCTATGGGAGCTCCTCGTTTTCTATATATGGGAAAATTTTATAAAACCGTACGTAACATTTTGCACCCATTACACTTTACCTCATCTATATTTAGGGATGAGCACAAGACTCAATTCGAACTGCCTAGTTTGTTGAGGTCACTGGTGGTTGGTTTATAAGTACAAGGAAAAGCCTTATTCTTTAAACTAGCTTATGGGTTGGTAGAGGCCAAAAATAACCCAACACTAGTATCTAAGCCGAGGTTGCCAACAAATCTAAACTCAACAGCCACACGAGAGATTGTTGAAGTTGTCTCACATCGATTGTGGAGTGGTCAATTCATAAGTGTGAGGAAAAACTCACCATTTGAGATAATTTTGAGGTGAGAGAGGCTTAAGACCACCTAACACGATTTTGGGCATTTCCCATTTCTAGAAATTTGGAATTGGTAAATATCAATTTAGTTCCTGATTTTATGTGTTACGCCCCAACCATTTGAACTAGATCGCTATATATTAATTCTTTTTATTCCAAAACCCTAATTCTTATTCTTTTCTCATGATTTAGTCATACTCATTGCTCACGCCTCTCACTCTCACTTCTTTTTAGTCACTTAGTGCTCATGCCTCCCTTGCATCTCAATGCCTCTTGCTTATGTCTCTCTCATGCTCATGCCGATCACTCTCACTTCTTTTTAGCCACTCAGGTCTTGCTTGAATCGCATCCCTCTCGCTTAACGCCTCCCTCTCAAAGTCTCATCTCAAAGACTCAACTCTTGCCTCCCTCTTTCTCTCTCTTGCTTTTGTCTCCTCTCACCAATTTAGCAACCGATCATATGTGTTAGTTAAAATGTTTGAATAAATTCGTGAACAAATCTGAAAAGTATTATTATGCTTAGTGTTTGGATTGATATAGTCAATTCCTGAGCACACTCAAAAACTGGACCAGATCCATCGATTTGGTTCCTAGGTGGGTCTAGGCCTAGGTAAGCCGATTCTCAATTTCACAAACTAGGAACCAACCATTTTTGTCTGATTACTAGTTTTATGGTGAGAATTGGTTCACTCTAAAATCAATCACCCCTATTCATATCAAAGTCTTAGAAGTTAGAAATTAGACAAAAGTTTCATAACCAAAAAGATTTAACTACCCTTCGTTTATAGTACGAATAAATAACTTTGGTATATATACTTTGCCTTTTCTAGCCCAAAACACCTAAAAAATTTGACAATATACAAATATTGACTCGTATATTCACACATAATTTGTTAAATATCCAACAACAGGTGGCACCATTCCCCCGCACACGAGAGAAAGAGAGAGAGAGAGAGAGAGAGAGAGAGAGTATTGAATTGATCGGTAGGTCCGTATTTTTTCAAGATAATGGCAATTTCTTATATAAAAGTCACGAAGTTAAAATACCTAGTGTCTAGTAACAAAACTCAAGATGCAAAATTGCGTTTTAGCTCTCTATTAATTCAGTGAATTGATAAGATATTTGTTTTTCCTTCGAACAAAAACCATGATTTCTAATATAAAAGTCACAACATTAACTCTAAAAATATTCGAGATGCAAAATATAATCTTACGAATGAAATTCTAATCTTATATTGTATGTGTATTTTAGTGCAAAAGAAGTGAGATATCATTGATTCACATGTGTTCATGTCTCTACGAGTGGCACATGTCCCATAAAGTATTGTTTTTTATTCGAACCATTCTACCTTTTATTTTTCTTTCGAATATAAAAAATTAATCAACGGAACAAACAGTTAACAAAGTTCTTCCCCTTGAAAACTAAAGAAATTTTTTAATCTAAAAATAGTAAAAACATTTAATGATTTAAGGAGGTCCCAAAAATCCATGATTATTTAGTTTTAGGAATTCGAAGTGGTCAACATTAAACAGAAGTTAAAGATCAAATGCTGAGAGCTGAAAGTTTTTAAAAAGCAAGGTCGATTCAGATAGTGCCTAACTCCATTTGGTTTATTACTCAAATAATTATTATTAAAGCAACTTGAGTTCAAAATCTGCAAAACAATTTTATCATCCTTCACCTCTAATTTGAATTTATCTTCTAGTCATGGTTCAATTTGCAAACTGAAATTATCTTATCTATTATGCACTTATATCCTTAGAATGGAGGTGCCCAAAAGGGAAAAAGTATAAAAAAAAAAAAAAAAAAATCCGAACCTATTGTACATATGTCAATTCAATTTTAATTTTTTTAATTGTGTTAATTAAGTTTTAAACATTTTCACATTTTACCAATATTATAAATCCAACCAATTTTACTTGAAAATTGTTCACATAGAAGTCGGTTATCTCACATGACATAACTAATACTAACGTAAATAATTTTTTTCCCCGAATTTGTTATTACTTTTTTCTTTTTCTACTTTTGTATTTTCTTTTCTTTCCTTTCTTTTTCTTTTCCCAACTATGGGTTGGCAAAGTCACTAGTCAACCTACATTGGCCATGGGTGAGGTCTAAGAGAGGGCCTCCAATCCTTGTTAGCCAAAGGCGGGGGCCTTCATGCCTTTGTTGGCCACAGGCAAGGGCATCGAGCCCTCATCTATTTGTTGACGAGGGCCACTACGGCCTCAGCTGGTCTGGGCGAGGGCTACATCACCCTCACTTGGATCTTAGCAACAACGATGGTGAGAACCACGACATCCTTGCCTAGCTGGCCAATACATGAGAGTGTTGGCCCTCACTTGTGGCTAGCGATGGTTACCTGATGACCTCGCTACCCCCGAGTTGTGAAAAAAGAAAAAGAAAAGAAAAAGAAATTTCAGAAAAAAAAATTCAAAAATTGTAAATAAATTTCGTGCTAGCGTCAGTCTTGCTATACAAAATGATTGGTATTTATGTTAACAATTTTTAGCCAAAATTGATTGAATGGACTACGTTGGCAAATTGTCAAAAGGCTTGGAACTCAATTGTTATAGTTGAAAGCTTTAAGACTAAATTAGCACGAGTGTAATAAATTAAGACTTTTTTTTGTACTTTTCCAACCCAAAAATGTAATACAATTTGCATTTAGTTATTGTTGACACCCAAAATTACTCTCGAAACCACATGCTGATCACGAGTCGCTAGACGAAATGCTCCATTTTGACTTGTGAAGTTAAGGGTAAAACAGCTTTCGTGAAGGCTATTTTAAGCTGAGCCTCTATGGGATTCTAAAAACCAACTCTAGAGTTGATGGCCTGGAGATTAATTGCCACATCTCATGCCACAAGAACAGTGCACTAGATTTGAAGACAAAGCAAAATTAGTATTAGAACTTGAGCGAGAATAAATGTTGCAAGAAATGCGCATAAAAATAGAAGTGATTGTTTGCTTGAGGAACAAGCCACACAAGCATCATCAGCAAGGCAAGAAACGATTATTAAAGGATATAAAGTCATCAAGAAAAAGTGGAAAATGTGGAGAATGGGAAGAGTAGTGTCCAAGAAAGAGCGGCCGACTGAGGAACAATCAATCTACTCTATAAATATCACAGCCCTACTATTGAGAAACACCCCCAAATAACACAACAATTATCTTTACTTTATCGCATCTCAGCTGTAGTTTCCAAATTGTTGTTGCTAATTAAATTTTAACGTGTATCTCTATCCGGTCCAGTATCGTCGATTAGATTCCAGTGTTGTTCCACAAACCCAGCGTTGTTAATTAAATTCAAGCGTTATGTTTCTTACTCAAGAGTACTACTGTTGATTAAATTCCAACTTTACACTTAAAACAAATTTTGTCGTAGATTAAGCTTCGACATAATTTGAGCTCGAGTTATAACTGCTAGTGTCCAGATTACATAATTGATTAAATTCTGGTGTAATTTGTGCTCAAGAGCTGTTAGCCTTCAAGTCATTCGAGTATCAATTGTTAAGATTGTATATATAAGTTGATAAATAAGGCTCCTCCATATATTTGACATTCTCTGTCTAAGCTCAACACAGAACTTGAATCTTCTATAATAAAAACCAAAACACAACATTTGGTAAAAGATTTTCACAGGAAACACACCGCTGAAAGATTTTCACTGGGTTCAAAAGTTAGCATGAAATTGACCATAGAAAAAAAAGGATTAAATTTAATCTAATACAAAGAAAACATCAAAAGAATTATAATCCAATTTCCCATTGATTTTTCTTCTTTTTATTATACATCATTTTGATTTATCACTAAAGTTAGAAGTCAAAGTTATTATCATTTTCCTATTAATTCGAAGTCCGGAGCATTTCAGACACCTGCTTGAATCATCATTGAAGAGGGTTTTCTAGAATATGTTCTCGTTTTGATAAAAGACATCTCTGCAATGAGTTGCTTCTCATTTTGGATGATGTCGATAATGGCAAGTAGAAGCCTTGGTGCTTTGAATAGAACGATCTCACAACCCAACCACTGGTCTTCGTATCCGCCATGACACCCCTATGGATTTTGACAATCTTACGCAAAGAGATTACCGGTTCAATTTTTTTTTTTTGTTTACTTTTTTAATCAAATGCTGAAAATTTACACGGACATGGTGCTCATAAAAGACCATAAACTCTATTGTGCAATGTATCTAAAACCACACGTTGTTTTCATCTTGTCATTTCAATTATCTTGTTTTCTTATTTACTTCTTCTCTCTTTCATTTTGTGACGTTAAATTTTTAGAATAACTTTGAGAGTTCACCTCATAGGTTTCGAGGGCGTTGTGCTTCTATGCGGTTTTATAGGTTTACTCTTATTGAAGGTCCAATCAAATTTTTTAATTTTGAAAATTTCTCAGAAAAGCCATTACAGAATTCGGGACTCACTCGTAGGTAGTTATGATGATTGGGTTTTACTATCTCATCGTAGAGGGAATGAGTTCGAATCTCTAGATACTCACGACTTAAGTGGGAGTCCTAGGGATAGTTTACTGGGCCAGCCCCCCGAGGATTTACGTCTAAATAATGATTTGCGGTGAGGTCCCATCGATGCTACCGAGCATGGCAGGGTTATGTTATCCCTGAAGGGTGATCTCCGACAGTCCCTCGATCATAAAAAAAAAAAAAAATCGTTACAAAATTTGGGGATGACAAGGATAAATAATCATATTTTGGGCATCAATGATTTTTTTACATGTCACGTAATTAATTGACTAAAGAAAATATATGAAATGAATTCATAATCGGAGTACTCTTTGGTAAACATAAGATGACATGCATTGCGCACATGTATAAATCAGTCCACTCCAATAGCGCGAATAATTGCAAAACGTGCGAAAGAGGGAATTTGTTTAAAAAGTACGTACGAGTATTTTACGTAAAAATGCGAATATTTTCCTAACAAAGAACATTGCATGGATGCAAGAAATTGACATTTAAAAGATAATATAAAACCAATTAATTGTAAATATTTCCATAAATAAATATTTGGAAAGAGAGTAGTACTACATAGAGATTCTATAAATATATTAAAAATGAATTTGAATAGTGTTCAACTTGAGATGAAATTGCAACTAGAAACTCTTGAAATAACGTATACAAATACTAACGAGATAATCGACATAGATTGTGTTTGTAGCGAGATGGAACCTATAAAGTCACAAGTTACTGTAACTGCTGATATTGATAATGTATGTATTTGACTCCTAACAAATATAGATGTAACAATAGTTTTGTTTTATTTGCAATTAAGGAGATTGCATCAGAAAATCCTTATGGAAGAATTAAAGGTGCAAGTAGAGTTGTTGTTCTAATGAGGTCCACGATTATGATGAAGTTTAACATGGCTTGGATTTGAAAAATATCTATGGCTAGCCCATTGAGGGCTGGGAGAGGAGCAATAGAGTTTAAATTTTAGTAAAACGATTGTAACTTGTCTTAAATGTCGAGTCAATATGAAGATTGTGAAAATATATCTTGAGTTTGGGCCCACAAATAAATCCACATCCAAATTTATGCCATGAAATTACATATTTCCTATTTCAGAGTTAAAGTCCACAAGTTGGATATTCTCTATATCAAATTTGAATCCGCCGGGCAAAATAGAGGTGGTAATATAAGCAACAACTTATATTTGGATTGTTGAAGCCTTTGAACTGATATTGGAAATGCAACGTGTATTAGAATCGCAATTACTCGGTCAATTGATTTCCTTTTGTTGACCAAGACGTGACAGACATGGACTTCTTCTCTGTGGCGGTGATACTAACATTCAAGGGTTTATTTTTGTAGGTCTTGCTTCTATATATGTAAAGCAAGTCTTGCCATGGTCGTGTGGTCTTCTTGAAGCGCTATTTGTGTACGAGTGCTTGGTGAATGAAGACGCGCAAAGGAAACTTATGAATTACATTCATTAAATTATTGTTTGTAACTATGAAATTTTATGATAAAATTTATAAATTTTTTCGTAAAATTGAGAGATTATTTAACATAAATTTAAAGTTAAACATTACGTGAGTTATTTAGCATAATAGGCCCTCGAAAGTATTTAAGTGACTCGGGCGTGAAATCTCTACTCTATTGCATGATTTATAATGAAATTTGTTGTTATTATCCTGTAGTGTAAATCATTACAATCGAATTATGGTGTTTGATTTATTTATTTTTGTTTGATTTATTTTATTATTCGATCTGTCGGTTTCCGTAATTTCGATCCGTATGAGTTGTGACGAAATGGGACGAACCCAGCCTCGCCTGACTGATGAGACAAGTGCATGGGACAAGTGCATCCAGCACTTGGTAGATGTGCAATGTACGGCACTCGTCTAGTCATTTCTTTCGTCCTTCGCTTTGCCAAAATTGGTGACTGTTCCCAAACATTAGCTAGGTCTTTATCTACATAGCGACCCCCGAGTTAAAGCACATTAACTTCATCCTAAACTAGGTCAAGAAGAAGGCCATGGTTATTACCCTGTCGACCAGACTTTAGACAGGAAATTGCTCCGGTCCGACGGGATTACTCCAACGTTTTAAGAGGTCTCAAAAGCCTAACGGAGGTGGGGCACAGCGGCTGTGTGGCCGTGGGTTGCTGCGGGATTGTAACGGAGCAAGTGGAGAGAGAGAAAAAGAGGGGATGGGCTGTAGATCACTCTAAGAAAATAAAGTACACTGTCAATTTACACTAGGAAGATTCGAGTACAGAATATCTTTGGATATGCGGTGAGGAGGAGAGCTGGTACGTCGCGGAATTTTGGAGAGCAGTGAGGTGAGAGAGACGTCAATAAATGTTCAGCACTTGCCATCCCGAAGTCCTCTGGTGAAACTACACACCGCACAAAGCGATGGTTCCTGCGGACTTCTTGATCGCCACGGCCGCCGTGCTAGGCTTCATCTCGCTCTTCAAGAACCTGCTCGCCTTCGCCCGATGGCTGTACGCCGCGTTCCTGAGGAAGCCGAAGGACTTGCGCGACTACGGCTCGTGGGCCATCGTCACCGGCGCCACCGACGGCATCGGGAAAGCCCTGGTGTTCGAGCTCGCCTCCAAGGGCCTCAACCTCGTGCTTGTCGGTCGGAACCCCAGCAAACTTGAGGCCACCTCGAGGGAGCTGAGGGATAGATTCGGAGCAACCACCGAGGTCCATTACATAGCTGGCACTTCATATGCCATTTACATTGAAATTCCCGAGTGATGGTACATCTGACGCACGAGACATTTCGTCCAGGTCAAGACCGTGGTCGCCGATCTCGCGAAGCTGAGCGGAGAGGAGATAGCGGCGGCCATTGCAGGAGCGACGGAAGGGATCGACGTCGGGTTGCTGGTCAACAACGCGGGGATGGCTTCTCGCCCGAAATACTTTCACGAGGTGGATCGAGAGTTGACGGAGAGCATGTTGAGAGTGAACGTCAACGCAGCGGTGTGGGCGACGAAGGGAGTGATCGATGGAATGTTGAAGAGGAAGAGAGGAGCGATCTTGAACATGGGATCTGGTTCCGCCGTGTGTGTCTCTTCGTTTCCTCTTTTGACCTTGTACGCCTCCACCAAAGCGTAAGTTTCGATTTTCTCCCAGTTTTGTGTCTTATTTTTTCGGTAATTTGTTAATCAAATTTATAATGCAAAAGTTTTCTCTTTCTTACTAATTTCCTTTTAGGATTGTAGCTATATCAGGATTGATATACAAATTTGACATTGTAAACAATGTGATGGACTATAAGCAGTAATAAGAAGTTAACCAAATTCAATGCCGGACAAAAGTTTATACATCGCTTAATGTTCCAACAATTTAGTATGGTCCACATTATTTGGATCTAAAAGAACCTTTCAACAGTGTCAAAGTCTATATCCAATCCATTCTTATAGTTCAATCATGTGAACTTAGATATATCAATGTGATTCGTTGCAGTTTTCTGGCAACATTCTCAAAAAGCATCAGTTTGGAGTACGAGGAACAAGGGATTGATATTCAATGTCAGGTAAATGTATGAGAAAAATCATATATCATTGATGTATTGTGATGATATGGTTAGAATTCTTGTGTCTCCTTTGTTCTGTCCTCTTCTCCGCTCCTAACTAAACCCTCATAAATTTGGGAGAGAACATTGTTATAGTGTTTACTTTTTCCTTTTAAAAAAAGAAAATCAGACGCCAATGAATTTCCCTTCATAACACAATGCTTTATTGAAACTAATTGACTCACTTCTCCACATCGGTAGTAAATGGATGCATAATATGCTTTCTCCTTCAATGACGTAATAACCACCCAAGTTTCAATGGATCAATTTAATCTTGTTCAACGGGTGATATTCAGCCCAAAAAAAAAATAAAGACTAGGAGCAAGGTCTCATTCTCCATGACTTCACAAATAGAGGGAAGATGATTAAAAACCTAGGTACTTCGTGATTAGCGACAATTCCACAACACATGTTGGGGGTCATATAATCCAATCTATGCGGTGGTCCATGCGATTATCTTACTGGTCATGTTTCATATCAGCCAGACCATGCAATCCCTTATTTGCTCTCACTATTCTCCACATGAGGAAAATTATTAAAAAAGTCATAAATTCACTATTCCGTAAGAAGTGAAATGGGTTGGTAAATTTATTGACATTGCATGCCTCATTCACTAACCCCTTACCTCCAAAACATTCCCTAGCTGTATCGATTGTACTTGCTAGTTAAATGCCACACGATGCCCTTTGCTAATTGGTGAAACAAGACATTATATGAGCTAAAGGAGAACGGTTTTTCTGGCATTGTATCTTGCAAAGGTATAATTTCGAATCTTAATGTGCGTTCTTTTGTTTATGATCTTGTTATCGTGCTTGTTTTCTTCTCCTTGACTGTTTGTTTGAAACTATGAGATAAATAGTTATGCTTGGATTTTAGAGATTCACTTCAAATGTGTAATTAAGTTTTCATAGAAATTAATGAATCGCAAGTTCCAAGGAAAAAGCTTTTAGAACTAACGCTGCGCTTGAATTCCAATTATATTGCAGGCTCCCCTTTTCATTGCCACCAAATTGACAAGGATGAAGAGACGGTATCTCTTCATACCCTCGGCGGAGATATTCAGCAGAGCTAGCGTGCGGTGGATCGGGTACGACCGGGTGTGCAACCCCTATTGGTCGCACTCGGTTCAGGCGTTCGTGGCACGCACGCTGGACACAATCACCGTTTGGGGTCTCGAATGTTACTTTAAATGGGTGAGAGATCGAGAAAGATCGCGTCGTTAGGTCATCGAACATGGTAATCGCATTTTCAGACGCACCCCGACGTAATTGCAGCTTGTGTGCATGACTTGGATATGAAAGCTTGGAGTGGTGTGATATGGGTCTGTGGTCGAGCCTTGAATATGGCATTTGATATGAAGACTTTCTAATTTTCATTCGGTATGCATAAGTTTTCATTTATACACTGTTTTCGGGTCTTTCAACAAAGACCACGCTTCTACTTTGGACCCTCTTAAGCACGATTTTTATATTCAAATGCTTACGCGGCGGTGCCCACAAGATCGTTAAAGGATAGTGTTCACTATTCTATATGCACCTTCCATTATTGAGTTTACATGTCGATAGAGTGACTAGCTTTCTTCTTTAATAACCACGTGAAAGCATTTTCACATAAAAAAAATATAAAATTTGTAGTGCTCTTTCGATCATTGATATCTCCAACATAATTACTATTAGAATGAGCTCTAAGTTGGAAGGATTCAAAACGATAGTAGTGGAGGTCATGAGAAGTGGTACCTTTGATATATCAAAGTATCTTTTTAACATTTTTAAGATGAGATGGCTTCGGCTTCTTCATATATAAACTCATAATTCCAATGATATTCATAATATCTGGTCCCGTGCATCTCAAACTCCCAATCAAGCTTCTATAATTTATCAAATTAACATTGGCACCATCATCAAACTTTGAAAGTTTGGTTCCACACTCGATTAGTGCATTGATCAGAGTACAATTCTTTATATAAATTTTGCAATGATATTTTCTGTATATCCTTTTTAGGAAATAAAAACCCCCTCGGCACTTTGCTTCACTTCGATCCTAAGGAAATATTTGGTTGCCCTTATTATGTTTGAGTTTGTAATGGTAAGTTTGATGGACGGGTATAAAAGTATATATTCCTAAGCTATGCACAAGGTGAGCATGATTATTGATTATGGTATCCGAAATTAAATTCACTTGTTATTAGTAGAGAAATTACATTTGATGAGTTTCTGATACTTCTAGCTATGAGTAATTATAATAGTATTTATACGGATCTGAATAGTGCTCAACTTGAGGTGGAATTGCAACTAGAAACTCTTGAAGTAGTGGATACGAGTATTAACAAGATAATTGACAAGGATGATACTTGTAGCGAAGTGGAACCTATAATGCCAATGATTATTGTAACTGCTGATATTAACAAAGTATATATTTGATCTTCCGACTGATATAGATGTAATAATGGTTTTGTTTTATCTATAATTAAGGAGATCGTGTTGGAAAATCCTTGCGGAGCATTTAAAGGTGTATGTGAAGTTGATATTCTAATGAAGTCCACGATTATGCTGAAATTTAAGCATGGCTTGGACTTGAAAAATATCCATGGTCATTGAGCCTATTGAGGGTTGGGAGAGTAGCAATAGAGTTCGAATTTTAGTAAAGCGATTGCGACTTGACTTAAACGTTGAGCTAAGGTAGAGATTATTTTGAGTCCATGAATGAATCCTGACCTAAGATATATTGTTATTTGTGGACATCCAAATTTGTACCATGAAATTACATATTTCCAATTTCAGTGTTGAAGTCCAACTTGGATATTCTCTGATATCAAATTTGAATCCGCTGGGCAAAATAGAGGAGGAAATATAATCAAGAACTTATACATGAATTGTTGAAGCCATTGAACTAATATTGGAAATCGAACGTGTGTTAGAATCGCAATTACTCGGTCAATTGATTTCCTTTTGTTGACCAATACGGACGGACTTGGACTTCTCTGTAGCGGTGATACTAACATTCAAGGGTGTATTTTTGTGGGTCTTGCTTCTATGTATATAAAGCAAGTCTTGCCATGGCCGTGAGGTCTTCTTAAAGCACCGTTTGTATACGAGTGCTTGGTGAACGAAGACGCACAAGGAAACTCATGAATTATATTTATCATATTAGCGTCTGTAACTGTGAAATTTCATGGTAAGATTTGTAAATTTTTTTATGAGATGAGGAAATTATTTAACAAGATTTTTTATGAGATTGGGAAATTATTTAACAAAGAATTTAAGAGTAAACACTACGCGAGTTATTTGATATAATAGAATCTTGAAAATATTTGAATGATTTGAATGTATAATCTTAATTATATCGTGTGATCTATAATGAAAGGGGTAATACCCTAAAAAAACCCCAAACTGGTACACTTGTGACAAATTTACCACAAACTATTTTTTTGACCACCAAAAATCCCAAACTGGTATACTTTTGACAAATTTATCTCAAACTGGTATACTTGTGACAAATTTACCCTATGTTAGTTTTCGTTAAATTTTTTTCTCAAATTATTAAGTTAAATGACACGTGACAGTTAACCAGTATATCAATTTAGGATTTTACGTTCCGTTTGTCATAGTTTACAATTTTTATGATTTTTTTGTGATATTAATCAAATTTAGCATATGGTATATTTGTCATAAATTTACTAGTTTAGGGTTTTTTGCAGTCGAATAAATTAGTTTGGGATAAATTTGTCATAAATGTACCAGTTTAGGGTTTTTTATAATCAGTCGGGATAAATTTGTCACAAGTTTACCAGTTTGGAGTTTTTCATTGTCAAAAAAATAGTTTGGAGTAAATTGTCACAAGTATACCAGTTTGGGATTTTTTAAGGTATTATCCCATAATGAAATTCATATATTTTTTTATAAATATAAATCATGATAATCAAATTACGTAATTATGATCTTCGATTTATTTTTTTATTTTATTTAATTTATTATTCGATATGTCGGTTTCTATAATAATTTCTATCTTTATGAGTTTCGACGGAATGGGATGAAGCTAGCCTCGCTTGACTAATGGGACAAGTGCATCCAGCGCTTGGTAAACGTGCAAGGTACGGCGCTCGTCTCCTCATTTCTTCCTTCCTTCACTTTGCCATAACAAATGACTGTTCCCAAACGTTAGTTAGGCCTTTATCTCCATTAGCGACCCCGAGTTAAAGAACATTAACTTCATCCTAAACTAGGTCAAGAAGCTTGCTCAAAAAAAAAAAAAAAAAAAAAAAAAAAAAAAAAAAAAAAAAAAAAAAAAACTAGGTCAAGAAGACCTGTCGACCAGACTTAAGACAGAAAATTGGTCCAGTCCGACAAGATTACTCCAACGCTTTAAGAGGTCTCAAAAGCCTAACGGAGGTGGGGTGCGGCGGCTATGTGGCTGTGGGTTGCTGCGGGCTATAAAGGATGGACATGCTGTCGGAGCTGTCGTGTCGTGGTACGTACGACATGTGCCAACGTGTCCAACACGCCTAAACACGCTTGGACACGTGGTCAACGCGTGTTAAATTTTTTGACATGTAGTCAATTTTTCTTAACATATTCCAACACGTGTCCATGAGAGATCGTTGAAAAAGCCAAAGGAGAGTGGAGACAAGTGCGAGGGAGCGAAGGCGACGCCGTGACGATGAGAGAGGGTAAGAGGAAGAGCAGAAATCATAAATCAAGTAGATTGTCATAATTATGATGCTACGAGGGAGGGCCAGTGGCGAGACTAAGGCTGTGGCTGTGGCTGCGAAGGAGGAAGGGCTGGAGGGGGGGTGGTGAGGTGATCGAAAGAGAGCAGAAAGGATAATGTGAGAAGGAGAACGAGGAAGAGGTCACGGTTAATAGGTGATGGGGGGAGGGGGTAGAAAGGGCAAGAACCGGAGGTGGAGAGGAGGGAGGCGGGGGGAGGAGAAACAACGGGTGATGGATGGGAGGGGTGGAAGAAAGGGGAAGAAATGAGGTGGGGGGCTGGGGGGTTGGGGTGGCGTGGGGGTGAAGGGGGAAAGAGAGAAACAACAGGTGACCGGGGGCAAGGAGTGGGGGTGGCGTGAGAGGGAGTGGGGAAGAGAAAAAAAGATGGAAAATGATCGGCTGTGGGGCACAAAATCAGAGAGGTGGCGTGGGGTGATAGAGAAAATCTAGGGAAACGACACGTCGTTGGGAGAAAGAAGGAGAATAAGAAACTGAGGGGAGAGGGGAGTGTTTGACGTGACCTGGGAGAGAGAGAAATGATGGGAGGAATAAATTTTGGGGATTAGGTGAGAGAGAAAATTCGGGGAAATGACGAGTCATTAGGGGGAAAAAAAAGGAAAGAAACTGGGAAGAGGCGAGTGTTAGAGGTGGCGTGGGCGAGAGAAATGAGAGGGAAATAAATTTTGGAAAATGGGGATTTGGAAAAAGAGAAGGAAGAAAATAGTTTTCAAAAATAAAAATATTAAAATTTAAATAATGATAAATTTTAATTATTATAAAAGATTATATATATTTTTTAAATAAGTTGATTATAATATTTTGTAGTTATTAGTTTCATCTATAATTTTGTTAAACTTAGAAATATATTCTCAAATAAGGATATGCATTAATTATTAATATGCTTTTCAAATTTCCTATAAATATATTTATTAATATTATCGGTGTAAAACTACCGCCTACGGTAGTTCATTTGGATAAGAGTTCTCATGACATCTATCTAAAATAGAAGAGTTCGAATCCCGCGGATCGCACATGATCTTAACCTCGATGTCGGGGTGGTGGGTCATCCGCTAACGTCACTCCAGAGTTTACTCGCCGGCTGCCAATTGTACGGGTTCCCTCAATATCAAAAAAAAAAAAATGATCAATGTAAATTCATTGTAATTTATTTTTATTATTTATTTATTTGTGAATTTGAATTAAATTAATTAAAAATAAAAATATTTTTTAATATATAATGTGTCTCAATATATCAAAATTCTTTATTTTAAAAAAATGACGTATCAATATGTTGTATCGTGTCATGTGTTTGTGTGGCGTGTCAAGGAAGAGTGGAGAGAGAAAGAGAGGGGATGGGAGTGTAGATCACTCTAAGAAAATAAAGTACACACTGTTCGAGTACAGAATATCTTTGGATATGCGGTGAGGAGAGCTGCTCCGTCGTGGAGTTTTGGAGAGTGGTGAGGTGAGAGAGACGTCAATAAATGGTTGCACTTGCCATCTCGAAGTCCTCTGGTGAGATTACACACCGCACAAAGCGATGGCTCTTGCGGACTCCTTGATCGCCACGGCCGCCGCACTAGGCTTCATCTCGCTCTTCAAGAACCTGCTCGCCTTCGCCCGATGGCTGTATGCCGCGTTCCTGAGGAAGCCAAAGGACTTGCGCGACTACGGCTCGTGGGCCATCGTCACCAGCGCCATCGACAGCATCGGGAAAGCCCTGGTGTTTGAGCTCGCCTCCAAGGGCCTCAGCCTCGTGCTCGTCAGTCGGAATCCCAACAAACTTGAGGCCACCTCGAGGGAGCTGAGGGATAGATTCGAAGCAACCACCGAGGTCCATTACATAGTTAGAACTTCATATGCCATTTACATTGAAATTCCCGAGTGATGGTACATCTGACGCACGAGACACTTTGTCCAGGTCAAGACCGTGGTCGCTGATCAAGCGAAGTTGAGCGGAGAGGAGATAGCGACGGCCATTGCAAGAGTGACGGCAGGAGCGACGGAAGGGATCGACGTCGGGTTGCTGGTGAACAGCGCGGGGATGGCTTCTCTCCCGAAATACTTTCACGAGGTGGATCGAGAGTTGATGGAGAGCATGTTGAGAGTGAACGTCAACGCAGCGGTGTGGGCGACGAAGGGAGTGATCGATGGAATGTTGAAGAGGAAGAGAGGAGCAATCTTGAACATGGGATCTGGTTCTGCCATGTATATCTCTTCGTTTCCTCTTTTGACCTTGTATGCCTCCACCAAAGCGTAAGTTTCAATTTCCTCTTTTGACCTTGAAGATGATTCTAGTAGATCAAAGTGCATTTGAAAGAGAAGTTCAAGATGAGCCTATTATTAGTGAAGAGGTAGTTCAAGAGGAACGCAGTGATTCGGAGCAAACTAATGACCCTAAAGTACATGTCTTGGGAAGGTGTACACGTGTAAGAAAACCAAAGGTAATTTTTGATCCATCAGCTAATAATGTTCTAAGTCATGTTTATATACAGATTTAGGGGAACCGGAGCCTTACGATGAGGTAAAGACAAACATGTGTCACTTGTAGTGGGAGTGTGCTATGAAAGACGAGATGAGCTCGTTACTTCAGAACAAAACTTGGGAGTTGACCAAGTTGACCACAAGTAAAAAAGCTTTATTTAACAAATGGGTGTACATGATTAAGAATGAAACAGATGGTAGTATTAGATACAAGGTGAGACTTGTAGTCAAGGGTTTTTATAAAAAAGAAGGGATCCACTTCTCCAAGATATTTTCACTTGTAGTGAAAATGATATTAATTAGAGTTCTGCTAAGTATAGTTGCAGTGGAGGATCTTCATCTTGAGTAATTAGACATAAAAACAGCGTTTTTACATGGTGACTTAGATAAAGAATTATACATAGCACAATCAAAGGATTTTGAAGTCAAAGGTAAGAAGCACATGTTATATCTCTTGAAGAAAAGTTTGTATCGCTTGAAACAAGCTCTGTGGCAATGGTATCTAAAATTTGATGGTTTCATGAATGAAAAATGATTTACACACTATGAATCTGATTACTGTGTTTATTTTTGCAAGTATGATGATGGTGGCATTGTGTATCTCTCTTTATATATGGATGACATGCTAGTGGCTAGTTCCAATATGAAGAGAACCGTAGAAGTGAAGAAGATGTTATCATCACAGTTTGCTATGAAATACTTAGGAGAGGCCAAGAATGTTTTAAGCATGAAAATTATCGGGGATAGACCACCGCCTACGGTGGCTCAATTGGATTAGGCTCCCATGACCCTTTACAAGGACGAGAGGAGTTCGAATAAGGCTGGCCACACGAGATCTTAAACGTGACGTCAGGATGGTGGGTCCTCCGCTAGCGTCATCCTGAGTTTACCTCGTTGACTGCTGGCTGTACAAGGGTTCCCGGGTTACAAAAAAAAAAATTATCGGGATAAGAAAAATAAGAAATTATGGTTGTCGTAGATAGACTATGTGAACATGGTGTTAAAGAGATTTAAAGTGGACATGGCAAAATCGGTTGCAACTCTTCTAGCGAGTCACTTCAAACTTTCTAAGGATATGTGTCCGAGCACTTAGGTTTTGAAAGATGAAATAGCGGTAGTTCCATATGCGTCAGCAGTGGGGAGTTTAATGTATGCCATGGTGAGCATAAGACCAAACATTGCATAGATAATGGGAGTTGTGAGTTAATATATGCAAAACCCAGATAGCGAGCATTGGAATGTAGTAAAATGGATATTAAGATATCTAGCATGTACTTCCAATTACTCACTTTGTCATAGTGGTACATATCTAGAGTTGCAGGGTTATGTAGATACAGATCATTCGGATGATCGAGATAGTGGTAAGAGCACCACTAGATATGTCTTTATGTTTGCAGGTACAATAGTGAGTGTGTATCTTAACTACAAAAAATAGTGACTTTATCGATGACAAAGGCAGAATATGTTGCGATTATAGAAGCCTCCAAGGAAATCATATGGTTACAAGATTACGTGGAGGAGCTACATCGAAAACAGCCAGTCAGTACACTGTGGAGTGATAGTGAAAATGTAGTGCACTTAGCAAAGAATGCAGCTTATCACTCAAGGACCAGACATATCGAGAAACGTTATCACACTATTAGCTCAGCATTGAAAAATAATAAGTTAAAGCTATATAAGATTAATGACTTAAAGAATCCAACTGACATGTTGATCACTGTAGTAGACAGAGAGAAGCATATTTTTTTTACTACTACCATTGGTATTACTCCATATTGATTGATGAGAAGTATCGCAGAAGTACAAGTTTTTCAACTAATTATTTTTTGAAAAAGATGGATGCAAAGTTGTTTAGTGTTTTGGTATACTTGTTTTCAAGTGAGAAATTGTTATAGATGAAGCCAAATATTTTTTTTGGGTTTTTTTGTCTTTTCTATCAGATTTTCTGTTAGGTTAAAAGTGATATGTTTTATATTAGTGATTGCAATACGCTAGCTGTCAAGGCGCTGAAAAAGGAAATAGAGAGGCAAGAAAAAGAGAGAAAAAAAAAGTGACTTTTTTTATTTATTGTGGTTCTCAATATCTTTGTGCCTTGATCTTAAGAGAAGATCATCGTTGTATTCTAATTTTTTTTCGAAATCTAGTGGATTCACAAAATGCCTCTGCGCGGAGACATAGCCCAGATTTGGGTGAATTTCGATAACAAATTTTTTGGCATGTTCATTTGATTCTGTTATTTTATTATTACATTCTGTTTGGTGAATTGTTTACAAGCGTTATTTTTCTGGAATCGATGTGCAATTTTCTAACATCGGCAACACTTTAAACTTAACATTTTAGCAACAAGTGAGGTATGTCTCAACCCTGGCCAAAATATTTCTAGCTACCATAGAAAAACTATAATAAAAGTTATGCTTGAGTCATCCACTCGAGCTCATTTGGCTTGCATCTTACCCAATCTAATACAGCAGTAAAGTATTTCATGAACAACCTAACTAGCGAGCTTTCTCATATTTTCCAAAACGACAAGTAAGGACCACCCTAGTTTTCATAGACAACCGCAATAAAGGGTGTCGTTATTTCGAAGAAAATTTCATAATATAGGAAAATACTCTTCAGAAAATCAAACCCCAGGAAAATATTCTCCTTTTCAGATTAAAAAATTCATTTTCCTAACTTTGAGCATATATATTTTCTTTGATCGTAAATAATTTTTCATTGATTGATCATTTTCGGCAAACCAAAATGTGAAAGTTCGGGAAATTAATTCGCTAAAAATTCTCTTTTAAACTAACACATGCCAAATAGTTCCACGAATTCAATGTTTTCTGAATATTTCTAATATATTAAGAAAGACCAACTTATCTAGTAAAATGAGGGCAATGTGTAAAGAATGGTCATACAATAAAAAATCCTTGTGTCATCGGTTCAGATATCATTTCTCACACATAATTAATTAGTATGAGCATTTCATGAATTAATTAATATCTACTACTTAACTAATAGTTCCGTACCGTAATCATTTCCATGTTACATCCTCTCTCTCTCTCTCTCTCTCTCTCTCTCTCTCTCTCATGCGTGTGTGCATGTTCAGTAGCACCTGCTACCGTGCTGGTGTTATCACCTTCGTCTTTCTTCGCACATCAAACATCGTCTTTCATCAAGTCATCAACCTACACGAGCCCCATGCTGATTCCCCGGTTTGAAGGATGACAACCCCTGGTTTCTCCATGTTATCCCAACCGTCGATTTGGACAATGAAACTTCGTGGAAATTAACACCATTACACCCCCATGTTTCTCTCATAGGGCAAGGCCACGTGTAGCTACTGTGCTTGCAAGTTAAATTAATGCTACTCCATACTGGGCTAAATCTACGCATTAGATTATACATATATAAAGCACCGGTCAAAAGAATCACTCTACACGTTGAATTAAGTTTACGTACAAGCCGTACACGGTACAGAAGAAATTGAAACTGACATATTCTCGAATTCTCCTGATATAGGTCCCCCTTTTCATAGCTACAAAGATGACCATGTTGAGGAGGCGCCTGATGCTCGTGCCGTCTCCCGAGATGTTCAGCAGAGCGAGCGTGCGGTGGATCGGGTATGAGCGCCAGTGCAACCCTTACTGGCTACGTGCAGTGCAAGGGTTTGTGATGCGTGCCACAGATGCGTTCACCATTTGGTACGGTCAGCGCTACCTGAAATGGATGAGACAAGAGGGGCTTGAGCACGATGGCCTTCTTTAGGTCGATCATGGCCATGCACCACAAGAATTCTCGGACGGCACTGCCTTTGATGTTGTGTGGCTAGTGTGCATGGTCTAGTTATGAGAGTATGGGGTGTTAGATATTAATGGGAAATTCTTATTGTGGCTCTTTTGGAATTCACGTGTGATGCTGTAAAAGCTCTTGGTTATGTGGTGCTCAATTAGGTTTCCACCAATTAGCCCACTTAAATCGTTCTCCTCTCTTATGTTTACCTCACTTATAAAGAAGTCAGATTTTAAAAAAGAACTAAAAAAATATATGTATCCAAAAGTCAGTGAAGGCAACTTTTACAAGGTTTTGAGCATTTAATATTATAAAAAGTTAAAAGGTGTGTGATACCCTCCCCTTTTCTTTGTCATAGAAAAATCCAGGCTTATATATATACACCCTCTATTTTAATTCTATCCGAGATATATTTGTTATACTAATATAAGTTTAACATTTTTTATAACACAAAAAAGTTTAGGATGTTTGTGATTTTTAGTGATACAAAAAAAAAAATTTTGGGGCATTTGCATCATAGTAGACATAGTTTGAAATAATAACAAGAAAAAAAAAGTGACTCAAAACATACATTCACATTCAAAAAGACAATGTGAAGGGAACCTATGGGAGCTCCTCGTTTTCTATATATGGGAAAATTTTATAAAACCGTACATGATATTTTGCACCCATTACACTTTACCTCATCTATATTTAGGGATGAGCACAAGACTCAATTCAAACTGCCTACTTTGTTGATGTTACTGGTGGTTGATTTATAAGTATAGGAAAAAGCCTTATTCTCTAAAGTAGCTTATGGGTTGGTAGAGGCCAAAAACCACCCAACATTAGTATCTAAGCCAAGGTTGCCAACAAATTTGAACTCGATAGCCACACGAGAGATTGTTGAAGTTGTCTCATATCGATTGTGGGGTGGTCAATTCATGAGTGTGAGGAAAAAACTCACCATTTGAGCTAATTTTTGGGGGTGAAAGAAGCTTAAGACCACCCAACACGATTTTGGGCATTTCCCAGTTCTAGAAATTTGCAATTGGTAAATATCGATTTAGTTCCTGATTTTATGTGGGTGGCCCCAACCATCCGAACTAGATCGATATATATATTAATTCTTTCTATTCCAAAACCCTAATTCTTATTCTTTTCAAACAATTTAGCCATACTCATTGCTCACGCCTATCACTCTCACTTCTTTTCAGTCACTTAGTGCTCATGCCTCCCTTGCATCTCAATGCCTCTTGCTTATGTCTCTCTCATGCTCATGCCTATCACTCTCACTTCTTTTTAGCCACTTAGGTCTTGCTTGAATCACATCCCTCTCGCTCAACGCCTCCCTCTCAAAGTCTCATCTCAAGACTCAACTCTTGCCCCTCTCTCTCTCTCTTGCTTTTGTCTCCTCTCACCAATTTAGCAACCGATCATATGTGTTAGTTAAAATGTTTGAATAAATGTGTGAAAAAATCTGAAAAGTATTATTATGCTTAGTGTTTGGATTGATATTGTCAATTCCTGAGCACACTCAAAAACTGAACCATATCGATCTGGTTCTTAGGTGGGTCTAGGCCTAGGTAAGCCGATTCTCGATTTCACAAACTAGGAACCGGCCATTTTTGTCTGATTACCAGTTTTAGGGTGGGAATTGGCTCCCTTTAAAATCAATCACCCCTATCCATATCAAAATCTTAGAAGTTAGAAATTAGACGAAAGCTTCATAAGCAAAAAGATTTAACTACCCTTCATTTATAGTACGATAAAATAACTTTGGTATATATACTTTACCTTTTCTAGCCCAAAACACCTAAATATTTCGACAATATACAAATATTGACTTGTATATTTACATATAATTTGTTAAATATCCAACAACGGTGGCACCATTCCCCTGCGCACAAGAGAAAGAGAGAGAGAGAGAGAGAGAGAGAGAGAGAGAGAGAGAGAGAGAGAGTATTGAATTGATTGGCAGGTCCGTATTTTTTCAAGATAATGGCAATTTCTTATATAAAAGTCATGAAGTTAAAAAACCTAGTGTCTAGTAACAAAACTCAAGATGCAAAATTGCGTTTTAGCTCTCTATTAATTCAGTGAATTGATAAGAGATTTGTTTTTTCCTCGAACAAAAACCATGATTTCTAATATAAAAGTCACAACGTTAACTCTAAAAAATATTCGAGACACAGAATATAATCTTACGAATGAAATTCTATTCTTATATTGTATGTGTATTTTAGTGCAAAAGAAGTGAGATATCATTGATTCACATGTGTTCATGTCTCTACGAGTGGCACATGTCCCGTAAAGTATTCGTTTTTTATTCGAACCATTCTACCTTTTATTTTTCTTTCGAATATTAAAAATTGACCAACGGAACAAACAGTTAACAAAGTTCTTCCCCTTGAAAACTAAAGAACTGTTTTAATCTAAAAATAGTAAAAACATTTAATGATCTAAGGAGGTCCCAAAAATCCATGATTATTTAGTTTTAGGAATTCGAAGTGGTCAACATTAAACAGAAGTTAAAGATCAAATGCTGAGAGCTGAAAGTTTTAAAAAACAAGGTGGATTCAGATAGTGCCCAACTCCATTTGGTTTATTACCCAAATTATTAAAGCAACTCGAGTTCAAAATCTGCAAACAATTTTATCATCCTTCACCTCTAATTTGAATTTATCTTCTAGTCACGGTTCAATTTGCAAACTGAAATTATCTTATCTATTATGAGCACTTATATCCTTAGACTGGAGGTGCCCAAAAGGGAAAAAGTATCCAAAAAAGAAAAGAAAGGAAATTTCGGAAAAAAAGTTCAAAAATTGTAAATAAATTTCGTGCTAACGTCAGTCTTGCTATACAAAATGATTGATATTTATGTTAATAATTTTCAGTCAAAATTAGTTGAATAGACTACGTTGGTAAATTGTCAAAAGGCTTGGAACTCAAATATTATAGTTGAAAGCTTTAAGACTAAATTAGCACGAGTGTAATAAATTAAAACTTTTTTTTTGTACTTTTCCAACCCAAAAATGTAATACAATTTGCATTTAGTTATTGTTGACACCCAAAATTACTTGCGAAACCACATGCTTATCACGAGAGATCACTAGACGAAATGCTCCATTTTGACTTGCGAAGTTAAGGGTAAAACAGCTTTCGTGAAGGCTACTTAAACTGAGCCTCTATGGGATTATGAAAACCAACTCTAAAGTTGATGGCCTGGAGATCAATTACCGCGTGTCATGCCACAGGAACAGTGCACTAGATTTGAAGACAAAGCAAAATTAGTATTAGAACTTGAGCAAGAATAAATGTTGCAAGAAATGCGCATAAAAATAGAAGTGATTGTTTGCTTGAGGAACAAGCTACACGAGCATCATTGATGAGGCAAGAAACGATTATTAAAGGATATAAAGTCATCAACAAAAAGTGGAAAATGTGGAGAATGTGAAGAGTAGTGTCCAAGAAAGACCGGCCGACTGAGGAACAATCAATCTACTCTATAAATACCACAGCCCTACTATTGAGAAACACCCTCCAAAAAACACAACAATTATCTTTACTTTATCTTTACTTTATCGCATCTTAGCTGTAGTTTCCAAATTGCCATTGCTAATTAAATTTTAAGGTGTATCTCTATCCGATCCAATATCGTTGATTAGATTCCAATGTTGTTCCACAAACCCAGCGTTGTTAATTAGATTCCAGTGTTATGTTTCTTACTCTAGAGTACTGTTGTTGATTAAATTCCAACTTTACACTTAAAACAAATTTTGTCGTAGATTAAGCTTCGACATAATTTGAGCTCGAGTTATAACTGTTAGTGTCCATCGTACATAATTGATTAAATTCTGGTGTAATTTGTGCTCAAGAGCTGTTAGTTTTCAAGTCATTCGAGTATCAATTGTTAAAGTTGTATATATAATTTGATAAATAAGGCTCCTCCATGTATTTGACATTCTATGTCTAAGCTCAACACATAACTTGGATCTTCTATAATAAAAACCAAAACACAACATTTGGTAAAAGATTTTCACAAGAAACGCACTGTTGAAAGATTTTCACTGGGTTCAAAAGTTAGCATGAAATTGAGCATAGAAAAGAAAGGACTAAATATAATCTAATACAGAGAAAACATCAAAAGAATTATAATCCAATTTCCCATTGATTTTTTCTTCTTTTTATTATAAATCATATGGATTAGCACTAAAGTTAGAAGTCAAAGTTATTATCATTTTCCTATTGATTCGAAGTCCGGAGCATTTAGACACCTGCTTGAATCATCACTGAAGAGGGTTTTCTAGAATATGTTCTCGTTTTGATAAAAAGACATCTCTGCAATGAGTTGCTTCTCATTTTGGATGATGTCGATAATGGCGAGTAGAAGCCTTGGTGCTTTGAATATAACGATCTCGCAACCCAACCGCTGGTCTTCGTATCCGCCACGACACCCCTATAGATTTTGACACTTATGCCGGTAAGCCTTTGCTCCCACTTGTCATTCTTCCTACAAAGAGACCACCGGGTCAGCCTATAGTTTCCACTGGGTACGATGCCCTCGTGATTTTTCGCCGTTGCATTGAAATGCAGCGGATTTTGGTTGTTTGATAAATTTCAACCTGAACGGTTCTATTTTTTTTTTTTTTTACCTTTTTAATCAAATGCTGAAAATTTACACGGACATGGTGCTCATAAAAGACCATAAACTCTATTATGCAATGTATCTAAAACCACACGCTGTTTTCATCTAATTGACGTGACCTTGTCATTTCAATTATCTTGTTTTCTTATTTACTTTTTCTCTCTTTCATTTTGTGACGTTAAATTTTTAAAATAACTTTGAGTTTTTTCTTTTGAGCAAATAATAACTTTGAGTTCACCTCATAGGTTTCGAGCGAGTTGTGCTTCTATGCATTTTTACAGGTTTTACTCGTATTGAAGCTCCAATCAATTTTTTTAATTTTGAAAATTTCTCAGAAAAGTCGTATTCTAATTTGGGGATGACAAGGATAAATAATCATATGTTGGGCATAAATGATTTTTTACAGTTCCGTAATTAATTGACTAAAGAAAATATATGAAATGAATTCATAATTGGAGTACTTTTGGTGAACATAATACGACATCCGTAAAAAAGAATCTGACAAACCTATATCTGCTATTTTAGTGGATGAAAATAGAAGAAATTGCCTAAGCTAAAGAACAAGAATGGTAAATGAATTATAGTTGATTTTATAGATAATATTGCAACTGTAACTAATGATAATTCAGATAATGCTATTTTTATCCTATTTGTTACTAATAATCAGTCGTTTGTGGATAGGTTATAGATTTTGATTGTATTTTTCATCAACCTCGCTTGACTGGTGGGACAAGTGCGTCCAACGCTTGGTAAACGTGCAACGTACGGCACTTGTCTGGTCATTTCTTCCTTCCTTCACTTTGCCATAATAAATTATTGTTTAGTCATTTCTTCCTTCCTTCGCTTTGCCATAATAAATTATTGTTCCCAAACGTTAGGCCTTTATCTCTATTAGCGACCCCTGAGTTAAAGAACACTAACTTCATCCCAAACCAGGTCAAGAAGACCTATCGACCATACTTATGACGGAAAATTGCTCCGGTCCGACAAGATTACTCCAACGCTTTAAGAGGTCTTAAAAGCCTAATGGAGGTGGGGTGCAGCGATTGTGTGGTTGTGGGTTGCTGCGGGCTATGAAGCATGGACACGCTGTTGGAGCTTCCGTGTCGTGGCACGTATGACACGTGCCGACGTGTTCAACATGCCCGGACACTCGGTTAACGTGTTAGATTTTTTGACACTGTTGACATCTAAATTTTGGCGATCCGGTCATTTATTTATTGCATAGAAAATTATAGATTAATTTTATTCCTGAAAAAATATTAATTGCATAACATATAAATTTAGGTGCATTCGTTTTTAATTTGTATTTTTTGTATTTATTTATTGGATCGGTGACGAATGGGTTCGAATTAATGATTCTGAGCTTTAACTTAGCAGGCCGGCTAAGTCTATGAAATGAGCAAGTTGGCCCAAGCTCATTTTCTTTAATGATTGAATTCTCTCGTGAAAATATAAATTTTGAAATTTTTTCGGGATATGAATTTTTTTGGATAAGGCAAATGTGACAAAAAATATTATAATTTATTTTTGCAAGATTCTTAATTTAGAAAATTTTTTATCATAATCTTGAATTTATTAATATGAGATAAAATTGGTGAAGAAGTATTGTGGACGTGGATTTGAAGAAGAAATTGAAATCCTAGTCTTTCACCTGTAAAAGGGGGTGTGCGTATGTTTTATGGGGGATCTCTCGGTTTTGAAAGGAGAGAAGTCAAAAGGTTTTTACTTCTTTTGCTGAA
Source organism: Eucalyptus leucophloia subsp. euroa (assembly GCA_017140325.1). Taxonomy (NCBI): domain Eukaryota; kingdom Viridiplantae; phylum Streptophyta; class Magnoliopsida; order Myrtales; family Myrtaceae; genus Eucalyptus; species Eucalyptus leucophloia. The sequence continues at coordinate 25,815,373 of CM029476.1, forward strand.
AAGGAAGAAAAAGGAAGAGAGAGAGCTTGCCGTCCGTGGGTCTTCGAGAAGAGAAGAAACACAAAAGGAGGAAAAGCTTGAAGAAAAGTCTAAAAAGCAGAAAAGGCAGAGGAGGGGGTGATTGGACGTTTACTGTTCATCGTCTCCCTCACACTTGCTGCTCGCTTCTGCCCTACCTCTGCCGGATCCGTTTCTGCTCCGCCCCTGCGACGACCAACTCCGTTTCCGCTCCGTCCCGCGACCCCGCCCCGACTGCCGGCTCCACGTTCGCTGCTCGCATCTGCAGCCGATTGACGTGACCTTGTCGTTTCAATTATTTTGTTTTCTTATTTACTTTTTCTCTTTCATTTTGCGACATTAAATTTTTAGAATAACTTTGAGTTTTTTTTTTTTATTCTATGAATAACTTTGAGTTCACCTCATAGGTTTCGAGCGAGTTGTGCTTCTATGCGTTTTTACAGGTTTTACTCGTATTGAAGGTCCAGTCAAACTTTTTAATTTTGAAAATTTCTCAGAAAATCCGTTATAGAATTTGGGGATGACAAGGATAAATAATCATATTTTGGGCATAAATGATTTTTTATATGTCCCGTAATTAATTGACTAAAGAAAATATATGAAATGAATTCATAATTGGAGTACTTTTGGTGAACATAATACGACTTGTATTGCATACATGTATAAATCAGTCCACTCCAATAGCGCGAATAATTGCAAAACGTGCGAAAGAGGGAATTTGTTTTAAAAGTATGTACGAGTATTTTATGTAAAAATGCGAGTATTTTCCTAACAAAGAACATTGCATGGATGCAAGAAATTGACATTTAAAATATAATATAAAACCATTTAATTGTAAATATTTCCATATATAAATATTTGGAAAGAGAGTAGTACCACATAGAGATTTTATAAATATATTCGAAAAGATAAAAATGGTTTAAGATTTGAACTCTTTCCTCCACGAAAATCGGTGTAGGATTAAAACACGTGAAAGACAAAATAGCATTATTATTTATGAACCTTAATCATCGAGATCATCCAGTTTCTTCTATGGGCCTCAACTCTCTACATAAAAGAGAAGTTACAACGCTGTTTTTTTTTTTTTTTTTTTTTTTTTTGGTCGAAAGTTACAACGCTGTTCGCCCGTAATTTCTTGACAACAAGCCAACCTAATTTCATGCAATGGTAAGATCCCTAAAAGTGTCACAATTTCTGTTAAAATATATTTCGAATTTGAACTTGCGAACAAATCCTAACCCGAGATTTATTGTTATTTGTAGACATCCGAATTTGTGCCATGAAATTATATATTTTCTATTTCGGTGTTAAAGTCCAAGTTGGATATTCTCTGATATCAAATTTGAATCTGCGAGGGACAATAGAGGAGGAAATATAACCGACAACTTATATTTAGATTGTCGAAGCCTTTGAACTAATATTGGAAATCCAACGTGTACTATAATTGCAAGTGCTTTGTTAGTTTCGTTTTGTCGACCAAGACGTGACATAATTGAACTTCTTCTCGGTTGCGGTGATACTAAAATTCAAGATTTTTTTTTTTTTTGGTAGGTCTTGCTTATATATATAAAGCAAGTCTTGCCATGCCCGTGTGGTCTTCTTGAAGTGCCGTTTGTGTGCCTAATGGATGAAGATGCACAGAGGAAACTCATGAATTACATTCATCAAGTTAGTGTTTGTAGCCGTGAAATTCTATGGTAAGATTTGTGAATTTTTTCATGAGATTGAGAAATTATTTAGTAAGAAATTCAGGATTAAACACCACGTGAGTTATTAGGTGTAAAAGGGGCTAGAGAGTATTTGAGTGATTCGAGCATATAATATACATTATATCATTTGATTTATAGTGCAGTTCGTCATTACTCTCCCTGTGGATATAGGTCACTACAAACCATGTAAGATTGGTGTTCGATTTATTTTCTTTATTCAATTTATTTTATTATTCGATCATTCACTTTCCGCAACAATTACTATTAAAGCCAGACTTTGCTAAGTTGAAGTGAATCGATGATGACGGAAGAAAGAAAAGTAAGAATCAATAGAATTTTATGGAAAATATTTTATTTTATGGAAGATCTAAATTAAAGACTATCTCTATCAGATGAAATTGCACTTGCCTCTATTAGGTGAGAAGCCAAAGACAATGTAGCACGCTGATTGAGATTTGTTTAATAGATAAGCTACAAGTGTTATTCGGCTAACATTAGCTTAGAACATCGTGTTTAGCATTGTGAAGAAGAAAATCACTGCCAATTTAGCGAAAGCCATGTCAAACATGTACAAAAAGCCATCTGCGATCAACAAGATTTATTTGATACAACATCTATTTAACTTAAAAATGAGCAAAGGTGTGTTAATTGCATATCATATCAATGAATTCAATGTGAATGTCAGTCCACCGAGTTCAATTAATATTGACTTTCAAGACGAGATACGTGCTTTAATTCTATTATCTTTATTGCTTGATAGTTGGAATATATACTGTTAATGTTGTTAGTAATTACTTTGGCTCAACAAACTTGACGTTTGATGGAGTTCGAGATTTGATTTTGAATAAGGACATCCGTAGAAAAAAATCCGACGAACCTATATATGTTATTTTAGTGGATGAAAATAGATGAAGATCTGGTTCATATGTTAGCAGGAGTAGCATTAATTTGAATAGATGTAATCAGTTTAGGACTGGTGATAATAACTATTGGAGTTATGGCAAGAGGGGGTATTTTAGAAAGAATTGTCTTAAGCTAAAGAACAAGAATGTTAAAGGAATTATAGTTGATTTTGTAGATGATATTGCAGCTGTAGCTAATAATAATTTAGATAATGCTGTTTTTGTCCTATTTGTTACTAATGATTAGTCATTGATGGATATATTATGGATTTTGGTTGTCTTTTTCATACTACGCCAAATAGAAATTGATTTAGTACTTATCAATGCATGAATAGCAGTAAAGTGCAGTTGAGAGCAAAACTAAATGTGATGTTGTCGGTATTGGTAATGTTAGAATTAGAATGCATGATGGTATAGTGATGACATTGACTAGTGTAAGGCATGTTCCAAAGTTAAAAAAAAAAAAAAAAAAAAAACTTAATTTCCTTAAATGCTGTGGATTCAATTGAGTGATATTTTAGAATGTGGAATTTTGAAAATTATTCGTGGTGCTTTGGTAATAATGAAAGGAATCAAGCATAGTGGCGTGTATGAACTTCAAGATGAGACAATGACAGATTTCGTCACGGAGATGACAATTGCATTTGCTCGAGAGTTTGAATTATGGCATATGCATTTAGAAAACATTGGTGAGAGAAACCCGAAGGTTTAAGTGAAAGAAATCTGTTAGGTGATTATGATGCTAATGAACTGAATGTATGCAAGTGCTATGATTTAGATCAATAACGGAAAGTGCAATTCAGTACGATTGTCATAGAAAACATGGAAATTGCAAATTGTCGTGATTTCCTTCAAGGGAGAGTATCAGATATATGTTAATGGTTATTGATGATTATTCGATGAAAACGTGGGTATTTGTGCTTAGACACAAGTTTGATATTATTATCAGGATCATGCAATTGAAAGCTTTGATTGAAAATGAAACTAGTAAAACGATCAGGCATGTGTGGATTGAGCAGCATGAAATTTTGCTCGAAATTATTAAATGAATTTTGATTAAGGAAGACATAGTAAGACATCACACTAGTGCCAATGAATTACAACATGTTGCAGAATTGATGAACAAAATGTTACTAAAGATGGCCCATAAAATGCTCTCTATTGCTAGTATAGTTACAAAATTCCTAGCAAATGTTCTTAGTACGGCGAGCTATCTGATAAATAGATCATCATCGAATAAGATTAGATGTCGAACAACCAAAGAAGTGTGTTTGGGTAATATTGCTGATTATTTGGTTCTTAGAATATTTGATTGCCATTATTATGTTCGAGTTAGTAATTATAAGCTCGATGGACGGGTACAAAAGTATATATTCCTAAGTTATGCACAAGGTAAGCATGATTATTTATTATGGTGCTTGAAATTAAATTCACTTGTTGTTAGTTGAGAAATTACGTTTGATGAGTCTCTGATACTTCTAGCTATAACAGGCTATAAGTGATTATGATAGCATTTATATAGATATGAATGGTGTTCAACTTAAGGTGGAGTCGCAACTAAAACCTCTTGAAGAAGTGGATATGAGTACTAACAAGATAATCGACATGGATGGTACTTGTAGCGAGATGGAACCTATAAAGCCAACGATTACTGTAACTGATATTAACAAGGTATATATTTGATCTTTTGACTGATATAGATGTAACAATAGTTTTGCTTTATCTACGATTAAGGAGATTGTGTCGGAAAATCCTTGTGGATTATTTAAAGGTACATGTGAAGTTGATGTTCTAATGAGGTCCACGATTATGGTGAATTTAAGCACGGCTTGAACTTGAAAAATATCCATGGTCATTGAGCCTACTAAGGGTTGGGAGAGTACCAATAGAGTTCAAATTTTAGCAAAGCGATTGTGACTTAAACATCGAGCTAAATAGGGGTGTGCAAAATACCCGGGAACCGCCCGGAACCGGACCAGAACCGCCCGGAACCGACGGTTCTTGAGGGAACTGGTCTGGTTCCCGGTTCCAATTTATGGGAACCGGTGGGTACCGGTCCGGTTCCTGGTTCCATGGGCGGATCTGCTCGCCCGCCCACCCGGACCGGATCGGAACCTTTTTAATATTAAAAAAAAAAATTACTAAAAGAAACCTTAGATCTTATCTCACTCCCTTCTAGGGGTGTGCAAAATACCTAAGAACCGCTCGGACCGTATTTGTAAATTCGTTGCATTTACTTATCCCGCCGTCCGCATCTCCACGTACTTAAATTTGGTTTTTCTTTCTTGGACTTGCTTTGATGTCATGTAGTCGTTTTATGTTGAAAACCAAAATTGTTTCGTGTCAAGATCGGTTCCATGGATCCACCCAGAAATCGATCCTTAACGGGCAGTTCCTGGTTCTAGGTCGGAAACCGCCCGCCCGAACCATGCACACCTCTAGAGCTAAGGTGGAGGTTATTAAAATATATTTCGAGTTTGAGTCCACGAACGAATCTTAACCTAAGATATATTGTTATTTGTGGACATCCAAATTTGTACCATGAAATTACATATTTCCTATTTTAGTGTTAAAGTCCAAGGTGGATATTCTCCGATATCAAATTTGAATCCGCCGGGCAAAATAGGGGAGGAAATATAATTAACAACTTATACATGGATTGTTGAAGCCTTTGAAATAATATTGGAAATCCAACTTGTGTTAGAATCGCAATTACTTGGTCAATTGATTTCCTTTTGTTGACCAAGACGCGACAGACTTGGACTTCTTCTCTGAGGCGATGATACTAACATTCAAGGGTTTATTTTTGTGGGTCTTGCTTCTATGTATATAAAGCAAGTCTTGCCATGGCCGTGAGGTCTTCTTGAAGCACCGTTTATGCACGAGTGCTTGGTTAACGAAGACGAACAGAGGAAACTCGTGAATTACATTTATCACATTAGTGTTTGTAACTATGTAATTTTATGGAAAGATTTGTATATTTTTTTATGAGATTGGTAAATTATTTAACAAAAAATTCAAGGGTAAACACTACATGAGTTATTTGACATAATGAAATCTTGAAAATATTTGAATGATGCAAATGTATAATCTTTGTTATATCGTGTGATGTATAATGAAATTCATATATGTTTTCTTATAAATGTAAATTATTAGGGTTAATATATTGAAAAACTCCAAACTGGTAGATTTGTAACAAATTTACCAAAAACTATTTTTTTGACCATAAAAAACTCCAAGCTAGTACATTTGTAACAAATTTACTTCGACTGACTATAAAAAATCATAAATTAGTACATTTATGACAAATTTACCTCAAACTAATTTACTCAACTGCAAAAAACCCAAAACTAGTAAATTTATGACAAATATATACTCTGTTAAATTTGATTAATAGTACAAAAAAATCACAAAAATTGTAAATTGTGACAAACGGAGCGTAAAATCCAAAATTGGTATACCGATCAAATGTCACGTATCATTTAACTTAATAATTTGATTGTAAAATTTAACAAAAACTAATATATGGTAAATTTGTTACAAGTATACCAGTTTGGAGTAAAGTTATCAAAAGTATACCAATTTGAAATTTTTGGTGGTCAAAAAAATAATTTGGGGTAAATTTGTTACAAGTATATCAGTTTGGAGTTTTTCAAGATATTAATTTAAATTATTATAATCGAATTACGTAATTATGATCTTTGATTTATTTTTTTTATTTTATTTTATTTATTATTCAATATGTCGGTTTCCGTAATAATTTTCATCTTTATGAGTTTTGACGAAATGGGACAAGCGGGCCTCGCTTGACTGATGGGACAAGTGGATGGGACAAGTGCATCCAGCGCTTGGTAAACATGCAACGTACGGCACTTGTCTAGTCATTTCTTTCTTCCTTCGCTTTGCCTCAACAAATGACTGCTCCCAAATGTTACGCCTTTATCTCTATTAGCGACCCCCGAGTTAAAGAACATTAACTTCATCCTAAACTAGGTCAAGAAGAAGGCTATAGTCATTACCATGTTGACCATACTTAAAGACAAAAAATTGCTCCAGTCTGACGAGATTACTCCAACGCTTTAAGAGGTCTCAAAAGCCTAACGGAGGTGGGGTGTGGCGATTGTGTGGCCGTGGGTTGCTGTGGACTATGAAGTACGGACACATTGTCGGAGCTTCCGTGCCAATGCGTCCAACACGCCTGGACATGCTAGGACACACTTGGACACGTGATCAATGCGTGACAGATTTTTTGACACGTGGTTAATTATTCTTGACACGTTTCAACACATGTGTTCGAGAGAGATCGTTGAAGAAGACAATGGAGAGTGGAGATGAGGGCGAGGGAGCGAAGGCGATGCTGTGACGATGAGGGAGGGTCAAAGGAAGAGCAAAAACCATGGTGATCGTTGTGATTACGAAGCTACGATGGAGGGCTGGCAACAAGGCTGAGGCTGTTGAAACCAAAAGGATTTGGTACCAATTGTAGGGTATGCGACCCTTTGCTACTCAAATTAATTGTAGAGTGTGCAGCTTATAAAATATGTGGAAGCGTTAAAATACTCAAACCAAACTAATTGATACAATCACACTCAAACAAATTAGCTGATACAATCACATAAACAACTATTCTATTTTTTCTTCCCTTCTCGATCACGGAGGGATAACTCGCTCACACAGAGCTACTGAGACTGCAGTGCCTCTCTCTTTTGAAGTTCACCGTTGCACCTGGTGACTTCCTGTTCCAAAGCTCTCACTGCTAGAGGCTTTCCCAAAGCTCACATACGTGTGACTTCCTTGCTGGCTTGAAGTTCTCCGCCTGCATGTGCCGTGAGCCCTCTCCCTGGCATGAGGCTCTAAGCCTCCATGCTCTGCTTGCAGTGGCTTGAGGCTGTTAAGCCTCTCTTCGAGGCCTTTCGGCCTGCTCCTTCACCTTGAGGCCTTTTTTGGCCTGAGCTCAAATGCTTCACGTACTGTCATTTTTTTTTTGGTAACCCAGAGAACCTCCGCACGCCGCTTCGCGGTGGAGAGTAAACCCTGGGGTGCCGGGGACCCCACCACTGACCCCCAAGCGCAGGTAAGTCACGCGTTTGCACTGAAGCAACGCGACCTGCAAGTCTCGAACTCCTCCTCTCTTGCGATAGGATACTAAGCCTTAACCAGCAAGGCCACCGTGGGCGGTGGTCACGTACTGCCATATTTATAAGCATCTTCCACCGCCTGGACTCCACCGCCATTGACTTCAACATGCAAGAGCTGAAGTTGAACTTTTCTTCTTGGCTAAGAGTCAACAATTGTGGGCTGTCTTCCTTTCCTTCCCGTTCAAGTTGAAGCTTGCTTCCTGCTCTTGAAGATTCCAGCAACAAGTATAATATTATTTCAGTATGTGCCCATTCTTTTTTTAATTAGCTTGTGGCTTCTTCAAGAATTTTCTTCTTTGACGGTTTACGAAGTGAAGCTGCAGCACACTTCTCTTTGGCTTCTTATTATTATATTAGGTGTTGTACTCCAACAGAGGCTGCGGCTACGAAGGAGGAAGGGTCGGAGGGGGGCGGTGAGGCGACCAAAAGAGAGTAAAGAGGATCGTGTGAGAAGGAGGAGAATGAGGTTGCGGTTAACAGGTGATGGGGGGAGGGGGAAGAAAGGGAAAGAACCGGAGGTGGAGAGGAGGGAGGTGGGGGGAGGAGAAACAACGGGTGATGGATGGGAAGGTGGAAAAAAGGGGAAGAAATGAGGTGGGGAGGCCCGGGGGGTTAGGGTGGCGTGAGGGTGAAGGGGGAAGAGAGAAACAAGAGGTGATGGGGAGCCAAGAGTTGTGGGGTGGCGTGAGGGGGAGTGGAGAAGAGAAAAACGATGGAATTGACAGGTTGGGGGCACAAAATCAGAGGGGTGGCGTGGGGTGATAGAGAAAATCTAGGGAAATGGCAGGCCATTGGGAGGGAAAAGGAGGAAAAGAAACTGAGGGAGAGGGGGGTGTTTGAGGTGACCTGGGAGAGAGAGAAATAATGGGGGAATAAACTTTGGGGTTAGGTGGGAGCTAAAATTCAGGGAAATGACAGGTCATTGTGGGGAGAAAAGAAAGAAACTAAGGGGAGAGGAGCGTTTGAGGTGGCGTGAGAGAGAGAAACGAGGGAGCCAAATAAATTTTGAGGAACGGGGGTTTGAAAAAAAAGAAAGAAAATAATTTTTAAAGATAAAAATATTAAAAGTTAAATATTATTAAATTTCAATTATTATAAAAATCATAGATTTTTTTAAATAAATTGATTATAATATTTTGTTAGTCATTAATTTTATTTATAATTTTTTATTAAAGTTAGAAATATATTCTTAGATATGGGTATGCATTAATTATTAATATCTTTCAAATTTCTTATAAATAAATTTATTAATATTATTAGTGTAAATTCATCGTAAATTCTTTTTATTATTTATTTATTTGTGAATTTAAATTAAATTAATTAAAAATAAAAATATTTTTTTAATATATAATGTATCTTAACATGTTGAAATTTTCTATTTCAAAAAAATGATGTATTAGATATCGTGTCATATGTTCATGTCCGTGTCGTGTATCGATATTACTTATGCCGTGAGATTGTAACGGAGCGAGTGGAGAGAGAAGGGAGAGAGAGAGAAAGAGAGGGGATGGGGTGTAGATCACTCTAAGAAAATGATGTACACACTGTCAATTTACGCTAGGAAGATTCGAGTACACAATATCTTTGGATATGCGGTGAGGAGAGCTGCTGCGTTGCGGAGTTTTGGAGAGCAGTGAGGTGAGAGAGACGTCAATAAATGTTCAGCAGTTGCCATCCCGAAGTCCGCTGGTGAGACTACACACCGCACAAAGCGATGGCTCTTGCGGACTCCTTGATCGCCACGGCCGCCGTACTAGGCTTCATCTCGCTCTTCAAGAACCTGCTCGCCTTCGCCCGATGGCTGTACGCCGCGTTCCTGAGGAAGCCGAAGGACTTGCGCGACTACGGCTCGTGGGCCATCGTCACCGGCGCCACCGACGGCATCGGGAAAGCCCTGGTGTTCGAGCTCGCCTCCAAGGGCCTCAACCTCGTGCTCGTCGGTCGGAACCCCAGCAAACTTGAGGCTACCTCGAGGGAGCTGAGGGATAGATTTGGAGCTACCACCGAGGTCCATTACATAGTTAGCACTTCATATGCCATTTACGTTAAAATTCCCGAGTGATGGTACGTCTGACGCACGAGACGCTTTGTCCAGGTCAAGACCGTGGTCGCCGATCTCGCGAAGCTGAGCGGAGAGGAGATAGCGGCGGCCATTGCAGGAGCGACGGAAGGGATCGACGTCGGGTTGCTGGTCAACAACGCGGGGATGGCTTCTCGCCCGAAATACTTTCACGAGGTGGATCGAGAGGTGACGGAGAGCATGTTGAGAGTGAACGTCAACGCAGCGGTGTGGGCGACGAAGGGAGTGATCGATGGAATGTTGAAGAGAAAGAGAGGAGCGATCTTGAACATGGGATCTGGTTCTGCCATGTATATCTCTTCGTATCCTCTTTTGACCTTGTATGCGTCCACCAAAGCGTAAGTTTCTATTTTCTCCCAGTTTTGTGTCTTCTTTTTTCGGTAATTTGTTAATCAAATTTATAATGCAAAAGTTTTCTTTCTTACTAATTTCCTTTTAGGATTGTAGCTATATCAGGTTTGATATACAAATTTGACACTGTAAACAATGTGATGGACTATAAGCAGTAATAAGAAGTTAATCAAATTCAATGCCGGACAAAAGTTTATACATTGCTTAATGTTCCAACAGTTTATTATGTTTCACATTATTTGGATCTAAAAGGACCTGTCAACAGTGTCAAAGTCTATATCCAATCTATTCTTATAGTTCAATCATGTGAACTTAGATATATCAATGTGATTCATTGCAGTTTTCTGGCAACATTTTCAAGAAGCATCAGTTTGGAGTACGAGGGACAAGGGATTGATATTCAATGTCAGGTAAATGTATGAGAAAAATCATATGTCATTTGGGTATTGTGATGATATGGTTAGAATTCTTGTGTCCCCTTTGTTCCGTCCTCTTTTCCACTGCTAACTAAACACTCATAAATTTGCGAGAAAACATTGTTATAATGTCTACTTTCTTCTTTTAAAAAAAGAAAATCAAATGCCAATGAATTTCTCTTCATAACACAATCATTTTATTGAAACTAATTGACTCACTTCTCTACATCGGTAGTAAAATGGATGCATAATATACTCTCTCCTTCAATGACGTAATAACCACTCAAGTTCCAAAAGATCAATTTAATCTTGTTCAATGAGTGATATTCAGCCTAAAAAAATAAAGACTAGGAGCAAGGTTTCATTCTCCATGACTTCACAAATAGAGGGAAGATGATTAGAAGCCTAGGTACTTCGTCATTAGCGACAATTCCACAACGCATGTTGGGGGTCATATAATCCAATCTATGTATTGGTCATGTTTCATATTAGCCAGACCATGCAATCACTTACTTGCTCTTTCACTTGTGAGTTTTCCACATGAGAAAAATTGTTCAAAATGTCCTAAATTTATTATATTATAGAAGGTCAACTCAGTACCTTTCAATTATATCAAATTAGTCATAAAATTTTCATCTTTATATTTTTGATTGTGTCAATTTAATCATAAACCTTTCGATAATTTTTCCAATTAATCATAAATCTTTTGAAATTTTGGCAATGTAGTCCTTTTGGCCAAATAATAGATTTAGGACTAAATTGTCAAATCTTCAAAAGGTTTAAAACTAAATTGATATAGTTAAAAAATTTATGACTAAGTTGACAAATCGTTAAAAAGTTTAGAACTAAATTGTCACAATTGATAGGTTTATAATTGAATTAGCTAACATATAATAAGTTTAAGACTTTCATCCTATACAAACTCAAAAAAGTTCCTCTGTGGAAAGAAGGGTGCAATACTGATCATGTACTTCTATAAGAAGAAGTGAAATGGTTCGGTAAATTTATTGATCATGCATGCCTCATTCACTAACCCCTGATCTCCAAAACATTCCCTAGCTGTATCGATTGTACTTGCTAGTTAAATGCCACTCGATGCCCTTTGCTAATTGGTGAAACAAGACATTATATGAGCTAAAGGAAAACGGTTTTTCTGGCATTGTATCTTGCAAAGGTATAATTTCGAATCTTAATGTGCGTTCTTTTGTTTATGGTCTTGTTATTGTGCTTGTTTTCTTCTCCTTGACTGTTTGTTTGAAACTATGAGATAAACAGTTATGCTTGGATGTTAGAGATTCACTTCAAATGTGCAATTAAGATTTCATAGAAATTAATGAATCGCAAGTCCCAAGGAAAAAGCTTTTGGAACTAACGCTGCGATTGAATTCCAATTATATTGCAGGCTCCTCTTTTCGTTGCCACCAAAATGACTAGGATGACGAGACGGTATCTCTTCATACCTTCGGCTGAGATGTACAGCAGAGCTAGCGTGCGGTGGATCGGGTACGACCGGGTGTGCAACCCCTATTGGTCGCACTCGGTTCAGGCGTTCGTGGCACGCAC